>OX493331.1:8780000-10030000 GCA_950371115.1 Anania fuscalis | reverse complement strand
AAGTGTTACAATAAATATTGTTTACGACATACATAAAACGAAATATAATACATTCCCTTAGATCCCGCAAAACCCACGACACGTTTATCTGTAAAATGGTTACTAATAATAACCAATGTTATGTATTTTCGTAACGTCTGGTAAAATCGAATTTTAATCTGAAAGTCCTGAATTAGAGGGTAGATGGTATTGGTGGTCCCTTCAGTCTTTATTCAAAACATTCCCAACTAAGTATTCAAATTATTTACTTAATTTTTTATTATTAATACTAATAGGCTAGTTGACAACACCAATCAATTGACATACTTTTTATGTGCTGTCAAAACGCCCCTTTGCCTTATAATTTTTGTATAGCGATAGCAACCTATGACGTCATTGTTTACCGGACTCAACTGCCTAACTTTTTATTGATTTTGAAGCAAACAAAATCAGTTTCTTCTAATAAATGGTAATGTGCCAGGTTATCGGGCCTATAATAAGTTGTCAGATTTAATAAATGATGTCTTAGAATTATTTATGATTGGAGTCCACATCCCAATTCCATGGACATCCTGTAGTGCAGAAATTGTTACTACACACCTTTATATCAAAAAAGTTTTATGTCCATTTTCAAAACAGTTAAAATTATCTATTGTTTTTCAACAATTCATTGGGTATTTACGACATAAAATTTTGAGTGTGCATATATTACCTATTATGTATACATAAGCTATTTATTATTACGCCATTGTACATAATTAAATCTCTTGTGAACCTTGAACCTTTCTGTGCACAATAAAAGCATTAAGCTAATGCTGTTTTAAGTGTTGTTAATATAATAGACATGGATAAAGTGCACGGTTAACAAATATTAACACTTTGTTGCATTTATACCAAGATTGAAATCAATTATTATAATATTAGGGTCTCCTCAAAGTTTTATCTAAATCTAAAGTTATGTTCTTTCAATTAAATGTTCCTTTTTATATTCGTCGTAATCGTAATATATGT
This sequence comes from Anania fuscalis, assembly GCA_950371115.1. Lineage (NCBI taxonomy): Eukaryota > Metazoa > Arthropoda > Insecta > Lepidoptera > Crambidae > Anania > Anania fuscalis. The sequence continues at coordinate 10,029,010 of OX493331.1, read as the reverse complement.
GAATTAAGTACACTATGAAATGATGTTGTTCCGAATAAAAATATTTATACTTACTAGAATGTGTTTTACTTTCATCGTGACAGACATCAGACAGCGCCACCATTAATGCTGATCAAATTTGTGTTTACTTAAAAACTTTCGCAGCGTACCCAGCAAAAAAATGGGTTGCTGCATATGACAAGACCCAAAAGTGTCGTTCCTTTTTTTTTTGTCGGGACACAACAACAGACTACCTGTAAGGCTTTAAAAGCTTGGGCACCTACTTATCTTTATAGACGTACATACTAGGAGGCGGAATACGTTACGACAAAAACAAGATTTGTGTAGAAGACTAGGCACCGGATTAGTTTTATACGAGATTAATGCCCACTTTCACCAACAATACCTAAATCTTCCCCTTAGTAAGGGACTCTTATCCTAAGTGAACCCTTAAGTTATCCCCTTACCTAAGTTTGTTTTCACTAAGTGAGGGGAGACATTTTTAGGGGACTCTTAACTTAGTGACGGGCTAGTGATTTCAAAAACCGTACTTGAACCGTAATACTTTTTTAAGTCGAATATCTTCTTATCTAAGTCAAAACAACAGTTACCAGGGTAAAAATATTTCTTTCCTCATTATACTCCATACATTTAGACAATTCAAAATTATTTTTTATCGTATTTGTTGTAGGCTGAATGTCATGAACCATAACCATCCTTACTAAAAAAAAAAGATGCTTTCAATTGCGTTTGACAGTGACATTAGACGATACTATCCGTTCCGTTTGTTTCTTTCTTTTGAATTGTTTGGAAGCCCAGTTTGGAAGCGACTCTTGCGTTTTGACTCTAGATTTCTTAAATAACTACCTACTTGAATTAAATTTGGACTCGTCACTAATTCCAAAGTCTCAACACTTTCTAGGCTCTCAAATGACAACTCTTGTTGACTTTCCATTTTAAACAAGAGGTAACTGTTCTGTATCTACAAAGTCAAAGCAAACGCAAAATTTAACCTCAACTTCCAACGCATGACACAACTGTCACCTAAACGTTAGGGAGTCAATATTTGAGCCCCTAAAGTATAGGGGGTCTTTTAAGCGCTAGGTGATACCTTACGGTTGGTGAAACGTAAAAACCCGCTAAGTGTCCCTTAAAAATATTTAAGGGTTCCTTAAAAGTTAGGGGTTGTTGGTGAAAATGGGCATAAGACATTTTTCTGTCTCTGTCATTATCATATAAACCGACACGAAAGCTTTATAATATTTTTAATACCGTATTACAGGACTGGATACATAGTTTGGGATTAAATTCGCTAATCCTGAGATGCGTAATTGGCCATTAACACTAATGGTGGTATCCTAGCTTGGTTAAGATGATATTTTGGCATAAAAGCATATTTGGAGAGGGGGATCAGTTTATGTTTAGGTGGTAGGTATTAGTTAGGTACAAACAAAGGTTTAAGTAAGCAAAGTGTGACGAGATTGTAAATGAAAACATGTAGGTAACTGCGAAATTTTTCATTTGTTTTTTAGCTATTAACAATTTGTTGATATGTTACACGGTATAATGTTATAAAGATAGTATATTAGGACAGATAAAGATAGATCATACAGGATTGTAGAATATTACTTAAAATTAATTATAATTACAGTAAGTAGGTTAATAGCTTAAATTATAATAAGAAAAGGTTGTTTTGATATGTATCGGTTACTAACACGACAAACATTACCTATTTACACACATTCCAAACAAACTGTTTTCGATATTTATGTTGGATTTTGTAACATTATGTAAGCATATTCTTTAAATGAATACTTAATCGTCTCGCTTAGTTCTCAGTGCAGGTAAATTAGGAAAGTATACAAAATCACTTAGTAAGTATAGGTGTTTGCCACTTCGGCATATAAAAACGCAGCGCGCGGGCCCCGGCCTTTGGGATTGGGTGGCTGATAATTGTTTACTCAAAAAATCGTTGGACATTTAAATATAAGTACCTATGTCTTTGAGAGCGAGCTCCGGGCACCGTGTCCTCATAATTTAGGTCTTAGATATTAGGTAATAAATATCCAGACTGTGGACCTGTGATTTCTTTCTTCAGCTGCTTCAGACTGTGGGCACTTTCAGAGAATGCTATTGAATTTTTTTTCGCCACTCCCTAGGAAATACTTGTATGGCAGCAGTCAGCACTAGGTTGTCTACTTATAAATTGTCTACTTATAAATTGGCTAACTTAGTGGTGTCTCCTCGACGCACCGATGCTGCGTCCACGTCCTGCCCACTTTGGAAAGAGAGTTGTGGCAATTCATGGAACTGAATATACCTACTTACAGGGTGTAATCAATCAAAGCGAGCCGTAGCGGGGTTATTCCCGAATTTCTTGGCTCTATAAATGTGGATTTTCAACAGGAAAAAAGATGAGATTGTTTTTTATATTTTTGTTACATCACATAGAGCTTAATCCTCTCGCTCAATTCGCGCACACACTTGTAACGGCGCCATTGTTAATCAATTGTTTCCATACTTCCAGAAACAGCCTGTTACAAGATATTACCCTAAGCTTACCAATAGGTACTGAAAATAGTTTATAGTTTACCATTAAATTGTTATCCAAATCAATTTATTTCTGTAAATAGGCTTAAACTTAGCGCTTTTCCACGTTCCATATTTTTTTCCCCTACCACTACTCCTTAAAATAAAACATACTGACTGACTGACTTCGGTAAAAGGGTCCATAAGTACTTAGGTATATTGTTCTTTAAATAATGTAAAGTAAACATGCCTGCCTGAATAGCGAGCTGCCTATTTACATTAAAAAAACAATAATTATACAACTGTCCCGAAGTGGGTGGTGGCTTACGGTGGGTGATAGGTATTTAGCAGCAGATTATATTATTCTCTGGTAGCAGCCTTCTGATTTTTACCGTTATATTAATTTAGGTTAAAAGCACTACAAATAAATTAGCTTAATGAAACTATTTACATTTTTGGTACCGAGTAAGTCATGTAATAATCCACAAGACTTACAACTTTATACATTTTTTCTATGCTAAACTTACTCTAATTGTTTTAATTTTTAATTAAATTATTAAGATAGGTTACTATGGTGCGTAAGGTTTCACGTAAGGTAAAAAAAATAGCTGCTCTTCATTACTTTTCTGTTATACAATAGCTTTTGTAGAACGAAACGGCCAAGCCTCATATTTTGACTAAGGTATAGAGTTAAAGAAGTTATGGCGTGTCGTTCAGTTAGAAACTTGGCTCTACATGAGATCTGATAACTTTTTGACAGTGTGGGTCATAACTTAAGACGAGACCTTATGACTTTTAAGGTCTCGTCTTGGGAACATTTTATATGAAAATGTTTTTGGGAGGATTTTATTTCTTTTTTTAAAGTGTTTGTGAAATTTTTTGGGGTGTAGGTATTTCTTGTACATCAGAGGCGTTTTTTTTATAGGGCACTCCTTATCATTGCCTATTTTCTTTGTAAGTTTTTTGTTTATAATAGTTAAGTTTAGTTATATTATGTAAGTAGGTAATTAAGGTTGTCTTTTAATTAGGGCTAGGTCTTATACTAAATTTTTAACGTAAATAAACTATTTTCAGGTTCTCCCAAGGAGTAATGATATGTCGTTATTTGGCGATTTCAGAAGGATCTAGGCACAATAATGGCAATTTAAAACAAACTCTTATATTATTATAAAATACTTAAATAATATTATCACCTAAAAGAAAAGCGATGGTAGATTTATTTATTAAAAGATACTTATTAAATTATCTATAGGTAACTAGTAAACTTAGTCAATAATTAAGTACCTAACTACTTATATTTAACAAATTTTGACGATTCGATTGTAATTCTTACATTACTTTCTAAATATATATGTACTTAAACTAAAAGTTAGCTAGTGTGTCTATTTTCTTTTTAAACATTGGTGGACAGTGGCCTATAGGCGTCATAACAAACTTCTATTGTGTGTGTCTGGAATATTTTCCGCCAATGTGTTAAGAGCGCCCCTGAGTAAGCAGGGGGTTAAGCTTAGAGACTTTTTCAGGATTTGCTCAAGCATAGAACATCTGTACGAATAGCATACCTACTGATTACTTCTGAAAACAGTAAAACATACAATTGACTAAAATTTTTGTCATAATTACTTATTTTTTGACTTTGACTTAGATCGAATGAGGGGGATTCTAGAGGAGACGATTTTGGAGTACATTTATACTCCCCTGGAAGAGAGACCTAGGTTTCCGAGGCTACCACTCAGCGCTCGGATGCGGGATGTCGTTGAGGCCGTTAATAGTGCCCCAACATTTGGAGAGCAGCTCTGGCCTGGCTGATACCAGTACGATTCTCTTCAGTGCACCAATGACGGTGTGCCATTTCATAGGCATCCGAGTTGCACCAAGCCCAAGTGCTGCAAGTACTACTCACAGAAGTAATATTGTGCCAGCCTGGAAAAGGAGAATCGAACAACGTATCGAACAAGCCAGAGTCCTCATCGGCAAGCTGACGTGCTTCCGCTCGGGCAATTTCAGGCCAAGGATTGTGCGCTTTGTCAGGAGGGAGTTTTCTGGGATGACCATTAATTTGGCTAACCCGGATTTACCCGAAAACTGACGGAGCGCATCGACGAGCTGAAGCAGAAAATCGCTACGTGGGCGAAGCGTATCAGAAGGTACTCCGAAAGGGTTAAGAGATACGAGCAGAATCGTCCCTTTGGGAGTGACCAGAGAAAGTTCTAGAAACGTTTGGAGAGCTCTAAACCTCGTAACACTGGTGCAAGACCTACCTCAAGACATACCTGCGCCAACGTGCAAGGCGGCCCAGTGTTGTAGACGAGGAGGAAGAGGGTCGTCTCTACGAGCTTTACCGCCAGGCAAAAAAGGCTCTACAGGTCGAAATTAATAAGGCCAAGGAGTCTGCCTGGCAGGAGTTCATTGACGATTTAAATCGAGATCTACGGGGGCGCCCATACCGGGTAGTACGGAACAAAATGAGCTGCGGCCAGGCGCCTCCCATGGAGACAATGGACTCCCAGCTCCTCGGTAATGTAGTCGCAGGGCTCTTCCCAGAGCGGGCGGAACATACGCCTCCTGCTATGACCTCCTGCGGCACAAAGTCTGAAATGATCGGGGATATCCCTCCGATCACAGAGGCCGAATTTGGTGCAGCCGTTCTCCGCCTTAAAGGCAAGAAAACGGCCCCTGGCCCAGATGGCGTCCCCAGCCGGGTACTAGTCCTGGCGTCTAGACACCTAGGGAACCACCTCATCGACATCTTCAACAAGTGTCTCGAGGCAGGCCGGTTCCCTAAGATGTGGAAAGATGGTCGGCTGGTCCTGTTGCGATAGGAGGGCAGACCTGCAGACTCTCCTGCGGGCTACCGACCGATCGTCCTCCTGGACGAGGTGGCCAAGGTGTTTGAACGTATTTTGGTCGCCCACCTCGCCAAACACCTGCGCGACATCGGCCCTGACCTATCCGATTGTCAATATGGCTTCAGGTCGGGACGGTCCACCATTGACGATATATACGAGCTAAAAGACTTGGCTTCAGAGGCTGTCGCGAATGGGGAGAGCGTTATGGCAGTGTCATTGGACATTGCTAATGCTTTCAACGCTCCCCCTTTTGCTTGTGTCGAGGAGGCACTCCGCTACCACGGAGTGCCGCTCTATTTGCGTAGAGTTATAGAGCACTACCTCAGAGGGAGGGACATGCTCTATACCGATAGGGACGGCTGTCTCCAGACGACGCCAATGTTATGCGGCGTTCCCCAGGGCTCAGTTATGGGCCCTGTGGCAGCTGTGGAACGTCGCATATGACTGGGTCCTGCGTGCTACGCTGCTCCCCGCGACGCATGTTATTTGCTATGCAGATGACACACTCGTTGCTGCGACGGGGAGCAGCTTCCAGGAAGCCGCGAGACTGGGCATGGGTGCTTCGGTCGTTACCTGCACAAGGTCGCCCGGAGAGAGGTGACACTGAGGTGCCACCACTGTGACGCCGCGGAAGATACGGCTAAGCACACGCTATCCGAGTGCTCAGCGTGGGCCCCGCAGCGTCAATCGTTGGTCGCGGCGGTGGGCACTGACCTCTCACTGTCGAGCGTTATCGCCGCAATGCTCGGCAGTGAGCAGGCGTGGGAGGCAACCGCCTCCTTCTGTGAAGAAGTCATGACTGAGAAGGAGGCGGCGGAGCGTGTCAGGGAAGAGGATGCTCAGGCTGACCCGCTCCGACGCAGGCGGTTGGGAGTCCGAAGGCGGCGTTATAATCGCCTCCTGGCTCCCAGTGGACCCAGCGGCGATGGGGGTGGGGACCCTCGTCGACCGCCTAGCACAGGTCCACCCGCTGGAGGGGATGCCTCGACGTTCTCGAGGCATCCCCGGGGCGTAAGGCCCGCACCGTAGGGTTAGGCACCGCTGGGGTGGCGGAGAGAATGCGATGAGCGAACCTCCGTCTCCCCACTATAGCGGCACGATGGAACTCGAGGATGGTTTTAGTGGGTATACTTGTCGATTGGCGGCGATTAGCGTCTCCAATCGTCAAGGGAGTCCCACATAACCTGCTGCTGTCCCCACGGCAGCAGGTATGCGTAGTGCATTTCCTCCTCGTAAAAAAAAAATGTTGTCGTCCAACTGCAAACACTTTCCGAAACAGTCTGTAGGTGAAGCCTTCTTCGACAGCCTTACAAAGGTGCTTAATAGTTCTTTGTCAGGGGTCAACAAGGTCAAAGCATATAACGGATGGGTTATGCATATTTTCTTATACACCTTTGCATACTCAGATGGACTCAGACCGAACTAAACGCTCTGGACTATGACACTACATAGAATGCATCACACCAGGTCGTCGGTCATGAGGCTGTATACCCCGAGGAAATGTGGTGGTCGAGGCCTGTTAAGTGCTAAAACCATGCACGACCGCGAGGTACCTAGCCTTAGAGCGTATTTCTTGGCAAAGACCGATACAACGATGCATTGTGATGTCATAGAATGTGATAAAGGACTCACCCCTCTTGTTCTGGCCAACGAGACATGGCAGTCGCCGGCGATACTAAGTGTCTCTGATCGTGAGACCGTATGGAAAGGGAAAGAGCTGCACAGACGGGTTTTCAAGGCTTTACACGAGCCCCACGTGGACCGAAAAGCTGCCGTGCATTGGCTGCGCTTTGAAGACCTCCTTGGGGACACCAAAGGGTTTGCTTGTGCGATACAAGACCAGGTTATCAAGACTAACAATTACCGAAAGTACATCATAAAGGATGGCACAGTGGACATTTGTCGGTCCTGTCGCCATCCTGGAGAATCACTCCGTCATGTAGTTTCGGGTTGTTCGGCTCTTGCTAACACTGAGTATCTGCACAGGCATAATCAAGCAGCCAAAATTCTCCACCATTAGCTCGCCCTGAAGTACGGTCTCGTGAGCCAGAGACTACCCTATTATAAATACTCGCCGGAGCCAGTACTCGAAAGTGACAGTATCCGGCACTATTGGGACCGGCCCATCATCACTGACAGGACTATTCTTGCGAATAAGCTTGATATAGTGCTGATGGACCGGGAGCAATCGACTACTGAAATCATACCAATTGTTATATCGGCAAACGGGTTAATCCCAGACACATTAGGTTCACACCTAAAAAGGCTGGGATTCATCGGCGGCTTGCTTCCAGCAAAGATGTAGAAAGCGGTGGTGCTTGGTACTGCACGCATCGTCTGCCGATTTCTTTCTCTTTTGCCCTGATCCCGGCCAACTGTGCTACTGCCGGTCGTTTCCGCCTCAGAGGCGAGAGCTTTTCGGCCTGTAGAGAAATAATAATAGCCTTTATTTCCAAGTTACATATTTTACAATCAATGAATATTACCACTTTTTCAGATGTAATTTATAATATATCACGTAACTCAGTGTGTCGTTTGGCATAGCCTTCCTTCAACTGCTTCGACTGAACTCTGTCTATTGCCACTCTAGTCCAGTGTGGCCCCAGATTCAATTTTAGTTCATCTTCCCATCTTCTTATCGGGCGTCCCTGTTTTCTGGTGCTGGTTTCTGGTGCTCTTGGATACCAGAGAGCTTGACCTGCTTGCTCCATTTGTTATTCTGGCAACGCAGCATGTGGCCTGTCCAGCCCCACTTCACATGGTCAATACGAGAAAGTGCGTCTATGAGCTTAGTTTTCTTTCTGATTTTCTCATTATTTATTTTATGACTAAGTTTAACACCCAACATGATTCTCTCCATCGATCTTTGGCATTTTGCGATTGTTTCTCTGTGTTTCGCAGTAAGTGCCCACGTTTTGCAGACGTAAGTCATAGAAGGGAGAATGCATGTGTTGAAAGTCTTTGCTTTTATGTGCATACTTAAGTCCTTATTTTTCATAATCTCTTTCAGAGCCCAGTATTTTTCCATCCTATTGCTACTCTTTTCTCTGTTTCCCTTGACGTCAGATCAGTTGTTGCAATAATTTGTCCAAAGTAAACATACTCTTTCAGCACAACCCTCACCCTTGAACGCTTCTAGGTGTGCTTTCATCTAGCTTGTTCATATATAGTTATACCTTAAGACTTCTAAATGTGCATTCATCTAGATTCTAGACATCCAATGTATGTCTGTACAATTTTCAAAACCACACGATTTCCCCCTTGATATTATAAATCTTGAATTAATAGTAAGTCAAATTGTCAACAAAAATTCAAATATAAAAGTAACTCAGTTGCTAAGGCGACAGAAACTTAGTGGAACACCATTTTTGTTTGTTCCATTTTCAGACGCATTGAGAGCCTACTAAGCAGGCAAGGATTAGGCTTTTGCGGGGTAACCATTAACTCTTACTCTTAAAACAATCTCAAATCTGTCAAATCTTATTAAATCTGTCAAATTTCGTACGTAATGAAGTACGAAATTGACAGATTTGACAGCTTTGAGATTGTTTTAAGAGTTAATGGTTACCCCGCTGATGACGTTACATGCAGAAAAGTTAGGTAACACCTACTAGTGTAATAAGGCGGCTAAAGATTGGTCCAATAAGTAAAATAAAAAAGCTCACAACTGTTAGACATAGCATCCTTATAAGCTTACTTACTAGTTTGATGCGAAAATAGAGTTTATTTAGGTTCCGTTTTGACTGTTTAGAGACTGGTACAACTACAACCGAATCGTCAACCAAAGATCAAAGTTTTCCGCATTTACACCTTTGGATTTGAATAAATTCATCAGTAGCTGTTATATGTATCTATAGGTACCTACCATATTTTCGGTGGATGAGTACGAGTAGATATGTGGTGATCTCAAATCAAATAAGTTTATACAATGTTTTGGTTTAATTTAAACTATGAATGTATTTTGCGTACAAACAACGTAGTAATACATGTAAAACCACGAAATATATTTTTGTGGCTGCATTCGTTGCCTGAAATACCTATCTATGTTTCGATACTTAGTGACACACGACGAGGAAAGTTTATAGTTTTAGTAGGTATATAATGATAATTAAAGTTTTTAACTGAGAATATATTATCCTTCAGCGTAGAGTAATTTACAAATCAAAATTAACCGTCCATGATAAAATTTCAAAAGTACAATGTTATCCATTTATTTGTTAAAATTACCTATTTATTTTAACGGTTCCGTAGTCCTGACAAGGAGCCCTTATAGTTTCGTCATGTCCGTCTGTCTGTATGTTGTCCGTCCGAGGTATTGCTTGGAGACTGTTGATCCTAAAGAGCAGTAATTTTGTGGAGATATGTATATCAATCACGCCGACAAAATAGTAGAATAAAATTTTGATTTTTTTTAGGGTAGCTCCCATCTAAGTAGGTATGTAACGTGGCTATGATTTTATTCATCGTCTACCCCATCGTGTTTGGTATCGTTGAATAGGTCCCTTAAAATGACTTAGGGGTTTCTAAGACTATTTTTCGATTTAGAGATGCACTTGCGAAATATTAAACTATAAAGTGCCAATTTTTGATTGAGCAGGGCGTCCCTCTAAAAGCTAAACTATTGATTTGAAAAATCTGGAAAAAAACATGATAATCGTGCTTTTCATGAACTTTTAAGGAAAATCATAAGTAAGTTTAAGAGTAATAGCCGTTTAACTTAGTCTTTCAAAAATTCCTTTGAGGAAAACATTAAAAGTGACTTAAATGAAGTAATTGCTGAAATATATTGTGGTAACAACGGGCAACTACGGAACTCTATACTGCGCATGGCACGAAACGCACTTGGCCGGTTTTTAAATCTATATTTGGAGGATCGAAACTCACAGTTTAAAAACTGAATCCGACTTATCGTGTCTCCGTTAAAGTCTTTATTTACTTAATTACAAATAGTTTTAATTAGTTAATATTTTCTTAAGAAGCCTCTAAAAATGTTCTCCCGTGTACGGGATCGAATATAAGTATTATTATCACAGCCCAAACAGTTAGAATTACACTGGTTCGCTATCAGGCAACTAATAAACGTTGCTGTAACACCACAGACAGCAGAACTTGTAGGAAGTATGATGCCGACGCGCTTGCGTCGGAGCTGCTGGATTCAGGCATTGATAAGTTGGCTGACGGCTGCGAGTATGTCGAAGGTCTTATGACGTCAACTGAAAAAAGAAGTTATAAACATTACATTATCGCATTGGATTTATGTGTATCCTGTTAGCCTAACAGTATTACAAAGAGGATTTAAATACTATGTAGTGTTAGGTACTGTTATGTTAGTTGTTGTTAATGGAAATAATAATAATAATAATAATAATAAAGATAATAAATATTGGACAACATCACATACATTGTTCTGATCATAATGTAAGTAGAGAAAGAACTTGTGTTATAGAAATAAAAACAATGACGGTACCACAACATCCAGACCCGAGACAAAATAGAAAAGTTCGTTTTCTACATTGGCCCGACCGGGGATCGAACCCGGAACCTCAGAGATGGCGACGTGCTCGCCCCTCGGCTACGGAGCTGCGGAGGTCGTCCAATATTTATTGTCTAATATAAAAATTGTTGTATTTTAAAAGGGCGTTACCCATTAAAATAAGAATAACAGAAAAAGAATATCGAATTAGGTATATCAGTATCACTCACTGCATGTTTTAAAACGGGATCACCTGCCCGTCTGCAGGCGCCCAGCCCCTGCAGTCTTTGAGAACTTAGATAACGATCACGATGCGATTGCTACCTCCTACCGGTTACAATATGTTAACAATACTTTAAGGTCTCTATTTTAATGTTATGGAGTTTTGTTTATATCTTATCGGGATATTACAGGAAGGTTTACGAATTTTGTCGGTATGTTGTTGACGATTTTGAAGTTTGAACGTGAAACGTTGAACTCTTCTTCGGAAGGAGAAAGCGATCGCAATGTGATCTATGTTCAGAACATCGAGATTGTAGTGACACGTATCTAGATGTCTTCCCCCATATATCCCATACTTCAATGGCTTAACTGGTTTGATGCGGCAGAGGCGCTTTCTATAGGTGCATGGCAGGTACTTAACTTTTTTTAAATAATTAGAAGTTAATACGGGTAAGTACCTACCTAAGATTTTTTACAAATAGAACCTACCAATAACAGTATCGTTTCTGAGGTCAGCGAACTTGTCCTCTATATTTCTGAACTCCGGGATGGTGCTGACGCAGGTGATCTCCAAGCGGCCGGCGGCCACCAGGTACATTTCAGAGACGGTTACGTAAAGGTCTCGTCCGCGACTCGGCCTCCGGCTTCTGTGTCTGCTTGACGTGTGGATGACATTCGGCTCCTCGTGGTAGTGCAATTCAGACATCTGCAAAACAAAGAACAATGAAAGCAAAAGCTAAACTGAACCACAGGCTACTCGAGATTTAGAGAGCAGGTCTAACACCGAATTTCTGGAGTGCTTGCGTATCTTAAGATTGGGTCGACCTAAAAGGGTCAAAATGCATTTGATACAAACGGCTCAGAACCGCTCGCTGTAGCGTTTTATGGGGGAAGCCTTTGTCCAGCAGTGAACTTTCAAAGGTAGATGATGACGATGAGCGTCAGGCGGGCCCTACTGCGGGCGGGCATGTGCCCAGGGCTTCCAATATTATAGGCTAAAGATGGCCCTGAGCGTCGACCCCAGGAAACCCCAGAGACAAGGCAATCCGGCCTCGTTCAAGGGGTACATATAAAGCAGATAGCACGCACGCACTTTTTCTATTTTTACAGTTTAGGTTGCCTAAACGTTACATAACGCGGGATGACGAGGGATGATTCTAGTTTTTTTCTTTGGCAGTTGTGTAGGTACTAAATTCCTTTAGCCCGCTGCTAAACTATGTCACTGTGTTTCAACATCTGCTTAGCCTTAGAGAAGTTCCCCAGTTATTTGTTACATTTATTATCTCTTACGATATCTAGCTAGAGTAGCGCAACATCGCGGATATTATTTCAAAACGAACTAAGCAGCAACCAAACGAGGTTTCATTTTCATATAACGCGGTTCTTGGAAGGCAGTGCATACTGTGCACATGCAAACATAATTTGCATAAAAGTAATTTCCCAGCATAGGTAGCAAATGAAATACTCGTAGTACGCGGCTAGCCATTAATTAAGTGGTTTAAACATTATGATAACTTTCAGAACCACATCGGTAGTTTATTAAATTTGCAATTTTTTTGTTTGAATTTAAATTTTATCAATTGGTAACCAAAAGCTTACAGTGAACTAAAATAGGTGCACGCTGTTCTAAGAAGATGACAAACTATTAGCGTGTAATAAAATGTTAGGTATAGTTAAGAGGGGTCCCTTAACTATTATTATTACTGCACTGTGGGGGTCCACACTAGCGTCTTTCGACGTCGACGTCGTGGCAGTGTCCAATCAGTGTTGACGCAATACTTGCGCAGCAGCATTTACTAACCGCTGATTGGGCACTGTCACGACGTCGCTCGATACACGCTAGTGTGAGGGATACCTAAGATACCTGGTGTTCCTTAAGACTGCAGCCGGGGGGTCGGGTGGCGATGTGCGAGGCGTGGGTGAGCGCAAGCAGCGGCGGCGGGCTGCTAGCTCCAAAATCGTAGTCTACTAGCTTCTGGAACCCTCTCCTGCTATTGCGCTCACTCATGGTCACTCTGAACTTGTGTGAGTGAGCGGCCAACTCGTCCATCTGAAATAACGTAATATTTACAGCATCTGCAGCCTTCTAGTTTGGAACGAAGTAACCTACACCTAAGGATACTCCTGGCAACCAAGTTAACCATGCGATCCCTTTTCAGTTTCACACAAATCAGTAAAAATGTTTCGTAAAGCATGATAAAAACTGTTCTTAAGTTAAGTTCAAAATCAGATACATATCGATATTAGAGAGTTCGGCCTATACTACCTCATAAATTATAAGCTGTATGTCGGTGTAATTATATCTAATAACGCTAACCAGGACTGCACTGATCTGTAGAGAACTTTAAAATAAGTAGAACGTGTGGTTTATTTCGTACTTTTTAGTAATTTGCGGTAGTAGTTGAAACAAATAAAAAAATATGTTGTCCTAGCAATTAGTAGCCAAGAGTCAAGACGCTTGTTTTGTGCCAAAACTATAGCTACGTTATGGAAACAAAAGAAAGGCCTAATTGAAGTTAACGCAGAGTTATCTTTCCAATGTAACCCCAATGCTAAAACCCTTTTGAAAGATATTTTCTTTCGGTAGGAAGTTTTCAAATGAGTACCTATAGTGTCAATAGATGATTGCTTGTTGGTTCGAGGATATAAAGTTTGAGATTACCTTCTTGCCATTAATAAACCAGGTGATGTGAGGGGCCGGGAGCGCAGGCGCAGTCGTGCAGTTCGCGCGGAGAGTCTCGCCGAAGCTCAGGTACCTTGTGGGGAAGTCGATGCGCGGGTGATGCTTTTGGGGATCTACAAATGAATAAAAATATAAAAGGTGTAGTATAATTAATGGACATCCTAAGGGCTAGCTCTGGTGGTCGAATACAATTTTATTTTTAATGGAACCAACATCGAAATAACAAAATAATACTTATGTTTTTTTTCTTAAACTACATTTTTCTAATACTCGTATGTATTGTCTGTATAGGACTGTCCAGAGTGATGATTGTAATGTTGTCCAACGCCGTAATTTGAGTAAACTCACTTGGTACTCGAGTTTATTAGGTATTTACGTAATAAATCAAAAACCGCAAAAAGTGTTTTAACATTACCTATAGACAATTAAATTTTATTAAAAATATACACACACAAAAAGCTTAGTAAGTAAAATCTAAGTTATTTGACATTAGTCTGTTAAAGCTGTGAGTTAACTTTAATCTAGATTTAAGAATGGCTGTAGTTCATTAGTTTCTATTTTGTAGATTGCGAGAAGAGCGGCTACTACTCATCAAATTTATGATTTACCCCTTGAAGTTCGAAACCCGCTGATATAGTGTAGCGTTATAACCAGATAAACGAATAGGAGCTTTAAGAAAGTTAAACTTTCGGATGCTTTTGGAAGTGGTTCAGAAAATATCCCGCCGAGGATCCTACCGATAAATAAATCTTGTTACCGCTCGTTACAAATCGTTAACAGAATAGTAAAACTTTCTCAACTTCTAACTTGTTTAGGGTCAGCTATTCTTTTCCGTACTCCAGGGTGTTATGAGAGTTTAGATTGCCGCGGGGGTGAACATTTTTCTCGTGTCGTTTTTGCAAAGTCAAGTCAGAGATAAATTATACGCCTGAATCTTTAATGAAGCGCTACACATGCAACATACTCGTATAACATAAATATACTAAATTGATATTTACTTTGAATGTATTCTCATTACACAATAGAATATTTTTGATATTGTAACATGGATCGAATTATTTATAAATTATTTATGAGTTTCTGTCATCCATCATTACCGAATTGCCGGAAAAATTCATCCTTTTCATTTCCATTTCCCATTGACATCCTGTACTCAATTGCCCAAATTTGGGCTAAATTTCATTGCATAAACATGACTGAATATTTTAATGTCAACGTTTCAATTTAAAAAAATAACAAGTGGGACTATGTTTAATTCAGTGAAGTAATGTACTTAGCGTTACACTAACGTACTTGTCCTTTGTGACCCATTTACTGCACGAAAAGAGACATAAAGGCGACAGACTACGCATTTTAAACTAAGTTATTTGGTCAGGGTCGTGTTTATAAGTCCTTAACCTTTTATTTGGTGTAAAAGTAAAGTAAGTACGTGCAGATGCCAACAGCAATAATTTCTTAAAGTTAATCTTCAGGACTGATATTTCTATTGCATGGCATGGGACTTCATGATACATTATGGTGTAAAGCACAGAACAAGTAGGTAAGACTCGCTACGCTCCCACATAAAATAGGGATTTTCTCAAAGATTTTTACAGGATAACATCACATTCAATGTTCTGATATTAAAGTAAGTAGCTAAAGCACTTGTGTTATAGAAATCAGAAACAAATTACGGTACCACAATACCCAGACCCGAGACTATATAGAAAAGTTCGTTTTCCACATTGACCCGACCGGAAATCGAACCTGGAACCTCAGAAATGGCGACGCCAAGTCCGACATGCGTCATTGTCATACTGTATTTTAGTAATTAGATAATTTGATTCCATTCGTGTTTGTTTTCTAAGGCATAATTAATACGTAGTAACTCTTTTTGGCTTTCATTAGTAAGTAATTAGAAACTCCTCATGCTAAAGCGTACCAGTGTTGTGAATATTTGTATTTTTCCAGACGTTCAGGGAAAATTTTATGGAATTAGCAATCTTTCATACGTTACATTAAATTTTATAAACTACTATTTTATGAGTCAGTTAAGTCTACCGTACTAAAGTAACAAATTGGATTATTTTATCTGCCTTCACTTGCATAAAACGGGACTAAAATATTTTTTAAGAGTAGAATGAATTAATAATCTAAGATAAGCTGCTTAATAAAAAGCAAATAAGATTAGGACAATACAAATACCTACCGTATAAAACGAGCTTGTCACGTAGACATAAATTTACACTTCGGTCTTGTTGGGCCCTTGCGATTTGATTAAATTCTATTCAAACTTTTTTATGGGTGTTTGAAAAAGATATTATTATTATTAAAAAATATGATCTGGATTAACATACAACATTATTATTAGTATGTACATAGTACGAAACCTGTTTGTTTAGAATCAGTAATGGAATTGATTGCAATATTTTTTAAATCATGTTATATAAAAGTGCCGCGCGCGGTAAGGTTGTCTACACTTGCGCGTGTCCAAAGCTTCAACGGGGCAACACAAAAAGCTTATAACTTTTTTAAGGTATCGTTATCTTTTTTTTTTACTGATTCTGATTCTGAAAATATGTGACCCGTGTTTCGGCTTTCGTATAAACAAAAAATGATGTTGGAGAATACTTTTTCAAACTTCCTGTAGTTCATGCAAACGAAGTTGCGGGCACTGCTAGTGTTAAATATAATATTTAAATGTAAAAATTCAGAATAAATATGCAGCGCTAGCCATAGCATTGATATGAAAAGGTAAACAAGTAAAGGTATATTAGAAGTAGGTACTAGTTGGACGAACCAATTATTATTGGCGCACTATTACTTAAGATATAAGTATCTACCTAGCAAAAAAAAAACTGGTGCCTATAGCTAATTCCCCTATAGGTCTGGCGCATATTGGTCCTAGATGCATAACTAAAGACAAAGAGTCGTAAGTACAAGCGGAATTGAAAATTTTATAAAAACCGTAGACTTTATTTAATAAAATAATAATAATAATTTGGAAATAAAAACGAGATAGTAGATTCTTTCTTAGGCCAAATAATAGAGGTGGAACCAATACGTTTTCGTTATGCTAGTAAGTAAATAAATAATTGCAAAACATATGTTGGCTTACTGTTTTAAATATTACCTTTATAATACTTGTATACATGAGATTAAATTTGATTAACAATTACATATGCCTGCGAATCCAATCAATGTAACTAGTAACTCTAGCAAAAGCTGATGGAAAACCTAACTCGCAACCATATCTGGCAACAAATGAACTAACTCCAATCAAAACAGGTTCTCCATTGTCAGTGATGGTGAGAGGGCCACCGGAGTCTCCTCGGCAGATGCCAACGCCGCCGTAGCCATTGGTGCAAATGTTAGAATCCCTAACCACATTTCCAAAAACACCCTGGCATTGCTGTTGTGATATCACTTGAATTGGCACAAATCTAGCCATTGTGTTAGTCGTAGGATTGACTGCATCCGAATATCTTCCATACCCCGATGCGATCACCCATCGTCCTGTAAAATTTTCGTGGAGAAGATGTCCGTAGGGCAAACGGATGGGTCTTATGTTATGAGTAAATTGTACATTGCCGGGTAAGTAAAGCATTGCGATGTCATTCGCAAGGGTTCGTGAATCGTACTGCGGGTGAAGTGCTATGCCATGCGGAAACAGTCTCAGTCCTCCGTGAAAGAGGAACGGCGATCCAAGAACAGCGGTGAAACGCCACGCCTGGACCCTGCCGTCGTTCCAACAGTGAGCCGCGGTTAGAATTCTGCTGGATGATAGAAGCGATCCGCCGCAAGCGGACTGTGAAGTCATTCCTATTATGTCTATCAGGAGGCCGACTAAGTAAGGATGTGCGTCCACCGGAGCTATGACTCCTCCTACGATGGGACCTAATGTCACGAGTTGGTTTTCATATTGCTTTCTGCTTTCAGCGTCCTTGATTCCGACAGTTTTATGCCATCCTTCTTGGTACTCAATTGTTCCACCTTCGTTAGCTCTGATGACACATAGGAGGGATAGAACCAAAATTACACGCATGTTTCAAATAACAACTTGCACACTAAAGAGATATGCCGTGTCGTTCTTTATATAAGTTTTATTATGCTTATCAATGGTACCTATACTGCAATAAAATGTTAAATCTAGAGTGCTTAATTGATATACCTACTGACGTAAATAAACAAAAATACAGATATTTCTGAGATGTATTTAAAGACTTGGAAAAAGTATATGTAAATCAAGTAGAACTGTGTGTTCAATGAAATAAATTTTAAATGTCACGATAAAAAAAATGTAATTCTTCTCACACACACAGCCATTCCGCTAAACTAACTGGCTGTTTTATGAAAAGGCGAGATTGAATTCGCGTTTCCGCGAAAATCGCGCTATGCTGCAGGATTCAGTCAGAACAAGAAATGTTTTGCAAAGGTCCTCGTATTTTTTATGACATGTCAAAACTAAATTTGATTTCCACGAAGATCGGTCCTGTGCCACCCGCATCCAGCGGCTTCCCGCGACCTTCACCAGATCGTCAGTCCACCTTGTGGGGGCCTACCAACACTACGCCTTCCGGCCCGCGGCCGCCATTCAAGGACCTTCCTGCCCCAACGGCCATCAGTCCTGCGAGCAATGTGCCCCGCCCACTGCCACTTAAGGTTTGCGATTCTAAGAGCTACGTCGGTGACTTTGGTTCGCCTCAGGATCGTCTCATTTCTGATTCGATCGCGAAGGGAAACTCCGAGCATAGCTCTCTCCACCGCCCTTTGAGTGACCTTGAGCTTTCTTATGAGGCCCATCGTTAGCGGCCACGTCTCAGATCCGTATGTCATCACTGGCAACACACATTGTTTCCATACCTTGGTTTTGAAGCATTGCGGTAGTGTTTGTGAGGAGAAGATATTACGTAGCTTCCCGAACGCTGCCCATCCGAGTTGGATTCGACGACCGACCTCTTTCTGGAAGTTGGACTTAGCTGGACTGTTTGTCCAAGGTAAATATAGCGGTCAACGACTTCTAGAGTAGAGCCTGCAACCATAAGAGGAGTGGGTGCGACATGGGAGTTAGACATGATTTTCGTCTTTTCCATGTTCATTTTAAGACCCACTCGTTGGGAGACTCTACTGAGGTCATCGAGCATTGCTCCAAGATCCTCCAGGGTCTCAGCCATGACCACGATATCATCGGCATAACGAAGGTGAGTCAGGCACTCGCCGTAGATGTTAATGCCAAGTCCTCTCCAGTCCAAGAGCCTGAAAGCGTCCTCCAGCGCTGCGGTGAATAGTTTCGGGGAGATTACGTCTCCCTGTCTTACACGTCGCTGCAGCTGAATCGGTTCTGAGCTCTTGTCCTGGAGACGTACTGACATGGTGGCGTTTGTGTACAAAGACTTCAGCACTTCGATGTACCGGTAGTCAGTTTGGCACCGCTGAAGAGATTGGAGCACTGCCCAAGTTTCGATCGAATCGAAGGCTTTTTCGTAATCCACGAACACCAGGCATAGTGGCCGGTTATACTCTTCTGTTTTTTGTATAACTTGCCTGAGCGTGTGGATGTGATCGAAGGTACTATATCATCATCATCATCATCTCAGCCACAGGACGTCCACTGCTGAACATAGGCCTCCCCCAGTGACTTCCAGATCGGCCGATTGGAAGCGGCCTGCATCCAGCGTCGTCCTGCAACCTTTACCAGGTCGTCTGCCCACCTTGTGGGTGGGCGTCCTACGCTGCGCTTGCCGATACGCGGCCTCCATTCCAGAACCTTTCTGCCCCATCGGCCGTCAGTTCTACGTGCTATGTGCCCCGCCCACTGCCACTTCAGCCGGCTAATCCGTCGGGCTATGTCAGCGACTTTGGTTCGTTCACGGATCTCCTCATTTCTGATTTGATCTCGTAAAGAAACACCGAGCATAGCCCTTTCCATAGCGCGCTGTGCAACTTTAAGCTTCTTAATAAGGCCCATAGTAAGAGGCCACGTTTCAGTTCCGTATGTCATCACTGGTAACACACACTGGTTGTATACTTTCGTCTTTAGGCACTGAGGTATTTTGGACGAGAAGATGTTGCGTAGTTTCCCGAACGCTGCCCATCCGAGTTGGATTCGTCGATTGACCTCTTTCTCAAAATTGGACCTACCCAACTGGATCACTTGTCCCAGGTAAACATATTTGTCAACAATTTCGAGAATAGAGAAGGTACTATAGCCTTTACGGAAACCGGCTTGTTCGGGAGGCTGGAATTCGTCAAGCCTGCGTGCGAGACGGTTCGTAATGAATCTCGTAAACAGCTTATAGACATGACTCAGAAGCTTGATGGGTCTGTAACTCTTCAGCAAAGACTTATCGCCCTTTTTGAAGAACAGCACCACCACGCCCACGACTGCAGAACCATAGCGCGTCTTTCCTTCATGAGCTCCAGAGTGTAATCGGAGATTTTCTTCGTTCTTTTGGTACGTTTGGGCCCTATTAAGTTTTTCCCAACCGTAAGGACAGTGTCCACGAGCCTGTTGTTGTACTCGTCCACGTCGACACATTCCCCTAGGCAATCGAAGCGGTTGTGCAGTTCCAGCTGGAAGTTCTCAGGGTTTTAGATTTGGGAAGGTGCTGGTCGGAGCGTAGACTTCATCAGACGCGTTCTTTCAGACTTTATATTAAGATTCAATGTGCCTCTTACCATTCGGTGATCACTTCCTGTTTTAACTGAGTTGATCACGGAGACATCATTGAATATTCGCCTTTTGTCGGTCAAGATGAAGTCTATCTCGTTTTTAGTAGCACCGTTGGGGCTCTGCCAGGTCCATTTACGATGTGGCGACTTCCTGGAGCAGGAATTCATCATAAAGAGTCCCTCCCTCTCCATGAAGCCGGCCAACATTTGACCTCGAGCGTTCCGTGTCCTTATCCCAAATGGCCCAACTACCAGCTCGTCACCGCATCGTTTGCCCAGTTTTGCGTTGAAGTCCCCCATGACCACCGTGTAGTGAGTTCGTGGGGTGCGTATGGCTTTGGATATGTCCTCATAAAATACCTCCACGTCCTCATCGCATGTCAAGGTCGGGGCGTAAACCTGTATGACCTTCAGCGAGTACCGTTTAGATGCTTTGAGTATAAGGTACGCCACCCTGTTCGACACGCTCCCGATTTGTACAACGTTGTTCACGAGGGACCTGTGGACTATAAATCCGACACCACCTTGGGACAGTTGGTCGCCCTCCCGGAAATAGAGCAAATTACCGGACTTCAGCACGATCGTGTCCTCTGCCTCTCTTCGGACTTCAGAGAGACCCACGATATCCTAGCGCAACCTGCTCAATTCCTCCTCCAGTTCGACTAACTTCTCCTCTACCCGCAAGGTACGGACGTTATATGTTGCCAGGGCCAAGGTCGTCTGGCGGGGGATCCTCGCCGCCCGGGGATTCTTGGCACCCATGGTCTCGGCGCCGGGCCAACTTCCGCCTCGGTCGGCTCGGCCACCGGGTTCGCCGGGCACTTGGGGCCGTTTATTGGGTATATTTATCATTTGGGGGGTTTACATTTGGGGGGAATACATAGTTATGACGTTACTTCTATGTAGCGAAGTTAAGCGACTAAATCATTTATTGAAGATAAATAACACTTGAAAAAAATCATCGACCTCAGGTGGGACTCGAACCCACGTCCCATCGCATAATCATAAATCATTTATCACAAATATAATTAGAAATGATGAACGAAAAAATGTCTCAGTTAAGTAAGGTGTTATTTCAAAGAAATAGTGACTTGGAATTATTTGGAAATGTTGGCATCAACATCCCAATTCATTTAAATGAAACTACTTTTACGGATTATTTCGCGATTTATTAACATTTTATTGACGTTTCGAACACTTTACAGCGTTCGTGGTCACAGGTAGACTACCTGTCTACCTGTGACCACGAACGCTGTAAAGTGTTCGAAACGTCAATAAAATGTTAATAAATCGCGAAATAATCCGTAAAAGTAGTTTCATTTAAATGTATCGTGTTCGCGTAAATAAAAGACAACAGTATCCCAATTCATCCTACGCCGATATGATGTCTTTTATAGAATACTTACAATAAAAATAGGTGCGTGCCTACTTATCTATTTTGGTTGCTTTAGTAAACACTTATTATGAGCGTGGATTAAAACGTTGATTAGCAAATTATCTGCGTTGATTAAAATTATAAACCCCACCATAAATTTCGTACAACTCTACGGCTATCGTGGTATTGTCCTTTTGAATTGATACAGGGGGAGTTAGGTCAAAGCGTTAATGTTAATTTTAATTTAATTGTAAAATAATAAGCTTAGTACGGTTTGTAGTGATGACAATTGAAGGATTTCATTTATATTACCTTTCGTTATAAATATATTTGATAAAATAGTGCGTAATAAGCACAATAATTGTAAGCATAAGTAAGCATATACAGATGAAAAAAATAAAACTTTATACTGTCGTTTATAATATTTAAATCAGGAGGTAGCAACCTCGATGAAGCACAATATTTGTAAAATATGATCAAAAATGTTTCCTTGGAGGCTAGCATTGTGGGCATTGTGGCCAATACTGTAGTAGACAGAAACTGATTTATAGATAAAGCAGATACACGTCAGCTAAACTAGATTTTCAATTTCACCGGTAGCATTTCATTATTTTAAAACAAAATAAAATGCTGTTATTTGATTTTAATATATTTTTTTAAATATGGTATTGAAAGATTGACAATTCTTATTAATTTTCACTAAACACAGACAGCATTTAATTGTAAAAGTTAATTTGTATAAAAAATATTGCACAAAAAAATGGAATGTTTCTAAAATGTAATTGTTACTGTAAGATAAGTAATACATTAAATGAAGGGGGGAAAATGCCACTGCACCAGCCCCTTAATTTAGCACAACGTCTATGTTCAATAGCAGTTTTGACCTGACTTCCTCTGCTAAACCTCTTATTTACTTTAATCACCTTTATCTAATCATCAACAGATGAAAAAAATGCCATTAGTCATGTAGTAAATGGAAAATCCAAAATATTATAAGATCGCGATCTTTTTGAGTATCTTCGACTTTAAGGGAATAATAATACTAATATTATGTTATCATACTTATAACACTATCGATCTTTTGTAGTGTTATTTCGACTGATTTATTGCTTTATTTATTTAAAAATGAGTTTTCTGTAGATATTCAGGTGTGTAATTTATACATTTTATTTCATGTAGGTATTTTCACGGCACGAGTTATTTTTAGTACCTATACTGACTCTAGAAGTTTAATCTGGATTCTGGATACCCGAAAAGCTTCGTAAAGCAAAACTATTACACTTGTACACATTTTAAGGAGACCGGGTGTATATTTTGGGTGAAGTCGACTCTGGAGTGGTGTAATAGCGCTAGATAACTTGCGCTAAATACGCGTTATATTCGTATCTTATCTCATTTGCATGACGGGAATAAGAATTAACGGATATTATAACTAACTAGCTAGTAAAGATACTGCTACATTATCTTTTGCTTAAAGGTATATTCACGCTCGGGAATCTTCATTCAAAATTTATTCAATAATTCTACAGAACATTGGTAAATTGGTAACATTAAAATAAAATCTGGACACCTTCAATAACCCGTGTCTAACTTAATAAGACCCCCAAAAATGGTCGGATTGATTTTTAAATAATTCGTTTTCGAGCTTGAAAGCACTAGGTACATTTCCCTTCATAATGGCGAATGATTTACTGCTATTTTTCTTCAAACCGAGAAAGTAACGTTTCTTTTGTGCGTTGTAACGTTACGGGCATGTCGTGGCAACCGATTAATCATTTCATTGATGACGCGGGCTGAGGTGAGAATAACAACCGAACACGTAATTATTTAACAGCCTTTGCACAAAGAGTTTGTTAATAAAGTCTAAGAAATGTTATAAGTAGGTACATTTGACATATAATTTCCTAATGGTTAATTGAAAATTAGGTAAAATAATAAAATGATATGAACATTTATTCGCTTTTGAAAAAGGGTACATTTTGATGGTAGTAGTGTCGTGGAGTTCAGCTTTTTCAGCCATCTATAAATAGCATGCAAATACACAATAGATTCTTAAAATAATTATGTTATATTAAATTACATTATCAAATTCAAAATCAAAAATATTAATCAGAATATCATTAGCAATAATAATATCAATGTCAATAATAATATGTCATCAAAAAAAAAAATCATTACAATACAAAATTACCAATTCCCATCAAATCTGATTTAAATATTCATTAATATTGTAATAATTTAACACTGTTCATATAGCCATCTATATAGGGTACTTTTAAATCTATTTAAGGGCAAGTCATTTATATTTTGGGGTTTACTATTAATTATGGGAATACACATCCAGTGGCAATTATTTTTGAACCGGGCACTCTTTGGTATAATTGCAGCGACAAGTCTGTTGCCATTTCTAGTATTTCGCGTGTATACATCTTTAACTTGCCTGAAATGTGAGATGCAGGCTGAAAGGCGTTTTACGGTGGATGAACTTTTAATGATGAGTTTGAAAAAACAAATGTAAGTACTTTTAACTTGTACAGATTTAATACTTAGTATCTAAATAATAGGTGCTGCAATAATTTATGACTGTACGCATAATACAAAACGGTACATGCAATTTCAGGCATCGGTAGAGTTATAACGTAGTTCCTATTATAATAATAATAAAAAAATGTTTCTACCCATAGCGAGTGAGCTTAAATTGTGCGGTTCCCAGCAAGTTGTGTAGCGCATGTGTCCGAGAAAGGCGTAAACTCAGCACACGAAAACGAATACTTCTCAATAAAAACGGGACCACAATATTTGTTGCTCCTACCCGGGACTTGATAAATGATCCGAGAGGAGAAATAAACCTCGCAACATTTCCTACGGAAGAGAAAACCATTCCGGAGTCTGTTGCTTAGCAAATATTTTATTTCATCGTCCATGTATCTGTTATCAACCCTTGAAACTGTATTGCTTATAAAAATTGGCACGTCCTGTATATACTTTATGCATATAAGGCAGATGTCTTTGTCAAATATCGAATGTAAGTACTAACGAAACTAAAATGTAGATGAGCATGAACATACGTGTAAAGTTAATGTTTTTAAAACATATGTAGGTATGACTTTGATCAACTTACTAGTCCACGATACATATTTCGAACATATACGTAGAAGCCAAGTCGTACCACAGGCAATAGCGATTTGTTACGGAACCACAAATTTAGTTGCTTGAGCGGCACAATTTCAGTTTTGGTATTCCAGTCAGGGCTGGCTAAATTTACTCCATTCAACAAAACGAATTGAAATCCCAATGAGAGTACCTTATCTGATTTGAAATAGCTGTCTTCCGTTTCACTATCCAGCTGTGTTCGATTTGATTGGCGAAGTTTTAGTAAGTGGGTAGTGAGAATGATATTACAGAAAAAAATATTAAATTCAGTTCAAAATATTAAATTGATGATATTTCGTTCAAATTTTTTTTGTATTTTTTTTAGAACTTACAAATTATCCAGCCGTAGTAAGGATATAAAGTAATTTTTTTATAATAAAAACCGGACAAGTGCGAGTGACACTCGCGCACTGAGGAGGGTTCAGAGCTCGAGTGTGTACGAGTGTACGAACTAGTAGGCAATAAAATGTGTTGTTAGTCCATAAACAATTGATCCTATTCAATTAAATAAAAATGCGCTATACCCATGGGCGTATTTACCATAGGGCCAAGGGGGCCATGGCCCTGGGAGGCAGGCTACGAGGGGCGGCGAAGCGTTCTTCACTGGGGGCCTTTTATTGTTATAATTGATTATTAAAAAATTCGAGCTCGCTTAGCTCGCAGTTTATTTCGGGTTTAAAACGCATTTTTTTGCGCTTGCTTCGCTCGCGCTACTTGCTTTACGCCATCTGAATAAAATTACGATTGGAACGTACATTATTGAACTGTTTCATTTATATTCTTCGATTTTAAGTTTAGGGCGAGCATATACAACGCGACTGCACCCCCCTCGACGAAGGCTAGATCCGACCTTGGCTGCCACCCTTAGGCATAATCCCTAGGTACAGCAATGTGTATACCCGTTAGATCTCACGGTACACCTACAAGACGAATGTGTTCTAGCACTTCTTGACAGCATTGGCGTAGCTACTAACGTGTAGGCGAGGCAGTGCCCCGGGGTCCCCAACAAACCCTTTAACAGGTAAAGCTTAAATTACACATTTACGCAAAAAAATATCTGATGTATATTTAGTTTTATTATTCCGTAAGTTTTTGTGGATTCATTACAGTTGTGTGTACAACTTTCATACATTTTATTTGGTACATAAAATACTGTCGCACTCAATATGCCTTTGTCACTGGCGTGCTGTGTGTGTTTGTGTGTGTAGTATAAATTATCCAAAATCACGACGTCGAAATAAATATAGATTTTCTCTTCCAGCCTCAGTACTACGTAAGTACATTTAAATTATACTATACCCATCATCACCATTATATTTATAATTTTATATTGACCAAAAATAATGTTTATGGTTCTTTTTTAGGTAGTTTTTCCATATATAATTTTACACATGTTGCAGGTACACTTAAGAGGGCGGCAAATATAACTGGCCCGGGGCACCAAATTTTTAAATACGCCTCTGGGTATACCATCCGTATCTTTTGACATACCTACCTAAATACGTTTAAGTTCATACCTCCAAGCGTTACTGGTAAAAAAGGTTATGACCGATTTCTAGAAGGACAAGTAGTAGGGTTCTTTTTACCTTTTGAACAGAACCCTAAAAAAATACCGTTGAACATAATATAGAACCTCCTCTTTTTTTAAGTCGGTTAAAAACGACTTAAATTTAAACTTAAAACTAACAACTAGGTATATTTAATTAAACATCGCTGATCAATAAATTTTAAATGGATTTTATGATTATGATGATTTCGAGATTTCAGCTCCTAATCATTCCTGTTTTAATTTTTTTATTAAATAAAATTGAGTCGAATTGAGAATCTTAACTCGGGTTTAATAAACTATAAAATACTATTCACACCTAAATAATGATAAGTAAACGGGTAGGTACTTAGGTTACTGTGAAAATTGGCCGTTATCGAAAAAAGGAGACAGCGTCATTAAAGGATACTTTAAATATTAAAGCATACGTTCTCTGCATCGTAATAGTAGTAAATTATAAACAGGAGTAAGTAACTAAAACTGTCGAGCCAAATATACTAAAAGAACCATAGCATGTTTTATGGGACAGCTTCACAGACAACTTAGACCGATAGACATCACATTATCATAGAGATAGTAATAAACATGACAGACTGCGTAAATTTTGTTTAAATGTCTTATCGCTGCTATCTACCCTAGTTTGCAATGCATAGTGATGACTTATCAAAAACACATAGTATGTTCTACAAGTAGTTCGCTATTACAAAGCTTAGCAGGGGTCAGCTTCTATTTAGCTAATTATATCTGGTTTTAGTTCTAATTAATAAGTTTAAACCTGGATCCTGCATCTGATAGCTACGAATTACCAACCTAATTCGTTGCGGTGTGTTTGTAGTTAACACAGTTAAAACATATGTATAGTTGCTCGTACACATGTCAATATTACTGTCAATTTAGAGGATACTTATAAGTTAGTAGTACCTATGTATTTTTAAATTTTATCTCTGCCCAACTAATTTAAATAACTATAATGCTAATATAACACTGGATGTATGCATGTGGACTCGCTAAATCCTGTTGCATTTTAGCAACTCGATCGACAGTCCGTAGAAGTTTACCCTTTTTAGGGTTCCGTACCCAAAGAGTAAAACGGGACCCTATTACTAAGACTCCGCTGTCCGTCTGTCACTTGCCCGTATCTCATAAACCGTTAACCGACAGTTGAAAAAAAATTGCAGCACGTACGGCCTCTATAGAGTTAATTATCTGAGAGCAACGATAAACGTAGGAGGGACGTGAACAGAACTGTGAAAAAACATAAATGGTTATTTATGGTGACGGCGGGAAATCCAGTAATAGAAAACGAATAGGGTCCGCACTTACATAAATATATAATGCTGTGCGTCTTTCTGTACAGTTATTTATTGTTGTTTGGTAGTATTTTTTTGGAAATACACTATTTATAATTTCCGAAATAACCTTACGATATTCATAAGATTTTCTTCACTGCTGCAGTACCTAAGTGCTTCGTGTATAAATGTAGTGATAAATGGACAGCGTAGGTACGTTTTCGCATTTCTCGACTTATGTTTAAAAAAAAAAATAAGTCATTAAGTCATAAATCTAAGAATAAGGTAAGCATAGAATAGACAAATTAGGAGAAAATGGATTTCATAAATTTTGTTAGGTTTATACATTCGTTCATCATTCGCACTTGAACCATAGATAGAACAACAATATTATGAGCAGTGTATGCCATAAATAGGTTGGAAAAACGTAAACGAAACGAATGAATATATATTCTCAAAGTCAAAGTCAAAGTCAAAGCATTTATTTGCATAGAATAGGTAAATAATTTAACTTACAATAAGGTCTTATAATGAGTACAGTACTACTATTCTGCTTAAACATTATTAGCATGCAAAATTTCCGTTAAGGAATTCGTCGATATTATAGAAACAGCAATATTTAAGCCAATTTCGGAGTTTACATGTCATCACATCTGTAGCCCCCTCCTTGAACCTATCTGGTATTTTATTATAAACTCTGATGCACATATAGTAGCAGTGTTTTTTGTATAAAGAGGTTTTTGGACAGAAATCTATTGCAAGTCTGTTTGGGAACCTCATAATAGCTAAACTGGTATAACTCAATGTTTCGTTGAATCCAGCCTGAGTCATATTTGCTATTCCCAGTATTTTATTGTACACACATCAAAAAAGTCTAAGCAACACATACTATTTAAATTATTAATTAATTATTATATCATTTCTTACCAAGTAGATAATACATAAGTAAACTTTTTTGATCTAGAGGACATACTGGCTGGTTGTAAAAAAAATCGAGTATGATATGTTTTTTTTTCACAAATTCAAAAGCAAATGCATTTGTTCGAATTTTATAGCGTTTTCTTTGCATCAAATTTATTATTCTGTATCAATTTTATGATTTAAAAAAAAAATTGAACAAAATTGGATTTTGAGACATTTTTACGTCATGGAGCGACGTCATTTGAACGCAGAAGAAATGCAAAGAGCTGTAGGGATGTTGCAAGCGGGAAGAAGTCAATCTCAGGTATCTCGGCATTTTGGTGTCAACTGAAGCGTTATTTGCCGTCTTCATCAGCGTTACACTAACACGGGACATCCTGCTGTGGTCGCCAGGTCGAGGAAGGTGTACAACCACACGGCAAGATCGATACATACAACTGACTGCAAGACGCCAGCCGATGTTAACCGCCCGAGAGATAGGTTTAAGGCTACAAAATTAAAGCGGGGTTGTTGTTAGCTGCCAAACTGTACAAAATCGACTGCATGAGTATGGCCTACGAGCACAATGGCCAATTAGGTGCCCACCGATATGTCACGGGAATCGCGCTCGTCGAAATGAATGGTGTAGGGAACTCATTACATGGACCCGGGAACAATGGGATAAAATTTTATTTTGCGATGAGTCTCGATTTGGGTTCAAGCCTGATAGGTACTAGAAGGGTAAGAGTGTACCGTCGTCCTGGAAATTCTGAAAGACTGAGGTGCGTTCAGGAAGTGCATCCATACAACGGCTCAACAGTTATGGTATGGGCGGATATTATGAAGAACAGACGAACTGAGCTCGTTTTTGTAAATGGTAACATGAACGCTGTAAATTACGCTGAGGATGTTCTAAGGCCTTATGTCCGTCCATTCGCACAAACGCTTGGCTCAGATTTCACGTTGATGTATGACAATGCGCGTTCGCATACAGCTTTGCACACACGGGAGACTTGGCAACTTATATTTTATATGCAACATGTTAAACTTTTACATGCCGGCCCTCAGTTGCTTTTGGCAAGCATACGCCAAACCTATTGGCCTCTTAAAGGCAGAAACTTATCTAAATCAGTTGTTAATAAATGTGTAATTTGTTACAGACATAGAGCTCAAAATGCACAACCTTTAATGGGACAGCTCCCTCTTAACAGAACACAGTTAGAGTTCCCTTTTTAAAACTGTCACGTTGATTATGCCGGCCCAGTATTGATAGCCGATCGAAAAGGAAGAGGTTGTAAATTAGTAAAATCTTATTTGTGCATTTTTGTTTGTTCTGCAGTGAAAGCTGTACATTTGGAGCTTGTTACGGACCTCACCACTGAGGCTTACATGGCTGCTCTAAATCGGTTCGTGGCGCGTCGAGGCAAGCCTCGAAGTATCACGTCCGATAACGGTACAAATTTTGTCGGCGCATCTAATGAAATTCAAAGGTTCCTTCTCGATTCGAATGTTGCATCTGAGATAGCGCAGGAAGGTATCGAATTTATTTTTACCCCTGCCTATACCCCTCACTTTAATTCTTTGGCCGAAAGTGCGGTCAAATCTTGTAAGCATCATTTAAAAAGATTGTTACATCTCGTTCATTTCACCTTCAAAGAAATGACAACCTGTTTATGCCAAATTGAGGCAGTTCTTAATTCTCGCCCTCTAACCCCACTTTCTTCAGACCCTCATGATTTTTCGGCTCTTTCTCCCTCTTATATAAATAAAATAAAAAGATTTTAATATAACCTTAACTAACCTCCCAAATTACGTATCAAACTCCATGACTTTTGATGTTGAGCCTTTTTTTCAAGTCTGTTTCATTAAAATCACCTAGCTTAATGTCTTCACTACAATTTAATCTCCTATTTACACTTATGATTCACTTTCACAATTCACAAGAACAGAATAATTGTCCGCCGCCATGTTGTACCACAATAACAAAGCGACATCAGCGCCTCTAACGGTGGATAATACAATTGTTTTAAGATATGACCACCGACGTTTGGCCATTTCATGAAGTAGTCGATTAAGTTATGCTCCGGAAACCTTATTTATTTAACACCAATCAACTCTACGAAGAAGCAAGAGTATTAAGAGTACGACAGTTATTTATACTTAAAGCTGCCACAAGTATGCACAGCTTTACCCTCAAGTCTTCTGAATATGATGATTTAGTGAAGAAACGCATATTCAGAATTTCAGTTCCGACTGTTAACACTACTTTTGCCAAACGTCACCCCACTTTTTTGTTACCACATATTTACAATAAAATCTGCCGCACCATCAAAATTAAAACACTACCGACCCGAAGTGCCAAACATTTCATTGAATCCTGGCTTTATAACCTAGATTATTCGGACACAGAAGATATTCTGACTTAGGTGACCTCTAACACACATGCAAATTCACGCACCAACAAACACCCACGCACACACGCACACACACACACACACACACACTCACACTCACACTCACACACACACACACACACACACACACACACACACACTTTTTAAATTAACCTAGTATTATTATCCTCATGTAAAATATTTTATATAGGTCTTCTTAAGTTTTATAATTTTAAGAAGAATACAAATGTTGATTTGAAACAGCTTACATTGTGCAATACAAATTTATGAAAAAAAAATCCTTTATGAACCGGTTGCTGTTAACAAATAAAAGTTTTGTTTCTTTGCTAATGTTTAAAGCCGTGTGTCCAAATTATGTAATTATTTGCCTTGGAAAATAAAAGGCTGCTGCGACACAAGCTCGCTTAGTGCAGAAGCCGCTAGACATAAGCTACTCTGTAATTTTATTGGCAATAAATAAATATTATTATTATTTGTATCTCTCCTGCGGGAAATCACGGCACGGAGGCCGGTCCTTTTGGAAGGCGTTCGTGGGGATACAGATCCAACACGAAGAGGCCCCTTTGAGATACGTTACTGAGTTGGGATATGTACACCTAGCGGATATTATCTCTGCCTGCACTATTGAGAAGATACACCCAAAGACAGCACCCGCTAGTTGCAAGGACTATTGCAGTTAAGATGGAAACTAAACCGGTTCTATGGAAAGGGACTTGATGGACTGGGTAATGGGCTATTGATGGAGACTACCGATCACCTGCCTGGTTCATAGTCTCAGACTGAAAAAATTGGCAGGTGGTGACTCGCCGCCAACTGAATGGGCCCCCCCTGGAGTCATGGGTCATGCAAGACCGGACTGAGGGGCAACACTGTTGCTGGCGGCTAAGGGTGGAGAGGTGGCTCTGGACTTTAAACGACGATCATCTGCTCCCCCCGGAGGGTCCGGCATCACGTGCCCACTCGCCACTTACGAACCACATCCACCCTTCGAGCATCATGCTCTCGCGACTCCACTCTGGCCGGCCGGTTAAGGCAAGCCAGAGGCGAGAATCCTGCAGACCCCCTTGGGTTCCACTTCGGCAAGCCGAAGACGAGGGTCTTGGCCGACTCTCGGGAGCACTCGGATTAACGACTGACCCCGTGGTGTCGCTACTCACCACAGCTCGCCACAAAGCTGCCCTGCGGGGTATTATTATTATTATTATATCGTCAAACGCTGACTGATTCGTTGATCTGGCCTATCAACATCATGATGTGGCCAGCGGGTACTGGGCCGCATCATGAAAAACGACCATTTTATGAAATGGTTGGCCAAATCATGAAGTGATTAATTCTAAGATCGGGCCACGACAGATACATGCATATCCTTATCTTGGTTCTAACACCGTACGAGGAGAGCTTCGGCTTTCAACATCCTGGTATTGCCTTGGCCTGCGCAATCGCCAGACCAGACCTCAACCCCATCGAGCATGCATGGGACATGCTCTAGAGCCGTGTTTAAAATGACTTGGATGGAGTGACATTGACAACAACCCAACAACTGATGGACTTACTAAAATTTCATTGGGAGCAATTGCCGCAGGATAACATTAACAGTCTCATCGATTCTATAAATAATCCGTGCCAGCAAGTTCTCTAATAACAGCAGCAATAACAGAGGAGGCCACACTTTGTATTAATTTATGCAATTTTTGTACAACCATTTAATTACCCGACTGCCAAACGAGGGTTATGTTTTTTAGTTTAAGTTTAGTTGATTAGGCACCTTACTTTGTACTACGTTCATACAGTACTTACTCGTAATTATTGTTTATTAAGATTATTAAAAAATATATGTTGTTTAATATCAAAAACAACCGGTCAAGTGCGAGTCGGGCTCGCCCACTGAAGGTTCCGTACAAATTAAGGACATTGTTCTGGGTTTATTGACTGTTCACCTAAGAACCAACAGTGATAAAAATACTTTTCTATGTTCGAAATGACATGTTCTCGTATGTAAGCAAAATAATTAATGACGGAAACTTCTGAAAACTTAATTATTAGCTTTATCATAGTGATATTTAAGTTATGTTTTATTGAAAAGAAACAATATTGCTAATACAATGTTAAGAGCATATTAACAAAGAAGAATATGAGCAAAGAATTGTACAGAGGGGTTGATGCCTAGTCTCTATCTCGTTAATGACCTTGTAGAGCAGACAAAATCGGAACTGGATGCGAAACGCGATTCTTTAAAGGCTAACAGCAATCTTTTATAATTAAGTTGACGTTTCCTCACGTGCATGCAGCCCATGCTCGCGCGCATTAAATCTACTCACAGATTGGGATAATGTAGTCTGCTAATAATTAGTACCGGTCACCATAGCCGGTATCAGCTGGGAAGTAATAAGAATCTGTTTATCTTCCAGAAACGTAGATCCACAATTCATACAAAATTTAGATTTCATTGCTGGTCCGTGAATCTGTATCAAAACTCAGAAGCCTGGGCTTTTTTCATCAAGTATTGCTTCAAATTTGGTAACAATGTTTAACGTTACTATTTAAACATTGTTACAAAGTTTACTCATATCAAATAAACACGTATGATGAATGAAATATTTTATTTTTACACATTACATTACATATCACACTTAATCTTTTTTTAGCTTATTACCTGATATTCATTCTCACCGTTTTCCAAATTTTTGTGTACCACATAATGTTTAAGTTTCAAAATAATGATTTATAAAATATGTAGTGATAATAATTTGATAATTATTTAGACGTAACTTGACATAAATTCTGTCAAAAAAGTTTCGGGAATTGATGATTTGTTTATGGTTCCAAATTCAAAATTATATATTTTTTGTTGTTGTTAACAACTGTTTTCCATTTTGGCGCGGAATTTGAGTTACATCTGATAATTAGATTAAATACAGTATTGTTTTTAGTTATACCATATCTAGTGTGTATTGCGAATTTCATAATAGACAAAAACATCGAACAAAGAGTTTGTTTTAAATGTGCATCGCCAATGGGATTTCGTGTTCGGAGTATCTGTAAATGTTACAGAAGGCTTACGGTGAATCGACTTTATCAAAAACACGTGTTTATGAGTGGTACAAAGCGTTTAAAAGCGGTCGAGATGTGATGGAAGATTTGCCTCGCTCTGGTAGGCCATCAACGTCTGCTACTGAAGATAACATCGGAAAGATCATCGGAGGAAATAGTGACTGAAAATTCTCATTCAAGTTTAAGCGAGCTAGCCGTCGAACTTTCTGTGTGTACACGAGTCGATTCGTACCATTTTAAATAATCAATTGGGTATGAAACATGTTGCCGCTCGGCTAGTCCCAAAAGACCTGAATTTTCTCCAAAAACTCAATCGCAAAAGAGTCGCTGAGGACATGCTAGAACGAGTCAATTCCGACCCAACATTCATGAAACGCCTTCCAACTGAACCGAAACCGAAGAAGCCGCGCCAAACTCGATCGAAAGTCAAAGTCAGTCGACTGTTTTCTTTGACTGTCGCGGTGCACTCAAAATTCTTGCCAGAAGGTCAAACGATAAAAAGAGCATTATTTAAGTTATTGTTATGCGGCGTTTAAGAGAGCAAATTAGACGAAAAAGGCCAGATTTGTGGAATGAAAATTCTTGGATTTTGCACCACGATAATGCGCCTTCCCACAAGGCCATCATTGTGAACAAATTTTTGACCAAAAACTCAACAAATACCATCGAGCAGCTACCTTATTCATCTGATATGGCTCCAGCCGACTTTTTTCTTTTTCCTAAACTCAAATTACCACTTTGTGGTACCCGATTTCATTCGGTAGAAGACATAAAGGAGAATTCGCGGCGAGAACTGAACTCGATTCCGGAAAAAGCGTTTAAAAGTGTTTTGATCATTGGATTATTCGTTGGCGTAAGTGTATCGCTTATGAAGG
The DNA here is from genome assembly GCA_950371115.1 of Anania fuscalis. Taxonomy (NCBI): domain Eukaryota; kingdom Metazoa; phylum Arthropoda; class Insecta; order Lepidoptera; family Crambidae; genus Anania; species Anania fuscalis. The sequence goes on along the minus strand of OX493331.1, from coordinate 9,994,021 downwards.
AGCATACTTTAAAGGTGATAAAATAAATTTGGATGAATAACTAACATTTTGTGTATTATTAATCTTTTCCCGGTACTTTCTTGACAGAGTAGTAAGTCATTAATCACAATGTTTTTTTTTTCGTAACCTTAAGTTATCAGCCAGAAGTAAAATATATACTTAAAACGTGCATTATGTGCCATCTAGTGTTTTCCGCCGGCATCATAGGTTTAACATTCAATTTGGAATAGTATTCATATTTATTTAGAAAAGTTAAACAAAGCGTACATCTTTATTTCACAAGCTTACCCTACCCATTGACTTTTATGATTTTCACAATGCAGAAATGTTCGTTCCCATATTCTGATAAATGTTGATTAATGAAAAAATAGGAGATGAATTTTGGTAATTTTTAATTGTGTTTTGATTCGTAAGCGAGTTTCACCAAAGTCCTTTGGAACAAAAATTGTTCCTTGTTTATAGACCTCGTTTTCTGATGATTTAATTACAAATATAGAGTAACTAGATTTTCCCTATACTTGTGGTACAGGATGGTGCTACTTGCCAAATTTCATATGTTCTAGGACAACGGGAAATACCCTATGCATTTTGATTCCTTTGAGAGTGTCGAAATATGCGTTTTTTGCAACGTTTGATTTTTTCACAGCTTCAAGAAACCGTAGGCTTGAGTATATCATTAAAATATTTGGAAATAAATACTGCCCTGCTCGCACAGGTACATTTATCTTGTAATGTAAACTATATACTATTTAAAAAGAGGCTGACAATAGTGACCGAGTTTCTTGCGCTACTTCTTCTCGGCGCTAGCCCAAAATTGTCCCGAAGTAGTGGTAGGGAAAAAAATATTGGGACGTGTAAAAGCGCTTAGTTTAAGCCTATTTACAGAAATAAATTGGTTTCAATGGTTTTTTAACTCGATACCTGCACACCTTGCGGCACTAAAGGGTCTTGACATAAACGTTTGATGGCGTATCTTTTTTTCAAGTTAACTTAGAAGTTTGATTTTTTCATAGCTTCTAGAAACCGTATGCGTGAGTATATCATTTAAATTTTAACTCGATACCTACACGCCTTGCGGCACTAAAGGGTCTCGACATACACGTTTGATGGCGCATCTTTTTTTTAAGTTAACTTAGAAGTTTGATTTTTGCACAGCTTCAAGAGACCGTTGATTCAAGTATATCATTTAAATTTCAACTCGATACCTTCACGCCTTTCGGCACTAAAGGTTCTTGACAGACACGACGGACGGACGGACAACAAAGTGATTTTATAAGGGTTCCGTTTTTTCTCTTTTGAGGTACGGAACCCTAAAAAGCATTAAAATATAATATATATAAGAAAATACTAAAGATTTAATGCGAAAACACATTGTAAAATTTAAATTTGTATGTGTTGCTTAGACTTTTTTGATGTGTGTAGTTCACGCCAGGATAAGACAGATGTGCTTTTGTTTGTGGTATTGATAGGTACTCACGGAACACTGTGAGCTGCTTTTCGCCAGATGCCTTGGTGTAAATGGGCGTGTCCATGGAGACCTCGCATGAGTAGCTGCCGCTTGCCGCGAAGTCCAAGTTCTGCAGAATTATGGAGTTCTCCGTCGCTAAGGCTATCTGGGAAGAAAGAGCAAACCATTTTATAAAGGAGGACGTCGAAATCGTAAATTTATGGCTTGGGGCCTAACTAAGAGTTCTTTAAACGGTATTACTTTGATATTGTTTTGTATTTTTAAAAAGAGCGTAAAACAAATACTGCTTATGGAGGTACTGTTTAGCAGCTGATTATATTAACAAAGTAAAGTTTATTTTTATTAGTTTTAAAATTGGGACTCCACATTGCGTGTGTGGTAGTTAATTAGTGACGTAACCCGAGTAGAAAATAGCGCTAAAAGCGTTCATCAGCCTCCCTCCACACAAGCAGAGCCACTTCCGATTATTTAATAGCGGCATAAGTGACTGCCTGCTAATTAGTTGCACTAGTTCAGCGGTGCCCAAACTTTGGAACTGCGAGTCTTGGGGGTCTAACAAAAAAACTTTTTTTAAAACTTTATTTGTTTAGAACATTTACTATTTGAATGTGATCAATCTTTAGGACTACAGGCAGGGATCTATGTAAATAAAATTTACATTTTGAAATGCTACAAAATGATTTAATGTAACTTGAGCTTTGTAAACTAAAGGTATGTTGAAATACAGATGCCGGAACAATTATTACGTAAATGTAGTAAGTTGGCTTGATAAAGACGAAATGTTTCCAATCTACTTACTAACAGCAAAATCGCTTATGCCTTGAGCAGTCATTTAAACATATTAACAAAAGTTATTTTAAGTAAGGTAGATACGTATATTAAACTATAAACTACATAGGTAAGCATCGCCTGTCTATACCTACTAATCCTCTACCCAAGCAAATAAAGTTTAACGGCGTTAAAATATTGTTTAGAGTACAGGAGGTTAGGTCGTGGCGACAGTTTGAGTAACACCAAACTAGTTTATTAAGTACCGCGCACACCCCGAATCCCAACAGGTATTCCCGAAATGACCTGGAAGTAAGGTCGACCTGTTACGCCCTGTGAGCCAAACGAGCTGGGCTCATGCAACTATCGTAGGTATCTTGCAAACAAACCGAATTAGTCAAACTTTTTAATAGGGTTCTTTGATTTAATATGGTAGAGGTGCAAGGCAGGGAAGAGTACCGTGTATTTGGTATTCAAGCACGCTGTAAGACACAAGACAAACAAGTAGTATATAAAAAAAGTAAAGATATATGTTACCCTCTTCTACTTTAGTTCCCCTGGCCTCGGCACAGGTCCACCTTAATCTATGACGTGGTTATGGCCATCCTACTTTACCACGTGGGCTCAGTGCGGATTGCTAAGGCCACTGATCAGGCAATATAGTAAGTTTACTGAATTAGCCTTACTGTCAGATTCAAGGCTTGACTAGGTTTCTTGACTATTATCTTCTGGACTTATGTATAAGAGTCAACCGTTACTGATTAAGTGATCTATCAACGCTCATCTCAAACCACTGAACGAGTTGTGCTGAAATTAAAGGGTTTTCCCAAACTCAACCCCTAAAGGGGTAAAACGGGAGATCTAAGTTTGTAGGGAGCACAAAGATCGCGAGGTTAATCCTTTAACTAAATAAGCAATTTAACGCGTTATATTATACAGCGAAAGTGATTCGTGTACTCTAAAGTGCTTTGAGCATCAGGCAATATTTTCATTTTTTTGATAATATATGTATATCCAAAGAAATTTACGATTGCAGCAAATTATACGGTCCTATTAAGTATTTAATTTTTTTTTCTATATCTTTAACATTGATTTTCAAGTACCTAAGCCAAGTGCGACTTATTACGTTCTTATTTTATAATTAGATACGTGTCATAAGATCGTATAGGCCATCGCATTATTTATGCCTGGTGCATTATTATCACTTTTTACAATAGATTGACCTGGAAGCGAGGTCGACCTGTTACGCCCGCCCGCTGCAAACGAGCCAGCAGCCATGCAACCAGCCCTGTACAGTCAAGCATAAAAATATTTGCGCAATCTTAGGTAGGCAATAATATGTCTAATATTTTAAAGTGAAGAAAATCAAGGCGAAAGCGTGGCGAGTCTTTTATCTACGTTACCACGTTACTACACGGTAACTCGGTTTGATTTTTCATTTCATTCCATAATTTGATTGAGTTGATTTATTTGATCCGAGCAAATGGAAAGGAAATGACAAATCATTTATAACATGGTTTGTTAAAATTTGTAAATCATTTTTCAATTGCGTTCGATGCTTGTTAGACCATTATCAGGTTCAAACAACGCTATAGGTTCACAGAATACATTTTAAGTAGGCACTACAAGTGCAGAAGGCTCGCTTTAGTTACGCCGCCTTGGCGATAAAAGCTTGTATTCATTCAATCGTGGATGTGGGAATATGATAGAATAAGTGTACTCGTAAAGTAGTTTGCCGACGTATAGAACCGTATATTCGCGTGTTTGTCCCGCCCAACGAGTCTATTAATCGGTGTATACCTACAACATTTAGGTAACACAGCACTGGTTATTAAACGAGCAAGGCAGGTGTAGCGATGCAGGCGCGCGAGGCCATGGAGTCGATGTAGATACGCGATGGACAGACGAAAAGTTATAGGTACACTTATTTTTAGGCCTGACTGTACAAGTATAGGCAGCCAGTCTAGGCACGCCGAATTAATTCAAGTGCGCTTTTGCATTACTAACCACTTTCATGTATGGATTCTTGAATGTTGTTCGCTACGAAGTTTTATTACCCGAAGAAAATATTAAGACTGTTTCAGCCTTGGTATGAGTAAACTGTGAGTGAGTATCTTAAATTAAGTGTCCCTTAAAGTGCGGTGGATTATAGGCTAGATTTCAAAAAAGCCTAGATTCATGCCAGAATTTTTGTTAACTCTCGATTGTCTTTTTGTCACCGGTCACTTTCTACATTTAAGATAGTGTCAGACATACAAGTATTCTATCCTGCTAAAAGAGAAAAGCTTCTTAAAGGAGATGGATGGTGAATTATAAGTAAGAGTTTGTAATGCTCACAAAGTAGCATATACTATATTTTATTTTATTGAGACTCCCCGCTTTCTCGTACACTGATTTATAATCGGTTTGTCATGTTATTCAAAATAAACTGCCGTATTTGTTGAGTCAATGTGCATTAATAGTCACAGACAATGTGCTGGAAACTAGCGGCTACTATAACAAACATGATTTGAAAAAGTTCCAATTGATTGAGTAACAAAGGGATGTGCATTAGTTTACCATCGCCTTTTTAGCGTCGGACATTTTACAAGCAGCTTCGTTAGACCCGACGTTTTCTCCGTCGGCGAGTAAACTTTGTTCTAAGACTTTGCTTGGTTTTCCAAATTCGAGTGAATAAAAAGCAATGATTTCATCGCACTATGAATATAACAGAAAAAGTAATTAGCCTAAAAACGTGGCGTTTTGTTGGATTGCTAACAGAAAGCGTTTAATTCATTAACACCCATACAATTAGACGGCGGGTAAGCGCCCACGGAAACTTCCCTGTAGGGCAGCCATAATTCTTAACTTCACAGAAGAAAAATTAAATATTCAGTTTATTGCAGTAAGAGAAACTCGCTGATTGCACGTCTGATTTTATGAAACTTTGGGGTATAGTTAATCTAAAGAGTTAGGAAAGAAACTTTGAATAGTTAAACTTTATCATATTCTTTTTACCTAAGTGTAACCACTCTGTAACGTAACGCATAACGTAGTGTTATATTACTTTATTTGTTATGATTGTTGCACATGTTAATAACTAAAGTCCATACTTTTTAAGTGCCTACTGAAAGAAAATGAGAATTTATTTAGGGTGTAAAAGTAAATATTTTTTCAATTCTCTTTCTATCTATTCAGCCTATTATAGTCCACTGCTGTCCCTAAGAGCTTCAAAGAGCACGATCACCCCCTTTTTTCATCCAGCCACTGCCAGCCATCTTCCTAAGGTCGTCGGTACAGCGGGCTGGGGGGCGTCCTACACTACGTTTGCCAAGGCGTGGTCTCCACTCGAGAACCCGTTTACTCCACCTTTCATTGGTTCTGCGACAGATGTGGCAAGTCCACTGCCACTTAATATCGCTACATTTTTGGACTATGTTATTGGTCTTTTGCGACGACTCTTGAAACAGCTTACCTATAGACCAGGGATGCACAGACTTATTAAGACTAGGGGCCATTCGGGCAAATCATGAACTGATGGCGGGCCGCCAGAAGTATAGGTAATTAAAGACAATGAAGAATTGAAAATAATGTATTAAAATTGAAAAAGAATTTATTAATTTGAAGCGTGGCACTGCATAGTTCTTACAATCTTTTTTATATTTGGCTCAAATTTACTTGTAGCAACACGTAAAACTGCTTCCAAACTTTCATTTCGATTTTTTATTTTATTATTATTTATTATTGAAAAAGTTTGTTCACATATATAGGTAGAACCAAATAAGCTGGCACATTTCAGAGCATTTATGTGCAACTCTTTGTAGATATTTTTATTAAAGCAGCGGTAAAAGTTCAGCAAGTCTCCTTCGTTAAATTTGTTGCGTAAATCTTGGTCGTTTTGAATGTCGATACTTTCTAACTGCATTGACTCTGGCGCATTTTCAGCTGAAATCGTGAAAGGATTGCTGAATATGTCCAACAGAGTTTTCACTTTTTTAAACTCCGAAAATCTGTCTTGAAGAGATTGAATCAAAATATCTAGCATTTCTACATAACTGAAATTAATCGCATCGTTTTGTTGAATTTTTCAGCCATTTTCTTATAATTCGGAAAATGATTGTAATTTCCAGAATTCAAATGCGATCTGAAAAGTGTCAGCTTGCATTGAAAGGATGATACATGAGCGTAGAGCTGGGATATCAGTTGATTTTTGCCTTGAAGCCGTGTGTTCAAGACATTCAAATGATTTGTAATGTCAACTAAAAAAGCCAAATCACACAACCAATCAGGGTTTTTAAGTTCCGGAACATCCCTTTGCTTTTCCGCCAGAAATATTCCAATTTCTTCTATTAAATTTAGAAATCGTTCCAGTGTCAATCCACGACTTAGCCACCTTACTTCTTTATAATACAGTAAATCTTTCGATGTCATCAAGGAATTGTTTGAATTGCCTGTGATTGAGTCCTCTTGTTTTTATTAAATTTACAGTCGAAACTACCACTTTCATGACATTTCGAAATTGATTTTTTTTAGAACAGAGGGCTTCTTGTTTTATAATGCAGTGAAACTGCATGAGATCTTCAGCGTTTATGTTTTTTTCTTGCAGATGCTTTTTCAGCAAAGTAACTAGTTCAGAATTGACACCAATCATCGAAGGAGCACCGTCAGTCGCAACTCCCGATAATTTTGATAAGTCCAAATCAGTTTTTGAACACTCATCCAAAAGTACATTGAGTATATCAACTCCTTTGGTTTGACCTTTTAATGAACACATTCCTAATAACTCTTCTAAGACTTCAAAATCTTGAGTAACACCTCGTATGAATATGAGAAGTTGAGCTGTGGAACTAATATCAGTGGATTCGTCGAGTGCTAATGAAAAAAAATCAATGATCTTAATTTTTTTCAGTTAATTGTTCCGCAATATTACCTGACAAAGACATAATTCGTCTTTGGATAGTCATACGATTCAGTTGAATTTTCTCAAACTTTTTTGCTGCTTCTGGACACATTTTCTTAGCGGCAATTTCTATGCATTATTTTACGAAATCCCCATCATTGAAGGGGCGACTTCGCTTTGCTATCATTCGAGAAATTTCATAACTAACTTCTGTAGCTGTTTCTGAATCTTGAATGGGTTTTGTAAACATAGCTTGCTGACCAATAAGCTCCTGTTTTAAAGACAACATTTTTTGCTTTCTTAATTCGCCTGTTAACTTGGTAAAAGTAGGACGCTGCGTTTCATAGTGCCTTTTTACATTATATTCCTTTTTTTAATTCTTGCAAATTAAACAAAAGACTTTGTTATGCGACCATACAAAAAAGTATTTCTCAGTCCAAATTTCTTGAAACTGCAGATTTTTATCTTTAACCTTACGTTTTTTACTAGGTCCTGGCTTGTCCATGTTGCGTTCTAATCCTGGCTAGGATTAACACAGCACCTAAAAACACAGTACATAATTAAATTACCCATCCTTTTTTAAATTACCAAAAATAATTGATTAAATAGGTAGGGAAACACTTATTAATAACAGAGTTTTACTTACGATTTCACAACACAATTATACACGGCACTTGACAGGTTAACACTGCAACAGGAAATCTACGTTGAATGTGGATCCAAAATATATGACACCGGCTAGTCGAGTTAAAATCTACACTAGAACTATTGCCTTCCAAAAACACTATTAAACTGCACTTATTCTCAATTACTTATTACTTCGCTTTGAATTTTCGCGCTTATTTCTTTCTGTCGACACTTCACTCTAATAATTAAAACCGAACTGTCGGTCGCTGCGGTTAGCGTGGTTATTATACCGCGCGTATAGAGTCGAAAACTGTCTGGAGAAATCTCAAAACCGACTCTGGAAGCTTCGTGTATCTACGCAAGCAATCGGAAATTCGGGACTATTGCTATCTCTCTTGCTCACACCGCGCTAGAAAATTCTTGATTTCTCTACTATTTTGAACTTTATATAAAGGCGGCAAGCGATGTTACTTGACTTAGTATTTTTGGGCGCTTGAGGCGGCGCGGCCGCGGCGTCGTTTCATTCATGAACTGGCGCGGTATTTTAATGATTTTCATAAGTTTTATGAACGTCGCTCACAATATCAATAGAAACAAAGTACTTTAATATTTATTATTTTGTTATAATCTTAGTAATTATAATAAAACAGTTTTCAAATTAACACCAACAATATAACCCGTGGATAAGCCGCCACCGCGCAGCCCGTCGCCGTGCCGCAGGCCGCCGCGCTTCCTCAAGAAAACGAATTTAAGCACGAACATTACCGACCGCTGATACCGACGCACGCACGGCGCACTGATAAGCGCACTTAATAGCGCGCGCGCGAGATTCAAATTACTTTTCGATCATTTTTTTTTGGTTTTATTCTGGAATAGAATTCAATATTTTTCGAATGTATGAGACTTAGAGCATTCAGTATGAGACTATTATTTTTGCTGTCGGCGGGCCACCAGTATTCGACCGCGCGGCGGGCCGCATGCGGCCCGCGGGCCGCGGTCTGTGCATCTATGCTATAGACTATATTTCCATAATAAACAAGTGTGCAGTTTGTATTTTGTAGTGATCCAATGCGAGCAGAAAATACTATACTTATGTTAGTAATAATATGAATTAACAAAACTGTACATGGTAAAGTTCCAAAACGGCTTAGGGTCGCACACTTGAAACAAGATTTGCAAGTTTCCCCTTCTACGACACCCCGTCCTAAGACAAAGAACTCGTTTTTTTTACTTTTGAAAATTATGAATGTTCATTTGACCAACCTACCTCGCTCGAAACAATAGCCCTAAAGCGTCTTCGTCTAACTACTCAACATTTGTGGTGGTCACTTAGCGCAACTTTTGCGAGTGAACGGTGTCAATTTAATATTATACACCCTACAGCACACAAATTAATAGTCGAGTACTCTTAAAATTGTTTTGTGACTTCACAAATTGAGGAAGGTAGTTAGTATTCTTGGATTTTTTTGTGTAAAAACATCTCACACTCCCGTGTAAGATCAGATTTTTAAGAAAATAACAGTATATTTTATAAAATATAGTTTATGAATCGTAGTAGCTAACTTGTTAAGATCACCCAGTCATGAACCGTTTTGGCAAATTAGAATCTCGTCGATCGCGATCGGATTTTCGATTTGGCACATCACTACGAATCAGAGCGAACTCGCCTCGAAAGTCGAAACGTGTGGGAACCCCGAACGTAACGGTGACCCGGAAAATTAACTCCACCCGGCCCATTACCCGGCCGGCACCCGAGTTGAAAACTTTTAAGGTGTGTTCATACATTGAAACACATAATTTGTAAGACGAATGGATAGCTCTATTAATGTACTTATTTTCAAAACGAAAGCGCGCTAATGCTCGCAGTGCAGGCTTTTCGTAATTTAAAAAAGAATTTTCTACATAATTCAAGCATTTAGATTATCTATTATTTGAATACGAAAATTTGATATTGTCTTTCAAAAATTTGCTGAAACTCAATCTGTACCTATAAACTATTAGACAAAGTAAGCATTAATCACGCATTTGAGAATATTAGATCTTCTCAACACTACACTACATTGAGCACAGATCTTGACGTATAAAATACTTACTGTAAGGCGGGTTTCTGTATCGTGAAGAATGAGAATAGCAAAGGAACTCACATTGAGCACAGCTCCTGGCGTGGTGAAGTTTCTATAAGGTGGTTTCCTATCCCGTATGTACTGGAAGATCTTGGTGCCGTGGCGGAGGAAGACGACCTTGTCGAGCAGGTGGTGCGGCACATCGTGCACGCAGCGCAGGCGCACCGACCCGCCGCGCGCCGCCCACCGCTCCATCTGCAGCTCCACACGTACTTCTGTGTGGCCTCGTACTGCAAAAACGAGATTTTTTGTTAGCTAGTTACTAGTATCATTCATATAATACTATACTGATGCAGGATTGCAAACCTTAGAGTTACAAAAACCGGCCATGTGTGAGTCGGAATTGCACACGAAGGGTTCCGTACCATAATCTATAAAAAGGCAAAAAAAACACGTTTGTTGTATGGGAGCCGCCTTCATCACCAGCCTATATCAGTCCACTGCTGGACACAGGCCTCTCCAATAGGAGGATTTTGCCATAATCGCCACGCTTGGCAGGCGGGTTGGCGATCGCAGTTTGGCCAATGGTGGAGAGGAGACGCTGCTTTTGTTGTTATAGCGGCAACTGAAATACATCATCTGTGAAAATTTCAACTGTCTGACTGTCACGGTTCATGGGATACAGCCTGGTGACAGATGGACAGACGGACAGACGGACAGACGGACAGACGGACAGACGGACAGACGGACAGACGGACAGACGGACAGACAAATATACAGCGGGTCTTAGTTATAAGGTCCCGTTTTACCCTTTGGGTACGGAACTCTAAAAAATACATTGCAAGTGTGTTTGACCGAGTGTCAGCCAGCACTACCGCAATTATTCTTTTAAATTCAGTTCACGATTCTTGATGCGGTCTTGACTCACACTAGACCCGTTATGATTACTTGTTATTCTACTTTAGATTAGAGTACCTATACAAAGCACTGGAATATCACCAGACTAACACGCTGTGTGTTGTATCTTTTAACAGTGAGCCGACTACTTGTTACGGCTTAAAACATATTAGCAGGAATAACAGACGGGTAGGTAGACTTCGTAGGATTAGTAATGGTAACCTAGTTTCAAATTCAATCACCAAGCTGGCTTAACCTTTTATTACTCTTCAAAACTCTGCATTACTTGTGTTCTTGCAATTAAACGCATTTAAGTAATTATTTATACTGGAGTTACATTTAAGGTTATTTAACACAGGCAAACACAGAACAGGCGTAGCGAGTCTTACTTGTTCTGTGCAGGCAAACGAGTAGGTTTTGCATGAAAACACATTACTAAACTCGAACTGTACCTAAGTTTACAATAAACTGTACTTAGGTAGCCAAAACTTAGTTTCCTTAAAGTTAGTAAATAGCTATAAGCGAACTAGCTACTAGTTACTCACACAAGTGTTTACAGATTCTCCCGAACACAGTTAAATTTGTACAAGTGTAGGTAAGTATATACTTTGACCTATTTCAATACCTATAAACTCATACTATCCTATCTTTAGTGATTAGTCCTCTTCAAGACAAATCATAAGTCCAAAAAAGTACAAGTTATATTATCTAATGTACAGTCAACAGCACGTCGACCTACACAAAAAGTCAAAAATTCTCCAATAGATTTGCAACTTTAAGCCTGACATATAGAGATTATTTTTAAATGAGAAAATTTGACATTTTGTGGTAGGTCGACGAGCTGTTGTCCGTACAATGATTGTATGTCCTATTTCTCTACTATAAGATGTGAATCAAATGATATTGGAAAATAAACATCAAAATTTGGTTTATATAAGGTTAATACATCGCGCATACACAAAAAAGTATAGTCGGATTGAGAACCTCCTTCTTATTTGAAGTTGATTGAAAAAAACCTAAATACCTACTCAGAAGTTGTGCTCTTTAAGACAGCAATTTTTTTGCAAAACTGTGCTGCTAAGTTTAGTGACTCGCATTTGAATTGAAATGATAAAATGACCGAATCTTTATAATCCGAATATATAAAACTTTGTAAAACATACACAACAATATAAAAATAAAATCTTTATTTGAAACCTTTATTATTTGACTCTGCAGTAGCAGGAGACCGACTCGTATTAAATACATTAAATAATTGAAGGTTATCCAGTATAGTACTCGACTGAATAGTTCGAAATGTAAGGTTCCCTCTGCATTTTGCAGGTTGCCGGCGCCGTACCTACCTACTATTTGTTGCGAATTTTTACAGTGCTCTCTATTCAACGTGAATCTTAAATCTGGTGCAATTTCCTGCTAAGACTGCAAGTGACGTCTAAGGAGCGTCGGTTTATTTGACTTTATTAGCCTTTAGAACGACCCTTCGTAAAGATAATAGATATTTATAACTTACAACAATTATTCTGGTTAGTATCTCTTTTAATCAGTTTGTAAGATAGGTATTAGTGTATTAAAAAAGTATAAATTGCAAAATGTTTTTGGAGGTTGAAATGTGAATAATTATGAATAAGTGTAATAAGAAAAATATATAATTTATTTCGGAATCTTAAATAAAATATAATCAGTGTCAACTCTTGAATATAGACCGCAGTAAATCGGTCGGGATTATGTACCTATTTAACTTAATTTATATAAGAGAAGCAATGCTGCCAGCATTTTAGTCAACATCCCTAATGGCAGCGCTGGGGCGCATGTCGTTATTATTTATAGAAGTATTTTATGCTGTTTTTTCTATTTAAGTTAATGTATTTATAAATTTTATGGTTATTGAAGTTAAGCTTAATTGTATTTATTATTTTGGTAATGCTTATCTTAGTTATGCGAATAAAAATAAAAATTAGCAGAAAAATTACTATTTTAAAAACTGAACTATTTTACTTTTTATAATTAGGCCAGCCAGTATGCTTATGGCGTAATGATATCTTATGGATCAGTAAGTTATTAGAGAAACTAGTAGGAAAACACTATAAACAACATTCTTACACTCTACAACATTCTAGCTTTATAAAATGATAGTATTTTTAGGTTATCAAATTATATTATTAGCTGAATCCGATAATTAAATACTACTTATATTTCCTTTATCGCTGAATCTGTTTTGGAAATAAAATTCCTAGTTTAGGCAAAAAGTTATGGAACGTCGTTAGATATTTTAGGGGGCGTGTAAATTTAGCGAACGCGAACTATACGGGCGCTGCTCGCCCTCGTATGTATGCAAAATGTTTGCATTACAAGCTCGACGTTTTGGTTTCTATTGTCTATTATGCAAAAGTATCAATATCTTGTTTAAAAATTAGCTGACAAACGCATGAGGCCGTGTAACACTAAAATTTATATATTTTTTTGTTATATTTGTTAAAAGGACTAGAACAATATTGTACATACTATATTATATATACAGTACGTTAAAAAACAGAGGGCGTTCCCTTAAGCCACACATACACATCATTAGTATCCTACTAATATTATATTAATGCGAAAGTTTGTAAGTATGAATGGATGTTTGTTACTCTTTCACGCAAAATGAACGGATTTGGATGAAATTTTGCATACATATAGAATATGATCTGGATTAACATATAAGATACTTTTTATCTCCGATAAATGATCCTGTGAGATACAATAAATAAACTAAAGATCACGTGAGCGAAGTCGCGGGCAACAGCTCGTATTATAAATAAACATATCAATATAAAACAAATTAGCATAAACAAAATATACTCAAATAATTAATTAAATTCGTTACGTCCTGTGTATAACCTCAGACAGAGTAAGAATTATACTGTGTAACTATTATAGTAGCGCGGAATAGTACCTAGCGTATTTGCGCTGCTCAACTCAGCAACGGCGCGGCGCGGCGGTTGCCGTTTGGCGGTATTGAGGGAAACTGGGCATAAATATGGTGTTTAATTTTACGTATCTATAAATTATTTTTTTGTGATCTTTAAAATAAAATATATTTTTTTGTTCGGAATATTTTTTCTCATACGAATATGTATAATTGACGTTATACTGTAACGGGTTAACGGGAACGCCTTCCGTTAATTATCATACTGTATGTATTTATAATATTGCATAATATTACATAATGTAACAGAGGGCTTTGCCTAAAGCCCGTGTATCTTTATCTATATAAATAAATATGAATTGCGTTGGTCCGCTAAAACTGGGGAACGGCTGGACCGGTTTGACTCATTTTGGTCTTGTAATAATTCGTGGAAGTCCAGGTAAGGTTTAACGGTGAGAAAATGTGGAAAAATTGCGAGCGAAATACTAAAAACGACATTATTTTCCCATATTACAAACTGTATAGGAATAATGGTAAGTTTGCAAAATCCTAGGATGTTGTTTACAATACTGTTTCTTCATAATCCTGCAATATAGGTATGGATAATCTAGACAAGTACATTATATTCCTGAAAACGAAATAAAGTAAAAGCAAAGGGTAAGTACCTACTAGTTGACTTCTAAAATTAATGTAAGCGGAAAATCACCCCTTTTTCGAAGGTAAAGTCCATTACAACATTGCGCGCGCATTCCACGCGCGGGACGCACTCTGTCCTTTTTGATAGCCTTTGTCACGTTTTTCAGAAATTGCCCCAGCTCACTTCTGTTTTCACGATCAAAGGAAACACGTGCTATTCTGCCATGCAAACAGCGTCATTCCATTTGAATTTCAACACTTTTTACATAGGTCTGAGGTGTAGGGCAGGCCGTGTTTTGGACCACGACTTATGGCAGTTTCACGACAAAAAGGTTTTTATTTGCAATTCTAGTTTGAGCAACACCACAGATCATACGTGAGATCAATCATTTAGAAATGTTTAAACTTTGTATCTAGGTACCTAGGTACTGTTGAAATATTATGAGTACCGATATACACATTTATTTGCTTTTAGAATACCGAGGATCTAATTTATATTTTATTTTTGCTTGAATGGCTGGAAACGAGCTAAAAATTTAGGTCACGTTTTACAGAAATGCTGGTATTACCTACTTTATTGAAGATGTGACATAATTCTATCTCGTGCTTTGTAATAAACTTTTCTTAATCTGAACACGGGAACAGTGAAGACGATGAAATATAATGTGCAATCTAATAAAATGTCGGCGCTTTCGTGAAAAACCTCGCATCCTTCTTGCGTGCCATAAACCATTCCGGGTTGTTTTATCGTTTGCACGTTTTATGACTTTCACCGCTTCATACAATGCAACATACCACTTGCTACTAGCACTGAATACATTCAATATTTTAAGCCTTTTATTTATAGGACATTTTGAAGACTTTAATCTGTTAATACGTAAGTACAAAGTTTTCATAGACTAAAGAGTAGGTATTTTGTTTATTTAGAAATCAAGTTCGATTTCTGTAGTAAGTTAACTAAACAAAACTGGCACGTTTACGTTGATTAAGCCTAAAAATGTTTGTTAAAATATATATAAAATATACATTCGGATTTGTATTTATTATGCTTAAAGGACACGAAGATAATAATTTTAATATGTAAAACTTTTAAAGGGCAATAAATAAATATTATAAATATTTAATTTATTGGCCAAAAACCTCTCGTTTACTGGGCGGTAATGACCGGCAATAACACAGTTGACCGAGATCAGGGCAAAAGTGACAGATATAGGCGGACAATGCGTGCGATTTCAAGCACCGCTGCGTTCTGCATTTTTTGCTGGAAGTGAGCCTTTTCTGGTGGGTGGATAGCTGGAATTATCCCGTTTGCCGATATAACAATTGATATGATTTCAGTGGACGCCACTTCCCACATTTCGGTAAACTCGTGTCTAGTACACGCCTTCACCAGGTTCTCATGAGAGATAGTGACGTCCACCAAAAACACCTTCGATTGGGCCTGGTCCATCAGTACTATATCAGGTTTATTCACAAGAATAGTCTTGTCAGTGATATCAGTAAAGAGCCAAACAACCTGAAACTACATGATGGAGTGAATCTCCAGGATGTCGACAGGCCCTACAAATGTCCATTCCTTGTAATGTATTTTCGGTAATTGTTTGTCCTAATAACCAGCACCCTGATTACGTAACTTGCCAAAGCTATGCGATAGCAAAAAATGAGCGATTCTGGCTTTGAAATCGCAAATTGACAGCAGAAAACCAAAACAAAGTACTCTACCGACAGTGCTGTCAATTTGACAATAAGCATCAATCGTGCGATGACTGCGCGATTATTGCTGATTGCTAATTTTTAGGGAATAAGGGGGTGGGTATTGTATCGCACAAGAAAATCCTTCAGTTTCCCCAAAGAGGTCACTGAAGCGCAGCTAATTCTCAGAAGCTTTTCAGTTCACGTGAGGCTCGTGTAGAGCCTTAAAAAACCGTCTGTGCAGCTCTTTCCCTTTCCATACAGTCATACAATCAGAGATACAGAACTTATCGCCAGCGCCTGCCATGGCTCGTTGGACAGATCAAGAGAGGTGAGTCCTTTATCACATTCTATGAAATCACAATGCATGTTGTATCGGTAATTAAGCAAAATCGTATCTATTTAATTATTTACGCATTTAAATAATAACCCCACGGAAAAAAAGCTGGCCGAATTTCTAGATAAGGTAGACCCCTTTGCTATGAATTCCTTCTTTTAGAAACCGCCTCAGAGGAAATGGATCTCAATGAGTCCCGATGGGTCCACGAAGAATGAGATTCACTTCATCACGACCATAAAGCGACGACTGTTCAATAATGTTTCCGATATTACCAGGGTGAAAACCGGAAGTGATCACCGAATGGTCGGAGGCACATTGAACATTAGAGTTGAGTAGAAAAGCTCTCGTTTGTTGAGGTTTACGCTCCGACATTCTAATGCTCATATATATTGTCCCAAAAGCTTTTAACTAGAGTTGTCAAATTTCTTTGAATGCTTAGAGAACTGCGAGTCAGGTGATGAGGTTAACAAAAGGTGTGTAGAAACTGTCTAAGCAGATGGGTCAAAATATTTTAAGCCCCGTCGTGAAGAAAAGCTGCAAAAACTTACCAACCACTCTAAATCTCATGGCAGAACGACGTTTAATGGCAATGCAGACCCCATTTTCGCAAGCATATCGGCAGCTCAATAGATAGATATGAAAGTTCTTGCGACAGAATATCCGCAACTCTATACCAACAGTGTTTAAGAGGCGATAGAGCGAGACCAAGGCTCTAAAGTGTTTGCAAGAGGCATGTATATTGGGCAAAGCCAGCTGACGAAGCGGAAGACGGAAGATGGTAGTATTATTGTCAACAAAAGCCTAAATTTTGAGGGATATTTAAAAGTTTATGGGCAGATATATACCTCGATCACTAAACCTGTAAGAAGCCGCAAGTCCAAGAGATAAGTAGACTTGACTCTTTTCCAAATATATCCCGGACATCAGCTGGCTCCTTAGGAACAGCAAGGCGCTAGATGATAATAATGAATCCTCAGATAATTCTGATAGCGGTTGGCACACTGATACTGAAATTCAGAAACTTTTCAAATGCTCGATAGACTAACGCCAGAGACAAGGAAGAGAGTTTTGGTAGTGCTCTTCTTCGAGATAAGGGATATTACTTTACTGAAGAATTACAGACCCGTCTAGCTTCTGGGCCATGTTGCATATTGTTTTCGAGGGTCATCACGAAAAGTCTCGCATCGGTTCAATGACTTCCAGCCACCTGAAAAAACAGTCTGGAAAGGCTTCAGTACCATAGAACACATCCATACGCTGTGACAAGTTATACAGAAGACCGAAGAGTATAACTTACCATACTATGCTTGGCGTTTGTGGACTATGAGTAAGGCCTTCGATTCGATCTTAACCTGAGCAGTGCTACAGTCCTTCCAGTAGCGCCACATTGACTATTGGTACAGGTGGTATGTTTATATAAAAGCGCCACCATGTCGGAGCAGAGCACGAAGGCTGTTCCTCTACAGTAGGGCATAAGGCATGGAAATCATCGCCGTATTTGAAGACGCTTTGAAATCCTAAAATAGGAAGGATCCGGCATCACCATTAACTGCAAATATATTACGCACCTTCGGTTTGCTTAAGATATTGTGGTCATGGCATATGTGTAGCATTAATTTATTTATCATACAAATGCCAAAAACCCATAATTATTTCCACCTAATGAACAAACTAGTCATTCCAGAAGGCCTACTACCAAAAAAAAATTGTTCGCATGAACGAATTAACCTAATAAATTACATTGAAATACCCATCTACTTGTGTTCAAACCTTTTTTTTATGAAAAATTACCTACAAACTGCAAGTTGTTTCACACGTTTAGTTTCAGTTTTCCATATTGTGTTCAAGAATTGATTAACACAAGTTAATGGTTATTTCAATTTATTAGGTTTATAAAAAAAAATTGTAAATTGTATCCAATTTACAGCTTAAAGAACATTTAATTTAGTTTTTAAGTATTACCTTAGACCTAACGATATTTTCATTGCTTTGTCTATTTTGGTTGTAAGAGACGAGACGTTGAAGGTATAAAATGATAGATAGTTTACGGCTTAAAGGACGTCTATCGTGTATAAGGATTTTATTTTGTGTCTGAAAAAATTGGTGGCCTTTAAGACCCGTCGATATTTTCATTGAAGTCTCTTACGCCCTTTGTTCATTCAATTAATTTTATCTATTTTAGTTTTAACGGTTATGGTCATTTATCTATAAAAATAGTTTTTTTGCTCTCCCGTAAATTGACGATTTGTCCCTTACGCCCTTTGACATTTCCACCATCGAAATATTAAATCGATAGCTGGTGAAATATGCTCTTACACCATTTAGTTTACTGTTAATATTTAAGTCCCGCGGGCAAGCGTGCCTTTGCCTAATGGTAAGCAGAATTATGATCATACGCGGTTTGTGTTGCCAAGAGACAGTTAATTTATTATATTTATCCTTTTGCCTCGAAATGACTGGTGGCAAACATAAACAAAAATATCCATCTAGAACTCTTGATTTACTTTTATCTATGATGACGGAGGTAATAGTTATAAGTTCTAATAAACGTCTGCCATATGAAAGCAGTAACTGTAAAAGAGAGCCCGATTTTTCATTTCCCGAAATTAGGTAGGTATTTGGTGCGGGCAAAAAGTCGTAAGTGTCCGTATAATTATGTTACATTACACCTCTAGTGTGCCCGCAAAAGGTCCTATCTGGCGTCGTTGCTAACCTCGGAACAATGGGTAACGTAACACGCACACGCGCTTTAGGTAACATACTTATATTTGACTTGCTCAATAGAAACGGGGAAATGTTTAGGACATGTTCCGTAGTACAACATAATTTGGATCAATTACCTATATTATTATATCAAGTAGCCACATGCACACTTAGCGACATTATTTCACGTAGCTTAAAAAAATTGATGTTATAACGTGTAACATAAATAATCGGCCATATTTCAGGATATTATGTTTGTATTCAAGCAACTAACAACTTTGTTAATAAACATAGCAGGAATATGAAAAAAAAAATATTTATGGGCCTTCTATATCATATCGATCAGTATTCCGGGAAGTTCATACAGAAGTTTGGGCTTAAATTATTTTCATATTCGGAACCTTTTTTGTGTTCAATTTCATGAGCCATATTTCAGAATTATTATGGTAGCCATAACCTTTGTGTAAGACTTCGTATAAATGTTATTATCATCTTCAGTCGTGTCCGTGTGTGTTCCTCAATTCTGACCACTGTGTAGTTTAACGTACATCGTACGGAAAAAACTTACGGAATAACTCTCTTGACATTTTTTATGGTGCGGTTTGACATTGCCTTTTCTCCATTATGTGTGCTGTACAGGTTCGCTAGTGTTTCTACGAGTATAACATTCTATCGGACAGATTAAAGTATATTGTCTATATATTTATATTTTTTTCTGAAATTGCTACCTAATTGCGCAATGAAGATATGATATTACGAGTGCAAAGGTATTATATTTTTTGTACATTATTTGCGACAAATGAAAACAGGTATAAGCTATGAATAATCTAGAATCTAGATAACGCTAATTTAATAAAGTTGGAATAACTTGGAATGATTAAGATGCATGAGCGAGCCTCGTATACCATGAACGTGGTTGTTTATGTTAAGTAAGCAGCAAAATATTAGTATTAGTATTAAACATGGGCACGACAGGCAATAACTTTGAATGTCTAGACGCGAGCCAGACAAATGAGTTTCTTATCGCTGGCATTTACATAAGCGTGCAATACATTTGATGAATGCTTAACATCAGATAAAGTTTACTGCTCTCATCAAATTCAAATTTTTGCTATGTGCTTTGAGAGAATATGAAATAGGTAGTATTGCTCTTTCGATCAAAATTGTTAAGAGCTTCACTGAGATTGGGTTATTGGAATGTTTTTCATGTAACCACTTTTTTTGTATACGTTTTTAGGGTTCCGTAGTCCAGACAAGGAACCCTTATAGTTTCGCCATATTCTGTCTGTCTGTCCGTCTGAGGTTTTTCTTGGAGACTATTGACCCTAAAGAGCTGTGATTTTGTGAAAATAGGTGTATCAATCACACCGACAAAGTGGGAAAATAAAATGTTTTTTTTTTTATGGCTGCTCCCACACATGTCACGTGGGTATGTTTTTTTCCTTGTCTACCCTACCGTGAGGGTATCGCTCAGGGGTTGCTAAGACTATTTTTCGATTAAGGAATCCGTTTGCGAAATATTAAACTAATTTTTGTTTGAGTATGGCATCACCCCCCCCCCCCTCTCTAAGCTAACCTATTGGCTTGAAAAATCTGGAAAAATTCATAATAATAGTGCTTCTCATGAAATTTTAAGGAAAATCACAACGGTTAAAATGGATAATTTAGTTTAAGAGTAATAGTCGTTCAACTTAGTCGTTCCAAAATTACGGAACCCTACACTGCGCGCGGCACGACACGCACTTTGCCAGTTTTTTTTAAAGTGATTCCGATATAAATAACTACAAAAGTTCTTGTAATTTTCATTCAGACCTTTACAGCTCATAGTAACAAATCATGAATTAATACTCTCATTTTTTAAGGGTATAGGTGGTTCATCAACATCATGATGATGAAAGTTTTTCAAAGGTATAGATGGTTTCCTTTGTTAAGAAAAATATTTAACTAATAAACTTGTAAATTTTTGTATTTTTTTTAGCAAGACAATATTAATTACTTACAAAAAAATGCTGTGACAATCTAAATCTATTCCTAAAATAGGTATAATAGATCAAACGGAATCTATAATTATATGGAACCTTTAGAATTATGTATTCTAGTACCGAGATCCGAGACACAAATAGCATAAGTCATGTTTCAGGTTTTTACGACCCTAAATTATTGAGGCGCCACAGCTCCACAGGCCAAGGCTTAATATTTCATCTCAGAAAGTTGACCCAGCTTATCTTTTTGGATTCATTAAAAGAATAATTAATTATTAGTTAACAATTCTCTTAGCTCCCGTGAGCGTAAGTGTCGGACAGCGGACAGGATATTCTGGCACATTTCAGTTAATCACGAAGAATTTTCTTGCTTTACCTACGCCTAAAGAAGTAAACTAAGTATGTAAATTAGCTCAGTAGTTTCAGCCCGTGTTACCATATTCGAAAAAGAATTTTCATTTTATTAAAAATGCACGTTAAATCGAGCTTATCACACATTCACGCTCGCGTACTGAATGTTCTCGATTCCCCAAAGGCTCGCACTCGATATCGCGGCAGGTACAGTACACTTACATACCTATAGCTGTGTACGTTTGATTCGACCCATTTTGCGAGATTCATCTATAATTTACTGTCCAATGTCTCTTCCGTTTCCAGGTGCAGGCTGGGGTGCTTAGGTTGACCGTGGATGGGGTTTATTGTTTCATCCAGAGCAATGAATTACTGGCCTCGGCTAGGGCTATTTGCATAAGCGCGCCAGCCCCGAGTCCAGACGACGAATTGAGATTAGGTAGGTATGTATAGTCTGGTAGTGTTTGCGTAGGGGCATAAAAGAAATACTTTACGACTTAGAAGATGTTTGACAAAAACCTGAAGAACTAAATGTATCTCTGTTGTAATGAATGACGTAGAATAATGTATATCACTAGCACTTCACAATTTGTTAAATCCCTGAAACAACGTTCAAGTACTTTTGGGATGCAAAAAAAAACAAATGCCTGTGTGATACTGTCTACTATTATTACTGGGCGGAACAGCATTTACCAAAATTATTTAATAAAAACATCCCATAATCAAATTAATTATTATCTAGAGCCAAGCTAAAAAGAGCTTATTATTGTGACTCATTAACAATACACTTGAACACATTGTATGACATCCATGATTCAAGTATAAACGCTCGTGTTTAACACACAAAATCTGCCCCCTTAAGGGACTTACACCCGCAATTGCTTTGTTTTGCGGTCTGGACCTTATACCATTAGAACAAGAAGGTCTAAAACTTATTATTTAGAGGCTAGTAGGCAATAGGACTAAAAACAGTAATTAGGGTTGCCAAGAAATATTGCCCTCGAGCCAAACCATAAACTCTTAATATGGCCCTCTTTAATTAGTTGAGTTCCTTTTAAGGGAGGTGATTCTATTGACATGGAAAGCTGCGGTCTCAGTGATGAGGATGCCCAAGATAGAGTGAAGTGGAGAAGAAAGAGTGGAAAAGCGGACCCTGTCATAAGACGGGAAGAAGAAGAAGAAAGCTAAATAAATACAATAATAAACACGTGTAAAGTTTAGTTTTACTTGTTACCTTATATTATCTGTGATAATAAGTATGATAATTATAAAATCCCTGAATGAAGTGCAGAAGAGCATGATTGTATGGGTGTGCACAAAATCTACTTGCCTTAATGGGCTGACGAAACTGACTACTCGTCATACTTAACTAGCCTTCACTAATACTTAATGCAACTAGTAAGACTTGTTGCGTTGTCAGTAGATATTACGTGTTATGTCTTAATTAGGGTGAATTAGGTAGAGGAAACTAACCACGAACATATCATTGGTTTGTTTACCAAACAGGGTTTATGTTGTTCTCTCAAGGTTTATCTATACTATTTATTCGAAATCGTTATTGTTTTTTAGTTTCTACTGTTAAGGTACATAATACTTTAAATTAAACTTCTTATTAATATTACATTGATTCTACATACAAATACTATAAACTTAATTATGTAGCATACATAGGTTTGGCCCGTTCGTCTTGATTGGACGGCCAAAAAGAAACGGAAAGATGCTAGAAATTAAAAAAATAAATATAATGGATGCTATTTCATTATTTAACAGTAACACAATCACAACGTAGCTAAACGTAACCTAACCATATGAAATACTCATGTAAAGTTTCACTTGTATTAAAAACTAGCGCTTCTGACCTCCGGCTCCAAAGCGATGACTATAAAAAAGATGTGAAGTTAAAAAAAAGGTGGTTACATTACATCTCTACACGATGCCCGAGTGTGTTGTAAAGGAAGTCCCTAACAGGGAACCGACCTTTTTTGGCAGATCAAATCCCGCAAATTCTCTCCCTGAATATTAAAGAAATACGCCATAGTATTTTTTTCACTATTTTAATTTAAAGTCATTTTTAAATGATACTTAGAAGCCCCTAATGATAAGTAGACTGTATTAAATATATTTAATAAATAGATATAAATTAATTGCTGTTCGTTAGTCCCGCTAAAACTCGAGAACGGCTAGACAGATTTGGCTAATTTTGGTCTTGAATTAATATTCATGGAAGTCCAAGGGAGGTATAAACGGTAAAGAAATATGGGAAAATTGCGAGGAAAATACTAAAAATGACTGTGTCAATATTGAAAACCAACTTTAAATACCTACTTGTTAAAATATCCTATACCTTAAAAATAATTTTGGATTCACAATAAATGGGGTGCATGTAAGATAAGCACTTTTATTCAACATCCTTTACTTTAATATACTTAATGGTAGAAAAACAGGTTTTTAGGTAAATGGTTTATCAAGCCGACGCTTAGACTGAGTTGCACCACCTTTACTTTAACCATAACTTTGACTATAACCGGTGTTTCTTTATGGCTTTTGACAGATTTTTGACGTTTGTTAAAGTTTAAATAAGGTGGTGTAACCCATAGACTTAGGATTCGCTACACGGACGTAAAAAAAAAATCTTTTATTATTATTTTTACGTCCGTGATCTATGGTGCAACCCAGCCTAAGCTATGTTAACATATGCATTTAAATAGTATGGAAAAGTCAACAATTTGATATCATCATGAAAAAATATAATATTTTCATACAAATTGGATTCTAAAAAATGTTTTGTATAAACTCACAGGATGTCATGCAACTACATACCTAAAACGATTTGTTTTTTGTCCCGACGTATTGATTATCGTCTTGATTATGTGTAATAATGCAAAAAGATAGTTTAAAAAGTTATGTTTTGTATAAAATTGAAAAAAAAGGTGATATCAAATTACTAACTTCACTATACCATTTATATGCTCAAGTTAGCATATTATGCTAGTGTCGGCTTGATATACCTATTACTAAACACCTTGTAGAAAAAAATAAGTCAAAAATGAATAAAAAGCATTGCAACCTGCCTAGATTATTTCAGAGTTGCGCCCGATTGACCTTTATTTCGCTTAGGGAATTTCTGGAACAAAGGTAGATCATCTTGCGTATCCAGTAGCGTTTTTACATCTCCGTGGCCATGCGGGGCACACTTGACCTACATTCTGAGACTTTCCTACACGGATTGTATCTGTTTTTCATGCAAATATCTTGTGTACTGTAGTTTTTATTTTATCAACAATACGATCACTGTAGTTCTGGGAATTGGTTCCCAATGTATTTTTGTTTGATCACAGAGTCAACTTATTTTCCTACTTAAAAAAAGGAGGTTCTCAGTTTGACCCGTATGTTTGTATGCATATATGTTGTAGTATGTATGTCCGCGCTTATCCCGCGTTTGGCTTAACCTGTTTTATTGCGGTTTCCAGAATAGTACATTATGATACAAGTGTGCTAGGTTGATTGTTCCACACGAGGCATATTGTAAGCGCGAGCCGCAGGCGAGCGCGGTAAGGAAGCCGAATGCACACGAGTTCCATACGATGTTTTTCAACACCATTGCGAGGAAAAAACCAAACTAAAATCTAAAATACCTTCTCTGTTTTTGCTGTTTTTCTCTAGGTTTTGGCGGCAATAGGCTATCACTTGCGTTTCGTGGCTCGATAAGTACCTATTTCCGACGGGGTTGAATAACATTTTACTCGTCTTCACTATTTAAAGTAGTCAGTTTTTATAGTAATTAACCACACAGCAACAACTTTACCAAATATTTAGGGAAAATTGTACGTAAGTTTTTTATTTTTTAGCGCGCCGCAATTTCGATGCGCGCGCGGTTAGGATGACAAATAAATATTTCATTTTATTAAACTGTATATTAATAAACACAAACTAACTTAACTATCATTTTTAAAAACAATAATTTATAGTTTATTTTATTTTTTAAATTGCTGCTACTCGGCTGAACAGCCAGTTTTTCCTGTGCCATTATTGAACCTGCGCGCGCATCGAAATTGCGGCGCGCGAAAAAAACAAAACTTACGTGCTATTTTCCATTATTATTTGGTAAAGTTGTTGCTGTGTGGTTAATTACTATCACAAATGTCTACTTTAAATAGTAAAGACGAGTAAAATGTTATTCAACCCCGTCGGTAATACTTATCGAGGCACGAAACGCGAGTGATAGCCTGTTGCCGCCAAAATACATAGAAAAACAGCAAAAACGCCAAGTCATATTCGGAGAAGGTATTTTAGATTTAAGTTTGTTTTTTCCTCGCAATTGTGTTGAAAAACGTCGTATGCAACTCGTGTGCATTGATCATTATCACACTCGGCTTCCTTACCGCGCTCGCCTGCGGCTCGCGCTTATAATAATGCCTCGTGTATAATGACCAACGTAGCACACTTGTATCATAATGTACTATTGTCACATTCTGAAGAAGGTTTTAATATTCATATTATATTGGCGAGCTGATAATTAGGGCCACAGAACTAATATTGCAATTTATCGACAGAACGTATTTTGTAGTGTTGGGTAGATGTGGCGCTGGTGAAGCACCAGACAGCAATTATATTTACTGGGGGCGTAAACCAGCATACCCAGAAACGAAAAACTATATAAAAGTTATTTTTTCAAATTGATATCTTGAATGCATGATCCCATGGCTACGTCACCAGAACAAAGTAGGCCTTTTTTAACTGGACCCGGCTTCTGTTATTAATTTCTTTTTTAACGACTTTTATAATGATACATTCTTAATTGTATTCAAATGATATTGTATTGTAAGGACTTATAACTAAACATTGTGAAAAAATTGTAAAAAAAAACTTAAACCACCACTTCCAAACCAACTTCCAAAATAAACTTAAAAGAAAGAACTTCATAATCATTTTAACACATGTTATTACTCTTTACGACTGGCACCGACTCCAAAAAAAATAAGGTCCTTAGTTTTTTTTAACTCTATTTTTCTTACTACTATAATTACTTCTACGAGTACCTAGCCAATGAGTAATAGAATTGAGTATACGTCCAAATTGTTGCATATAAGATCTAAATAAATTTGCTGTCAATAGTAAATTAATAATCACTAAAGACTTTTAAGTATTCCCAAAGGTCCATGACTCTTTTGTTCTTCCTTTCCCATCGAGTCCATGAAATAAAAAAAAACATTAAAAAATATTCATACATGGATTCCCAATGGATCCACGAGATTTATCCGAAGTACAATCAGCAAAAACGATTCAAGAGTTTGTGCTATCTGTATCTTCCGAACAACATTTTTTTGGTGCTCGATTCATTATCGTTGTAGAAAGTGCCGGTTTATTGTAAGCAAATCAACTTAAATAACACGTAGAGATGCGACAATAATTGAGTGCTTCAAACATTTTTAATTCAAGCAGTTCATCTGTGGTATAACAGATGTCGCTTTTTTGTGCAACACCACATAAAATAGGGGAGAGAAACAAATCACAGCTATGAGCGAGATAGACTGCATGCAGAGATGACGCATGCGATAGCAATTTCTTATCAGTTAACCTTGCTCCCTTGCAGTGGACAAAGCAACCAGTTCAAAGTGAAGTGCATGGATTACAAAAATATGAGTGCAAATCAAGATGGAGTTTGCATGGGGCCCAGCCTACCCAGAGTTTATTTTTGTTAAAGGGTCTAGTAAGTTGTTTTTATTTTTATTTAGATATGTATTTATGTACTTATAAGAAAATCAACAGCGTTATACATTACAATTTAATACAACTTAAAGTCTTGATCAACCAGTTTTCTCTAGTAACAACTAATTTTACTAACTGCCTAGATTATAACTTAAATTCTAAAGAACTAGATCGACATTGAGCTTTAAATAATTGTCATTTTTTATTAATATTGTATTAATTTGATTTCAATTTGCTTTTCTGTAATTATTTAAAATAAATGTTGTGATATCCTGAAACTGTGATTTTGTAATGCTTAAAAAGTCTATTTTAGTGTAAGATGGAATGATTCACAATAGTAATACCAAACCTGTGATTTCTTATTGCTTAAGTCTATTTTTGGTGTAAAAAGAGATGATTTACAACGTTATAACAAAAATGTGATTTCTTAATGCTTAATTCTATTTTAGTGTTAGAAGAGATGCCTTACTACTATTATACCAAAGCTGTGATTTCTTAATGATTAAGTATATTTTAGTGTGAGAAGAGATTATTTACAACGATTATACCAAAACTGTGATTTCTTAATGCTTAAGTCTATTTTAGTGTAAGAGATGATTTGCAATGATTATATCAAAACTGTGATTTCTTTATGCGTCAGTCTATTTTAGTGTATATTGAGATGATATACGGTATATGTTCTAAAACAGTTATTTTTTAAGTCTAGTCTAAAGACAGTGTGACACAATAAAGACTCCTTGTTAATCTAGTCACTTTATTTTATTTTATTTCATAATAAATAATATCGCTTTCTATCTATATTGAACCAGCTTTTGCTGTTGACTGTACCAAATATTCTCATGGTGGGAAAGAAAATGCTTGTTTATTTTTAACGTCGTGGAACCGTTGGGAATCAAAGTATGAGCAATTTTTTTTAAAAACAATAGAGCTGTGAACCTTTGCGAGGAAGCCATTTTAAGGGACGTAAAAATGGCTAGCTTTTTTTTGTGAAATGATAAATAAGTCTCGAAGTGAATTCACGAACTGAGTCCGACTACTAAATATGGTATACTTTTTGTTACTGTTGGTAGTGTTAATCACAGTTTTATGTATCATTTGTTCTAAAATAAGTAATAAATTAATTTTGTTTAAATTAGTTCGGGGTTTAGGGGAAAATATGTTTTAAAAACCTTTACATCAAAGCTCCCTACTGAAAGTTTTGGAAATCTGTCAGTGAGTGAGGTTTTTCAGATTAATAGCAACTTTAGCTATTTTTGTTATATAAAAAGAACCGATATGCTGCGTTTTGTGTTTGTGAGCATCGCGAAAACGCGGCGCGAGGCAGAGAGTCACTTAATAAACCAGAGAGCCATCTAAAATTTAGCACTCATTATTTTTCTCCCAAAGTGCGGCCACATTTCTTGGTTCGGTTGAGTGCCTTTCGATACATCCTTGACGGATATCAATATATCGTGCACAAGTGCTTTTTTACTTTGCTCTTACGTAGGCTTATATATATAAATTTAATGGTTACTTTCGACTCTAATTTAAAGTCAGAAATTAAAATGATCTAATCTGCTAAAGACTATTTACTTATGAAAAATTTGTTTAAATTACTATATCACTAGGATTCATTTTCATTTCTGTCTTTGATGTAAAACGTGAAATCTCCGTATTGCAACGTGTATGTAGCATTCGAAATAGTTCAAATATTTTCAATAAGTGCTTATATTTTATCTTCAGAAAGGCTAGACCCTCTAAATACTGGTTTAAAAACCCAAAATTCAGAAAAGTGAAAGAAATATTATCTTGTAGTTCGTTATATAAACGTATGCAACATTTTTTTCTACACATCTGCATTCAGTTCATTGTCATTTACGAATTATTTAACATAATGCCCTACAGCCCTACACCAACCTTCAAAAACTAGAGTTAAAATTATGTGTATAGGTGTGCAGGTAGTGTAATTCAGCTTAGTTAGGTTAGTAATTACAAAATTGAAAAAGTCATGGATATACCTTTATAACTGGTTAATTTAAATAACTTCATGTTTATCGCAGTTGGTCTAGCGTTTATATGTTAGAAGGAAACTAAGAACTTAGTTAATGCAATTTATTAATAAACTCATTTCTCTTGTATTCTGTTCGATTACAAATACAAGTTACTAATGTTAGCTTGTTCATTATAAATTCTTTTGTCAGGCAAGAATTCCGAATAAAGTCGAACCTACGCAACTTTTTATTAGTAATTAATGGATGTCAATTTTTATGACGTTATTTTATTGTTTAATTTGTCTAATTACCTATTCAAAGTTGTTGATAAGACATTTGAATTGGTCTAATTCTTTTTTTTTACCCAGACAAGACATACTTACGCAACTTTTAATTCAAAATAGTTTTATGGATGGCATTTTTATTTTATAGTAAGCCTACCTACTTAATTTATTATACAGGCTGTACAAGAAAATAGGACACTCTTTAAAACCACATGATCAGCTGGTCATATACAACATCTTTTTCTATGGGAGCAGCATCCAAATCAATTTTTTTTTTAGCTGCCCCATATACACTTACTCGCATACCTCGACGATAATATATGAAGCATCTGAAAATAAAAGCAAGATTTCGATGTCGCTTCCATAGGAAAAGCTGATGTATATCACCAGCTGATCACGTGGTTTTAAGGAGTGTCCGATTCTTTTGTACACCATGTTTATGCAAATTATTCGCTTCGCTACCTGCCTAACACCATAGCTTCAAGATTCAAGAGTATGTTCTTATGTATCCTTTCATATTTGTCACCTTATTGTTACCCACATTTTTACAAATAAAAATGATTTGATTTGATTTGTAAGTCTTCATACCTTCTACTACGCTTTAGTAACACCTTCTGTTACTACTAAGGATGAAGAAAATATGTTGTGGCCGTCGTTGTTATTGATTTCTATAACGCAAGAGCTTTAGATACTTACCTTAGGATCACAGCAATATAAGTTCCGGTTTTATTAGTGTACCTACATCCTGTTAACTTGTGACAATATAGGTGAAAAGCAATCGTAAAATTCAACTTTCAAATGTTTATCATAAAAACTAAAAAAGTTTAAAATATAAATACTAAATAACAACATCGACTTCATACTGCATCAACTCGTCCTATCTTCAACTCTTTCTCGCTCTGTAAAAGGGGATGGAATAAGACGAATAATCAGATGGTTAAACGTACCAAAGATAGGACGAGTTTATGCAATATGAAGTCAATGTTGTTCTTATTATTATTTTTTTAGTTTTTATGGTACACATTTTAAAATTGGTTTTTACGATTGATTTTTACCTATATAGACACAGGTTAACAGGATGTACATTGTACACTTATAAAATCGGACCTTATATATGTGATGTTGTCCAATATTTATTTATTTTATTGAACATATTTAAAAAAAACATGCAATAGGTTGACTCAATGACACGATGAATTCTCTACCAATCAACCAAAAAACAAAGATGGTTGATGAATTAAAACACCTATAACTATGGGTACAAAAGCTACTAAGGCTAGACAGCTTTTAAAAAAATATGCGGACAATGTGGCCAGCATAAACAAATCTGTTTGTTTGTCGTTTCTACCGAGGGATATTCCTGAATGTATCGTATTTTAACCCAACCCAATCAGTAACTCGGAAAAGTTGGTCCGGAATTCCGCCTTCTTGTTTATCTCTAGTTGTTTGCGAGTTCGTCGACACAGATGTGTTATTATGGTTAGAAACAATTATAGGATTAGTTTTAAAGAATCAAGCTTCAATAATGAAAGTGTTTTTTTATTTGTAGTCGAGTTTAGCCATAATATCAATTTACCAACTCACGATAGAATGCGTTCGTGCCTTACCTGCATTCACTAAGGTATCAGGACATTGTGTCACAAGTTAATGCCTTCGCATTATAATTCGAATAAAAGCCTTAAATATTTGTAAAGAACTCTTCCCTTTTGTTTTTTTAGTGTGGTAATTAGTAAGCGAAGGTCATATCCGTTGCATTTGTAATGAAAAATAAACTTTTCATTACAATAACTTCACTGAATTTCGTTCTGGCATTTCTTTAAAATATTCCTCGTTTCTACAGTCGCTCATTGTTGAGGATCGTGACTCGCTGGGCGACAATCTTTCTCCATTTGTTCGGGACTTTTACGAAAGCTCGTAGGTATCTACGTAAAACGGTATTTTTACGTTTCATAATTCATAGCGACTATTTCACCCGCGGCTTTATTTTCTTTATACCCACATAGCGCATTAATTAAGATTTTTTTGATAACGTGTGTAGCGAGGGAGATAATACTGATGCATTGCGGTCGACGGCTTTAAACGGCAATTTTTGCAATTATCCGAAGATGAAGAATATAGAAATAAATAATATGTAATAAGTGTTATGTTCATAAATATCCTACTATCTATTCTACTTCGAGGAGTTAGAATTGGTCTAGGCACAGACAATGTTATGGAAAAAGTTTAATTCAGCTGATGAAAGAAATTATGCATGTTTTTGTCTTAATTTAAACATTAAATGTAGGTTATTACGTTTAGATACAATAGGATAGAGATAAAGATCATGTGAAATTAACACATTTTCCGGGTTGTATAATTTACTTCATTCGTATTTTGTGGAATTTAAGGAGAGTATTAAACATTATAATTATGAGCCCATTACTTTGATAACAGCTAGCTAGCTTTTAGAAACGCGTAACTTTAATCAAAAGGGAAATTGTTAGGACATGTTAAATAGCTAGCTTATAAAGATTTGTTGTTAAAATCCAGTTTGATTAGAGGCAACCTGCTAGAACTGCCTACATACCGTGGGCCTGAATAATAAGTAATACTTCAATGTACGATTAAAATTTTACTAACATTTAAGGCATATGTTAAAATATACGTGTGCTAAATTGCGACATTAAGAATCGCCATTTTAACCCTACGTACCCTTAAGGCACAGTCGTTCAGTCGTTTTTCAAACTTTATGCCTGTAGCGTATCTTAGCTATACCTACCGCTATACCTACTTTATTTTATCTGTGTAGTCAACCTGATAATTCAGCCCCAATCTAGTTGAAAACCACATATGAAACTAAAATTTCCATAGTATGTAACACGGCCACGACCGTAGCCTCACCGTCGAAACGTCGAGAAATGTAAGTAGTATCAATACTACTACATACTATAGTACGTCGCGTTTAGACCCATGATTATAAGTTTTAGTTATAATGCAACGCGAAAGTTTAAAAGATTAAAATTTCCATTTTCCTTATAGCAGAGATGCTTTCACCTCAACATTAGCCCGGTTTGAACTGTTAATTTATATCACCTCATTTGTTTCACATTCATAATTATAGTTTTTGTGAATCATATTGTAAATTGCTTCATTTTGAACAAATAATTAGTTATTTGATTTTGTGTTACTCAGGAGAGACGTTACATTTCTATAACGTAAATACCCCAATTGGTAATTGGTGTCATAATTCCCATCAAAAAACAAATAGTTTAAAAAAAACATAGTGATAATATGGTTGTAAACGAATACTGAATTTGAGTAAGTAATTTATAGAAAAGTTACTGAATAAAATCTAAAACCTGAGAAAGGGAAATGTGAATTTATGAATGGATTCCCGAATTTAAACATTATTGCGTCCTTATTTTATTTTAGTAAGCAATGGTACCTAACAGTTTTCATGACGAAGCATCCTAACTTGCGAAGCATATGAACAGACAAATAGTCCGAATATAAATACTACTTGCCAACTAACGTGTCTAAAATTTCGCCTCAATAAATTGCCGCAACTGCATATTTTTTCCCAGTTATAATTGACTTTCAAATTCAGACAATTACCTTCCTACGCTACTGCACAGACCCACATCAATATAATTTGCGTTACATTGTCATGGTTTAAAGTTTGTCAAACTATTTATAGAGCGATAAAGTATTTCATTTAAGAAAAAAATACCTCCAACAGGTGTGAAATTATAAATGGAAAAAACCTAAAATAAGAACCATTATTAATTTAGTCAATATAAAAAAAGGCAGTGCCTCCGCTGCCGGCGCTGGCACCCATTTTGGAAGCCGGCGCCGGCAGCCGCCATGGGTGCCGGCGCTATCATCTACGGATGCCTACATTTATTAAGTTATTTATTTTATGGTATGCAAATAAAATCTTTGTTATTCATCGTATTATAGAGCCTAAATTAAACGCTTTATAAACATGTGAGTTTTTCTTTCCGACACACGGTTAAGCGAGAAAATTCGATAAAATATTGGAGCCTCTAGTCACTTGGAATTTTTCTCTACCTCAACCATGTGTCGAAAAGAAAAAGTCACAAGTATAAACCGATATCAATTTTACCAGCTCTTAGTAAAATATTTGAAGAGTTAATCTTTAATCAACTCTTATCACACTTCAGAATAAACAAACTATTGCATGAGAATCAGTTTGGTTTCACAAAGGGGAGAAACACAACTGATGCGGGAGTTGCACTCATTAAGCATATCTTTGATGCATTTGAAAGTAAGCAGGATGCTTTAGGGGTTTTTTGCGATTTGTCTAAGGCTTTCGATTGTGTAGATCACATAACGTTATTAATAAAATTACGGCATTATGGTGTCTCAATGAGTCAGGTAAATTGCTAGAGTCATACCTCACAGATAGAACGCAAACAGTTAATGTCAATGGAACTGACTCATCCGGGGCTCCATTACGCATGGGTGTGCCCCAGGGCTCTATATTGGGATCTTTATTATTCCTGATATATATATATATAAATGACCTTCCCTACTTTACTAAAGATCTGTGTGATGTAGTATTGTTTGCAGATAATACGTCATTGATTTTTACAACTGGCAGAGGTAAAGCAACCTTTGTCGATGTAAATAATGCTCTGTCTCAAGTACTACGATGGTTTACTGCTAAAAATCTTGTACTTAATGCAAAAAAAACCAAGCTTATCAAATTCACTATGCCCAATGTGAGGCAGGTCCGTACGCATATAAATATGTCAGACGATCACATAGATGCAGTCGATTCAAAAACCTTTTTGGGAATTACTATAGACTCCCGACTGCAATGGGGTCCCCATATAATTGTCTTGTCAGGAAGGCTCATTTAAGCGGCTTATGCTGTGAGGAAAATAAGGCTTTTAACTGATGTCGAAACGGCAAGACTAGTATATTTTAGTTATTTTCATAGTAAGTAGGTAATTCATTTTTGGGGAAATGTATAAAAATCTTTAATAAAGTACCACAAACTCTTGTTGACTTGCCTGTTTATAAGCTCAAAAACCACATTTAAAAAATCCTTATAGAAAAAGGATATTACAAAGTTGAAGATTACTTGAACGACAAGAGTGCATGGACTTAATAACCTGCCTAGCTCGCACTTACACTATCTTGTAATTGTATTTCCTGTAATAAAACCAGGCTGACAAAGGTGACTGAGTTTGTTGCGCCGTTTCTTCTCATCACCAGCCGATATGTAGTCCCGAAGCGGTGGTAGGAAAAAAAATGGGACATGTAAAAGTGCCATTGATGGCCAATTTGCAAAAATAAATGACTTTGACTTTGATAAGCAGAACTAAAGTAGAAAGAGAAGTAAGCAAAATTTTTTTTTCGTCTTCGTGAATTTGGATATTTTATGCTACACAGCGCGCCAACAAAGGCAATTTTGAGTGCGATAGCAGCGGTACACGAATTGTATGGAAATTGTACACACAACTCTAATGTATTTTCGAAAACTTCAGGATTGCTAAAATGTAAAAGGCACTAGCGCGAGCGAAGCGAGCGCGGACTTATGTGCCTAAATGTGTAAGGTTAGCTTAACCTGATCCAGAGTTTGTTAATTAGGGGCCAGTATAGATGAGAAATTCTTTTTGACTAGACTATATAGGGTATGATATAACTTTCTCGACCGTCGTTCATTAAGATCTCAAGGAACCTTGAGTTTGGGAGCCCTGGGGCACTGACCCGCCTACCCAACAGTAGCTACGCCATTGCTGCCAAGAAGTGTTAGAACGCATTCGTCTTGAAGGTCTACCGCGAGACAGAACGGGTTATACTCATTACTGTAGCTACGGATTTTGTCTAGGGACCCAGCCAAGAGCGAACCTAACCTTTGTCGAGTTAGGACACGCTCGAATTCGATTACATATATACCACAAAAAAGAAAAAATACAGAAGGTCCACTCCCGCCGTTCTTGAAAACAACTGCCTAAATTGGGCTGACTACCTAGGGTTCTATTCTGAATTTTTGAAATAAGTTAGTGTGTTTTATTACTCCGATACATCGATTAGCTTATACATTCATCTTATCATACGTCCAAGCCTAAATGGGAAGACAAAGCAATATTTACTCTCCTCAACTTGGCTTCTTCAATGACTGTCGTTTTTAACAGCGGCGGCAGCTGCGCGTTGGTTGACAGAAATTATACGTACTAACTTGTTATATACTCACATTTGAAGGTGATGTGTTTATCCTAGCAAAGATAATGTAAAAATACCAATGAATCATTTAATATGTCTATTATCATTTATTTAACGCTTACCTAAAACACTGGTGTTATACCAGCGACGATATGCTAGGAAAAATTTAAAAGCCCATTTCTGCTGAATGTGCAATGAAATGAATAATTGATTGCTATCAAAACTTATCTTTAGCTTTACTACTTACTTACTGTACTAACAAGAAAAAACCAAGACCTAGTTTTATATACCTTTCAATATTATTTGGAAATGTGAAGAAAGTGTAACCACAATTTTGTGTTGTATTAAAACATCCAAACACGCTGCAGCAGTAATAAAAACGCTTTTTAATTTTTTGCACGTAACAATGATCAATGCGTAGTAAACTGTCGTGAGTGACAGCCCGCTATAGCTCTATCCCCGATCGTCCGAGATTTCTAGTAAACGCAATTGTCAATCTGTGCATGACGATTATGACGCTTAGTTCCGAATGGACTATCTGTCTAGCGCGCCGGCGCTATACGTAATTTGTGTATATACTTTTATGTTAAGAATTAGTTACCTAGTGTAACTAATTCTTAACTTCGACCACAAAACGGCGCTATACGTAATTTGTGCTTTGACTAATAGCACATAAGTTACCAAGGGAATCCGTCCGGGGCATCCATGCCCTGCCCTGAACTTAGAATCGGAGAATATAAATGAAGGACTTAAATAATGTAAGTTTCTACCACAATTTAAAGTAGACGGCGCTCTAGCAATAGGCGAGAGCGTAGCAAGCGCATTTTTTTTTTAAATCCAAAATAATCTGCGTGCGAAGCGAGCTCAAAATTTTCTTTAATTACATATCAATAATTAATGAAGTGGCGAAGCGGGCTTGACAGGGCGCCTTTTATTGTTATAATAATTATAACAATAAAAGGCGTTTAGACCTTAGTGAAGCCGGCTTTGCCGCCCCGGGCCATGGCCCCCTTGGCCTTATAGTAAATACGCCCATGAGTGACGGACTGACTCATGATTGCACTAGGAAAAACGAAAAACTTTTTACAAGTTTTTACCTTAATAGCGGTATGTTTTTTTGCTATCATTATAATCCGCCATTTGTTTTTGCTATTGCCACGACTAACTTCTCTCCGTAGATTTTATTCGTGTTCTATCCTCTAAACGCTTTCTATTTTCACGGAAAAATAAAAGCACATTTTTTACTATACACCACACATGTTCAAGAACATGTGTGATGTTTCACATTCACAGTGGGTTCTCTAAATCAGAGAACAACCATGCGTTAAATACCATGCGTATTTTTACCCGACTGCCAAACGAGGGTTATGTTTTTCGAGCGTATGTATGTATGTAAGTATGTCTATTTCTTTGGCACGCCCTACAGCCTAAACCATTTAACGGATAAATTATATTATATCAATAGATTCGTCTCAATTGTGGGAGTGACAAGGGATATGTTATTTCCCGAAATTCCCATTTCCCTGAACAGAACTTACGCGGGAAAGACGGATCCGCAATACTGATAAATCAATTTTGAAACTTTCTTTTATTAACTAAGGGTCACATATTTTCAATGGTAATTCAAGTATTCAATACATTAATTTTTAAAATTACTACGGGAACAGGCAAAAAAATACTCTCAAAAAAAAAGAAGGAAAAACCATTTAATGGATTTCAAATGATATGTCATTAGATTCGTCTCAGTTGTGGGATTGATATAGGCTATGTTATTACCCGGAATTCTTATTGGTACATGAATAAAACGAGAAAAACCGATTTCAGGTACTACTTACTCGAGTTAAAACCTTTTTTTTTCAATGAAAAGTTACAAATAAGGCTGTATAGTTCATTGAAAAGTAGTAGTAGAAAACTAAAAACTAAAAAGTCTAAAATAAAATTAATTAATAAAAAAAACCCGACTGCGTAAAAAGTGAACTTAAAAGATGAAAACAAGATTTAAAAAATCAATTTGCAGTCGGAGGCATCAAATCCATTAACAGCATAATGATGATTGACTTGGTATGCACTGCGTTAGTACCTAATTAG
This sequence comes from Anania fuscalis, assembly GCA_950371115.1. Classification (NCBI taxonomy): domain Eukaryota; kingdom Metazoa; phylum Arthropoda; class Insecta; order Lepidoptera; family Crambidae; genus Anania; species Anania fuscalis. The sequence continues at coordinate 9,956,485 of OX493331.1, read as the reverse complement.
GTAATTTAAATTCGTGTAGAAAAAGTCGAATCAAGGAACATAGCTAATTCTCAAAAAAAAAACATTGAATTGATGCCTCATACTGCAAATATGCTGATAATAGTAACCGAGTTTCTTGCGCTGCATCTTCTCGGCACTAGCCCACAATAGTCCTGAAGCAGTGGTAGAGGGAAAAAAAATGGGACATGTAAAAGTGCCTTTTATGGCCAATTTACAGAAATAAATGATTTTGATTCTTTAAATCTTGTTTTTATCTTTTAAGTTCACTTTTTACGCAGTCGGGTTTTTGATTTTTCTAATTAATTAATTTTTGTTACACATTTTATGGGGGAACGTATTTCACAAGTTCTCTGAGCGTTAGTCAAGTTTTAAATTATTTTCAGCATGTATGTGCTCGATAGTTTTCGTCTAGGGCAGAGTAATGGTGGGCTATTACGACGATTAGGCTCAATCCTTCGGTGTCTCAGTTGCGTGTTTCCAGAATCAATCACCTCTTTTAAGTTCGACGGGCTTCATCTCTGGCTAATGTTGGGTAAGGGTCTGCCCTTATTTTGTGACTATTTTGAACACATTGAATACATAGAAAATATTAATATATATAGTACATATTAGTACCAGTGTATCATCGGGCTGGTATTAGGTGATTGACCCAAAAACTGTTAAAGATTGTTAGTCGAATTTGGCATCAGCGTTCAGAAAATATTCTTCCAATAATAATAATTGTTTCTTCCATCGAGTCTTATTTGTCTCTACATATACACAATATGCCATCCACGATTTTGATAAACTCTACTTTACTTACTAGGAGGGGTTTTAGTTGTAGTATTTTTAAGAAGATAAGACTGAGGGAACTCGATTTCGTAGGCAATCTACAATGTGATATGGTCCTTCTAACCCGTTAAGGCTAAGTGTGATATCTAATTTTATCGACCAAAATAACAATTTGGTGGGACAAACCCTCACCGCATATGAATAGCGGCCATTTTGTTTTTTTAACACTTTAGGCAATAACAAAGGTTTTGTGTGTCGTAGAAACATGAAAGAAATACCACAAGATAGCTTGAAGAACAGAGTAACGGGCCATAAACTACATTTCTGGTGTTTAAGGTTTCCTTAGCTAAAAAAATAATAATTTATTAAATGATTTTCGAAAAAATAATATTTTGTATATCTGTTTTGAACTTTTGACCCCGAATCACTTTTTTGTTAATAAAATTAGATACTGAACTTAGCCTTAACGGTTTAGAATTACCGCCCATATCATATTGTATAGGTGATTTATAAAACCGATAAAGGTTAATCAGTTTTTTTTAAATAGATAGATCTAAAAATATAAATATGTAATAGTAAAGAACGGAAAACCTTTTCTTTCTGTGCAAATAAACGTGTAAGCAAATAAATTAAGAATAGCATTGTAAGTTTAATATAACATTTTTTGGTTGACTATATCGACCTACCTACATTGGTTTCAAAATGCAGATTTCTGTCCGCATAAAGACAACATAATACTGCTTAGGTTCCATCCTGGTATCAAACTTTTCCATTTCACTCCACGGAACTATGATGAATAACGCTGACTGCGTATTGCGTGTGTCTAAATTACCGCCAATAATAATTATAGCAGCGGAATAAAGATGTTGTTCTGATCTGATTTTATCTGATAAATGGTTAAAAAATATTATGTTGAAAGTTTTAGCCCTTTATTAGGGATCTGTACCCAAAGGGTAAAACGGGACCCTATTACTAAAGCTCCGCTGTCCTTCTGTCTGTCTGTTGAAATTTTTACAGATGATGTATTTCTGTTGCCGCTACAACAACAAATACTAAAAAAAAGAATACAATAAATATTAAAGAGGGCTAAACAATCGTGATTTTTTTGCCGTTTTTAAGATATTATATTTAGATTTATTTAATTAAGATATTAGTACGGAACCCTACGTGCGCGAGTCGGACTCGCACTTGGCCGATTTTTTTAATTTACTTAGTTAATGGCTTAATTTTTTTGATAGTAGTTGGAATCGATTGGATGGTAATTGTAATATAATTTTAATGATGGCAAAGCCGTTGTATTGCCAGAAACATTTTGAAGTTACCTTTGATATCAACTTGTATGACATATAAGTTAATATTGCTTCACTCATCTAGGGCGCATTAGTTCTAATATCATATGGTTTTATCTATATTCTACATTTGTTTTTAAATGAATACATAAAATAAAATAGTGCATGCATCTGCTTGTATTTTTAAAATGTATGTCTAAGGTTTCTACTTTTCTCAAATAATAAAATGGCTTATAAACTCCGCGTGAAAAGTGAATTTAACCGTTTTGCACGTATTTTAAATAAGGCAAGTCATAAATGCTTTATGAAAGGGGCAAAGCGTCACTTTTGGGCGCCAGTAGGTTAGACGGCTCAATTCTGTCGTGCGGGTAGGACTCGTAACTCGAGTTAATTTCAGAATAATTTGCTAACTCCTACATAATTATACCTACGCTTAAAGCCCGACCGTTCTTCACACAGTGGACTTGGTTATGCCAATCGAAACGATTTCGTACAGTCCGGGGACTTATGGTCGCGCTATGGCGCGAGCCCGAGTCACTTCTTTACCGGTGTTTATTATTGATTAATATTGTAGCGAAAAGACTGCATAGTTTGACGCTTGTTTACCTATTAACATTTTTACGGTTCAGATGCTACAGCATTGTCTATTAAGACCATAGAATACAGAAAAGAGGTTTCTGCTATGTTCTATGGGTTAACTGTGGTATCAGGACGGACGCACAGACAAACAGTGTAAGCTTTATAAATAGAGTACCATTGGTACATTTTTAGTATTGCACCCTTGACAGATCGACTTGTAAGCATTATATATTGTATTGTAGCATTGTATACTTCAAGCGTAAAATAACTTGACTTTTTGACTTTTACTTGTAACTAGGTACATACTTACACTTTATCTGCAATTTACTTTTATTATAATTTTGTTATTGTGTGTGTAATAAATGAATGCGGTTTTCGAAAGGGGTGAGCGGCGAGCGGTTGTTCCGGCCGACTGAACGCTCGAACGCGGAAATGACACGTACCTTAAGCCGCGTTTAATTATAACCGTACGAACACATATAATACGCTATGTTAGTAGGTAACACATATTCACACTTATGCCGAGGGATTATTGGAGCAAACAAAACATGACTAAATAGATTTTTTGAAAATGGATATTATAATATTATATATAGTAACTGTGTGTAATGTATAATGTAATGTAGCATGTATGTATAATTTAAATAAATACTTAAATAAAATATATATACATTTTAAATACAGAACCTAATAATAAATATGCGCCAGACAACACACCATTTGTCATAGTCTCGCAGTAAAGTATTAACATCCTTATGCTCAACAATTTTTCCAGGGCTCGAAAATTTGGTTGCTGGATTGAACCGAACCGGGAATCTAACCCAATTGGGTCGTATTTACTAATGATTTTGTACATAGTAAATTGACTACTCCGAACAAAAGTGTTAAACAGTTGATGAGTAGTTGAAGTGTTGAACAGTTGATGAGTAGTTTGTATGTAGAAGATGATATTTTCTATAATTTTGATGTTGGTACCATAGAAAAGTTTTTTGAGCAGCAGATTCAGGTATTTTTTACAACCAGTTAAATTACATTTGAACTAATATTTCTTACTGGAAAGTGTAAAAAACGAACACGAAACCCTCTTTGGTAATTCCGAAATTGTAAATGTCTGCAACGAATCCAACTAATCCGGCATTAGGGGTAATCCATCAAAGAAACAAAACGAATGTAATGGATGGGAGACATTTTTTCTTGTTGGCTGTAGCGTTAAAAAATTGCCAACGAAACAGGTTTTATTAATATTTATACTTAACGATACCTTAGTAGTACCTAGTTTAATTATTACGAGACATTTTAAACTAGGTAACAATATAGTTATGTAGCTACAACTTGTGATACAAAACGCAGGTAAGTAGTCGGTACGAATGTCTACAATACTTAATTATGGAAATATTATTTTGATTTCCATTTAAAATATCACTATAGTTAGGTATTCTCTAACATTTTTATTAGTTGTGTATTAATATTGTTAACATGATTACTGGTTTCTTGTATGAGAACAACTTACCCCCGCATCTTTGAACTTAAAACCCTCTCCATAAGCAATTCATCCTAATTTTAAAATCAACTAAATCAATCAAAATATAAAAAAATATAACTGCAATCGTTAGTTTCAGGTTAAAAAGGATTGCCAAATAAACTCCGTTAAACACAGAATATCTGAGGGTTAAAACGCCGCAAGCGCGGCGGCTCGAGAACTTTTCATAGCTTTTGGTCAATGGAGACAAATTAACACTAGTGGAATTCGCTTTTATTTTTCAGCGCAACGAGTGTCTTTTTTCTGCTCGTTCGATTTCCGCTATTTGAGTATTAAAATATTGCTTCATTTTATTTGCGTTCGTCAACAACTGACGGGAGTCAGGCTCCCGAGGCGTGGTGCGTACGACACGTGGGTTGAAAGTGTTAAAACTGAGGTAATTTGCATGTTTTTAAATGTCTACAACATCGATAACGTAATACCTGATTCGGCGTTCAGTTCTTATCAGTATGTAATTATGATACTAGTAACTATTCACGCATCATATTCGACATGGTATTTAATTAAAACTGTTTAGAACCTTGTTACTTTATCATGCCTAACAGTTGAGCAGATTTTGATGAAGTTTCAGCACGCAGACGGTCTACTTGACCTGAAATGATCAATCAATCTGGTTTGAATTGCCTTCAAGATACTAAAACGTCTTAAATAGTAAAGTAAAAGTCTCAGCCATAGTTTTGGATTAGAGGCAAACTTAGCGGTTATTCATGAGTATTATTGAATAAGAGCGCAGCTGCACATAACAACGCCTACAAGTCTCCCTGATTGCGCGCGCTGCGCAAACAAGTGCCCGCAGTCAAACAGACGGAGTCCGGAGAACCAGCCTTTGAATAATAGTCATTGGAATTTACAATACTAGGATTGGGTACCCACAGCCACAGCTAACACATACGAATTAGTAACGAGACAACTGGTCTATAGAGGCGAGTAGTTTTTGGAAAATAATAAAACAGGCAATGCGAAACTAGAAATACTATTACCTAATCATAGAACTATTAATTGATATACATATCTCCACAAAATTACAGCTCTCTAGGTTCAACAGTCTCCAAGCAATACCTCGGACGGACAGACAGACAGGCGGACATGACGAAACTATAATTAGCAAACTCTAGACAATTTTTTGCATCTTGCATCTTTTTAATATATAAATAGGGAAGGATTTTTAAATATGCAGGTGACACCGACATCGAGGGGGGCAAATGTAGATTTAGGAGCATTGAAATTCTACTAAATTATACTAACATTCTAAGATTTTTCTTTCGAACATTATTATGTAGTACAGTAATTATAAACGAAGTAGAAAGATACATATTACCTATGTACCCTTATACTTTCGTATATTATTCCTTAGTGGCGGGGTTTAGGTAGGATTACCAAAGTTGAGGGTGGAGTTGATCATTCCGACCCTAAGTAGTGTCATCGACCCCTTGGGCTTAGACGGACTGCCCGGGCAGCAGTCCGGTTTTATAACGCACCACTTTAAACCTTGTCTGCTTAGAAATAATCTTCATAAGGTTTAGGACTGACCGGTCAGACGGATCCAAAATCAAGGGTTTTCGCTTGAAGACCAAGCCTCGGCAACACTTAGGAAGATGGCTGGCAGTGGCTGGATAAAAGCGGGAGATCGCGCTCTCTGGCGCTCATTGAGATTAGGTTGAGGGAGGTTGGGTTTCTTTCAGCAGTGGACTGCAAAAGTCTGACATGATGATGATGATGATTTCCAAGCCTGGGCCTGGACAAACTTTTCCAACTGGCCCAGTTGGAAAAGTTTGTCCAGCTAATATTGCTTAAAATTATTATTCGAGTCTAGTCGAAGTCCTGGTATATTACAACTAAGATTTAGGTATAATTTAATAATATATGTGTATTGTTGTAATATAACCTTCTGTCTGGTTACTTGCTTGTCTTACGGATCCTCTCCATTAATACGTACCGTACCTAACACCTACTAAGTCCGCGTGGTGAAGTACGGCCCAATCCATTTCTAGTTGATGCGAGGCCTGTGCCCTGTAGTTGGACGTATTTAGGCTTACTTTACATCTGACTGTAACTTACATTAAGGTCCTACATTATGCGTTAACTTCCTTCTAGGGGGTGATTCTACTCCTTAATTACGGACAATTTTTATAATGAGCACTAGATAACCAGTAGAAGGAAGTTTTACTCAAATTAGGACCCTTGTAGGTCTCTCGTAAGAATATACAGCCACTTTTACTGTCAAAGATACCTTCGAGCGCAATAATACCACGCCTAATAGTCTACGTGACTTTAATTTCTTAATTGGGAAGTTCCGGCCCCCTTTTTAACATAGAAATTAGAAATATGATCGCTGTCCGAAACAAGGAACCTTAATTATGATTGACCTATATAACTGAAATAAACCGCTGATGGGAAACATCTGTACCTTCTAATGGAACGTTAATTGGCTTACAAAAGATGCAAGCCGAGAGGAAAATTTTTAATAGGTTAATTATAATTTTAATATAAAAGACACATGTTTTAAATCCTTTCTCATCTAATGACAAATATTATTAACATTGAAAGGAATACATATATATCTTTCACTAAAGCTTGGCAAAGTTCACATAAAGAATCAATAAATTCAGTCGTGGAAAATGACAATTTTAACTGACAATTGTTTTTCTTGTAGTGTCGTATTGAAATATTGTGTAAAATATTTTTAATTCAAATAAGTAGATTAAACAATATAACAAACAGGATATTTTAAAGAATAAGTATTGTCTAACGCAATTATCTCATATTATTGGAGCAAGGTCCACTTACTTATTTAGATGCCTATTATCTAGTTTAAATAAACGTTAACAAACAAATGCCAGACAAAACACCTTTTGTGATAAAGCACTAAACAAAATATTTTTGAGGGACGTCCCAGCACTCATAGGCCCAAGTTTTTTTTCTTAATTGACCCGACCTGGTCCCAATATGTTATTACGGCCATGATAGCCGTGTATCGTTCGCTAAAGTGTTACATAGTTTAATATTGTAAGTGCACAAATGTACGCGTATTTATGCTTATACTCGATTTTTTTACGTAAGTACAAATAATAGTACTTAAGTATAGCACAAGTACTTACTTCTAGTTATTCTATTTAAAGCCACCCTATGCTGATGTTTGTATTCATTACACGTCCTTTGCTTTATGATCTAAGATAGCTGTATTTATTTTTTCCTTGAGACAGCAGCTTTTAGATAAAGTCTCTTGATGTATGTCGGTTCCGTTTCACGCATAGTAAGCCCACAAACCAAGAAAAAAATGTGTAACAACAGACTTAATTTTTATAGTGTTATAAAACTGGTAGGTACTGGTATGATTGATTATGCATACGATTGAGAAACTGTGTGTTTTACAAATTAAAATTCGGTATATTACCACCAACTTTCAAATCCGCGAAATAGGTTACAAATTTCCTTCAAGCTGAACTTGAACCTGGGAACTTTGGGAAAACCTGTATATTTCCTTAGGATTCAAACTATGTCTATCATTTTCTGATCTAACTCAGTCAGAAACTATTTATCTAGCCATTTGAATGTTTATTTTGCTTGATGATAACAGTGAGTCAATTGAGCCATTCGTGAACAGGCATGCGCTCTGTTACTTATTAATTTGACGCCATATCCGGATCAGGATTTCATTTATTAACAAAAACCTCCTATAATAAAATTGGAATAGACATGTCGGTCTAGCGATAAATTGTTAATTGGTCAGCCTGTGCGCCTTTGTGGACCGTATTTATCGTGTAAATTTTGCGGTTTGTTCGTAACATCAATTTCATATTTGCATGGTGATTGTGGTTCCGCTCCGATGGCAAAAATCTTATCCAGAGAACATATAAACTAGGCGCTATGTATTTTGGGAGCGCACATAGAGTTGTTAATTGCTTTAGACAACCTAGTTTTACTACCTATCTACATAAATGTCACGACAAAAACTGCATTTACAGAAGGTAAAATACACACATCAAAAAAGTCTAAGCAACACTTAAAAATTTCAATTTTTCAATGTGTTTTCGCATTATTATTTATATTATTTTTTAATGCTTTTTTGATATTAAACAACATTTTTTTTAATAATCTTAATTAACAATAATTACGAGTAAGTACATACTGTATGTACGTAGAACAAAGTAAGGTACCTAATCAACTAAACTTAAACTAAAATTAAATGGTTGTACAAAAATTGCATAAATTAATACAAAGTGTGGCCTCCTCTGTTATTGAGAACTTGCTGGCACGGATTATTAATAGAATCGATGAGACTGCTAATGTTATCCTGCGGCAATTGCTGCAATGAAATTTTAGTAAGTCCATCAGTTGTTGGGTTGTTGTCACTCCATCCAAGTCATTTAAAACACATCTCTGGAGCATGTCCCTTGCATGCTCGATGGTGTTGAGGTCTGGCGATTGCGCAGGCCAAGGCAATACCAGGATAACAGATTAAGAAATAATATATAATAATATAATATAAATAATAGATTAAGAAATATATGAAAACAAATATTAGTATAAACGAGTTATATTACTAGTGATATTATGAATAATTGCATTACTAAGAAACTATTCGAACTCATAATATTATACTATTGATAAAATTTTTCGTGTAAAAATTAAGTCATTGTAAACCGTTAAGTACATAGTTAGAGTGCTAGTACCAATTTTGATGACACCATTTTTGAATTTTATATATATATAATTATATTGTAATTTAGCACTCGCCGGCCGCTACCGCGGCACGCTCGCTGCGCTCGTTCCGCTCGCTCGGATTCGCGCTTTGTGTGGTCACTGTTCTAACCTAACCTAACCTAGATGAGATTTGTGACAAGTTTAACCATAAATTGATTTAACTCCATCAAGTGCTCTTTCGTCGTGAGACAACTTAAATAGACATTGTAAACCTAGACCTAACAACGGTCCTACTAACCGTTTAACGACTATTAGATATCATAAAAACAGGCCTTCCACCCGTAAGGCTATTTAAACTAACCAGGGTAACCTTAAGAATTTAACTTATGAGACAACCAGTTTCATTTACACCTATGATTAAAATGTAATATGAAAATAAATATTAGCGCAAACAAATTTATGATTATTAACATTATGAATAACAAAAATTAGGAAAAATAATACTTATGATTAAGAAATATATGAAAACAAATATTAGTATAAACGAGTTATATTACTAGTGATATTATGAATTCCGATGATTATGAGTTTCGATCATAAGTATTAACAAAAATTATGAAGAGTGATCATTATGATGTAAAATAGTATGAGAAATATTTTCGGACTTCCGATAATAGGACTTTTTTAAAAAAATTACTTTTTTAACACAGTTGCTCGTAAATTGACTCTTATAACACCGCTTATAGTTTCATAATTCAGCCTATTACGCACTAGTGCTGTAATTTTTTTTTTAATTTCAGCAAAAGTTTATGTCTAAGAGCGTTGAATATTTTTACGAATATTATTTTAGGGTTAAGATGACAAATAAACATTTCATTTCATCAAATTGTACATTTATAAATACAAATTAACTTAAATATCATTTTTAGAAACATTAAATTATTGTTTATTTTATTTTTTATATTGCTGCTGCTCCAGCTGAACATCCGGTTTTTTCCTGTGCCATTATTAAACCTGCGCGCGCATCGAATGTGCAGCGCGCAAAAAAACAAAAGTTACGTGCCATTTTCCCTTAATATTTGGTAAAGTTGTTGCTGTGTGGTAATTACTATCAAAAATGTCTACTTCAAATAGTGAAGACGAGTAAAATTCAACCCCGTCGGAATTACTTATCGAGGCACAAAACGCGATTGATAGCCTGTTGCCAAAATCCACAGAAAACAGCAAAAACGCCAGGTCATATTCGGAGAAGGTATTTTATATTTCAGTTTGTTTTTTCCTCGCAATTGAGTTGAAAAACTCGTATGCAACTCGCGTGCATTGGTCATTAAACACACCGCTTTTGCCTGAGGCTCGCGCTTACAGTAATGCCTCGTATGTAATGACCAACTTAGCACACTCGTATCATAATGTACTATTGCAGTAGGTATCTAGCTACATTTTGAGCACATGTATAGTGAGATTCCTATACATAAGTAATGTCCATTTGTACAGAAGTAATAGAAACTGGGCGAGAATTAAGATTTATGCCTATGCCTATTCTTGTAGAGCCGGAAAATAGGTGTCTTGGACAGTATAATACTTACCTACCTATTCGAATTCTTAGGGGCAAATACAAATTGTTCAACTTCCATTCCTATGTGATTTGACATTCCTTTGTGAACACACCTTCAGTGATACTTACAAAGAAACTCACTGTTGTTCAATTACCTGCTTTGTGTGTGTAAATATATGTAGATTTACTTTTTTCTTCCTACTTCATAAGGCCTCGTACGAGTTGATAGCTTGATACATATTAGTTTCTAAGGGCTTGTCTTAGAGTAAAGTAGAATTTCTACATGCATGTGAGTTAGTACTACCGCTGCGGTGCTTTAGACAGTTCCAGTTTGTTTTAGAAGAACTTACAGACGTATTGCAAATGCGAAAGGTGCGACCGGGCGTTTCGTGAACTGGTTTCAGTGGCCTTGCATTTTTCTACGTAATATGTGTCTGTGTTCGCTTTCATTCGGATTCATTCGCGAAGTGGGGCGAGCGTGCGCATCCATAAATAAGCAATGTCGTGAGAAGAGCGAAGCTTTCGCACGGCACTTGTTCCGCGCACATTAACTGTACTTAGCGGAAAAACAGGACTAGGGAGGTTTTATACGGACACCGCACCTGAAAAAAACATCAAGGTTATTTCCAAGGAAAATGTTCTGTCGAACGTTTATATAAAGTGCAGCTTTATTTCTTCTCCATTCTCGTCTTATCTGAAGCACAGCTATAGTTCTAAGTTATACCTATTTTTAATTAAAATGTTTGGCCATAACTATGTTGTTTAGTTAAATTAATGTAATTTGTGTATTAATAAATTATTTTTTGCTTTTCAGTTTTTCGGCAGTATAATTTTTTTGTTAAAAAGATTTTATTTAATGATTTTCTGTGGATATAAGATCAGCATTCAAATCCGAGACTGAATGATAAATCACCCCTATTTTCCCACCCTTAGGGTAAGTTTATTTCTTTAAATTTTTATTGGACTAATTTAGAGGTATTATCTAATAAAAAAATAATTATCAAAATCGGACTACTCTGTAAAAAGTTATGCGTGGTCAAACATTACAATCAGTGAGTGAACAATCAATCATCCCCTGTTTTCCTATCCTTAGGGTTGTTTATTTCCAAATTTATATGGGACCAACTTCCGGCTATACTTTTTCTAATAAAAAAATAATTATCAAACTCGGACTACTCTGTAAAAAGTAGTGCGTGATTATACATAAAAAAAACCGGAAGTGCGAGTCGGACTCGCCCACCGAGGGTTCCGTACAAATATGTACGTAAGTACATATTATCTAAAATATTTTTTTAATACTTAATATTTTTCTATTCACGCTATTGCAGTCCACTGCTGGACGAAGGCCAAAAAGCCTTTTTTCATCCAGCCACTGCTAGCCATCTTCCTACGGTCAACGGACCATCGGTTCTACACTACGTTTATGTTTATTTTTTGTTTTAGTTACCAACTTCTTAATTCACCAGCATAATGTTTTATAATACCTAATGAATGAATATGACGATGAGTTTAATCATTTCAACGAGCAATTTCTCATCTCGAGATGATGCGTAGGTCTTTGCCTAGGCCTGTGCCTAGCTCCAGAGAGCGCTGAAATTCCTATTTTTCTAGCTGGTATTTATCTGAAAAATGATGAAGATGAAGCAATTAAATATCTGTGCACTAGCACTAAAGGTGGTTTTACACTCACGCTGATCATCGGCGCTGACCTTCAAAATGTATGAACTCGAGCGCTGACGGCGCGGCGATCAGCGCTGACAGCCATTTCCATACATTTCGGCGACCAGTGCCGAGTTAGCATGACTGTAAACCCACCCTTATGAATAAAATGAAACTCACAAACAACAATTACAAATTAAGGACATTGGTCTGGGTTTATTAACTGTTCGCCTAAGAACCAACAGTGATAAAAGTACCTTTCTATGTTCGAAATGACATGTTTATCATAGTGATATTTAAGTTATGTTTTATTAAAATGAAACTTTATTGCTAATTTAATGTTAAGAGCATAATAACACAGAAGAATATGAGCAAAGAATTGTACAGAAGGGTTGATACCTAGTCTCTAGCTCGTTACTGACCTTGTAGAGCAGACAAGATCATAACTGGATGCGAAACGCGATTCCGAAGGGCTAACAGCAATCTTTTATAATTAAGTTGACGTTTCTTCACGTGCATGTAGCCAATGCTTGCGCACATTTACTCACAGATTGGGATAATGTAGTTTGCTAATAATTAGTAGCCGGTATCAGCTGAGAAGTAATAAGAATCTGTTCATCTTCCAGCAACGTAGAGCCATAATTCATACAAAATGTAGATTCCATTGCTGGTCCGTGAATCTGTACCAGAACTCAGAAGCCTTGGCTTTTTCATAAGCACAAGTATTACTTTAAATTTGGTAACAATGTTTAAATAGTAACGTTACTATTTAAACATTGTTTCAAAATTTACTCATATAAAATAAACACGTATAATGAATGTGATATTTTATTTTTACACATTACATTACATATCACACTTAATCTTTTTTTTAGCTTATTACCTGATATGCATTCTCACCGTTTTAGATTGAAGGCTGGCTGTGTACAAAGTAAAAAATCATAAAAGTCCTTGATTTTTTGACAGCTTTAAGAGACCGTAGGCTTGAGTATATCATTTAAATTTTAACTCGATACTTGCACGCCTTGCGGCACTAAAGGGCCTTGACATACACGTTTGATGGCGTATCTTTTTTTAAGTTAACTTAGAAGTTCGATTTTTTCACAGCTTCAAGAGACCGTAGATTTAAGTATATCATTCAAATTTCAACTCGATACCTTCACGACTTCCGGCACTAAAGGGTCTTGACAGACACGACGGACGGACGGACGGACAACAAAGTGATCTTATAAGGGTTCCGTTTTTCCCTTTTGAGGTACGGAACCCTAAAAATATATATACATACGCGTCGACTTGAGAACCTCCTTCGTTTTCGTCGGCTAAAAAACTGCAGACTTCTTAGTTTATCCAATTACAATAATTTTGCCTATTTTGTCTACTCATCAACAGTCCTTCAGATTAACTTTCCTATTTTCACCTCGCCAAATCATGATCTACGGAATGAGAAAACTTTCTTGATGAACAGTTGTAATATCAAAGGCTCCCTTGTTGATTTATCTTCCTCTGTCTACTCTTCTATCGTAGCTATGACGAGGGTATAGTGAATGACAGGCCTTTCCAATGGGTGCATATATTTTTTTTTAGCTTTACATCTCAAAAACTAGTAAAATAGAGGTATTATTACCCGACTGCCAGACGAGGGTTATGTTTTTCGAGCGTATTTATGTATTTTGTTATTTATTTATTGAATCTTAAAACGAGTTAAACTACTTTGATTCATTTCATTTTCATTTCAAAATTCTTTATTTGACAGATAATTAATAACAATACATTGCACAACTTAATTACACAGTCATACAAATAACAGCTTATAAAACTACTTTATAAGGCTATACATATATATACCTTTAAAAGTTAATTAACATTTATGTATTTAGCTCATTAGAACAGTTAGTTAGATTTAGTAAATTTAGTTACATATAAATAAAATTGCAAAATTATTGTAATAATTTACGCTTACTTCATCATAATAGTGGGTAAGTTACAAGTTCACACCAAAACAAAATACTAATACCGTACTTAGTGGTGCAAACAAAGTCAAGTCTCACTAGCGACATGAGCTTCCCCGTCCCCCGCTCCTGTTAAGTAACGGGCGACGCAGGGGAGCTGCGGTCGCCTGTGCGAGACGTTTACAAACTGGTTGTGCGTCTGCTCACCGGTCCGCGTGACGTCCGCGGGTGGGAACAAAAGGTAGTGATGCGGAAGGCGATATGTTCCGTACTTGTCGATATAAGGTAAGTCAGATTTAGAAGTGTTACATAATTTTGATATTAATGGGTTTTTGTGACATGAGTTCTTAGTATAAAAGCTTTTAGTTAATTTTAGTATATACTGCAGTAAAGAAGGAAGTTTAATTATACGATGTAATTTATTTAACTTAGTTTTAAATCTTGTGTTAAATGAAATTTTTAGCGCTTTATTTTGAATAATTTGGAGGAGTTGGTAGTTTGTCATACAGGTGCTGCTCCAGACTGGGCAGGCATATGTTATACACGGCCTAACAAGAGTCGTGTAGATTCTTATTTTAGTTTTAGGGCTAAGCTTGCTTTTACGGTTTAGTATTGGACTCAGTGCACCTATAGCTTGAGCGCCTTTGACTCTTAAGTCCGCAACATGTTTGGACCAGTTAAGTTTATTGTCCATTTTGACACCGAGGTAACGAACCACAGTACTCCAGGGAATCTGGTGACCTGAAATACTTAGCGTACGCTTTGGAGCTTTACGCTGTCGGGTGAATAGAATCGCTTCTGTTTTAGCTGCGTTAAGTTTCAATTTCCATTTATTGAAGTATAAATCTAGTTTATCAATAGCAAGTTGCAGGCGGATTATAATGAGATCCACGTCCTTAGATGATGTAAAACAGGCCGTGTCGTCCGCAAAGCAGGCAAGGCTAGTTCGTGGCTGAACAGGTATGTCGTTCAGGTACAAAAGAAAGAGGTATGGTCCCAAAATTGACCCTTGAGGGACTCCTGCGTGGATTACTCGACAAGAAGATTTGATTTTATCATCTATAAAAACTGTGAACATACGGTTTGACAAATATGACTTAATGAGTTTTATTAAATTTATTGATATATTTAATTTCAGAGATTTATGGAGAAGACCGTCATGCCATACGGTGTCAAAGGCTTTTTCGATGTCGAGTAAAAACATACCGGTAGATTGGCGGAGATTAAGATGGTGGGAAACATGTTCAGATACTCTGGAAAGTTGTTGGACAGTTGAATGTGAAGAGCGAAAGCCAAATTGTTCGTTAAAAAGTAAGTGATTGGATGCCATAAGCAAACGGGTGTAGATTACTTTTTCAAACAGTTTACCAAGGGACGGTAATAAGCTGATAGGTCGGTAATTTGTGGGTATCGAATCATCTTTGCCTGGTTTCTTAAGGGCAATAACTTTTGCTGTCTTCCAAGCCACGGGAAAATAGCCCAAGAAAAAACAACCGTTAAAAATTTTTGTGATTAGAACTACTGCTTTCTGTGATATATTTTTGAGCAGGGCATTGGTTATGCCATCCATGCCCGGTGATTTACGTGGTTTCAGAGATGTTAATACTTTACGTATTTCGGCGGGGCGCACAGGTTTTTCAAGAGTATTAATTTGATGTTCTTTAATAGTTCGTATTGAGACTTGTACATCGTCTTCTATTTCCGGGTTAGACCAATCAAATGTAAGCCGCGTATTACTGAGAAAGGCAGAAGCCAACAATTCAGTTTGCCGTGTTCTATCGGATTCTAGGGAGCCATTGGCTTGCTTCAAAGGTGGTATATTTTGAGTTTTGGGCTTAAGAGATTTAGCTAAGCGCCAAAGGTCACTACTGGGGTTGTCTACTTTAGCAAGTTTGACATTCCAGACTTTGTCCTCATGTCATTTAATGAGATGTGCAATTTGAGTGCTTAAAGTGTTTATTATGTTACGAATCTGCCTTTTTATAATTGAACTGGGCAAACCTGAATCTATACGGCGAAGGTAGTTTTTATAATGAATTAAGCGCTTAATATGTCGTGGTAATTTACATCTACTAGGGCCGTTCAGTTCTCGCGTCGGTACTGTAATGTCTCTAGCTTTAATTATGGTATTTTGAAGGTGATCAACGGCTGAATCTATTTCTTCGATACATTTGAAAGTAGATGAAGTCAGAGCAATGTTATCATCAAGAATGGACCGATAGCGATTCCAGTTGGCCTTGTTGTAGCAGTAATGGCGCTTCTTTTCTTCATAGTTTAGACTACCTTCCACACTAAAATACATTGGATAATGATTTGACGAAAGTGAAATTAATACACGAACGTCACTTATGCTGTTAATATTTTGGCAAAGAACTAAGTCAGGACTAGTTGCCTTATGACGAGAACAATAGTTAACCTGGGTTGGCTTGTCAGGTGCATGAATCACAAAATCATTATGCAGCATGTGCCGAAATAAAGTTCTGCCACGGGTATTGGTATAACTGCTATACCAGTAGTTATGGTTAGCATTGAAGTCGCCAGTAATAAGGGTGTGTGGAGATAGACCAAACAATACATCAAGGTCACTGCATAGTAATGGTAAGTTTGGTGATTGATAAATGCTAATTATTACATGTTCAACACCGGACACTTTGAGAGTTATACCGATTGCTTCGATGTTTTTAGTCTTAGGTATCTGTATTAAATGATGTTGAATCGTGTTTTTAACTAGGATAGCTACACCCTGGCAGGGGCGTGCTTTGATTTTTGTGCTGGGTAGGCACTAAGTAGTAATTTTATAAAAAAAAAATAAACTATCACATTTTCCGGTTAAACCATGCGTCGGAAAGAAAAAGTCACAAGTATAAAAAGCGTTTAGTTTATGCCCCTCTATACGACGAAAAACAAAGATTGGAATTTTATGAAGTTTTATAATTATATCACCATTTTTTTCTAACTGTTTGAACACTTTATATTCTATCACATTTTCCGGTTAAACCATGCGTCGGAAAAAAAAGTCACGTATAAAAAGCGTTAAGTTTATGCCCCTCTATAGGACGAAAAACAAAGATTTGAATTTTATGAAGTTTTATAATTTTATCACCATTTTTTTCTAAGTGTTTGAACACTTTATATTCTATCGCATTTTCCGGTTAAACCATGCGTCGGAAAGAAAAAGTCACAAGTATAAAAAACATTTAATTTGAGCCCCCTTATACATTGAAAAACAAAGATTTGACTTTTATTATGTTTCATATTTTTAATGAAAAATTTTCTAAGTGCCAAACGCCTTGCACACTTTGCTACACTCCAACCAAATAAAGACTTACCAGGCATTCTTGCTTTCCGAGACAAGCAAAGAAAATTGACTGAGTGAAGATTTATATGGAGCACCACAAATATCCAATTGATATTTATAACTCCTCAGCGACATTTCGTGGTTATTACTTTTTCGCGAACTTTGAACATGTCAGTAATCTTTTATCGTAAAATGTTTGCAACGGTAAGCATTATATACTTCAATTAATTAAATAAACTTGTTAGTTTAGTGACAAAAACTTAACTTGTCTCCGACATAAACACACACAAAACCGGCGCCCCATCGGCTATTTTGTTGATTTTAACATGGTATTTACCTACTTTTAAGATTGTATTATTTGTTCACCACATTTTAATACACTTTACACTATTAGAACAATTATCTTTTGACAACTTAACACCCGATTAATCACTAATATTTTTAAAAATCTCCTTTAACTGAGGTGAGGTTAAGTTGCACTCGTAAATATTATGGCCACAGAATAAACAAGGACATCTCTTTGTTTGTTCCGAATTAAGCTAAAATAAGCTTTGGCGTATTCAAACTATGCAAATAAATTTTAGTTCTATGTGAGATCGATTACGTTACAACTCAATTCGGAACTTAAATTACCCGGCTAATGAAAATAGGCTACTAGGTTGTCCACAAATGAAAATTGATTTAAGGGATTGGCGCGTAATTTGTCAAAACAAATAGAATTCTCATTACATACTGTACATTCTAGTTTCTCCATTTTATAGAACACAACAACACAACACTGAACTCTGAAATAACTATAATAGCACTCAAAAGAAGCAGTTTATGATCCGTAAGAGTAAAAACAACTTTTCAAAACACTCGCGGGATGAAAGCCAAAGCAAACTAAAGAAAAAAAATATGGCCGATCGAAATGATCTCTGTTTACATTATTTTTAGGATAGTTTTAGCAAACAATTAATTATTCGTTTTAAAACTTAAAACTATTTACTATAAATATAATTAGGATTTTAGGGTTTGAAATTTTATTTTAAACAAGTTGTAATGTAAAGTTTACCTAAAATAAGACTTTAAATTTTAAAATTGGAGGCGGAAATTGAGCGCCATCTGGTGGGAGCTAAGCAGGTAAGCGCCGCATAATGCTTACCAAAAATTGGTGTTTTGTAACTGTGTACGTATGCGCACAGATTATATAAGTGTGTGTGAAAATTAAGGAAGTGTGCGTGAAATAGTAAGCGGTGTCGCGACCGCCTACCGTGGGTCATTTGTATTGAAAGTATTGAAACGAGCGCGCTTTAGTTCGAAAGTTTAATAAAGACGACAAAATGGTAACTTAGACTTTATTATAGATTGTCAATTTGGCAAATAAAGATGGTTAGCTGTCCTGTAGGATTTTTCTGGCACTGGTAGGCACTGCATAATTGCCTATATGCACCGCACGCCACTGCACCCTGGCCTCTGCCACACGGGTGCTTATCTTGGCGATAACAGGTGTAGCCAGGAGTGAAGAGGGGTATATTGGGATTAAGCCGGGTTTCAGAAATAGCTATAACATCTACAGGTACGGATTCAAGTAAGTCGAACAATTCCTGGACTTTACAGCGCAAGCCGTCAGCGTTCCAGGAGAGCACTCGCACACCAAAGAAGCTAGACATATTGGCCAAGTTGAGTAAGTACAAGTGTTACTTTCTCTAGCTAAGATTTACATAATATGAATAGAGATTTAACTTTCCTTAGAGCTAAAAGAATATCTAACATCTCTTTTGAAACAGAATCACCTGGAGCTGGAGTTGGCGCATCTGTTACAGGAGAAGCGGCGAGAACTTGACTGTTGATACGACCAGAGGGTCCTACAGCAGGTCCAGAAGACACTATTGCAGCCCACGATTGAGAAGAGTCAACTGTTTTTCCAATGATTTTTGGTAAAAAACGGGGAAGCGATGGTGGTTTTCGTTCAATGTCCCTTTTTTTGCGTAGTCTCTCTAAATAGACAAGTCGTGCGCTGCAGTTACTATAGTTGGCTGGGTGGTCGCCGTCGCAGTTACAACATTGGGCTGGTGTGTTGCGGTCCTTCTTGGGACATTCAGAAGAGGCATGGAGACCAGTGCATTTGACACATCGCGCTGGCATATTGCAGTTTTGAGATGAGTGTCCAAACTCCTGACACCTAAAGCACTGAGTTCCCAGACTTCGATTTGGTTTAAACTTCTCAATTTTGATTACGCAATTGCAAAGATACTTGATTTGCCGAAACTTTGCAATGTCGGCACCTGGAGCTAGTTGCACCAAAAACGGTGGGCAGGATTGGTCTGTGGCAGACTGTTTCGACTTCAGCCTAATTATAGAAGAAACTTTGTAGCCCAGTTTCTCCAGTTCATCAGGTAGTGCGTCTTCCACGTACGCAGGCAGGCCCTTAAGGACAACTTTAGGTGTTTTTTCGTCTTTTCGAGTATAGGTTAAGAAGGAGCTGCCATCCCCACGTAAACCATCTTTTACCGCCTGATGATCTTCGACTGTGTGACAAAGTACAGCAACCTTGTTACCGTTTCTATATTGCAGGTGGAAGCGTTTGGTAAACTTACCAACACTGCTTTTAATAGTCTCATGGGTCCAATCCTTCTGTATTTGAATAATAATTGGTGGGATGTGTACGGGCTTCTTAACAATGGTTGTTGCTTTTTGGAGGTGTACATTACCGTCATTTGAGGGGTCGTCCACCAGAGGAAGACTTTGGAACTGGTTTTGGTGGTCAACCCTTCCAGCGTCGGTTGACTTGGTCATCTTATGGGTTGCATATCGCTTGGGGGCTTTCCAGCCATCATTTGGGTCTTCAAGTGATCTTTTAGAGGCGAGACTGCTTGTAGACGCCGATCTCACTAAATATTTATCCATTTGAGCAGATACACAACTTTATCGATGTGCGATACCGATATCATGTACATCACTAAGCGCTGTATTCGACTAAACGGGTATTACTATAGCAAGCGTGCGGGCGCACTGGACGAGCGCCGAACGCCGAATGAACACTTATCACAAAAACACTTGAGGAATTTCATCTTGTCACGTGACGTCCTCGGTAGCTTAGTGGTCAAAGCACTCGCCCGGTATGCGATGGGACGTGGGTTCGAGTCCCACCTGAGGTCGGTGATTTTTTTCAAGTGTTATTTATCTTCAATTAAACCTTGCATGGAATTGCTAAAAACAAAAATTTACAATGTTTAAGCATTTCTGATCTTAACCAATAGTCAAATATTTGTAAAAATATTTCTATAGGGTGTTGACGGTAGTATACTACTCAGCTATACATATAGCTACAACATTGATCGGAATACGCTGGCTTTTAAAGCGAGAAAAAACACTTGAGGAATTTCATCTTGTCACGTGACGTCCTCGGTAGCTTAGTGGTCAAAGCACTCGCCCGGTATGCGATGGGACGTGGGTTCGAGTCCCACCTGAGGTCGGTGATTTTTTTATTAGATTAGATTTTATTCCGACTCCACCTTAACCATGAACTTTACAAAAAATACAAAAAAGGATGAAGTAACACTGTTTTAATAAAGAATTAAGATCATAGTCGGTGACATAACAATGTAAGCTACATTGGGTACACGTGGAATATGTTATTACAGAGATTAGAAGGTTCTGTCATAAGTGTAGCTATTTACCCCTCTGACCGTAACCTATATGTTTTTAAACGAGGGCAACACACCTGTCACTCTTGCAATCCCTCCGAGGTCCGAAGAGGGTCAAACTCTGATGTCACGGATAATTTATTAACACAACTCCCTGTTTAAGAGGTTGTATACACTTTGACTAATTTAGAAATTATTTAGGAAAAGAATTGAGGCATGTAGATGCTATTTCTATGATACTTTAAGAGTAGGAATTATTGTTAAATGATTTTTTATTTAAATACCTATTTAGAAATATTTTAGTATAATGGTGCTGTTGTTATTTATTTTAAGATAAGTTACAAACAAACCGTAAAAATAAACAGCACATTTCAAATTGCTTAAAAACCCTAAGGTGATCACATTATCTAAAAAAAAACAATTAGAACAATCAATTACTAATAAAATTCGCCTACTAGCCCTTAAGCCCATTAGGCTGCCTGTCCACCGGAGCGGAGCGAGGCCGCGGAGCGGAGAAACGGAGAAATATTAACCAATAGGATTGCACAAAATCTCCGCTCCTCTTCAGTGGACAGGGAGTAGCGAACTAGTTTAAAAATTCATACAAAACCGGTAAGCGGAGCGGGAAGCTTAGCGGGGAAGCGGAACGCCAAAAAATACAGCCAGAAACTACACTCACTCCGCTCCGCTGCCTCGCTCCGCTTTGGTAGACAGACACGGTACGCAACTCCGCTCCGCCATGCCCCAGTTCTCCGCTCCGCACCCTCGCTCCGCTTCGGTGGACAGGCAGCCTAAAGCTCCTAAATATTTTGCGAACAAGAATTTAAAGTCTTTAGCAGCAGCGCCGATTTAAGTAGTAGTACCTACCTACGTTTATAACATCCACATACGCCGTTAGATTTATGATTGCATCGTGTTGGGCGGGCAGACCGCACGGCTTTACGTACTTCAGAAAGTATTACAAAGGATAAATTAGCCGGGAAATCGCACGAAAGACCATTGATCCTAAATTTATTTTAACTAATATAATAATTAATAACTAGATAACAATCTATATTTATACATATAATAAAACTGTAGGGAGGGTAAATTCTGTACATTGAAGATAATTAAAAAAACTACTAGGGGTCTTCATATGAGCAACAGAAGGCAAAAATATGGTTTCTGAAAAGTTTGTCTGTCTGTCTTTCTGTCTGTCTGTCTGTCTGTCTGTTGTTCGCCTTTCACGCAAAAACTACTGGACGGATTTTGATGAAACTTTTTTATTATATGGCTATCAGTACTCGGCAACATATAAGCTATAATTTATTTTGAAGGTCTGAATACCTAATGTGGAACACCAGTGGCCCGTCTAATTTTTAATCCGTTCAGTAGTTTTTGCGTGAGGGAGTAACAAACATCCATCCATACCTACAAACTTTGGCATTTATAATATTAGTAGGTTATTAGATAGTTTATGAAGATATTTATTTGCATCTATTCTTTAAAAGAAAATGACAAACCGGAACAAAAATAAACTTGCCGTTCCAAATTTCAGACTGCTTAAAGTAATTAATAAGTAACTCTGGCTCTTGCCTTATTTAGGCCTATTTCTAGAAATACATACGTTTTATGTTTTTTTTATTACAAATAACTATGCAACAAGCATTAATCTATCCGGTCGTTTCGAAAATAAATACATGTCGCAGGTACTAAACAATGCAATGTACCAACTGCGTCTTCCAGCACACGCTGTTTCAAGAATTTGAGAATGATTTTATCTAAATGTTTTTTCATAATCGCCAGCAATCCTGGAAATAGTAGCACTAGTATCTCGAGTTGAAAACATTGGATATATTGGGCGGTTCACACCGCCTTATGCATAATCACCTAACATATTCTGAATTCCTATTATGAGCAAACTTTTTGAAGCTACCCGAGAAATAGGAATCCAAAAGTTTCAATATAGTGAAGGCGATTTATGCTATCGCAAAAATATATTTACTTTTAATAGGTAACAGGTTGCGTGAAACTTAAATAACGGTGAAGGTACGACAGGGTCCCGCGGGAGTGTTACCTAACAGAAAAATGAGCGTCTTGGCATAAACTCTAATACGTAACGTCGAACGGTAAAGGAAAAATATTCCTAAAGCCATTCAAGTATTTCACCTAAAGATGTGAGTAAAATGGAACGCCTGAAACAGACGATAAATATGAAAAATTGGGACTACATAACTGAATTAAATTCTTTATCCGCTTCACTGAATTTTATTCATTTTTAAACACAGCATTTCTCTTTGAAATGATATTTCCAAAAAAATTGCTGGTTCTACTTTACTATTAAATTAGCAAGTCTTCTCATCTTTCTCTTTTTAGGGTTCCGTAGTCCTGACGAGGATCCCTTATAGTTTCGTCATATCCGTCTGTCTGTCTGTCTGTCCGAGGTTTTGCTTGGAGACTGTTGACCCTAAAGAGCTGCAATTTTGTAGAGATATGAATATCAATCACGCCGATAAAGTGCTAGAATAAAATTTTGAAAAATATTTTTTTAGGGTAGCTCCCATACTGTAACGTGGGGATTTTTTTTTCATCGTCTGCCCCATCGTGTGGGGTATCGTTGAATAGGTCCTTTAAAATTACTTCGGGGTTGCTAAGATTATTTTTTGATTTAGGGATCCATTTGCGAAAAATTAACTTCAAAATGCTAATTTTTGTTCGAGAAGGGGCCTCTAAAAGCTAAACTATTGGCTTGAAAAATCAGAAAAAAAAATCATGATAGTGTTTTTCATGAACTTTTAAGGAAAATCATAACGGTTAAAATAGATCAGTTAGCTTAAGAGTAATAGTCGTTCAAAAATTCCTTAGTGAAAAAAAATTAAAGTGACTTAAATGAAGTAATTACTAAATATATTGTGGTAACGACGGGCAACTACGGAACCCTATACTGCACGTGGCACGACACGCACTTGGCCGGTTTTTTTAAATAGGAACCACGTGAGCTGGTCTCCAAATTAGGTAAAATATTATCTAGAAAAGTGTCATGGAAGATGAATGTTGAATTGTTAGGTATTGTGTACTATATAATTTCTATTGATCTTGAATGTATGAATGAATATTAACAAAGTCAATAAAATATATTTCATAACTTGTATTTTTGATTGGTTGTTGTTGCAACACTATCATATTGTTTGGATATTGCCAGTTTTGCTGTCCCCGGCATCGCGGCGGCGCGGCACAGCTGCATACATTGGAAGTTCCTGCATACCAATCCCTTCAGAACAAATGCTGGGCAGTGGATGTCAAGATCAGAATCATACCTTTTAATGCATATACTTAGTGCACGCGCAGCAGGCTTTTGGACAAACTGATTCGAGCCAAGACTTCGGCAGTATTGCGTGGTGGCAGTGTGCGTGGTGTCCAGTGCGATACAAATGTACACGTAGCTTAATGGACCGCGTCCATTCTTCTCAAAATTATTTGGATTAACAAAATGTGTCAACTCATTTCGGCAAATGTCAATGCAATTTCTTAATTTATTTACATTTTTTTCGAATTTGTCATTTAGTGAAGATATTTCCAACTACGGTAAAGATTAATCGAATGAACAGTACTTGCTTATAATATAGATTTAACCTTTGACTTATATTATTATATAACTTAACACATTGACTTATATATTATACTTTTTACATCAATGACTTAACAATAATAACTTGATCTTGTCATTATTAAGGACAGCAATGTCTTGAGTCTGACAGATTTTTATTGGAAAGGATTAAGGCTGGGTTGCACCATCTTACTTTAACCTTAACAAACGTCTAAAGTATGTCGAACTCTCTAAAGAAACACCGATTATAGTTATATTTATGGTTAAAGTCAAGGTGATGCAAATGAGTCTTAAAAGTTTTATTGCAGTGCGGCGTGACTGTAAACTTAACCTTAATGCGATTTCTACAGGAATATCTCGGCACAGTAAATGGTTTGGGCATAAGCGCAAATATTTGCATAATGGTAACTCCATAATATGTATCCCGGCGGCGTCGGGATTCACATGCGCGTACGTTTTGTTGTTTTTTATTACACGCGAGTGTGGAGTCATTGTCTATTGTTTTTTTTTATTTTGTTGAATTGTCTTTTGTTTAGAACAGAGCTTTGTTGGTTTTTAAGCGATATAATGTACCTTTATTATTATTGATTGCTTTAATCATTTAAACATCGGATAAATAACACACTTTCAATTCGCAATTTAGTTACTATGTTTTATTATTTTCTGTGTTTGAGAGACTATTCCGTAGGTTTTGTTTTGGTTGAACTTTATACAAAGAAGCCCTTATGAAGGGTATTATCACAATCCTTCGTGCAATGATGTTTGGAGGCTTTCATAGTTATTGGAGGGCCGGCCGGCTTGTGGAACACGACGGGTTGGGTTATGAGGCCGATTATCCGACATCTTGCTCGTTATCTACATTGCAGAATTTCTCGTCACATGTCCCAGAAATTGTTATTACGCTCGAGCGCTCCTATCTTTTAATGGGTATTCTCAAGAACATTAACATTTCTAAAATTTTGCTGAAGTAAAATATCTTGTGGTCATGACGCGTAAGTACCTACTGTGCTCTAATGATTTTAAATGTTCAGTTTATATCAGGTTGGTAAAGCAGTTTATTATGTAGATAAATGAGATAATTCAATTCAATAATTACTTTGAAACTTTCGCGTTGCATAATTTAAAACTCAATGAAACGGGAAACGCGATCATAATTTAGGTACAAAATGTTACCTCTTTTGCCTGACGTTTCGATCGGGTTACACCGACCGTGGTCACAGGCTGACTGAACAGCGATGTCTTCACTCCGTATGAGAGGCAGATTCTTCATCTACCCTCATAATATTATTTTCACGCCAAGTACCGTCACACACTACACTCACTGTGTCTCTATTCTGCACACTAACCGCCGCTCTCTAAGTCCGAATGTAAGCAGACATCCCGCATTTTTGCCTTACGTGAAAGGAGTGACTGATAAAATTAGCTCCCTGCTAAAGAAATGGTCCATTCCCACGATTTACACCCCGGGGTTAAAAGTACAGACTTTACTAGGCACACCGAAGGATTTCTTGCCAATCCAATCCAATTCAATTCAATTCAATTCAATTTAATTTAATTTATTTTAATATATATAATATATTACAACACATTCGTAGATACGAGTATTATTTCACCAAGCAAGCTACTAATGAAATATAAAATTACCGAGATATTTTTTCATAACAATGTCATTATAAATATTGCAAAATTATTTCAAGACTTCACAAAAGACATGTTCAAAAATACACGCCCTTTCTTTACGAAACAAATGTTCAAAACGAGTTAAAAATACACGACCAATGAAACTTTCTTTGATTCGAAGTATAATCACGTGGCCTAACAGATATTACGTAGGTACTAGATGAGGCAAATGACAATGTTAAGACAGAAGAAAAGACTGAAATCTTATGGAATATGCTTTAGAATGGCCGTCACGACGCCTTATATTTAACCGTATACGAGAAAAAAACACTTCGGACGGTCGCCGAACGTCGTTTTATGCTGACCTTAGGTGGGTTCAGGAAACATATTTTTGTCGTTATCACTCGACTAAGTCGTTCTATCTATTTTTATTTATTTTTAATACTATATATTTTTTCAATTATAGTAAATGGTGGGTAACAGTTTTATTAAAAATAAAAAAGTAAGTAAATTAAATGTGTTGATATTTCATTGTCATTAGTTTGGACATTTTCTTATTTTGAATTTTTAGTAAATACGAAATTATAGTACGTATACATAAATAGAAACGCTTTATTGTACACCAAACAAAGAAATAACAGTTGATGTTTATAGAAAGATGTACTTAAAGTCATCATCATCATCATATCAGCCTGTTGCAGTCCACTGCTGGACATAGGCCTCCCCCAAGGAGCGCCACAGCGCACGATCTCCCGCCCTTTGCATCCAGTCGCTGCCAGCTGCCTTCTTCAGGTCATCGGTCCATCTAGCCGGGGGTGTCCTACACTACGTTTGCCTAAGCGTGGTCTCCATTCGAGAGCCTTCCTGCTCCACCTCTCGTCGGTTCTGCGACAGACATGGCCAGCCCACTGCCACTGCAGCTTGCTACATTTTTGGACAATATCAGTCACCTTAGTCTTATGTCGTATGACCTCGTTACGGATCTTATCCCTTAGTGAGATCCCCAACATTGACCTTTCCATAGCACGCTGAGTGACGTGTAGTCGGTGGGCCAACTTGACTGTCATGTTCCACGTTTCGGCTCCGTAGGTTAAAACTGGTAGGACGAATTGGTTAAACACCCGGCTTTTCAGGCACTGCGGCAGTGTCTACGTGAAGATATGACGCAATTTCCCAAATGCTGCCCAGCCAAGCTGCACTCTTCTGGCGATTTTCCGCTCGAAGTTGTCTCTACCGAGCTGTAGTACTTGTCCAAGGTAGACGTACTCTTGGACAACCTCGAGCGTAGTGCCCTCGACGGAAATTAGTTCCGGGATGACATGTTCGTTGAACATTACCTTTGTCTTGTCCAAATTTATCCCAAGCCCCACACGTTTAGAGGCAGCATTAAGACTGTGAAGCATTTTTTGCAAATCCTGCAGCGATTCTGCCATAATAACTATGTCATCGGCATAGCGAAGATGCGTAAGATATTCGCCATTTACATTGATGCCCAGTCCGTTCCAACCCAGCGTCTTGAACACATCCTCCAGTGCGTTGGTGAACAGTTTCGGAGATATAACATCTCCCTGTCTAACACCTCGGAGCAGCTGGGTGGGTTTTGTTCGGTGGTTTTGTACTTGGACGGACATTGATGCCATACTGTACAGGCTTCTTAGCACCTTCACGTACCGCCAATCGACTTGGCATCGCTGCAAGGAGTCCAGAACAGCCCAGGTTTCGACCGAGTCGAAGGGTTTCTCATAATCCACAAAGGCCAGGTACAGGGGCTGGTTATACTCTTTGGACTTCTGTATAACCTGCCGCACCGTGTGAATGTGGTCTATGGTACTGTAACCTTTGCAAAATCCAGCCTGTTCCGGTGGCTGGAAAGCGTCAAATCTTGCGGAAAGACGGTTTGTCATCACAAGGTCATCACCCTCGAGAACAGCTTGTAAACGTGACTTAGGAGCGTGATTGGTCTATAGTTTTTCAGGAGACTTTTTTCTCCTTTCTTGAAAAAACAATGCCGGCACGCCCCCACTCCACGCTTCCGGAGTTGTCCCATTGGCTATGACGGAGTTGAAGAGCCTCTTAAGTTTGCCAAACACAGGTTGGCCTGTCGCTTTTAAGAGCTCAGATGTGATTCTGTCTTCGCCGAGAGCCTTCCCATTACTAAGCTGTCCGAGGGCCGCCTCAATCTCATCATCTCTCACGTGGAGGAGACGTCTGGGAGATCTTCAGTGAAGTGGCGGGTAAGCTTGGCTCTTGGATCATTCGCATCGGGCTGCGGCTATAGAGAATGCAATACGTACAATCGGCCTTATAAGCCTTCGATTTCGGCCAGAATCTCCGGAACCGATGAGACGATTCTGCCATCCGAGGTTTTTAGCTTTGTCAGGTGACTTTTTCCCAGTCTTTTATTGAAGACCTTCGACCCCAGATTTTGTTCAATTGCCTCCTCTATGAGGCGAGTATTGTAGCTGCGGAGGTCGCGACTCACCAATCTCCGGATCTTTTTATTGGTGCCAGACAAAGCTTCCTCTGGCATTTCCCATCGACGTTTCATCGGTTCTAAAGTCTTGGAGAATCGGTTTCGGAGCTCCAACTGGAATTTTTTGGAGTCTTGGCCGGCCTGGACCAGTGTCGGACGAAGAGTCGACCCCATCATGCGGCTTCTTTCCAGCTTAATGTTGATATTTAGGGTGCCTCTTACCAGTCGGTGGTCGCTACCGGTGTTAAACCTATTTACCACAGAGACATCCCTAAATATATGCTTCTTGTCCGTCATGATGAAGTCTATCTCATTTTTCGTCTTACCATCGGGGCTTAGCCAGGTCCACTTTCTCTGGGGCTTCTTCTGGAAAAAGGTGTTCATACAGAAGAGCCCCTGCATACTCAGAAAGTTTACCAGCATTCGCCCCCTGTGGTTCCTGGTTCCATAGCCGTGCTGTCCTACTCACGATTTGTCGCGTTCCTGTACTCCTACTTTGGCGTTGAAGTCGCCCATGACAACGGTGAAGTGGGTCTTGGTTGTATGGTGTATGGCCTTAGATATATCTTCATACACGGCCTCGACCACATCATCCAAATGCCCTGTTGACGTCGGCGCATATACCTGTATGACTTAGAGGCAGTACCTCTCGGTCAGTTTTAGTACAAGGTACGCTACCCGGGTCGACACGCTGGATATCTCAAACACGTTGTCACGGAGATCTTCGTGGACAAGGAAACCTAAAAAACCTTGGGAGAGTTGGTCTCCCTCTCGGAAGAAGAAAATGTGGCCAGATTCCAGGGTCATCGTATCCTCCCCCTGTCTTCGAACTTCTGACAACCCCAGAATATGCCATCAGATGTGTTTAAGCTCTTCCTCGAGTTCGACCAGGTCTTCATCCAGCCGTAGACTGCGTCCGTTGTACGTTGCCAAGGCTGACCTTGGCTACCACAAACGGCTACCAGAAACCACTAATGGTTTGTGGTAGCCGTCCGTAGCCCGGGGATTCTTCGCACCCCCTGTCCTACCGTAACCGAGGCCGCTGCCGTGATCCAGAATAGTAGGGTAGCCGGGAACTAGGGGCCGTAATTCAATAAGTATATTAAGTAAATAATGACAATTACATTTAAAAAGGGCAAATATCTAAGTTGGTACTATGTGAAAACGTAAAAATAAAAATAAACGACAAATAAGTATGCTTGACAAACTTTTTACAGTTTTAAAATGGTAAACAAAAGTATCTTTAATGGCGTAGTTTCTTTCTTCTTTGTCTAGCTGAAACATAAAATAGGAATGGGATAAAATATTTTGTTCTCTTAGCTCGGACTTAGATGACTGTGTTTGTTCTAGGGAATGCGTTGTTAAATAAAGTTTTATTGACCAACCGCTCGAGCCAAAATTATACGAGTAAACTATTTTTTTATACATTTCGGTCCTGTATTTGGTACAAGCATTTGATACGGTTGCTTTTGTTATGTTAGGGTCGGCTGACATCACTATGCTATTATATGGAATGAAACTTGCTAAAAAGGTGTTCACTGATATATTCCTCTGAATGTATTTTATTTGTTATAAAAAGTGGTTTAGCTTAGGTTAGGTTAGGAAAAAAAAAAAAAGGTTAGTCCGTAGTTAAAGCCGTGTAATAATATAATTGTCGGCTGATTGGATTACAAAGATAGATCACAAAGACATACAAAAGATTACGAGAAAGTTTAAAGTGCTGTTCTAATTTGGGAATCCAGTGTAACTTACAAACCTTTATCTCAACTCAACTCATCCCACGAATTAAGCTAAATAAAATTATGCCTTGCAGTGTAAAATTTCGTAACTTGATGTATAAATGTCAGGAAAGTAGGTCAGGCAAGGTGTAAACGGGAGCGATAGCTGTTAAACTGCTTTATTAGTTTAATACCTAAATAAAATTTTCTAGGTACTTTCTGACATTCATTCGCTCGATATCCAGCACAACTTTTGTCATGGATATAACTTATTTTAAATTAACCTGAACGTTGCCGTTTTTAGAATTAGAATATAGCCGATAGAAACGTCAAATGAAATTTTATTTCTGCGTCTGGAAATAAAATTTGAAGTTGGTATAACTGCTGCGTCGACTAGTAATAAAAGAGCCATTCGATCTCCCCCAAGGCAATATAGGATCCAATCAATTTTAAACTAATCTCGATTTGAAATTTGCTGCTGAACACAAAGTATCATTATCAATTTTTTAGGATCAGTAACTTCTTTAAGTGTTTACGTATTTTATAATCTTTATAAAAGTAGACGGGGCAAAAAAAAAAAATTGTTTTGCCCCAAATAAATTGTTAATATTAATGTTTTTTTTCAAGAGCTTTGAAAAGAGAGGGTTGAATTACGATTTTGTGATATGGAAATTCCGAGATAACTGATTAAATTAAAAAGAAATGATTATTCATTTCAGTCAGCGCAGTGTAGCCGTACGCTGAGCTTATTTAAAATAATAACCTTTTGTAAATGTAAAAAGGTGGTTGAGTTTGTCTGCTCATCACCCACCAGTCGATATGTACTACATACCTACATCGGGACTACGCGAAGCGGTGGAATGTTGCTCCGCGAAGCCTGTGAAAACCCAGGAAACTTCTGCGCTTCTGGGCGGAGTTAGGCTGGTTGCAACCGTAACCATCACATCCCTCACGCACAAAGGATCGAATTTGAGTCTAAGTGCGGAAAAGGGAGTCCACTCTATGAGAGTCAAGTACCCGGAAGAGGGCCTATTTAAGGTGTAAATTTACCAGTTATCTATTCTCTTCTCTTATGATCGCGTTAATTCCCGTTTCATTGAGTTTTAAAAAAAAGTTGTTGTATTTGAGCAGTAGAATTTGCCCCTAAAAATAGTTGGCTGATAGGTTTACATATTCTACACTAATAAATGACTTTAAATTTGAAAATGATTGATTGAGCCTAAATACACTTTATTAATTAATAAATTTGAGATATTTATCTTATAGTGTTTGTAATAACATCATAATCCGTCACTCGCTACGGAAACAAGACAATGGAATTGGTTTTGTTTGATTTATGTTTACTGCTTTATATCAAAAATATCCATTTACGATGGTTACTTCAAAGATTTTACACGTCAGATTTTGTCAGTGAAATATATCCTAGCTTCAAGCTAGGCCCGGTAATAGCAATTCGTGTACCTGTAATGTGAATATCTATTGCTTCGACTAGGGTTGTTATGTAAAGTTTTAAATATTGTTTTTGATTGCTTTTAAGTAAATAATAAATAAAATTCAAAATGGACGAAAATGAAAATCCGATGGAAGAAAAACCTGCACAGGCCTCACCTCAACTATGAGGTGGTTTGGGCCATACTCCACCCTGCGGGCCTGGTGCGGATTGGTGGAGGGATGTAAGGCCAGTGACTAAACCTTACTGTCAGATGTTATTAAGCCGCCGTAAGGCCTCTGACTAGGCTTCACGACCAATATCAAGCGATATTGGCTGGGACCACCTTTTAACGTGCCTTCCGAAGCACGGAGATGCTCGTGATAAATGTCACTAAATATGGTCGGAATGGTCATCCATCCACTCACGACCGCAGTGTTGGTTGCTTAACTTTAGTAATCGATACCAAAGCGCTGCCGCCACTGAGCTACGAGCACCTCAATATGGTGGTGGCATAGAAATATTAACGCATACGACCGTACCATGTTATTTTCACGCAGTAGTGGATATCGGTAGCAACAGAATACATTGTGGTGTCATTAGATGTAACATTAGGTGGTCGCTGTACTAAGCCATCAATGTTTAACATGTCTAAATAAACATTACAATCAAGTTCGGTATTATGGTAGCTCATTCGGCACTGAATTCATTGGTGAAATTGTTACGTTTTTTTTTACTTTTAAGCTAAATAACAATAAAATTCGAATAGTTAATTTAGGTAAGTGACTCCATAATTCTTATAGTTTTTCGTTTTACTTCTGTTTTTGCATGTAACCACACAATAATTCGGAATTTTGCAAAAATATCGGAGTACATTATCGTTGTACGTCTGAGCTGTGATTTAAGAGTGGCGCGGCTTGTTTCGCGAGCGATGTTCGTTTCTGGCCATGTCGCGGAGTCACGCGCCACACCTCCATTACATATCTAGTCCTTTCTCTGATCTAAGGTGATGGTCAGCTCGCCGTGTTAGGAGTCAGTTCTCTGAAATGAAATGGAAGAAAAACCAAGAAAAAAGAGCTACTTTTGTAAACTGCCATACTTCTATTATTGAAAAGTATCTACGTATACGTGCGTGATACTGTAACGGTCTATGTACAGAATGACGTGTTTTTCTATTATTCCACAAACGCCAATACCTGGTAAAATAGAAGAGGAAATGAATGAGAAAGGCCAAAAAAATATATTTGTACGATTCAGGCAATAGATGCAACCCTGGCCCAGAGGTACAAGGGCATTTCGATGCCGTACCGTGCGCGAGCGGCTAAGCCAGTTTCGTTTTAAACTTGTAAGTAGCTTCTGCCTGGGAAATTCGTCACACAGGTTCGGTTAAGTTACAAATGGAAATGTGAAAACTTGCACACGATACGCATACGGTAAGCCAGAAAAGCTTCATCAACATTGATTCAGTTTTTATTTCATAATAGTTATTTTCGAATGAAAGATGTTAAACATCTATTTGCTATGAACCATCCATCCATCCATCCATCAGCCGAAAGACGTCCACTGCTGGGCATAGGCCTCCCCCAAGGATTTCCTTTGTGGAAACAATGATCGTCCTTTGCCACCCGCATTCAGCTATGAACCATACAAGGTGAAATTAACAAACATCCAATTTGGTCCAAAGAGGGTAATTTTGGTTCAAATCCTGCAACAACTTCTAATACGGGATAAAAGTTGAAATCACAAAAAAATTGCCAGATGACCAGCTGACAACAGTTTGTATGGATAAGTTTAGTTTTAAATGAGATTTTGATGTTGGTTTTGTAACGTTTATTCATAGTGAGTAGTTGTAAAATTTTAATCTGGCTAGAAAATTACACTTTAGGTACCAAAGTTTTTTGTTAAATGTCTGTTGTTCGTCATTAATCCTTCTAAATCTGCTAATATATATAATACATAATCTGAAATATGCCACAGTTTAGGAAAGATGTAAAAGATGGCAGGTATGTAGTTGGCAGTGTTGGCACCGACCCAGGTGTTGCATAAATGAATGTGTCTCATTTCAAGTCTTGGTACCAAATAAAAATGGTAATGTTATGCACTTTAGAAATATCGTATTTTCTGAATAAAATTTTACATATCATGCCTATTTGTTGAATATTGGTTCATATTTTAGCCTTAAAAATGTATTTAACAGCGTTTATGCTCACGATAAGCTCTGGTGGATAAATAATGGGGAATGTTACTACTGATTTTTAATTGAAAAGAGTTTAATATGTCCTGACACTAAAAGCTACTAACCCTTAGTTGCTATTTGGAAAGCGCGGCAAGCGCT
This sequence comes from Anania fuscalis, assembly GCA_950371115.1. Classification (NCBI taxonomy): domain Eukaryota; kingdom Metazoa; phylum Arthropoda; class Insecta; order Lepidoptera; family Crambidae; genus Anania; species Anania fuscalis. Next base: position 9,922,411 of record OX493331.1, on the reverse strand, counting down.
ATACGCAAAAGCTAACATGCTATTCAGACGGGTGCAAAAACAGGAATACTTACATGATACGTAAATCAATTACATAAGTAGTTACATAAGTAGGCAGTAAAAATTAAAAACAAGCGAACTTTTAAATTATCGACATGAGTCAAGTTTAGCTTAGGGTAAGTACACCTTTATAAATACTAAACAACGCGAATGGTCATTATTTTTGTTCAGGAAGAACGCGGACTTGGTTACAGTTTTATAGTAAATACGTTAAAAATATCCTTCAGTTTAAAAAAATAAAAATTGTATTAGTTGAGGTTTGCCCCAAATGTTACGTTTTCTCAAAGTCTGCTAGGCTCAGAAATTTACAGGTTTGTGACGTCCACTATACCATTACAATGAACCTAGTATTTAATCTTACATCATGGCCTACGATATCTTTTGAAACCGATAGTTTTTTTTGTGATAAAATAAGTCAAAGAATTTAATATTATATTTTTCAATACAGTTGCGCGTAAATTGACTCTTATAACACCGTTTATAGTTTCATTATTTATCTTATTACGCACTTGTGCTGTAATAACATTATCGCACTAGTAAACTTTTTTTTTAATTTCAGCAAAAGTTTATGTCTAAGAACGTTGAATATTTTACGAATATTAAATTAGTTTAGGGTTAAGGTGACAAATAAATATTTCATTTCATCAAATTGTATATTTATAAACATAAATTAACTATCATTTTTAGAAACAATAATTTATAGTTTTATTTATTTTTTAAATTTCTGCTACTTTGGCTGAACAGCCAGTTTTTCTGTGCCATTATTGAACCTGCGTGCGCATCGAAAGTCAGGCGCGCGAAAAAAAACAAAAATGTCTACTTTAAATAGTGAAGACGAGTAAAATGTTGTTCAACTCTGTCGGAAATACTTAGGTATCGAGGCACGAAACGCGAGTGATAGCCTGTTACCGCCAAAATCCAGAGAAAAACAGCAAAAATGGAGAAGGTATTTTAGATTTTAGTTTGTTTTTTTCCTCACAATTGTGTTGAAAAACGTCGTATGCAACTCGTGTGCATTGATTATTACACACTCGGCTTCCTTACCAACTTAGCACACTTGTACCATAATGTACTATTATGTAAGTATGTATTACATTTATGCAAAGCGGGTAGTAGGCCAGTCACAATTTGTGTAATTATCTTATCAAATATAATTAAATTATCTTAAACGTTTGGACCTAAAGAGTGAGTACCTACCGATTCTTAGATGAGTAACTAATAATGAAAACTACATATATACTGTAGTATTTCAAAAAATAGGTAGTAATTTTCATAAATCTTTTGTATCTCTATAATTTAGGATTACTACTTTATATACTACTAGCTGTCTCGACGAAATCTTTTACGTGTTTCTCGCTATTGATAAATAAAATATCTGATTTTATGTAGGTACATAAATAGTTTAGTTTTTTGATTTTGTACATTTGAAAACTGTTAATTATTCTTATCAAATTTAAAATTAAACAAAATATATTATGATGTATTTTATAGTAAGTAGGGTTTTTTTTGGTGTTTTTATTAAGGTTAATTTATTTCTTTATTTAGTTAGTAGTAATATGAAGTTAAGTTAGATTCTTTTATATTTAATAGCAGCCCGTCCCGGCTTCGCACGGGGTAGACAATTATCGCTAATAGTTTCGGCAGCGCATTCGACGAAAGACATTTTAAGACTCATTTTTCTACACCTTCGGTTACATTGTTCAAATTTTACCAAGGATTCCTAATTTTTTTCAAAATGAAATGTAGCCTATGTCAAATTAGAAGAATGTAGCATTCTATTGGTGAAAGAATTTTTTAAATCGGCCCAGTACTTTTTGAGCCTATTCATTACAAACATACAAACATACAAAAATATATATATATACTACGTAGTCGCCGTCCAATGCCGAAGCACATTTAACGGATCAGCTTGATGAATAGGTATTTTTGCCGTTATCGTGTATGTAAGATAATTTTATAATCAGTCGATTCACTTTAGGTGCTAAGACACTTATACCGGTCGATTATCAAGTATCAGCACGGTTGCGATTTATTCTTAAACAAAATATAGAATGACAATACTTTTCTACCAAGTATGGATTCTGGATTGTAAATAGAAATGCAAACTCGTAGTTAAAACAGCCTTGCTGTGTTGCAAGGAGCCATTTTGGACTTGTTGGTAATGCGTATTCTATAATTAAACCAATATTTCCCTGATTTGCTTCTTTATTTAAAGGAACTTATAAAAAGGTGAAACATTTAATTCAAAATGGTGATTTTTTACTCTGATAGTAAAATAATTGGTTAATTAACTGGATTAATCCCACTAGGTTTAATTTTGATATTGTTTTTTGTTATGTCTATTTAATTAAGGTGCGATAGCAGTGTGTAAAATCCTGCTTACGTGACCTACATATAACGAGTAGGTAAATGGAGGTAAATGTACGCGTTTACGCGTTAACCAGCGACACGATTTAGCAAATATCGCGATGATGCAAATCCCGGTCTCCTGAGGTAACTCGAAAAGTTATTACCTTTTCGGCAGTTTAATGTTTGTTCATAAGCTGAACTGCGTGAAGTTGACGCACAAATACGGGTATATAAGGAATCGTTTAATATGACGGTACGAATCATATGTGCGATAACGCGTGTAAATTTTAATTAGTGTTAGGTAATTTGAAAAGTAATATTTAAAGATAAGACTTTCCTGATATTCTATGTAGACAGTCACACACTATATCGCAAAATACAGGGGCGACGTAGGATAAAAAAAAACACTAATATTACCAGTTGCAGTTTCGTATTTAAATATGGCCGATCATTCGATCGCTGCAGCAGTTTCGAAGGCTGGATCGTGACGTGAACCATTAGACCCAGACAGCCAGCCGACAAATAGAAAGTTATTCAAACGAAGTCGAGTTAGTTTCACCATTTATAGATCAAAAACCGCTGGACCGTTTTTAGGGTTTCGTACCCAAAGGGTAAAACGGGACCCTATTACTAAGGCTCTGCTGTCCGTCTGTCCGTCTGTCCGTCTGTCCGTCTGTCCGTCTGTCCGTCTGTCCGTCTGTCCGTCTGTCCGTCTGTCCGTCTGTCCGTCTGTCCGTCTGTCCGTCTGTCCGTCTGTCCGTCTGTCCGTCTGTCCGTCTTTCCGTCTGTCCGTCTGTCCGTCTGTCCGTCTGTCCGTCTGTCCGTCTGTCCGTCTGTCCGTCTGTCCGTCTGTCCGTCTGTCCGTCTGTCCGTCTGTCCGTCTGTCCGTCTGTCCGTCTCAAATACTATAAACTACAATAAATATTTAACAACAAACGTGTTATTTGCCGTTTTTATGGAAAATGGTACAGAATCCTTCGAGCGCGAGTCCGACTCGCACTTGGCCGGTTTTTATAAACTTTGATTTGTTGTCTCCAAATAGCAGAATAACTATAAAAACATCGTAGAAATTCACGAATATACATGCGGGGAAATCCGCGATCTCAGTTTGTAGAAAATATTATTAAACTAGCTGTGCCCGCGACTTCAGCATCATTGTGCTCTGCGCGCAAGCATGCATTAAAAATGAGCTGTTTACTTTGGATTTGAAACCGAACGGTTGTAGGTATTTATCAAAAAAACAAACAGGCGTAAAAGCGTGACTCTGGACTTCCATACGTTTCATCCACAGGTCAACATTTCGAAAACTCTTTAATTTTTTTTTCACTATCGATTCAGTATTTTAGGCATGAAAGCGTAACAGACAGACAGACCTACTTTCGCATTTATAATATTAAGTAAGTATTTAAAAAATTTACTAAATAAAAACACGTCGAAATCAAAAATTGGCTTAAGAAAAGAAACAATCTGAGTATTTGCTTATAGCAAAATAAATTAACAAACGAAAATACCGGTATTAGGTACTCTACGAAGAATTCAATTCGAAAACGAACTACTTTTAACGAAGAAAAAAAACGACCCAACAACAGCAAAAATATACTGTCAAAAATATATTATATTCTGTCAAAAAAGTTTCGGGAATTGATGATTTGTTTATGGTTCCAAATTCAAAATTATATTTGTTTGTTGTCGTTAGATTGGCACAACTGTTTTCCATTTTGGTGCGGAGTTTGAGTTACATCTGATAATTAGATTAAATACAGTATTGTTTTTAGTTATACTATATCTAGTGTGTATTGCGAATTTCATAATGGACAAAAACATCGAACAAAGAGTTTGTCTTAAATTTTGCATCGCAAATGGGATTTCATGTTCGGAGTGTCTGAAAATGTTGCAGAAGGCTTACGGTGAATCGACTTTATCAAAAACACGTGTTTATGAGTGGTACAAAGCGTTTAAAAGCGGTCGAGATGTGATGGAAGATTTGCCTCGCTCTGGTAGGCCATCAAAGTCTGCTACTGAAGATAACATCGTAAAAGTAAAGGAAATAGTGACTGAAAATCCTCATTCAAGTTTGAGAGAGCTAGCCATCGAACTTTCTGTATCACACGAGTCGATTCGTACCATTATAAATAATCAATTGTTGCAAAAGAGTCGCTGAGGACATGCTTGAACGAGTCGATTCCGACCCAACATTCATGAAACGCATTGTTACTCTGGTGACGAGACGTGGGTTTACGAGTTTGACATGCAAACTAGTCAACAAGCTTCGGAGTGGCGCCTTCCAACTGAACCAAAACCGAAGAAACCGCGCCAAACTCGATCGAAAGTCAAAGTCATGATGACTGTTTTCTTTGACTGTTGCGTTGTCGTGCACTCAGAATTCTTGCCAGAAGGTCAAACGATAAAAAAGAGTATTATTTAAGCGTTATGCGGCGTTTAAGAGAGTAAATTAGACGAAAAAGGCCAGATTTGTAGAATTCTTGGATTTTGCACCACGATAATGCGCCTTCCCACAAGGCCATCATTGTGAACGAATTTTTCACCAAAAACTCAACAAATACCATCGAGCAGCCAAGGTGGCTGCTCGATGGTATTCACCATGGCTCCAGACGACTTCTTTCTTTTCCTAAACTCAAATTACCACTTCGTGGCACCCGGTTTCATTCGGTAGAAGACATAAAGGAGAATTCGCGGCGAAAACTGAACTCGATTCCGAAAAAAGCGTTTAAAAAATGTTTTGATGATTGGATTATTCGTTGTCGTAAGCGTATTGCTTCTGAAGGACCATACTTTGAAGGTGATAAAATAAATTTGGATGAATAACTAACATTTTGTGTATTAATTAATCTTTTCCCGGTATTACTTTCTTGACAGAGTAGTATTTAATACTATTATTATCTGTCTTATTACTTAACAACTATCATGGAAAATACTAGTAGATACATTGCATAAGGCACCTTAATACATAATAAATAGGTAACACACAAGTTTTGTAAAAAGTATTTCTACTACAAAAATATTTATAAGTCTGAAGATCGAGGATCTACTTTACATGATGGTAGGTAATGCCAGTAGTCGCGCGGGACCACTATCTGATGGTAGCCGATCTTCGGAATATCTTGTAAATTTTTGTTTTTAGCAATTCCATGCAAGGTTAAATTGAAGATAAATAACACTTGAAAAAAAATCATAGACTCGGGACTCGAACCCACGTCCCATCGCATGCCGGGCGAGTGCTTTACCAACTAAGCTACCGAGGACGTCACGTGACAAGATGAAATTCCTCAAGTGTTTTTTCTCGCTGTCAAAGCCAGCGTATCTCTGATCAATTTATGTATAGCTGAGTAGTATACTACCGTCAACACCCTATAGAAATATTTTTACAAATATTTGACTATTGGTTAAGATCAGAAATGCTTAAACATTGTAAATTTTTGTTTTTAGCAATTCCATGCAAGGTTTAATTGAAGATAAATAACACTTGAAAAAAAATCATCGACCTCAGGTGGGACTCGAACCCACGTCCCATCGCATGCCGGGCTAAAATATTTCTAATAATTTACAATGTTTAAGCATTTCTTATCTTAACCAATAGTCAAATATTTGTAAAAATATTTCTATAGGGTGTTGACTTCGGAATATCTTTCAGCCGGTCGCCCAAGTTATGATCTGTCATACAGCGCGCGCTCAGTTACTCGAAACCCTGTGAATTCGCATTTAGCTCGTGCCGTCATAATCATAGTCAAATTAAATATGCATGTGTTAACGAGGTGGCGACAAAGAGGATCGAAAAACTTCACGAAAGGAAACTTTTTATTTTAGCACACGATTTGGTTGTAGGTATAATCACTCTAATCATCACTTAAAGTGAATTATTTTTATTCGCTTCATTAAATAAAATACATGCAGCTTCCCGCTGTTCGAATAAAACCAGACAAACAAAGCAACCACAAACTATTTTGAAAGGCATAAGGCATGATAATTATTTTGACAGGTGAAAAAGCCTAGTTTTTCCCGTTTCATTCAAAACGAGGCAAAAGGGAGAGATTAGAGTTTATATACATTGCATAACTTGAGCTAAAAATATGAATCTCTATTGCCACCTTAAAAAAATACTCAGTAAGTACTTTTACACTTCCACGAAGCCAGAAAAAAGTGAAATACTAAAAAACATTTCACATAAAAAGCAGGTACTGTAATTTGCTTAAAAACGCGAGAAATCAAACAAGTTTACAAATTGCTTTCAAAGTGGTGGACAATAGCACCTTTTTTGCGAATTATAATAATAGCAGTAGTGTTGCGCTATTTTTACGTCATGCACAAATTATGTTTAATTATTACAAGTGGCCTAAAGCAGGTTGCCTAAGGGAGAAAAGGGTGTTATTAAGTTAAACGCCGGTATATAAATTACGCGAACTGCATACGCCACGGGATATTGCGCCTTTGGTGTTGTACCTCAGAATAAAATAAGAAGAAGGAAAGCGGCGCTTTTTCCTGTAGCAAAGCCCGTTTTCCATTCATAATAATAATAATTCTTTATTTGGCACATATATTACATAGAATAACATACATTGCTCCATGGAAAAAAAAGAAATTCCTTCATAATCATCAAAACAAAATGGTATAAAATTCGTGGTTATATTAATCGTTAATTATCACGGAAAATCTGCAGACTGTAAGTGAAAAAGCGATTTTACTGCCGGCTGAAGTGGCAGTGGGCGGGGCACATAGCACGTAGTACTGACGGCTGATGGGCCAGAAAGGTTCTGGAATGGAGGCCACGTACCGGCAAGCGCAGCGTAGGACGCCCACCCACAAGGTGAGCAGACGACCTGGTAAAGGTTGCAGGACGACGCTGGATGCAGGTCTGGAATAGTCTGCATAAAACCAACTGGACAGAAGGCACACACAGTAGTCAATTAAAAAGCTTTGAAACTTCTGTCTCGTATGGTTGTTAAAGGAGATAATGCGTCCAGCTTTGTCGTCGGTTTAGTTCTGTCACTCACATTGGGCGAGTTATAGAAACCCGGCATAAGATATGATGAAGTATGTAAGTCAATTTTTAGAGTGGCTACCATAATTTCTGTAAGTTTTTTCTAGACAATAGGTAATCGTGTATTCTTTTTACTAGAAATAACTTGATATTTAATTTTAAAGGCATGGACTCAATACTTTTATACTGCAACTTGGTTTTGGACATTGTTCTATGCTATAGAGAGATCGTAAAAAAGTCTGAGGAATCAAATACTTAATTTGGGTCAAAAGGAAATTCGCAATTTATTTTGTTGGGTTCCGTACCCAAAAAATACATTGCAAAGGCTAGGTAGGTTGCAGGGTAAGACGGGACCCTATTACTAAGACTCCGCTGTCCGTCCGGCCAATTGTCTATCTGTCTGTCCGTCTGTCTGTCCGTCTGTCAGGCCGTATCTCATGAACCGTGATAGTAAGACAGTTAAAATTTTTAAAGATGATGTAATTCTGTTGCCACTATAACAACAAATACTAATAAACGTTTACAATAAACGTTAAACGTTCACACAGACACGTTAAACATACTCACGTTAAACCTTCACAACCTTCGAACTTCATTGATTACCAGCATGCATCTCTTGGTAATGTTGATGACAAAGTAATTAAGCAGAGTTAATCTGACTCGGAAAGTGATCACTTAATGTATAAAAACAACACCGAAATTGTGAAAATGAGCCATTTCCTTTTATTTTAATCACATTAATCATTCAGAATCATATGCGACACTATCAACTAAACTGAATGAAAACCCGGCCAAGTGCGAGTCGGGCTCGCCTACCGAGGGTTCCGTACAAATTAAGGACATTGTTCTGGGTTTATTAACTGTTCGCCTAATAACCAACAGTGATAAAAGTACTTTTCTATGTTCGAAATGACATGTTCTTCTATGTAAGCAAAATAATTAATGACGGAAACTTCTGAGAACTTAATTATTAGCTTTATCATAGTGATATTTAAGTAATGTTTTATTGAAAAGAAACAATATTACTAATATAATGTTAAGAGCATATTAACAAAGAAGAATGTGAGCAAAGAATTGTACAGAGGGGTTGATGCCTAGTCTCTATCTCGTTAATGACCTTGTAGAGCAGAAAAAATCGGAACTGGATGCGAAACGCGATTCTTTAAAGGCTAACAGCAATCTTTAATAATTACGTTGACGTTTCCTCACGTGCATGCAGCCAATGCTCGCGCACATTTACTCACAGATTGAGATAATGTAGTCTGCTAATAATTAGTGCCGGTCACCATAGCCGGTATCAGCTGGGAAGTAATAAGAATCTGTTCATCTTCCAGCAACGTAGAGCCACAATTCATACAAAATTTAGATTCCATTGCTGGTCCGTGAATCTGTATCAAAACTCAGGAGCCTGCGCTTTTTTCATAAGCACAAGTATTACTTAAAATTTGGTAACAATTTTTAAATAGTAACGTTACTATTTAAACATTGTTACAAAGTTTACTCATTTAAAATAAACACGTAATTATCACGGACGTAAAAAATATACGGACGTAACATCACATTAAAAAAATGTGAAGCATGCAAGGTACTACAATTTCGTTTGTTGTACATGATCTACACTCACACATAGACACCAGCCCCTCTAGCATGTAGAACAAAACACGATATGATACGATATGATATAGCGATTTATCGCATATTATTTGTCAAAATATGAACTTTTATCAAAAAAGCGAGCATAAACGTGACGTCGCCGGCACGGACATCCTTACTGTTTCAATAAAAGTCAAAAATGGCGGCTTTGTTATCATATTTTTTAAGTAAATAGGCGATAAATCGCTATATCATATCGTATCATATCGTGTTTTGTTGATCGTGCTAGAGGGGCAGGTACGACAACCCGCCGCCATTTCGCCCCGAGTGACGGCGCCAGTGACACGTCATAAATGCGTTCGTTGCGTCAACGATTTATTATTCAAATTTGCCGTCTTGTCTTGTTAAATCATGTAAAAACTACATGAGTAAACGTAAAAAGTCACATGGAATCACCTATCATACGTAAGTTATTACGATTCGTGAAAAAAAAAATATTTATGTTTTAAATACTTTGCCGAGAATTCTAGAGGTAAAATGCAACAGTGTTGTCACTTTATTTACGGGAAAATTACCCTAAGGGTGGGGAAATCTATATTAGTATGCAAAAAACTATGTATGTGACTCTCTGAAATCAGATTTCGTCAGTTTTTGGATACCGTTTCTCAAAAGTAAAATAAAAGATCCCCATACTTTTAATATAAAATATCTCCTACGTATATCATCATATTTATAAAATAGAAAGAATTTTTCGTACAATACACAACAAAAGACAAGTGTACAAAAAGTTGACACAACATAAAGGATTTTAGCGCATCTTTATTAATTATTATAAATATACGTACTTAACATTATTATTATACCATTATGATATATGATGTAAACGTATTTTTGATTTTTTACCCCCGACGCAAAAACGACGGGGTGTTATAAGTTTGACGAGTCTGTGTGTGTTTGTGTGTGTGTGGCATCTTAGCTCCCGAACGGATGAGCCGATTTTGATTTTGTTTTTTTCGTTTGAATGAATTATTAGTCGAGAGTGTTTTTAGCTATGTTTGATGAAAATCAGTCCAAGATGGCCGCCGTAACAAAATGGCGGATTATATATTTTTGTTAAACTCCCTCAATATGGGTATCCAATGAAAGGCCTGACTAGTAGAATTTTTATCCTTTTTCAATTACGTATTAAGCGTCGTGGGGTTTTCAAAATTGTTCAATTTTACTTTTTGTTATTAAGGGGTAATTTTATAGATAGTCATAGCCTTATCACTGTTATTGTCATGTGGAAAAATATATTTCTTTATACGTAACATGTGTTTTATTTTCTATGACAGTGATCATAAAAAATATGTTTGGTAGGTCAACATAAATCAACCGTTTATATTTCTGTTAAAAAATATATGTAAATTACAAAAGTTAACGATCGATTGGTACCACCAAACAGCAGGGAAATTGATAGTGGAGCAACCCTTAAATCACGCACACAGCTTAAACGGGCGGCCATTATTATGCTTCACTTATGGTTAGACGAGGTTACGTTCGTATTTTTTTACGTCCGTGTTAATTATGAATAAAATATTTTATTTTTACACATTACATTACATATCACACTTAATCTTGTTTTAGCTTATTACCTGATATTCATTCTCACCATTTTCCAAATTTTTGTTTACCACATTAATGTTTAAGTTTCAAAGCAATGATTTATAAAATATTTAGTGATAATAATTTGATAATTATTTTGACGTGACTTGACATAAATCACTAATTACAATGTTTTATTTTTCGTAACCTAAAGTTACCATCCAGAAGTAAAATATATACTTAAAACGTGCATGCCGGCGGAAAACAGAAAAGTGTTTTCCGCCGGCATCATAGGTTAAACTTGCCAAATTGAATAGTCATCATCATCAACCACAGGACGTCCACTGCTGAACATAGGCCTCCCCCAGTGACTTCCAGATCGGCTGATTGGAAGCGGCCTGCATCCAGCGTCGTCCTGCAACCTTTACCAGGTCGTCTCCTCACCTTGTGGGTGGGCGTCCTACGCTGCGCTTGCCGGTACGTGGCGTGGAATGTAGATTCCAGAACCTTTCTGCCCCATCGGCCGTCAGTTCTACGTGTTATGTGCCCCGCCCACTGCCACTTCAGCCGGCTAATCCGTCGGGCTATGTCAGCGACTTTGGTTCGTTCACGGATCTCCTCATTTCTGATTTGATCTCGCAAAGAAACACCGAGCATAGCCCTTTCCATAGCGCGCTTTGCAACTTTAAGCTTTCTTATCAGGCCCATAGTAAGAAGCCACGTTTCTGTTCCGTATGTCATCACTGGTAACACACACTGGTTGTATACTTTCGTCTTAAGGCACTGAGGTATTTTGGACGAGAAGATGTTGCGTAGTTTCCCGAACGCTGCCCATCCGAGTTGGACTCGTCGATTGACCTCTTTCTCGAAATTGGACCTACCCAACTGGATCACTTGTCCCAGGTAAACATATTTGTCAACAATTTCGAGAATAGAGCTCCCAACTGGTACTGGGTAGGGTGCAACATGGGCATTCGACATAATCTTTGTTTTGTCCATGTTCATCTGAAGACCTACCTGTTGGGAAACTCTATTAAGGCCATCGAGCATTATACCGAGGTCTTCCAGCGACTCTGCCATGACCACAATATCGTCGGCAAACCGAAGGTGAGTAATGTATTCGCCATTAATGTTGATGCCGAATCCTTCCCATTCCAGGAGTTTAAAAGCATCTTCCAATGCGGCGGTGAACAGTTTCGGAGAAATAACGTCCCCCTGCCTTACGCCTCGCTGCAGAGGAATAGCTTTCGTGCTCTGCTCCTGTACTCGGACCGTCATGGTGGCGTTTTTATATAAACATTTCAGCACCTTGATGTACCGATAGTCAATATGGCACCGCTGGAGAGACTGTAGCACTGCCCAAGTCTTGATCGAATCGAAGGCCTTCTCATAGTCCACAAACGCCAAGCATAGTGGTAAGTTATACAATTTGAATACAAATTGAATAGTATTCATATTTATTTAGAAAAAGTTAAACAAAGCGTACAGCTTTATTTCACAGGCTTACCCTACCCATTGACTTTAAAGATTGAAGGCAGGCTTGTGTACAAAGTAAAAAATCATAAAAGTCCTTTTAAAATTGATTTCACAATGCAGAAATGTTCGTTCCCATAATATGTTAAATGTTGATTAATGAAAAAATAGGAGATGAATTTTGGTAATTTTCAAATGTGTTTTGATTCGTAAGCGAGTTTCAACAAAGTCCTTTGGAGCAAAAATTGTTCCTTGTTTATAGATGTCGTTTTCTTATGATTTAATTACAAATATACAGTTTCCAGATTTTCCCTATACTTGTGGTACAGGATGGTGCTACTTGCCAAATTTCATAGTTCTAGGACAACGGGAAATACCACTATACATTTTGATTCCTTTGAGAGTGTCGAAATATGCGTTTTTTTTAAACGTACATGGTCGCACCTTTTTTTAAGTTAACTTACAAGTTTGATTTTTTCACAGCTTCAAGAGACCATAGGCTTGAGTATATCATTTAAATTTTAACCCGATACCTGCACGCCTTGCGGCACTAACGGGTCTTGACATACACGTTTGATGGCGTATCTTTTTTTCAAGTTAACTTAGAAGTTTATTTTTGCACAGCTTCTAGAGACCGTAGATTCGAGTATAAATTCAAATTTCAACTCGATACCTTCACGCCTTCCGGCACTAAAGGGTCTTGACAGACACGACAGACGGACGGACAACAAAGTGATCTTATAAGGGTTCCGTTTTTCCCTTTTGAGGTACGGAACCCTAAAAACGACAAAAAACACGTTTATGGTATGGGAGCCCCCTTAAATATATATTGTATTCTGTTTTTTAGTATTTTTTTGTTATACGGACGGACAGACGGACAGACGGACAGACGGACAGACGGACAGACGGACAGACGGACAGACGGACAGACGGACAGACGGACAGACGGACAGACGGACAGACGGACAGACGGACAGACGGACAGACGGACAGACGGACGGACGGACAGACGGACGGACGGACAGACGGACGGACGGACAGACGGACGGACGGACAGACGGACGGACGGACAGACGGACGGACGGACAGACGGACGGACGGACAGACGGACGGACGGACAGACGGACGGACGGACAGACGGACGGACGGACAGACGGACGGACGGACAGACGGACGGACGGACAGACGGACGGACGGACGGACGGACGGACGGACGGACGGACAGACAGACAGGCAGACGGGCAGCGGAGCCTTAGTCATAGGGTCCCGTTTTACCCTTTGGGTACGGAACCTTAACAAAATATTTTTCGTAACATATACATAATAATATAAACAGCATTTTTGTTTTTGTGACTCTTTAAATACCTATTTGGCCGTAGATACTCCCGTTTAAAAGTTTACCAAGTATATAAATAAAGTAATTCTGATAAAAGTCCTAAAATCTCCAGTAATTTGTGTCAGAACTGATCCATCCTCAGTTTGGCTTTAGAGTATAAATATTTTTACATAGACACACAGCTCTATACGTAAGGCTTACGTCCAGCAGTGGACTGCTATAGGTTGAATAGATTTAAAGACACAATTCTATTTCAACAAAACTGTACCTAGAGTGGATATAGATGTACCAATAATAAAGTATCCACAGCGAATACAAATCTAAACGTCTAACTGTTCCGAAAATGGACTAATACCAAAGTTCTGTTGCGTGCCAGAACTTCAGTTAGCTAACACGGGGCTAACACAATATGTAGGTGAGTAAACGTTAGACATTATTACTAAGGCACCTATGCTCTGAGTAGGTATATTCTTACGTGTGTTGTGCATGTTTAAATTAAAAAGGTATTATTTTTTTTAGTCAAAGGGAATGCAACTTGCTTGTACTTAGCTTGAGCTAACCTAATGGTACAACCTAGAAGGTTTTCTGGTAGTGTTTTGTTCAAATTTATTTCAATATTGTGTTTTAAAATGTATAAGGTCCTATTTTAATAGTTACCTAACTATCTTTCAGGTGATTTGGTGTCAGGAGGTTTTATTGCTCAAGTTTGGAACCAGTCTAAAATTAAAAAAAATAACAATTGTCCTATTACAGAAGATAGTATTTTTAATGTTTATGCATCAAGGCAATTAAGTTAAGATAAATTAATATGAGGATAAAAATTGGCGCATGGCAGCAGTTTCACATAATACGATTAGGGCAATGTTTTTACTAGATTAAATGTGAAGAAATTTAAAAAACAACGCAACTTGTGTTCTTTTCGGCAAAGTTCGATGCACATTTTTCCAATGTTCTTCATCGTATTCGGTAGGTACTTAAGAAAAACTTACCTACATAAAGAGCTGTTCTATGCTAGCCACTAGCTAGTAGTACTAAAAAGCTGCAAGTTTGCCGGGGTAGGAAGCACATTAATATTAACTTGCACCCGCTACTCTAACAACTTAATCGCATTCGAATAGAAATACTTGACTTAGTTCTAAAGGATTGTGTGTAACAAAGTTGTGCCTCGCAACTGCGTAGATAATTTACAAGTATTCTGTAAAATATGGTCAAAAAAATCGGCCAAGTGCGAATCGGACTCGCGCACCAAGGGTTCCGCACCATTATCTATAAGAAAGAGCAAACAATCACTTTTGTTGTATGGGAGCCACCTTATTCTTTTTTTATATTTGAGTTGATTGAATGAAAGGTAAATTGCAGTTTACGATTTATGACGTATTAAAAAAAACTACTTACTAGATCTCGTTCAAACCAATTTTCGGTGGCAGTTTCCATGGTACTGTACATCATATAAAAATCTTTTTGTTTTATCATTCTCTTATTTTAGAAGTTACGGAGGGGGGGGGGGGGACACACATTTTACCACTTTGGAAGTGTCTCTCGCGTAAACTATTCAGTTTAGAAAAAAACGATATTAGAAACTTCAATATCATTTTTGAAGACCTATCCATAGATACCCAACACGTATGGGTTTGATGAAAACATTTTTTTTGAATTTCAGTGGGGAACCCCCAATTTTTTTTTTTTCTATTTTTGTGTGAAAATCTTAATGCGGTTCACAGAAAGAATACATCTACTTACCAAGTCTCAACAGTATAGTTCTTATAGTTACGGATAAAAGTGGCTGTGACTGACAAATCCATAAGGGTTCCGTCTTTTGCCATTTGGTTACGGAACCCTAAAAAGGTACTTTAATACCTGATGTATTCCACATAGGTGCCAGAAACAAAGACATATCAAGAAACGTCGATGTTACATGTCGCAAACGACTTGTGTAGGCAAGGCGTTTCGTCTGATCGCTTCCGATCGACATCGACAGCCGATCACGCGACGCGTCACATCACGCAGCGCACTATCAATTACCTTGTCAATTGGATTCGTGTCCACAGACGGCGCGGGCGTGGTTTTCTTCTAAATGTGGTTGCGACAAGCTCTCTTGAGATATACAGAATCGTACGTAATCGTAATTATTGTGATGCTTTGAGATCTAATTTTAGTCATTCACGCACCAATCACCTGTTTCTTACAAAAAATATATTAAGATGATGAATCCGTATGCTCTGGTTGCCTGAACTGGGTCTGAATAGTCTGAATAGTAATATTTATATTTTTAATTCTGGTCAGTTTTTCGGACAAAGAAGAATGCTAAAAAAAACCAACGAGCCGGGGTAAAAGAGATGTATCTCAAGTTATCAATAATAATAAGTAATAAAATAATAACCGGTTATGATCGTGATCCTTACTGGCAAACATATGAAAATTGCCAGTTTTATTGTTGAGGCGTCAATTTAAAAACAAATGTTTATTTTACTAGTTTTTCGTTACTTTATTAAAAAGTATAATGTTAAATTAGTGTTGTTAGAGACTTAAGTTCTAAAGTATTATAATAATGGGACTTCAGTTCTGTTTTGGAGACTGAGTTTTTTTTTAAAGACTCGAGTCATGAGTCCAACTCAATTCTTTGAGTCTTTTAAAAAGACTTGAGTCATGACTAGCAGAAATGGTGTCGTGACTGAGTCTTTTCAAAATAACTTGGGTCTGACTTTAAGCCAGCATTCGTTACTACCACCGCTCAAAATAAAAATATACCAAATATTATTAAATAAATGAATGCACCATATCATATCTATAAAGACACAATTTACTGAAAAGACTTAAAGGACTCGAAAAGACTCAAAGGACTTGTAAAGTCTCATGACTCACGAGACTCTCGAGTCATGCAAAATGACTTGAGTCTCGACTTTAAGACTGAAGAAGTCAAGTCTTTTACAACACTATGTTAAATGCTCGCTAATTAAATATATATATATATTAATTTAATGGTATCTCTATATATATAAGGTCCGATTTTATTAGTGTTCATCCTGTTAACCTGTGACTATATAGGTGAAAAGCAATCGTAAAAACCAACTTTCAAATGTCTATCATAAAAACTAAAAAAGTTAAAAATAAATTACAAAATAACAACATCGACTTCATATTGCATAAACTCGTCCTATCTTCAACTCTTTCTCGCTCTGTACAAGGGGAAGGAATAAGACGGATAATCAGATGGTTAAACGTAGCAAAGATAGGACGAGTTTATGCAATATGAAGTCAATGTTGTTGATTTTTAACTTTTTTAGTTTTTATGGTACACATTTGAAAATTGGTTTTTACGATTGCTTTTCACCTATATAGTCACAGGTTAACAGGATAAACACTAATAAAATCAGACCTTATATATACACCGTGAATTTTTAATTACCCGAGAAAATTAACTGACATACTCAGATATCGATATACATCGAATTTGGCGAATAAAAAAAACGGAACGGCGTACGGCGTTGGCGTACGGAAGGAATAACTATGAATGAAAAAAAAATCATTCATAGTTATTCCTTCCGTACGCCAATATTACGCGACCAAATTAGGTAGATTTTGGTTCCGTTAATGTTGGAATGAATATGATTAGGTACTATTTGAATGAGCAGGACTTTTATGGTGCATATTTTTTAAGGAATGTTAGCGACCTTTTAACAAAATTTCTCATAAAAAAAAATTTTTTTATTCGCCAAATTCGATGTATATCGATATCTGAGTATGTTAGTTAATTTTTTCGGGTAATTAAAAATTCACGGTGTATATATATAAAGATAAAATGTAGCTTGATTTGATTTTACCTGTACTCTCAAAACTTTAAGACTGATTTCCCATAAATGGTTTTAATAATGCATTGAGGTGTTTGCATGCTGTTATTTCACTATCGACAATTAACGCAAAACCAATAGTATAGAAAGTGTCCTCACTTGATTATAATATTGATAGTATAGATGACACTGATAAAACTATCGATAGTATCGCTGTTAACAATATTAAGTATTTAAATTCTGACTATTTTTGAGGTCAAACTTTCGAAGCTTCTTACAATAATATTTATTTTATACATAGTTTTCAACCTTTAAGAATGCTTAAAGTCGTTTTAAAATGGTAAAAAAATATAAGACGAGCCAAGCCCCAAGCATATTATTATTGACATCATTTTTTTTGAATAAAGTAATCAAAAATAATTAAATAAACAGTTTTAAAAATCGACGCCTGTATAATACCTAAAACTAGCAATTTTTATATGTTTGCCAGTAAGGATCACGATTCACGATAATAACCGGTTATTATTTTATTACTTATTGTTATTGATAATTTGAGATATATCTTATTCGCCCCGCAGCTGGTTTTTGTTCTATGGAACTTTAGCATTCTTCTTTCGTAGAGAGAATAAAATAATGATGATTTATAATTTAAGATAACATCTCGTCAATTGCACGTAAAGCTGGTAATATGACATTAAAAAAATGTTCAGTTATGGATGGCTAAATATTGCCAACAGTAAAATATCAATAGAAATGGATGTTACGTGTCACCAGCAGTTTGTTGTATCACGTGAGGCGTCGTATCACACGCACTAACGCATCATCCATCACGTTGTCAATAAAATGATTACGAGCCAGAGTCGACTTTAAATATCACTACTTCTGGCTGTAGTAAAAATGCTTTCGACAAAGTTAGGTTGTCCTAACTCATCGAATCAGTAAGAAAAGTTCATCAAATATCACATCGAGCTTGTTTTGATTGATCATCATGATTGTAAATATCAGGCGGACTACCAATGACTTACAAATGCATGTAGAATAGTGATGCTTAATAGAGACATGACGCTGTTACAAGCGTCAGCGTTTAGTGTTTTTCAAAATTTGCA
This sequence comes from Anania fuscalis, assembly GCA_950371115.1. Taxonomy (NCBI): domain Eukaryota; kingdom Metazoa; phylum Arthropoda; class Insecta; order Lepidoptera; family Crambidae; genus Anania; species Anania fuscalis. The sequence goes on along the minus strand of OX493331.1, from coordinate 9,904,147 downwards.
ACGCAAGTCGTTCGCCTTGCGATCGACAACAAAATCACGCGACACGCCACATGCGCGCAAAATCAATTACCTTGTCAATTTGTTTCTAGTGAAATGCGATGCCAGACGAAAAATTATACCTTATTTAAATAAAAATAACTCTATGTTTTGCAATTTGATTCGAACGTTTGTTCGAAAGGTATTTTGTTATAAATAATAAAATAAAATATTTTTATTTCAGGTAACAGGAACCCATATTACAATAAACCACAAACAATGATTGCAAGTTTAAAATGAAAATTACTAAATTGAATTGATTAAATTGAATTAGAATTAAAATTATAATAAAATGAAATAATACAAAATAATAATTTAAATTGTGATAAATGATACATACATTATAATTATTTATGTGATTTTGTGACCCGCCGTCACAGGTCGCCGCATCGATTCCTATCTCATGCCGTGGCATGCAGCCGTATCCAGCGCCTAAGTAGCGGCGAGTCCCATATATCTGCCATAACGTTTGGGATACTATTGGAGCCGCCCCGCAGACGCTTCAGCAGCGACGCAACACGCTTTCTAACGATGGCATGGAAACCATCTGTGTGCATTTCCACAAACATTCCAGACGCGCTGCAAAAGCGCGGCAGTCCTATCAGCATCCTAAACCCATTATTATACTGGACGCGCAACGCACTGTACAGCCGCTGCGTATAGTTAACCCATAGGTTTGCCGTGTAAAAAGACTGGCAGTAGGCTTTGAAAATTGTAATCTTAACCTGCCTACTGCAACGAGCAAACCTACGGGCCACCATCTTACAGCGGGTGGACAGCGCCCTGCGTTCCCGCTCAATATCTACGTTATCACGCAGATCCTCGGTGACCCAGTGTCCCAGATACTTAAACTGTGAGACACGTTTTAGTGGTAAGTTGTTAAGAGTAAAGGTAGTGGCACCTGGACAGGATTTGGCTCCTGCCTTGAACACCAAAAATTCGCTCTTTTTCACATTGTATCTGAGTCCATGGGACATTGCATAAGCTTCACAAGTCTTTAGTAATTTACGCATGGCTCTAATCGAAGGGGTGAGCAGCACCATGTCATCTGCGTATCTTATGTTATTGACACTTACACCGTCAATATAGCATCCAACATTAGTGCCGCTCAACTCCTCGATCAGGCCATTAATATATAAATTGAAAAGCCTAGAAGAAGTAAGCCCACCTTGTCTCACTCCACATTCAAGCCTATAGACATCAGAGTATGAGCCTGCCCATCTAACACAGTTGGTCTGCCGCTCATACCAGGACCGCAGCACCGCAACCAGCTCTTTCGGCACATCAGTCTCACGTTGAAGTTTTTTCCACAATAAACCATACGACACCAAATCGAAGGCCTTAGACAAGTCAAGAAAACAGGCAAAGACTGGAGTGTTCCTGTCAGTGTAGTACTTGACAGTCTGCTTGAGACACAAGATAGCGCTTTCGGTGGACGAACCTGGTTGAAAGCCAAACTGTGCGTCATTTAATTTCACGTGCCTTCTTAAATGTTGATCAAGCAAACTGTCCAGCACCTTAGCCACCACAGTAGCCAGTGATATTGGTCTGTAATTCGACAAGTCCGATGGATCCCCCGATTTGTTCTTAATAACTGGCACAACTATAGTTCGCATAAAGTCATCTGGCAGGTAAGAGTGGCTAAGACAGAGATTATACAGCAAAGATAAGATCCTCGGTAGATGGATTCCTGCGCACTGCAGATGTTCTATGCTGAGGTGGTCATGACCAGGGGATTTACCCCTTACCATTCCCTTGATTACGCGGTTCACTTCCTTCGCCGAAAATCTTACATTAAGTTTGTCAGCACCACACTCACCACTAAACACCGCAGCTGTAGGCGCAAGGGGGGAGTCCACCTTGAAGTGAGTCTGAAAGGCCTTGGCTATCTCCCTAGGTTCATGAATGCCAGCGACGCTCACCGTTATGCAAAACACAATTAGGTGTACGAATACTCGTAGACAAAAGGTTTTGTTTTAACCTATTAGGTACTTTTCACATTTTGAGTATTTTGCATATTTTCTGACAAAATAATATAAAGTCTGCTATAGAACATACAGTGAAATTAAAATTTGGAACAAGTTTGTGGGAAAGCGTGGATGTATTTAAGGTCGGCCATTTTGCTAATAAGGTTTTCGCGAAGTTGGCATAGTTACGTCGGTGGATTTTACATGACAAAGAAAATTACATGTGCGTACGAATATACTACTCAAAATGCAAAGTTATAAAGCCATATTACTAACGTAGGATTAGTTAACTTGACGGACTGTCAGATATAGGTACTTGTTTTTTTTTTTAGAATTCTAGTGAAAAACAGAGATTGCTGATAAATAGTTAGGTATTTAGTTTATTAGATGATAAGTACCTACTAAGAAATAGTATAGGTACACTACGTAGTAATAGTCTTTGGTATTCTGTGGTAATGCTCAAACTTTGTCAAATGCGAAAAAAAAAACATTGTGCTCATAAATAAAACAACTTAAGATATAAAAAAGGGACCAAATTATAAAAAAAATATTTTGGTCATATAAATACTAATCGGGCAGCTAACCGGGAAGTTTTTAAGGGACGCCCAAAAATATTTTTCATATTCTAACCCCATGTTTCTTTACCAAACTGCTTATGGAGCATTCATTTCATGGGCACAAGCATTACTTACGATATGGCCGAACCTTCAGGTTGCTACATTTTGTAAAACCTAATACCTCTAGAAATATTAGCAAAAAATTTCGCGTCAAAACTGTTTTAAAAAAATAAAGGCTTTATGCTTAAACCTGAATAATTACAGCCAGCATTCACAAGATCTTTGTCACAGATAAACTAAAATTAAAGTGAGCGGTGAAGTTGGATTGCACGACCACAGCGCGCGACGCGCAGCCCGTTCATAGAATTTAATAAACTCTGAGCCCGTTACTGTCATGTCGACCGCAGATTCTTTTCATGATTGCGTAGGTAGGGTAGACCGGGTACAATAGTACCATTTTTTGGAAATTGTTCAATATTGAGAAATCTAATTAAATATAACTTATTCTGTTTGGATGCTGTATTAACTAGACTCATAAGCTACAAATTTAAGCATGCAGAGTTGAAATATTCTTTCGAATACTTAATGAAAAACGAATTTGAACTATACGATGTCTTATGTTACAATTGACCCCTCCAATGGGTCAATAGTACCAATAATATATGAGGCAATAAAACTCGTTATGTTTATCTAATCATCACCTTTATTGGTATTCTGTATTCTTAATCTCCTACAATCATCAGTCTTTATTAATTGAGATCAAAATATTTAGGAACAATTATGAAAAATCAACACTTAAGTTTAAAACCAAAACAATAACTTTTCTTCCATAAAAACGAAAAAACGACTGTTTCTACATAATATACCATCTATTTGGCTCGGATATTGCTTCTGAATCAACAATAAGCATAATAACAATGATAGAAATATCAAAACTTAAAAATCTATTTTTGTATGAAGGTACAATTGACCCCTGGTACAATTGACCCTGATTATTTATACCAGGATTTAATTCTTTTTTCGATTAAATCTGGTTAACGATACATGACACAGATCAAACATCTCTGCAGCGGCCCGAATGTTTCGCCCTTTTAAGATTTCTTCATCAGCCTGTTCATAAAGGAATAGATCTTTTTTGATCCGCGATCCGTAGTTTTGACTCTACGCCGAGGCATCTATAACAAAACGTTTAAATAGTTAGTTACTTACTGAATTAAGCTAAAATGTACAGATTCAGAAGAGTTTTAGAAACCTATATTAAAATATTTTAAGTAGGCATGCAGGTACTTATGTCGCCTTTTTATCGGCATTTACCTACTTATTTAATAAACACATTAAGAATGTATCTAATTAATGCTTAATGCATGCAACTATGAATGAGTCTAGACTATTATTTCAGTAGGTAGGTATGCCTATAATTGTAAAAATAATAACCACGTGAATGTTTGATAATAACTTTTTTTTTTTATATAGGTACTTCAAAACCAATGTAAAATATGTAGTAAGTATAAAATAAGGTTTCAGGGGTTAATTGTAACACAGGGTTGATTGTACCGCTACAATTGACCCCATGGAGACTGATACAATTGTTCCAATTAGGTAGTCAAGAGAACTTCACCTATAATTCAGTCATTATCACAGTGAATGCCAATAATTCGCTGTCGATACAAAGTTTGGAGCCTCGATAAACTATTGACAACAATACCTTGGTAACAAATAGGATATTAGGCAACTATGGGCTAATATATTTGACGTAAAAACTTACCGCGGCTGGGCAAACAACAAAAATCCTTCCTGTACACGTCCGTTTCCCAGCGCGAGCGCCTCCGACTGGTGAGCGGATCGAAACACAAAAAGCGCATATTCTGACGCTACGCACACAACCAAACGTCGCTTGTGTGAAGAAATGTCGCCGATGGTACTATTGACCCATGGTACTATTGTACCCGGTCTACCCTACATCACTTTTTAAGGATACGAGTGCAAGTTAATCACCTTTTAATTGCAAAAATGTAGGTTAAAATCGAATGCTCACTTGACAAATTGCATATTCAGTTACAAGCGAAAAAAATCTTAGTTAAAGAGGGTCAACAACTATTTTAGTTAAATATTAGACCTGAGTATATTTACCTGAGAATAAGTAAATTACGAGCCAATTTAAATGAAATATCTGTTTAAAAAACAGAATGTTTACATTGATATAGCAGGAAGGAATTTTAGTAAACGGGGATGGCTAATTGCGTGGGTGTGAAATTTTCCTTAGCACAAATTTTGTACCACACCCAAATTACTTTTAAATGATGTCAAAACAACCATTTTTATAGAGGGACGACGACTAATTTAGTTAAAACGTTTTTTTCACAATAATAACGATTGTAGTTGAAACTATGGTAAAATATTATCTGACTGTCGTATTGATACCATGTTTAAATTAACACAAAGTGATATTACCTAACATATTATTATGAATTAGCCCGACACCATTACACACGCCAAATGATCGCTACATGTTTATGAAAAAGTTGTCCTAGCTTTATCCTTTTTAACCAACATTTTTCAACGGGAAGTGGACAAACGACGAAGAATGTGGACTCGTTGACAATAAAGAGGACCGCTATAAAGCTTTTTTAACGAGAGGAGTACTATGTAACCAATAATAATTCCATCGTACGATGCCACTCCTCGGCCGGACGCTGGCCGAATACAGAATAGGGAAACATTGATTCGAGTCGTTATTCCCCAGTCCCAATAAAAAAACCCCGATAAAACCTATTCTGTGAGGTCGGAATAAGACGCGAAAAAAAAACATAATATTCACTGCGATATAGCACACACACCATTTTTGACTTACAAAGTGGAATTCAAGCTAGGAGGTTTTCAGTTTTACCAGGCAGCAGTACTATTTCTGTGAGTCATTTACTTCTGTGTCAATTACTTTAAACACCGGATTTTGTATGAAACTTGCTAAGTCCTTTTAACCTTTAGTCCCATCTGCCCACAGAATTATACCACTGATTAGTTAAGCAGCACATTAGTTTGAAACTGTGTCCTATATTTTGTTCCTTAATTAAACGTACCGTATTTAGAGTTTCCGTTCGTTTGCTGCATATTGATATCCCTTTGTTGCTGTGTAAACTCAATTTGTGAGAGTTTTGAGTTATTAACTGCATGAATATTGTGAAAAGTATTTATCATTCATGTTTTATAGTTAAAAAAAAGTAACTGACTTATTTTTGAAAAATAAAAAACCCACTGAATTAATAAAGTTAATTTGGCTACAATTGAATTGAAATTGGTTTTGTATAGGCATAAGCAACAGACGCATAATATGGGGACACTCTACTGGTTAACATAGCAAATGTCAATATAATTACTAGGTCTAGTTATCATTTCAACAATAATTATTGTTTTAAATAAAATTTTAAACTTATAGTATCATAGATAATAGCTAACATAAAACAAAAACCTAGGAGTATGTACTGTACGTTAAAAAAACAAACTGCAAAAGTGTCGATGAAAATTCGCAACTTTCTTTATTTTCGAGCTTAGATTTCTTGCAAAATATTCAGCTGCGAGCAGCAAAGGACACCTTGTTATGGGTAGGTACTATCACACTACATACTATCACAGTGTTATGGCAACACTAGATGAGCTGTGTACCTAATACCATTTTTGCTCCGCGACACTTTCGAGAAATTGAAACAGAAGTGTAGGTACCCCGGAGCGATTCGGGTGTTCCACCGAGTTACTGAACTTATTGTAGTATTTCTGAAAGAAAGAAATGATCTTTTGCCGTGGTCTCAGTCAGCAAGGTGCACTGTATATAACTTTGAAAAAGTTTTTTTAGTTTGTCGGAGTACAAAACACCATCAGTTCAATGAATTATTTATCTTACTTATCGAAAAAATTCACAGATTTCGTGCCTCACACGACTATCGAGCACATTGGAAATGAATCTACGGAATTCGAATAAATATTGTCGCTGAGCGACAAGATGTCTGGATAAGAAAAAGGTACAAAATAAAACTACAACGTTGAATAATAATTACCTATTTTATTCTTAAATACATATAAAATACTTTAATTCTAAATACAACATGAAAAATTATAAGTATACAATTTCGTCAGCAACAAGCATCGTCAAATGTTTACAAATGGAATATAAATGATTAGAATAAAATAAAATAAATTTAAACAATATCTGCTACATACTTCATCAATGTCAAAAAATGAACTACCACCCGAATCAAAGCTATAGCAATGGAGACCCGCTGAATCAACCAAGACCCAGAGCGGGGATCGAAAGCCTTTTCTCTAAATCGTCACCCTAGCTCCTAAAAACTGATGTGCCTCATCATCTTGTATACAGACAGCTTAGTTTGTAGTTTCAGATTATGCGACTTCCAAACTCTATGGTTCAGCTTGCCTAATGTAGCAGCGGCTCTGGCGATGCGAGATGGAATCTCTGATGAGAGACTGTTATCGCTTCGGATTTGGCTACCCAAGTATTTAAAGATTTCAACTTCTTCCAGCGCTGTATTATCGAAATAGATGCGGGTTTCATCAGTATGGCATCCTCTAGCTAGGTGGTTGTTTGAGGACTTGGGTTTTGGCTACGCTTATAACTAAGCCAAACCTACAGCACAATTTTCTAAAAGAGAGTTCATACAGCTCTGAAGGTCTTCGAGACTGTCTGCCATTATGCAGACATCGTCGGTATAAAGGATTTCAAGTACGGAGGTCTTTTGTACTTTCTATTTTTCCCTGAAATGAGTGATATTAAATACACCTTTATCTGACCGTACATTAAGCTTGATCCCTGCATTACATGTTTTTAGTGCGTCGGCCATTACTGCATAAAAGTACAGGGTAAGCAGGGTTGGGGCTGTGACACATCCTTGCTTTACACCACTCGTTAGCGGAAAGGAGTCCGGAAATTCGTTGTTATGAACCTTAGCTGACATGCGACTCCACTCACTTGTCCAATCTCGGTGCGCACGGGCGAACGCTAACCTTGCAACGATGATGATGAATTTAGGTGCTTTTTCTGGCACATAAGATCTTAAGCCTACTTTATTAAGAAGCCTCCTAACTGTTCGTTCACTAACATTAATGTTACGGACCTCAGCCAGTGGATTTCGGTTCTGAACCGCGGTCTGTCGACGATTTCTCAAAGTTTGCAAGGTGATGAAACGGTCATCAACGGCGCTTGTAGCCCGATTTTTGCCTTGTCCTCGCCTCCGCACGTAAGATCCTGTCTCCCTGTAGCGTTGAAAAACGCGATGAACCACCGAAGTTGATACACCCAAAGCTCGACTTACTAAGCGGTAGGTATGCTCCTCTTCAATCATGGTTACAGCCCTAACCCAGTGGCTAGCTAGGGCTGTACTACAGTTAGTTGCTAACAAATCACTCATTTCGTATCGGGAATGTGTACACAATTCAAAAATAAACAGTTGAATGAGCCACAGTCACTATGCACAGGACCCAACTAAGTCAGAAGCAATGCTAACGCTAAGTGTCAGCAAATTCTTAAAGTGCCATAAAAACTATTCTCACACTTGTGAATGAGAAATTTGTGCTCATGTGTATTTCTAGAGAGGGTAGTAATACATAAATAATAACAACTTGTCAAGATATCCGAAGGTATAGAAAAAAATCTACTTTTTTTGTGTTCCCGTAATTGTGCTGGTGTGTCTTTATCATAAGTGTTATTTTTCCTAATTGTTGATATTTATAATATTAATAATCATACATTTGTTTGCACTAATATTGATTTTCATATAGTTTTTAGTCATAAGTGTAAATGAAACTGGTTATCTCTTACGTTAAATCCCTTAGGTAATACCCTGGATAGTTTAAATAACTTTACAGGCGGAAGGCCTTTTTTAAGATATCTAATAGTCGTTAAACGGTTAGGACCGTTGTTAGGTCATGATGGAAAAGCACTTGAGGGTGTCAAATCAATTTATGGTTAAACTTATCACAAATCTTATCTAGGTTAGGTTAGGTTAGAACAGTGACCACACAAAAATACAATATTAGTTCAAAAATATGTCATTAAAATTGGTACTAGCACTCTACTAACTACATTATGAGTTAAATAAAAGTTCAAAATGAACAAAGAAAGTATAAGATTTTTAGGGTTCCGTACCCAAAGGGTAAAACGGGACCCTATTACTAAGGCTCCGCTGTCCGTCTGTCTGTCTGTCCGTCTGTCACCAGGCTGTATCTCATGAACCGTAATAGTTAGACAGTTGAAATTTTCACAGATGATGTATTTCTGTTGCCGCTATGACAACAAATACTAAAAATTGGAATAAAATAAATATTTAAGGGGGGGTACCATACAACAAACGTGATTTTTTTTGCCGTTTTTATAGATAATGGTACGGAACCCTTCGTGCGCGAGTCCACTCGCACTTGGCCGGCTTTTTTTTATGAAGAGTGATTATTATGAATACAAAACGGAAGTAAAACAAAAAATAGGAACAAACAATAGGCTAGTTGATACCACCAATCAATTGACATACTTTTTTAGAGCTGTCAAAACAGATATCTTCTTTATAATTTGTATGGCGATATCGGATTATGACGTCACTATCCGATAAACTCAACTGCCTTACTTTTTTACGATTTTAAAGCAATCAAAAATCAGTTTGCCTCATAAATGAAATTGTACTGAGTTATTGGGCCTAAAATAAAGTGTCTGTTTTAATAAATGATGGCTTAGAATTATTTATGAATGAGGTCAACATCCCTATTTATGAGAGCCAATATGGACCCGTAAGACAATTACGAAACAGAACGGGAGAAACATGTCCCGATAGATGTGCCAAATGCTCGCGTGCCGCTCCGAATGCCTGCCTTTTAAGATGTAGAACAGAACTGATACCTTCAGGAAATATAGGAGCACCTAACAAATTGAATTTGTCAATCTGTTTGATACCAGGCAAAAGAGAATCACCTCAATAGAGTCCATGACCAAACCATCACAGTCCACAACAAAAAATTTCACATTTGGCTGGATTGACTTCCAAACCTACCGCTTTAAGAGCTGTAACCAACGTTTTTAAACTTTCCAGGACCAGCTCAGGGCTTCCTCCTAAAATACCATCATCAAGGTACAAAACATTTAAAGGGGCTTTTAGGTTAGATATATAAAATCTTTTGAATATCCAAACAAAATAATAATGGCCCCAATGGATCTCCCTGCTCAGCTCCAACCTGCGACTAAATAACTTCTTCTGTGAAAAATAAGTTTAATAAAAAACTAAAAACCGACTTCAAAATGAAACTAAAAAGCGAAAAATAATATTGACTAAAACATACGTAACCAGTTCTATTTGGAGTCGGTGCCAGCCATCGAGAGTTAAAATGTGTTCCTTCGCACCGACTCCAAATAGAACTGGTTACGTATGTTTTAGTCAATATTATTTTTCGCTTTTTAGTTTCATTTTGAAATCGGTTTTTAGTTTCTTATTAAACTTATTTTATCTCACAATTTTAAGTGTTAAGTCCTCTATTTTTCCCCTCCTAACTCCGCCAAAAATGACTTTACAGCAAAGTGACCTAGACAAATGTTGTTCTTCTGTGGACCCAACCAATAGTATAATAATAAAATAAGTTTAATAAAAAACTAAAAACGGACTTCAAAATGAAACTAAAAAGCGAAAAATAATATTGACTTAAACATACCTAATCAGTTCTTTTTGGAGTCGGTGCCAGCCATCGAGAGTTAAAATGTGTTCATTCGCACCGACTCCAAAAAGAACTGATTAGGTATGTTTAAGTCAATATTATTTTTCACTTTTCAGTTTCATTTTAAAGTCGGTTTTTAGTTTTTTATTAAACTTATTTTATTTCACAATTTTAAGTGTTAAGTCCTCTATTTTTCCCCTCCTAACTCCGCCAAAAATGACTTTACAGCAAAGTGACCTAGACAAATGTTGGTCTTCTGTAGACCACCCACCCATCCAATGGTATGATAAAAATAAGGTGTTATATTGGGTCAATTTTTCGACGAAAATTTGTAAGTCTTAAGGAAAGGGTTTTTCTACACTCCAACCAGAACGGCGGCTATTTTGGTGTCGTAACCATAGGATAAGGTCTTGCGTTAAATACCAAGTCAATATAAGAAAGGAACTTTTACATTTTTTTTTGTTACTGGGTGTGCGGGTAGGCCCCCAGTAAATAAAAATTGGCAGTCTGGTACCTCATAAGCTCCACGTCTGCTCAACACACTGCGAAATACGTTCTGTCGACAAAAAGCAGTATTATCTTCTAACTCCTATTATTTTTATCATACCATTCGATAACACCTTATTTTTATCATATCGAATGGTATGATAAAAATAAGGTGTTATATTTATGTTCATTATTATCAATATTTCGAAGTCAATATTTGAAGTCTTAAGGAAAGGTGTTCCTACACTCCAACCAGAACGGCGGCTATTTTGGTGTCGTAACCATAGGATAAGGTCTTGCATTAAATACCAAGTCAATTTAAGAAAGGAACTTTTAATTTTTTTTTCGTTACTGGGTGTGCGGGTACGCCCCCAGTAAATAAAAATTGGCGGTCTGGTACCTCATAAGCTCCACGTCTGCTCAACACACTGCGAAATACGTTCTGTCGACAAAAAGCAGTATTATCTTCTAACTCCTATCCGTTAAGGAGTTCTGTGGCTTCCATCATCAGGTCAGCAACATGATATGATGATTACCAGACCCAAAAATTAGCAGTGAGTCAGAAAATATATGCAAAACATTATGGGTGCCTATAAAAATTGAGGGTTGCCCTCGATTTCCCAAGGATCCCATCATCAGAATCTGACTTGGTATAAATGAAACCAACTCGGGAGTATACCCTTTCAAACTAAAAAATAAATTTTGAAATCGGTCCATAATTGACGGCGTAATCGCGTAACAATCATACAAAAAAAAAAAAACAATATTTAGACGAATTGGGAACCTCCTCCTTTTTTTGAAGTCGGTTAAAAAAGAGATTACTTGGGAAAGCATAGCAATGGTGAAAAAATAGATAAAGTAAGGGAGTTAGCTCTAGGACTTCATTCAGGTTGGTATCTCTCTAACTAAGCTGTTAAAAGCATTTCTGATGTCAAATTTAACCGTTTTATAGTTTGATGCTTCATGTCGTATAGTAAAAGACCGAGTAGAATGTGTTGCCGCCTCACACTCTAACGTAATGCCAAATCCCAATTGATGTGGTTGCAAATAGCAGGAAAATGTGAAAAAATTAGAAAAATGTCGTTCTGACTTTTTGACTTTTTTCAAAAAGGTTAGGCTAAAGGGCAAACCCTTAACCCGATCGTCTTTGTTTAAGGCTTAAATTGTAGCTGTCTAAATTGTGACGAGGATTTTTTCTCAAATTTTTGATATCATTCTTCGTTTCCATAATATCAAGCGCCAAAATAAAAAAATCGGAAAAAAAAGTTTATTTTTCCAATATTTCGGCTATAACTTTTTTCGTTTTTGACTTTTTGAAAAAAATATTTTTGCACCTTACAGCTCTCGTAAATAAGCCTATAATTTTGAGCCTTTTTTGATTAATATATTATCTTCACAACTCTCCAAGACATAAGGGAATCGCACTTTTTCGTGAAATCGGGGCCTATACTGGAGCGAACGAGAAGACATTTCCAATGTCAAAATAGTTACGCACGGCTTCTCTATTTTTGTCCGGTAATTTGACATTCGATTGTAAGAAGAAATTCTGACTCAAAAAAGCGTACCAATTTAAAAACAAATTAAATATAATATGCTATTTATTTTGTCTTTTAATGAGTGTGGTTTTTAGATTTAGGTCCTAGATTTGTATTGAATGATTTTTTACAAAATTTTTAGTGTTAAAACACTATACTAAGTTTGTTTGTCGGGTGCTAAGATTTCAACACCAATTAAGGAAGTCGTTGGTGATCTTTATAAGACTTTACATGGTTACCAGTTATACTAATTGAATCATTTTAAATTAAAAAAAAAACCAATCAGTTGTTTCCATGTTTGTTGTTGTTGTTAGTAGACAAAAAGGTCCAACCTAAAATTTTGTTTAACCTAAAACGGGTTAAAATGCTGTTAAGTTTAGGTTAAAACCAATTTTCCATACAAACATTTTTAGAAAGTCAATTCGAATTATATTTTAATTGAAGCAAGATAACAATCTCTTGAATTCTAGAGTTTGGCTCGTCCCACAAGAGACTGATTGTCTCGGTGGCGGGGGAAAATTTAAGCAAACGAAATTAGGACGTCCTAAATTAGTAGCAGCATTAGGTAGAAACCCGCTTTGGCAAGATATAGAATACATATCGATCCCTAAAATGAGTATGGACTTTATTTGGTATTAACTGGAAAGTTTATTTTAGCACCATTGTTAAAAAACATTAAAGATTTTTTTACTTAACTTAGGACGTGCATTATACTGTAGGTAATATAAAATAATATTTATACATAATAGGTTTATTCTTACAAATTCTCACTACATTTTTTTTATGTCTGTTTGTTTTAAGACCTTTCTTCCATCGGACATCCAGACGCACGGCCGGCTACCATCCGTTCTTAGTTGATATACCCATAATCCGCACTAAGCGCTTCTCATCATCTTTTATAATGCGCACAGCTAAAGATTGGAATTCCCTGCCTGCGTCTGTATTTCCGAGTGCATATAACCTGGCTCTCTTTAAGTCCAGAGTGAATAGGCATCTTCTGGGCAAGCTCGCTCCATCGTAGATCCCATCTATGCTCTAGAGCAAGATTGGGGTCAAGAGTAAGCCCATCTCAAATTAAAAAAAAGAAAGTCCATAGAAATTATTTTTTATATCCTATCCAACCTCACAAAACCAGTACAAACATAATCATTATCATCATATCAGCCTGTTGCAGTCCACTGCTGGACATAGGCCTCCCCCAAGGAGCGCCACAGCGCACGATCTCCCGCCCTTTGCATCCAGTCGCTGCCAGCTGCCTTCTTCAGGTCATCGGTCCATCTAGCCGGGGGGCGTCCTACACTACGTTTGCCTAAGCATGGTCTCCATTCGAGATCCTTCCTGCTTCACCTCTCGTCGATTCTGCGACAGACATGGCGAGCCCACAAACATAATAACCTATCTTATTACTATGATAATGTACCAGTTAGTTATGAAATAATTTTTAAAACTCAACAGATTATAGAAAAGTTCCTTGTAAAATATTGATACCAACTTACTTACTTATAATAAGATACCCTTACTTTTACAGTTAGGTTGAGGAAAATTAATCTTCTAAGAGCATATTATATAAACCAATGGTTGTTAATTAGCAAGAAAAGGGATGGCGAGGAGTGGCAGGTTCTTTTATGTAGAACAATACCTTTAGGTAATTCTTTCGAGGGTCCCGTATACACTTACGCACCGTTCATTTCATGGGCCGCCCATTGTTCCCGTGTAATAGTTAAATCATTGTCTGAAATTTTACTAGAAGATAATTTAACTAACGTAAACCACAATATTTGGTAGATTTTCTGTAAAAATGAATACTTATCTATTGTATAGATGACTAACTACGAATTGCAGAAAGTGATCGAGGTAATCTGAGCACTATTACCGATGAAATTAGAATTTAAATAACCTCACATGGTCTCACAAAGTTGTCCCAAATTGGTAAGAAACTTAAAACCATTGTCTCCTTCGACGATAATACTTAGATAGCTAGCTATAAAGCTTTGGTTCGGTCTTATCTATAGTACTGTAGCGTCCTGTAGAACCCTTAACGACATTATTTTTATTTAGCAATGTTACTTAAGGAATAGGCTTAAATTTTATTGAAGGTTTTATGGCTTTTGGGTTTTAATTATTAACTTTTAAAATATTTTTTATTTTTCATCATACATTTTAGGGTTAAATACGCCAGAACTATTCTTTTTAAGTATAAGGAACTGCTTACCTCATCTGCAAGAGTAATAAAAATGCTTTAGTTTGTTACTTTACAGATAATGCTCTGCTACGAGAAGTTAGCAGAACATTTGGTCAATATCATTTTTTCTGGCTAAATATCCAGAACTATTCTTGAAAACTATCAGGAACTCCAGAACTCTTCTGCATGCGACGGGAACTCATGATTTTAGTTGATCTGCCAGACAATGTTCTGCTAAGTTTACGGACATCTTAGCTGAGCTCTTGTCACCACCTCCAACCACATCTATAAACTGCTGAATATACTTTATTAAACATGCTTTTAAATTTTAAAACAAGTGTCGTGTAGTGCCGCGTGCAGTGTAGCGTTCCGCAGTTTCCCGTCGTTACCACAATATATTACAGAAGGAGTCTTTATTGTATTTATTTATTATTATTACAAGACAAAAGTCAACAGATGGACGCCAGCCGGCGGTTTTTAATGTCAGCATCTTACACTCAAATAGCCCTATGTAAGCCTGTAAGTAATGTTATTGTTTTCTCAGATAGGTTAGGAGTTGGTTACGGCCCATTGTTACATAAGTCGATTAAGCATAATATACACGTTACCTGTAGGAGAGCTACCCTAGCAAAAAATATTCAAAATTTTATTCGACCACTTTGTCGGCGTGATTGATATACATACCTCCACGAAATTACAACAACTCTCTAGTGCCAACAGTCTCCAAGCAAAACCTCGGACGGACGGACAGACATACAGACAGACGGACATGACGAAACTATAAGGGTTCCTTGTCAGGACTACGGAACCCTAAAAAAGGCAGTTGATCTCACGGCTTTCTGTGAGTTTTTTATAGGTTGGCGTAAGTCGATCGAGTAGTTAAATTTCGTTTATATTAATTTTCGATCGATTTATATACGAAGCGAATGTTTTGTGGAACTCAAACTGTGCTCAAACTAGGCCCTCCGTTTAAGAACTACTATGCCACGTAAATAAAATTGGAAACCCAAAAAAAAATGAAGTACTTACTTACTAGAATGTTGTTAAATGTAGCAAGATTTGAATATTTTTAATCAAGATTCCGAATAACGACTCATCTTCTAGAAAGAAAAGCACGAAACATCAAATCTGTGTTTTGATACGGTGTCGCTTCTGCTTATTTGCGACCATTTGAATGCATTTCGCGCGGCCGCGGTCGGGTATGCTAGTATCATAATCGGCTTTGCTTTGTCTTGGCCTATAAGTACATCATCGTTTGTTGTTCAACATCGGTTAGACGGAAAATCGCGGGCGGGTTCTGTATCGCAAACCTAACTAGATTGAATCAACTCTAGTAATTCCCACTTTACCACGAGGACTTAATTGACGCTTTGAGTAAATACAAAAAACGCTTTAAATAATGTACGAGTAAATTCATCTCATCCCTTAAGTTTTATTAGTCCTTTTCTCATTATGAAAGACTTAAAAGTAAGCACAACAGGTGAAATTAAAGATTCAAAGATTATTTATTCATATCTCATATAATATATCATAAAAGGCTCTTTTTTATCTTTTGTGTCTAATTCTACAAAGTAATTGAAATTTTAAGTAATTTTGGTTATTTTAAATGCAGTTCATTATTCTCGTTCGAATTTCTAACACGGCTCTTGAGTTTTGTTAACGTTAAATTATCACTTTAATATCATTACTCGGGTCGGCTGTGATTGTAAATCACGATTATATCGCGATAATCACGGATATTACGAAAATGCGAGCGTTGCCTTTAGCGAGACAGATAAAACAGCAGCGAAATAGATTCTGAAATTGTGAAGTAATTCCGTTTTCAGTCGAGCTGTAAGTTAGGAAACTTGAAATTGCATTTTAATGTTTCTGTATAGTCGATAAGTCTAATGTTTAACTTAAAAAAAAGGTACTCATTACTTTTATGATTATGTTATTTCTACAATCCTTCGAGTTTAATGGAAATTCACGTTCAATTACCAAACAGGTTGATTATAGATTAATACAGAGTTCGTAAACACTGAGTGAGTCCTTTCGTACCTACTACGCTCCAAACGAGCAAGTCAAACTTACGATATTTATCTACACTGTGTCGCCGATGTCAGGGACACGCAAACTAATCGTAGTAAAACATTAGGTAGACATTTTACGTATAAATAAGCAAGTGATTGCTTCCATATACTTACAGTGAGACTAGGTATACGTTATATTGGGTTCTTATAATAAAATTATGAGCTTTTTAATATATTTTGCTTGATATTTTTGTAACTAAAGAAGTTCGGAGCTACTCCCGTGTCTAGGTATAAGTACGTTATATTATGAGTTGTTATAATAGCAATGAGCTTCATATCTTGCTTGATATTTTTAACTAAAGAAGTTTGGAGTTACTCCCGGGAGCAGTTGTAATACGAGATCGCGAATCCTACAGGTTTCCAAACTTATTTCTGTATCGCATTTCACGTGAAATTTGCTATATTGGTACCTACTACCAACTATAGCTTAACCTTAATTGTCTAAGTATTTACGAGTATTAAAAAATATTTATTAACTTAATGTTTACATATATTAATACGATAAATATTTGATTTTTCCATCCTAATCCGTGGTGAAAAAACTCAACTAAGTATTCATTAAAACTCACAAATACTTAAAGGTGTATGTATCCGCAAATTTATAAACCATAAAATAATTTAGCTGTATTTTTATAATCAACCCTCGTGTGCACTATTTTATTACAGGTGGTCGTGTTTATAGGTCATCTTTAAATATAGACTGGCGAGTACATTACCTATCGAATTATTTAATATGATGATACAAGTGTTTAAAAAAGAGCGGAAACTAATTTAAAACAATATAATACCTATGCGTGAGTGTAAACGGCATACTGTTAATATGTAACGTAAAATACTCGTACTTAGCTAAATATAATTATTTTACTGAATGTAATTATGGAATAATAAGAATACATGATTGGTACATATAGATACAAAGAAAAAATTTAAGCTAAAGTTTAATTTGAATGCTTAGAGAAAAAAAATACATTTTTATTAATTTTAAATTGTATTGGGGACAGCAAGTCCAAACTTATTTAAATAAAAATGTGTCAAAACACTTTACATTTAAGATGCGACAGTATAATGATTGTACTACACAGAGATTTTCCTTGTCCCTTTACATTACGGCGAGGTCCTAAATTGAATAGCTGCGTTGATTTAACAAAATGGAAAGCTTTGAAACTTTTGGTACCTACCTGCGACAATGTATAATGTTAACTCGTGAAATAAATTATCTTAAAAATTTGAGTCGGTATACATAGAACTATACTTTACATTTAATCTAATTTTTAAGATCAATTCACTCAACCAGCCAATCTGAAAATCATTTTTGGAGGTCTTTGTTCAGCAGTAGATGTCCTATGGCGAAATGATGATGACGATGAATCTAGATTATTAAAGAAACAGATCACATCCGTATGTTTTATCGAATGTTTCAATCAATTGGGTTTTCGGCAAATTGTACATGTCTTTTTATCGTTTACCGTAGTAATTTATTATATGTCCATTTTTGCTTGGAAACTTTTCGGCTCGGCGTTCGTGATACGTAGGTAAATAAATGAATCAGAAAATATGTCAGGTTATCGTTTCATCGAAGTGCGATAAGCACAAGTAGGTACTGTGAGAACCTATTTTGTCTTTTATCGAGTGGAAACAGTTTTTAAGGGCCTCGGACTACAACCTACTTTTCTATGCAATTGTGATAGTTTTTCCGTGCTACTTCTTGATGTATTAGGCCACAGCATCTTTACAGATGATATTTGCAGTGTCATTAAGGTCTGATCTGGGGTCTGCATCGTCTCCGATGGCTATGGAGTCCAATTGCAGCACGGTATTTATTGCCACAGTTGTCGCAAATGAAGCGTGTGTCAAGGGAAGGAGCAGCTTTGCGCTGAATTCTTTTTTGCCTTAGATCGTCCAACCAGACTTCATCGTGTTGCGACACTCCAAGAGCAATATCGTGGCGCCATTCTGGTCTCATGCTTGCGCGTGTTTCCCAATTTTGAGCATTGATGCCGAATGAGTCCATATCCCGTCTTTTGGCATTAGCAATTTGTCCAAGCATGACCTCACGCGGCAGTCTTTCGAAGCCCAGGCCTTTCAGAATAGACGTGGTGGAGCCAGCGGAGCCGTCTCTGTTTCAAAATTTCTGTAATGCTGTTGCAGTTGGTTTTTGCAAGAACGGCTTCATTCGTCATTCTATCCTCCCACGTAACCCCTATGATAGATCGCAGACAACGCATATGGAAGGCATTAAGGCGACGTTCCTGCTTGGTATAAGTAGTCCACGTTTCCGCTGCGTACAGGAGGACACATAGGACGCACGTTTGGTATACTTTTGTGGCAGTGGTGAGTTTATTGTTCTTCCAAACACGTGCAGAAAGCCTTTCAAACGTAGTAGCAGCTCTTTCAATACGGGTGTCGAGCTCCTTGCTGTTGGAGAGCTTGGAGTCTGTGGTGGAGCCTAGGTAGCAGAAGCTATCCACAACTTGTAACGTTGCGCCATCCAAAACGATGTTAGGTGGCTCATTTGTACCCTGTACCATTATAACGGTCTTTTTGGTGTTAACACTCATTGAGAACATCTGGCAGTTCCTCTTTTGAGTTGGCGACTAGTGCAGCATCATCTGCATATAGAAGATCGCGGGCAATTATTTCATAGCGATTCCTTTTAGATCTTAATAGGTTGATGTTAAAAAGTTTGCCGTCTTTCCTCGTGTGCAGATGTTCTCCGACGTCGCAATCTTTAAAGGCAACTAGAATCAGAGCAGAGAAGAAAATCCCAAAGAGTGTTGGCGCCAGCACGCAGCCCTGTCGCACACCACGGTTAACGTTGAAAGGCGCAGACGCATCACCATCAAAAATCACAGAGCCCTGCATATTCTCGTGAATCCTTAATCAAGGATAGTAGAGTGGGTGGACATCCAATCTTCACCAGAACATTATACAGACCCTGTCTGGTATCGGTGTCAAAGGCTTTGTTTAGATCAACAAAAGCCATATACAAAGGCAGTTGGTGCTCGCGACATTTTTCTTGGAGCTGACGGAGAGTGAAAATCATATCAGTTGTGGACCTGCCAGCCCGAAATCCGCACTGTGATTCCGGATAAATCTGAGATGCTAATTGTTCGAGCCTTCTCAGAACTACCTTGGCGAATGTTTTGCCGGCGATGCTCAAAAGTGATATTCCTCTATAATTATTGCAGTCTCCTCTATTGCCTTTACCTTTGTAGAGAGTTATTATGTCTGCATCTCTCATATCCTGAGGTATGGTGCCCTCTTTCCAGCAACGCAAGAGAATCTGGTATAACGCTGGCGATACACAATCAAGCTTAATAATTTCTGCCGGTAAATTGTCGCGACCAGTACTCTTACCCAATTTCAATTCCCGGAGTGCAACCGGTAGCTCATCAGTACTAGGATGATCGTCGAGTCTTGACATGGTAGGATAGATTGGTAAATGATCTATGGTTTCTGGAACAATGTTTACCTCTTCCGAGTAAAGATTAGTGTAATGCTGCGCCCACTTATCAAGCTGCTGTTGCTTGTCAACGATGGGATCGCCATTAAGGTCTTTTATTGCTGCTCGCTTTCTTACTGTCGGCCCAGTGGCAGTTTTGATGCCTGATGATACATACCTCGATAGTCACCAATGTTTCGGCAGCGCTGCATTGATTCGCAAAGTTTGTTCCAGTACCGGTTTGCACAAACCCGAGAAACACGCTGCAGATCAGCTTTAGCAGATTTGTATACAGACACAGCCTGATCACATCTAGGATCATTCAAAGCATGTAAACGAGCAATTCGTTTACTTTCCACGTAAGGACCAATCACTTTGAGCATTATCCAGTCTCCTAAAAGTTTGGCCCTCGGTTTCAGGGAGGATAGGGTCACCTTCCTTGTTCTCTACTGGAGCAATTCCTAGCCGGCGCGTCCGCGTCGCGGGGGCTGGGCACCCCTCGTTTCAGTAGGCCGAGGCGAGAGGGTGGTTCGGTGGGGGACCCAGTACCGCGGGGTATAACGCGGCCCCCTGCCCTGGATAACGGGTGAAGACCTCAACGGTGACTACAGCGGAGAAGATAGGATTCGGTACGGTGTATGTCAGCGGAGGAGGCAACGGATCCGGGGTACCGTAGTTGACATTAGGGTTCAACCTGAACAAGTCGGCAACCTCTGCAACCAAACCGGCTCCGCACGTAATGACTTGTCATTCCTACGGATATAGTCGGCGAGGTCGAGAGGGAGCCATAGATGATGGGCAAGTCTATGTTTCCGTAATTGCGTCCCAGGCGATGCAGTGTCTGCGGAGAGGACACTCTGCTCGTGCCTGCAAAGGTACTGTACTGTACTTGATGAGGCTTTGGTTAATGTACATTCTGTCAAAAAAATTTTTGGAAATTGATGATTTTTTTATGGTTCCAAATTCAAAATTATATTTTTTGTTGTTGTTGTTAGATTGGCACAACTGTGTTCCATTTTGGCGCGGAGTTTGAGTTACATCTGATAATTAGACTAAATACAGTATTGTTTTTAGTTATACCATATCAAGTGTGTATTGCGAATTCATAATGGGCAAAAACATCAAACAAAGAGTTTGTCTTAAATTTTGCATCTCCAATGGGATTTCGTGTTCGGAGTCTCTGAAAATGTTACAGAAGGCTTACGGTGAATCGATTTTATCAGAAACACGTGTTTATGAGAGGTATAATACAAAGCGTTCAAAAGCGATCACGATGTGATGGAAGATTTGCTTTGCCTTAGTAAGCCATCTGCTACTGAAGATAACATCGCAAAAGTGAAGGAAATAGTGAATGAAAATCCTCATTCAAGTTTGAGAGAGCTAGCCGTCGAACTTTCTGTGTCACACGAGTCGATTCGTACCATTTTAAATAATCAATTGGGTACGAAACATGTTGCCGCTCGGCTAGTCCCAAAAGACCTGAATTTTCTCCAAAAACTCAATCTCAAAAGAGTCGCTGAGGACATGCTAGAACGAGTCAATTCCGACCCAACATTCATGAAACGCATGGTTACCCTATCAAGCTTCAATTACCCACCGGTGGCCGCGAATAATAGATTTCTTATTGTGTCTCTTGACCTTGGCCTAACAGGTTACTGGTGACGAGACGTGGGTTTACGAGTTTGACATGCAAACTAGTCAACAAGCTTTGGAGTGGCGCCTTCCAACTAAACCGAAACCGAAAAACCGCGCCAAACTCGATCGAAAGTCATGTTGACTGTTTTCTTTAACTGTCGCGGTGTTGTGCACTCAGAATTCTTGCCAGAAGATCTAACGATAAAAAAGAGTATTATTTAAGCGTTATGCGGCGTTTAAGAGTGCAAATTAGATAAAAAGGGCAGGTTTGTGGAATGAAAATTCTTGGATTTTGTACCACGATAATGCGCCTTTCCCACAAGGCCATCATTGTGGACGATTTTTTGACCAAAAACTCAACAAATACCATCGAGCAGCCACCTTATTCACCAGATATGGCTCCAGCCGACTTCTTTCTTTTTACTAAACTCAAATTACCACTTCGTGGCACCCGGTTTCATTCGGTGGAAGACATAAAGGAGAATTCGCGGCGAGAACTGAACTCGATTCCGGAAAAAGCGTTTAAAAAATGTTTTGATTGTTGGATTTTTCGTTGGCGTAAGTGTATCGCTTCTGAAGGAGCATACTTTGAAGGTGATAAAATAAATTTGGATGAATTACTAACATTTTGTGTATTATTAATCTTTTCCCGGTACTTTCTTGACAGAGTAGTATCTTCTTAAATATATTTTGAGTTGTGGCAGTGATAGAGACTTCACGTGATCTTAAGTTGCTATTAATTTAATTTCACTTTCCTGTTATAGATACAGAAGCCCAAGACCAACGGTTAGCTTAATATTGGATTATAGCATTTGCCAGCGGCTCCGCCGTGGGAGTCGGTTTATCACAGTAAAGACGTTATCGCACATTACCTACTCTGGAACCGTATGTTTGTGGGGACAAATAGTAGCCTACAACGGACGGGCACGTACCTAAAATTGTGAATGACGAATGATCGAATATTTTACGGAATTCATAGACGATGAAGAATATCATACTATACATACTTTGTACATTGTTAAGAGTAATCTGGGAGAAAACAGTTTGTTTTATATAGTAATAAGGTATTTAATAACAGTGATATTAGCTGGTTTTCTGCACCAACAATATAGTTGTATAATTTTAACAATATCTGTTGGTTCGAAAAACTTGCGGTATTACGTTGTTAGAAAATATTTTATCATTAGGAATAGTTATTTATTAGTCTTATTTGAAACCAAAATGAAAAGTGGTGAAAAACAGAAGTGTCCCTGGCAGAAAGTTTTCACATGCGATAGTATATTTTACAAAATATCGATATGCGATAGAAAGCACGTTCTGAATACAATTCGACCGCTCTTTGGCATATAGTAACTAACACACAAACGTACTCATTGATAATACGAGTATTAGCGTGGAAGTAAAAAGGTTTATCCATATTCCATATAGGTACATCGGAATCTCAGGTGATCACTTTGACATAACACCAAACTTTCCGCAGATAAATCCTACAACAACAAAAGTGCCTGAAACTTGTCGAAGTTAGATTGTAACTGCCCGATCTCTTTTGTTTCAAGCCGCATAAACGAATAGCAGCCCCCTACACGAATAGTGGTTAGGGAACCATGAACTCTAAAAACAATCACAAAGTTGTCAAATCTGTCAATTTTGGTACGTCATTTCATACAAAATTTGACAGAAATGATAATGTTTGACAGATTTGTGATTGTTTTAACAGCTCATGGTTAGGGCCCAGGTACAAACTTGCGAATGTAAATTGTGCGTGCACAATGCAGATGCAACTACTTACGCCTCTGTAGAAATGATTAAGACTACACTACTGTTTTTCGTTTTTTGGATCTTGTGTGAGAAAAATGTATGGATACAGAAAAAATCTTAGTTTCTTATTACGTAGGTATATATTTTTTGTATTTTAAATAAATTAACCGGTATGCTTGAAAAAAAAAAACAATTGAATATAAATGGATCCGAGACACATGATCGAGAGGATTAAAAAGGTCCTAAGGTCCTATTTACGCGAAAAAAAAAAGTTATAATTTAGTATTGGAATAAGAAATCTGATGGTAATGATATTGTTACACTTATATTTATATTCTGTATTTAATTTAACCTAATGATAAGGTAGATATAATGTTAGTCAAAAAGTTTTTTTGAAGTATTTTTGTTAGTTTAATCTAACAAATACATTCCCATTATTATTATTATAGCTTCGTGCACGATGGCTTCATTACTTTTCCTTAATTGATTAGATGCATATCTATACAAATGTAAAAGATTACTCGACGAATTTCATAAAAACCCAGGATTCTTATTAACCGGAGCTAAATGATTAAACTTGCTATCTGATTAATTAATTTTTGCCTTACAAGCTGCCCGAGTTGAAATATAAATGATTTACAACGGAGTTCAGTAGTTTACACTTTAATTAAGTGTAAATGAGGGCTTGGAACTTATCGAGGTCACAATTTACGCTCTACGGGTATAGCTAGACAACCAACTCTAACGACTAAAAATTAAGGCCATAAAATGTGTCGGTTAGCAGTAAAATAAAGTCATGCATTTAAACGTTAGTAATGTGCATTTTATGTCAGTGATTTAGTTTGGAACATTACATTTGTCTTTTTATCATAATACTATGTGCACAAAATATTGCGGTTTATTATCATGGTCTTATGAAGATTGTAGATTTAGAGCACTTCATAGTTGTAAGAATCCTATTTGTGAATAGAAATAGTCATAAATACTGGAATAAATAATAGAATGTGTTAAAAATCGAGTAAATTTTTTGGGGGTGTTTTTTAACTCACTGAATCTGTAATTAGCTAAAAAATCAGATTTATCATATCATATCCACGGAAAAACGTAAATTATATACATATGACGCTATAATAAAAGTAAATTACGGCTTACCTGCAATAGCTCTGCCCAGAAGTAGCGTGCTAAAGAGAATCGAAAGCACTCGCCGGCTGCCCCGCGCAGACATGTTGCGGTCCCAACGCTTCCAGCACAGATATCAACATCAACTGATATCCTTCACCATGCCTCTGTCCACTGCTGTCTACTTTCACAACATTTTACAATTTACACACTATCATAGTTCATCATTTCACAATACACTGATCTGTGTCAATCGCACGCATATTATGGCAATTTATAAGAGTTCTCAAAACGAAAAAAAAAATGCAAAATGCTTACGCTGAAACAAATTCTTTATTTAAAAGATTTGATTAATAAATTATAAAATTTTTAGATGTTCAACGGCTTAAAATGTTAAGCCGAGTAATTAGGCAAAAATCCCTAATTACGAAGGAGGTTAACGTCTAGCTGCCTATACAAAAGTTTGGCAAGTCTCGGAAAATAAATAATGACACACGTGTTTACGTGTTTAGCTTAAATTTTTTAGACATAAATTATGAGTCGCACATGACCTACAAAAAATCTAAAGTTAGAGTTCTTAAAACTCCCAAAAGAAGTTAGTCTATTATTTTAGTCAAATACTTTTAAACAGATTAAAGAAACTTAGATCGATTGCGATCTTGAAGAAGACGTGTCTGAATAAAGTTTGGGTTTGATCTGATACTCTAGACAGTAAAACTTTTTCCTAAGACTAAAAGCCGATTTCGCGTAGCGCACAGTTTCAAAGCAATAAGTTAGGCTATGGCTTACTTCCATTTGTTAGGATGCAGTGTAGGTACTACTTTTGACACCTAACTAACTATAGCTGCATCGCAAACCACTTTCGGAAATTGAAATGGTTAATACTTAAACCATGCTCAAACTATTTTATTTCATTTGGATCTATCCTTAACTAAGTAATTTTATTGATGTAGGATTTTACTGATTACAGTTAGATTAGAGTTTAAGACCACGTTTAAAGTCAGTAGATATAAAACTACTTAGTTAAAATAATGTCAAACAATATACAAGGTTTGCAAGCTTAATAACGTTACCATAGTAAACTAATGAGCGATGATCGGTCCTAGGGGATAAACCTCATTTAGCGTCCTGTTAAACTTAAGTTAGTAAAGCGGCTATAAAACTGTTAATACGTCAATGTTGAGTTTTGAAATATTGAACTATAAGCCCGTGACAATAGATGTAAATCCTAGTTAAATCCGAGTACCGAGTAATACCGAGTCAGATATTTATAATCTGTAGATATATCTGTAAGTATAAGGCTAATTGATGTTTACTTAAGAGTCAGAGAATTTGTAATTTGTAAAGAGGATTTCCGAATTGAATAAAAAGGTAGAAGTGACAATTACAGGGAGAAAATAAACCATTAGACTTGAACAAACCTCACGCGAAGGATAATTGCACCGCAGACTGGCTGTTCTTTTGTACACAAATAAACTTGGACTCGTAAACTTTGGGCGTAAAGCAAATTAGAGATGGGCCGATACGGGTATTTTTATTGTAGGTAGGTACGACATAGAGGTCGATCATACTTGATAAATGCACTAATTTCGTATGGTGCTAAAACAAATGGTAAAATGGCATGTAGGTATTATCATTTCCTAATGTATTGACAAAGCTTAAATGTATGACCAGCGTACTCAATTTGTTTATCATATCCAACTCATGATACAATTACTAGGTAACTAAGAATTAATTAAAATTATTGTACCTAAATTATGATCGCGTTAATTCCTGTTTCATTGAGTTTTAAGTTTTAAATTAGGTAACTAAGAATTTGCGAAAACAGGTTTCACACTATCCTGCTCACAAAGATGTTCGTGTAAAATTTGGCCTAACTACAAAAAGATAGACTAAGTTAGTGTTGAACACGTGTCTAAAGATAAGTCAACCAATTTGAAATGTTTCTTAATAATATGCCTCGAATGTCTGATCTGTCAACATTTCAAATTGGTTAACTAATCTTTAGACAGGTGTTCAACACTAGTCTATCTTTTTGTAGTAAGGCCGAATAGGTCTCGTTTCGCTGGGCTGAGGGGTTAAAATCCCCACAAGGGGGTTAACTTTCTCATTAATATTTTATGTTATATTTCATAAGAGCTGGAATTTAATTTCACATTACAAGAAATGGCTAACATACTCATTTATGAGTATTTTATAATATCTACTCAAATCCGTTCCTAATTCAGTTACCGCGAATGAATATTTATGCCCGTCGCCCGTGTTGAATCAAATGTGCTAAGCTGGATGTTGTTTAGTCGTTACCCACAAATCCAGTCAACAGATGAGGCCGACGTTTTGCATGTCATGTTTAAGCTTCCTTAATTTCAGGCCGGCTCCCTGGAGTAAAGCAAACTCGCAAAAAACCCAGAAGCGATGCGAGCGCGCTCTAGTTGAGCATAAATTAAACGCCTCGTCGCTTTTCACACAAATTAAAAGTGAAATAAATTCGTGTATCTGTTTACGGTAGCCACTGTCAAGGTTCCGTACAGTATTACGGTTGTTTCCTCCAGGTATAGAATTGGTGGTCATTTATGAAATTGGGCGAACACGTCGCGTGACTCAGCAACAAGGCGTTGCCAAAGCCTGTGACGCCACACACGCACAACCCGCTAATGGCAGATTGCCGAACCGATGACGGCACAAAGACACGTTGCTAACACCGTCTTTTTGAGATCCGTGCGGGCACTCGCGTATTAAGAAACACATAAAAAGAGCTAATAATTTTGTCCTTAGAACGAATTTAAAAATATGACTATTTAGAATAGGATTTATGACTTTAGCTTATTATTATATTTGTAGATGTATGTACATGGTAAACAGCATAAAGGTAGCTACGGCGTTACAAGTTTTATTTTTGTTTTTATTAATGGTCTAGTACCTACTACACCAATAAAAATAGCTTTTATATTTTTATAATTATTCAATAGCAGTTTTACCTGTATACGGTCGTGTAGTAAAAACGAATCTAGGAGTGTGTTAAATAAGGTGCTTTTTACCTTCCATTTATCAACTTTTTCCATTTATCTTTTCTTTTTCGCGATTTTAAATTCGTTTTATGAAAAAAGCTGATGTATGTAAGAAGTAAAATTACCCCCAAAAAAGTCAAACAATTAAGGACCAATAGCTAGAAAATCGATTGTCATGTCTTAGTATCCTCTTGACAAAAAGTTAATAACACTATTATTCCAAAAATAACCTTATACTATATACAATTGTTTGATAGAATTATCTGAATCTATTATGTGGTATCATAAGTATCTCCTTAACAAAAATTTATAACACTGAAAGGTCTAAAATAACCGTATATTGGATAGTAAAGAAATATACTATATTTTTTTATAGAATTAGCTGGCATTAAGGAGAAAATGTCCTGCCTCTTGACACCGATGCGGTCTCGAAAGGTCGCCTTTTATGGCAGGTTGAGATGAGCAGACTGTTCGATTCGTCTTCGTAAGCGCTGTGGGTCCAATTTTGTTTCGAAAGCGACTACTACAACAAGCAGAACAAGCAAATTTTATTTAGTTTTTGGAAAGACTTGCCGGTTAGATTTGACTTACAAAATAAAACGGATTAAAATTAATTACCTACTCTTTTTAATAAATATATTAGTTTTGCTTTTATTCACCAATGGTTTATACGTAGTGCATGATGAACTTACTTGCTCTGAGCTGGATGAGTTTAGGAACGTGGACGCAGACAGGGAACCTCATTTCTAAGCATTGCCCAATATAAATTATATTTGAATGCGCTCAGTTCTTTTTTGCTATAGATATATATATATTACATGGGGATAAAAGGGTCTTGCAGAGTCGTCACTTAAAATGTAAAATGGTTTAATCTCTTTATCAAAAAGTAAAATTTGACCAGATTGTAACATTTCCCAAAAATGCTGCGGTTCTCATTCCGAGAAGCACAAAAACTGTAGTCATCTGTTACGAACTCGTAGTAGTGACTACGAGTTTCGTAGCAGGTGCTACAAAGTGCGTAGTAACACCGTACCACCGTAGTAACAGGAAAACCGGCCATTACTATTAACCTGGTATCTTTACAGGTACTCGAGTGTGATTGTTGGGATAATAAATCTTCATGTCGCGCCAGAAGGTCCATTAGGCGTAATTACAATTTAAGTAAATACCGGTTCCCCAACAACTTGCGAGCTAACCAGATTAAAGATTTATGTAATCCGGATAATAAGTTCGTTTACGTGAAAACCTTGGTTGTTTATATTTAAAATTTTTAGATAAACTTGGTCATTATTTGATTTATTTATTTTGAAATGTAGGTTCATTTGTGAAATCAACTACCAGAATAATAAAAACCAATTCAATTATTTTGTTAGACGATCCTCGGATTTAGATCTAAATTATAATAACAACATCACCAGACTACACCAAAATGATAAAAATTTCATACTAAAATCGTTGTAATATTACAATTTCTTCTGCCAATATCAATATCGCAGAGAGATATTCAGGGTTTTGCAATTCTAAAAGGTATAAAACAGAATGCGAGTTTGACTGTCTAGCGTCCCGGCTATAAACTTTCCAACTGTTTCACGTAATAACATAAAATTTGGGAACAAAAAACCTTATTTATTCCAGGGGTCTGCCGTTCCAGGGGTTTTGTCTGACGTGAGTACGTCAGTACAATATAAATAGACATTCACCCAGAAACATATCTATTTGATCATTTCATCATAGATTCTAAAATATCTAAATAAGTCTTGCAGTATGGAGGCAAGAAATATGTATAATTTAGTAGTTTGTGCCAATAATGCGTTCAGTGGCGTTTATCTCAACGGTAACCATGAACTCTTAAAACAATCTCAATGCTGTCAAATCTGTCAATTTTGGTACGTTATTACATACAAAATTTGACAGATTTGATAATGTTTGACAGATTTGAGATTGTTTTAAGAGTTCGTGGTTACCGCCTATGGTCGAAACGATTTCTCTTGCAATCAGTCGTTAAAAAGTCACGTCTTAAACGATAAGCTAAAACTTGTCAGTAAATTTGTGAGGTTTAGTTTGTCTAAGACGATATTTTAGGTTTTTTTTCCTTATGGAGGTACAGGATAGTAGAAAGTTTTGTAAAAATTCGTAATTTTATGGTAAAAACATAAAAAACGGTAATTTAGCTTACGGTTTATCTAAAAACGCAATAAAACATTTTTTTATGGAAAAAGATAGATACTTACATCAAGAAACCAAACCAAAAAGTTACAGTTGATGTTAACAGAAAAATCTACAATTTAGGCGGTCTTATCACTAAAATCGATCTCTTCCAAATAACCTGCAGGTAGAGGACAACAATAAAGACGGATCAACATTGCCATTGCTGAGGCATATAAAGAGGCAATTTATTTAAAAAGTGTTTTATCAGATATTGTTGATTGTAACTCTACCATAGTAATTTACAACAATAATCAGGGAGCTCAAAAGTTGACGGAAAACCCTTTATTTCACAAACGAACTAAGCACATAGATGTGCGCTACCATTTTATTCGAGAAGCAGTTTCTAAAAATTGTTTGTTTCTAAAATAAGCTTGTAAAAATTGTTTATCTGTCAACATCTGAGATGCCTGCCAATATATTAACGAAAAGTAACTATTTTGTAAAATTATTAGGAGTCCAAAATGTTTAAAAATGTCAAGGACAAATTGTTGTTCTAGATTTTGTTGCTATATAATTGTAAGATAATAGATTATTTTGATAAGTTGTGCTGATAAAATATGTTAAGATATCAAAATAAATACTAGTTTGCTTCATACTTACGCCATCTAGTGATTAAAATATATACTAGGATAATGTGTACCATAGATAGAAAAAACAATAAAATTATCTATCCTCAACCAGCAAGTCATTCGTTTTATTAAGAAAGGGGTGCAGAGTGCTTATAAAAATTAAATTTCGCATAAAAATATCGATTGGTACAGGTACCTACCTACTCATAGATATTGATTTTGAAGTTTTAAGTTCCTTGTTTGGTAAAAAGGTGTTCTCGTGTACAAGAATTTTCCAAAACTTTGGTCTCATGGGCGTACTTAGACGTTGTAAATTTTTAATAAGAGGTTAGAAGTTGATACGCATGATGTCGCGGGACAACTGACTTTTAACCTGTTGTTAGATTTTAGTGTCGTGTGGTGCCGGCACGTTAAAAGAATTGCACCACCCCTTCTCTTCCTATGGGTGTCGTAAGAGGCGACTACACGAGAACCGCCAAAGGAAGACTGACAGCAGCGTCTTGACTATTGGCCAAACTGCGTACGCCAACCCGCTTGCCAAGCGTGGCGATTATGGCAAAATCGTCCTTTTGGAGAGGCCTGTGTCCAGCAGTGGACTGATATAGGCTGGTGATGATTATGATGATGTTAGATTTTATCACAATATACTTGTGTGTTCTGGTAAATTAAGGTATGCTACTACAAACCCGAATTTATCTGCTATGTGTCCGTTATCAACTATTTTATACTAAAATATTAACATTTACCTGGTATATTGCCTATCACTAAATAAAAAAAATTGGTTCTTCCTACCAAGATTGTGACTGGTATGACAGAGTATCTTGATTCCATACGAGCATAAAAAGACGTTAAATATATCAAATAAGAAAGATTTGATTACTTTTAATATTATATCAATGAAGATAACTAAAATCTTATTCAATACTTACAGGAACGATTATACCAACAATTTAACTTTGTAAATCCAACAAAGACCTCATTAAATACTAACTAGATTGCATACTTGATTGATTCATATAAACATACTTGTTTATGCTATTAGAATTTGATCAAATCATGCAAGAAAAAAAATACACATAAGGTGCAACAATCTCACTAGTTAAAGTTACTGTTATAACTATTAAGCTTTGATTGATTTAGGTATTATTATAGTTATTGCGATCAATTTAACGTCGACTAAGAAATAAAACGCTCTTAGTTGTTAGTTAGTTGGCTTACGTTTTTTTCAGTGTAGTAAATAACTTCTCATGAAATAAAAATTTGGAAATCTCTTCGTACACATTGTCTATTTTTTATAGTCGAAACGTTGAATAGGTATTCGTATAATAGGTAAGTATATTAATATTAGGTTGGCTTATAAAAGTTCTAAATACTTTTCCAAATAAAATCTCGCTTTATTTGTTTGCCGTGGGGCTAAAATGCAAGATATTATTAAAAATTGATTATTTCCACCTTACGCAGTTACCTTACAGTTTATTAAGATAGCAAAGAATATGTAAAATAAAGCAATGTAGTCTGTTTTGCGTATAATGTTATTTGCAATAAAAACAGAAGCAACAACGGCATCCCACGCTGGTATAACTACTGGAATTTAGCTTCAAGTTGGCGAGCTAATAAAACTTTACCCGCGCCCAACGCCGCGTTCGGAGGCAATAATAATGAATTCACCTTATGATTTGTCACTTCGGATTGAAATTACTTTCTGATACCGCTGAACTTCTTCATCTGTGAAATGTTATGCGATCTCAGTTATTGTGGGTAAAATTTTGCATTTACGTTGCTGTTGCTTAAGCTAGAATTTTGAAATCCTTATAATAGGTAACCCGATGTATGTTTCTTAAGCAACAACAAATAAGGCCGAAAATGCTAATTGCACGCTTTCTACATAACCGCCATTTTTGCTAAATTTAATTTCTACTCGGAGATAAAGCTTTTTCAATGAGTTTTAAATATTATTATACCTAGTACCCGTACCCTTATTTCACCATAAATAATAAAAACTGGTCAAGTATGGGATGATAAGAGAAGTATGAGATCGTAGGTGCTGAACAACTCGAAGTTGCCGGGATTAATTTGCCTAAATTGATTTAAAAAGTTAAGACTACCCATTTTAGGCTGTATAGGTACTTGAAAAATAACCTAATAAAGAAGTTAGGAAAAGGCTTTTAGGTTTGCCTTTAAGATTATTTATACAGACAGATTATTCAGATGAAGTAATAGCTTAAACAGGATATTGTAGCTGCATCGGCACCAAGAAAAAAATTTAACTCTCCATACAAAACAGTCAATTTACCTTGACGATAATGTATAGAGCACTTTTTTCGTGTTACGCCTTTGGCCCTATAGTAACCTTAATAACTTTAATAGTTAGAATATTCTGATTAAGCGATTCCCTCGTCTTACCAGTCACTGTATAGTTAGTAATTTCACCTTAAATAAACATTAAATCTGATTATCTGTTGCTGTTCTCTTTACTTAAAGATTCACGTATTTCTTTCTCTTCCTATCGAATGTGAAAAGAAAGAGACAGTCGGACTTATGATAATATTTCGTGAGTTTACCCAATGCATCCTAAATGCAATATTAAAAAGTACAATCTCTTTTCTGCAGTGTATTCAGTCAGAGTGAAGCACCTTGAAGTTCGAATGTCAATTGCTTATGGATAGGATTTAGCTCTGAGTCTAGTGACTATCGCAAAGGCACCTGAATAATGCATGTTACATTTATTTTGTAACGATTTGTTGATAAAATATTTGTTTTTGTTTTAAATAAGTAATATTATTTATTAGCCTAATAATTTTTTGTTCGGTCTGGTTAGTAGAATCCAATAACAGAAATTATATTTTAAGCGTTCTTCGTCATTTAAATTAACAAACTACAGTACTTTTTCTTAAGTGTCTATCAGAAATCGTCATTGTGTCATTAAACAAACGTACGTACAATAAATAATAAACACACCAATTATCTGTTTTTGTTTATCACACATTCCTCTACCGAATGGCAAATTTATTATGCGCCATTGTACGCCCAAAATCACTGGCGTGTCGCTCGTTAACTGATTGTCGATAGCAACCTCTCATTTGCGGGACACAGCGACGCAATATAAAACCTAATCACAGCTTGTGTGATAATAAACGCGATTAATTCAATTTATCGCACCTGCGGCTTTATATGGGCCATAGAATGTCCGAAGCCGTAACTCGTACATTTATATCGTATTTCAACCCCTACGTGGTAATAGCCCACGTACTGTGCCAGTCGGACCTTGACAGGTGCAATGTATAGGTAACCCGAACAATTTAAACATAATTGCCAACCCCACAACTCTATCTTTTCGCGTTAATATGTGCCGAGAGCGAGTTAGGTCGTTTTTACTAAAAAAAAAGTTTGTCTGAATAGTAAATGTGTAGTCGACTAAAAACGCTCTAACTAAAGTGATCGATAATAAGTAATAGTTCATGGGTGATTAAATTCTTGAAAAGTAATAATACAAATCCGTTTGTCCGAAGTGTTTGACACTATGATCTGACTTAGTGTTTAGAGTAGTTCAGACCATGGTCCAAAACGTGGTGAATTTATATCGTCTAAAACCAAAGCAGCAGACTCAACGATTGAGACTTTATCATCTAATTTATCATAGTTTATTTTGTATACATGTCAAGTAAAACTTCATGGGAAAATATTTTATAGTCAGTGAAAACCACAAAACATCATTGACAATTTAAGATACTTAATACCTCTTTTGTATTTTTCCTATTGAATTACCTGAATATTGTTTCCACTTACGAAAATAAAATGAGTTCAGTAAAATGATACCTACTCACTCATAAACGATGCAAGGCCATTAAGGTATTTAATACAAGCGTAAAAATTTCTTCGACCACCAATCACAAACACATTAGTTTTCTATGGTTCCGAGGCAATATTTCATACATGTAATTTGCTTGCGAGCCAGTTCGTATTCCTACCATGCACGTATTTCCATAATAAACGAATACCTAATCAAAATGTTAATTGGTAACTGAAGCATAACTACTATGAGCACCATTCTACTTTTTTCTATCACAGGTGCTTAACTTGTTCGTATGTAAATACACACTACACGGAAAAAATAAATAAAACTACAGTTTGACTAGAGCCTGGTTATTACTGGTTAATGATTCAAATTATGAATGATGGTAGGACACGAATACATTACTGTATTTACTAAAATCACTTGTTTTTGATAGATTTTTTTAGGTATTGACTTCCTTCATTTTGTAGGTAGAAAGTACTTTAAGGAGTGGGTAGCTGAGGCACCTTGGTGATATAAATGAAATAAATTCAATTCGTAGAAGTAATTTCTATTCCATGAAATCAAAGCATTATTTTGTTAAGTAAATTCTAAAATTATCTAAAGTATTATAAAAGAATTTATTGATTGGACTAACTTACCTAGTGACGTCCAATCCTAATTATGTGAAGTAATCTCGTCCTCGTTTTGTACTATGTAGTAGGCACCTTTGTGTAACTACGCGATCTACAATGTTTAAAGTATAGCGCCTTAGAGCGCTATTTATACTGAAAAAAATAAAAAACACGACCAATGGCATCCTGTCCCTGGTGTCACGTTTGACATCTGTCAATCTTAATGTCATTATTTCAAAGAATAGGTACACAACTTTCAACATCAAAAAAGGGGTCATAAAAGCGTATACATATATTAAGGACTATATATATAATTATATATACATTCGTATATATATATTTCTAAAAAACCTAGAATCAGGGCTGGGCTGGGATTGGAACGAGGACGAGATTACTTCACATAATTAGGATTGGACGTCACTAGGTAAGTTAGTCCAATCAATAAATTATGTTCCATAATCTCGTCCTCGTTTTGTACTATGTAGATGTTTAAAGAGGAAAGTTGTGTTGCAAAATCAATAAATCATTTATTATGATCACATACCTAATGATTTGCTGAAGTTTGAGATGTAAAATTTTTTATGTGTTATTTTATGAAGTATCTGTTAGTAAGTAGATATTTCATTCAAATTTTATCTAACGCGGGTGTAGTTGTTTGATTCATCATTGGAATTAATCAAACAACTCTAAATATCAAAACATCTTCCGATCTATACAACCATGTATGATAATATAACTTTGCATGATGTAACCACCATGTATAATGGTGCAACCCTGTATGATAATACAACCTTGTATGATGTTACAACCCTGTATGCTGGGACAACCCTGTATAGTGGTACAACCCTGTATGACGGTGCAACCCTGTATGACGGTGTAACCCTATATGATGGTACAATCCTGTTTGATGGTACCACCCTGTATGGAGGTACAGCCCCGTATGATAATACAACTCTGTATATTGATGCAGTCAACTGATGACTCCGACGACCGTTGTACCATACTAACAGGTGAACCAAGAAGAAGAAGCAAATCACTCATAAACTCGAAAAAAGTAATCTAAATGGAAATGGGAAATGAAACTGACGCAATAGCGATTTTCGCAATAGAAATTATTTATGCATAAACTAAAGTTCACACAAACGGAGTCGCGGGCATCAGCTTGCTTAATGTTATCATGAAAACAAGAAAATGATTTAAGCTAAACCTAGTCTCATTTATCTAAAAGAATGTACATACTTAGTAAATGGGTAGGTATTTAAAAAGGTAACTTTACCCCAGTACAAGTGGTATACGGTAATAATTTTATAAAAATGATTATTTTATTATATTCAAATAGAAATCTTGGTAAATAACTTTAATGAACCATCTGTTCAATGTACGGTAAACAGCACGTTTAAAGTTACCACCCAAAAAGTTAAAAGTTCTTCAACAGATTTTTAACTTTAAGCCTGACTTGTAGAAATCATTTTCAATTGATAAAAACGATGATTTGTGGTAGGTCGACGAGCTGTTGTCTGTACTTATCAATGGTTCAAAATAAATCAATATTAGTGATTAATATGGCAAATACTTCGTTACCTATGTGTTATTAAATAAAAAATAAAACTAATAGAAATACTGCAAGTATTGATTCAGTCGGAGAGGGATTCACATACATATTTACTGGCAAGGAATAACCCACCGATTCCGCGTAGACTGAGATTAGTTTCCTTTAGTTAACAATGGTTTCAACATTATTATAGTTAATGAGATTAATTTTTGATTAATCTTGTTAGAAAACCATTGATAGAAAACAAATTAATAATATACAACTGGAAATCAGTGTGAAACTCCTGCACTGTATGTGGATCTCCAGGGGGGAAATAATAGGTTACTGAAACAACACAGTTTCTGAAACCTAATAAGAGAAAGATTCAACACTTAACTGATCAATGCTTGTTCAACTGATAAAATAAAAAATAAAAACTTACCAATAAGTCTCATCTAATAAGATAGAAAAAATATTCAAACTTGAATTTTTCTGTGGTCCAGACATCAGTCTGGTACCCTGACAGCCTCAATCCAATAACGAGGAGTGTGAACATATCTGTCAACTACTGCCAGCTGTCACCAATGCCTTGATTGCCAATTGTATTCGGTTTATTTTCAAATTTTCAGTTGAAATTTTCATTTTATATTAATCATCTCCATATACTTGCTACTTTGATAAAATAACATGTCATACAGGTAGGTACTCTTAAGTTTGGAGCTTAATAATAGCTTGTAGTTTTTATGAAACATAATAAGTAGGTATTATATTAAGACAATTTTAACTTGTTTGGGATGTTTTATGTTCTATTTACAAAATCTGAACTGATCTAAAAATGTTTCTTAGTCTTCCATGGTCTACTCAACTTTTATTTGTAACCAATAAGATGAGTGTGCCTTTCTCTTGAATTGTTCACACTTGATGAAGGCAAGTAGCCTAGCCTTGACTTTAGCCAGACTATTAGAATAGGTATTATTAAGTGCATTTATAGGTTATTATGAAAACTTAGAATTTTGTTTAGGACTTAATGTATTAGATTTAATGTAAGTCTAAAAAAGGGATTTCACATAACTTATGAAACATAGGAAACAATAACACAAATATGCACTAGTTAACAGACCAATTGTAATGGTCTTCAAGCAAGGACCTAGCATTCCCATGTTTCAAGGTACAAGATTATGCATATGACCAAGGGCAGTATGCCCGACCCGATTGGGAATCAAACCCTGTAACTTCCAATGTTAAACCACTACACGAATCTGGTAAACAGAATATCCTTTGATTACAGATATTATTAAGTGATTGCAAGTTATGTTTATTTATTTATTCAAACTTACAATTTTATGAAGGAAAAAAAAAATATATATATTAAAATACACAAAACTGTGGTTTGGATTTTAAGTATGTGTATGCCAACTATTATAAACTGGCTATGCTTTATAATGTTCTTTCTCTTGGGCCAACATCAAGATGTACATCAATAATATTAAATGCTTGAGATGGAAATCCACACTGCGAGAAGTCACAATTGGTATAAGTGCTATTTCATTGTCTTGTATGTATGTGAATGCAGCAAAAAAGGCCAAGTGTATCTGAGACTTGGTAGCCTTATATATGTGGAAGGCCCAATTCTAAATTAGTAAATATATTAGAAACATATGAAATGTCAAAAATTTAAAATCTAATTGAAATTGTCTAGGTATGAGTCTGTGACTTGGTTACTCAGAAGTCTTTTAGCCTTTAATATCAGCTGATAAAGGAGCTTCTTTCTGTGATTTCTCTTGAGTCAAAATGTTGGGTAGAAAAAACTGCTAAGATCGAGGGTGGACACTGTCTTGGTGTCTCAGTACCAATATTTACCCCCTCCTCTTTTTCTTCAGCTTCAGTGGTGCTCAAGGAGCAGTGTCACCTTGACATTTTGTATTCAAATATTTATTCAATTTCAATTGATGAAGTCAGTCTATGATTGCTTTATATAATGAATTGCAGATCCACAATATGTTAATTAATAAGGTTAAGCCACAAGCTGACCCCTCGTAAAGCAAGTGGAAGTGGAAAAATTCTGCTGCGAGATAGAAAAGGTAATTATACTGTTCTTTTGGTAATTATTTATGCGACATCAAATAAGCTGGAATAAATGTGTGATGTTTACAGCTTACCTGCTGATATATTTAATCCTTTGTAGTATATTTGTGGTGCAAGACATTTATTCGTTTCACGGTCAACCCTTCATCAAGACTACTAGGGCCGATGTCATGTTGTCTCAGGTCAATATCTTGTGATGACACTTTAGAATGAATAGCCCAATCCACTATTAAGGCTCTGTTTTGTAGTCATTCTGAGACAACGTAGAGGCTAGAATGAACATGTGATCACCACGGCCAACCTCCCGTGAAGGCTCCGGGTCGTCATTGATCATTGGTTCTGAGTTGACTTCCGTTGTTTACTTGATTAATTTCTCACAGGCTTTGGTCTCATAGTCAACCCTTCATGAAGACTACTAGAGCAAATGTCATGTTAAGTCTCAGGTCAATATCTTGTGACGACACTTTAGAATGAATAGCCCAATCCGCCATCAAGGCTCTGTTTTGTAGTCATTTTGAGACAACGCAGCGGCTAGAATGAACATGCGATCACCACGGCCAACCTCCCTTGAAGGCTCCGGGTCGTCATTGATCATTGGTTCTGAGTTGACATCCGTTGTTTTCTTGATTAATTTCTCACGGGCTATGTTGAATGTGGGGTGAACAGCTAAAATGATCATACTATCATCACGGCCGATTGGTTGTGGCTGTCGATTACGAGGAAATCCTCGTAAAAGCCCCGATGTCAAGTCAGCATAGCAGCACTCCCTTGTTTTCTTGATTAAATTCTTGCAGGTTATGGAGGTCACGTTTCGGTAAACGTAGTGTAGGACTTCTCTTAACTCCACGGACCGACGACTTCAGAAACACGGCTGAAAAAGAAACTGTATGCCAAGCAGAAGTGGGACTGCAATAGATAGGCGGTGTCGACGTCGTTTTGAATCACAAATAGTTATAAAACATCTCCAATTGGCACTCTTTCTTTCTTGAGACTTCGTCAACCTTACTGGCTAATATTTTATAGTCTAAACACGTTACTAATCCAGTAAAATACTAAAAATAAACGCGTGTGAAAAAATTTACGTACGATCGCGCAGCGTACAAAAAAGTACAATGACATTAAGATTGACAGATGTCAAACGTGACACCAGGGACAGGATGCCATTGGTCGTGTTTTTTATTTTTTTCAGTATAAATAGCGCTCTAAGGCGCTATACTTTAAACATTGTAGATCGCGTAGTTACACAAAGGTGCCTACTACATAGTACAAAACGAGGACGAGATTATGGAACATAACTTGCACATTTAGCCGGGTAGGTAAGCTTTGCAGGTCGCGCTGAATTATCGCTGTTTCTCAAGGTTCCGTCCTCCGACGAACTTCGTCGGTTTGACATCCAGTCTTGCCTGATTGTCTCTTCGAGATTTATTTTTTGTTTTCTGATTGTAACTACAACTAGTCATTTAAATTATAATTTTACTTTTGTTTTGTATGCTGCCTTGAAAACTTTCTTTCCGTTTCAGATACGTTTCATCATATTTTCGTTTAGTAAAAACAACAACTTATAAAATGCAAACTAAATTTGTTTCTCAGTATAACCAAGTTTATTTAGATTTATTAAGGGCATGTTTCACAATGTACGGATGAGTCAATACCTCAAGGACAAACACGATTTTTGACACGATATTCAAGCACCTGACATATTTTTAGCTTTTACATAACTTTATCCGTACAATGTGAAACAGGTCCTATCCGTACAATGTGAAACAGGTCAATAACTGTTTTAATGCTTAAATGAATTTTATCAATACAGGAGTAAAAGTAATTTACTTTTTTATTTCTACACAACACACCTTACCCATACCCTTTTGGTAAGATGAAACTCAGTATTAAAACGACTATGGAACCTTTCTTATTCCAAAATAACTATACACTTCGGTTGAAGAGGTATAATTTACTAACTACAGTAGCTTTTTCGTTATGATGAACTTATACATTTAACATGTGCTGAGTAAAGCGATGTTAGATTACCATTTTGCTTATTACATACACGTATTTGTGTTTAGGTTAACGATAAATAATTTATTACAGATTTTTAAAATAAAAGCCTTTTGATTTTGGTTGTCGACAATAGACTAAATTTAGATACCCACAATTTTGTGTGGTTTATATTTTTCGATAAATTTGATAAATTAAAATCCCCAAAGGCATTTTTGAATAAAAGTTTTCGAATATGTGAGTTTGGCTAGAAATATTTTTACAAAACTGTTTTTTATTTAGAAGTCTTTGTTTATTTCGAAAAGAAGGTAGGTAATCGATAATGGTTTATTTCATGTTTGAGACAGTAATCAAAGGGTTTTTTTATGTTCTTAATCTGCAAATATTAATTTTAGGTGTCAGCAAAAAGCAAATAGAATGTATTCATTTAGCTAACGAAATGTCAACGGTAGGTTATATTGTATCTAGTGGTAGATTCATTTGTTCTCGCTTTGGAACCAAGAGAAGTCCTCAAGAATCGTTAGTGGGTAGCGGAGTGCGGATGACCTCTCTTCTTTGTTTGTCATTTTGTATTTAAGTAAAGCTCTCAGAATTTCTTACTAAGATTTTATTTTTCACTATTGATAAATCAATTTTGACGATGTTTGTTTTAGATCAGAGTCGGAATATTTCATTGCGCTAAACGGAAGTGTTTAAAAAAATGTGCTGTGGTAGGGTAGGCTAGTATATACTATTCTCCCACGGCGTCATCTCTCGCAGTGTGGTGAAAAAGAAAATTACTGAAGTACGATTGACTGCTCTTAAGCCATCCTATACTTCGTTTGCAAATAATTTTCGGGCAGCTGATGCATAATTTAAAAAAAGTATTTTGGCTCTACGAAATTTCTGTTCGTACTAGTGATTATTAAATATAAAATTGGTTACTTGAATGCTTTTTTTTAATTATATTATCATTTGTATTCTTTGTTGTGCAGAGAAGTCCTCGAGAATCGTTAGAGGGTGCGGAGTGTGGATGAACGCCCCTATTTGTTTCTCTGTTACGTAAGCGATCATTTTTCATCAGGCGACGATTTCGCATTTTAATGAAGCTCTTAAAACTGTATTTTTTATTTGTTTATCGTATGGTTTTAATTTACAAGCAGTGCGAATAAGTAGTTAATAGTAATTTTGTTTTGTTTTTAGCAAAGATCTTTCGTTGTGCCGGCCGACACTGGCATGATCTTAAACACATATTAACTAGATAAATAACACTTGAAAAAAATCATCGACCTCAGGTGGGACTCGAACCCTGCGATGGGACGTGGGTTCGAGTCCCACCTGAGGTCGATGATTTTTTTCAAGTGTTATTTATCTAGTTAATATGTGTTTAAGATCATGCCAGTGTCGGCCGGCACAACGAAAGATTTCGGGAACGGAGAATTATAAATAGTTTGGTAGTAAATTCCTTTGTTTTATATTTATATTAGAGTGGAGGCATCCATTGTATTTTTCCCTCAGGTTAACGCTCCCTTGGGTTTTTTAGTTCTACTCTTTGAAAAAAAAATGCCGCCTCGTAGGCAGTACATTAGAGGTAAAATAAGTAATATTTGGGTTTGAGTATTTGACATCTTAAAATTTGAACCTCATAAATGCAGGGTTGAAACAGGCTTTGTTTCAGTCAGTTCTTACTTAATAAATATCCTCAGAGGAATTCATTAAAAGTGACTTAAATGAAGTAATTGCTAAAATATATTGTGATAAAGACGGGCAACTACGGAACCCTACACTGCGCGTGCAGGACACGCACTTGGCCGGTTTTTTAAATGTAAATGCCTCGAAATATTCTTGTCATTATTTTATATTTAATTAATTTAGAAGTCTTGTTAGTAGAAATATCACCACAAGTATTATTGAAACTTAAAGTTAATCCCTCAAAGGATAGATAGATAGGATAAAAGTCGAAACAAAGTTGATGATGATAATGTTTGACAGATTTGAGATTGTTTTAAGAGTTCGTGGATACCGCCCTGATCAAATGTTATTGTATTACATTACACTGTTTGAACCCAGTACTGAGTCCAGAATCTAGAATTTCATAACATTATTGTTTCATAAAAATTGTTAAATTATCTGCCAGTTTCCTGAATCGAAAAAATATATAATTACATACCTTACACGCACCGTTCAAAAGTAATTACGCGAAACGTCATAGGTTTTAACTACGATTTCATATAACGTGAGTACTGACATTAATCAATTAAAAAACGCATGTGATGGGACGTGGGTTCGAGTCCCACCTGAGGTCGATGTTTTTTTTTCAAGTGCTATATATCTTTAATAAAACCTTGCATGGA
Organism: Anania fuscalis; assembly: GCA_950371115.1. Lineage (NCBI taxonomy): Eukaryota > Metazoa > Arthropoda > Insecta > Lepidoptera > Crambidae > Anania > Anania fuscalis. Next base: position 9,861,521 of record OX493331.1, on the reverse strand, counting down.
ATTGCTAAAAACAAAAATTTTCAATAGAAATATCATCACAATTTTGCTATCATATCAAAAAGAAAGTCAAATAAACTATTTTGTCGTCACACTAACTTTTATTATTGTTACAAATGTAAAACCGGGGGCTTTTATATTAGGCAAAAGTTATTAGGGCTACATAGCCCGGAGGTAACGAATAATTAATTCAACAACCACTTCCGAATCCAATGCTGCGCCAAAAAATATTCACGCAAAATGTCCCCGAAAAAAAGCCACAAAAGTTTTCACTTTTTGCACAAACGATGTCACTTTTTATCACTGAACGTTTAACACAGTTATCATTTTTTAGTAAGTATCGTATCGCTGAAGTTGTGTCGCTGAGTGGTCCACTTGTTGAGGCACGAGGCGTTCGAACGTTCGCGCGCTCGGCGGAGCGTGGGCGACTGCGCTTCCCGCCCATTCATTGAACTGGCTCGGATTACTAGGCTTACTCGAATTACTACTCGATCCCGAGTCGTTCTTGAAATGTATTCGATCCCTTGGATGTATTGTAAAGGGTTCCTGCGCAATCCCATGGCTATGAGTGAGGAGGATAACTTTAGGATCACTTTAAACAGAATAAGAATTAATTATTAACCATATATATAAGTATATATGTGGATGATATGAGGTTTCGAAGCGGTGGTAGGGTTAAAATATTATTGGGGCATGTTAAAGTGCCTTTAATGGCAAATTTGCATAATTAAATGATTATAATTTTTCATTTTATAAATAAATTTAATCTGTTTCAGATAACATGAAAACGAAGTAAGTGTTACCGTTAGTTGTATTAAATATTGTTAAGAAGCATAATAATCATTTAAATTTATTTTATATCCTTACGAGGACATTATTTTAATGGCTTAAAACAAACTCGCTTTAATTTTTGTTAGAATTGATTTTTGTAACAACCTACTTTAATTATGTATAATTACGACCTCCGTAGCCGAGAGCCGAGCACGCCGGACTTGGCGTCGCCAACTCTGAGGTCGCGGGTTCGAGTCCCAGTCAGGTTAATGTAGAAAACGAACTTTTCTATATTGTCTAGGGTGTGTGGTACCGTCGTTGTTTCTTATTTCTGTAACACAAGTGCATAATGTAACTTTCGGGTCACACGTTTAAGATTTAACTTCAGTGTGAGTTCAACGCAATTGGTGGTAATTGCGAACTATTGAACTCACACAGTGGACAAAATTGAAGGGACACGACATTGTAAAAAAAATGTGTTGGTTGGTGGTGACAATATCATGTCTACTGCATATTTTTTTAATCTTTTATTGAAAATTACTTACTGAAACCTACAAGAAGTTTATAAAAAGTAAATCCTTTATTACCTATTTGGTAAGCAAGTATTATTCAAACTTTGTTAATTAAGAGCTGTGGATTTTATGTCAAAAATAAATAAATAATTACCTTTATTTTATAATTTTTCTCTTCATTTTCATGACTTTGGTATTTGAGTAAATTTAAAAAGTAGTACTGTCACTTGTAATACGAATTCAAGTCATATTGTAATGTAACTTTGAAACAAAAGTACTTTGTAAAAAATATTGCAGTAAAGAATCTATCTATGCCTATGTACAATAAGGTATAAATAAATCGGTGAGTTCGAGTTCCAGTGGTTAGGCTAGCGTAGGTGTGCTGGTTGGCGGCGTGCTGTGCCAGCTTCTAGACACGCGCTTTGCGCACCCCTTTATCACCGTTCAAAAATCGTAGAAGTGCGAGTCGGACTCGCATATGATGGGTTCTGTACCGCTGTACAATACTTAATTAACATTGTATTTTTTTTAGAATGGCGCTGGAAAAAAATAACGCGAGTCTGCATTACACGAGTGATTTTTATTGTTTCTTGTTTTACTAAATAAATAAAAACACTTCTAGTAAGGCAGTTAATTGTATCGCCATAATTTAGATTGTTACAGAACCTTTGTCCGAACTGAATTTTGTCAAACAGACAGCAAAGCAATAGTAATAGGTTACTTAAGGTACCCTTTGGTTACGTAGCCCTAAAAATCACCTAATCTTCATAATCTCCACAGAGCTAGAACTGAATTAAGTCAACGTGTAAGGATACGGCGTTACTTCACTAATTAAGATTTAAAGGTAGTCTGCAAAAGAGTCTGGTTTTAAAGATTCTTATTTGGCGACATATTTCAGTTCTGTCCTTAACTGCTTATAATTTATGATTTTAAAAATGTACACGAGGTCACCAAGAACGTAAATTATTTTTATGTAAAGCTGTTTGTAGGTTTTAAGATTTAGATTTAAAAAATATTACTTGCTTATTCTGTCAATGACACTAAACGAAATGAATAATGTAAATAAGGCTAAAGCAAACCCCAGTCAAGCTTAGCGACATTTGATAAGATCTTAACAACAACAGCCCAACAAACTAATTTAGAAAAACCTATCCACGCAACAGCTTATTACGAAACGCAACGCAACCCACCGAAACATCATCAAAGTTCCATTTCCACATTTTTTACCCTCGATGTTCTTTTTTACGTGTTTGTTACTTTTGCTTCGCAATAACTAAAGAAAGTGAGTGAGCAGACAGCTGTACTGTATTTGTGTGGCATTAATAAAATACCACTGGTTTTAAGGTGCTCTAAAGATTACAGCCTATCGTGAATTCGTTGTCTGTGATTCTCATTGGAAACGCTGTATTACTTCTCCGCTATTTGACTATATGCCTTACCCCTTTATGACTGGGTTTATTCTTGGCTGACATCGAATATCTGCGGTCTGGTAACAGTTTACTGGCACGCATATAAACGAAATCGGATTTGACGAACGAACTTTGACTGAATTAAATTATATTTGCAAAGTTGTTTTATTTTGTTTGTTTCTGTTCCGTACTGTTGTTCGATAGTTGGTTCAGCTGTTTTATCAGTTTACAAACCCATAAAGGTATACAGACATTATAATTATTTAAGTATGCCATGGAAAAATATAATACTGTGATTCCGACTGCTCTTTTAAACGCCGCACAAGTGTTAGCGAACCCTTTTAAAAAAAAATTAGGTATTTAAATCATTAGTTAAATGCCAGTTGCATCAGAAAATTGGTAACATATCAAACAAAAGCAGTGGTTAAATAGCTCTAATGGGTCTAACGTAGTAGTCACACCGACTACATAGATCGTACATAATGAATCAATGATAGACAATGGCAACCAGAGCATAATGTCAACAATGGGTTCCTCAGAGTACAATCTCGAATTAAGTGAAGCATGTTTGACTTTACAAGACATGTTAATATGGCGGTTCAATTATGTTTAAGAAAAGAAACGTATACAATGAGAAGACAAGAAACTGGGTCCTTATGGAAATCGCGAGGCAAAGATTTCATCATGCCCATTATTTCACCATAAAATACGGAAAGTTAATAAACTCTGCCCAGGATGTTATCTTGTTAAATATTTCTGTTAGTCCGGTATTAAAAGTTTACAGTGAATGTGGCCCAACTATAATAATTATATCCAAGAATAGACACTCTTTCTTCTTATGCACCCTTTATAATATTGTACAAGATAAAATTTCAATTCCGAAGAAGATCCTAAGACAAAGCACGCGATTAGTTGTTTCCTTTCGCTAAACACTGGTGAAATCTTATGAACGCCTGCCTAAAAAAAACATTATACTCGTATTATCGACGAGGCAAGTACGCGGCTCAAAACTCTTTAACATTATAGTATAGCTTACTTAATAAAATCATGGAAACTAGTGACAGGTAATTTTACAGCTATATGTGCTACATACGTTCTAAGTTAATCAATAAAACCGGCCAAGTGCGAGTCGGACTCGCCTATAAAGGGTTCCGTACCACGGAATCTCTAAAAGCGGCAAAAAAATCATGTCTGTTGTATGAGAGCTTTATTTTATTTAATTATTTATTTTAAAGTTAATATATAACTAAATATTCTGTGAATATTTTAAAGCGTTTACCTGTTGCCGTTATTAGAAATATCAATCCCGCGGGATCCCGGAATTATCGGGATCTCGTCTAGTTTAAAAACCGATTTTATGGATTGACATCTTAAGAACGTGTTAACCTTTTGTAGATCCGGATGTAGTTTTGAGAATAGATTGACATAGTATGCACTGAGCAGTTAAATTATAAACTGCTTTCTTGAAATATTTCCATACCGGTAAACGACGGCTTAACTCCACGTACGCTTGATCTGGATTATTTTTCGACATTTTAAGCTACTACTCGTCAACTTATTACTTATAGGAATTCAAAAGTTACATTTATATTTATTTAACTCACATAAACAACGAAAAATGAGTAATTTAAGAAAAAAATATTACTATAACTGCACAAGCACAACTAAAAAAATTAGGTACGTAAACAAACAAATGGCTGCCTGCCTGCACGCATGCATCTCTTACTCACTCACTCGATACAGTTTTTATATATATTTTATAATAGTTTTCTAACGCTGTTCGGCACTGCACTCCCGCCCGGCCGTCAGTTAGTTCAGTCAGTGGATGTGTGTAACATCGCTGACCATTGCCGCCTAATCCCGTTAATCTCGAACGGGATCTCGTCATAATATGCTTCGGGATTGATCCCGAAAAATAACACGAGATCTCGCGAGATCGGGATTGCATTCCCTAGTTGTATGGTAGCCCCCTTATATTTTTTTTCTGTTTTTTTAGTATTTTTTGTTATAGCGGCCACAGAAATAAATCATCTGTGAATATTTCAAATGTCTAACTATCACGGTCTAAAAGATAGCCTTCTGACAGACGGACAGTGGAATCTTAGTGTGTCCAAACACTTTTACATTCCACCAGAACGTTAGACGTATCATCCATTGAGCTTCCCAAATGGTGTTACGATCTTTTTTAATTTAATTTAATAAGAATTCTTGTTCTGTCAAGTATCTGCTATTAGTTAAGTTTGGAATAATATTTTGAATAATCATTCAGAATTTTTCAATATTTATTTCATTGCTTTTGTTGAGTTGTTAGTGGAATGTGTTTACGTATTTAGGTTATGCTATGTGTACATGTTTTAGGTTACAATCTAGAGCTAAGTTCTTGCATTGTTTTGTGATTGTTGTATGTAATACCATTAAAGTCAAAATAATAAAATTAAAATTAATAGGGCCCCGTTTTTAAAAATTAGAACAGGAGCGATAAATAAAATATATATTTTAACAGTCTTTAATTTCCTTATATTCTAACAGAGAATCTATGTTACTACGTTTGACCATGTTTTTTTAATCATATCCGCAGCCTTCTCTCCGATCATGATGGCAGGGGCGTTTGTGTGAGCAGAAATTGGTCTTGGAATTACACTTGAATCTACCACCCTCAACCCTTCAACTCCATAAACTCGCAACTCTGGATCCACGACGGCATAAGGGTCGTTGGGAGGACCCATCCTACAAGTGGCGATCTGATGATGAAGTGAAATAACCAACGTTCTAATTGCGCATTCCCAATAAGCATCAGTATTAGGTGCGTACGTGATGCAAGTAGGATATTCCGCTAAATGTAACTGAGGTGCATATTTGTTAAATGCTGGTGACTGACCTAATTTAATAATATACTTGACGGCTTCTATGAGGGTTGCCATATCTTTAGGATCATTTAAATAGTTTCCATATAGTTTTGGATGTGAAAATGGATTCGTGTCTCGTAGTTCCAGATAACCCTTTGATCTAGGTTGTAAAAGCATTGGTACTGCTGACCATGTGTCAAGCCCACTTAGAGATCCAAACGCAGTGTAGTATGTTTTGTCAGTTATTTTCCAGCTTTTCCTAAAAAGACCACCCGCGTCAAGTGTTATTGATGCCCCCATACTTATGAGTTCTATATCCGGAACTAGTTCTGGATCCTCAGATTGTGATGTCTTGATGTAGCCGATGCCTTCTACAGAACCAGGGGTTGTAAGAAGTCCATCACCGAATTGTAGCCACTGCATTAAATTTGGTAATGTGGCAACTTTGGGTTCTAGAAGACTAGCATTTGTCGTATTTAGTTTAAAAACTACGCCAGGGAAGGCAATGTGATCATATAGAGTTTTCCCAACTTTGACATCGGCAATAACTGGAATGCCGAGAGTTTGTAAATGTTCCTTAGGACCTACTCCTGACAACATGAGCAGCTGAGGAGATGCTATCGGTCCCGCAGAAAGGATGATTTCTCGTCTGCATCGGACTGTATTCTTTTTACCATTTTTGATGTATTCAACAGCATACGCTCTCTTAGTTTGAGGGGCAATGATTACTTTAGTAGCTCTGGCTTCAGGCAAAATGTGTAAATTTTTTCTCCGTTTATGAGGATGTAAGAACGCTTTTGCAGTACTTAACCGATGACCTTTATTAGTCGTGGTTTGTATGTAACCAAACCCAAATTGATCTGGTGCATTATAATCCACAGTCGGATGCCCAAAGTCACGGCCCGCTTGTAGGAATGCTTCAATTAGACCAGTTCTGGAAAACAAACAAAATTATTTAGCAAAATAGTATAGAGTTTCTCTATTACTCATTGCTTTGTGCGGCTAATTTAAACTTGGTAAAGAGTCTAGATCTTATCTCAGTAGTTTCATTATTAAATTAAAAAGTTTCCATGGTTTGGCGCAGTTTAGAACTTACTTAAATGGAACGTTCTCGACAGTTAGTTCGCCTTGACGGCCACGGTATGGGGCGTCTTTGTATTTTTTTAGTTCGGAACGCTCAGACTTTTTGTAATATTGCAAAACTTCCTCGTGAGACCTGTGGACCATAAATATACAGTTAATATTGTATGAACGTTTTTTATATTATGTGCTGTACATGCTGCATGTGTGTATTAACATATTACACATCAACAGGAAAGGTGCTACTTTAAACTTTTATAAGATTATTTTCATTATTATGGTTGAACATAAATTTATAAATTATTATAATTAAAATAAATTCGACCTAATATTACTTACCAGCCGTAGTTCCCGTCGGCAGCGATTCGGTCCCAGTCCTGTGCGCGCCCCCGGGTGTACAGCATGAAGTTTGTAACCGACGTGCCGCCTACTGCCTTGCCGCGAGGCCAGAAACACCTTTGCTCTTCACTTCCTGAAAAAATATTTAAAAAAACAAAGCGTTAATCGATAATTTCGCCTAAAGTCAATGAAACCCGTTTCAGGTATTACTAGTTACACGTGACACAATATGTATTAACTTACATTTTGAATCTTAATTACTTATGTAGGTACCTACATATTAAGGTATAATGTACTTAGTACATTATACCTCAATGTACCTACATTACATCAATTTTATTTTGTTTTCAAAATGAAGTAAAACCAGTATATATTATAGAAAAGTTCCTTATCCAAATATCGAACAGAGAAAATGTACTCAAACAATTATTTTTTTTATCTATAAAAAATATCTCTATTTGAATGGCACAAAATTTACTATTACATTAAATTATGTATCAGTTTCAACAAATAACAATGTTAATTTTAAAATGCAATAGTTCATCTTGAACCTGACTTTTAATTAGAGAGATTTAAATCATTTTAATGGATCTATCAATTGCCACCACAAAATACAGCTACGTTTCGGCCTGTAATAAGATTTAAAAAATTCTGACTAAATAGGCTAGTTGACACCACCAATCAATTGACATACTTTTTATGTGCTGTCAAAACGCACCTCTGCTACCTTTATATTAGGTTGGGGAAAAAGCCTTTTCGCATTATAGTATATATGAACTTGTAATAAAATCTCTTTGGCTGTACTTTTTCTATTTGGCTTTTTCTATTTTATGGTCATTGAGAACACATCTCGAACTAAATTTTTCAGCCAAGAATTGTAGTCCAGTGGACTACAAAGCTTCAGTCAGTGTCAATAATTGAAGTTGTCGAAACTGCTTCTTGATTGTTCAATACTACAATGATTGGCTGAAACATTTAGTTCGAGATGCGTTATCTAGTACGCTAGTACATTATACCTCAATGGTTTTGGTATTATTAAAAGTATAAATTTGAAAGAAGATAATTCGAAATTTAAATAAGGAAAATGTGTGTTTTTTATTTGTTTTTCGTACTGTCAAGATGAGTGAATCTAATGAAGAAATTCGATACATTTAAAATTTTACTACAAAAAAGGTAAAAATGCAACGCAATCCGCGAAAAAAAATTGCGATGCTTATGGACCTAGCGCAGTGTCTGTGAGAGTAGCACACACATTTGGTTTAAGCGTTTTCAATCCGGAAATTTTGATGTCAAAGATGCACGTCGCTTTGGTCGCCCTATTACGGATAAAATTGATGCCATTTTTGAAAAGTGGAGCAAGATCGGCATATCAGTAGTTACGACATAGCTGAAGAACTGGGAATTGACCACAAAACAGTTTTGGCGCATTTGAAAAGAACTGGGTACACAAAAAAGCTCGATATTTGGGTACCCCACGAGCTCACTGAAAGAAACCTAATGAACCGTGTACTCATTTGTGATTCTTTATTACAACGTAATTAAACCGAACCATTTTTGAAGAAGCTGATAACTGGTGATGAAAAGTGGATCACGAACGACAAGAACGTGCGAAAAAGGTCGTGGTCAAAAGCCGGTCAGGCTTCACAGACTGTGTCAAAACCAGGGTTAACTCGCAACAAGGTGATGCTGTGTGTGTGGTGGGATTGGAAGGGCATTATTTATTATGAGCTGTTACCACCAGGCAGGACCATCGATTCTGAACTCTACTGCGAACAACTGATGAAATTAAAGCAAAAAGTTAAGAGAAAGCGGCCGGAATTAATCAACAGAAGGGGTGTGGTTTTTCATGATGATAACGCTAGACCTCACACATCTTTAGCACCTTCACATTTCCACCTGTTTCGCTCTCTTCAGAATTCTCTAGGCAGTGTAAGGTTAACATCACGAGAGGACTGCCAAAACCACTTGTCGCGGTATTTTGATCAGAAGCCCCAAAAATTCTATAGCAATGGGATCATGTCCTTACCTACAAGATGGCAAAAAGTTATCGAACAAAATGGTACCTATATACTTCAGTTAAATGTAAATAAACTATATTAAAAAATGTGTTGAATTTTCTTAAAAAATGCGAAGAAACTTTTTCCCCAACCTATTATTATTCAGTGCCTCTGCCTTTTAATTTGTATGGCCATAGCAAGCTTTACCGGTCTTACTTTACTGGTCGCAACTGCCTAACTTTTTATTGATTTTGAAGCAATAAAGAAATCAATTTCTTCTTATAAATGGAAAAGTACCGGCTAATCGGGCCTAAAATAAAGTATCAGATTTAATAAATGATGTCTTAGAATTATTTATAATTGTGTCCCCCATTAGTTTAGGCATTTATTATCAGACAGTCACAGTTTAAAGCTACACATGAACTAGTAGGTATATGCTTTTACTAGGTTACAAATTTTTCAACGATAGGAAGTTTATAACCCGAGGATTATCCTACTTCCTTCTAATATTATAAATGCGAAAATTTGTAAGTATGATTGTTTGGATGTTTGTTACTCTTTCACGCAAAAACTACTGAACGGATTTGGGTAATTTTTTTTACACGCATAGATAATTGGATACTTAAGATCCCGGTTAAATGTTCACCCGGGATATATTGAATAAACTAAAGACCATGCGAGTAAAGTCGTGGGCATCAGGTAGTTATTAAATAAGTACATACTTTAATAACTCTAACTACATAGTCTGTTACCATATTTATCATAAGCTTTGCACTGCCTGTATTTAAATGTTAGTAATTTAAATAAAAAAGGTAGGCGCGTTATTATGATACCAATCAATATGGCAGAAATATCTTTATCCTATGTCATTGGCATGCAAATAACAGGATGCCTGGTATGACTATAGCATTGCAATAATGCGGCCATAACCAACAGCCGCTCATAGTAAACTATTGTATTTAGCCAGTGGAAAAGTAATATAAATGCAAATCATTAAATGCTATAATTGAATCAACTCAACATACATCACTTCGCAAGCATGTGTAACATTAATGAACAATAACAATTCATTATAGTCCCCGCAATTTATGTTTGCAGCTGAATTTCCTTGCATCTAGTTATCTTGCCTGAATAAAATCAACTAGACGACTTAAATAGTTCCCGCGCTACTAATGAGACTCTGAGTACTTCTGCAGCTTTAGAATGTTAAACACCTCACGGTAGAAAAGAAGTCTCGAAGTATTTCTCTCGGTAAATAAAACAGTAGGTAGGTACCTTAAGTAGTACAAAAAGCTTCGATGCGAAAGCTTTTCGTGTCTGTTAGTTAGTTGTTCATGTAGAGTTATTGCATGCAAAACAGGCTTACGCGTTGGACCTGTTTATTTATTTGTAAGGTTTTTATCGTCTGGGTTATAATAACTTAGGTTACAAAAAATGGTATAAATACCGTGTTATATTAGTTGATTACTTAAAACCCGAAAAGACTATAAAAAATAAAAGTAATAATATGTGTAGAAACATAAAAGTAGAAATGTAGAAACGTAAAACAACAAGTAAGTAAGTACGTTATAATAAAAAGCTTTTTTTTATTATTTAAAAGCTGATTAATTCCTTTTAAACCTTTTCTGATCTTTCTTAATTGTTCTAGATAAAATTAAAACCCTTTGACGTACTAAGTGTCAAATATTGATGTAGTTATGTTAAATATTAAATAACTTACCTAAGCATACGCCAGGTTGTTGTTCCATAGTGTAAGGCCAAGCGTAGTCGGTCAGCTGCAGATAATGAGCTAAAGCGGGTATATCTGATAACAACATCTCTGGCTTGCCCGCCTCGATGACTAGCACTGTGGATCTAGGCTTATCTTCAGTCAAACGAGAGGCTAGCACAGATCCCGCTGAGCCAGCGCCCACAATCACATAGTCGTACTCGTCTAAAGGACTCGTAAAACCTGAAATCAAATTAAAGTCCAATCAAGATATATGCCCAGCTCACAACCCGCACGGCATGTTTTTGCTTTTAAATTTATTTTACTCCAAAGTCAAAGAACCTTTATAACGAGCCATGTTAAGTGATCGATAGCCACATGCATGAATGCGCTTGTAAAAATTCTTATTTTTCCCTTAGGTGGATTATTAAATTGATAAAAATTTTCGTGGCTGTGTGTGTGTGTGTGTGTCAAAATTGTATCAAGCCAATTGTTATTTTGAGTAATCCCTTTCAAAACAGTAATCAAAATTTATCATAATCGGCCAATGCGTAAATATGAGAGTTGAACCTTACAATGGTGATTAAACCTTTACATGACTTGAGCAAATTCCAAAGTATTCTTAATTTGGTTTTTAGACTTCTTTTATGCCAATTGCAATATGGGCATAAGAGAAATAAAAATAAAAACTGGCAAATACAAAAACGAATCCGATGCTAGGGGGTTGTCCATTAACGTGTTTTTTTTTATTGTATAACCCTCCATGTTGATACGTAGTGAGGTTTTAGATTCCCCTCCCCCTACTCAAAATCACGTGTTTTTTTAAAAATCGTGCAAATTTTCGGTAGATAAAATACCTTATATCTCATTACAACCCCCCCCCCCCCCCCCCCCCCTCTTTAGTGATATTTCGTGTTTTTTTCCTAATTAACGTGGCATTTTGCTAGTGAGTAAACCACAATAGAAATAATTATGTGGTTGAAAATTTTTGTTTTTAGCAATTCCATGCAAGGTTTAATTGAAGATAAATAAAACTCGAAAAAATCATCGACCTCAGGTGGTACTCGAATCCCACGTCCCATCGCATGCCGGGCGAGTACTTTACCAACTAAGCTACTGAGGACGTCACGTGACACGATGAAATATCTCAAGTGTTTTTTCTCGCTGTCGAAGCCTGCGTATCTCATGTGTCTACACTCAGCGGGATCCAGATCTAATTCTCTGTATCACTCATAAGTCTCCCAGACATGGGATCTCTGATCAATGTTGTAGCTATATGTATAGCTGAGTAGTACACTACTGTCAACACCCGATAGAAATATTTTGACAATTGGTTAAGATCAGAAATGCTTAAACAATTGAAAATTTTTGTTTTTAACAATTCTATGCAAGGATTAATTGAAGATAAATAACACTTGAAAAAATCATCGACCTCAGATGGGACTCGAATCCACGTCCCATCGCAAGCCGGGCGAGTGCTTTACCAACTAAGCTACCGAGGACGTCACGTGACACGATGAAATATCTGAAGTGTTTTTTCTCGCTGTCGAAGCCAGCGTATCTCTGATCAATGTTGTAGCTATATGTATAGCTGAGTAGTTACCGTCAACACCCGAAAGAAATATTTTTACAAATATTTTGACTATTGATTAAGATCAGAATTGCTTAAACAAGTAAATAAAACTCGCCCGGCATGCGATAGGACGTGGGTTCGAGTCCCACCTGAGGTCGATGATTTTTCAAGTGTTATTTATCTTCAATTATATGGTTAATCTTTCAGGTTGACTGTAAATAAAACTAAAAAAGGAATTGGTGATTTTCGATTATATACTCAGTTCAATTACCTACCACTTTTAGCGATTACAAAATTCGCATTAGCTTAATTAGAATTTAACATTATCCCTTTATTAATTCCAAAAATAGGTAAGTACCTACGTTATTTGAATAGTTTTAATGGCAATAGTGAAATTAATAAATTTAATTACAATTAAATTTTATTAAGAGCTACAAGGCTTTAAAACTTTTGTCGTAATTGCGTGCATAGGAAAAACAGTATGCATGAATTTAAGTTTCACATGGGAATATGAATGTAATTTATGATTGCGAGTCCTTCTATCTTATTATTTTTTTGCGTTGTTGCTTAAAAATATTTACTTACCTTTGGGCAATGGGTAGCTGTCTCGAAGGAAGTCGAAGGGATCATTGGCATTCTGTGGCGAGTAGTTGACGGCCACCGTTTGCATCATCATGTTTACTATTGGGCTTTGGGGATACGACCACAACAGGAACCGTCCCTTCCTCCCATTTTCTTTTACTTGTTGCTGTTCTATATCATTTTCTATCTTAATATTTGGAGTTGTAGTGTCAATTTTCATTCCATCTCCCTTACCACCATTCTCTTTTGTTTCAGTTTTGTAGTTGACAGGGTAGGGCCAGAGAATTCGCTGATTGATTTTATTGGCAAAATTTGATTCACGATATTTCCAGTCATTTTCAGGTTCCTCTATAGTCACAATATCTTCGTCATCTTCACATTTGGCACTATTGAATAGAATTGCTAATAGAACTAATGATAGAGTAGATTTTGCTAAGCTCCTCATTTTGCCTGCAATAAAAAATATAGTCTATTAAATAAAATTCATCTTCTATTAATTTTTATTTATAATTTGAAAGGCTTTACTGAAATTTTATTTTTTTACAGAAAATTAAACGTTTATTTTTTTAAAGCTTTAATTCCGAAAAAAATATTCTTAACTAATAAATTATTCATGCCTACCATTATCATTAATTAAAAAATAACTTTTACTAACCTGTGGTATGTAATGATAGTTCCCGACTTTTCAAGGGCAGCGTGTCGACATCCGCACGGCCGGTCGCGGAGTGAGCCTGCGTTTTGACCGGCGCAAGCGCAGAGCCTTGACCGCCGCCTTGTACCGCTACGTTGACATAATAACCAATATCACTCACCCGCATTTAACCACGCTAACAAACATGTTTGGCATGCGCATTAGAATCACTTGACATAAGGAGTAGACTTAGCCTGACGAACAAAACAAATGTCTGCGGTGACGGTCCATGGAGATGTCACTAAAAGTAGGTACGAGCTCATGTTTGACATAGGCATTAGAATCGAAATGTAGAGCGCAATAAATAACAGCTTCCCATAATATAACTTGAAAGTCGGAAGAAAGAGAGATTTATTTTAACTACTCTACGCAATTTTCGTCGGTCTATGATGATAACACAACATAATTCGATGCAGAGGCTTCTATACCTACCAATAAGATAAGCATAATTTTCATTTGTTGTTTAAGAAAAGATAAGGTGAAAGAGATTTGAGACCCTAAACAGAATCTCTTTAGCATTTAGTTGACATTTAGTAGCAGAGATTTGTCTTAACTTCCTAACGATAAAGAAATCGTTATTGATATGCAGTCACATGACTGTATGCAGTACCTACATGCCATTAGTACCATCAAAATATTCGAAGCACTCGGGTGATGAATGATTAATTTATTGTTTCCTGTATCTATTGTAATGAAGACATGGTTGCAGACCTGTAATTTAAGTTAACAGGGATGTCAGTAGATATATTGTGTCTTAAGACCATAATTTTATTTTAAATTTTAAACCTGGCTTATGGATATGATAAATTACATTGACAGTAAGGTTTAGTCACTAATTTCACAACACCCCTCAATCCACCTAGAATTCTAGAATATGAAATTGCACTATAGAAAATAGGTGCTGCTTGTTGCTGTTCGTGCGAAACTCAGTCTACGACACTCTAAGCATTTTTCTCCAGCACAATCACATTTCCAGAGCATATATTTTATTTCTCTCAACTTCTCTCAACGTCCACGTCTTAGCAGCAAAGAAAAATATAAGCGTGCGCACAAGTCTTCGTGGCGTTTGTGATATTTCTGTTTTTATTTATCCTCTCCATTCTGTTGTTCAGTAGAGGAAACATTTTAGAACTTATTAGGTCTAATCAAAAGTTCAAAATGAGGTGCTTCAATGCTTATATTAATTACTACGTATTGAATATTGGCGTTATAAAAATAAAATTGGTCAAATAAATGTAGATTTAATGAAGTGCGAACGAAAAATTATAACGGATAAACTTTAATGACGACCTAAATAAAAACAAGTGCAGTGAAACGCAAAAGCTTCAAGATATTTATGATTCATTTACAAAGGTACCTTAAGGATTACCTTTGTAAATTTAATATTCAATAATAATGGTGGATTTTTATGTGATTTCGTATTAAACACGTTTACTACTACATGCTATGCGCATTTTTTCGTAAAATAAATCTATACCTTGTAAGCTATTGGTAACAGTATGTACACAAAATTCGTTTCCTCTTTGATATTGAGTAAATACTTTTTATTCTTTGACATAAAACAAATCAATCTTAGATTTTTTTTTATAAAAATTGCAAAACTTTTGTTACCGACTGTACTCGTCAGCATGAGTATATTTAGTTCATTGACCCACAACGTGGTGAATATAGTGAAGTCAAAACATAGCTGATTTGCAAGCTATTTAGCTTTCCAATTATAGCTTGTTGTGTGCAGAACACAGTACCTACCTACTCTTTGAGCCGTTATGATTTCGTCTCTAACTACACATTATACGGTAGGCATGAGTGAACAGATGACATGCGCATCGAGTTCAATGAATTAAAAAACGAATAAATACAATTTTGCAAGCAACAAGTTTTATTGAATAAAAGAACATAGTCACGAATTCATCATACTGTCTTTAAATTAATGTGATTGTTGAGGTATCACTACTTAAAGATGAGATTTTTATCATTAATTGCATGGAAACTTCGAAAAATCGAACTATACACACCGCATATTCATTTACTGCTGCAGTTCCCGATATTAAAGCTGTCGTTTGCGACTTACGCCCTTTGATTATATATATATCTAGATTTCCTGTTCGAGTGTCATAAACGTCAAAAAATATATAAGCCAACTGTTGGCGCCAAAGTTTGTTTCGCCCGCTCAGTAGCGTGCTTGTTACCATAGCAACCCATTATTGTTACCATAATAACCATAGTCTTTTGGTGACAATTGCAGCACCACAACACTCTACCTAGACATGTTTATAATCAAAGCTTACGCCACGTCGCGCGTCAAATTTTACTGAACCTACTGTCTCTGTGCTTACTGCGCATACTACCTTACGGTTCATGATATGAATACAAAAACTTGCTAAAGAAAGAGGTCACACAAACTCATTGGAAATAATGATGAATCAGTGCGATTTAAGTAAACTTAAATTAAAAAATACGATTTTGTTGCGTTTTATTTCTATATTTAACTCTACTAACAATATTAAATACCTACCCAAAGCCTCCGTTTCAAACCAATAATAAATGGTAGATTTAAAAAAAACTATTTTTAACTGTAGAATTGTCTTCTCTTATCTTTTTCGATATAACTCCAAGTATGGGTTATTAGTAGGTACTATTCGTACTATTCGACTAACTACTTTGTTTTGATTTGAATATGTACTGATATTATACACTCGTATTATTAGCTACCTATATCTAGTCACATAAGTAAAACCAAAAAGTCATTAAGACTTTTATTTTATATTATCAAATTGAAAGTACTTACAACTGCAACGTACAAATTAAGAGGCCGTCCTATACACAGATTATATAGAGTAAGTCTAATGACAGATTGGAAATGTCAAAATTTGTTCCAGAACTAGAGGAGATTCAGAGTGGCGCTGTTACAAAAAGCAATCAACATTGATAAAAAAGTAAAATGCCACTAAAGCGTCCACGTCCACGCCCGCGCGAGATAGCATTATACGACTAACAATAACTAACGCGATTCCATGCCGTGGTTCTAGGAATTGTCTCATTTTCGGAAACATCAAATCATGGTGCACGATCGGTTTTGCTTGAATTTATAGTTCATTTCGACTTAGGTTTACTAATGTATCTTTTTCATTTTTTTTTATAAAATAAACATTACATTATTTTAAAAGGAAACCTGTAGATTATTGTGTGGTTTTTCAAATTTACAATGATTGCTCGTTATTTTAAAGTTATTTTTATGTTTTATTAAGAAGAAAGTAAAAAATGTGTACAAGCCATCAATTCAATAGAATTGAAATTAAAAAATCCCTTCTGTTTACATGCAAGAATAAGAACTGTTCTTTTAAAATCAGGTGCAATCTTATTCTAATTATATTTCATATTTTTACAACCAGAGAACAAAATGTAAGGAAATTTGCGCCTGGGCCTCTTAAGTTAAAATACTTCTCGAGGCTTCGCTTATGGAATGCTGGTCAGGTCTCGGTACAATGCCCGCCATTTCAAGGTAAATGGTATGAGTGCAATGTACTTAAAACGAAAATAAACAGATCAAGCGTGTGGAGCTTGCAATTTAAGGGTCCGTACTATCTTTTAATCAAATTAAAACATCATTTAGGTCTTGCACTATCTTAAATAAGCCTAGATTTAGACCAACCGTGGCTTAAAACATAATTTTTCCTGTCATTCACCAGACAAAGCATTTATAACTTATTTAATGTTCCAAGCCAGTCAACATTAAAAGTTCATAGGTAGAGATATCATACTTTTTAATCTAGGTTTATTTAGGCTAAATATATATTATGGACGTTGTGCATGCCAAGACAGATACTAATGACATTTTTTGGAAAAAAAAGGATATAATAAGACTCCTATGGTTTGGGGCTAGAGCTAAATAAAGTTTGGTTTTGTTGTGCAATTGGACATTCGATAGCACTATGTATTAAGTTAATAGTGTGAGTGAAGTTAAGTGTAAGAACAGAAATACCAATTTAAAAAAACATGTCAGCACTTTATAGGCTTGATATATCACCATTTCTATTAACAGTATCAGTGCTTACACCTCGATTTGATTCAATGATTTAAAAAGCCTTAAATAGATACAAATAGTGTTTAGAAAATTAAAATATAAGTACTTGCTTAGAACCAAGGTTTAAATAAAGAGAAAGACATGTTAAAATCTTTCTAACTGGTTCTACTCCTTGAAACGGAACCCAATTAAAAGGACAACAAAACGTTGCCAGACCTGCAGCTGCCAACTAACGGACCTGCGAATGTACTGTTATGCATGCATTCACTTGGGATTATCGCATACACAACGACTAATGTTCGTAATACATCATAATGTATGTTTTTATCTATCTATAAGTAATACCTTTTTAAATTAAAGGTGGAGGTCGGCGGCTTAGTATGAGAATGATAAAACTAAAAAAAATATATGATGTACATTACCATGCAAACTTCCATCAAAAATTGGTTTGAACGAGATCTAGTACGTAGTTTTTTTAATACGTCATAAATCATAAACCGCAATTGGATAATGGTACGGAACCCTTCGTGTGCGAGTCCGACTCGCGGCCGGTTTTTTTTACATACCATTTGAACATGAATGTCACTGCACTATCACTCAGAAAAAGTAGCTCATTCCGGTTTATCCATAGACTTAGGATTCGCTATTCTATATCTATGGGTTTATCGGACAAATAGAAGTGATGACGAATGCCAATAGCATAGCTTTATTTAGTTAGGATGCTGATTAACTGTTTTCCTAGGATTCTAATACTTGACCAAATCATATTACTATTTTGGGTCAATCTCAATTTATGACATACCAATTAACATTTTTAATAAAAAATACTTACTGAGTAAAAGTGTATTGTTGCTTGGTGATACTAAAAGCGTTGTAATTATAACAATTTGCATAACTGGATTTATATCTAGCGAATCTAAATTAGTTTTCTGCTATTTGGCGGCCCCGGGCGAAAGTGTCTATTTTTGTTTGAGGTTAGTGGGCTGTGGAAAAACAAGGCCCAGGTGGCAAACTTTCTTTGGTGTTTGTAAACATGAATTTCTTATGACTATCCAAACTCGCCTGTACTTTGGACAGAACATAGAAAGCGTATTAAACAGCATAAATAAAAATATGGAGCGTTTGTGATTCATATCGTGTAAGTTTTCCATTTTATAAAGTCTTTATTGTTACTGTAATACCACAATTTTTAACCGACGAAAAAACGGAGGAGGTTCACACATAACTTTTTACAGAGTTGTCCGATTTTGATATATTTTTTTTTATCTATACTATGTCGATGTCTGTACATTGAAATTATTTTGAAAATTGTTTTTGGGGAGCACTCTATAATCGATACTGAATCCAAAAATGCAATTATTTTAATTCTTGTCTGTCTGTCTGTCTGTCTGTCTGTCGCGATCTTTACGCTAATCTCCGAAGATACTGCACGGATTTCTTTGCGGTTTTTACAAATAGATTAAGGTCACCCGTGCGCTTATATTAGGCTTTGTTTCATTAAATTCTGATGCCGGTAGAAACAAGATTTCAGAAGAAACATGCTCAATTCGCTGCGCCTGCTAAAAAACTCATGGCAAAATGAAACTGGAAGGATTGATTCCAATATAGAATAAGAAGAAACCGAAAATCTATTACTTTATTAAACCGTATTACGAGTACATTGAAGATATTTTTAACCGACTTCATAAAAGGAGGAGGTTCTCTATTCGTTTGAATTATTTTATTGTATGTTTGTTACGCGATTACTCCGTCAATCATGAACAGATATTAAAAATCCTTTTTTTGTTTGAAAGAGGAGTGTCTTGGGAGTATATCCCGACACTCCCGAGGTGGTTTCATTTTCACCAAGTTAGGATCTGATTGAGGAATTACACGGAATCAAAGAAAATTCTCAAAAAATGTAGGCACATAGAGTGTGTTTGTCAACTTTAAGTAACTTATTCAGATGTTTGCGTCTGTTAGTTATCATAAATCATACTGCTGAGCTGAAAATGAAAGTCACAAAAATCCTTAACAGACGTCGACAGATAATATTTTGCAGTGTATTGGGCAGACGTGGCGCTTAAGAGGTACTGACAAGAATGTTTAGCTCTTTTCTTAAAAAATAGTGCTTCACGCAGTCCACAGCGTTGCTTGATATGGCAATCATCCTGTAGTCCACGCAAACGACGTTGCGGGCACAGCTAGTTAGAAATAAGGGTATACCCCGAAGTTGGTCTCATATAAATTTGGAAAAAAACAACCCTAAGGGTAGGAAAACATAAGATGATTTATTGTTCACTCTCAGATTTTGGTTCTGATTTTATATCCACAGAAAATCATAAAATACAAACTTTATAACAAAAAAAAACCGCCGAAAAACTGAAAAGCAAAAAATAATAAGCTTTTCCTCATTTTACCATTTTACGATTTTGTTTTTGATTTATTTAGTATGATATACATTTTGCGATCCACATACTGATATACCTATGCAATTTAAAATCTAGTTTTGTTTATAAAATAAACAATTGGAATCACATGCATTGATCTAAATTTATTTTTATTTTTACCATAGTTATATTACTGAAGCTAAACTTATAAAAATATGTTGTTTTAGTATCTACTTAGAGCGTATAGCATCGTTTAATTTTAATTGCCTCAAAATATAACAGGGTTTTGGCCATAATAAGTTATAACTTACTGCCCGGTCAGCGTAGTGACGCGACAAATTTCATCGTGAATGTAACGGTCCCAGGTTCGATTAGCTTTCGTGTTTATTCAGTAAACTAACTTTTCCCAATTGGCTCGAATCAGGATGTGCTGATAGATAGCCCCGGTCAAAAATCGTTTCAAAAAGATAAATGGTAAATCCTACTACCTTATATTGTAAATGCGATAGTTTGTGAGTATGGATGTATTTTAGTTTGTTACTCTTTCACGCAAAAAACGAATGTACGGATTCGCATGAAATTTTGCATATGTATAGAAAATGATCTGGATTAGCATAAAATGAGGAATAAAGGATATTTTTTATCTCGGTGAAATTTTCCTGTGGTTTATATTGAATAAACTAAAGACCACGCGAGCGGAGTCGCGGGCAATAAATTAAAGAGATACATAATTTTGAGT
This sequence comes from Anania fuscalis, assembly GCA_950371115.1. Classification (NCBI taxonomy): domain Eukaryota; kingdom Metazoa; phylum Arthropoda; class Insecta; order Lepidoptera; family Crambidae; genus Anania; species Anania fuscalis. The sequence goes on along the minus strand of OX493331.1, from coordinate 9,840,884 downwards.
TGTGGATTTCTTTTCTAGCGCTATCTTTTGATGTAAAGTCGTATTATATCTTCCAACACGTGTTGGACTTGTTGCTTGAAGCGCTTTTATTTCACGCTATGTGAACCTCGCAGCGTAGCAAGCGGAAAACTGTTTCAGACTAGTTAAGCATATCACCGCAAGATGGCGTTTCTCACCAAATGAAGAATAAATAAATACTAGATACTACTGTTATTATTCTTTGTATGTCTGTTCAAGTTTTCTTTAGATTTTTATAAAATACTAGCATTTGACCGCGGCTACGCTCGCGCTAATCTAGATTTAAAAATAAGGGACAATATAAACTTTAAACTTAATCCAATTACAATATTAAAATAAAACTCGACGCACATAACTAAACCGTAAAAATATTTTTTTAAGCAAATCGCTAAACTTATATTACATACGCATTGTATGTCTGTCGCAGAACCGACGAGAGGTGGAGCAGGAAGGTTCTCGAATGGAGACCACGCTTTGGCAAACGTAGTGTAGGACGCCCCCCGGCTAGATGGATCGATGACCTGAAGAAGGCAGCTGGCAGTGACTGGATGCAAAGGGCGGGAGGTCGTGCGCTGTGGCGCTCCTTAGGGGAAGCCTATGTCCAGCAGTGGACTGCAGCAGGCTGATATGATGTATAGGCTGTAGCGCGAGACATCGACGAACTTTTTATTATTCTGATAACATAAAAATAAACCGCGGTTTAAAATGTGCTCATTTCAGTGTCACTTGAGTAGTAATCATGAAATACATTTTAGTAAGATGTTATGACAATTACCATAAAATTACAGTTTATAGACAAAGGTAACAGTAATTATTTTAAGATCTGTGTTACAATTCATGATAATTGGTGGAGTTATAAGACGTGAAAGCGTAACAAAACAATCAACAAACAAAGTCACTTACGCCTTTAAAAAATTAAATTAGTTAGGATTAAAGTTTGTATATACCTATTCTAATCCCACAATTTCCAAAAAATCATGGGTAGTTATAAGTTTTCATTTGCAAAAGTCCCTAGGTCCAGTGGTTAGGACTGCGCGTTGATATATCACCTAGTCAGTCAGTTTGCCATTTTATATAATTATGCAGTGTCCGATCAGCTGTAGGGGGACGATCAGGGGTAGATAAATGAAGAGGCCAATTTTTTTTTTCAATCTAAGTTGCCTTAAATGTTACACAGTAGTTTTCGCTGACTTGCTACACTTGTAAACTTTCACGTTTTATAAATATTATCATGTGAGGTATCGGGAAATTCCCTACGCCATACTCCATACCCAAAAGTACCTCAATATTTTTAGAAAGCTGAGATATTTGCTCGTGGTAGACAGACAGACGGATAGACTTGCAGAAGTAGAGAATTAGTAATAACACGAAACATGTGACAATACATTATTTTTTACAAATACAAAATTGAAACCCAATTTTAGTGCTGTAAGTCAGAAAACTCTAATTGTGTAAGACTCCAACCATAAGCCAAAATGTTTAAATAATAAATTCAGTAATTTTAGTTCGACAATAAAGAACTTTAAATACGAAATTAAATCCCCTTTTCACGGGGTTAAGGGTTGAAATTCCAACAAAATCCATATACTTTGCCAGAGCTTTAAACTATAAGCGATATTATTTTTTGTGATTTATACTTTGAAAATGAAGGAATTTCCACACACAATTTGATCCCTCTTTTTACCACATAGGGGGTTAATTTATAAAAAAACGCTGAAACACTGTTAATTTATTTCCATACGTCAGCCTAAACACAAAATTTGGAAATCCAAACTTCAAATCTGACGGACTTTCATACAAACTTTTACTCCTTACTTTAATCCCTTAAGGGTAGAATTTCTAAAAATCCTTCTTAAGTGAATGCCTGCACTGTAGGTATCACCGATTGCGTGAGTGCATGACCATAAGTATATTTATTTACTTTGAAAATAAAGAAATTCAAATACAAAATGTATACCCTTTTCACCCCCTTAAGGGTTAAAATTCCAACAACAATGGTATACCTCGCTTAAGTTTTCAACCATAAGCCTAAATTATAAAAAGAGTGATTTTAACTAACATAATAAAGAACTTCAAATAAAAAATGTATCCCCTTTTCACCCCCTTTAGGGTTAAAATTTCAACAACACCAACATACTTTGCGTGAGTTATCAACCGTAAGCCTAAATAAAAAGTTGAGTGATTTTTACTTAGAAATAATAAACCTTCAAGTAAAAATTATCCCCTTTTCACCCCTTTAAGGGTTAAAATTCCAACAACATAGATATGCCTTGCCTAAGCTACCAACTATAAGCTTAAATAATAAATTGAGTGAATTTTAGTTAGAAATTAAAGAACTTTAAATACAAAAATCCCCTTTTTACCCCCATAAGGGTTAAAATTCCAACAACAACGATATACTTTGACTGGGTTCCCAACCGTACGCCTAATTAATAATTTTAGTGATTTTTACTTTGAAAACGACGGACTTTCAATACACACCTTTATCCCCCTTTTTACCCTATTGGGGGTGAATTTAGCAAAAACGCTGAGACACGTGTTAATTCATTTTCATACGTCAGCCTAACCATAAAATTTGGAGATCCTAACTTCAAAACTGACGGACTTTCATACAAACTTTCACCCCCTATTTTACCCCCTTAAGGGTGGAATTTCCAAAACTCCTTCCTTAGTGGATGCCTACACTGTATAAGGTATCTATGTGCAAAATTTCAAGTCTCTAGGTTCAGCGGTCTGGGCTGTGCGTTGATAGACCAACAGTCAGTTTAGAATTTTATATAGTAGATTACGCTGTGTGCTAAATTGAGCGGAATTAAATTTTAGAATGAAACCTAAATTTTGTGAATATGTATAGAGTTGTATTCCGTAAATAATAAAAAAACATTCTTATTATATAAATTTTTGTCCTTCACTCCCACTTCCTTCGGCGGTAGAATCACTCACCTCAGATATACTTAGCTCCTTTTTTCATGATCAACGTTGTGGCACCGTGAATGTCCTGGAATTGATTCTCGGTTTGAGTCAATTTCAAAAACGATTTCTTCCTATATAAGCTCAGATCTTGATGTGCTGGCAGAAACCGTAGTAAATTGTTGTTCCTCTTAACACAGGATCCTAATTCCTTGCTTCTAGTGATGCGTTGGTATGTAGTCATTTTGTTAATTACCTGGTGGCAAATCATTTTTAGACTTTATTTTACTTCTAATGGTAAGACAAATCTAATGGCTTTATAAATTAAAAAATAACGTGAAGATATTATTTTGAAACTAACCTACGTCACCACAACAAGTCAATAGTTACTTACACAGAGCATTAAAATAAGGGTTTACTAATAATTCTTTTCCTAGAATTTCTCTCTTATTTCACATTATTTGACAAATACTAATATGTACCTAAGCAGCTAGGATCAGTCAGGATCAAGCAACATAATTACCTATTTATTGTGCTTTGATAAAAAAAAACATCACCTGTGTACTCAAATGGAACTGAGACTGTAAAACTACCTAGTTCGTATACATATCTACGTCTATAGATAGAGAGAGAGTTAGAACTTAATTTTTGTCCGTAAATAAACCAATGCAAGCAATATTATCAGCCGGTTTAATAATTGGCGCTGGACACACAAAGACTGGGTTCGAATTTCTAAAGGAGCAAGCGTTTATTTGATGAGTATTTGTACCGACTCAGTCACGGATGTCATACTTATTATGGCTTTTGTTTTTCCATATAGTCAAGAAACTAAATAATTAATTCATGATTGTTGGAAGAATATATATAAAGTTCGATTTATATTTTTGATATTTTTTTCTTTATGAATGACAAAAGTTACATTTTATGGTCGAGTTTTAGGTGTCTCGTATTTATTTACCCATTTTATTATTTCAAATGATGAATACTTGCTTCTGATTTATTTACAAGAATCAATCCCTGCAACATTCACGTCCAAATCAATAATTGTCGCGGATGTAATATCAAAATGGACGCTTTCAATCACGCGTGAAGTAACGCAGCGCAGGGCACGTGGGAATATCGCCGGGATTCTAGGAAAACCAGGGAATCTACTTAACGCGTATTTCAGAGTTCATCGCATAATATAAATTTCCCGTAGTTAATTACTACTGGGAATTTATTATTGCACCTGCACGTTGCATCATTTGGCGTATAACTTAAATATGCTTGAGACATAATATTTAATGTATATGCCACCGTTAAATTGTAAATACTATTAGATTATATTCTATCTAGCGAGATTGTATACTGTCGAAAGATTGTGAACCTTAAAATACTGCTTACAATTTAACGCATTTTTGATTGTAATTAAACTGTTTCACTTCGATAGATTATATTCTACCGAAAAATAATGCGTTAAATTGGAAGCAGTATGTTACGGTTCACAATCTTTTGTCAGTTTAAAATGTCGCTAGATTTATAATCTAACGGTATTTACAATTTGACAGTGACATATATGATACTTCCAGTTCAATTCTCCACTCACAAGTAAAATCAAAATGAATACGTTGTATACATGAGTAGATATGTTCTCAAACAAAAACCCCAAATGGATGGAAGCTGCGCTTTGCTGTCTTGGGTGAAAACCTTTGAGAAGGGTAGAGACCTAATCAGTTAATGCTTGGCCCTTCATTTCTTCGAATTTGAATGGTCGATAGTATGAATAAAACGAAAATAAATGTTGTTTATTTGTATTCATATCGTTAATATAAAATGGAATATCACGTATAGCACTAAATGGCCACGAACGATGTTTTATCAAAGTGAAAATACGAAGCACTTATTCCGCGCATCCTTTCAACAGGTCGTGGTGACTGTAAGTGGTTCAAGAAAGCTTCACAAAAAATATTCGTAATTGAATGAAATACGAATTTATTATCCTAATATGAATACTAACAACGGCAAATAATTTTAACACACCTGCACATGGTACGGACAACAGCACGTCGACCTACCACAAAATATCAAATTTTCTCAGTTTAAAATGAACTCTATATGTCAGGCTTAAAGTTGAAAATCTATTGGAGGATTTTTGACTTTTGGGGTAGGTCAACGTGCTGTTGACTGTACAACAAATTTCAGATAGCAATACTAACACTTTGTCGGTATTTACTAACTGTTGTTTTTATTTATCTTTCAGTTTGCACTATACTTAATCACACCAAGTTTTAAATTTAACACTCATTCCATAGTAGAAGTTTTTATACTTGGTCACAGGTTTCGTCGTTTTATTTCCTGTGTAGCGATCTTTTGTGTTCTTTATTTCTTAGGATATCCGCCATAATAACATACTAATCTGTAAAGAAAGTACCGGGAAAAGATTAATGATACACAAAAAGTTAGTTATTCATCCAAATTTATTTTATCACCTTCAAAATATGCTCCTTCAGAAGCGATACACTTACGCCAACGAATAATACAATCATCAAAACCATTTTTAAACGCTTTTTTCGGAATCGAGTTCAGTTCTCGCCGCGAATTCTCCTTAATGTCTTCTACCGAATGAAACCGGGTGCCACGAAGTGGTAATTTGAGTTTAGGAAAAGAAAGAAGTCGGCTGGAGCCATGGTGAATAAGGTGGCTGCTCGATGGTATTTGTTGAGTTTTTGGTCAAAAATTCGTACACAATGATGGCTTGTGGGAAAGCGCATTATCGTGGTGCAAAATCCAAGAATTTTCATTTCACAAATCTGGCCTTTTTCGTCTAATTTGCTCTCTTAAACGCCGCATAACGCTTAGATAATACTCTTTTTTATCGTTTGACCTTCTGGCAAGAATTCTGAGTGCACAATACCGCGACAGTCAAAGAAAACAGTCAACATGACTTTGACTTTCGATCGAGTTTGGCGCGGTTTCTTCGGTTTCGGTTCAGTTAGAAGGCGCCACTCCGAAGCTTGTTGACTAGTTTGCATGTCAAACTCGTAAACCCACGTCTCGTTACCAGTAACAATGCGTTTCATGAATGTTGGGTTGGAATTGACTTGTTGTAGCATGTCCTCAGCGACTCTTTTGCGATTGAGTTTTTGGAGAAAATTCAGGTCTTCTGGGACTAGCCAAGCAACATGTTTACCTAATACCCAATCGATTATTTAAAATGGTACGAATCGACTCGTGTGACACAGAAAGTTCGACTAGCTCTCTCAAACTTGAAAGAGGATTTTCAGTCACTATTTTCTTCACTTTTGCGATGTTATCTTCAGTAGCAGACGTTGATGGCCTACCAGAGCGAGGCAAATCTTCCATCACATCTCGACCGCTTTTGAATGCTTTGTGTCACTCATATACACGTGTTTTTGATAAAGTCGATTCACCGTAAGCCTTCTGTAACATTTTTAGAGACTCCGAACACGTTAGCCATCGAGCAGCCACCTTATTCACCAGATATGGCTCCAGCCGACTTCTTTCTTTTTCCTAAACTCAAATTACCACTTCGTGGCACCCGGTTTTATTCAGTAGAAGACATAAAGAAGAATTCGCGGCGAGAACTGAACTCGATTCCGGAAAAAGCGTCTAAAAAATGTTTTGATGATTGGATTATTCGTTGGCGTAAGTGTATCGCTTTTGAAGGAGCATACTTTGAAGGTGATAATATAAATTTGGATGAATAACTAACATTTTGTGTATTATTAATCTTTTCCCGGTATTTTCTTGACAGAGTAGTATATTGTGTCAGCATTTTAAATGCCTATCTGTTACATTTATAAAGCTACAACCTTTTATTAGTAAGACGGATGGACCGACAGGCAAATTGCTTAAGTTTAATAGTTATTTCTATCCATTTTTTTTACTGACATTAAACTAGATTAGTACTCGTACTATTAGTATTTTGCACCTAATTTAACAAGTTATCTTTAAGAAGTTTAATTTTCTGAACTGTTAGATAAAAAGCTCGTGATTATCTACTAAAAGCAGTCATCGTTTTCCATTTGTATCACAATCAGTCCACTTGAGTCCACTGCTGGATATAGTCCTCTTCCAACGCAATTCAGTTTGTATGAAACAATGAAATACGTATTCTACAAACTCGTTCGTAATGTTATTAGTTATTTCGTTTGTTGCTTAATTAGGTAGTTCATCAATGGCTCATACCTAATAGTCTGCTGCTTCGTTGGAGGATTGTTTTTAAGAAAAAGTTGGTTGCTTGGGTGCTTAGTGAGAGTTTTTATAGTTTAGAGGAATATTTTAAATTGATTTATAAATAGTTTTATATAAATCGGTTATTTAAATATAATTATTACTTAATTGACTTTAATTTCAATTTTATGACATTGTTATTAAAAAAATTGTCATTTTATGATTAATCATATAATCAGACTTTATAATAATTTGGAAAATCTTGATTAATATTTGCACGCCTGCATGCAGGTTGAATACCTGGAAATACCTACTTTAAGATCTGCAATATGTAACTTGCATATTAAGTTAAAAAGTATTCTGGCAAATAAATAATTGATATTATTTGATTTGAGGGACTTTGCCCTAATCTTCGCTAACAAGAAATATTGCTGCCCATTCTCAGTTCTACACAAGCTCTGGCCTAGATGTTTTGCATCATTTTCATATTCTCGTAGACAATTGCTTTAAAATTTCAGGTTTTACTTAAGCACCAAAACACATTGACTAACTACTTCTTTAAAATCCAGTCGCAAGTAGCATACATATACTTAATTAGAATACTAAAAACCTAATTAAAGCGTAATTATATCTGAAAGATTGCGTCACTGGCTCCTCAGTAAGTGCCTAGGTATTAATTAAAACAAAATTCTTAACGGACTTCTCACTTTGAGTTCTATTAATGTGCTTTTAAAACGAGTTCGGTTTGTAAACTACGTTTTAATTAATTGGGGAAACCACAAGGCTGCACTTTTTAATTTCATATGATTCTAAATAATTAGTTTGCTTCCGGTGCTTGCTTAACTTGCTGGAGTGGAGTGAAAAAATACAAATTTACTTATCAACATATCTAAACTTAACCTCTTATTGTGCGGCGATACCTTCTGCTCTGATTTTTTGGTATAGATATTAAACGAAAATAGTATTAGCATGCACCAAAAAATCGTCACGAAAATGAATTATATTAAGTCAATAAACTTAACTTTAAAGGTTGAATTCGCTTTCTTTTCCTTTTAATAGAAAAAATGCTTTATTTGCCCAAAAATAGTTAACAACTAGCAGCGAACGAAAATTCCTCAATTAAACAAAAAATGTCAGGGTGTTTGTAACTGAATTTATGCTGGCATCGGCTGACGTATTTTGTACTTTTTGTGGAGGGAAGCTTTGTTTTATGTGACATGTACGAGTGTGTCAAAAGTTCAGCCTACTAGTTGGTTGTGGTGAACGTTCTCTACATTATGCTACACAGTAAATATTGCCTTAATTACGATTGGATAAATTATTTTTTATCCTGGTGAATGATTTGACGATGAAGCGAGTAATAAATAATGTATTCCTTATTTCAGGTTTGATGGTCGTGTCTGTCATTTACTTTGATAGTATTCTGTGGTAATACTTTCTTTGACTTTTTACACCACTTTTACGTATTAAACTTTAATACATAGTATATGACAGACACCGACCATCAAACCAATTTAAAATAAGTATTAAGTAAGGTATTTAATAATTAAACACCTTACTTAATACTTATTTTAAAATAAACATTCTCTCAGTGCACTGCATAGATAAGTTATATAGCAAAAAATAGGATGAAAATAAAATTGTTACTGAATACAAAATACCAAGCAAGCGTATAGGTTATAAGGAAATAATGCAGGACTGAATCGTGTAATACCTACCGTCTGACATAATTGAAAAACATAAAAACCCTATTTCTAACTATGAGAGATTAATAATATGAAGTAAAAGTGTCACAGATGTAAAAAGTTTCAGAGAATGATCGTACTCGGGTGTGCTTAGAATAATAATATCCAAAATGAGATCTCAGCGTAAGGCTGTGGAATGAATACCGTATCAAATGGCAAACATTATGCAAAACTACCAACTTTGTCTGTTACTCTTACACACAAAATTTACTTAACAGATTTAAATAAATTTAGTCAAGATAATGCTTGAATCCTAGAATTTACGGCTTTTCTTAACTTTACCCCTTTGGAAGTAGAAGCTACGGGCAAAGCTATAATTTTTATAAATATAGGTATTTGTATACTTTGTGTACGGCGTAATTACTGGGAATACAGTCGCATTTTTCAACTCGATCAAGTAGTTTCACTATTTTTGAAAGACAGGTGATATTTACCCTGAGAATATTACCCCGAGAGATGCGTAGTAAAGTTTTTCCGTGACATGCCGAAATTTACGCGAGTAAATGGAGACTCGAGCCACTTGTTATGTACCTTTAAAAAAGATACTACTGAATATTTTTTATTTTATTTTATAACTAGCTGTTGTCCGCGGTTTCGCTTAGGCGATCTTTAGTTTATTCAAAATATCCACATTTAACCGAGATAAAAGTATCCTATAATTTTAATCCAGAAAATATGCTGTATGTGTGCAAAATGTGTTGAGTCGTTACGCCATACTCGAACAAAAAATAGCACTTTATAGTTTAATATTTCGCAAACGGATCCCCAAAAAAGGTTGACAAAGGTTAACCCTAAAAGCTAAGAAAAATAAAAAAATAAGCTTTACTTTACCATTAACATTCATTTATTTTAACGCATAACTACATACAAACATATTAAACATAAGCCATTAAACCTACCTAAATCTTTTCAATGATAATGAAATGGATGAAAAGGAATAGCCGAGGATAAGAATTCACTGTCGTGCACTGGGAGAGGCATATGCCCAGCAGTAGACTAACGTCATGACATCATTCATTTTAGAGCGAATTCTAAGTCTTTTGTTTTAGTAACGTCTCTTTTATCATTTTTATGGTCAGAATTAGCAGAGCGCTGCAGTCCGCTTTTTTTCCCTTGGCTCCAAATTATAAGCAGCATCAATTGCGTCACCTGCTCCTGCTTCAAGTTCAAGTACTGGTCTCGTCAGACTGCCTTTTACTACTTTCATCGTACAGTCAGTATTTCGTAGTAGTAAGTGCCTATTTAGTTCCAGTCTTCAGTTCAGTTAGTTCTTTTACTTTGTAGTTTTTTTACTTAGTTACGAACACAATTTTCTTCACATCTTTTTTTTTCAATTTTACGGCTTTGGACTTGTACATACAGCCTATCATTTAGTGTTGTCTTATTATTTATATAATTTTCCCATTAATGTTGTTAAAAACATATCGCTTATTATCGTCTCTTCATTGAGGTTTGTGTTAAATTTCTTTAAAAGTTGACATCACATAATTGTATATCTCTTGATAGTTTTCTATATTCTTCAGTAAAGATGGCAAGAGGCGGGGTATTTCTTCATCTTTGTATACCTTGATTAAGCCATCTATAAGTATCAGTCTTTGGAAATTGAAGGCCGGGCAATGTAAAATTAAATGATCCAGTGTGGCTTGTTCGTTATTACAGTATTCACATGTGTCTGAGGGGATGATATTTATTCTTTTGAGATGTGCTGGAAATCTCCCATGTCCGAATCTTAACCGGCTTAATGTAGTAATTAATCTTCTCTCATGTGCTGATTTCAATTTGAAGTACCAAGGTTTAATAGGGATATTGTCTTGGATATCGGCTTACCACTTTCCTTTCGATTGCTTGGTACGCTCCCATTCTAGACTCCAGTTTTTAAACATTCTTACTTTCACATACGAGTAATAATCAGTGAAGAGCACAGACGGAGGACGATTTAGCGAAGTGTCGGCTGGTGGTGATTGAATCTTCATTAGACTGTCAGCAATTTCGTTTCCTATGATCTCGCAATGTGCACGTACCCATAAAAATTCTATTATCTTGTGTGGATTGTCATGTATGAACTGTCTGATTCCTGTTATGTACAAATTATTTTTGTACGATATATTCGGATTTTTTCAACGAATTTATAACACTCAATGAATCGGTTATTATTAAGAATTTATCGGTATTTGAGATTCCACTTATGTATCTTAATGCAGTATAAATGGCATAAGCTTCTGCAGTAAATATAGATGAATGTTTGTCCAACGTAAAACAACGTCCAAATTTTCTGCATGAATCGTAATACGCTGCTTTAGTGGCATCATCTGTCTTGGAACCATCTGTGTATATATAATAGTATTCCCGTTTTTCTGTGTTAACGAAATGTAGAAACTCTTCATTATTTTCCACTTTCTGACTACATATCAAAAGTTTGGTAATTTGTATCTGTAATTTACTTAATTCCCATCCTACATTATGGTTTATGCATTTGCAAATATCTTTCAAATCACGAAAGTTTCCAGTTCGTAAAATCATATTATTTTTATATTTACATTGGTAGTTCTTATTAGCTAAAACTTTAATACAAAATTTATCCATCAAATATTGAAACCTTATCAAAATAGGTGGTATACCAGCCTCTATTTCTAGAGAGTTTATAGGCGTTGAACACATAGCACCAGATATTATTCTTAAACCTTTATTTTGAGTAACCTCTAGTCTACGAAACAGAGACTGGCTTATAAATTTTCCGTAAATTATTAGGCCATAATCATAGTGGCTTCTAACTATTGCTTTGTAAATCATGTTTAAAAGTTTGGGATCCATACCCCAAGTAACACTACATAAATACCTCATAATATTTACATGTTTTTGCATTTTATTTACAGTTTTAGAAATATGTGAGTGAAATGTCATTTTTGAGTCAAATATTACCCCTAGAAATGTTTTCTCTTCAACAAAATCAATATTTACAAAATTATACTTTACATTAATATTTACAAGATAAAAGTCAATTTTTTGTTAAATATTACAGCTGAACTTTTTAATGGGTTTATATCTAGATCAAGAAAATCGTTGTAATAAAGAAATAATAAGTCTAAACCTTCATTTAAGGTATTGACAGCTTGAGAAACATTTTTATTACATGTATAAAGTACGATATCATCTGCATATTGATGATTGATTAAATTTTATATAAACCTCGCGTGAATAAAAAAAATCAAATACCCATTTACAAATTTTACCCGGAATATTATAACTATACAAAATTTTTACAAGTGTGGATAAATTTATGTTATCGAATTACATCCAAAAAACGTACTGACTTTGTTGTATTTTTTAAAAAAGCTTCGTTTATATCGCCTGCAAATTTTACTAAACTATCTGTCGTGCTATAGCCTTTACGGAAGCCGTATTGGTCTGATGGGATCAAAAGCCTGGATTCCGCATAAATTTCAAGTCTGCTTTTGATCATGTTTTCGAAAATTTTGCCTAAGCAGGATGATAAAGATATAGGTCTGTATGAGTCGGCTAGTGTAGGGTCTTTATCAGATTTTAAAATAGGAACTACCGCAATAGTTTTCCAAGAACTGGGAATAATATTCTCGTGCCACAATTTATTATAAATATCTAAAAGAATCAATTGAGCAGATTGGTCGAGCCGTTTAATCAAGATGTAAGGAATAGAGTCTAAACCAGGGGTTGTATCTTTTTTACTTTTGAGAGACAAGTAGAATTGTTCTTTTGAGAATGGTAAATTTAAATGAGTATTAAATTCATTTTCTTGAAAATAATGGTTAAGATGTTCCGTATCTGCAAATTGATATGAAGCGATTTTATTCAAGAAATCATCAATAAAATTATCCTCTTTAGCTTTGGGAGAACTATTTTTACAATTAAATCTTTTAACTAATTTCCAGACATGACTAGTGGGAGTTTTTCGGTTAAAACTGGAGCAAAATGTTTCCCAAGAATTTTTCTTTTGTTGTTTTATTATTCGTTTTTTAGAAGCGTCCAATTTCTTATATATCATATAATTGTCTATATGGATATATATAACGTCTATATAGATATAAAGCATATCTACTCTCTTTTACCGCGTTCGCACAAGTTTCGTTCCACCAGGGAACAGGCTTGTGAGTTTTTTGTTGATCATTTCCATTTTTTGATAACGGCACTAATTCGTTTCTTAGGTCATTGACCAAATTACAAAATTTATTATACGCCGATAAAGGTTTGGATTCAAAGAAAAGTTCATTAAATAGCACTTCTGATTTTTTGGTATAGCTTGATTTTTTGGTATAGATATTAAATTTTGATAAACGCTTAAGTAATTGTATTTGATAAGCAATTAGTCTATTCAATCTATTTAATTTGTTTTCAAATTATTGCTGGTTTTGTTTTCTCGAGAATAAATAACTATTCCTTGTAATAATAAAATTAAATATGTAAACGGTAGAGTCCCGTTAATAATCAGATACAGCCATAATCACAATTGTCCATGCAATTAGACACCTAATCAATGCGAGGTTTCAGAACCTTTGGATAGCAAACGCAGATTACACATTAAGGCATAGTACGTTTCAAGACACGTTCCCAGCTACGGGGGTAAACCCAGTAATTCTGCGGACAGAGTTACTGGGTTTACCCCATTTCTGTAAAGTGAAGTGCAATTAGGAACTTATCGTCGGAGATACTGCTACAACTAAGCACTTACATCGGGGAGCGGGCGCGAGGGCATCACGCTTTAAATGCAGTTATGCTTATCTTGACAGGGTAACTCCTTGTAATAATGATATCATAGTTTTTTTTACGAATATTTCGTAAAGAAATAAGTTCCTTAAGTAAATGATTTCAAAATGATACCTAATAATGAATGATGAACGATACCTAAGCCGATGTCACGATAGGTTTTTTTTTCCATGGGACCAATATTCATAATAAAAAATATTTTTTTACAAGACTTCACAAATCGTAACAGCTGATCGGTAATCGAATAGCTATGGGCCAGTAAAGATGTTTTTCATTTTGTATTAGACACTATTTCAATTATACATTTTGTAAAAAAATACTGCTGTAGTTAATTCCCAAAACAAATCCAGTTACGGTTGCAATCAAATTAGTGTTGTCAAACTTTCGCTCGTTGTTTCAGGGGAAATCGTTAGGGGGATTGGAAAATTGTTTGTGAAGATTATGTGTTATGCATTTCCTATCAGCGCCTTTACATAGTACGTATTTAGATAAAATTTACTCAGGCCGACCGAGGAGACCGACTAGTATTTGTGCGTCATCTTCTATAAATATATTGCCCACCTATACCTTAAACACCACTGTGACGTGACTACAGACTAAACATAGATTAAGCTACTAAAACTAAGTAAATAACAATTCCTTAAAAAGTATAGGCTAGCACTAGAAAAATTTCGACAACATAAAGGTGTACAACGGGAATGAAAGTTTGTATCACGTTTATTTACGTAGTATTTAAATCCCTTTGGTTTGTATGGGGAAATTGATACTTGTGCTGTCAAATTATAGAGATCTGTAGCGAATTCTAAGTCTATGGTTTATAAAGAAAACAGTACCATATACAAACAAAGTCAGGTTAGTTAAGTACACCATTTATAACTCATCAAAGACCGATGTTTATGATTTTTTATTTTTTTAACATTTCGTAATGATTTTGATGTCGACTCTAATATCACGCGAATAAAGTCTAAAATAAAAAAGCTTCTATCTAAATCCTTAAAATAATAAGCTGTTCCCCAGATAATTACTTCTTTAATTTTATTATCACTCACATGTAAAATTCTGCATACTTAAGTTGATGAAAGAATTTGCACTTCATAGATTTTATTCCCATAAACCTTACGAACATACCGTATCTACGTCATAGTAGCGCGATGTTGTGTTGTAAAATTGGATCACGGACAAGGTAATTGATTTAAAAAATATTAAAATTATTTGGGTTTCCTGGGAGATGCTAGTAGCTTTAAGACTATTTTATATGTTAATTATTTACTTCGTGACTACTACAGGTGTGTTGTCTAGCTTTATTTTCATATTTTTATTCCTGATTACCTTGAGCTTTGCCCGAAGAATAGAATAATATATCACAATTCTTTTTGTGAATTGATTTTTCAGACGTTTTTCATGAATACCCGTGTAGTGTGTAAAAAATTCAGTATGAAAGCGTTTTATTATTTATTGGCCCTCGAAAGTGACTGCGGTAAAAATACGGGGGAGGTATCGTATAGGCTATAAAAATAAAATGTATAAGTAATAAACATTTATTAACAGTTAAAAGCTGATTACATCATAATCTTAAGCTAACAGTCATGTACTTACATTAAGCCTATAATAATAAACAAAACATAACGATAGTGCTTTCTCTATAAATCACATTTAAATATAGCTATAAGGTATTACATTTTATACATTTTGTCAAAAAAGTTTCGGGAATTGATGATTTGTTTATGGTTCCAAATTCAAAATTATATATTTTTTTGTTGTTATAAGATTGGCTCAACTGTTTTCCATTTTGGCGCGGAGTTTGAGTTACATCTGATAATTAGATTAAATTCAGTATTGCTTTTAGTTATACCATATCTAGTGTGTATTGCGAATTTCATAATGGACAACAAAATCAACAAAGAGTTTGTCCTAAAGGAGGTCACCAGTGACCTCCTTTTGCATCGTCAATGGGATTTCGTGTTCGGAGTCTACGAAAATGTTACAGAAGGCTTACGGTGAATCGACTTTATCAAAAACACGTGTTTATGAGTGGTACAAAGCGTTCAAAAGCGGTCGAGATGTGATGGAAGATTTGCCTCGCTCTGGTAGGCCATCAACGTCTGCTACTGAAGATAACATCGCAAAAGTAAAGGAAATAGTGACTGAAAATCCTCATTCAAGTTTGAGAGAGCTAGCCGTCGAACTTTCTGTATCACACGAGTCCATTCGTACCCACGGACGTAAAATTCGTACCATTTTAAATAATCAATTGGGTAGGGTAGTTTAGCCTGTTTGCCGGACACCCCCTGTTGTCGGACACTTTTCAGTTTTGTCGCAATAATAAGAAAATATGACCTTACTCGTTCAAAAACCAACGTTTACTTAATTTTGTCGAATGTACCCCATACAATTTTAAATTTTTGTGATATTAATAGTTCATACCCCTGGTCAGTGGGCTTCTAAAGAGTAAAGTAGTACGTTGGTGTGCCTAGACATAAATAGTGCGCAGGAGTTACTTGCAAGGTAAGTAAAAGTACTTACTATAATGTTTTGAAAATGTTTCAGGACATTGTGGATTGGTTCATTAAATGATATTTTGGTCCAAATAAGTGATATTTATAGTTTGTGTTAACTAAATCTAGTGGCCGGCTAACCAACGTACAAATTAGTGAGTAATCTAGTTCTCGGCCGGCCGGTCGAAAACCAAAGTGTAATGTATTAAATTAAATAAATTGTACACATGTGTATGAAAGATTTATTTAAAGAGACACTATTTTTTCTTAAACTCTATTCATTCTTACAGTGAGAGGCTAACAGACGGACGCAAATTTTGACAAAATACTTGCAGAAAAACCCTATTAAGTAAACTTATTAAGTATTTGATGGTCGAAAAACCACTTTTTGAAGTTGGTTTTCGACACTTAAATTTGATGTCCGAGAAATGACAAGTAGCTATTTAGTTTTTGGCCAATATCGAGCATTGAAAAGGTACCCATGCTTAGATTTGTTTTTTTTTTATATTTAAAGCTACTTCTTAAAGTATATTTTATAAAAAAGTTTAATAAAAAACTAAAAACCGACTTCAAAATGAAACTAAAAAGCGAAAAATAATATTGACTAAAACATACCTAATCAGTTCTTTTTGGAGTCGGTGCCAGCCATCGAGAGTTAAAATGTGTTCATTCGCACCGACTCCAAAAAGAACTGATTAGGTATGTTTTAGTCAATATTATTTTTCGCTTTTTAGTTTCATTTTAAAGTCGGTTTTTAGTTTTTTATTAAACTTTTTTTATTTTACAATTTTAAGTGTTAAGTCCTCTATTTTTTCCCTCCTAACTTCGCCAAAAAATACTTTACAGCCAAGTAACCTTTACTAATATTGGTCCTCTATGGACCCCCATCCAATGGTATGATAAAAATAAGGTGTTATAGAGGGTCAATTTTTCGACGAAAATTTTTAAGTCTTAAGAAAAGGGTTTACCTACACTCCAACCAGAACGGCGGCTATTTTGGTGTCGTAACCATAGGATAAGGTCTCGCGTTAAATAACAGGTTAAATTAAGAAAGGAACTTTCAATTTTTTTTTCGTTACTGGGTGTGCGGGTACGCCCCCAGTAAATAAAAATTGGCGGTCTGGTACCTCATAAGCTCCAAGTCTGCTCAACACACTGCGAAATACGTTCTGTCGACAAATTGCAGTATTATCTTATAACTCCTATCCGTTAAGGAGTTCTGTGGCTTCCATCATCAGGTCAGCAACATGACATGATGATTACCAGACCCAAAAATCAGCATCGAGTCAGAAAATATATGCAAAACATTATAGGTGCCTATAAAAATTGAGGGTTGCCCTCGATTTCCCAGGGATCCCATCATCAGAATCTGACTTGGTGTAAATGGGACCACCTCGGGAGTATACCCTTTCAAACTAAAAAATAAATTTTGAAATCGGTCCATAATTGACGGCGTAATCGCGTAACATACATACAAAAAAAAAAAAAAAAACAACAACATTCAGACGAATTGAGAACCTCCTCCTTTTTTTTGAAGTCGGTTAATAAAATACATCAAAACGAATATTTAAGTTTGGGATAATATATTTTAGATTTTAAATTATATTCAATCAGCTTATAGGTTTCGGTTGTGTTTCAAAGGCTTTGTCAATGATTAAGTGTAGGTAACTACAGTTTCACAGACAGTGATAGTATTTTTATTTCAAATTACTTTTTATTACAGGCGACTTTTTATAGCTTTTTATGAATACTTTAAATAGCATTCAGTTCATACTCAACTAAATAAAGATTACAATATTTTTGTTTATTAATTTATTTTGAAGTCAATTTGTACTACACATATTTAAAACTATTTTAAATATCTACAGTTAAATACTAACAGCCAGCAAAAGTTCGTTAAACTCTAATTTAATCATATATCAATGGTGAAAGAAAGATAAGATGAATAATGTGGTTGCTATTCAATTATAGTCCTTTTTACAACCTCACAAAAGCCATTTTCGATGCTCGAAATTAGCGTCCGAAAACTAACACATTGGCGGCCGACAACTAGTGTAAGTGTCCGAAAACAGACGAAATCGCTAATTATGAACATTTAATTTTTTTGTATTTTTTTCAATGCTGTTTTCATGCAAATGACTTCAATTACTGAGAGAGGAATACCTGTTTTGTTAAAAAAAAATATTGGACCAGTCTTTGATTAAAAAATCATTGCTAGGTGTTATGTCAATGTCTGGGCGGTAACCACGAACTCTTAAAACAATCTCAAATATGTCAAACATTATCATTTCTGTCAAATTTTGTATGAAATGAGGTACCAAACTTGACAGATTTGACAGGTTTGAGATTGTTTTAAGAGTTCATGGTTATGGCCCAGGAATCCGCTTAACTATCCGAAAACGGGCTAAGTTACTGAAACATGTTGCCGCTCGGCTAGTCCCAAAAGACCTGAATTTTCTCCAAAAACTCAATCGCAAAAGAGTCGCTGAGGACATGCTAGAACGAGTCAATTCCGACTAAACATTCATGAAACGCATTGTTACTGGTGACGAGACGTGGGTTTACGAGTTTGACATGCAAACTAGTCAACAAGTTTCGGAGTGGCGCCTTCCAACTGAACCGAAACCGAAGAAACCGCGCCAAACTCGATCGAAAGTCAAAGTCATGTTGACTGTTTTCTTTGACTGTCGCGGTGTTGTGCACTCAGAATTCTTGCCAGAAGGTCAAACGATAAAAAAAGAGTATTATTTAAGCGTTATGCGGCGTTTAAGAGAGCAAAATAGACGAAAAAGGCCAGATTAGTGGAATGAAAATTCTTGGATTTTGCACCACGATAATGCGCCTTCATTGCCCACAAGGCCATCATTGTGAAGGATTTTTTTATCAAAAACTCAACAAATACCATCAAGCAGCCACCTTATTCACTAGATATGGCTCCAGCCGACTTCTTTCTTTTTCCTAAACTCAAATTACCACTTCGTGGCACCCGGTTTCATTCGGTAGAAGACATAAAGGAGAATTCGCGGCGAGAACTGAACATGATTCCGGAAAAAGCGTTTAAAAAATGTTTTGATGATTGGATTATTCGTTGGCGTAAGTGTAGGTATCTGAAGGAGCATACTTTGAAGGTGATAAAATAAATTTGGATGAATAACTAACTTTTTGTGTATTATTAATCTTTTCCCGGTACTTTCTTGACAGAGTAGTATATCGGCTACATTTATATAAGTTAATTATAAAACAATCCTAAACTTAATCATTTAAAAAACAATTGTATTTTTTATTCTTCCATTTTGTGCAATGTTAAGAACTATGTTCTTGTGAAATAAGCAGAGAATTGGATTTACGTAAGTTAGACAAACATCATATTATTACAAATAACTAACTACTTAGTACTTATAAACTTAAGCATAAACATTATAGCCAATGTTTGTTATAGAGTACGACTAGTACCGGTTATATCACAATTTATTTATATTTTCACTGTGATAATAATAACAGATACAAGTTTTCGTTCTGGTTTACTATACAGTAAGAAAACTTAGATTGTTTCAATTCTATTCCGTCCGACGCGCGTATAAAGTCCTATGCATGTGGCATGTGCATGCATGTCGTTTTAACTCTAAACGTGTTCAGGAAACTTATTTTAAATTGTACCTAACTTCATTCGATTGAAAGATTTTCTAATAAATCTGATCATCGTCCAAGTTATAAATTAGAACATAGAAGTTTTCATTAATGGGACCAATTTACAAAGCTTATTAAATATCACAGTTTTTCGTCAATTTAACAATATTTTAAAACAGCAAATCTCTTATCACTTATCACCACGTTTTAGTTTAGTGTTCAAAATGTTTATAATACCTACTTTACTTATGTATCTACTAGTTAGACGCTTTATCATGGGTTTTGTAGATGAAGGGAACTAGCCTTCTTTTAAAAACTAACGCAATAAAATAAAGGACGAAAAAAAAAACAAAGCTTACTTTCCAATAAACAGTACAAAAATAGATTCTATACTAATAACTTAGGAAAAAATGACAGCTTGGCTCCTAAACTAATATTAGTTCGCAATACAAGTTAAACAATAACTCTTAATGGTTTTTTCCCTTAGTAAAAAATCGTAAGTAGGTGCAAGCACTTTATTATAGTAACTCGACCTTAATTGAATATTTGCACGAACAAAAATTATAATACCCTTGAGAGATAAATTAGACATGAAAATAATAACATTTAATTGAGCTTGAAATAATGGCCTTACAATTTATTTATTTTGCGTAACAGCCTTTTCCTGCCAGACAAAAACCTAATTTGCCAATGCCTATAATAGTTTTATAGCCATTTTTCATGATACCTACCTACTGCTTACTTTATCTTCAAAAACTTTCAATATTTTGAAGGATACATAGGCAATATTCACGTGAAGTCGAAACAATATAAAACAATCATGATAATACTATAACATATTAACATCATAGGCGGTGCCGACGTGTGGGATCCTGAAAAAGTAATAAGATGTCAGAACGAGATTAAAAAACATATCATCTGCAAGTAAATGGGACGACACTTTATGTTTCGCTGAGCCCGAAAAGTTTTTGATACAGTGGAGGTTATAAGAAATCAATAAATAATTCTAACAATGACACATTTTGAGACCCAATCTAAGCAAAATACATTTAAAAAATTATCCAAGGTACAAATTCTTGACAAATTACACAAACATTGCCCCTTGCGAGATTAGAAACCACCTGAGTGTGACCTTAGCCTTGACTATGAGTTAAAAATAAACTTATGCTATGAAATTGACAAGTTGGTTAAGACGGTTATCTTTCCTTCTTAGGGCCTGTTTCACAATCGCTGAGTAAAGTTCTAAATAAGCTACTTAGAACTTATCTGCTCAGTAATCAGATAGGGATGTCGACTTTGACGTTGATACTTTTGCTTGCTTATTCCAAAAATTTACAACATCCCTATCCTTTACTGAGCAGATTAGCTTACTTAGAACTTTACGTGACTGAGTTTGTTGTGCCGTTTCTTCTCATCACAAGCCGATATGTAGTCCCGAAGCGGTGGTAGGGGAAAAAAAATTGAGACATTTAAAAGTGCCATTGATGGCCAATTTACAGATATAAATGACTTTGACTTTTACTCAGGGATTGTGAAACAGGACCCTAATCTTTTTAATGCGAATTTTCCTACTTTCTTCGTCCGCCTGGATTAGACGATTGGATATTATTTGCAAGTCGGGTTGCAATTCTAGATAAAACAACGGTTATTGTTGCGCCAATTTGAGCTAGTGGCTATACTTCTATATCAGCAAGAAAAGTCACCATCGCCAAAGTTGTTACGCTACGGGACTGCTCGGCATTCATTAAAACATGCCATTTCTCAAAGGGTGCAAGAAGAAGTCTTCCCGCGACCATGGCTTCTGCAACTAGGCCGAAACTTCAGAAAATAATTAATAAAAAGAGGTATTTGTTGCATTAATACCGTCCCCGTTCTCGTACCATTTCAGAAAAGAGAGTTAATTTAAATGCACGCCGCACTTTTCTGTTGTTTTTTTTAAGTCAAAATAAGCTAATCACAGAAACTATATCTATAATTTTGATACAGTACCTATTTATTAATAGACTTATTTACTGGGAATGCGTATGACTACGTTCGCATATAGGTACCTACCATAAATTTACAAATATTTCAGGTCTGGCTAAATTTTACTAGATTTTGATGAAGTTGACAAAAATCCAGTCGCTACCAGTGCCAACTAGGCAGAGTACTTATTTCAATGCAAACAGTAATTGTGTTTTTATTTGTACATTATAATTAAAATATCACAAAACGATTATGTTGGCCGATGCTACACATAGCATAATAAATATCGAAGTTTACTTACTGTTTTCATTTGCTAGGCGTTCCTGGGGTTTCTCAACCTCAGCAGCTATATGCGCGGTCGGCATAAAGCCTGAAAAATACAATTTTTACTCAGAACATAAAAAAACTAAAGCTTACAAGCTTAAATGTTGGAAATTTTAGTTGGTATTATTTTCTTAAGTAGATATAAGTATTATTTCCCGTTCAAGTAAACATTCAGTGAAAATAAACCATTAATAGAGTAGCGACAAAAACAAGGTAAACAATCACACCTGAAAAACAATTAGTATAACCCTCGTTTGGCAGTCGGGTAAAAATACAATCTATGTTTCGTACATTAAAATGAAATAACATTTTATTAGCTCTGTCGCTTGTGGAATATTAAAGTTACGAAAAAAGTTAAGGTTTGCCTTAGTGATATTATGTTATAAACTACGCCAGTTCCCAAGTTCCATAGGGGTAGATATCAACCTCCCTCGAGCCGTAACCGTCAGAACCCTTACTAACTAAATAACAAAAAATACGGGGGTACGGAACCCTCGGTGCACTAATCCAGCTCGCACTTATATTGTCTTTGTTACTGATGCGTTTTCGTTATTTTTTTAAAGTCGTCGTTTTCGTAAGTCGTTGATATTATTATTGTAAAAACTAGTGGTTGGAACTTGTTATGCTTCGGTACTACACAATATTTGGAAACTAAAATGTAACATTGATAGCTGTTTATTCCTTAATAAATAAAATAAAAAGATAATCAATAAATAAAATAATCTTCAATAATTACCTAGTATACGTAATAAGTATCTAGTAATATTAAAGTAGGTACTTTGTTAAATATTCTTCCTGTCTTCTAATTTATTTACAGGTTGTTTACAACAGGAACTATTTGATTTAGTAATGTGTCCGTCATTTTAACCAACCCTCATGAATCTTATTTTCAATTTGTTACAAATAAGGTGTTTTAGTTAGCGTCTCTTAATCTATTAAGTTAAACAAAAAACAATCAGATTAGTATACTTAATAGTTCGGTTAGAGATGTGTGTGATTCTTAACAACTTACTGTTTAAGAAATTCATCTTTCTTTATTTACATATATTTAAATAAAATGGTGGAAAGTCGATACTATCTTATAATACATTTTTGAAAATATATAAATTTGGAGCACCATCACGTTCGGTAAGCCATATGCGACCAATATCCAATGATCTATGAATACGAAATTGTATAAATGACTCTGTCAAGAAAGTACCGGGAAAAGATTATTATAATACACAAAATGTTAGTTATTCATCCAAATGTATTTTATTATCTTCAAAGTATGCTCCTTCAGAAGCGATCCACTTACGCCAACGAATAATCCAATCATCAAAACATTTTTTAAACGTTTTTTCCGGAATCGAGTTCAGTTCTCACCGCGAATTCTCCTTTGTGTCTTCTACCGAATAAAACCGGGTGCCACGAAGTGGTAATTTGAGTTTAGGAAAAAGAAAGAAGTCGGCTAGAGCCATATCTGGTGAATAAGGTGGCTGCTCGATGGTATTTGTTGAGTTTTTGGTCAAAAATTCTTTCACAATGATGGCCTTGTTCCCACAAGGCGCATTATCGTGGTGCAAAATTCAAGAATTTTCATTCCACAAATCTGGCCTTTTTCGTCTAATTTGCTCTCTTAAACGCCGCATAACGCTTAAACAAATATTTTATTTATCGTTTGACCTTCTGGCAAGAATTCTGAGTACACAACACCGCGACAGTCAAAGAAAACAGTCAACATGAATTTGACTTTAGATCGAGTTTGGCGCGGTTTCTTCGGTTTCGGTTCAGTTGGAAGGCGCCACTCCGAAGCTTGTTGACTAGTTTGCATGTCAAACTCGTAAACCCACGTCTCGTCACCAGTAACAATGCGTTCCATGAATGTTGGGTCGGAATTGACTCGTTCTAGCATGTCGTCAGCGACTCTTTTGCGATTGAGTTTTTGGAGAAAATTCAGGTCTTTTAGGACTAGCCGAGCGGCAACATGTTTCATACCCAATTGATTATTTAAAATGGTACGAATCGACTCGTGCGACGCAGAAAGTTCGACGGCTAGCTCTCTCCAAACTTGAATGAGGATTTTCAGTCACTATTTCCTTCACTTTTGCGATGTTATCTTCAGTAGCAGACGTTGATGGCCTACCAGAGCGAGGCAAATCTTCCATCACATCTCGACCGCTTTTGAACGCTTTGTAACACTCATAAACACGTGTTTTTGATAAAGTCGATTCACCGTAAGCCTTCTGTAATATTTTCAGAGACTCCGAACACGAAATCCCATTGGCGATGCAAAATTTAAGATAAACTCTTTGTTCGATGTTTTTGTCCAGAAATTCGCAATACACACTAGATATGGTATAACTAAAAACAATACTGTATTTAATCTAATTATCAGATGTAACACAAACTCCGCGCCAAAATGGAAAACAGTTGTGCCAATCTAACAACAACAAAAAAAATATAATTTTGAATTTGGAACCATAACAAATCATCAATTCCCGAAACTTTTTTGACAGAATGTATATGTTTAAGGCTGTTTCTTTTATAATCTGAAAATTAAGAAGGGTGGTAACCACGAACTCCTAAAACAATCTTAAATCTGTCAAACATTATCATTTCTGTCAAATTTTGTATGGAATGACGTACCAAAATTGACAGATTTGACAACTTTGATATTGTTTTAAGAGTTCATGGTTACCCCGCAGGTATTACGAGGCAATTGTTTAAGTTATATTTATCATTATCTTTTATCATAGTTGTATGTATCATAGTTTTGAAATAATAAAAGCTAAGTTCTTCTAACTCACAAAATGCAGCCTAAAACTTTTGAGGTACCACTGATGGTAATGACTAAAATAAGAATTCATCGAAAAAATATTAATAATACAAACTCATTTTTGTCAATAATTTGGAGTCTAGTTAGACTAGTATCAAATTTGATAACATGTGATATGGTTTATATGTCGCAGCCAACTGGTTGAAATAGCCGTTCAATTGCACGGTTAGCCCTCTAATAGAGCAACGACATTCAACCACACGCCTAATTTATAGTTGAATCATTATAGCATTTGAAACCCTATGCTCTAAGTTTGGAACATTCAACATCACGACTGACCTAAAAGTCGCCGTAGCCGTAGCATAGTATTAGTACATTTCTCTACCACTGCGGCGCTCTTCGTATTGTTTACAAAATGGCGGTGAACAGCAGCTGTTTTTTTAATCACTGCGAGTTGTTTTTTGGTGCAAAAAATAATCAGAATAAGTTCCCAACGTTATTCAGAAGTAGGAATAATGAAGTGCCACAACCAGCGACTCAAGTAAATTAACATTTTCACATAGAGAAATTGTACAATTATGAAATTTTATTTTAATTTTACGAATATTTTGCTACTGAATGTAAGTTAAACTGTTACAGAATTAGTAAAACATACCTACCGTTAATATTCGTTGTAACAGCGTCGAAATATCTCATAATTCACACTAAATTGACATCTAACCAGTTAGCTGAACGTCGTTTAGCTGGTACTATTGATCGTTCCGTTCAATCACTCGGCTAATCGACGTCTAGGCGTATGGTTGAATGGCGTTGTTCAATAAAAGGGCTAGCCGTCCAATTAAATGGCTATCTCAACCAGTTGACGCTGTAAGGAAGATGGGTGGCAGTGGATGGATGAAAAAAGCGTAAGATCGTGCTCTTCGGCGCTCTTTGAGGGAGCTTTACGTCCACCAGTGAACTGCAATAGGTTGAGATGATGATGATGAACCAGTTGGCTGCGACATATACACACAGTCATATCACTGTTCATTCGTTACTATTAAAGTGATTATTAAGTGTTTATTGATGTCAAAAATAAAGAAAAAAAAATATTTGAACAGTAAAATCAATAATCGTTAGCATTATCGCCAACATATAATAAAATATCCTTCTTTTGAGTTGAACCTTACCAGGGTAGTATATAGTGGTTCTATTAGCAGTGTAGTTTGCCGGCGGGAGGCTCAAGACGCAGATGAATTCCTCCCAAGGAGCAGCCACGTCGTCGTCGTGAACTACGGCCTGCGCCTCCACGGTGTATAGGCCCCACGAGTTCATTCTCATTTCGATCACGGTCTGACCCAACGGCTTTCTGAAACAAAATTGTCCTCTTTGTAATTGCACAAAGGCTTCCTCTTTGGAGAAAAGTATTTTGAGTAGGTTTATCTATTGAATTATTATCATGACGGTGGCAAAAAGATAAAGATCAAATCAACATAATGATATTGATAGTGGAAAGGCTATCATGTAAGAGCGCTAATATTACCAAAATGTACATTAATTTCACTCGTACACATTACACCATTCATTCAGACCCAGAGACATTCACCTACATGCAAGTATTCTCTTTGATTTTATTTTCCTTCTTTATATAGGTAATATTTGTCTTATATAATTATCCCTTTGACTGTGTTTTTTTAAAGATGTTTTTCAACACAGTTGTAAATTGACTCTTACAACACCGTTTTTAGTTTCATAATTCATCATATTACGCACTTGTGCTGTAATAACATTATCGCACTAGTGCGGTAATGTAAACTTTTTTTAAAAATCCAGCAAAAGTTTATGTCTAAGAACATTGAACATTTTACCAATATTAAATTATTTTAGGGTTAAGATGACAAATAAATATTTCATCTTATCAAATTGTATATTAATAAACACAAATTAACTTAACTATCATTTTTAGAAACAATAATTTATAGTTTATTTTATTTTTTAAATTGCTGCTACTCCGGCTGAACAGCCAGTTTTTCCTGTGCCATTATTGAACCTGCGCGCGCATCGAAATTGCGGCGCGCGAAAAAACAACACTTACGTGCAATTTTCCCTAAATATTTGGTAAAGTTGTTGCTGTGTGGTTAATTACTATCAAAAATGTCTACTTTAAATAGTGCAGACGAGTAAAATGTTATTCAACCCAGTCGGAAATACTTATCGAGGCACGAAACGCAAGTGATAGCCTATTGCCGCCAAAATCCAGAGAAAAACAGCTAAAACGGAGAAGATATTTTAGATTTAAGTTTGTTTTTTTTTCCTCGCAATTGTGTTGAAAAACGTCGTATGGAACTCGTATGCATTGATTATTACACACTCGGCTTCCTTACCGCGCTCGCCTGCGGCTCGCGCTTACAATAATGCCTCGTGTGTAATAATCAACTTTGCACACTTGTATCATAATGTACTATATTAGTATATATAGAATCCATTATTGGCTGTTGGTTAGGTATATATGTGAAGTGTAACTTTTTTAAGAGCTGTGGATTTTGAATAAAGAAAAAAAAAATTTTTGGGTTGCTTTTATTCTGCGTTGCTCTGTCTAAGGTAAACCAGTCATTGGACACTAGACGGTTAATGTACAGTTTTAGTTTCAACACATAATAAGAATACCAATTGGTAAAATATTCCATGTCCATTTTTTGGGTTCTGTAGTTGGTGTAGCAACGTGTAAATAGCCGCTAACCGTGGGGAGCTCAATTATGAAAGATTATGTTTGTAGATTAATTATGTTGATTCCTTTGAAACCTACCCTGCGAATTGAAGAAAGAGAAATGGTTTCATCGTCAGCACTGAAAACCATTGGCCCACTAACCTGCAGACCAGCTCAGGAACGCTTCACCAGCTCGTCTCCGCAGTTCACACCGTGAAGCACTTTCACAAAACAGATTGTCAAATCACTGTTGGGTCCATTTCATGCAATTTTCAGCTGTCCATCACGGAGAAAAAATGAACTCCTCACCAAAATTACGCGAGAAGACGCGCCCGCGATGTCGAAAAGGTTAGGAATGCAATGCAAAATGTCGGCGCCAGTGTTGCCAGTAGCCAAAACTATTGGCGCTGGAGTTGCCAGGTTCAGCGAATTCAAGAGCGCGATCCTTTATGGCGCATGAACCAAATAGCCTCAGATACTAACTTAGAGAAACCATTTGAAAATAATAAATTATTATTAAAGAAATTACCTATTACTTAGGTTTAGTAATAATAAATATTTTAAAAATTAATTTGGGTCACTTAAGGTGCCCACTTAAGGTAACCAGTAGTCCTGACTAGAGCTAATTTTTGTTCGAGTAGGTCCCCCACTCCCCCCTTCTAAAAGCTGAACTTGATAAATCGGGAAAAAATCATGACAGCAGTGCTTTTCTGGGACTTTAAGGGAAAATTATAACGGGTAAGATAGATCAGTTAGTTTTAGAGACACCTTCTGAAATACAGGGTGTACAAGAGAATAGGACACTACTTAAAACCACGTGATCAGCTGGTCATATACAACAACTTTTTCTATGGGAGCAACATCGAAATCGATAATTTTTTTTCAGCTTCCCCATACAAACTTACTCGCATACATTGATGATAATGTATGGAGCATCTGAAAATAAAATCACGATTTCGATGTTGCTCCCATAGGAAAAGTGTTGTATATGACCTGCTGATCACGTGGTTTTAAGGAGTGTCCCATTCTTTTGTACATTCTGTATAATGTGGTAACGAAGGGCAACTACGGAACCCTACACGCGTGGCACGACACCCACTTGGCTGCTTTTTATAAGATCTATTATGTATCGCGTTTTGTAAATCTGTACTTCCTCCTGAATTCTTTGTCCGTATATTCTTGAAATGGGTCCTTCTTGTATTCTGTATTCTCGGTTGCGGCACATATTATTCAAACATTTCTTCGCATTCTTGGAATTTGTTTAAATCCTTCTTTTTCACATTATAAACAATTCAAAATCAAATGCGTTACCTACCTACCTTGCTTAGATTTGACAAGTGCAAAGACATCTTAGCCAAGTCTTATAACATCCTTATACTTATCCGTTGGCAGGTTTAGTAATGAATAGCTTAACCCCGGGCTTAAGCGTAGTTTGCCACTCAACAATTTTTGCTAACTCGACTTTAGTACACTGGTTAACTTTAGTCTTGGACTACCAAATGCACTCTGAATAGACAGCTAAAGTATGTGCAGTCTCGGTTTCTACGAAATTTATAGGTATAGTTTTTTGCAATTACTGATATTATTGCTACTCTCCTTAAGTTGATCCGAAAAAGACATGTAAATCTCAAGAGAAACAGAATTACAAAATTAGTTATTTTTCTGACTGTAGGTACAACTTTTTGCTAGATTAGTAATTTAAATGTGGTTATAATAATATGACAAGAGGTTAGAGCTAGACTACTAATAAGGTTTTTTACTGCTACTCGTACTGCCGTCCATCTTTGGCCATCTCAAACACCCATCTTAAATAATGTAACTACAATTATCAAATGAATACAATTAATTAGTAATAGTGATCCGATAAATATATCTGTTCGACATACACTGAATTGACTGCACAAATTCCGGTAATGGCCTCCATTCTTTGGACTATTTTCTAAATTACCTGCACTGGTTGCCAAGTAGATTTTATGCTGGATCTTTGCTATCTGTAGCATTCGAACATATTTTAAGCTACGTCATTGTAAAATGGGAAGTGTAAAGCTTCTACGATTTGAAACGAATATTTGAGAAGTATAGAAATGTAGGAAACCAATACCGATGTCTAGCAACATATTATAATATTAACTAATTAGAATGAATGCCTTTTGCTATACTATACAGTAAATAAGTTTACTACGGTAGATATTACTTACCCTTGAGACAAAATAGCCATCACTGGTTTCGGGTACAAATCTTCAGCGACACAAATAAGTGTCACCAGAAATACATATTTCTTCTCCTGTACAAAATGAAAGCTCTTGCCAGAACCTGAAACACAGATCATAGGTTAAAGAAGATAAATATGTAATTACTTGAGGGCACAAAGTTTTTTCATACGCCGTTTTATCTTAGTACCTAGAAACCACTCTACGAGGTCAATAATATCTTTCGAGAGTTTAATTACGTGATAGAGGGGAAAACAATTGGTTAGTAAAAAAAATAAAGACAACGAAATGACTGTCGAAGTGGCGCGTTAATGTGATTTAAAAAAGTTTCAATCTAAGGGCGCTTACAATTCAGACGTTTAGTATCGGACTGCTGCCGCACATTTACCGTGCTGTTAGTTATAACCCGTGCCGCCCGCGCTGTGCCGCTGCGCTACCACGTTTGGTATCGGAATGTTGAGTAAATGTTGCCTAGTTATGTTTTGATCGATATGTTATGAGTCGAGCGTTTGCGGTACCGACGCCGCACATGGGGCCTAGCACGAAAGCGTATCTTTCGTTCGGTCGTATTAAGCTAACAAATTTAAATGGCCAGTTTTATGTGTCAATCCTTTGATAAAATATCACCACCAACTCAATCTATACGTATTAAAGACCCGACCGTTTCAATTGTTCATAAATTATCAAACCTTTGATACGGGGGAATGTATGTTTTCATTTGATCGGATAATACGACCGACCTAACGATGCCCTTGCGTATTAGTTCTCCTGTTTCCGCATCGCGCATTTTGTATGAAAACAAACGACCGTCCGTGCGTGCGCAATACGACAAACACACCGTTTCGGCACCACAGCGGTCCGACACGAAACGTCTAAATTAAAAGCGCCCTAAATTGGCTCGGATCTAGATGTGTTGAGTAAATTCATTATCTGGTAACTAGTAACACTTAATTTCTTATCTCGAAACCTTTTTTTTTTGTCTTGTCTAATGCATATTTTTGAAAGATAAACTAACTTGATCACAAGCGTTAAAAGTTACCCCTTTTACTGACTTCGTCAAATATCGTGTAATGTTTATAACTTCGATATAGATTTTTTTTTTAATACAATTTAAAATCCTTGACTTCATTTTGATTACTTATTAGTACGAGTATAGCTACTAGACATATGATGAACAACAAGTACGATCGTTATGTGACAATGTGTAGCAAGTTACAGGCAGGTCCCTAAACTTGAATTTATTTTATGAAACAGTACCTACAGTAATCAATAGTAATAATGGCAAGTTGCCACAGGAAAGTTATTAAAAACCTAACGTTAATTACCTTTTTACTTAACACGGATAAGAGCTTTATATTTAAAAATCAGAGCTGGATTAAATCCGTTTCACAGAAAGGTTGTCATGTTTGCACAACGTTTTTTAAAAATTAATTAAGCGCAGTAGTTTACAGCCAACAAACACAAGCTTAGTGATATTAAAATAATTTTATAGAATGTTATACCCAAATGACAGTATGGATGATTTAATTAAAGTAGGTATTGAGTATACTGATACCGTGTTTTTGACTGACTAGTAGATATATGGTAAAAAAGCAGAAAAAATACCTAGCTGAAAGGAGATCGTTTTTTTAGGCACAGCAGGTTGTGTTCCGTGATAGTATTAATACCTATAAAATATTGTTAGTTTTCTAGTAATCAGACTATGTGCCCAAATCTCCCATGGATTTCGGCAACCATTTAGATCTCCATTCTTTTATTAGACGAACGCACATGTCATTCCTATTTATGTTTTTAGTTGGATTGCATTAAATTTTATTCTGTATTGTAGGTATTTGACGTAAAATCAACTGTTCGGCTTACGTAGGTATCAACCGTTTAGCGTTGATGATAGACATTTTTTTATATTAGCATACTTAAATAAAAAAAGCAACTTACTATAAACTAGCATGGATCTTGTTTGTCGATCTTCTTGCAAGAAAGTAGAGACGACACAGGTGTAATTCCCGCTCAGATCTGTAGTGGGCCTTATTATTTTAATGGCTCGGTATGCTTGCAACGGCTCGTCTATAACAATATTTAATGATTACTTTTATAAAACAAGTTTTATAAAAAAAAAGTAAAAACTTTCCCTTCTTAAATCTGCCAAAAATGACTTTACAGCAAAGTGACCTAGACAAATTTTGGTATTCTATGGACCTAATTGTATAATAAAAGTAAAGTGTTATACAGATTAAATTTTTCGACGAAATTTAAGTCCTGCGCAACCCTTTCCTATACTCCAACCAGTGGCGGGCATTGGTTTTATTTCGAGGTAGGCAGTAGGTACTTACAAATGTGTGTTATTGATGAAAACCACTGATTTTCATGAATAAAACACATTAGTTAGTACCTACTGCCTAATGTACTTACTTACTTGTGTTTTATAGATGAAACTCAGCAATTTTCATCAATAACACACATTTGTAAGTACCCCCAGCCTACCTCATTTCATTTATTAGGTAGGCACTGCCTAATTGCCTATATGCGCCGCACGCCCCTGACTCCAACCCCATAGAATAAGTAATAATAATTAATCTTGCGTTCAATAACAAGTCAATTTAAGAAAGAAAATTTAAAAACATTTTTCGTTACTGGGTGTGCGGGTTTATGCCCCCAGTAAGTATAAATTGGCGGTCTGGTACCTCATAAGCTCCACGTCTGCTCAACATACTGCGAAATAAGTTCTGTCGACAAATTGCAGTATTATCCTCTAACTCCTATCCGTTTTTTGGCTTTCATCATCAGGTTCCGGAGTTTTTTGGCTTTCATCATCAGGTCAGCATTTCAGCAACATGACATAATGATTACCAGACCCAAAAATCAGCATTGATTCAAGTCGGTTAATTAGTATCTTAAGTGTGTACGAAATTATAATTTGTATTAATACAACCGATGGAGTAAACGGATTCTCGAGTGGAGACCACGCCCAGGCAAACGAAGTGAAGAACGCCCCCCTGCTCGATGGACCGACGACCTTAGGAAGATGGCTGGCAGTGGATGGATGAAAAAAGCGGAAGATCGCGCTCTTTGGCGCTATTTAGGCCTACGTCCAGCAGTGGAGTGCAATAGGCTGAGATGCTGATGATGATTAATACAAAGCTTATATAGACTGAAAGATCTACTCTCAAACTCAGAAATAAAACAAAGATTGTTCAGATTTTTTTGGTTTTTATTCCGTAAATATTCGCTCCTCAAACTTCACTCCGTTCAACAGCTCGATGTCAATTCGTCACTTGAAAATGTCAAGTGACGAACATCTGTCAACGTGAAAAGACCAAGGCAATAACTTTATAAATCCACTTAACGAAATAACGAATAACGTTACCAGATACTCATCACTTTGAATAATATTACTATTTACAGGACTAAAGTCCCGGCCAAACCAACGCGTGCGCGATGGCGTGCGTGGTGGCGCAAAAAAAAATGCTATGGCACGATCTGAACGCCCAGCGTTCAGATCGTGCCATAGCATTTTTTTTTATTATCTTTTATTTTTTAGAGCCTTTTACCAAATTGGCATGTCAGCCCCATCGAATCTTAATCTAGAATACAGATTTAAATTAAAAGTCTAAAATATACTTATTGAAAGACTACCTACTAATTATACAAAATCATTTTAACCAACAATCTTGCCGCCTCGCTTGTTGGCTTAGCCAATATATTGCCTTGCATTTGTATCGACGAGTTCACACCGGTGCGGACAGCGGCAGCGTGCAGCTTGACATTCAGCGTTTGCACGCGCGGACATGGCATTTGATGTGACAGGCTCGACAGACAGGTAATGCGCTACTATGATAATATAAATAATTACGTTTAAAGCTACTAAATTTCTTCCGATAAGCAATGAGTAAAGCCAAATAGCTTTTTTTCTTTCCTTCATCTTTAAATAAGTAATCAATAAAATTAAATTCGTTTATTGCAGGCAAATTAACATACAAGCCCATATAGTATTAGTTAAAATAGCTTCGCTCGGGTAATCGCGTTGGAATTAATTAATTGAAACTCGGTTAGTAAATAAATAAAAACTCTAAAAAATTATTTATTTGTTTATTAAAAGTGTTGAGCTTTTATATTCGTAGCATATCTGAAAATAATCTGAGAAACAATTGTTAAATCATAATTTCTACAATATCATTAGATACCTTTATTATTATGACTAACATTTTTAGTCATGAATGAAGTCAAAGAATCTTCTTTTCACTCATTGCTTATCGGAAGAAATTTAGTAGCTTTAAACGTAATTATTTATATTATCATAGTAGCGCATTACCTGTCTGTCGAGCCTGTCACATCAAATGCCATGTCCGCGCGTGCAAACGCTGAATGTCAAGCTGCACGCTGCCGCTGTCCGCACCGGTGTGAACTCGTCGATACAAATGCAAGGCAATATATTGGCTAAGCCAACAAGCGAGGCGGCAAGATTGTTGGTTAAAATGATTTTGTATAATTAGTAGGTAGTCTTTCAATAAGTATATTTTAGACTTTTAATTTAAATCTGTATTCTAGATTAAGATTCGATGGGGCTGACATGCCAATTTGGTAAAAGGCTCTAAAAAATAAAAGATAATAAAAAAAAATGCTATGGCACGATCTGAACGCTGGGCGTTCAGATCGTGCCATAGCATTTTTTTTTGCGCCACCACGCACGCCATCGCGCACGCGTTGGTTTGGCCGGGACTTTAGTCCTGTAAATAGTAATATTATTCAAAGTGATGAGTATCTGGTAACGTTATTCGTTATTTCGTTAAGTGGATTTATAAAGTTATTGCCTTGGTCTTTTCACGTTGACAGATGTTCGTCACTTGACATTTTCAAGTGACGAATTGACATCGAGCTGTTGAACGGAGTGAAGTTTGAGGAGCGAATATTTACGGAATAAAAACCAAAAAAATCTGAACAATCTTTGTTTTATTTCTGAGTTTGAGAGTAGATCTCAGCCTATTGCACTCCACTGCTGGACGTAGGCCTAAAGAGCGCCAAAGAGCGCGATCTTCCGCTTTTTTCATCCATCCACTGCCAGCCATCTTCCTAAGGTCGTCGGTCCATCGAGCAGGGGGGCGTTCTTCACTTCGTTTGCCTGGGCGTGGTCTCCACTCGAGAATCCGTTAACTCCATCGGTTCTATTAATACAAATTATAATTTCGTACACACTTAAGATACTAATTAACCGACTTGAATCAATGCTGATTTTTGGGTCTGGTAATCATTATGTCATGTTGCTGAAATGCTGACCTGATGATGAAAGCCAAAAAACTCCGGAACCTGATGATGAAAGCCAAAAAACGGATAGGAGTTAGAGGATAATACTGCAATTTGTCGACAGAACTTATTTCGCAGTATGTTGAGCAGACGTAATCAATAAAATTAAATTCGTTTATTGCAGGCAAATTAACATACAAGCCCATATAGTATTAGTTAAAATATCTTCGCTCGGGTAATCGCGTTGGAATTAATTAATTGAAACTCGGTTAGTAAATAAATAAAAACTCTTAAAAATTATTTATTTGTTTATTAAAAGTGTTGAGCTTTTATATTCGTAGCATATCTGAAAATAATCTGAGAAACAATTGTTAAATCATAATTTCTACAATATCATTAGATACCTTTATTATTATGACTAACATTTTTAGTCATGAATAAAGTCAAAGAATCTTCTTTGACTTCATTCATGACTAATCTCTTTCTTGTTAGATTTATACATCCGAGCGAGAGATACATTTTCATGCTAGGCCTCCTGAACGCGTAGTGTTCGCGTGTTTGGTGTGAACTGGCCTAAACGCCCACGCCCACGCCACCGCGCACGCCCACGCCCTTACGCTGGTTTGGCCGAAGCTTAAATTACAAAAAAAACGTTGTAACGTAGTAATAATCTTACAAGACCGATCTGCGAGCTCTTTCCAACGAATCAGTATAAACTAAACTTACATTAATTCCCGTACTAAATAATCAAATTATTTTTAGTTTTATGTTGTTTTTAAATATTGTAGTATTTGCACACCAAAAAATTTGTAAACCAATAAGACTTTTCAACTAGATCTATTTTATAGAAATTATGTTAAAGGAGCCAATATTTTCGGGAAAATTAAAAATACCTTTAGCAAAGGTAAGGCGAGTAAGGCGCTGATCTTTCGTTACTTACCAGAAACCCTAAAATTCAAGTCAACTTTTCCCTTTAGGAGGCCAATGACCTGCGGCCGCATTGGTGGTATCCACTGGTAGACCAAGTTGGCGGACCCGTTGAAAAACCACTTCATCACCAGGCCAGGGCCAGGGGACAGCCCCCCTGTTCCTGTTCTGTACTCGCAGTCCAGGATCACAGATTCTGTATCCACTTCGACCAAGGTAGGCACTTCTATTCGTGTTATGTTCACTGCAAGGCATTCTGGGAAATAGAAATAGGTTTTTTTAGACATTACCAATTTAAAAAACCATTTGAGTGCTTGTCCACTGCAGCCGTCAAATAAATACATGCAATACGAGATCGGATTTAGGTCAGGGGGGTAACCGTGAACTCTTAAAACAATCTCAAATCTGTCAAATCAGTCAAATTTCGTACGTAATGACGTACGTATTTGGCAGATTTGAGATTGTTTTAAGAGTTCATGGTTACCTTACCCCGCAGGGGTTGACACGCGGCCATAATGAAGTTAATGTTATGTCAAAAATTAATTGTTCTCAGTTTGTTCTCATTAATTTTTTCTCAGTTGACAGCTGACAGTGGACAAGCGTCATAATTATGAGGTTTGTCTCATTGAATTTCGACGGCAACGTTCAGTAAATAAACGAAAATTCAATGAGTTTTTTCATTTTTTATAAGCAACGTGGTACATTATTTGTTAGTTATTTCAAGATATGTTTATGATTAAGAAACTAAATATCTTTTGGCACAGAAATTTGGGTAGATAAAAACTGACTTATTACATTAATGACTAATGTTAAATAAATCAGTCCTC
Organism: Anania fuscalis; assembly: GCA_950371115.1. NCBI lineage: Eukaryota > Metazoa > Arthropoda > Insecta > Lepidoptera > Crambidae > Anania > Anania fuscalis. Next base: position 9,804,244 of record OX493331.1, on the reverse strand, counting down.
TTACCATGAGCTCACCAGACCTCTCCTAAACCAGTTCTGCTTTTGAACTGCCATGCTTTTTCATGCTTACGGTATAAAAGTAGGTACTAAAGTTCAGCCGTTCAGAGAATGCGTTCCTGACACCTATCAGTTAGTCACGACTAGTGATGGGCACAACATAACACTGAGCTCGTTACCGTTCCTCCAAAATAAAACGCCACGTTATTTTTAAGATTATTTTCGTTTTAAATTGGCGGAATCATTATAAATTTATATTTTAGTAATTTAAGTGGAAACCAAAAAAAGGTAATTTTAATATAATAAAATTGTTTTATTTATTTTTTGTTACAAAGTTACAATCTGTATTTCTATGCAATAAAGTACATTGAATTGAATGTGCGTACAGAATATTAATCAGACTCCGATTCGCTTGAGGAGGTGGTGTCTTCATCATCATCTTCGCCTACATGTATAATTATATTATTATCAATAACAGAATCAATCCTGATATCTCGGTCAAAATGTTCCATAATCAGGTTTTTAGTCTTCTCAACAACCTTTGCCCAGTCATCTCTAGTGCCTTCCCCGCAGGCTTCTTTTAATAGGGTCATCATCTTTTTCGTGCTGAATGGCGGGGAATTATTGTGGCGGGCGGCGTAACCTTTTATTTGAGCCCAGATTAGCTCAATCGCGTTATATTGGCAATGATACGGTGGAATTCTTAGAACGCGATGACCATACTCCAGAGCCAGTTCATCGATTTCGTATCGCACATTTGCCGCTTTATTTTTTTTAAACTAATTTAATTAGACCTGGTTTTAGCATCTGCATATTTGCGGCAATGCCTTTTGCTTGTAACCAAGCCACCATTTCTTCTTTTTTATTAGCTTGGGTAGGTGGTTTCTGTATTTAAACCGAGTGATAGGAGGCATTATCCATGAATATTACAGAAGGCTCTGGTAGGCTGGGCAAAAGCACGTTCTGGAACCACTCTTTAAATGTAGAGGCATTCATTTCCTTGTGGTAGTCATTTGTGGTTTTTGATTGAAATGCCAGTAACGCGTTCTCCACAAAGCCGTATTTTGCAGTACCTGCGTGGCATATTATCAGACGGGCCCCCTTACCCATTGGTACTTTCGACGTCGACGCTTGTGTATCATCCGTCCAAGAACGGGAAACTATGTGATTGGCGTTTAGCCATGTCTCGTCAATGAACACGACATTATCCCAGTTATCAATATTTTTTGCTTCTCTCAAAAAACTTATCCGTTTTAAAATGATGTCGTATCGTTCTAATAAAAATTTTCTTTTGTCTGTTTTTTTATACGAAAAACCAATATCTTGTAAGATTTTGGTTAAAGCAGTTTTACCCCCGCTAAACAGTCCAGCTTCTCTTAACGATGCCAAAAGCTTCTTCCTGTTGAGATATTCATTTCTGGAATAGTAACCATATATATGAATTCTGATTGCATCGGCGTCAAAGGAGTCAATATCTGTCACGGGTTTAGTTCTACGTTTCTTCTTCGGAGTACGTAAAATATTATCTTCCGTGCCAGTAGAGCCGAACTTTTCTTTATTAATATTTGTTAACGTTCGTTTCAAAAACTCCAAGTGCCTGAGAGACGCGTTCTTGTACTTGTTCGACAGGTAACAGGGGTCCGCCATTTTGCCGCTCCCGCTCAAAGTAATCTTGCAGCTTGATGATTAACTCACGGGCTCCACTTTTCAATGTTTGTCCACGTTTAGGCATTATTATGCACCAAAAGTAAAAAGAACGCAATACAAAACACAATCGAAGTCCGATTTAGCGCCGATGTCAGTTTGAAAAGCAGAAACAGTCCATTAAACGAAAGCCGGGTAATCCAATAAAAACAGATCGAAAACACTTGAAGAACGTGTTCTATGCGCACGAAACGACAACAGACGACTGTTTTAGCGTCACAAAATGGCGGCCCATAACGCCATTTGGGGTTACCATTTTCAACCTAAATATAAAAATGCTACTTTCTTTCGCGCGTTCGGTTTGTTCATAGTTTTATTTTTATATATTTAATAAAAGTTATCTTATAGTCCATTATTTTCAAATTCTTCAAAAGAAAAACAAAACGTATTATTTTTTAAAGTATAACTGTATAAGAACAGATTACGATACTGTTATTGCCTGTTATTGTTAGCACAGCACTACAAATACAAAGCGCTGACATAACCTTGTAATAGCGCAGTATAGATTTAGAAAAATATTGTTTACCAAGTTATTTGACACTCAGTTTGGCACAAAATTATAAAATTCATTGATTATTGATATAATAATGTTGTTTTAATGCTCATCAATTGTGAAAACGGTAAACAACCAGCAAAAATATTTTTATCGTAACTGCAACGCCATTACAAAGTTACGTCGTCAGTTCAATCGCGACGTGTCAGGAACGCATTCTCTGAACGGTTATACTATACCACTAAATATACGCCGCTATACGTAATTTTTGGTACTACGCAAAAGCAATGTAGCTTAAAAGCTGGCTGGTACTGGTACCCCTACTTAAATGAAGGTCTAAAATTATATTTCATTTTTTTCTCAAGTTTTTCTCAAATTAATATTTTATGGCCGTTATAATATTATCTTACAAAATATTAGGTGAATATTATAAATAAAATATCGATAGAAAACTTATTATTCGGTAAGTAGAAAAAAACGTTAATTGATTCCCGCAAAAACAAGTTCTCCATGAATAATGCATTGTTGTCGTAACTGATATTATATGGATATTTTATGTGCTTTCAAGGAAATTGAAATATCTGGTTACGAAATAAATACCCAATCCACAATGTGTATTCACTTTCATTTGTGTCTACATTTCATTACATCGCAAATATTAAATATGCAGATATTTTTTTTATTCTACAAAAAATTCTGTTTGTGGGTTTTTGCACATAATTTAACTATTACCTTCTAAGGCTCTTAAGCTTTTCGTCGTTTATTATAACACAGTGTTCTGATTTTAATTATACTCATTACACTGACAAGAACGTTCACTTACATTAGCTTCCTAAATGCTCTCAAAGTAAATGTGATACATTAATGGAGTTAAAATCAAATGTGTTTATTTAGACTCAAGCTAATAAAGAGTTCCTACGAGTTTTGAAAGACAGAACGTTTGACACTTTTACTAGTTTCACATGTGTAAATATGTACGAGATGATAATCTTGGAAGTCGAAATTCTTCTAAAAAGTCGTATCGACCTGAATCTTTGTAAAAATGTGGACTATACAATAATTCTATACCATTAAATTATTGATCTAATATGAAAACCAAAATATCGTAAAAAATTAAGCAAAGGAAAAGTTAATTTGAATAAAAAAGGTCACGTTATCATTTGTCTAACGTCATAGCCAATTATGGAACAAGTGAACCGGTGAAAAATAAAAATCTAATCTATTCAGCTATTAAAGATTGATTGGCTATAATGTAAGTGACAGCTAGGTATTACAGCTATATACTTACCACTTGACTACAAAGCGGCTATTGGCTATAGTACTTGCGGGTAGTTAGATGAGGGAGCAGAGAGGTGCAAGTTGGATTCATGGAGAAGCTAATTTAAATGATAATGATGATGTGAGAGTTCATTTTTGTACGCAGGTAAACACTCGTCGAAAATATATATGTTCAGCTGTGACGACAGAATTTGAGAGCAATAAATTGCATCTGAATTGGCGAGAATGCTTCACGCGTAGTTTATACGTAGCAATAAAGTTAGATATCTGTAAATTGGTGAAATCACTCGAGCGAAATACAATGAAAAACGTTTTTTACGAAGTTTTCGCAATGACTCCGGTTAAATAAACTTCAAAAAGTAAAAATAATATAACTCAAAATATTTACTTAATTTACATAGTCCGTTATAATACATTTTTGGGGTCTCGGTGCGAATGAAAACATTTTTAAACGATCTAGTTGTTTTAGCAACCAAACATGGGGTTGATTTTGATATGGATAATGTTAGTAAGGCGAGAGCGCGCACGCTCGACTTGGCGGCGCCATCTTTGAGGTCCCGGGTTCGATTCCCAGTCATTTCAATGTAGAAAATGAAGTTTTCTATATTGTCTTGGGTGTTGTGGTACCGTCGTAGTTTCTGATTTCTATAACACAAGTGCTTTAGCTATCCTGATCAACAATGTAGCTATGTGAAGTTGTCGAATATTTTTATTTATTTATTTAGTAAGGAGTTATGTATCAACGTAAGTTACACTACGAAAACATATAATAACAAGACGTGTATTTTCCATTTGGAATTGACAATAAAGTGTTCTCTAACACAGTCTCTGGATGTATTATTGCACCATTGTATTGGTTTAGACGCGCAAAGGGCTTTGAATCGTTACCACAAACTCAACGCACAGTAAAACAAAGAGCCGTCGGCTACCGATATAAACAAGCGATCAACAGCATTTATCAACCATTTATATTGCGCGACACACGGCGAACAAGCCAAAAAGTTAAGTAAAACTTACACCTCTTCATAAAATTATAATTTTTAATACCCTTTGCTAGGTACTTTTCGGACTTTGCTCTTTTCTATGCAAAATAAGTTTCACGTCTATAGTGGTCTTCAAAACTATTATGAATTGTCTGATAAAACTTGAAACTCAAGTGTGAAATTATCTTTTATATAAAGATCTAAAAAACGTGACCCCATGTTATCTTTGAAATAACTCTACTTGGTTGTTAATTGTAATTTGAAAGATTGTAGGACACATTAATATAACACTGATGTCTAGTATTCTATATTTGCCATTTTTTAGTTCTGTCGTGCAGTTCGCAATTAAGAAGCTTTGCTAACTGCTGTAGCGAGTATTGTTGTTTAAATAAAAAAAAAGAAACTTAAATATTGGGTCCGTCCTAGTATTGTCAAGAGAAAAATATTCATGCGGAACGGTGGTTAACAACCTCGTTCATGAAAATACACTTTGACAAATACAATTACAGACACTAGGTATCTGGTGTTAATAGTACGCAATTCGGACTAAAAAGCCTGGAGGGTGCTAGTTCGAACTCCGCAAGGGGCAAAGGTGTGTTTGTAATATAAACACGATGAATATTATGCAAACCGATTTCTGACTCGAAAAATGGCGATAACACACCCACAATACTTTAAACGAGCTATTCAACGACACTCTACACCATGGGAAAATCATCCCCATTGTACGTGTAGTAAAGATAATTCTGTTTTTCAAGATTTTATTCTATTGTCTTCGTAATTGATTTGTATACGCATGGAAAGAAGAGTATCCGAGCTAAGACGCGGACAAACAGACCGACGGACTGAAATAGCTAAACAATTAGGGGAACAAGTGTTGACTACGTTACCCTAATAAAGGCACTACTACTTTTTAACCGACTTCAAAAAAAGGAGGAGGTTCTCAATTCGTCTGAATGTTGTTGTTTTTTTTTTTTGTATGTTTGTTACGCGATTACGCCGTCAATTATGGACCGATTTCAAAATTTATTATTTAGTTTGAAAGGGTATACTTCCGAAGTGGTCCCATTTACACCAAGTCAGATTCTGATGATGGGATCCCTGGGAAATCGAGGGCAACCCTCAATTTTTATAGGCACCCATAATGTTTTGCATATTTTTTCTGACTCAATGCTGATTTCTGGGTCTGGTAATCATCATGTCATGTTGCTGACCTGATGATGGAAGCCACAGAACTCCTTAACGGATAGGAGTTGGAAGATAATACTGCAATTTATCGACAGAACGTATTTTGCAGTGTGTTGGGCAGGCGTAAAGCTTATGAGGTACCAGACCGCCAATTTTTATTTACTGGGGGCGTACCCGCACACCCAGTAACGAAAAAAAATTGAAAGTTCCTTTGTTAATTTGACTTGTTATTTAACGCAAGACCTTATCCTATGGTTACGACACCAAAATAGCCGCCGTTCTGGTTCGAGGGTATGTAAACCCTTTTCTTAAGACTTAAAAAATTTCGTCGAAAAATTGACCCTATATAACACCTTATTTTTATCATACCATTGGATGGGGGGTCCATAGAGGACCAATATTAGTTAAGGTTACTTTGCTGTAAAGTCATTTTTGGCGAAGTTAGGAGGGACAAAATAGAGGACTTAACACTTAAAATTGTGAAATAAAATAAGTTTAATAAAAAACTAAAAACCGACTTCAAAATGAAACAAAAAAGCGAAAAATAATATGGATTAAAACATACCTAATCAGTTCTTTTTGGAGTCGGTGCGAATGAACACATTTTAACTCTCGATGGCTGGCACCGACTCCAAAAAGAACTGATTAGGTAGGTATGTTTTAATCCATATTATTTTTCGCTTTTTTGTTTCATTTTGAAGTCGGTTTTTAGTTTTTTATTAAACTTATTTTATTACTGTAACTACTACTGTGGGTTGTTTTCGGTTTTTAAGAAATAACGTTATTCAATCTATGCAAACAATATCCATAGACCACTGCGAATATTTCTTCCGAGGAGACTGTCGCCCGCTTCGGTCGCATGTCAAATGCTATGATCTACACGTGATTCGCGCGCAAAAGTTATAAATATTTTTTCACAATTGACATGTCAACATCATCATCATTTCAGCCACAGGACGTACACTGCTGAACATAGGCCAGTGACTTCCAGATCGGCTGGTTGGAAGCGGCCTGCATCCAATTAACATGTATTTATACATGTTAAGTATTTATTTTTAACTATCATCCACACTTATTTATCAAACGTGCTATGTTGACTAACATTGTTTTATATAAAGTTTTGTTAATTGCAGATAACGGCTGCCAACTGTGCTCGCTATTTATATTGTTGTGTCATTGCACATGAAAGTACTATACTTATAATTTCAAGTAGAAGTTATACTTGTAACCTCGATTGTTTATTGGGATTATGAAATTTGTTTTTTACTGGGCATGTATTTGTCTATGGTTTGTTAGAAATTGATGTAAACTAACAAAGGGATCTTGTCATTATAATTTAAACCAACTGTTGCCATTAAAATTGAAATATGCACATAGAACCAAGTACTAAACCAATTTGTTTTGTAATATCAACGATCACAGCAAGCTTGTTCCGCAAAATAATGGTATACAGGGTGGTCCAGGCTAGATGGATATAACATTTTTTTTAGGTAGTCGGTTTAGGGACCTATTTTTACCCGCCAGGAAAAAATGTCAGCCGCTTACGAGATATGTTTTTTTATGTTAGAAATATCACCGCTTATAATGTTTTATTTACTTTTAAAATGAAAAATTCTATTATTTTTTATTTTAGGTGCTTAGTTAGACATTGCACTCTCTCAGAAAAAACATAAGACATTGCGCTCTCTCAGAAAAAGTGGTGATATTTCTAAAATTAAAAAAAATATCTTGTAAGCGGATTTTTTCCTGGCGGGTACAAACAGGTCCCTAAGCCGAATACCTAAAAAAATGTATATCCATCTGGACTGGACCACCCTGTATAATGTACATAAACAGAAGGAATACGCTTTATTGCATAAAATATAGAATTATGTACATGACATAGCTTATGTAATGACTTATTTCTAATAAAAAGTCTAGCTTAATTATGTACATGACTTGATAACAGTACAATTAGGCCCAAGTAGCAAACGAATGTCTTAACTAGGTATTGAAGATATCTTGAAAGCAAAAATACTAATTAAAGCTGTTGTCTTGGCTAAGACTATTATGTCCCTGAAGATATCTTGTAGATATCGCCCAAGGGTCAGTTAAGGAAAAGTGGGCACAGTATTTAAATATAATCTAAGACAGAGTTAAGACTATTGTTAAGACAAAATTTAACCCTATTTAAGACAGTGGTTTTGAAGAGCTCTTAATTCGTACTTCAAGATGAATCTTGTACGATGACTTTAGATAAGGAAATAGGCTCGAAGATATCTACAAAACCTACTTAAGATAATCACTTTAAATTTTACAAATTCTATCTAATCTTAATGAAGTAAATTTTAAAACCTTTTCTACTTTATGTAGTAGAATTTTAGAAAATATGGTAAATTTTATAAGTCTTCTAAAACAGCTTTATGGCGATGGCGTATAAACAACAAATTTTACGTCTAGAAAATGCTGTATTATGTCGTTATATGCATTGGAAATTTAAAACGCATTATTTTTTCTCGTGTAAAATTGATAGAAAGTGCTTTAAAACAGACAGGCCTTTACAATACCAAAAAAACAACACAAAAATTTTATTTATATGAATTACAAATAAAAGTTTTGGTGGAGTAAATTCTAAAATATTACATATTCTATTAAATATGTGTTATTAAATGTTGGTAAAATTACTGTTAACAAAATATAACTTATACCCACATTTTGACGATTTTATGTCAGAAAAAATATTTTATTTTTTACTCATATAGCAAAATGGCGTTAAGTCTTATTTGCCTTAACGAAGAAAGACTTTAGACAACATTGGTTTTGTAAGGCTAGTTTAAAATAAGTTAAGACAAGTATTAGTTTTAAGTGATTCTTTAGTTTGACTTAGCTAATACCAGATTACTGGTCATTTCACAGTGCTCTTTACTTTGAGATAAAAAGAGGTTGATGCAACTAAAACTATTCAGTTTCTAAAGCTTACAATTCGACCAAGCACAATGTAAACTCAAGTGTTTTAAATTCAGCGGCAATAACGTTGGTGGTACTTACGTACCACAAATGAAATAAAAAGTTATTATTATTAAATTAATTACTTGCAAGTGTATTTAACGTTTGGTTTTAAATCTATTGTGCCAGTGTTCTCCACTGCCACAATGTTTGACGTCTACAGATTTTCTGCGTTTAGATGAGTTCTCGTCCGCGTCTGCCTCTGCGTCTGCGTCTTTTGGGACAATACCCGGATCATACTTATTAAGAATCTGCAATAAACCATCGATTGCAATATGTATAATATTCTAATAAATAGACCAGTTTCTTATAATTGGTCTCTAAATTTAAAATCACCATCAGCTTTCAATTCATAAGAATCAGAATTACTGTGCTCCAAGTACTGCATCATCACCAGCCTAAATCAGTCCACTGCTGGACACAGGCCTCTCCAAAAGAAAGATTTTGCCATAATCGCCACGCTTGGCAGGCGGGTTGGCGATCGCAGTTTGGCCAATGATGGAGAGGAAACGCTGCTGCCCGTCTTCTTATGGCGGTTCTGATCCTGTAGTCGCCTCTTACGACACCCATAGGAAGAGAAGGGGTGGTGCGATTCTTTTAACGTGCCGGCACCACACGGCACCAAGTACTGCAATATCCAAATATTCTTGCATTTCTTAGTCACCTTGATCTAAACTTCTCGTCAACGACCTGACGAGGAAGGACTGAGTCAAAGATGTCATATTACTAACGCTGTTTTTCAAAAAAAGGTAGAAAACTCAAATAGTAGAACAACAGACCGATCACGCTCATGGGCCACGTCGTTAAAGGGTTATAAATAAGCGGTTCGTTTAAGGTTCTCGTCATGATTGATACTCGTAGTAATGTTCCTTAAAAAACACCTTCGATTGTGCCCGGTCTATTCTGTGTATTATCTGTATGAGGTAGTCTCTGGCTCAAGAGACTGTACTTCAGGGCGAGCTCTTGTGGACAATTTTGGCCGTTTGATTATGCCTGTGCTGCCTGTGTAGATACTCAGTATTAGCAAGAGCTGAAAAACCTGAAACTACATGAGGCAGTGATTCTCCAGGATGGCGACAGGTCATACAAAACATGTCCACTGTGCCATCCTTTATAATTTATTATTGGTAGTTGTTCGTCTTGATAACCTGGGCCATAACCATGAACTCTTAAAACAATATCAAAGTTGTCAAATCTGTCAATTTTGGAACGTCATTTCATACAAAATTTGACAAAAATGATAATGTTTGACAGATTTGTGATTGTTTTAACAGTTCATGGTTAGGGCCCTGGTCTTGTATCGCAAATAGCACGTGCGGGTATCTATGTGCATTATTTTAAGTCTCTAGGTTTAGCGTTCTGGGCTGTGCGTTGATAGACCAACAAATATTTATAACTACATACTCTGTAAATATTTCAAGCGTCTGTTGCGGTTATCCATAATATGGATAACTCGATAATAATATTATCGAGCAAAAAAAACACGTTTGTTGGTTGGGAGCCCCTTTTAATATTTATTTTATTCAGTTTTTTAGTATTTGTTGTTAGACAGACGGACGGACAGCGGAGTCTTAGTAATTGAGTCCCGTTTTACCCTTTGGGTACGGAATGCTAAAACGCGGGAGATCGTGCCCTTTGGCGCACTTTGGGGTGATTTACGTCCAGCAGTGGACTGCAATAAGCTGATTTTGATACTAGCACTTGCATTCACACTGAGCTTAATTTTCTATATTTAACCATAAACCACCAGATCTTTTGAATTATTCAACTTCGTCCATCATTCCAGTTGGTTCCATTTTGATGAAAACGTCCCGTTAAATCTATTTTTACTATAAACTGATTAATTTGAGTAAACAAGGAATTAAATATTCTTAGTAAAGATGGTTCCAAGAACTAGGTGTTACAATTATCTAAAGTTTATCTACAATATCAATTTTCACTTTGCAAGACTAAACAGAGTCTTAAATTATTCAATAAAGTTTTAAGTGAGTTTTCATAAAATCTGAGTAAAGTAAAAAAGGATTTATAGATTTAACTATAGGCAAACTTAATTCAAAATAGTTTTGAGAAATAGTTTTGGGTATTCTTAATATGCTAAAGTAGCGGTAGTTTAATACTATTATGTCTTAAAGAATATAATCTCCTTTTTAAATCCTTTTTAAATTTAGCTAAATCAAACTTTAGATAAAGTTAAGGTATACAAGACTTAGTCACTATTCTATTTTGCTACTTGGGAGGGTAATCTTCATAAAAAAAGCTATCTTTACCATAACTTCTAGTAATCAGAAATGATGGTTAACGAAGTGGGGTGGATAAACACATGATTTTAATTATAATAACAACACCAAATAAACTACATAAGATTAAAATATACATTCCGTAAAAAAAGTTTCGGGAATTGATGATTTGTTTATGGTTCCAAATTCAAAATTATATTTTTTTTGTTGTTGTTAGATTGGCACAACTGGTTCCAAATTCAAAATTATTTTTTTTTTGTTGTTGTTAGATTGGCACAACTGATTATAAAAAAAAGTATTATTTAAGCGTTATGCGGCGTTTAAGAGAACAAATTAGACGAAAAAGGCCAGATTTGTGGAATGAAAATTCTTGGATTTTGCACCACGATAATGCGCCTTCCCCACAAGGCCATCATTGTGAACGAATATTTGACTAAAAACTCAACAAATACCATCGAGCAGCCACCTTATTCACCAGATATGGCTCCAGCCGACTTCTTTCTACTTCCAAAACTCAAATTACCACTTCGTGGCACCCGGTTTCATTCGGTAGAAGACATAAAGGAGAATTGGCGGCGAGAACTGAACTCGTTCCGAAAAAAGCGTTTAAAAATGTTTTGATGATTGGATCGTTGGCGTAAGTGTATCGCTTCTGAAGGAGCATACTATGAAGGTGATAAAAAAAATAGGATGAAAAATAATATTTTGTGTATTATTAATCTTTTCCCGGTACTTTCTTGACAGAGTAGTATAAACCTTTACATAAACATGCATTTTATGATGCATCTGCGCTAGGTAATTCAAGTAGTTGCACTGAAATAGTGTTATCACTCTAGCATACATTTGTATCTACGAAAGCATTTTAATGATTTTATGAGTTACACAATAATTTAAAAAATAATTCTATAAATGAAAAAATTGGTACTTTAAAGTAGGTAAACTGAGTTTCAATTAACTAGAATGGAATAAAACTAAACATACGCTTGGTTCTGGCAGTTCTGGGTAAAAAATAATAATATGGTAGTAGATGAAGCTAACCTTCAGACAAATCGATGGAGAGTGGAAATTTGAAATTAGTTACCTCCATTTTCTAACGTCATGTTTTATCAAGCATCGTTGATGATTTGCAGATTCAGATATGAGTTTTCATTTTTATTATTGAAAAAATGGTAAATTATTTGTCGAAATCTATGTTATTTTATAGAAATAGTTTTATGTAAACTATAATAAAATAATTTTAAAAAAATCTTTATAACTACGTTATTTCAATTTGACATCGCGCTATTATTGAGTCTCTGTATCATAGATATAGAAGCGAATGCTAAGTCTATGCTCTGTATAGAAAGTTGAAACATGGCGTACATTAGAAATGTGAAAATAGAATTAATGTTTTAAATATAATAAGTAGTGGCACGGGGTCGTTAAACAAAAAAACACAAAAAAAAATTAGGCCTGCGTGTGTACAAATCGAACTCTAATCTGGACAAGAATACTTACAAGTTTATCTTGGCAAACCCAAATAAAGTCCTAAAACACATTTTTAATGCAATTTCTTTGTACAATCTAAGAGAGTACTCTCAACTATCTGCTTCCAAAAGTTGTCCAGATCCAAAGATCTTATTTGGAATGATTTTAAAATGTGGAAATTACGAGTAGGTTTAATTTTAGGAGAACAAGTAAAGATTTCCTTGTTCTCCTAGAAGTAGGTTATATAAACTAAGATTTATATATCACACACAAATAGAACAGACAAAATGACATTTCATCATTCATCCTATCATTCTAATATCCCAAAACCGTCATAAAGGAATATTGAAAACAATAAAAAAACCTTACGTGTTAAAACAAAAAGCACCAACACAATCATTTTAGTAAACTACACAAAGTCCACTCGGCATTACTGAAGTAGACGCGACTGCTAATCAAAAATCTAAGAAGACGAGAAAAATACACACGACGAAAACTTTGAACACGCAATAAAACACCACAAATTAATGTCAAAATAACAACGTTTATTACACTATGTGACTCCAACTGGCGCACAGTATTCGCAACACGAATTCAGTGCAATGTTTAATAGTATTTTGATAATTGGGTGTCTTTTGTTGTTAGGTTCCGAAATAATTTACGTAAATTTGTGAAAAATGTTGCCCGGGCTTCCCTCGCGAGACAGGGACAGGGGTCGACTAAAAGTTTCACAGCGAATAATTTTACTTATCAGTGGCGCATGCGTGCTGGACCTGTTGAGTGCCAGCTCTTAGTAACTTTTCTAAATTTAATAACACCTAGACGACTCAATTGGTTTAGTTGGATCAGAAGTTTATCAAGTAAAATTTTGCAGAGCATTATCTTGTGGGATATAATTAAAATTTACTTGTCTTCATTCCTTGCACATAATCGTTTGATACATACTCGTATAGTAAATCTTTGAATTTTTCCTGTATTTAAATTCCAAATGAAGTATTTTCACTCTGTATTTGCTCAATCGTCGCATATAAAATATAAGGAGTAAACAGTTGCTAGAATGCTCTATATTTAGCGCGGTCAAGCTTGAATATTTTATCATTAATACCTAATAGCCTCGCTTTGAGCATCTTGAGTCTTCGAGGGCAACTGTCGGCGCATAATGTAGTATGTAGAATCTTTCCTACTATTATTAAACGCGTTTTTAAACAACCTCAGAATTCTGTCCGTCTCTTTGGTCCAGGATATCCAAAACTTTGCTAAGGATTTTGCTGTAACTTAAAATTTAGTAAGCGTGTAAGGTATGTAAGGAAAGATGACAGAAAAAGAATTTGACAGGGGAATTCTCCGAGCACACCCAAACCCGAGAAAATAGTTAACTAAATTTTAGTTTTTTTAATAAACTCGAACTGAAAATCAAACCTTTTGTATTTAAGGCTATTACAGGCACAGTGCCTACAAAAATCGGGCTGTCAAACTTATATAGGTACAATTTAATTATCTAGACCGTAATTGTAGTACCATGAATTAAAGATCGTGGCATTCGCACAGCGCTGGGTATATTGTTTAATCTGTTATTCTAGCTTTATCTATACGAAAACAACGAAAACACTTAGAGAATTCACAACAAAGCAGATTTTAGGAGTAGACCGTACTAATTTTGTTCGGGTTCGTTCGTTCGTTTTGACTGATTCATTCGCCAGACTTTGTCCTACAGCCTATTTTAAGTTCATCAAAGAGTAAGTACCTAAGCTATAACATCTTTCGACATTCACAGACTTACTGCAAAAACTTTATTTTGTCATTTATTTGAATAACCCTTACCAGACCGCAGAAAGCTCCATTTTGCTAGTACAAATAAAATAAAATGTTGTGCGCGCCCTTGTTTCAATTTTGAGTCAGAGAAATGTATGTATGTGATTGCATTGCATAATCATATTGATTTTAAATACAATGAGAAAACTCCCAACAAAATCGTTGCCTTTTAAATCAACAGACAAATTGTGCCTACATCAGAGAATTAACAATATTACCCTACTTTTGAGTAATGTATAATTTATTGTGAATAAGTTATTTACATTGCTAAGTTATATACAAGAAGCTTGAGTTGTGCGTATAATTTGAAATCAACCACAATCAACTAATACAAATAAGTAATCTTAAGCAAATGCAATAGCAAATAACAAGAAGTAAACGATGGATCCCGAGTATACGTCTCTCGCAGACTCAGCAACTTCTGAAGATATTATGTAAACAATTGGGCTAAATCTGAAACACAACTAGCTCTGAATTTTGGCTAAATTTCTGTTTTGACGAGCTCTAAAATATTTTACTTTTTTTCTGGGAATTTAATTTCTAGTAAGATTCGTATCGTGATATTTTTAATGTATATAATACTATGTTTTTATTGAATAAATGCGTGTACATTTTAAAACATTAATAGGACTTACGATAAATCACCAAATTGATGCAATGAGTATTTTTTATAACTTTAGATTTTTTTGTTAGATTAAGTTATACGAAGATTAAAAAGTGCGTTAGTTAAGTAATAAAAAGCATTATAATTTATAAATACCGAAAAAAATGCGTCGAATACAAATTATTGATTTAGGCAGAATTTTTTTTAATTTTTACTGGCAGAAAAATTAAAAATTTATAAAACATAATTAAAACCATAATTAAAACATCATTAGTATGTTTAAATTATGCCTGTTGAATTGTTTAATATAAAAAGCAAAAATTAATCTGCTCACCCTTAAGATAGGCAGTCTTTGCCTTAACAATAAAAAAAAGGAATGATTGATGAGTATAGGATAAGTAAGAATGAGTTTATGAGTGTATGGGTAGTTGATTTGGTTCTCTCATTCGTTCTTTCAATCACTTCGTTTGTTCCTGTTATAGGCGTCGGATCTATACTAGCTTCCTAGTGAAAAAGATAATTAAAGAATAAATCTTTGATTTCCGTAATTTCAATCTTGTGTTTTACCTTGGTTCATAACCCTATTTCCATAGGTTATGGGCCCAGGCTCGGTTAAATTCCATCTAAAATCATAAAAGTGACGATAAAAAGTGCCGAGTTTTTGAAAGTCTACCGCCGTTTTTTTTTGTTTTTTCTCTCGCGAGTGATACTTCGTTACTATGGATCAAATAAAGGCGAAACGTAACATCAAACAGTTTGATGGTGAGAAGTACAGCGTCTGGAAATTTCGTATGCGTGCTTTGTTAAGCGAAATGGACGTTCTAAAAGCCATCGACGAAGCTCCAAATGTTGAAGACAGTGATTGGGAGAAAAATAATCGGATCGCAAAAGGCGTTATAGTCGAGTATTTGGCCGATTCATTCCTGGGGTTTGCTAAAGAAAATGACACAGCTAGACAAATTTTTCAAAATCTAGATAGCCTCTATGAACGAAAAAGTTGCGCAAGTCAATTAGCTTTACGTAAAAGGCTACTTACTCTGAAGCTAAAAAGTGATATGTGTTTGGTAAAACATTTTGCTGTCTTTGATGACCTCATTACGGAATTATCTGCGGCTGGGGCAAATTTAAATGAAATGGACAAGGTTTCTCATTTATTGTTAACATTACCCTCAAGTTACGACGGAGTTGTAACTGCGATCGAGACGTTATCGGAAGATAATTTAACATTGGCTTTCGTTAAAACGCGGCTTTTGGATCATGAAGTGAAGCTGAGGAACGATAACAATGATACAAGCGCCAAGGTACTGCAGGTTGAAACGAGAACGGAAAATTATAATAAAAGAAGAAAAATTGAAAACACAAAAAAGTATAATAATCAGAAGAATAATTTGACGAACAACTATAATCAGAAAAACAACAGAAACTACACACAAAAGAAAACAAGTTACGCCGTGGACATATGAAGAAGGATTGTTATTATTTCAAACGCATGAATCAAGAAAATAGCTCTGGACAAGACAACAGGACAAGGACTGTACAAACAGTTGAGCTCACTCCGCAAGCTCAAGCTTCGACGTCTGATGGGTTTTCAGGCTTTGCATTTATGACCGGAGATTACCAAGAAGAAGACGTTTTTGATAACCAGATAACCTTTATATTGGACTCCGGCGCATCAGACCATCTCACAAACAGGGAAGATCTGCTCTTTGATTTTACTGTTTTAGATCCCCCGCTCAAAATTTCTGTTGCTAAACATGGCGAATTTATTACAGCTACAAAAAAGGGAAAGATGAAGGTTACCAGCAACGTGGGCATTCAAGGTGTTCTAGAGGACGTACTTTTCTGTAGAGAGGTACCGTACAATCTGCTGTCCGTGTCTAGAATGCAGAAGGCTGGATCAACAGTAATTTTCAACCACCGGGGTGCCCAGGTATGTAAAGATGGAAAAACGCTAATGGAAGGCAGGTCAGTGAACAATCTAATTGCTTTGGATTTTGTAGTATGTGTTAATCGCCCTGTTTCCCAAGTATGCGAAAGTGTTAAAAACAGTTATGATTTATGGCATCAACGTTTAGGCCATATAAGCAAAAATAAATTCATTGAACTCAAAAGTAATAACATGCTCAGTGACACAAACCAAATTGAAAACGTGTTACCAAACGACAATTTATGTGAAGCATGCATAAATGGGAAACAGTCGCGACTTCCTTTTAATCAGGCTAAAGATAAAGATTATATTAAACGACCGTTCTTTATTGTACATTCTGATGTTTGTGGCCCTATCACACCTCCAACTGTAGATAATAAAAATTATTTTGTTTTATTTATTGATCAATACACTCATTACTGTGTCGTATATTTACTTACGCATAGATCGGACGTATTTGCGGCTTTTAAAGATTATGTGGCAAAATGTGAGGCAAGGTTCAATTATAAATTGGTTTATTTATATTCAGATAATGGTGGGGAGTACTTGTCGAATGAAATGAAGGAGTATTGTGTTAAAAAGGGAATAACTTATCATTTGACTGTTCCGCGAACCCCACAACAAAATGGTGTATCCGAACGTATGGTTAGGACGATAACTGAGAAAGCTCGTTCTATGATAAGCGGTGCTAAACTTGACAAGGTTTTCTGGGGCGAGGCTGTTTTAACTGCCGTCAATTTAATAAATATGACACCTACGCGAGCCCTTAAACGATCTCAAACACCATACGAACTGTGGCACAACAAAAAACCTCAAATCAAATACCTAAAGGTTTTCGGTTCTACCGTCTATGTGCATGATAAAACCAATAAAACAAAATTCGATGATAAATCGTGGAGAGGCATATTGGTAGGATACGAACCAAACGGTTACAAAGTTTGGGACCCTAAATGCGAAAAATATGTTACTGTCAGGGATGTTATCGTGGACGAGACAAATTTTCTGCAGTCCAGGCCTGCTTTAAAGCCTGAAGAGAATAATCGCAAAAATTCTCATGACGAAACTGATAATAGTGACGGAAGGTCTAAATCAGTGTCAATTAAGTCTCGTTGTCCCGACAGTAATAAATCAGATGGTAACTCTAAATCTGATGGGCCTGAGTGTCCTAGCAAAATTCGCAAAATAACCAATGATGTATCTGACTCACAACAAAGTGAACCTCAATGTTCTGTTGATATGCCGTCTATTGTAAATAATCAAGATTTAAATGTAAATAACCAAGACACAGATGTAAATAATCAACTTAGGAGGAGTGATAGGTTAAAAGGTCGTCCCCCTATATCTTATAATGAGTGTGATGATGATTATTTGATGTGTGTTCAATCTGTTTTATGCAATGCTCCTTCTTCTTATGAAGAAATTAAAACCCGACCTGATAGGCCTAAATGGGAAGCGGCAATAAAAGATGAATTAAAATCACTTTCTGTAAATAATACTTGGACGTTAGTTCCGCGACCTGAAGGTAGGAATATTGTCGATTGCAAATGGATTTTTTCGATAAAAAATGATGAATTTGGGAAACCTTGTCGCTTTAAGGCACGTTTAGTAGCCAGAGGCTTTAGTCAAGAATATCTTACAGACTATAATGAAACATTTGCACCTGTGGCCAGAATCTCAAGTTTTCGTTTTATTATTTGCTTTGCCAATCAGTTCAATTTATTAGTTCATCATATGGACGTAAAAACTGCTTTTTTAAATGGAAAGTTGCGCGAAGAAATTTACATGAAGGTGCCTGAAGGTATTCTACACAAAGGCAACTATGTGTGTAAATTGAACAAGGCCTTATATGGGCTGAAACAAGCAGCCCGCTGCTGGTTTGAACTTTTTGAACAATCTCTTAAGGAAAAGGGTTTCCAAAATTCATCAGTTGATAGATGTATATATATGTTGGATAAAGGTCATGTAAATAAAAATATATACGTTGTATTATACGTTGACGATCTAGTTATTGCGTGTGCTGATAGTCAAACAATGAATAATTTTAAAAGTTATTTAATGAGTAAATTTGAAATGACTGATTTAAAAGACATAAAATTATTTCTCGGTATAAGAGTTACTAGATGCAACGGCATGATTACACTTGATCAAAGTGCATATATTAAATCAGTTTTACATAAATTTAAAATGCACGATTGTAATCCCGTAAGTACCCCTTTAGAAACAAAACCTAACTATGAAGCTCTAAATAAAGAAGAAATGTACAATGCACCATGTAGAAATGTGTTAGGGTGTTTAATGTACATAATGTTGTGTACTCGACCGGACTTAAGTACGAGTGTAAATATTTTAAGTAGATTTACAAATAAAAACAATAAAGAGCTGTGGCAATGCCTTAAAAGGGTACTTAGGTACTTAAAGGGAACAATCGATTTGAAATTAGTTTACAAACAATGTGATTTTACCAATATCTTATGTGGGTATGTAGACTCTGATTGGGGTGGCAGCGATACAAGGGATAGAAAGAGTACGACTGGATATTTATTCCAAATGTTTGACCAGTGTACTATTACATGGAGTACAAAGAGGCAAACGTCAGTAGCAGCCTCCTCCACAGAGGCCGAATACATGGCGTTATATGAAGCTGTTCGGGAAGCTTTGTGGCTTAAGTCTCTAGCAGTCGGTATTGGAGTAAATATCTCAAATCCTATTATTATCTTTGAAGACAACAATGGTTGTATAAGTATTGCCAATAACCCAACCAATCATAAGAGGTCAAAACACATTGACATAAAGTACCACTTTTCCAGAGAGCAAATCGAGAATAATGTAATTAAATTAAATTATATTCCCACAGGTAAACAACTGGCAGATATAATGACCAAACCGTTACCAGCAATTTCTTTTAATGAGTTCAGAACCAAAGTAGGTTTACAATAATGTATTATATTTGATTTATTCGTACTTTGACTATTAAATTGATAGTGTATAATATTAGTAATTAAGTCAAGTGGTCTGGTAAGGTTTTACTGGGGTTTTCCTTACCCATGCAACAAATGTTGGACCATTTTTGTAATTCTCCCCAGCAATCACTGGGAAGTTATATATGATCCGTTTAGTTACATTATATGATTTGTTATTATATAAATTAGTCTACTGATTAATTTTTGAGGGGGCGTGTTGAATTGTTTAATATAAAAAGCAAAAATTAATCTGCTCACCCTTAAGATAGGCAGTCTTTGCCTTAACAATAAAAAAAAGGAATGATTGATGAGTATAGGATAAGTAAGAATGAGTTTATGAGTGTATGGGTAGTTGATTTGGTTCTCTCATTCGTTCTTTCAATCACTTCGTTTGTTCCTGTTATAGGCGTCGGATCTATACTAGCTTCCTAGTGAAAAAGATAATTAAAGAATAAATCTTTGATTTCCGTAATTTCAATCTTGTGTTTTACCTTGGTTCATAACCCTATTTCCATAATGCCTTGACACGGACTATCATGCAAGTATAAACATTATAATAGTCCTACTTAAGTAGAAACAGAAGGCTCACGTTCTTTAAGTTACCTACATCATCTGCATACCACAACTGACACACAATCTCAGAGGATATCAAAAGACTCTAACAAATGTATACCGCATTAAATATCTACTAGACTCGTTTACCTAGAAAACAAACATACTCCTAGGAAAAGCATCTCTCCAGGGATTTGCTTAAGTATTAAAACTTTATTGCGCTCGTAAAAGGTATTAGCTGACTTAATACTTTACAGTACTGTCTTCCAGACAACCTTGAGGTAAAGCAGATAATTCAGTTTGTAACACAAACAGATTAGATAAAACTACTTATCTCACTTACTAAAATAAAAATGAGATTAAAATAACAAAGATACAAAACTTTAGTAAACTTGGTTTAGTGCACTAATATGTAGTTGGTACCCAAACTAAGCAAAATTTTCTTAAGTAACAAAAAGTTACCTTGATGATTATTTATCTATACTTTTTTACATTAGTCTTTACTATGGAATAACTAAAGAGTACTAATTAACAAATACTTCTACTAGTATTATAAAACTAATATGTACATTTGTGGGTCGCTAATTAATGTACTTTTAACCCCGACCTAAAAAAGAGGGGTGTTATAAATATAACGTGTATATCTGTGTGTGGCATCGTAGCTCCCAAACGAGTAGACCGATTATAATGCAGTTTTTTTTTTGTTTTACAGGTGATATTACAGAGATTGTTCTTATATAAGGTCCGATTTTATTAGTGTACAGTCAACAGCACGTCGACCTACCCCAAAAGTCAAAAATTCTCCAATAGATTTTCAACTTTAAGCCTGACATATAGAGTTCATTTTCAAATGAGAAAATTTGACATTTTGTGGTAGGTCGACGTGCTGTTGTCCGTACATCCTGTTAACCTGTGACTATATAGGTGAAAAGCAATCGTAAAAAACAATTTTCAAATGTTTACCATAAAAACAAAAAAATAACATGATGTACACTAATAAAATCGGACCTTATATATATATTTTTTTTTATAAAGATCTGTCCAGGCGTTTACTGTTATCAGCTCATTTCCTACTTGACAAAAGGATTATCGGCTAGATGAAAACCTTTACAGGTCTAATAGATTTTAAATTTGATGCACTGTTACTTAGTATTTCCAAGACATGAAAACATTGAGCTGATGCTGCAGCATCAAGGAATCTGCAGGATTTCTAACTACTCGGCAACTTACATACGATATAGCATGTTTGGGCTTATAAGCATTGTTTAAATGAGAAGGTGTTTGATAGATGATGACCGAGGCCTTGAGCTGATGCTGCACATCAGAGACTACTGGATTCCTAACTTCTCAGCAATTTATAGTAGATATAGCCTGTTTGGGTTCATAAGAATGGTTTCAATGAGCAGGTCTTAGATAGATGATAACAGAGGTATTTAGCTGATGCTGCACATCAAGTAGTCTGCGCGATTCCTATTAATACCTTGGCAACTTACCACTTTTTAAATGTTTTTGTCGGGAGTTTTTTAATGTCCATAAGATAATCCCGTGCGGCGCTTAGTGGCAGCTTTCACAATCAATTGAACTTACTTATTATTAAGATAATACTATACATCTCCACATTTTTTTCTTGTAGAGCACTCATCTCCGGTTTTATAATGGCACAGCTTATTAAATCTCCGGCACGAAGCGTATTTGCTAGTTTTTGTTAATTTAAGTATTTTTTATGGTCTTTATTTATCAATAAAAACATAATGTCACTTACTTTAAAAAAAACATGATAAACAAAGTGTATTATTTTTACATTTGCACTTGTTCAAGTTCAAAGGTTTATTTGCCAAAAACACAGATAATAAAGGTAGCAAAATTTATCATGTACATATGTGTCCAGTCTGCTCGCAGACGTGCGAAAGTTGGTATCATCATCCAATCACATTAAATAAATTTTATAAGTATGTGATGTTGTCCAATATAAAAAAAAATTGGTTCAGATTAAATTAGATTAAATTTAATAGTATATCAATGTCACCAACTAAAATGTTCCTTATAAATGAAAAACATTAACTAAGAGCCAGCTAGTCAGTCTATTTTATAAAATCGATCCTTTAAGTGTTTTAAGCACTTCTTAGCGAATTAAACATGGGAAAATCGTTCGCACCGACCGATTATATAAAGGCATTTTGGCTCAAAATGTCAACCAAAATGTTTTATTGAGTGGCTAACTAATAGTAGAGAGGTATATTAAAGGTACTTTTGATAACCAGGTTCCAGATTTACTACACCTAAATGTTATATACACTGTGTATTGTATAATTTTTATGAATTGGGGTTTGAAAAGAATAATATTCTAGCAAACAGAATAAGAGTATAATAGTGATTTACGTAACAAT
Organism: Anania fuscalis; assembly: GCA_950371115.1. Taxonomy (NCBI): domain Eukaryota; kingdom Metazoa; phylum Arthropoda; class Insecta; order Lepidoptera; family Crambidae; genus Anania; species Anania fuscalis. Next base: position 9,781,670 of record OX493331.1, on the reverse strand, counting down.
CTAATATAACGGCTAATCATATTCATTGATAGCTCGCATTTGGCAGGGCCTGCGGAGAAAAATGCTGTAATCATCTTTCTGTCACATCCTTTTAGGATCGTCATACACATGGTCCATACGAGTTTTGTTGTTTTGAAATAATGTTGATTTAAAATATTCTTGCGTTCTACAGAGTGTTCAAAAGAAAAGTCTGACACTCCTTAAAACCACGTCATACATAAACTTTTTCTATGGGAGAAACATTTAAATCGGCCAATTTTTTATATGGTTCATATAAACTATCGCCATACTTCGATGATAATGTATGGAGGATTTGAGAAAAACAACACGATTTGGATGTTACTGCCATAGTAAAGTTGTATATTAGCAGCGGACCACGTGGTTAAAATGAAACAAAAATAAATGTGTTACAAAAGTCATTATAAACTCTTTTAAGCTCTAGTTCAGCAATTTGGTAGTGGATAGAGAGCAAGATGTCATTATGGTGTTGATAATACATAGGTAGAAAAAAAGTAAATATTTGTATAATAGTTCAAATAGATAACAAAGAATAAATTATATTATCGTATGTACGTGTAATAATTGATTGACAGCTACCAATAAGTTATCTCAGAGTATAGTTTCATAAGTTGTTAGGTCAGTTATTTATATTACTGCTTATTTATTACCCATATTGCATTTATCGCAGCATATTGCAATTATAGCAGATATAGCATCTCCTTGTCTCACTTCTCTCAGCAACTGGATAGGTCTCGTCTTATGGTTTTGGACTTGAACAGTCATCGATGCCATTTTATACAGGCTCCTCAGCACCTCTACATACCACCAATCGACTTTGCATCGCTGTAATGCTTCAGAAAAGTTTAATCTCCTTTTTTGAAGAACAGAGCCACCACGCCCTCGCTCCACGCCTTCGGGATAGTTCCCCAAGAACGAGTATTCCGGGCGAGTCGCCGGGCGCCTTCCCGTTACGAAGCTGTTTGAGAGCCGCCCCAATTTCGTCTACGTCATCATAGGTGTAGTGACATGTAAGAATAGATTATAATATCTATTCCATTCTATTCTGGCGTATAAGTTGAGTGATGGAGACAATATACGTACCGTAAGTATACACAGACTCTTCGAGTAATTTACTCTAATAAAAAAACACCATATATGTAGCTTATACAATAATCACTTCGCTTTTTTGTATGAAAAGACTCGAATCTATGACCTCTGAGTCAGGCTTCATTTTCGTAATAACAGCAGAGAGCAAGAGGATAATATAACATAACTAAAGTATAAAGTTGTATTACTAATACATCTTGGTTTCTGGATATATTCGATTTAAATGAATAAATGTTGTGAGTACACCATTTTCGATACTGAATCGCCCCTCAAAGTCTGATAATTTATCACCCTGTATAAGTGAAAAATATTGTTTCTTGTCCTAAAACCTATAAAGACGGCAGGGTCAACGGGAAACGTTCGTGCCCAGGATTTTCATCTAAGATAGCCCCGGAAATTAACTTTCGTTGGCTCCTACGATTAGCTATATTTTAGGAAATTTCTGGCCAATTACGTCACACAACCCTCGTTTATTTGATGAGTGACTAGTACTTGTTGATGTTTTTTTTGTTTTCGTTCTTTTAATCAATGTTTGTCTAGTACTGAATAAACCTCAGTGGAATAAACTGAATAAATTGCGTGCGTAGTTTGTCAGACCTCATTGTACCTAATGTAAGTGCATGTACCGATTGTTCTTGATAAATTGCATTTTGAAAATACTTGGGACTGTTTCACAATCGCTGAGTAAAGTTCTAAATAAGCTACATTAACTTATCTGCTCAGTAAACAAATAAGGATGTTGACTTTGACGTTGACAGGACACTTTTGCTTGCTTTTAAATGCTTTTCCAAAAATTAACAGCATCCCTATTCTTTAATAAGCAGATAAAGCTTACTTAGAAAGCAGGCCCTTAAAATCGTATGTTTTATTTTTGAGATGATAAATGTATTTTGCGTTGTTATATTTTATATGATTTTATTAGTTGTTGTAACTATTTATTACTGCATGTAAATAATACGAGTACTCATAAAACCATGCTGATGACAGACGACCCTTTTATACATGAGTACTTATTTCCTATTTTCCAATAAAATATTGGTTGATTTTAAATTATAAAAAAATAATTTAGAAAAATCCTACCGCTTGTATCAACCATAAAACAAATATGAAAAATCTGAAACATTAGATTTAAAAAAGACAGTGTGCGAGTGCCCTATGATAACTTGGGTCCGACTAGACAGAACAAGCATTTTTTCTTGCCAATACAATTCAGTATATTTCGAGTTTTTGGTATCATGCCAACTCTAATAAACCCTTGTATGCAGAAAATAAATTGCAATTATTGAAGGCGGATCATGCAAAGGGGAAATAAGGAAGTCTTTAGGAAAAGTGTTATATCCTGGAAATTGCAATCGTTACTTTACCTGAAAATGATACTTATTAGATATTTACGTTTTTACAGCATAATATTACTTGAATAAGATTATACGAGTAATACCTACATTCAATCAATAAGATTAGTCGACTATATATATAGAATTACATTACTCTGCTGTTATAGTTAACGTGTTTATAATTTTAGGACAAGTATTCATTGAATTTTCTTCCCTACATGAAACGCAACAGCAGCAGGGAAACATATTTTTTTGTTAGCCTATGTTAGTCCTCAGTAAGAACTGTAAAACATAATTACTTTTAAACTTTCGCGTTGCATAATTTAAAACTCAATGAAACGGGAATTAACGCGATCATAATAAACGTCAGGCAAAAGAGGTAACATTTTGTAAAACATATTCCACATATGACTATTCCAACAGTCAGACCAATCCCATAGCCTGACATAAACACAAAACTAATAGCTTGTGGGTACTTATTACTTACTGCAAATTTGAATTTCATTTTTCACGACTTAAGTACCAATGCTAGTGTTTATCACACAAACATATCATCAGTGAAGTTCTAATGGTGTGCAAGTCAAAAATTGATACTTTATAGGAGAACAAAATAACTATAAGAAATTATAATAACCAACATTAGAACATTAAACCATGCCTAATGAATTATTTCAAAATTAAATGTGTGAATACATTGTTCGCCTATGGTTTACTAATAAGTTGGAACGAAGCTAGCGATTTTCTTAATCTCATCATCATCATCTCAGCCACAGGACGTCCACTGCTGAACATAGGCCTCCCCCAGTGACTTCCAGATCGGCCGATTGGATTTTTTAATTTAATTTAATTAATAATTTATGCACTGTTAGAACTTCACTGACGATATGCCACTTACGGAACCTATAACAAACCAAGGTCTGTAACTGGAGACAACATACTAGACATTGGCATTTGTCAACTAGACATCGGATTCTTCCAATGCAAGCCACAGAATCCGATCTTCTCAGCCATTCTATTTCAACAGCAGTCAGCTGCTAGTTAAATGGTCATTACAATTCACCTTAAAGATATAAAAAGAAACTCACCAGTATTATAGAATATACAAGGTGCTACAAAAATATTTGAGCAATAGAATCATTCCTTAAAATTATTAGGGGTATTTTTGTAACATCATGTATTGGTCCTAGTTATATTAGTTTTATCCTTTTGCTCTAAAAATAAGTAACGCTTGCTATAAAAACTGACATATCTAAGTGTTTTATATCATATAAATGGACTATATTGGTATCGCCATCTCTAAGGTTCTGGGTTCGATCCCCGATCGGGTCAATGCAGAAAACGAACTTTTCTATTATTGTCTCGGGTCTGGGTTTTGTGGTACCGTCGTTGTTACTGACTTAGAAATCAACTTAACTCACTCAAAACTCAAGACAAGTGCTCTCGCTACTTATCTTAGAATCAGAGTAATGTGGGGTATGTGATGTTGTCTATTTTTTTTTATGTTACCTACATTATTCAAGAATATGAAAGTAAATGTTTTATTTACACAACGATTACATGCTTTATTTACGAAACATTTGAATTCATGCAAGTAGCTGAAAGTTAAAATTCGAGTTCGATTCAGGTCTGTTTTAATATTTGACGAAGTTCGATGGGCCGGACGGTTGCTGACCCGGGCTGCGAGTCGTGACCCAAAGGTTAAGGGCTGCCAATAGAAATAATGAACTTCAGTTCCTTTAATATAATAAATTACCTTGGTACCTATTTTCTGTTCTAAATTTTTCTACTAAACAACTCACTCTCAAAGCTGATTTAATTATCTATTGTGGAAGGTACGGTTATTGTGTAGTTGATTTGTTAAACAAAGTTACATTATATCTTAGAATGATTGCAAGATTATTTGTTTGAAAGAATGTAAGAAACAAATCTAATCAAAGTAAGGTGTGACACTAATTCAATTTCAAAGTAAAACTGATAAATCATTTTACATCAAAAATACGTCATAATAAAATAATAATTGCTGTTTTTTTTCGCTTGCAATTGGCAAACCATATTTAAATAGTTGTTATCTAAACTAGCTACAGTAACCTTTATGTGCAATTCTCACTTGCCAGGTCGTACCGGAGCACAGCACAGCGCGATGCGGACTAGTCACTACTAGTCGCTACATGAAATCGTGCCACTTCTAGTCGCTTCATGAAATCGTGCCGCTCTTCCGTGTATGTCGCAGTCAGTCCGTTTCAGTGCTTTCACTACTAGTCGCTACATGAAATCGTGCCTCTACTAGTCGCTTTATGATATCGTGCTACTTTACCATGTATGTCAAATTCAATCCGTTTCAGTACTCTCACTACTAGTCGCTACATAAAATTGTGCCACTACTAGTCGCTTCATGAAATCGTGCCACTTTACCGAGTATGTCGCAGTCAGTCCGTTTCAGTGCTCTCACTACTAGTCGATATATAAAATCGTGCCACTACTAGTCGCTTCATGAAATCGTGCCACCCTACCATGTATGTCCGTTTCAGTGTCCGATCGGCTCAATGAAACGATGGGACACGTCGAGCCGATAGTAGGCGCGAGCAGCCGAGAGCAGCCGAGAGCAGCCGACCACTTACGCGAGTTCGAGCGCAGCCGGAGGACTTCAAAGCTGTGTGCGTTTAAATAAGGAACTTAAATACTTTAAGGATTTTTCAATTTCCTTCAGCAAATTATAAAATGCGCTCCGTCGCGCGCCCGTAATTGAATATCGTACATTATTCGGAAATGTCACAAGTTTTTTTGAAAGTAGCTGAGAGACATCTAAGCCCCATTTGCATAGGCCAACATTGAAAGTAATCAATAAGACAATAATATATCAAAATAGTAAGGTACATATTTTTTTAAATTGTTGATATACATCACCTTCAAAGTTTTTTTATCTAAATATTTGAATCACGCCTTAGATGTTTATCTGTAAAAAAGTAAAGAAAAAAAAAAGGAATATTGTAAAAATATTATAGTTGATCATACAAAATAATTACAACCAAACCCATCCCAGCTAAAAAAATCTGACGCAAGAATCAGGCCCTGAACCTCCACCTTTACCCCTTTCTAAATAGGGTTTCCAAATGCCACGACCAGCCTACTACAAACCATCTTCTAATCTAAGAGATTGACTGCCGCCAAAGACATGACAATTATTGGTTTGAGGTTAGGGGAAAAATGATTTGTTCAGTCTTTCCTAAACACGATATTATTATTACTCTAAACTGGAACAAAGCTTTTACAAACGAGTTCAAACGATTTCGATGGAATCGAACTAGTAGGCACAATGAATATCAATATTTATTCATAAAACAAGTTTTTTATTATTTTTATTTATTGTAGTACAAATGAATTAATAATAACTGAGTTCCTTAACTAATGTATGTATAACTAATCAGCTCTTTTTGGAATCGGTGCCAGCCATTGAGAGTTATAATGTGTTCATTCGCACCGACTCCTAAAAGAAAGAACTGATTAGGTATACTTACATTAGTTAAGGAACTTAGTTATTAACTTGTATGCTCGGAAAATAAGACAACAATTGATATAACAATGGCCCGTGCACACATGTGTGCGCGACGCGAGCTTAAGAGTGGTTAAATGTAAAAAAGTTTATTATTTTTTGTTTTTAGTTTTTCAGCGGTTAAATTTTTTTGTTAATAGTACATTATTATACTAGTGTGCTAAGTTGGTCATTACACACGAGTTGCATACGACGTTTTTAACACAATTGCGAGGTAAAAAAACTAACTAAAAATACCTTCTCCGAATGTGACTTTGGGTGTATGCTGTTTTTTCACTGATTGGATGTTTCGTAGTATTTTGCTCTGAATTTTGAATAAGTATGCCTCGATAAGTATTTCCGGCGGGGTTGAATGAATATTTCACTAGACGGACAGACGGACAGACGGACAGACGGACAGACGGACAGACGGACAGACGGACAGACGGACAGACGGACAGACGGACAGACGGACAGACGGACAGACGGACAGACGGACAGACGGACAGCGGAGCCTTAGTAATAGGGTCCCGTTTTACCCTTTGGGTACGGAAACCTAAAAACACCATTTTCAAAAAAAAAACGTACGTCGCAGGCAACCCTATTACCTGTATCGCTATCGCATACTTAGTGGAGTTTACTTTTTAATAATAAAATGCAATACGAGTGGAAGTTCAATAAAACGAGTTGGCGGTCGCAATTGATGTCCGCATTAGAATGAGTAACGGTGGTCAATAACTTTGACGACGCTTACATTTAACTGCCACTGGCAACCCTTGTTGATTTACATCGCACATATTCGCGACAGAGATGAATATTTTGGATTTCGGCTGAAACTAATGAAAATTAAACTCGAAAAAGTTGCATGAAAATCATTTAAGTATATACTTCCACATCTGTAGCCGATGACAGGAGGAGTAAACGAATTCTCGAGTGGAGTCCACGCATTGGCAAATGTAGAGTGGGACGCCCCCAACTCGATGGCCCGAAGAACTTAGGAAGATGGCTGGCAGTGGCGGGATGAAAAAGGCGGGAGATCGTACTGTTTGAAGAAAGCTTACAAATACGAAAATGACTTTGTTTTGTGGGTAGCATTGAATGGCAAAATTAGAGTACCTAATCTACTATATAAAATTCTAAACTGACTGTTGGTCTATCAACGCACAGCCCAGACCGCTGAACCTAGAGACTTGAAATTTTGCACATAGATACCTTATACAGTGTAGGCATCCATTAAGGAATGATTTTTGGAAATTCCACCTTTAAGGGGGTGAAAGTTTATATGAAAGTCCGTCAGTTTTGAAGTTAAGATTCTCCAAATTGTGTGTTTAGGCTGACTTATAAAAATGAATTAACACGTGTCTCAGCGTTTTTGCTAAATTAACCCCCAAAGGGGTAAAAAGGGTGATAAAGTTGTGTATTGAAAGTCCGTCGTTTTCAAAGTAAAAATCACTAAAATTATTATTTAGGAGTACGGTTGGGAACTCAGTCAAAGTATATCGTTGTTGTTAGAATTTTAACTCTTATGGGGGTAAAAAGGGGATTTTTGTATTTAAAGTTCTTTATTTTCTAACTAAAATTTACTCAATTTATTATTTAAGCTTATAGTTGGTAGCTTAGGCAAGACATATCTTTGTTGTTGAAATTTCAACCCTTAAAGGGGTGAAAAGGGGATATATTTTTATTTGATGTTCTATTATTTGTTAGTATTTGTAAAAAATAATGTATTGTAACGTGTTTCGTGTTATTACTAATTCTCTAATTTCTACATCCGCAAGTCTATCCATCTGTTTATCTACCACGAGCAAATATCTCAGCTGTCTAGAAATAGTTGAGGTACTTTTGGATATGGAGTATGGCGTCGGAAATTTCCCGATACCTCACATGATAATATTTATAAAACGTGAAAGTTTACAAGTGTAGCAAGTCAGCGATACCTACTGTGTAACATTTAAGGGAACTAAGATGGAAAAATAAAATAAACTTTGACCGTCCCATTTATCTACCCCTACAGCCGATCGGACACTGTATAATTATATAAAATGGCAAACTGACTGACTAGGTAATATTATAATATATCAACGCGCAGTCCTTACCACTGGACCTAGGGACTTGGGATTTTGCAAATGAATAACTTATAAATAAGCAAGATTTTTTGTAAATTGTGGGATTAGAATAGGTAATATACAAACTTCAATCCTAACAAATTTTATTTGATAAAGGCGTCAGTGACTTTGTTTGATGATTGTTTGTTACGCTTTCACGTCTTACAACTCTACCAATGAATATGTTATGAATTGTAACACAGATGTTGTCTACGGTTTAAAAAAAAGGACATATATCCAGAAAAAAATACTGTTTGCGCGGAAGAAAAATATCTCTGAAATGGTCATCCGGCATAACAACTCTGCTTACTGGATGAAAATAAATTGCAACATGATGCCTGTACTGAAAAATGAACAGAGTCCAGAATTCACCTTTTTCGATAAACTGTAATTTTATGGTAAATTGTCATAACGTCTTACTAAAATGTATTTCATGATAACTACTTAAGTGACACTGTAATGAGCACATTTTAAAACGCGGTATATTTTTATGTTATCAGACTAATAAAAGTGCTTCGATGTCTCGCGCTACAACCTATACAACAATAACGTACGTATGTAATATAATTTTTGCGATTTGATTAAAAACATTATTTTTACGGTTTAGTTATGTGTGTCAAGGTTTATTGGATTACGTTCAAAGTTTATATTGTCCCTTATTTTTAAATCTAGATTAGCGCGAGCGTAGCCGCGGGCAAATGCTAGTGTAATATATTATTATAGACTTATAAGTCAAACAGTAAAATACTAATAGAAATAACCAGTCTGCAGTTCCGAAAAAGTAAATAAAAGTAAGTATCTATCTCTTAAATGGAACTCATTTCCAATTCAAGTTTTGATTTGGTATATAATACCTAAGTGTTTTTACGACTAATATTGACAAAAACCGAAATAAATAAATCCTTGTCCACCATATCATTTCTAGAATTCGTTTCTAGAAGTAGACTTAAAACGTATTTAAATTTTTTCTATCTTTAAAATTACAAAATCGATGCATTGAGTATAAACGGTAAACATACAACAAGCCTAGGGCGATTATACACACACCGGCATATTTAGCAGAACATAAAAAAAGGTTTGATATCAGTATCATATAAGGTTGCTGGCTGGTTTATACGTCATTTAATTTAAAAAGCAATAATTTCAAATTAAGAAAACAACTGAACATCACATTTTATGCAATTGTTTTAATTTTATTCAAATACACCTTATCTGGAGCGAACTTCGAGTATTTCTTCCTTCTGAGTTTGATTTAAAATTTTATTGAAATACTGTTTTTTGTTAGTTTTTTTTTAATAACGCATCTTTTTGGAGTTGAGGACTGAATTATGCCTGACTTAGCCCCAACGGAGATTGCCAGGGCACTCGAAATGCGAAGAAATGGTCAAACCTACAGAGTGATATCCAGAGATCTTCGTCGACCAGTTTCAACGATCCATCGCAGTATCCAACGGTTCAGGGAGACCGGTACTTATGTGAGAAGAGCAGGACAGTGCAGAAAAAGACGCACTTCGAGTAGGGATGATTGTTTCATTCGGCTTCGTGTACGTAGGAACCCCCGTTTGACGGCCGTCCAAGCCCGACATGAGTTAGAAGCAGTGCGGGGTGTAACCGTAATCACTTACGGTTACACCCCGCACTGCTTCTAACTCATGTTCGCACGCTCACGCGTACGGTACGAAGAAGGTTCGAAGAAGCTGGTTTGGGTTAATTTGTGCCCGCAAAGGCTCCAAGGCTCGAAATAAATCATCGTAGAAACAGGTTGACTTTTGCTCAGGAACATCGAATTTGGAACGCGAACCAATGGAGTAAGGTATTGTTTAGTGATGAGTGCAGAATTCTCCTAAATCAAATTGACGGCAGGCAAAGAATATACAGACGCAAAGGAGAACGATACATTTAGACAAATTTTGAAACTACAGTTGCATACGGTGGTGGATCAATAATGGTTTGGGCGGGCATTTGTTTGGGAGCTCGCACAGACTTGGTAGTGATTGACAGAGGGAGTCTGACTGCAGACCGCTATATCAGAGAAGTTTTAGAAGAAAATGTCATACCGTTTTCCCCATATATCGGTGACGATTTTGTTTTTATGCAGGATAATGCTCGGCCGCATACCGCTCGGGTAACTCAAGCATATCTTAATGATATGAATATCACTGTTATGGAGTGGCCGGCGAGATCACCGGATATGAACCCAATAGAGCACGTTTGGGACTTGCTGAAAAGAAAAGTTAAGTCCAGAATTCCAGCTCCTGCCAACGGGGGTGAACTGCGAATCGCCGTAGTTGAGGAATGGCGGAGACTATCCCAAGAGACCATCGATAACATCATTCTCAGTATGCCTAGACGGGTAGAAACTTTAATAAGAGCACGTGGAGGAAATACGCGATATTAATCACCATTTTTCTAATTTAATAAATTGTTATTTTAATATCAATTTTCACTTTTCCCGGTTACATAAAAAGTTCAAAAATGTACCATTTTTCACAAAAAGCCTTTACTCGCAAAATGTATTCTTAATGTGTTCTCATTTTAATTAAAACAAATGAAACTTTAAATAACAAAAGAAGTGTAGTGAGTAGATTGTAAAATAAAACCATATTTTTTTTAATTATGGACTTTTTTTTGTGTTCCGCTAAATATGCCGGTGTGTGTAGTAATAACTCCAAAAACAAACAGCATGTGACGTATAAGTCGGGCTAGCTCCACTCGCGCACAGGATTCTGAAATAAATGAAAGAAAATTTAGTGCCATGACTTGGTCGGTTTTTATGTGCATTAACTTATTGTATATAGGCATGGAGAAGGATATTCTTATCTCTTTTCCAGAGCATAACCGATATTTATAAGCAAAATATGTAAAAATACAAATGTGAAGTAAATTATGAATAAGTACCTCTAGTTATAGAAATTATAACCCATATACTTTAATTTAACTTAATCAAATATGAAGAGAGGAAATGTCTCGTAACCTTTGTTCTTTCGCCTTTTAAAAACTTTATTAAAGTTCCTTTTCAATCATTACAAGTAAAACTTCTTGATGTGAGTAGGTTTCTATTTAAGGGAAGATAAATCTGAATAGCATTTTATTTATGGGTTTTGTCTGACTTGAACAATACATGTCTTGTGACTTTGGTCCACATCACTGGCTTAATAAACTGGCACCAGGAAATTGGTAGACTTACTTACTACTGAAAAAGAGCTACTAGCGTATGTAAGAAAGTACTATTGTCTCATAATTAAGTTTTTTTTTGTGTGTGTGTGAATTAAGGTAGAGCCTACATAATTTACAAAGATATTACACCAAAATTAATTACTTTAACTGAATTTTAACTACCCCTACATGCTTACTAATGATTAACAAAAAAAAAAACAAATCTAAACAAATCGAGAACTATCTGCCTTAATGTAACATGCAAATCATCAATCATCTAGATTGATTGCCTTTAAAAAATCATAAAAAAACATCGGCCACATTGCCAGAAAGGACAACAACAACTAGAAGACACTGATAGGCACTGGCAAAGTGGAAGGTAAATGACCGAGGGGAAGACGCCCGACGCATTAGACAGACATGACCATCAAGACCCTGGACACTACCATCCATGATGCTCTACTCTCTGCCACGTGCAATAGCCTGCGTCTGACTTTTTTTCTAAGCACTGGCACATGAGATTCTGATTGGATGTTAATACGCCAAGATCGCGCGTCCAAGTTTTTACAGTTTTGTTTTAGGCCTTAACACGCTTGAATGACCTTGACGCGTTGCGCCCATACAATTTCGCGCGTGCGGATGACCTCAAAATATCGGAAAAACATGTTTTTTTTATTAATTTAATGCCAATGTAGTGAATTTTCAAACAAAACTCTCAATTCAAAACATGTATATTTCCACAATGTTGTTTTGTGTAAAAGCAGTAACGAAATAGCTTGTGCCGTTTAAACGAACATTTGCAATTTATGTAAAAATAGACAACTTTTTGTGTATGTTTTAATCCAAGGGACTTAACGAAAAATCTTAATTATTAAATTAAAGATGTTGATTTAATCATCTTCTAGAATATCGTATTTTCAGTTTTTAGATTCAAGTAACAGGTATTCTGACAATTTGATTTTAATTTTCGAGATTTTAGGCACTTGGGTGGTGTTAAGGCGTGATGTTACGATCTGTGAAGTGCGGTGTGATTAAAAATGAAAATTAATACTGGAGTGACCAGTCAGTCGGGCTAAGCGATTTAAATTACTACTGCTTCCAGCCAAAAGTAAGAGTAAGAGTCTTTCTCTGTTCTATTGGAGTACCAAATAGCCGAATCATTTGATTGTGTGTATACATATACTTCAATTTCATTTCATGATACCTTTTTAAAAAAATACTACATACTTACGCTTCTATTTTTATATTATCACGGAGCAAAATGCATTCATTTAAAACTACATTAACTAATTGTGAGGTAATTGATAACATAAAATATGTATAGTTAATTTGCTTAACTAGCAAAGCCAATAACCGGATAGACCACAGACTTATGAAAAGTAGATTGCCCTAGTTGTCTACCTTGTTTGTGTGTCTCTGTCCGATATTTTGTCGGCTAAAGCCAGCTGGCTTTCGGTCTGATTCCGATTAATAACAAAATAGTTCATTATATATGTACCTATAGTAGAAAATAAACTACAAATATAGCTAGGCTACGAAGTGAATTTATCTACTTTTAGCACAGAATAATACCTACTTAACTTTTAGTTGCATCATAACGAGCCAAAACATTTTTAAATTTGCGTCGTTTACTTTAATATAGGTCTGTGGGAAAGGAATTAAACGGATATGATACAAAAGAGCTGATGAACTAAGGCTTCTATTATATGAACGTTATTTCACTGACTTAATAACTACCTTCAACTTAATAACTACCTTCAATGACTGGAAAATGGACAGCGCTGTGAATAGTTAACACAACTATACGATAACTCGTCTATGTTTAATGTCAAAAACATGGACAGTTAGTGGCGAATAATTGGCTGAACTTATACTTAGTTCCGGCCATTTCAACCCTGCACTTTGGCTCGCATAAATTATGAAACGCCAGTTCTAGGTTATAATTTCGCTGCCTGTCTATAATTAGAACAGCAGCGAAACATTTGATTGCACTGAGGACAACGCGAGTAGTTATAGATTAATTTAAAAAACCTGCTTTTGCTATTGTAGGTATGTGTTTCATATTACTTTTTTTAAAATTTACAGTAAAAACTATTTTATGAAATTGTTGCCATGTCATATAAATGGTAAGTTTTTTACGCCAAGCAAACGTTTCGATCTTTTGTGTCGATGCTTTATTGAGCTTGTTTCCAGGTATTACGTAGTTTTTCCATACCACAAGCAGTTTCGTCGAACCAGACAAACGCTGTTTTTCCATAAAACTAATTTACACTATAATAAAGATAATAATACAAGTAAAGTTGTTCATAAATAAAATTACTTTTTATTCAAAATAGGAGCACAGGTAGACTTGGCAACAAATAACCGAATACCATACCATATCCAGTTTATTAAAACATCAAAAAATTTGAAAGATAGTCTACGCAGACCCAAAAGGTCCCATCGGTATAAACGACTGAATCGTTCATCAAAGTGATAGCTAAAAATAATTCTGCATTGCGGATTTGATACGTTTCTAATTTGTTCGAACACCCGCGGCTAAACAGGGTAGACTACGGGCCGTATCGGTCCGTTCGGCCCGCAAAAAGTTTGAAGGCTTTAATTTAGCCGCTGTTAATTCGTGCGCGACCGATTCAAAGGCTCCGACAGCCATTATTAAAAGCGTAAATTGTCAAACAGATGTAGCGAACGACTTTGGTTGCGTCCCGCCTGTTTTAAAACGCAATGAAAATTGCCGTAGGTTTGGCTTCCGCGCAATTTTGAAAGCATTAATTTTGATTGGTTGCCATGTTTGTTTCGTATCGATTACAAATAATAGCTTTATGATAGATTTGACTTTTATGTCTACAAAATTACATTACACTATTATGGCTCATTTCTATTCTTTGCCGAAGAGCTAAGTAATCAATATAAAAATGGTTAATTTATTCATTCTGTACGGTCTAACTTATTTGGCATTCAAATGAAATCACTAAACAAAGGGGTGAAATGAGACTGCACTCGCTAAAGAGAGCTCCTAAAAGAAATTTAAATTAGAACAATTAGTCGAGTCGGTGTCGACACACAATGGTTCTCATTATATGGACCTATGGTCTGCAGCCAGCAGAGCTTGTAAGTAGAACAATGTTTCTTACACATTAGAAATTCATGAGCTTTAGCGGTACCTTTGGGTGCATATGAGAATATTAATCTAAAAGAATAATAACTGTTAAACATCTACTAATCGCATTGTTGAATAAAGGATATGGTTGCGGATGAAGTATAATATAAAGATAGGATAACTAATTTAGAAAGGTTAGTTTTCTGAAATTGATGTGACCCAGGAATTGAACCCCTTCTGAGTTGCGTTCAAGGTGAATCACCACAACAGTATACCAATCGTGATCGTCGTCGATATTAATAGTTATCTTTATCATCGGCTATTTATTTTCAAAGCAATAGGTACACAATTCATTTCACATTGAAAGTACAGAATCAATTCTTGGCCTGATAATGAAAAGGGCAAAGTTTTACTTAATAGCGAACGACAAACGCGGTTAGTACGTACCAACCTATTTCCCTTTTAACTGCCTTTTAAATCCCTTACAAAGCGTTAACAGTAATTGCACGATAAACGAACGAACGAATTTGTTTATAGAGCTTCACATTTGAAAAGTTATTTGTAAGATAGAAGCTTATTCAAAAGAGTCCATGATATATGTTCCCTTGGGCAGTCCGGAAAGGCCGGCTCATGCAGGCTGTGTGGGCAAACAAACATACGTCTGAGAGCGGTTTGATGGAAAGCTAGTCCCTACGGCTACGTTGCATTCGTATACTGGACATTTTGCAAACATGGTTTCGAACAATTACGTGTCACACAAAAAAGTATAAAAAAAATTTTTTTTACTAATTAACAACAAATACCGAAATAAAATATAACACTTTTCCATACTACGTTATACATATTGTCGGTTATTGTTATATTGTCGGTATACAGTACGATATGGACTATAATTCTTCCATATTTAATAATTATTTCTTTACGAATAATCATAAAATGGTAGGACGTCCACACCCACAAGGCGGACAGCCGACCTGGTAAAGGTTGCCGCAAGCTGCTGTATGCAGGCCGCTTCCAACCGGCCAATATGGATGTCCTGTGGCTGAAATGATGATGATGAATCATAAAACATGCGGTCCAATAAGATAAATTTATTTTCGTCCATAAACTAAAAATCAATACTAATATTATTATTATACAACAAAACATCAAATATCATGTGTGGTTGAATCACAGGATTCGTCACACCTATAACCAATGAACTACCTATATCACACATCAAGATAAATGCCATATAAGACAAAATACTGGAAAAAATTTACTAAAAAAACTATTTTCTTTGCTACTTAGGGAAGTTACGAAGGAAAATAAATAAATAAAGTTGAATGAGAATATGCTTTCTTGATTTACGTAGTGGTATTCAAATATTTGGACCCATTTGGCATCCACGAAGAAATATCCATTTCCCTCTGAGTGCTCTAATGATTGTTGAAAAAATTCCAGGTCCGGTGATTAACGTTCCAAATAATACTAATGATTAATCGTTTTCATTAGCAACCTCAAAATAATCACAAAATAATTAGGCCGTCCATTTAAGCCCATAGATTACATAAACAACAAAATATTTAAATTTCGCAATGTTTGAGTTTTGTAATAAACTATAGCATATAGCTTGCTACTAAGACGTAACTAAACAGTGAGGTGTCATGCTATCTGAAGTCCCGGACTTAAGGCAATTTTTTTTAAATTTTGAAATTTGAAATTCATATCATATTATTATTAACGAGTGGAACAGAAAGACATAAGTATATTGCTCGAAATACTAGTATTCATAACAGGGGCGTGCTGTGCATATAATATATGTTAATGTATATAGGCAATTAGGCAGAACCTAATTAAAATGAAACGAGGTACTTGCAAGTGTGTGTTATCGATGAACCAAACGAAACCGGTTAGTCCCGTTATGCACCCCTCATAAAATACCTACGAAAAAGTGGCGCTATGAACCACATTTATTGATTGTACAGTCGCGTGCACTGATACGTGGACAGTTTTTGAAATAAATGTAACTGTTAAAAAAATCTTAAACAAATAATCACTATAACCATACTATTAATATAACCATCATAGAACGTCACAATAATGGCATTAAAATATTTACACTTTCAGAAATATGAATACACTTTCACGAGCAAAATTATGAAAACATTAATAATAAATAAACATGTTATGTTCCAAAAATGTAAACAGGGCAATTTCATAATAATGTAAACGGCTATGACTATGGCTTTTGATCATTAAAATGTATACACTTATAAAATTGCAGCATTTTTCACTATTCTGACAAATGTGTCTTAATTTCAAAAACATGTAAACAGTATAGTTATCATAATAATGTAATTTTTTTTTGTGGTTTAACTGACTTCTAAAAGGAGGAAGTTGTATGTATACCGTTATTTTAGTCAATTATGGACCGATTGGATCCTAACCATAAAAAAAACCCAGCCAACTCGAAGGTTTCCGTACCATTATCTTTAAAAAAGAGAAAAACAACCCGTTTGTTGTATGGGAGTCCCTTTCAATATTTATTTTATTCTAGTTTTTAATATTTGTTGTTATAGCGGTAACAGAAATACATCATCTGTGAGAATTTCAACTGTCTAACTATCACGGCTATCTCATGGATACAGCCTGGTGACAGTGGTGACAGACGGACAGACAGACAGACGGACAGCAGGAGTCTTAGTAATAGGGTCCCGTTTTACCCTTTGGATACGAATCCCTAAAAACTTTCAAGGTCTCTTTTTATTTGATTTGATTTTGATGATGGATTCTCAGGAAAATCAAGAAAAGTTCTCAAGTTATAGGCACCCAGGACGTGTTTATTAGCTTAGCTTTTGCTGAGCTGATTATGGAATCCAGACAATTAGGAATTGGTAAATAATACTGTGATTTGTCAATAGGAAGTGTTTAATAGACTCTTGGGCCGACTTGACGCCTACGAGATACCAGTCAGTCATTTTATTTACTTAGGCTGTTAACCAGCACATCCAGATACGATAAAAATATAAAAGTTCGTTACCTCATTCAAATATTTAATTATTTAAAATTCGAATTGAAAGCCTAAGAAAGATCTTATCCTTTGGTTAGAAAACCAGAATAAAGAATAAAGAACGCTTACTTTAAACGGCTTCAATCAGACCCGACTTTATTATAATAAATCTTTTCAATATGAATCTAAAAAGCGAAAACAAATATTTTTCAGCGATAAAGATTTTTAAAGATTTTCGCATTTTCTTTTTTTATTCCACAGTATGTTGTTTTTTTATGTTTGTTACGCAATTACTCCGTCAAATAAAGCGATTTCAAAATTTCTTCTTTTTTTGAAGAGTAAGGTGTTCCCATGTTCACCAAGTTAGGATTTGATCACTTTGATTGAATCACAGGAAATCAAGGAACAACCTAAAAATATTTGGATACATAGAGTGTGTTTGTCAACTTTAAATAACTTCTTCAGATGTTTGCGTCTGGGAGTCATCCTAGCATATTAACGAGCTAATGCGTTAGATAAATTAAAAACCGCGCGTCACCGCCATCACTCCTGCCCCCCGCACCCCTGTGCCGTCTTCTTTGTGCATTCAAACTGGCGCTAAGAAGAAACATAGTTTCGCAGACATAGTCGCTAGTAAGCAACCTACTGCCACCCTACAGCCGACGTTGGTCAGCAAGCCAACAGAGGTCGATACTCAAAAAAGAGATGAAGATGACTTTGTCGAAGTTAAGAAGAGGACACGACGGCCGCGCAACAGTCAGAATCGTTGCGGTACCGCGCCTATAACTATGGGACCCAACTTTCTGTTACGCGCTGCTACACCTGTCACGGCCCTGTACCTGTCTCGCCTGCACTATAACACCAAGTCGCAGGACATTGTGGAGCACATTAAGGTCAAGAGTAATCTTGAGTTAAGGGTTGCTCCTCTGGAGTCGAGACACAACGCGAGTTTTAAAGCTTTCGTTGTGTTAGTACCGACAAGCAAGCTGGACGTATTCCTCAAGGAAGAATTCTGGCCGAAGGGTGTTGTTTATCGTCGCTACCGTGGAAGATTGCCGGTTGACACCACCAGATAGGCTCCGATAACGAAGCCCTAATAATAAATATTTAAAAAAATGTAAACTAATTATTATTATTATTGTATGTATGTTAGTCTTTAAGGTATTTATTATATGGGCCTTTTATTATATTGTCATCTGTAATATTTGTTGCCTGAAATAAATGATATATTATTATTATTATCAATATTTATTTTAACTCTTAAATTTAATTTTTTACAATATTTTATAAAGGAAAAAAAAAACATTGTAAAAAATCTAAATTTAGTTTGGCGCCAGCAGCCGGAGCAATGCTCAAAGCTACCGGCGGTTAGGGCTGCAGAGTGAGGAACCTCCTGACTATACGTGCCGTATCAAGGAGAACTGCCTTCTGTATCTGACCCTTGACCCAACTGCCTAGCGAGAGCCTCTTGAGATGTTGGTCGAGACTCTTCGCTATAAGGCCATTTGCCGAAACGACTATCGGTACAATGATTGTCGAGTCAACATCCCACATGGCGGAAACCTCATGAGCCAAGTCAAGATACTTGCTGAGTTTTTCTTTCTCAGCTTTCACGAGATTTTCGTCATGCGGGATGGTGACGTCAACAAGCACTGCTAGGCGTTGAGATCGATCTACTATCACGATATCAGGCTTATTAGCGACAATAGTCCTGTCTGTGATGATAGACCGATCCCAATAGAGCATAGCACGACCATTTTCAAGAACTGGCGCAGGTGCGTATTTATAGTAAGGCACCTCAGACTCGACAAGGCCGTATTGAAGGGCAAGTTGCTGATGGATAATTCTGGCTACTTGGTTATGTCTGTGCAAATACTCTCCATTAGCAAGATGAGAACAACCGGAAATAATATGACGGAGCGACTCTCCAGGACGGCGGCATGCTCGACAGATGTCGACCGTACCATCCTTTATGATATATTTCCGGTAGTTGTTCGTCTTGATAACTTCATCAGCAATTGCACAGACAAAACCTTCGGTTTCCCCAAACAGGTCCCCAAAACGTAGCCAGTTCACCGATGCTAGTTGGTCAACATCAGGTCCTGTTAAAGTTCGTAAAAACCGCCCATGTAGCTCCTTGCTCATCCATACAGATTTGCGGTCCTCGGTGGTTAGCACCACTGGTTTGCGCCAGTTCTCGTTTGCCAAGGTGAGCGGGGTAAGGCCCCTGTCAACTGCTACAACATCGCAATGCAGACCCCATCCAGTGTTGCGAAAATAGTCCCGGAGACTACACACCTCACGGTTATGAAGGTTTTTGGCGTTTAGAAAGCCACGACCCCCCCACTTCCGCGGGATATACAGTCTCATTACGGATGATCGCGGGTGTAGCATACGATGTGTTGTAAGCAGTTGACGGACCTTCCTATCCAGGGCATCCAGTTCAGTCTGTGTCCATTTTAGTATGCCAAAGGAGTATATGAGCAAGGGCATAACCCAGCCGTTAAAAGCGCGCGACTTATTAACGCCCGACAAAAGACTGTTAAGTACTTTTGTCAGACGACGAAAGAAGCGCTCCTTCAACGACTGCTTTATGTCCCTGTCCATAATACACAACGATTGTGACATACCAAGATATTTATAGTTTTCAACTTCGGAAAGAGATCTGAAAGCCATTGTCTCAGGTAAGTGTAAGTTTGAAGAACTTACTACTTTCCCTCGTTGTACATGCATGACCGCACACTTATCAACACCGAACTCCATCTTAATAGAATTGCTGAAATTCTCTGTGATTTTCAGCAACTCTATCAAGTCTTGGTGTTTCGGTGCAAACAGCTTGAGGTCATCCATGTACAACAAATGAGAAATGACCTCACCACCTCTCCGAAGTCGGTAGCCTAGCGTTGAATCCTTCAGCAAAGTGCTAAGAGGATTCAACGCTAAGCAAAACCATAAAGGACTGAGACTGTCACCCTGAAAGATGCCACGCTTTATCCTTATCAAGTCCTGCGCATCAGAGACGCTCTGCCCACCTCCTGGTTGACGAAGGACTGTGGTCCACTGCCCCATACATGTGTTTAAGAAGGATTTTAGAGTTGTATCAATTTTATACAACTCCAAAATCCTTTCCAACCATGAATGCGGTATTGAATCATATGCCTTCTTGTAGTCAATCCAAGCAGTCGAAAGAGTGCCTCTGACCCGCTGAACCTGACGGCATATAGTCGTATCTATGAGGAGGAGCTCCTTAGTACCACGAGACCCAATCCGACATCCATTCTGAATTGGTGCTAATATGTTGTTTGTAACAATGTGCGTGTTAATTTTTGTTCTAAGAATGGATGTCAGTAGCTTGTAAAGTGTAGGCAAACATGTAATGGGTCTATAGTTCTTTGCTTCCGTGGTACTACCGGACTTATAGAGCAGAAAGGTGACACCAGTTGTCAAGAATGTTGGTAGAGAACCAAGCTCGAGGGCTTCTTGAAATTGCATTGCCAAACACTCATGTGAGCATCGAATCCATTTTATCCAAAAGTTGTGCAATCCATCCGGCCCAGGACTCTTCCAGTTCTGCGCCGTACGTATGGCACAACTAACATCTTCGGGACTGATAGAAACAGCCTCCATGGCTTCAATAGACTCACACGACTGTATTATATTATTATTATTATAATGATGAAAGTCACATAACACCTTAACGGTTAGGAGTTATTAGATAACACTTCAATTCGTCGACAGAATGAATTTCACAGTATATTGGGCGGATGTGGAGTGTATGAGGTCCTAGACTGCAATTTTATTTACTGCTCGCCTAAACCAGCACACTCAGAAACGAGATAATATTTAGAAGTTCCTTTCTCAAATTGACTTCGGTAATACGTAAAGGCGGCGGCCGTAGCCGTCGGTAGCGTTGAAGAATCGGTTATACTTTTCCTATCTACCCTCAAACTATATATTGTATATTAGAAATTTCTAGCAAGTGTTAGCAGTGCTACTAATGTTGTTACTTCCATCCATGTGGTGCAGTGGAATTTAGTTGATCGTAATAAGACTATGTGTTATTGTTATTTGTTTTATACGTGACTAAAAAAAGAATGAATATTAAAAAAGTACTATTTTGATTATTACTATATTGACTTTGCACGAAAAACAAGCACATGAAACTATCTACATTATAATAACTAGCTTATTCGGTGTCAGAAACATTTAGTTGATTTTAATTAATACATTTGAAGCACCAAAAATACGCAGACACACAGACACACATACATTAATAAGATTTTATCAATAAAGATGAAGAATAAAGATTACAAGATGTTAATTATTCTGAGAACTTTAAGTTCTCCAATAATTTTTAATAATTAGCAGACCTAATATCATAAAAATAATCATAATCAAAGTGCTCAAGGTTAGAAGAATCCATTCAAAATATTCGTAGTCGTGTTTTTTATTACTCTCTTTTAGATATTTAATATATTTATGTCAGTCATGAAGTCAGTTTAATTTTTAGAAATTATTCTTATCATTTTTTTTGTTAGAGTGATAATAAAAATTAAATCAAATGGTTAGTATGCTCCTGAAGGATTTGGATGTTTTTATGATATAAATATGTTTATTTATTAATGTAGGATATAAATAGATGGTTTATAAACCCAAAACAAAAACAAACGTATGCAACTATTTACAATTTAAAATAGGTAAATAAATATATAAACTTGTCGATTGTACCTAGTGCATTTTTATAGGTATACATACTAACCAGAACACCCTAAAAAATACAATTAACTTTAATTTTACAAAATCTTTATTCCGCATCAATCCCTCAGAATAGTAAATATACTTTTTATTTATTAATTAACAAAAATATTGTGTATACATTGTACATTGTAATGAGATTGCTTTGTATATTTGTTAAAGAAATTGTCACATATACATAAATATATTGTTAAGAGTGTGTAGTTTTCACCAAATTAGGATTTGTTTACTTAAAATAGTTTGTTACGGGATTGCTACCATGTACCTTATTTTTGAGTTCCCGATCAGTTACTCCGTGATCATGGCGCTTGCAACAGTGCCGAAATATCGGGAACTCAAAAATAAGGTACATGGTAGCAATCCCGTAACAAACTATTCTAATGTTAGTGACCATGAAAGTTTAAAACAATATATTGTTTACTTAACTATGAATGAAAAAGTATACATAAGTTTGAGCCAGTTCGAAGATTATATCATTCTGTGTAACGTATTCGTTCTATATTCTAATATGACGCCAAAAGGCTTGTAGTTAAACTTCGTTCGATCGCTCAGCCAATAGCAACGCCCAATCCTAAGGGCATATCGGTGGGAGTTAATTTTTTGGCAGCCACTTAAAGTGTGATGGCCGTCCCCGTCGCGAGCTGCAAGCTTTAACTCAAAGGCTGCAAATCTTCATTTTATCCTAACTTTTATGCTCTGTGTTATCATCGGTGCGCTAAACAAGTGTCGTCTTGAACGTCTGTGATTTGTGTAGACAGTATTCCCATAAATACCAGCTTTCACCTGCCCTCGCGGAGAACCGCGTGGCAGACTCCTCGTGCAATCCCAAGAAGAAGTCATATCAGGACCATCCTGTCCACTCGTACGTGGGAAAGCCTGCTCCCATTGGTGAGTGTTGTTGCTTTTTTGATGAAGGGCGGGCGAACTCGACTCGTTATATTTTGTTGGCAGAGCCTCCTCAGGGTTCTGACCCAGTGTGTCGTGATCGGTCTGTACCGGCAGGGCATCGTGATACATCTTTATGGTGCCGAAACCCGGGATGGGTGGTACATGAACTTATTTTTGGAAATTGCAAATGCGTTCTATAAACATAGCTGGTATTTTTCGTGATTTTTAGTGACAATATAGCATCTAACATACTATAAACTCATAAAAACAATAATCTGTAATGTATTTCTACTGTTAAAATCAGTATAGGATACATTCCAATCGATATTTCTTGTAATCACACATTCGCATTTTTATTCTTAGTTTCGGGTAGAACAAACTCGCTACATATTCATTTTAAACTCGTCCATATTGTGCTTTAAGATTCTTCAACCCACACTAGAAACATCCAATCGTTCACTCACAGATCAGTTTCACTCGTTCTAAATCGTATGGATTCATCATTCAGAATTGACAGTGCCAATCAGTATTGAGCATTCGTTCACGATCTTTGCTTGTTCACTCGTTACTTGTATTGCTAAGTTGGTCATTCATAAACAAACTTATAATATTTGCTCTCTGTCGATTTGCAGCTTCAATTCGTGCACTCGCATATTCGTTGAATGTTACAGATATTAACAGATCATACATATACAATCCAACTATTTAATTCGGTGTATGAGTATACTTTTCTCGGCTGTTTTACTTTTCATTCAGTTTTCATATTGTTATTACGGATCACACTAAAGCAATCTATTAATACCTAACCCGGTGGTTTGTGTAAAATTTAGGTCGGCTGTAGTAATAATATAGTTAACTTAGGCCAATTTTCTCGTATTGCTTACTAACAGTATTATTGTCGCGGATCATACTTAAAACTTTCATGTCTTTTTGTATAACTTATTCGGCTGTGACATTAATACATTAGTTCTTATTCGGTTGTCTTTGTTACGGATCATACGTCTAGTATAATTTAATTCGGCTGTAATATTGACAAACATTAAACGTTTTCACTCACACTACAGCCAATCGATATAAAAATATTAACATATTTAATTCGTTTCGTAGTCCGCTCATTTCATTCATTGAAGTGAAATCTAAATTGCAACTTTATACATAAGACGGTCAGCTGCTGCTTGCAGTTGTTTACGCGAATTCGTACGTATCACTCGTTCAGCGCGTGATTGCCGTAATTCTATTTATAACTCGGGCTTTCTTCTTGACGCGGTTAGGCAGTTAGATATACGTTCTTTTAAATTGAAATTAAAACGTTAGTAAGTACAAGTATAAATAACTTGTAATCATGTCCTATAATCCGAAACGTGCTACTCGTAAGTCTAGCCACACGAGTAAACCTAAATCGAAAACTAATTCAGAATACACCATACATGATTTACCGTCATTACGTCGGACGCTTTAAACCGTATGTTGAAGGCATTAGAGGTCGGTATTGCAGCACAATCCGAATCTGATGATAGTCAATGCGATCTATTCTTTTCATATTGTGATCAAGCATCAAACATAAGGTCTGATTTTAAACTCGCACATTATTCAATACTCGAATTATTGAATTCATCCGATGATGATGAATACTGTGATGATGATGACATTCGTATTCGCTTTGATGACACATATTTTCATGTTTTGTCCATAATGAAATCCTTACAGAAATCGGAATCAAAACTAATTTCAAATAATTGTAAGGCCGAGTCTTCATCATCAAGATCACACATCAAGCTACCTAATATTCAGCTACCTACGTACGTAATATTAAACAGTGGCCTGAATTTATTGATACGTTTAATTCGCTGATCCATGACTGTCATTCTCTTACCGACGTGGAGAAGTTTCAATACCTATTATCGACATTGAGCGGCGATCCCTTATCGCTTATTCGAAAATTTCCCGTAATACTCCGATCATCCGATGCGTACGCGGCCTTAGTCGCGCGTTATCAACATTAAGCGTGAACTGTCTTTTACCTGCTGGAAAGATATTTTAAACGTTTCTTTCAAACTAAACAATGCAATTGAGTTTCGTCGATCATTAGATTGCATTGACGAAAACTTAAGCATTTGACGTAAACAAGATCTTCCGGTTGATAATTGGGACTTTATTCTCGTATACCATATTTTGTCTACATTAGATTCAAAGTTGCGTCGTGAATTCGAAGAAAAGTACATTAGTGCGGAGATTCCTAAATACTCTCAATTAAGAGATTATTTACATTCAAAATGTGAATCCCTTTTTCGCGATAATCATTTTTCTGAACTTTCTAAACTTAGTCATTCGGTCAAGGAATCACCTACTCGGACTTACGCTTCGAAGTCTTCTATAAGTAACTATCCTAACTCAAACTCAAAACAAACTAAAATTGTAGATAACTCAAATAAATTGTAAATTTTTGTTTTTTAGCAATTCCATGCAAGGTTTAATTGAAGGTAAATAACACTTGAAAAAAAAATACTAGCTACTACTACTACTAGTAGCTTAGTGGTCAAAGCACTCGCCCGGTATGCGATGGGACGTGGGTTCGAGTCCCACCTGAGGTCGATGTTTTTTTTTTCAAGTGTTATTTATCTTCAATTAAACTCAAATAAAACTAAAACTTTGGAGCAAAATAAAAACATCTTGAAGTGTTCGTTGTGTTCAGATAGTCATTTAATTACGCGTTGTAAATCGTTTCTAGCTAAATCAGTAGACGACCGTATCTCTTACACTATAGAAGCTAAACTTTGTTTAAACTGTCTGAAATCGTCCCATCAACTAAATGATTGTAAATCGATATTTCGTTTTTTGAAATGCATACATTAACATCACACGTTACTTCAAAAAGAACGTTCTGACAAAAAACCTAGTATTGATAACGGCTCCACAGATTCTAGATCAGTGTCCCTATTCGTAAAGGGAGAAAATTCAGTCTACAATTAAACAAATAAATACGACTGTATTGTTAGCTACGGCTATTATTCAAATACAAGATTCGGACGGTAACTATCATTCAATGCGTGCTTTATTCGATACCGGTAGTCCAAAAATTACATTACACGAAAGGCAGTTCAATACCTAAATCTAAAGCCACAGTCATGCGAAACTAATATCAATGGTTTAGGAGGTATTGCTGCTGATGTCAACGGTTTTATACGTTGTTCAGTTGCATCAAATAATAAACCAATATTTGATTTAGACATGCACGTTATTTCAAATATTTGTGGTAAGCAGCCCATAGCTAAACTTAATACGTCGAGTTGGACTCACATTAATTCGCTACCGTTAGCCGATCCAGGTTTCGATATCCCTGGCCCTACCGATGTTTTACTTGTTGCAGACATTTTCGCTGAGTCTCTTCTGTCGTGATTCGGTGTATTTTAATCAAATGTTGGCAACACTAACTGGTCGACCGGGAAAAAGACATGACGTAATTGAGTTGTGGTGGGGAAACACCGCAGTAGTATCGGTAGAGATCGCTACTCGGTCAGTTGCTCGTGAGCATTTGAAGTAGGCAGTTGCTAAGCAGTTACTATGTCAGTCGAAGTAATCATTAATATAGGTACATAATTTCTAATTTAGGAGGTGAAGAGTTTGTAATAAGTTAATATGGCAAGTCATGTTAAATAAATCCAAGTTAGAACTTCGGCAGTAGTATCATTTACCACATCTCAGAAGTGGGATCGTGATCTTCAGCCTACATAAGTCAAAGGTATGTTAAATTATTTAAAATTGAATTGTATGTAGGTACCTAAAGAAATTATAAGTTTTAATTACAATTAAGATAGGGAGTGATAAAAAAAATTGCTAGCTAATTCTGAAGGGTAATTTTTAAATTCATGTGTGCGGTATTGTGCTCCGATCATGGTCGGGGCTACTCTCTGATAGAACGGGCACAATGCACAGCACATGTGTTTCAATTTGAAATTGTGTTCGTATATGGTAATACCCTCTGATAATACTAACATCATTTGATACTCATTTATTTTAATCTACCTATCTAATTATTATTTTATTATAAACCACATTTGTATCTGGAATGTGTTTGGACATGGTTGAGACTTTTCGACAGGACAGTTAAGTACTGAGTACGGTTGTGTTTTAATAATTGTTTGTATTTGATCGGGGTTACCCTCCGATAGTATTAACATAATTGAAAACGTATGTTTTTTAGTATATTGTGTTGAGCTTGTATATAGTCGGGGCTACTCTCTGATTATACTTACTCAATTCAAAGCACTATTACGATAATATAGATAATTATTCTTTCATAATAACTTATTATATATTCGTTTATTCGAGGCTACCCTCTGATCGATTTCTACGAAATCGGAAGCGCGATATTTGAAAGTTTTTGTAACGGGACGCGCTTGCATGTGGTCGGGACTATCACCGCCCATACTGGCACATTCTAGACGCGCTTTAATTTGAAACTACCGAAAGTGTTTGAGTACTAAAGGGGGCTACCTAGTCTCCGACACAATACCAGTATATCTGTATATAAGTTAATTCTTTTTTTGACGCTGATTAGTGTGTCGATCTTTATGTTTGGGACTAGTTAAGTGTGCTGTCCAAACGAAAATAAGAATTTATAAGTTAACTAAGTATCTCTTCTTCTATCTTATATTTATTGCTTTCATTTGGTACATAAGGTCAAAAAAAATTAACTGTTCTCCTGTCCTCAAAATGATCCCTGTTAGGGCATTACAATTTAAGGTAAAAGAGACAAAAATACGTAAATTAAAATTTATACAATGCCCAAAAGATTTTTTTTTGCGTCAAGTAGGTACTCTTTCAATGTTCTGTGAAATTTAGTATCCTTCTTTATGTTTTTTATATATGGTGGTAATTTATTATAAACCTTTACTGACATAATGTGGAGCACCAGAACTTACTATGTGTAATTTAGAAAGGTCTGAATAAACGATTTCGTTGACGAAATTCTTTTAAGTATGTTAGTTCCTCTGCTTTAGTTTTAAAGAGTTATAGCTAAGTGGGCTATATGATGTATATGGAATTTGGAGTCAAACTGATTAAATGGTCTTTGACCAAAGAAAAAAAAATATGAAAAGAGATTGGCTAAGTATACTAATTATTATAGGAGCATCCATAACTTGTTGCAGTTGTGTAGATAGAGTAGGCCAGCTTTTGAGTATTCGATGAAAGCTACAGAGCAGTGAGACATGTAGTTATTTAACGTGTAGTTGTGAAGTGTAGCAATGGTTTAAGGCCATGTGTGCCATTATGCATTTTATTGCTTTAATAGAATATACACAATTTTGCAACATTTTTGAGCTAAACTAAAGCGCAAAACATGTCACATCCCTGACTAGGTTTAAAAACTCGAAAAGACTCAAATAAAACAATGATGATAGTTGTTCCACAAAAAAAGACGGCCTCCGTATCCGAGAGGCGAGCTCATCGGACTGTCTATGGCGCCGCTGCCATATCTGAGGTTCTGGGTTCGATTCCCGGTCGGGTCAATGTGGAAAACGAACTTTACTATATTGTCTTGGGTATGGGTGTTGTGGTACCGTCGTTGTTTTCTGATTTTCATAACAAAAGTACTTTGGCTACTTACCTTACGACCAGACCAACGAATGTGTTGGATGTGTTATGGTTCAATATTTAATATTTGCCTTTAAAATATATTTGGATTGGGGTTAAGTATACCCTAAATTTTATTGTTAGGCAGAGCGGCTAATTGTGTCGTGCGCCAAGGGTAAGTGTGCCCTAGATTCTAGTAGTTAAGCGTAACGGCTAAGTGTGTTGTGCGCCAAGGGTTAAGTGTATCCTAGATTCTTGTAGTTAAGCGTAGCGGCTAGTTGTGTCGTGCGCTAAGGGTAAAGTGTGCCCCAGATTCTAGTAGTTACGAATAGCGGCTAAGTGTGTCGTGCGCTAAGTGTCAAGTTTGCCCTATAGATTTTAGTATTAAAATGTAGCGGCAAGGTGTGTGTTTTGCA
The DNA here is from genome assembly GCA_950371115.1 of Anania fuscalis. Taxonomy (NCBI): domain Eukaryota; kingdom Metazoa; phylum Arthropoda; class Insecta; order Lepidoptera; family Crambidae; genus Anania; species Anania fuscalis. The sequence goes on along the minus strand of OX493331.1, from coordinate 9,752,714 downwards.
CTAACGGTTAAGTGTGCCCTAGGTTCTAGTAGTTAAGCGTAGCGGCTAAGTGCGTAGTGAGCTAAGGGTTAAGTGAACCCTAGAACATATTACGATTTAATCTGCAATAAGGAATGTTGGTGACAGTACCTATGACGCTGTATAAACTTTTTGTTATGCTACGATTTTAATGCATACATGTAAATCATGATCATCATGAACCTTCAGTTCATTAGGCTAGGTCTATCGCACATTTTAAGCAGAAGCTCTCAATAAAAACGTATTATATGGTTACCGATGTAAATCTTATTATAATGCTTACAATAAGCTTATTAGAAAAGAGCAATTATAAAGCCATCTACTAAATGTATTCCACTCTGCCTGATTAGGTACTACTATTTTTATTTTTTGTCCAGCAGGGACATTAGTTTATAAATCATCAAATTTAGATGTGCCTACTTACATGTTATATGGACCAAAGGTTGAATAATTAGGTTGACTACTTAACTTACCATTTAAGAATAATGATAAGAATGAGTTTATATCTAATGCTTTTGTTTTAATTATTTTCGGGACCATGGATGAGATCTGCTGTTGGCAGAGGCGACTGCAGACACGAGTGAGGTCGCTCGTAGCCCCCTTCAGACCGAGACAAGAAATTTTTATATTGGGATGGGTGTCGAAGGGGTCAGCCCAGCGAGATCAATTCTACCAACACCAGGATGATCCACCCCCTACTCATCAATCCTTGAGGTTTACTACAGATAATTTAATTTTGTTAATTACCACGGTCCTTCATATCAGTATTGTTGATACGTGTTTCTAACGAAAAAAAAAAATATTTGCAGTAGTACTTAGCATAATAGTAATATAACAGTAAGTTGTCTTTATGATTGTGTATATTGGCAATTGTCTTGTTTTAAAAATATATCATCATTAATTTTACTATATTTATATAGTTTGCTCAATGAGGCCGTACGTCAGCTTACACATTGATCCTCATAGAATATGAATAGATAGATTGTAAAGGCTAACGAGTGCAATAGCATTAATTAATGAAACAGAAGCAGGCCATAAATTTTGCTCTGTTTAAATTAAATTTAAAAAAAAAAAGTTTAGACTAACAGCCTTTCCAATTGTTGGATATTCTCTAATTAATAAGAAAAGAGGTCCAGTGTCTCAGACTCAAACATTTCATGCAATTGATGGGGTAGGTAAAATGGGTTAAAGTAGGCTAAAATTAATTGCTACATTAGCTAGCCTTTAATCGTGAATTATTTATTTATAATCACTTAGCAACTTCTATACACAATAGTATTTTGATAAAAAAATCATTTATTGATGCTAAATGCTAAGAAGCACATTAGGATTTGATATGTGATGGGGTTCAGAATCTAAAGGAGACGCTGTTGTTGCTTGCTGGCGTTGGAATATTAATATTTTGGAGGGGAGGACTGGAAATTTTAATCTATTTATTTTTGAATATAGAAATAGTCTTCCAACTAACTAAACCGAATCAATTATGTTTAGTAGAAATTCTTAAATCACGTAATGACGAAAGATCAAGGACAGCAAAATAACTTTGTAAAAGAAACATCAGAGTTTATTAAAGTAATGTTTACAGTTCGGTGTAAACATACAATGATATCGACACATACTAATAAGTCGTTGTATAAAAAAGAAAGTAATCGTGCTAATAGTATAAGATTATCAATATATTCATGCTACTAATCTAGGTTTCTAAATACTTCACTGCGCAAGTTGTATACCTACTTGCACATTATAATAGGAAATTATTATTTATTACACAGGCATAACTGTACCACGTTGGCTGTAATTAAATTTATTTTTATTTGTACTTATTACATTATAATGTGCATAAATATTAGAATATTTTAAATAACAAGGTGTGCAAGTTACTAAAAATGGTACCGAACTTCACATCTGACTAAGTAGTTAAAACTTTATAACGTTATTAATATCTTTTTAGCAACTATTTTTAATTATTTTCGTGTGCCCTCTTTTGACCAATTTCACTTCAGTCGGGTTTTTTTTTGTTCAGCAGGTCTTTGATAAAAAAGTTTCGTTTATAGTTTTATTTTGAAATATGAAGAACATTAACGTTTATCTTAAACAGTGGAGAAGGTTCAGTCAATAATTGTAGTTACGCTTCATCAGTTAGTACGAAAATGCGTGGTCCTGTTGGATCTGTGGGTGCTTGTTGCAGGGGTGATGCAAACAAGGATAAAAATGAGCGTATTGCACTTAATACTTATTAATATATTTCACACCATAAAGTTTTAGAGCCAATATTTTATAAAGGGGACCTTGTTAAAATAACCACGCTAAAATATTATAAAATTGTTCTAAATAGTTGTCAAAATTTGTAAGCCCGTTTAAGATTGTAATGTTGGAAAATTAATTGGACGACCGTCTGGTGTAGTGGTTCCTGCTCCGGACTACAAAGCCTGGCTGCGGGGTCGTATCCCGCGCGGGGCAAATGTTTGTGTGATGAGCACAGGTAATTGTGCTTAAGTCGTGTACCTAATGAAATAAGTTTATTCATTATCTAGTAACCATAGTTCAAACTTTGCTTAGTTTAGGGCTAGATAGTTGGTGTGATTGCCGAAACAGTTAATGATTCATTTTCACCCTAGTAATTATCGGAACACGCAGTTCAAGTTTTTAAAGATGAGCTCACGGGCTATTTTTTAATATAATTATTAGCAATGTTGCTGCAGATAGGATAAGGCCATGGGTTAACATTAAATTTTACAGTATAATGAATATTCTGATATTTCTAGAATAGTATACCTACATGTGATTCTAGATAGTTTTTTTTAAAGTGATACCCTGTCTGAACTGTTGGTTGCATTGCATCTTTACGAAACCCGCCCGATTTATTTTTGTGAGAATCGAGAGAAAATTAACAGGGCATGTTTAATATACATTTTATTTACCTTAGTAATTATTTATTTTACACATTACAAAACAATAATATGATTAATTAATAGCAGAAAACACATACTAGACAAACGCATTCTTATTGACCCCGACGCCATTGTTAGGTTTTTGCGGAATTACCGCATTGATTCTGCCGATTCATAGACTGAGTGTCGATTAGGCGGTCGCAGTACCAATCTCGTTACGTTTCGTGTATAAAGTACCTACCACAGAAGATTTTATTTTAATAATTCTTAAGCATTTAAAATGTTTAATTTAATAATAAATTGATTACAAAAGCTAGTGATAGGAACACTAGACCAAAACGGGATCCAAATAGACTAGTGTTCTGCATTACAGTGTGTTTAAAGACATACCTACAATAGGATTCCAGATGACATAAAACAACTATATCCCAATCAATTAAAATCTATATAATATAAGTGGCTTATTGATAAATTAATACATGGCATGAAATATTTTGACTATTTAGGCATAGTTAATAACAATACAATTGACTTTACCTGACATATTGTATCTTTATTTTTATTTAATTGTAATGAGACACAAAGTCTGTCATATCACTAATTGATAATAAGTAATTGTAATAGCGAAACATGTGCACTTCCTGATCATGCAAGAACCTCAATAACATACCATGTTTTTCGGAAATAATATTCAGATTCTGAACGAATTTTTCCTGACAATATTTTTAATATTATTGCAATGATCTATTTGTAAAGAAAACTTTTTTTTTTTTTTTTAATTGAAAAATATTACATGATCTAGTTCGTAAGTAGTATATTTAACCAGCAATGTTAAGTGTCACCTAACTCGTAAATTTTCGACTTATAAAGTCAACTAATAAACGCAGATCTAGTTTAGTTATGTTTACGAATGTCGTGATTATGATTTGTTATGAGTATTATTGATGTCTGAAATTTTATGTGTTATTTAAGTTATTCATAGGTTTCCAATGTTGAATTTACATAATGTATCCAGAATTTAATATATAAATTAGGAAACTATAGTTAAGTCAACTAATTCAGTGGTAGACGTGCTTAATTATTTTCATTGACCTGTTCACAATGTTAAGTAAACATATCCCAGCTTTGTAAATTTATATAATGTACCCAGAATATAATATTTAAGGTTAAGGAACTATAGTTAAAGCAACTGATTTAGTAGCGGACGTGCACCGGGAGGTTGCACTGTGCCGGATGGCCGAATGTCGTGATTCGGTGTATTTTAATCAAATGTTGGCAACACTAACTGGTCGACCGGGAAAAAGACATGACGTAATTGAGTTGTGGTGGGGAAACACCGCAGTAGTATCGGTAGAGATCGCTACTCGGTCAGTTGCTCGTGAGCATTTGAAGTAGGCAGTTGCTAAGCAGTTACTATGTCAGTCGAAGTAATCATTAATATAGGTACATAATTTCTAATTTAGGAGGTGAAGAGTTTGTAATAAGTTAATATGGCAAGTCATGTTAAATAAATCCAAGTTAGAACTTCGGCAGTAGTATCATTTACCACACTTCTAACTCAACGTATAAGAGGCAACTCAACCTCTTGCAATAAATTCTGTTTTTGGTTGGCTTCTACTAGGTAGAACGCCACTATATCGTCATCATTAGTGCAGGTCTCTTCTAAATCCGACAACGAACTGACCTTAGCCGTCCAACGTTTCTGGGAAGTTGACAGCGTCCCTCATGCGTCAAGCTTGACACCTGAGGAGATCTTGTGCGAAGAACTCTACACGACTGACCACTATCGTGATACTTGTGGTAGATATGGAGTGCGTCTTCCTTTCAAGGACAAAGTCGAACCAATCTTCGATGGTTCTCGTGATATTGCGTTGAGACGATTCCATGCAATTGAACGTCGTTTGTCACGTGATCCTGTTGTGCATCAACAATATTGTGAATTCATGGATGATTATGAAAAATCCGGTCACATGTCCATAGTAAGTACTGAGAATCTCGACCAAGGTAAATATTACATTCCGCATCACTGCGTGATAAGGCCAGATAGTGTCACAACAAAATATACGCGTCGTCTTTGATGCATCAGCAAAAGGTGTCAAAGGCAAAACGTTGAATGACACATTGTTAACTGGACCCAAGCTACAGTCTGATATCGTTGGGGTTCTCCTCCATTATCGAATGCATGCTGTTGTTTTTATGGCTGACATACGTCAGATGTATCGACAAATTCTGATCTCCAATGATCATAAAGAATATTTTGGAGAACGGGCCCTGATCAAGTTCTTAAGGAATATAGACTGAACACGGTAACCTACGGTGTTTCTTCCACACCGTTTCTTGCTTGTAGGACAATCAAACAATTAGCAGAGGACGAAGGTAGTGAGTTTCCTCTTGCTCAACAAATAATTTCAACTGATATATCCGTCGACGATATCGTTACAGGTTGTGAAAATCTAACCACTGCGTTAGAAATGAAATCTCAAATCGTAAAACTCTTCGAACTAGGTCATTTCGAGCTAAGGAAATGGGCTAGTAACTCTCCAGGTTTGCTATCAGATCTTTCCCAAGAAGAATGTCTTCTGGATTCGATTCGATTTAGAAAAATCGTTCTCTGATGAGCAATACCCTACCCTAAAGGTACTTGGACTAAAGTGGAATCCAGTATCCGATTCGTTTTTATTCGATGTGAGCTCGTCTAATCGACCATGTACTAAGCGGGTTATCCTTAGGGAGATGGGCTTCCTATCACCTCTTACAATCAAAGTCAAATGTCTATTGCAAAGGCTTTGGATTCTCGGAATTTCTTGGGAAGATACACCGCCTGAAGAAATAATTCAAGTCTGGAAAACCTTCTGTGACCAGTTGCCTAATATGAGTCAGCTGAGTATTCCACGTCGTCTCACTTTTGATAATGTAGTTTCATACGAACTACCATGACTTTTGCGATAGTTCTGAACTTGCGTATGGAGCAGTTATCTACTTACGCATCTTGAGCGCCGATGGTTCTATACATACTCGGCTATTGTGCGCCAAGGCACGTGTAGCTCCACTCAAACGTCTTTCTTTGCCTCGTCTAGAGCTCTGTGGAGCTGTAATGCTCGCAGACTTGACCAAATTCGTACTTGATACGTATCGGGCCAAAATACCTATCGATATTATTTATCTTTGGTCAGACTCGACTGTAGTTTTGTCCTGGCTTCGGTCGCATTCTTCGCGCGACTTCGACTTCGACTACATTTGTGGCGAGTCAGCCATACTCAGGAGATCATCCCTGGGGAATCGTGGCATCATGTCGCGTCTGGTGACAACCCCGCTGACGTATGTTCACGTGGACAGCTTCCCTTCGATCTTTTTAACAATTCTTTGTGGTGGTCAGGACCATCTTCGTTGTCACAAACATCTGATTGTTGGCCGACTCTAAAAGATTTCTTACCGATGATGAAGAGTCAGTTGCGCGTACCGAGGAGTGTCATTCAGTTGCACTGATGACCGATCATAATAACGATGAACAACAAAACTTGATATTCGACACTCTGCTTAAACGATTTTCTTCTCTTGATAAAATAACTCATATCGTTTCTTATATTCGTAGATTTGTGCACAATATCCGTTCTAAAAATCCATGTGAGTGCCATAGTGGTTCTATTCTAACTGAAAATGAAAACTATCAATCGTTAATTAATCGTAAAATCAGTTCAAAATTTGTCATTCAGCGATGAAATACAATGTATTAAGTCTAAACAGTTGTTGTCTAAACCGTTTTAAAAATTAAATCCATTTCTTGATGAGACAGGTGTTCTCAGTGTGGGCGGTCGAATATCCCGCGCTGGTTTAGAATTTGACCAAAAACATCCTGCGCTCTTACCTTGCAACCATCCATTCACAGGTTAAAGGTTATCGAATTTACTCATCGCAAACACTGTCATACAGGGCAAAATACTACGCAGTATTTAGTCTTACAACGTTTTTGGATTTTATCTGCTAAACGAGCTATTCGTCGTTGTCTTTCAAAATGTATCGGATGTTATCGAACCAAGCCTAAACCGTTAGAACCATATATGAGCGATCTTCCGTCCTATAGAGCTAATCAAGTTAAACCGTTTTCGATAGTTGGCGTTGATTTTGGCGGACCTTACCGCATTAAAGTCGGAAATCATCGTGGTGCTAAGATGAACAAAGCTTACCTCTGTTTATTTGTTTGCTTATCTACCAAAGCAGTCCATCTCGAGGTAGTATCATCTCTTTCCACCGATGGATTTATAGCTGCACTGCATCGCTTATAGGTCGTCGCGGACGTTGTAGAATAATCCATGCAGATTATGGCACGAACTTCGTCGGTGCTAAAAACTATTTGTCTTTAATTCAACATGCTTCGCAAGCCGAGCACATTAAATTCGTTTTCAATGTTCCTTTAGGGCCACATTTTGGTGGTGTGTGGGAAATTCAGATTAAGGCTGCAAAGTCGCATCTGTACCGTATTGTCGGCAATCAAGTTTTGACATTTGAGAAACTTAGTACCTTATTCGTGCAAATTGAATCCGTATTAAATTCGCGACCCTTGTGTGCTTTGAGCACAGATCCAAACGATTTAAACGTTCTGACCCCGGGTCATTTTCTTACTCTGGAACCACTTACGAGTGAAACCACTGATGAGGATTATTCCTGTGTTAAGCTGTATCGACTTAATCGTTGGCAACTTATCCAATCTTTTGTTCAAAACTTTTGGATGCGTTGGAAAAACGAGTACCTAACTTCGCTCTCTCAACGCATGAAATGGACAAAAACGTGTAAACCTTTATCCGTTGACTCTATAGTAGTCATCAAAGATGATAATCGTGCTCCTATGCAATGGTCTCTAGGAAGAGTATGCGAATTAAACCCCGGTGCGGATGGAATCGTTAGGGTAGCAACAATTAAAACTAAAGACAGTTTTATCAGGCGACCTCTTGTAAAATTGTGTCCTCTTCCTACAGAAGCGTAATTCTCGTAGTTATTATTCGCTGTTTTAACTTAGACAATAGTTAATATTACTCGTCTCAGTCATCACAACTTTATTTGTAAGTTAACTATGTAAGTCGTTAATATTACAACAGTAGGCATTTTAACTTTATCATTATTTGTTGTTTATCCGGAAATTTTTTTTTTTGGTGGGCGGTATGTATCGTATTCGTTCTATATTCAAAATATGACGCCAAAAGGCTTGTAGTTAAACTTCGTTCGTTCGCTCAGTCAATAGCAACGCCCAATCCTAAGGGCATATCGGTGGGAGTTAATTTTTTGGCAGCCACTTAAAGTGTGATGGCCAGCCCCGTCGCGAGCTGCAAGCTTTAACTCGAAGGCTGCAAATCTTCATTTTATCCTAACTTTTGTGCTCTGGGTTATCATCGGTGCGCTAAACAAGTGTCGTCTTGAACGTCTGTGATTTGTGTAGACAGTATTCCCATAAATACCAGATTTCACCTGCCCTCGCTGAGAACCGCGTGGCAGACTCCTCGTGCAATCCCAAGAAGAAGTCATATCAGGACCATCCTGTCCACTCGTACGTGGAAAAGCCTGCTCCCATTGGTGAGTGTTGTTGCTTTATTGGTGAAGGGCGGGCGAACCTCGACTCGTTATATTTTGTTGGCAGAGACTCCTCAGGGTTCTGACCCAGTGTGTCGTGATCGGTCTGTACCGGCAAGGCCATCGTGATACATTCTGAATACAAACGCGGGACTGCTGCATAGCGGGACTAGCCGGATGAAACCACTGATTTTAATTAATAAAACACATTTATTTTATTTATTATGATCACCAACAAGGTTACACCAACAGTTTGCCAATTCAGAATTCTTATATAATAATAAATGTGCTAAGTGCAAACTTAATTATAGGTGACAACAGCATGCACTAGAAACAAAAGCAATACTAACTTACTTTACTTTACTACTCAACATTTTAACATTATATTTAAAATTAAAAAAAGAGAGACAAAATTCCTTAGTCTTTTATCAAACCCGGTTTGTTCAGGTATGTGGACCTAAATTTATTTATTGTGTCAGAATAATTGTCGACATTTGCGGCCTTAGATATCGAATTATATTGCGCGAACATTCTATTTAGAGGGGAGAACGAACCTAACTTCGATTTGGAGCGAATCTCTTGGTCGCAAATAAGTTAAATCGAGATATCCTAGGCAATTTAAAAGGATCATTTAAGTAACATCCTTTGACAGCAACTGGGGGCAGTTTAAAAAAATATTGTCCAACATAGTCCGACGATCTTTCAAAGAATTGAGTAGGTACATTAGTAAGTATCTACTGCCTACCTCGAAATAAAACCAGTATGCCCGCCACTGATTCATGACATGCAACACTTTTCGTATTGACCTAATATGTCTTTTGGGATCAAAATACATTTTAAAAAATGTTTTTTTTCCGATATCGATCCTCAGCTTGAACTCAATAAATTATGTGTTAAAATAAAACTATAACTGTAACATGAAGACCATGAAAAAGACCTATTAAGTTTGTTCCTTAAGATCATTTTTAGAAACAAGGCTAACGATAAAATTTTAGGTATAGTTAGTCGTTATTTCCCAGTGTTTAGTTGTAATAAAGCAAACAACCGCAATAAACTACAATCAGTCAAATCAGTTTAATAGCTTCCATGTGCTAAAAATATATAAAAATATTTATAATTTAAATTTAATAAAATTATGTTAGTAGATAGGTATGTACCTATGATACAATTATCACAGTCCTCCGTGGCCGAGACCATATGGAGATAGTTCAGTTGTAACAAAAAAGTAGTCACCGCGAACCCTGAGAAGAAAAATATTAAATTAGAAGTTAACGTATAATAATAAAGTTATTACTTTGAATAAAATCCATTCGTGGATGACGAATCCTGTTAATTTAGAGACATCATGACAAGTAACAGACAGCATAGTCAACAACTGCTAAATAAATACTTAAATAGTAAGTATTTGGGATTTTCAAAACCACTAGCTGAATGATGGTCTCTAATTCACTTATGTCGATTGCACAATACTTATCTAAGAGTAACCGCAATCGGATTAATGGTTTTGGAAGCACATTAGAGACAAACAAACAAATATTAAACTGTTTATTAATAGTTGTTTCAGTTCAATCTTTTTATTAATAGGTAATTCTGGAAATATCTACAATAATGAGTTGAGTATTGAGTTATCATGAAACTTACGGTTCTTCTTTGTGTATTCCGATTTCTAACACATTTTCCTCTCTCTCTTTCTTAGAAGCATTTTTCCACCTTCTGTAGTTCTTTGCGTAACTCCCTAGAATAGTGCCGGGATACTTTAGTGAGTCCACTAGTAGTTCCCAACAGCGGTTGTGATTGCATAGATCTACAAAACGAAAATGAAAATCCTAAAAATCCTAATTTATAAAAGTTATTTTTCCAAATTGCTCCGTATTAAGAAACGAACCAGGACCTTTTGTGTTCAAGGTGAATCATGTCGCTACATAAATTGGGTTGTCCAAACATTGTAGCGGAATCGGCTTTTATGTTTTATCTATTTTATAAAAATATATAAAATGGAAAAAAAAAACTCATCGTTAACCAAAATAAAAGAATGCTACAAAAAGGGAAGATTTTAACTTTACTGTTATCATCCAAATAGCTTTCGAAAAGAATATGCTTATTTTATTTTTGCTTGTTTAAAAATTTGAGTAGTATTTTTTATCAGCTTTGAATGGATAAATTTTGTAGCTTAACTCTAATGGAGATGTACAGGACAGTTAAAATTATCCGAATTCTACAGAAGCTCGACTTAATATCAGGAAAATATTTATTCCAAGTGGAATTACAGCTAAATTGTAAATGGTTTTATAAAATGTTAAGACATATTAAGAGAGAGAAATTCCTTAGAAGCAATTAGTTAATCCGTGTTATCTAAGTTTAACATTTTTAGGGTTCCATAAAAGGAAAAAAATGCAATAGTGGTGGATCACTACGACGTCTGTCTGTTGGTCTGTCTATCGTCAAGACTCTATTATCAAGAACGCGTGGAGGTTAAAGTTGAAATTAATCAGGTCTCAGGGCGGTAACCACGAACTCTTAAAACAATCCCAAATCTGTCAAACATTATCATATCTGTCAAATGTTGTATGTAATGTACGTACCAAAATTGTCAGATTTGACAGCTTTGAGATTGTTTTAAGAGTTCATGGTTAGGGCCCAGGTCTGAAATCTGTAGCTGTGAAAAATTAAACTTTATCTACGCAATCAAAAGATACGGCATGCCAGGCCGCATATTTTCATTTATAAAGGCAAGAAGCAATTTCTTTCTTAGTTAGAGTTTTGCGGTGCGGCACCCCGCCCTAATTAATATACGTGCGTATATAAACGCCTGCTCGTATTTTATTAATATGATATATGACTGCACAACTGGAATGGACGATATTTGGCAGCGATTCTCTTATACATAAGAATTCCATGTCTATGCTACGTTCGACGGCCTTTAGATACTGATACCAACTTGTTATCTAGCTTCTCGCTTTTTTGCTGTAGGTAGATCAATACCCAAAACATTAAAAAACATCTATTTGTTTGACTATACTACGTTTAATTGAAGATACATAACACTTGAAAAAAATCATCGACCTCAGGTGGGACTCGAACCCACGTCCCATCGCATACCGGGCGAGTGCTTTGACCACTAAGCTACCGAGGACGTCACGTGACAAGATGAAATTCCTCAAGTGTTTTTTCTCGCTGTCAAAGCTAGCGTATTCTGATCAATGTTGTAGCTATATGCATAGCTGAGTAGTATACTACCGTCAACACCCTATTGAAATATTTTTACAAATATTTGACTATTGGATATACTACGTTTGTTCCGATTCACGCTGTGTGGCGGCAGCCACTGTCTTCGTTAGGCGTCAGATGTAGATCGCATACCTTCTTTAGAAAACATAGGGTATGACTTGTTGCCACACCCAGGCTGGATTACAGTTCCGGGTTTGAAGTTGGGCCAAAAGTCCACTGTGCCTAGCGATTTCTTGCACGCATACTTGCTAGGGTCTGAGTGTATGACCGACACGAAGCCTGCTGACCTTGGGTTAAGCCTCCCTGCCGCTGGTTTGTTCTCGAAACTAGCACTGGCAGGGTCCAAACCTGTTATCCTGTAAAACAAAATACGGATCAGAAATAATTTTGTCATTATTAAAGCAGTCATGGAATTTTGAAGATACATTCTTAGAGCTTAAATTTGTGATTTTGTATATTTTCAAAAATCTGTTGTACTTGAAGCGCAAGAAGATTCTTGGTAAGTCAAAATCAATCTGAAATCTGCGTAGACAAAGTTGCCGGGGCCGCGGGTAATCCAAAGAACAGGTTATTACCTGTAACATAAGCTATTTACAGGGTAAATAATAAATAGCGTGTTTCCTGGAAGTTACGTAGGTAATTGGCTAATGTTTTTACAACAAAGAAGTTTAGCACCTCTTTAGGCTTAGATTAAATATTATATTAAAAGATTCACTTACAGCAAGTGTTATTTAATTATTTTTGCATTTGAAACTCTTTCCTTTATCGAGATCAGTTGGCTTTACAATAACTGAACTATGTGCTTGGGTTTACTTTAATTTCAGCCATTTGCAAAGTTATTTCTACAAATGGTTTCTCTTTTATACGATATCAAAACGATGGCACTCAATGTTTTACAACAATTCCAATATTTTTCTTTATAAAAAAACGTATTCTTCCTTTTCCTTCAATTCTGTATTTATTGCTGATACAATCTCTGGTGAATAATAATCTTCATTTCTATTACGCACAGGGAATATGCGACAAAAAGAGTGAACGAACACACTCACCATGGCAACTGAATCCCTTTTGTCAATAAAGTATTGCCGGCAATCCCGAAGATATGAGCGCCGAGTGAATGGCCCACGAGGTGTGTCTTGTTCAACTCGAAGCCGGCAGCCGACATATTCTGAAGCGTTTCCGAGAATACGTAGCCTAGCTGAAAAATCGAAACGTAAATTGAGTACCAATCTAATTTTTTTTTTCTTGAAAGCACCCGATCAGTCCGATATTTCATGGGCATCATTGCAAGTCTAGATTTAGGTACCAACAAGAATCGATTCCTTTGTCGAGATTCAATTACTAAGCTAAGTGATATCAGACTTTAGAAACTAATTAAGTGTAACATAGTCATCAAATACCAGACCAAGAAGCTGAAATTTTATTGGAGATAGAATTAGTTTTTGCTATGTATTTTAAAGCTTTTTTAAAGGAAATCATGTCTATTATATCTTTTTTATTTAGCCAACTGTAAAAATGATTGGTTGCTGTATTAACTGGTTTCAGCCGTCTGCTGTAGACACAATTTTATAAATAGCATTTAAAAATAAGTCTAAGACGAGTTGCATTTATTGACTTCATACGCAGCATTTGTAATTTCTAATATTCTATAAATCAATAACATTATAGGGTTTTGATTAGTTACTACTACTTATTAAAACAAAGTTTTTGCGACTATAAATATCATAGTTTTTGACATTTTTGAGGTCTTTTATTACTTATTAAAACAAAGTTTTTGCGACTATAAATATCATAGTTTTTGACATTTTTGAGGTCTTTTATGGGGTCTTCAGTAAAAATCTGTAACACATACAGAGTGTGATTATAATGAACCCTGTGTTGTTTAACAGAAATTGAAAACTATTTATAAAATTATGTGTAAAAAAAACCGCATTAGTGTCCACTTATGTCACCTAGGTAATAAAAACGGCGATATCAGGGGCTCACTAATACAACAAATCACCTAGTTCATTGTTCTTGTTTATTAGTTTGTATGATCAAAAATTAAGAGATAGATTACTGATACATAAGTATGAGTAAGTACATACAACGTCATTCATAATACGCATCTACCTTTTTGGCGTTCGGCGCAGCCCAGTTCAGATACGAGCTGATCATGTTAGAGTTAATCGAAGCCGCCATCTCCTCCCAATTGAAGAGCACGACGTTGCTTTTTCCCTGTTCCAAATATGAGTTTATCACCGCCGTTATCGCTGGTCCCTTGGGGTGCCCTAAAATCAAAGACGACTTAGCCATAGAAGCCACGAAAGATACTTCAAATAATAAGAAGGGAAACTTTTTTATACTGTCTTGGGTCTGGCTGTTGTGGTACCTTACAACAGCCAGACCCAAGACAATATAAAAAAGTCGAACCCCTACTTTCGCCTCTGCAGGGTTACAGAGGTTGTCAAATGTTGCGTACATTGATTGTGCATGCGGGCGCTTGATTAATAGTAAATATACTTTGTTACATCGAGATATATTTTTGTATTCTTGCTACAGGAACATATCATTATCATGTCCAAACACTGAAACTCGATGCCTTGATGAACGAAATGAGTAAGCCCAGGAGTCCAATTCTACTAATATAAAACATATGTCGATCTTTACCGACGCGGCTTACGTTACATTTCAAACTGTAACATAAAACTGTATTCTATAAATCATTATTACCAAACTTCTCTGAATCTGAAACAGTGAAATATGTCCAGTGTAATATTATGTGAACAGTCCAAAATGTCTGGTTTTGTGATAGTCAATTACACACACAAACAAAAGGGTAAAAATAAAACAGTTAACTAAATAAAATAACTATTGATTGTGTGCATTACAAAAGGGGGGTGGCTGATGACCTTTAGCACTAGTTTTTGACTACAAACTGTAACTTAGTGCCGCGTGTATTCGGTTGCAGTATCTACTCTATGTGCCATTGCATTAAATTATTGATGTTACAATCTCACTATACGAAATGCTGACCACTTCGGGGATTGTAAGCACATTAATTTGTAAAAGAACTTTTATATCATGTGGTAATTGCAAACAGTATGGCATTCCATTTGCACCAAATTTGTTGTTTGTTTATGTTTCCTAAATTTCCTAATGAAGTATCTCGGGGAGGCCCGTCAGGCCACGAAAACGAGACATAATGGAAATTGTATGTACCCGGCCACATGTAGGTAGATTGATCTTGAGCTTTATTGAGGTGTTAAACATTATAATTTACTTCTAGTCGTAGATAAGTATACCTAACATAATTATCTCAGAGTTTTTGCTTAGAGTAAATATCGGGTGTAAAAAAAGGCTTAACGAAGCCGAATACTTCATATTCTACGTATTATTACAATCATTTTTTTCTTTTACACTATACCTGGGAAATGACGGGATACCGAGTTATTGACAGACAAAGTTACAATTTTTTTTCAAAGATTTTTTTACAAAATTGACTTCTGTTTGATAATACTAAACCTTTTTACAAAGAAACATGATCCGCTTACACACACAGGCATAGTCTGTGGCGTGCGCGCTATACATTGCGGGTTAGAAATAAGTATTTTTTTTTGATACCCAAATATAAAAGTCATTTCCCAGCAATTATTTTTTTTGCATTCTACTTGGTTTTATGTATTGAATTCGTGGTTTAAGGCTTCGTTAAGCCTTTTTTTACACCCTGTATATCTTATATTTTTTTACAAACGAACCTGTGAATCCGTGCGCAAAAATAACCGTGGTACGACTCGAATTGTACCATGATGTGTGGAATATTTCGTGTGCTCGTACTAAAGGTAACTCTGTGTATTCATCAATTGTGCTGCAAACACAAATTTATTCGTTTTTATGGGATTAAACTTATTCTTTTAGGAAGAAAAAACTTATAGAACGCTAATTGTTAAAAAAAATACATACCTATAAAAGTACCTTAACTTAGCGGAGTCATCACATAAAACTGTAAAAAAATGTTTATAATATCACGACACGAGACACGTTATGACAATTACACTTTCAGATCAGCTTATTTACATCCTAAAATACTTTATGGTTTATTTTTAATTTAAAAATAGTAATCGAAAGAGAATATTCAAAATTTCCCTGACGGATGAAGCGGAAATGAGGATTCGAAATAGTATGGAAAAGTATAACCAAGGATCGGGCTCAGTGGCGTGCATTGGGAGAGTTATAGGACCAACTGCGGCCTAATAAGGGCTGATTTTGTTGATACTAATGTACGGATATCTATGTTTTTGTTTTACCATAATTTGTCTATGTTAATTGCCTTGAGGTGAGCTAGTACTTAATTAAATGACAAATAATTTTCTAATGTGTCTGTTAGCACTTTATATCAAGGGATAGTGGTTATACTGACACTGACACTTCTTCAAGTTGAAAAACAAACTTACTTTATGTAAGCGGTGAAAGCTGGTGCAGTTGCTGCAAGGACTTCTTTTTATAATGGTCTGTTTACATGATGGCACTAACTGGGCCCAGTACCGCGAACTTCAGCACTACTTCCTAGTTAAAAGTGTTTCCAATTCCAATATTAAATCTCCCTACATTTTTTGTCTGGAGAATGAAATCAGCTCTGGTCTGGTGCGAAGTAAGTGTCAGTCAACGGGAGCCCAGTTGGTACTCCATGTTACGGCCATCATGTAAACCAGGCTTAAGGAGACCAATCTACATTTACCTTTCTACAATAATAGTATTAATAAAATTGGCTCAGACGTGTTGCTACATCGAATGAATAATTAAAAGTAGTTTTTATAGCTTTTGATTGCGTCTTTGTCATTGGTCATTGGTTTTTTGCCACCAAAGACGTTTATTTATGGAAC
Source organism: Anania fuscalis (assembly GCA_950371115.1). Taxonomy (NCBI): domain Eukaryota; kingdom Metazoa; phylum Arthropoda; class Insecta; order Lepidoptera; family Crambidae; genus Anania; species Anania fuscalis. The sequence continues at coordinate 9,736,153 of OX493331.1, read as the reverse complement.
AAAATCGCTAATTTAATTTGGGCACAATGAAATTTATACCGAGACCTATTTTTGATGTATTACAATTTCAATTCGCATACGAAATCCCAAAGTACCTAAACGGTTCTTGCAATTATTACGTGATTTAGAACTCTTATGTTTTAAAATATGTTTCCTGACCGACTTTTCATTACATTAGTACACACAACTAATTTAAGTTACCTACTTAAATCATTTTCGCTCAATTTACTCGTGATGTAGAATCTTTACCAAATCTGTTAATTTAGATTGATCACTAGACCAAAAAACTTCCCAAATTTAATTATTACTACAATTACCTACAGCCTAAGGGATTTACATTGTGTGCATTTGTCAAACTCACCTGCTCCGAGTAGCAAAGATAAATAATAAACACCGGTGAACATTTTGCCGAATTTCCACGAATTGTCCTTTGCCGAATCTTGGAGTGTTTATATAGGGGCCGGTATCAAGCGTCCTCATACATTACACCAATTGCCTTGACATACACCTAGCAGATTACAGGTGTTATAAAATTAGGCTCGATGTTTGAACAATACAATGTCGTCCAATTCCAGATTAGCGGCTTTGACCTAAAAACTATCTACAAAGTAGAAATATAATATCCTTCTTGGATTAGTCACCACTGCTTACTAGTTCATTGATAAATTTAAAATAAAATTTAAGTAATAACTTTTAACTACTTTTTTGTCAATTATCTACACACTTATAGCCACAGTCAATACAACTCTACATACTGAACATACAACGGAGATAAATAATTAAATACATTGGCGGTAAAAGCGTGAAACGAGAAACATAATGCATGACTGACACTAGTAATATCCATAGGGAAAATTGCTAAATATTCAAATAGGACAGTTGTGTTTAGGAGTCGAACATTTAATAACGTTGGAGAATCTTTACCTACAACTTAAAGTTAATTTGTATTCAATTCGATTATAAGCTTCTAGGCATACATATCTTTGGATTATGATCTAGATCTGTACTATTTATATGCATGATATATTTATGATATTCACTTTGATTGTAATCTGTTTTGTGTGCTATGGATAAATAAAATAAATATAAATAAATAACGATTATTAGGATCACATGTTAGTAATAATAAGCACAATAACACACTCTTTTATGTAGGTGAAATAATGAAAGAAAGGTCTGTCATAAAGTTACTGCAGTAAAGTTAAAAAAGAATATCGGGTTGTATTATGAAGCAATTAAATTTGCTAACCACTTACCAAATTTTGATAACCTAAACTACGATAAATCACGAATACAGTGTCGTTGACATTATAACCTCCTTCCTTTAAATAAGTTGTTTTTTCATGGTCAGATCATTTGGTGATATTAACTTATCTACCAAGAGGTTAACGAACTTCCGCGGAATAAACTCTCAAAGAGGTGGTCTTCTTTAGGAAGTGGTTTCTAGTTCTCGTAGTTCGGGTTCAGGCTCAGTCTCGGCTTCTAGCTGAGGTGCTCGTAGCTGGTGAGTAGTGGCAGCCCTTTGGTATCGATAACGTTTATTTTTCCGATACGAATTTTATCGATATTTTTTCCTAAGAGACATGAATTTGTTCAACCAGCTATTGTATGAACGCCAAGCAACTTCAAAGCCCTAACTAAGCCAATATTGTTAATTGTCAAACAATGTATCAGTTTGACTTAAAGCGAGTTGCAGTCCCTATCCCTAAATTAGCAACGCATTTTAATCAAAATAGTGGACTAAGCATTATTAAAAAACCGGCCAAGTAAGAGTCGGACTCGCGCACGAAGGGTTCCGTACCATTATTTAATTGCGGTTTACGATTTATGACGTATTAAAAAATAAACTACTTACTAGATCTCGTCCAAACCACTTTTCGGTGGAAGTTTGCATGGTAAATTAGTTTAATTTTGAAGTCGGTTTTTAGTTTTTTATAAACTTATTTTATCAGTTAAAAAACCCATGTAGTTTTCAAGCAAGTTGGCCTATCAATCTTAATACTTATAAGTGAATTAAATCTGCCAAGTAGTTAAGAAGTAATTAGACAAAAAAATGCCTTTTTGCTGTTCGTTCTTTCAATAATTTTAATTTTCCCCTGAAATATAAGTACGTCTACGATGTGAACCTATCTATCTACATATAACTACTGTGCTTAAAATGTTGTTTGCCAATTCTTAGCATATTTTTTTTATATTTTACCAGCAATTTGGGCTTACTATTGTAATTACCTGTGAAAAGTATTGACATTTTACATTTGACAGTACAGTAGTGTCAAATGTACAGTCAGTCCATAACATTAATTATACTATATGGGAAGTACAGGCTGTACTTAATACAATTGATATAAATTTAATAAAATTATACACACTTTATTTATTTATGCTTTGTTCATCATAATTTCAGCCGTATGGCGTCCAATGCTAAACAAACATAGACTAAACTTCCCCCAGTGACTTCCATATTAGCCGGTTGGAATCAGCATCTAGCGGCTTCCAGAAACCTTTACAAGACCGTCTGTCCACCTTGTAATGTGCACCTAGTACGTGGCTTCCAATCCAGAACCTTTCTGCCCCATCACCCATCAGTTCTACGCGCTATAAGTACGAGTATGCTTTGCCCACTGCCACTTTGGCTAGCTAATCCGTCAGGCTATGTTAGCTATTTTTTTTCGTTCACGGATCTCCTAATTCATGTTATATCAGTATACATTCTGTCAAAAAAGTTTCGGGAATTGATGATTTGTTCATGGTTCCAAATTCAAAATTATATTATTTTTGTTGTTGTTAACAACTGTTTTCCATTTTGGCGCGGAGGTTGAGTTACATCTGATAATTAGATTAAATACAGTATTGTTTTTAGTTATACCATAGATATGGTGTGTATTGCGAATTTCATAATGGACAAAAACATCGAACAAAGAGTTTGTCTTAAATTTTGCAACGCCAATGGGATTTTGTGTTCGGAGTGTCTGAAAATGTAACAGAAGGCTTACGGTGAATCGACTTTATCAAAAACACGTGTTTATGAGTGGTACAAAGCAGTCAAAAGCGGTCGAGATGTGATGGAAGATTTGCCTCGCTCTGGTAGGCCATCAACGTCTGCTACTGAAGATAACATCGCAAAAGTGAAGGAAATAGTGACTGAAAATCCTCATTCAAGTTTGAGAGATCTAGCCGTTGAACTTTCTGTGTCACACGAGTTGATTTGTACCATTTTAAATAATCAATTGGGTATGAAACATGTTGCCGCTCGGCTAGTCCTAAAAGACCTGAATTTTCTCCAAAAACTCAATCGCAAAAGAGTCGCTGAGGACATGCTAGAACGAGTCAATTCCGACCCAACATTCATGAAACGCATTGTTACTGGTGACGAGACGTGGGTGGCAAACTCCTAAGAGTTTGACATGCAAACTAGTCAACAAGCATCGGAGTGGTGCCTTCCAACTGAACCGAAACCGAAGAAACCGCGCCAAACTCGATCGAAAGTCAAAGTCATGCGAAGCTGGCAAGCCCCGAGCGACGTGCCTTTGGGCTCTTTACCCAACTCCAATTGTACGCCAGTCTCGAGGTCAGCCCTGGCAACAAAAAGTGAATTGTTTTTCCTTTTTAATAGATTTTACAAATTGCATAAAACCTTCATTTTGTTCGCAACAAGCACAAAACATTTGGCTTAAATTTATAAATGTTGACAGTTTTCTTTGACTGTCGCGGTGTTGTGCACTCAGATTTCCTGAATTCCAGAAGGTCAAACGATAAAAAAGAGTATTATTTAAGCGTTATGCGGCGTTTAAGAGACCAAATTAGACGAAAAAGGCCAGATTTGTAGAATGAAAATTCTTGGATTTTGCATCACGATAATGCACCTTCCCACAAGGCCATCATTGTGAACGTATTTTTGACCAAAAACTCAACAAATACCATCGAGCAGCCACCTTATTCACCAGAAATGGCTCCAGCCGACTGCTTTCTTTTTCCTAAACTCAAATTACCACTTCGTGGCACCCGGTTTCATTCGGTAGAAGACATAAAGGAGAATTCGCGGCGAGAACTGAACTCGATTCCGGAAAAAGCGTTTAAAAAATGTTTTGATGATTGTATTATTCGTTGGCGTAAGTGTATCGCTTCTGAAGGAGCATACTTTGAAGGTGATAAAATAAATTTGGATGAATAACTAATATTTTGTGTATTATTAATCTTTTCCCGGTACTTTCTTGACAGAGTAGTATACCTATACACATATATACTTTATTGCACGTAATATTTTTTTATTTCGCGAATGGATTTTTTTACATTCACGAAATATTATAAAATTAACCATCAGGCAAAGCAAAACTGTTATGGGTACATATGCTGCCCATCGCATAGTTTTTTTTTTTTGCAGTCATTAAAAAGTAAACATTGTCCCTGATGGGACGAATGTGGGTGAGGAAACTATATCTAGGCCGGAGCATACTGATCCTAACTGTCCTAGCCATAACCGCTAAAGGTACTCTTGTTGGTCTTATGCCAAACTTAAGTGCTGATCTTATGTAAAAAATGTATTCAGGCAAAAACAAAACGAAGTTAAAGAGACATGGTTAGCCCCATGGCCATAGCAGCGGGAGACTAGACGAGCGAATCGTTATAAGGCACGCTGGCTGATAGTACTATTTAGAAGTAAACAAGGACATGACACTTTGTATAATGCAGTTTCTGTACCTGTATCATAAATAAAATTAAAGTGTCTGTGTGTAATATCAAAATAACTGCTTTTTAGTGAATGCATAGGAAAGTAAATACGGAGCGAGCTCATAACAACAAAGCAAATTCAAAACTTTTGTCTGTCTATCTGTTTGTTCCGGCCACCCACCCTGTAAAACCTACATAAAGTTCTTTTTTTCTTTTTAGACTGAACTGTCATGTTTGAAGAGGCCATCAGTGGGTATGGCTGTAATTTGGGCTAAAAAGAGGGTATACTAGTTAATAAAACCACATCATGTTTTTAACATACTATTTTTATTTTTATATTATTATTTTTCGTAATCACGTTATAATATTTTCGCTTACAATTCTTAATTTGGAATGGTATTATGTAATATAGTTTAGCTTAAAAATAAATAAAAAAACTCAATGTACAACTTCAACAAAGGCATGCAAATTGTATCGTTTGCTTAGCAAAATGAGGAACATGGCAAAGAGTTTAGACGAACGCGACTCTTTGGTTTGATTGAGATGATTGACGACGGACTCTTTAAAGAGCATAAGCAATTTTACAAAAGAAAAATTAAAAGTTAACTTGAACATATAATATTATTATGCAGAAAAACATGTTAATTTAACATCACTGCAAAGCATTCATCAATCTTAAATATCAGCGTCAAAAAATTATTGCAGACCGCAATGTTTCAACGCACAGACATATCACTTAAGGCTACGTTAATTTTTCTCATTAAAATTGTTATTTGTACATAAAAATAATACAGTGCCAACAACCATGATAAACTATAATAATTAAGTTATAAATACTACAATTGATACAAAACAATTTAAACATTTAAATCACTCTATTGCTAAGTAATGCAGACAACAACCTGCTAGCCGACACGCCTAAACAGGATAAATACTTTCAAAATATTATTTCTCTTATTTTATAAACAATCAGAAACGAGGAACATTGCACCAATAAATAAAAGTACGAAAGATAAGAGGAAGGACAACGTAGACAAAAGAAATTGTTAATAGACATCCAATAAGAAATAAGATTAGTCAAGAAAAGAATTGATGATACCTATACCCAAACAATAAATAATTTAATTCTGAATAAAGAATAATATTGTTTACTAAAACAACATACTATCAGTGTGGGTAAGTATCTTTTATTCGAGGCATGCAATCCGCTACATTCGTAAAACAAACTTGCACATAAAGGAAACCATAGAGTCTTTTATTCATTGGCGCAATCAGCAGGTACATAGTCACTTTCCTTCAATACAAAGCCTAATTATTATTTTTCACGTATAAACTTTCGAGGCCTGAATTTTGGGAGAAGCAGATACTTACAAAATATTATGTGAGTGTGGAGCTACTGCCTCACCTTATTTCAACTACTTTATCAACCAAGTATCAGAAATAAGAGTCGATAAACATTTGAATAAGCTAAGCGAGTAACTCCTATGAGCTATATCTACAAGGTATCTAAGGTATCATTTTGTAATATCATTTAGGATCATAAAATATCACCTCAAGCTATATCTGTCAAAAAAGAGCAAACACGCATTACAACTTGTCTTTGAGTTTTGAAGCTCATATTATTTTAATTGTAAGTCCATTCAATACGTGCATCGTGATCTTTCACAGCTGACAATCCACGGTCGGTGCGGCGTCGAGCTCGGTGCGCAACATTCGTACCATAAGTCTATCCGTAACGACTAAGTAGACATTCCGGTTGGGTCCCACGTTTTCATCTAAAACTATGACTGTAACATGCAAAAGCTATCCGGCAAGAATATCAAATCGGGCCGTATCGTCGCTCGGACGAGCTGATATTCCGCGTAGACGGTGGGTCTACGGCGCGAGTACGAGACTAGTAAATCACGAGTTCACGAACCACAATCGTCTTAGGGCATCTTCAGTACTGGCGGTCGTCGTATATGTATATGGCCTCCCCGGCGGATTCCTTGAGGGGGGGCGGAGGCGGTGGGAAGTCGAGGTCTCCGGGGCGGAAGAGCTTGGAGGCGTTGGGCGCGGGAGAGGCGGGCGCGGGCGAGCCGTTGCCGGGCGAGCCGCCGCCGCGCCGCTTCACGCCGCTCGGGGTGGCGCCTGAGCTGCCCGCGCTGCCCGCGCCGCTCGTGCGGAACGACGACCGGCGAGCCAACCTGAAATAACACAACCATTCAATTTCACCATCGACGTCTTTTATACATTATATCGTGTGTGGCCTAGAACCGGAAATATTGAAAACAGACACTCAAAAGTTTACTTTTTGTTTTTTTCTAACAAACTTAATCTTAAATTCAATGCAATGTATTGCAAACACCGCAATAGTTACGCGCAACTCAATCGATTGAGTTCATTCTGACTCGTACTTATTCGAAGCTACCCGAAACGTCTCTTTGACAATCGACATAGACAACTTTACCGATAATATCATTTTGCAGTATGTAATAGGTATTATATTAATTAAAAATCGTAACTTTAAATTCTTATTGTGTTTAATTCATGGGTTTTGGTAACTGGATTTTTTTCTGAAAAATATACTAATAATACATTCTGTCAAAAAAGTTTCGGAAATTGATGATTTGTTTATGGTTCCAAATTCCAAATTATATATTTTTTGTTGTTGTTAGATTGGTACAACTGTTTTCCATTTTGGCGCGGAGTTTGAGTTACATCTGATAGATTAAATACAGTATTGTTTTTAGTTATACCATATCTAGTGTGTATTGCGAATTTAATAATGGACAAAAACATCGAACAAAGAGTTTGTCTTAAATTTTGCATCGCCAATGGGATTTTGTGTTCGGAGTGTCTGAAAATGTTACAGAAGGCTTACGGTGAATCGACTTTATTAAAAACACGTGTTTATGAGTGTTACAAAGCGGTCAAAAGCGGTCGAGATGTGATGGAAGATTTGCCTCGCTCTGGTAGGCCATCAACGTCTGCTACTGAAGATAACATCGCAAAAGTGAAGGAAATAGTGACTGAAAATCCTCATTCAAGTTTGAGAGAGCTAGCCGTCAAACTTTCTGTGTCACAAGAGTTGATTTGTACCATTTTAAATAATCAATTGGGTATGAAACATGTTGCCGCTCGGCTAGTCCCAAAAGACCTGAATTTTCTCCAAAAACTCAATCGCAAAAGAGTCGCTGAGGACATGCTAGAACGAGTCAATTCCGACCCAACATTCATGAAACGCATTGTTACTGGTGACGAGACGTGGGTTTACGACTTTGACATGCAAACTAGTCAACAAGCTTCGGAGTAGCGCCTTCCAACTGAACCGAAACAGAAGAAACCGCGCTAAACTCGATCGAAAGTCAAAGTCATGTCATGTCATGACTGTTTTCTTTGACTGTCGCGGTGTTGTGCACTCAGAATTCTTGCCAGAAGGTCAAACGATAAAAAAGAGTATTATTTAAGCGTTATGCGGCGTTTAAGAGAGCAAGTTAGACGAAAAAGGCCAGATTTATAGAATGAAAATTCTTGAATTTTGCACCACCATAATGTGCCTTCCCACAAGGCCATCATTGTGAACGAATTTTTGACCAAAAACTCAACAAATACCATCGAGCAGCCACCTTATTCACCAGATATGGCTCCAGCCGACTTCTTTCTTTTTCCTAAACTCAAATTACCACTTCGTGGCACCCGGTTTCATTCAGTAGAAGACATAAAGGAGAATTCGCGGCGAGAACTGAACTCGATTCCGGAAAAAGCGTTTAATTTTTTGATGATTGGATTATTCGTTGGCGTGAGTGTATCGCTTCTGAAGGAGCATACTTTGAAGGTGATAAAATAAATTTGGATGAATAACAAATATTTTGCGTATTATTAATCTTTTTCCGGTACTTTCTTGACAGAGTAGTACTATAGAGTCTCGGTTTTCAATATGTTTTTTTTTCTTCTACGTGAATTTAGAAATGAAATAAGTAGATATGATCAAACATACATATACCTTGAAGCGACTTCCTCGGGCGTCTCTTCGATTTCGAGCACCCAGCTGACGGAGTCGTGTTTCTCCACGACTCCCTTCACGGCGGGGAGCGGGGGCGTGTCTGGGGCTGGGGACGAGGCGGGGGATGGTGGCGAGTCAAGTGGCGGTGACGCCGACCGCACCGAGTCGCCCGACGATGTGCGCGCGCGCAACGGCGTCCGCTCGATGTACCCGCCACCGGCTAGCAGGGACACAACCTGAAAAAAAAAACATTTAGGTATCATTTTTAGGCCGCTTGTAAACCTAGTGCGACACAAAAAAGGGTTATTCATAATCATATTAGAAGGTCTGAGCAACCCAAAACAGGAGACGTTGGCTTCTTTTTAAATAGACAACAAGAACCTAAAAAATAAAAAAATATTTTCATAATCAGCAGCATAATCCTATTGCGCGGCTTCTCTATTCAGGAGAATGTGCATTATTTTGGCATACAAACAGGAAAAGGTGTTTTCGTATTTTGTCTGTTTCAAAATGCAATCCAAATTTAAGATCATGTTGAAATTATGACTTAACTAAAAAAAAACTTGTTATAATGACAATTAGTTTATGCAATAAAAATCATTTTACAACAATTAAAATAACTAATTCCTAGAGCTACCAGAATTGCTGCCTGTGCCTGGTGTCTTACAAACGGTGAATATTATATCCTCGACGTCAAACCTCATAAATGATTCGAAAAGTCGGTCTTACCTGAGACTTCTGACGAAGCTTGTATCTCAACTCCTCGTTCAGAGCTGCCAGTCTCGCGGCGTGGTCCCTGTCCCTGGCGGCCGCGTCACGCAGGCGCCTGTTGTCGTCACGCAGGCGGTCGACATCGCGCTGCCTCGCCGCTGCTCGCTCCCGCAGCTCTTCAGCGACGTGTCTGGCGGCGAGCGTGTCACGTTCGGCTGCAGCTCGGCGTTCACGCTCCACGGATAACTCGGTTCGTGCGTCACGCAGTGAAACCATCTCCGCTTGTTTCAGCTCGATTACTGCTCTTAATGATCGCACCTACGAAAGTGATCAGGGTTATGAGAATTCTGGTTCAGAAAATTAGAATTTCGAATATCAAGATGCAAATTAACATTTGCTGTTCAAAGCTTAAGCGAACGGTCAAAAACTGTATCAAACCTCAGCTGCCAACTCTGTGGCATCCGTGCTCAGCTCCTCGTTAGCTGATAGGCGAAGCTGGCAATCTTCAACCTCACAGTGCACTGGATCGCAAGCAGCGTCGCACATGGTGCACGACTTATCACACGACTGGTCTACCGACGAATCCAGCGACAGGTCCGGTTGTGCGTGCGGCTTGCGCTCGAGTTCAGCCCGTGCCGCCTCTAGTTGCGCGCGCAGGGTGCGCTCTATTTCGCTATGCGCGTGTAGACGCGCTCTACTTTCGGCTACTTCGTGTTTTAGGGACTCTATTGTATCCTGAAAAACAATTTATGTTTCATTCATAAATAAGGTTGCCAAGAAAAATAAGAGATCATCTAGAGAACTAAAATCAAGATGATATTATAAATAATACAAAACCACCTCCTCACAATAAAATTAGTCCCAAAGACGTGCACTGCATTTAGTGATCTAAAAAAAGATATGACTATAAAAAAATATTTTTTTACCTTAAGGCCCTTAATATCGTTCGCAAGAGCTGCCACCTCTTCAATATGAGTAGCCTGGAGACGAGCATTCGCCTCTTCTTTCGAGGACACCTCCATCTCCAGTTCTGAGATCTTGCTCAAGCACTCTGCAACTGTAAAACAAAATGGAATATTATCAATATCTAGCTCGAGTATGTACATGTAAATGATCTTACATCCAGTGGCGGGCATTGGTTTTATTTCGAGGTAGGCAGTAATGTGTTTTATTGATGAAAAAGAGTAGTTTTCATCAATTACATACATTTGGAAGTACCTACTGCCTACCTTATTTCATTTATCAGGTAAGCACTGCCTAATTGCCTATATGCACTGCACGCCCCTGCTACATCAATATGAAAGCGAATCTACTCGTTTACTACTGCCACACAACCAGCTTCAGATCCACAGGGTTTCTGTGGTGATGATTATCTAGTGGTTGCACATTTGGCATAATTTCACGCCGATACGCTACTATTAGGCTATAAGTGTGCATTAAGTTTCTCACTTGTATCAAGATCTTTCTGTGCGCGCTGCTGCCGATCCCTGTCGGCGCGCTCGGCGCTGCTGCGCTCGGCCGCAGCCACGCTGCGCCACCGCTCCGCTTCCAGCCGCCATGACCCGCCATTTAACGCGTCCAACTGGAAGGAAACGGGTGAGGTAAGAAAAACAGTAACTTTTGTTTTTAAAATGAATGAAAAAAGGTCTGTTTGTATAAGCGCTTAGTTTAGGCCTATATGCAGAAATAAATTGGTTTCAATCTTACACCGTATTCTACACTGATCAAAAGATAGAAAGTAGGAGGTGGGGATTTTTATCAATCATTTTTTTTCTTTTACAAGGTATCTTATAAATAGTAGTAAAATAAGATCAATTGGTACGTAAGGTACTTAGATTTACTGAAAGTAAATAAGGGTTTATACACATTTAGCTTTACTCCGTTTGCCTCCGTATGATTACCCAATACCTAATAATTATTCTAATAAATAGGTTAAATACGTACTAAATACTTACACGAAACACCAAATACTGCACCAACACGCCCAAAGCTTCTACGCCTTTGGCGGCGTGCGCGAGCGCAACGGCCTGTTCCCTGGGCGGCGCGGGCGGTGCGCACGCGCTGACCGGCGCGGACGGCGTGCGGACGGGCTGCGGCGTTTGCACCCGCTTGCCTCGTGGCCCCACCGCAGTCGCCACGCGAGGCGGCTCTAGAACAAAAGATCATTTAATTATTTATCGAGCAGGAAGGTGGTTCTTTTAAAATAATATACTACTTTATGCAAATACTAAAATGTTTTCATCGGCCATAGGACGCCCACTAAATATAGCCCCGATGACTTCCAGATTGGCCAGTATTTATATTTAAATAAATCAATTTGTCAAAAATAATCATTGGACTTATCATATATGTGCTTCCAATACCCATAGTTACATATATTTATTTGGCTTGAACGGAAAGAGTCTCGGATTCAATTCCCGGTTCGGGTCAATTCAATAAACGGACTTTTTAAAAATTGCCTTAGGCTGGTGTCCTGGTTATAGACGCGACCTGGCCAAATTTATTTAGTAGCTCGTAACACAAGGGTAAATTTCATAACTTCGAAACCATGATAAATCCAAGCACGGCGAAAAAGCTAATTATTAATTTAATACAATGGACGGTGACCAATTTTTTTCTCTACTCATTACAGATTGAAGTGACCATCAAACGAAAATTTTTATTAGCTACTTATTACAGTAAAAAAAATGTTTAGGTACATGCGCCGACGTTATGATTTGTACTTATTATGTACTTTTATGAACCACTGCGACGGTATCTTTACAGATAACCTTTATTATATCTACGTATAAAGAATACATTTCATTTTATAGATTTATTTTCAAACGACACTATTGTTCGTTTCCTAGCATGTAAAACGACAATGGCTAAAGATGTACCCACCCAGAACAGGAAGCCATATACTAGATAAGATTGTCTTTATTTCGCATTATCTGGAGAACACACGGACATAATGTTCCGCACATTATGTACAGTCTATGAAACTGAATGGAGTATAAACCGTAAACATTTGCGTTATTATGTATACAAGGGTAAAAAACTGTAGGTAAACAAATATAATTCCCACCATCATGTTATCCAAACTATCTCAACATGATATCACATAGTGCAAGGCCACATCTGCATACATGTAGCTTTTTAAAAAGGTTCATATTTTGGGCATTAAGACCTAATAAAATAAATAACAGACTGATAGATATTTACTAGACTTAAAAAAAGGAGAAAAGTGTATTTACCTTACTATCCAGTAAATGTTAACTATCGTTAACAACAGTGTTAACACAATAAGATACAGTAAAGCTGTCCAGGTATTTTGTACTACATTAATTACATAACTGAATGGTCTTAAACCAATTCCACTTCCTGGGAAGATAAGTGAATAAAGAAAAGTGAAATGGTCCTGATTCTTGCTAAGCGATAGATTCCCACAATTCTTACGCAACAATGATTTAAACAAACATGTGGTGTGGTTCACACACGGGAACGATTGTTTTGTCAAACTTTCTAGATTTCGTCAACACTGCTCAAACCCTTTGAGCTCAAAGTGAAATCGTATTCGATATGTATTCCTTACACGTCATGCATGCCTAATTTTGCCAAGCCACAACAAACTATACATGTATATGAATATAATCAAATAAATGTAGTTAATGCTTTTTCCAAAAAAATGAATTATCAGAATACGGAGTAGTGGCCGGAGTACGGAAAACTATTGATATCAATAAATCATTAGGCTTTTTTTAAATGAAATCTCACATGTTTCTACTTACGTTTCAAGTGTAATTTCACAAATAATTAATCACTATTTGCATTATAAAATAATTTAGTTACCATTTCATAATCTGCATGAGAAATGGGTGTCATAACGGAAAGAAAGATAGGCATTTAAGTAACACAAATGTATATAAAATAGAGAAGTAAGTTTTCCCACGCGGCCCATTGAGTCCTCTTTCCGCATCATTAGTGCAGCGGCGAACAGCGCCCACTTCCGCCGATAATAAAGCATTAGAAATTTAATCTGTCGACCGCTGAAGCATTCAAATGAATTTCATTAATGAATTGTGCAAATTGAACTCAACGATTAAGACTCGAATCATTAGTTTCTTGTGGACAGTGCAGTTTGCCACACTACTAAGATGCGATTTGATTATGATGGACCAGAGAATCAAGCTGTATATTTTAGTCTAATCTAGACTTGAAGCAATACCAGCAAATACCAGTCTGGCTAGACAAAGAAACTACTACTCTCACTAAGTATATTAATACAGTTAGGTTTGTTCTTTTCAAAACAAATTAATACCTACAGACGAGACAGTAGCTCTAAATAAAAATTAAACGACTGAGAGGTCACATAAGTGTTCATAAGACGTATGTAATTATTGCGGATGATGTCTCAATAGTAATTTTGTGAATGGACGGTTGCGGAGGGTCAGGCAAGCGACGACGCGTGGGTTCCAATTGGGAACGTTGTTGAAACGTCAAATTAACATAGCTCTAGGGCTGACGAAGAGCAAATAAGTATGTGTCGTGCCACGGGCAGTATAGGGTTCCGTAGTTGCCCGTCGTTACCACGACATATTTCAGCAACTAATTCATTTAAATCACTTTAAACATTTTCCTCTAAGAAAAATTTTAACGACTAAGTTGACCGACTATTACTTTTAAACTAATTAGTCTATCTTAACCGTTATGATTTTCTTTGAAAGTTCATAAAAAGCACTATTATTATATTTTTTTCCAGATTATTCAAGCCAATAGTTTAGCTTTTAGAGGGGGGGACGCCCTAACCGAGCAAAAATTGGCACTTTAAAGTTTAATATATCGCAAACGGATTCCTAAATCAAAAAATTATCTTAGCAAGACGGTAGTCAATAAAAAAATAAATCATCCCCATGTTACATGTATGGGAGCTACACTGAAAAATTTTTAAAAATTGTATTCTACCATAATGTCGGCGTGATTGATATACATATCTCCACAAAATTACAACTCTCCAGGGTCTACAGTCTCCAAGCAAAACCTCGGACGGACGGACAGACAGACAGACAGACAGACGGACATGACGAAACTATAAAGGTTCCTTTTCAGGACTACGGAACCATAAAAAGGAGCAAGTAGGTATATGATGGTTGATGATTATTAAAATATATATATATATTATTTAATGAATCTACCAAACATTGTAAGAAACCACAGTTAGGCTCATTTTCATTTCATTACCAGCCTATATCAGTCCACTGCTGGACACAGGCCTCTCCAAAAGGAGGATTTTGCCATAATCGCCACGCTTGGCAGGCGGGTTGGCGATCGCAGTTTGGCCAATGGTGGAGAGGAGACGCTGCTGCCACGCTGCTGCTTCTTGTGGCGGTTCTCCTGTAGTCGCCTCTTACGACACCCATAGGAAGAGAAGGGGTGGTGCTATTCTTTTAATGTGCCGGCACCACACGACACACAGTTAGGCTCACTATCTATAAAAATACTAATACGGTAATTAGGAAAGTGATGTTCTTTTCGATGTGTTAGGAGAGTTAATTAATTGAGACTATCATTTTTTATACAACCAGTACGGCAACCCTACGTAATGCCAGTACCAAATAATAATGCGCCTACGTAGCGAGCATGATGCGTTACTTTAAATTAATATTGCTGTCAGTTAAATAAATTTATATTGAGATTGATAAACTGTTTTATGTAAGGTTGTATTGTATTGTTAAAAAAAAATACCATCGTATATACCCAATATTCCAGTAGCTCTTTTGTAAAATACATACACTTAGTAGAAATCAGAACTGAACCGGAAACCCAGTGACTTACATAATTTAGAAATACGCTTCAACTCGATTGTTCTACAAATGCGACAGCTTCAAATGACATTTACAGTAAGTGTGGTTAATCCATCCATCCATCGGTCCAAAGACAGTCATTACTATGATGGCCATCATCGCCTTTGTATCAGTATTCCACGGAGGGGGGTAACGGGACTAGTGCGTGGTGTGAATGCTCTATCGCTCTTTATTAGGTGAGTTAACTGAGTAGATTAGGCACATTTGCAGTTCCGCTTTGCCAGTTAAGGGTAACAACACGTGTCGTAGACAACGAATCGTAAATCCAGCCCTTAATTTAAATATTCAGAAAGTGTTGCGAGCTACAGTTCCCGCATAAACAATCTCGAAATATTTATTAAAGGGAGCTCCGGCGTTCATAGTTCTTTTTGATGATACATTAATTACAGTCCTTTTTGCTTTATTTCTCTAATATTGTAAACAATCTTGTATTATTCATTTGAAAAGATAAAAAATTAGACACAAAAATAATAATCTACTATTGTAATTAATAAATCATTGAACACAATGCTCATTTAAAACTATAAAAGTCCTTTGATTTTATACGCTGATATTTTGGTAAAAGACATGCAAATATTGATAACAGTATAGCAAAGAAAAACGGACTATACCTACTAAGGTAGCACGCAGTTTTAATGTTCACTTAAAAATTATAAGTCACTCAGATATTTATTATTAATGTCTAATTCATAATTTCATTAGCAATTGCAAATGAAATAGACCGCAAATTTTGGGCTTCCCTGTTCTAATGCTGTTGTACATTGAATTTCCAATAAAGATCATAAAATTTAATTCAGGTGTCATATTTTTGCGACCGGATTGTCATTGGTTTGCTAATTGCAGAAACCACAAAAGGGTTTTGATAAAAAAATATAAATTTATGGTTATTGACGTACAAGACTATTTCATAGGTACAAACAACCACAGGTCAACGATCTTTATTACCCACTGTATCACGCTAGCTTTCGTGAGTGAAGGAATGGTTTTCTGTAGGTATATGCAATGAAGTAAAGAGTTCTAAATGCATTAAATAGATACTGTATACCGCTGGACAATATTTTTATCAATGAAATTATTAATTAAGGTGCCAAATTAAGCTGCACCTATTACTCGTAGTATACCTGCGCAATTAAAGTAAGATTTGATAACTGATAGCTTAATTGCCTAATAATTTAAATATCATGAACTGTGTGTTATTTTATTATGCTGTATGTATAATTTACTTGGATTTGCAATACGGTGGATGATAATTTGAACATGTTCATTTGTTAGATTTAGATATAATAATAAATCAAGACAATTTTAAAATAACCTTACCTAACCTCTGTGTGCGAGTTCAACTCGCACTAGGCCGTTTTTTACTCATAAATTAATGGTAACGTAATTCACCAGTGACAAATATTTATACGGCCTAAATATTACGCAACTCTCCGCGCAGTATCGGCCTCATCAAAGAGATCGGTCAACCGATCGAAAATATTTATGTGTTGCATTATTTGGCTCAAGTATTGACACACAACGTCGCTTCCTGTTCTGAGAAAATGCTAAAGACCGTCTCGGTTACTTCGAAAACAGACAGCCGGAAAACGTGTTGTTTCAAAAATCATAGTTGTTTTTATATATTTGCCATTAGACAGTGATAAAGGCTTGTAGCTGGCCTTAGTAAGTAAACCGATTGACTTCGAAATCTGGTGATATTATACCAGAAAAAAAA
Organism: Anania fuscalis; assembly: GCA_950371115.1. Taxonomy (NCBI): domain Eukaryota; kingdom Metazoa; phylum Arthropoda; class Insecta; order Lepidoptera; family Crambidae; genus Anania; species Anania fuscalis. Next base: position 9,719,232 of record OX493331.1, on the reverse strand, counting down.
CAAAGGATCTTTTATCATTCATAAACTTTTCGCGATTTTGTAAAAAAAACTTCTAAAAAATATGATATTATAATGAATCCCTTATGCAAAACAATTGTACTATAGTATAAATGTGACCAAAAAGTCGTGTTAAAAGATTTTATATGGTTACTACATTTTAAACTTAGGGTCTAGTTTCTTCTTCCCGCTCTGTGCTTCTTTCTATATATTTATGTTAATTCATATGTACCAGTGGTTTTGTTACCTGAATATTTGATTTCAAAACAATGCTTTAACTATAACATAATATAATAACACAATACAATAAAACGAAACTTTAAATAAGACTAAATAATACCTACTCAAAAATAAATTCGTTCATTTCGAGCATTCGTTCGGCAAGGAAGCAAGGAAGTTGGCAGCGTTTGTTTTTTCTATGGACCTTTGGTCTGAAATAAACGCTCTGAATTTGAATTTGTTTCCTCGCTGAACGGCTTTAACTTGGATTAAGCGGGGTTGTTACGGTGGCAAAACTATATCTGATCTACTGAATGCCACAGTCGTGTACGTTGGTGGAATAATTACTCTATTGAGTTCAAGAGGCTATTTTATATTTTACTCAATTAGATTTACCGACTAAAACACACACAAATTGACTATGACACTTAAATGCTACAAACTAAAACATTATGTGGCAACAAACACATGTGTATTTGTCTAAACAAACTACACATAAAGTAACGATCTTAACACAAAGTAATAAAAGACAATAATAGCCGTTCAAAGTGGACAGTTTGAGGACGTTGCACACAGCAACGAATTTCACTTGCAGTAGTTTATGCTGAATGTTATTTCTAACTGCCTAGCGCTAATAATACTATAATCCATTCGTTCGCGTCTAGCGTGTACTAGTGAGAATCACAGTTCTAAATTTAGTTGTGTTTGTATGTATGTCAGGGGGCCACGGGACGCCCGCCCTACGGGTCAGCTTAAGCCGCCCTGAGACAATGCCTTCAGCGCACAAACCATTGTTGTTTTGATTTTTTTTATTTGTTTATTATAAGCTAGTTAGTACGGATATGAAGTTATTTAACTACCATTAAAGTTAATGTTTTAGAGGGATTATATTTTTTTATGTTGTGTTTACAAAAGCATGTGTTATAATACTTATGGCATCTTTATCCATTTTCGGCTGGTGGTTATTATTTAATAGATAAATATACTTGTTTAAACTTGTTTACAAATCCTTTACATGTAAACAGATAACAGATCAATTAACATAGATAGTAGCTTATTTAAGTTTCGCAACACTTTCATATTATTTTTATTGTGTTACCTAAACTCTAAAAATCCTTAATTTTCATTATCCAATTAGCTTCGCATCCTATTTTCATATTCAACGTCAGTTAGTTATTTTAATTATCTAGGATGTCCCGTTTACGCCATTTCATAAAGGTTAACGTTCACGCAAGTACACGCACATCTGTTTTTGCATTGCTAGATAGGATTAAGAAATACTAAAAAAACATTTGAATTTGTTAATAAAACAGTAGTGAAAATAATCTATTATTAATACTTAATTTATATGTTTAATTGCTGACTAGTTTTTAATAAATATGCTAACCAATTATCAAAAGAAAGCCAGTACATCTAAAACAATTGCTTGTATTAAGGATCAATGAATGTGCACTAGTGGATTTCACCAAAAAAGTCGGTCACTGAACGACGCAACTGGCGACAATTGGAATTTATTTAACCTCGGAACACGTCTATGCTTGTAAAATTATAGCAGCATACTAATTAACCTGTATGATAGTAATGGCACCTTGTTATTTTATGCACGATTTGTATTTATTATTGTCTATATAATAATAAAGATTTTTTTTTTCTTACGCATGTTGAATTATGTGAAGAATTGATAACTAAAAAGAGGGTGGATAACTTTTTAACTAGTAATTGCTTTGAGCGATGATAGATAAGCAAAAAATAGAGTAGAAGATTTCCAGCATAATGTATAAATAAGGCTGTTACGAGTATGTTAAGTAATAAGCGCATTTCTCACCTTTAAACTAAAATGGTTAAAATTATTTAACATATTTCAATAAATAGAACTTATGTAATGTTATACTTTTATAATCTAAAAAAAGCATATTCTGCAAAAATGCAATTAGGTAATGGTATTAATGTACAATGTAGCCTGCCACAATGACGGAGTTAACGATACGTTTGCTTCGTTAACGGACACTTAATCCGTCTTCATATTTTAACGATTCTACATAAAGTTTTCACGTCAACACTTTTGGCCGTGTCTCGAAAGAACAAGTACAAAGAAGATTTGCTCGGAAAGGATGCCAGTCACTTCCTTATTTTAAATAAGTCGCGCAACTAAATGTTGTCCTTCAGTGAATGAACTTTGTTGTGTTGTTTGATTTTATAGTTCATACTTAATTCTATTTGACTAGTTACTAGTAAATTGGTATTTGAGACTAAGTGTCACTGGGCGATAGGAAATGGAGCATACATTATTTTGCTGTCGCCCGTGAAATTACAACAATGATTTTATGGAACTGGTATGTACTTCAATGGAAATAGTGTTATCATTATTGCATATGGCATTCTTCCTGCGTGGTTCATGTCTTTACCCAGGTTTTTTAGCCAACTAGCGGTAGGACGTGTGTATTTATGGTATAATACTCATTGATTTTCAAACTTTTGTTCCGTAGTTTTGAACATCATCTTATAGAAGTGCGTAAAACTATTTTTTGAATAGGTAAATGATAATTAACAATACCTCTAGCTTTAAATAGCAAGCACTACTATTTTTTTTACGCTGAGGCAGTGGTAATAGCAGAGTGAGTCTCACGCAGGCTTGATGTAAACGAGGTGCGTTTACCTCATGCGTTTTCCGCAGCGATGCGGCATAAAGGAACCGAGCGCTTTATAACGTTTAAACCGTCTGCAATGTAATGCAAGTGCATCTTTTATGAACATAACGACGTTCCCGTCATAAAACTGGCGTTGACAAAAGTGTCTAATGAAATAATTTAATCACCCTGTAAAGTGCATCTGGTAACCACAAAACGGAAATGGGAATGAAAATAAAGATTTAAATATTTTGACAAATAATAAATTTACACAAAGATATGAAAGATAAGAGGCATAGAACCTATTCCGAGTATGAAAACAATAATTAGTTATTAACTAACTTACGGCATATCGATATATTTTTTTTCATATCAACACAGTAGAGTGTTGCTCGAATTTCGTAATATCCGCGACAGCAACAATGAATTGCTGAATAATACACAATGGGTTCACGTGGCAGCAGAAGACAATCGTATCTTCACTTCACACACAAAGAAATAATTAGGTCACTTTTAACAAGTGTCATAATTACAGCAATAATGTTGCAGTGTCAGAACATAAAACGTTGAACAATAAAAAATATGTTTACAAATTACCATTTTGCATGCTTTAAAACTTAAATAATAAAAATACATAATGAATATATAAATATTCAGTATTCACTTGTTAAATTTTAATTCTACGATGTAGCTAATTCGGACAACGGACTAAGCGGGTTTCTACGATAGTTAGGCATTATAAACATTATTACCATTTTATTTTATTTATATTATATTGGACACGCAAGAAAATGTATAGTATCAAATCTGAAAAGATACTGAAGTGAGTAAAATCTTTTTATTGAATAGGGGAAAGTGGAAAGCGAAAGATGGTCTGTTTCCATAGCCTCCTATAAAGACACTACAAAGTATCGGACAACTGAGTATTTCAGAAACGACTTGTTTTTGCATGTGCTTTCCTTGTTATAAGCAGTTCTTTGCATTTATGTATGTTTGTAAGGAATTATAATAAAACCAGTAGCGGGCATTGGTTTTATTTCGAGGTAGGTAGAGACTTAAGTGATCATCGTGAAAATCTATGGTTTTCATCAATGGCGCACATTGTAAGTACATACTGTCTACCTCATTTCATCCAGGTAGGCACTACGTAAGTCTTTTATTTTCTGTAAAATTTTGTCAACGGTAAGAAGAATCTAGTTTCAAGGTTCCAACAGTGATAAATTCTGTCCTGTCAGCCACTATTATAACCTGACAATATTATTGTGAATGTAGAGTTTTTTTTAAATACCAATTTACCTTTTATTTGAAACATCGTTTTTTTTCTATTGGTTTCCCATTTCAACATATTATAAGGTACTTTGTCGGTCATATTTATCATTACTAAGAAATTAAAGAGATCTTATTATTTGCTTACCAAATATTACCAACTAGTATTAACATAGTAAAGAATATGCTGTGTAAAACCGACATCATTTAAACCTCGTAGGTACCATACGACTTAAAGTGTTAACTCACCAGCGACCTTGTAACCTGTGACGATTATACAGGTATTGTGTATGTTCTTGGCATGTCTCCAATGTTAATGTAAAAATACAGCCGGCCAAACTGTTTTTATTGTATTAGCCATTCGCAAAGGTGAGGCCAGCTACTTTTAGTTTAGAAATTTTGCAACAAATGTCTAATGTAGAAGGAATCGATTCGTTTCGACCCTCAAGGATATCTCAAGTGGTCGTGTTTTGGTTACCTTGATGAAGTTTTAGAATCACTAAAGCAGAGTAGCGGTCAGTGACCAGTTTATTAGGTTAGTCCTAGAATACAATAAGAATTATGACGCACTATGTTCTTGACTTATTAATGTGAGTGGGAATAAACTCGGTAGTTGGTCATGTTTTGTCTGATGGAAAAACTGAGATGTAGAACAACATCCGTAAAGTGTTATACAAGCAAAGGAAGCTATTAGCTCCACGGCTAAAACAATGGTGGTGTCTGCGAGTGGCTGTTGCGGCAAAAACCGAGGAAGTCCCGCCTTGCCGAGGGCAAGGTCACGCGGAAACTTTCAAGTTCGCAAACTAAGGGCTATGCAAGCCCTTAAACTTTTAGCCTTTTTTTTGTGGTTGGTATAATTTATTTGTTAGAGTTGAAATATTGCAATTGGTTTTTTTTTAATCTTAATAGTGTTGATGAAACTAATCTATTTTTTAATTACTAAGTTGAATTCACAGTGCCAATTTCAATAATGATACAAATGTAATATTAAGTAATTAATATTAGAATAATTTGTTACGAGATTGCTCACCTCCAGATGATCACGGAGTTACTCTGTGATCATGGCGCTTGCAACAGTGCCGAAATATTAGGAACTTAAAAAATAAGGTACATGGTAGCAATCTCGTAACAAACTATTCTAATGTTAGTGACCATGAAAGTTTAAAACAATATATAAGGTGAAAACTTATCAGTTAACTCTTTTCTAGGGGATGATTCTACTGCTTAAATAGAACAAATTTTTCTATGGGACCAACTTCAAAATCGCAAAAATAAAAAACCATTTCCCCATACAAAACGGCAGACCAGCTGATATCAGTTTGTATGGAGATATGAACTATTTTTTTACGATTTCGAAGTTGATCTTATACAAAAAGTTGTTTTATTTGAGCAGTAGAACCACCTTCTAGAAAATAATTACCTGATACGTTTACATCTTATATAAGTAATTAATAAGTATAAAATCAAAACAAATATTCCTATTTTCTAATATTGTTATGTCCATTAGGGTCCGTAGTAATACCGTAGATAGAACTATTTAACACCTTCTGTCCTGTAACCTATGAAACGTAATTAACTATATTTTATAACTATTCATTTGGTTAAAATAAACCAATTTTCAACTAACCCATTTATAACCGAGTTAATTTTCTGTCCGTTTCTACTATCGTGTTGTAGCGCCTTTAAAGCGTAACTTCATTAAAACTTGACTATTAAGTTTGGAATATCTAATATTATTTATATTATTTCATCCAAAATGAACTGAATAAAGTTTACCCTATCACATTACTTAGAATTGAGAAGTTACGTAGTTGACTTAACGCTAAAACTTTGAAGGTTAGCGCTCAGACCAACCTCTTCCGTCCACAAACATTTGCGAAGTTCGGAGCACACACTAGCTCATAATGCGTCGTAAGGTTAATTCACCGCATTCGAACATCACTTCACTAGTACCAACACCCATCGCACAGTGCAAATATTTGGCCAACGTACACCGCACAAACGTACTCGCACGTAGCAAGGGACGCTCGGAACGTGCGTACCGTGTCACGCTATATGTCGGACTGACGTTTCGCTTTGCGGTATGCAACGATCTTCTTCATTGACTACTAACGACAAGCAGAAAACAGATCGCCGTTCAATGACTATTAATGCATATAACTAACGATATTTCAAAACGTCAAAATAAATCGTTACGAGCAATACGCGCATTTCTATAACGAACATAATCGTACCTGCTGTGCACTTCTGAAAAGTTTTTTGCATTGCCGCAATCAATCGCACAAGTTACAAGGAATAAATTAACGTAACTATAAATTTTAATGAGATTTCTATAGCTGTATAACTTGAAAAGAAAACTTCGCGCACATGTGTATAGGAGGTATCGTGCGTAACTTTTCCCCTTACGTATAGTTCAATGTACCTACATGCAGGTGGAAAGTTGAGTGGCGAGATGGAACTGACAGCTTTGCTCGTTACATTGACACCGGAAAATCGGTGATGTGTTTCCGACGGTTACATAATTATGATATTGCACTGCACTGGCTCTACGTTCCTATAGGATATCATTGGTTTAGTCATAATGGTAAATTCTTATCAAGTTACAAGATAAATCTTTTAAGTTTTCTTTAAGTTTTTTTTATTTATTTAAATGAACTTAAAGGGAAGGGAATATGAAGAATAGTTTTTTCCAGGAATCATTAGAGCTCATGTAACCACCGTAAGTAACGTCATGCTCAATCTAAGATGTGGAGCATCTTGCACCGCTTTCCCATCTTTATTTAAACTGAACTCCGACGTAATCGCGTGTAACTAATAAGGCGTCATGAAATACCGAAAGACAATTAACGCATAGTCTTAACGATCGTACCGGAACCTATTTGTGACGTGCACAGAATACGTTGGCGAGTGCATCCGTTAGTTCCATATGGACAAACAAAAGTTAACAGCCAATTACGCTCTGCAATTACAAACCTAAGGGCAAAGAAAATAAAGAATCATGTACTGCGACAGGTTGAAACAACTTCGTAATTTTTCTTGAAAATCCAAGCAAGTGTACACGTATATACGTAGCACACAAAGACGTTCACAATTGTTTCAGAAATAAACAAATAACAAGTTGAATGTTCTCGTAAGAGTCTAGCTAGCCAAATTAAATAAATAATGCATACAAATTTCAGAAGTGATTTAGAAAGAAAATTATGGGCTGCATTTCAATTACTATGATAATTTTATTTATATCTTACGATGCGTAATCACCCCATAAATAAAACTCGTATTATATGGGGAGCAGTATCAAGATCGGAGCCAGCTCAGCGTTGTTACAAGTTGCGCTCCGCCGCGCTCGCCTAGCGAATACGCCATACATATGCATGGCTTGAAAAACCTGACTTTCTTTAAACTTAGAATGTTCATTATAATTTCGCAGATTGAATCTGCAGCCGGCACCCGTGCGTGTGAAACTCTGATACATCGACCGCGCTATGCGTGACGCTCGAATATTTGAGAACGATACGACTGCGTATGCGACAATTTCTAGCATTGCGTGAAAAATCTGTCACATATTTCAAACAAGTTAAATCAAAATTTAAAGTATTTTTACTACCATTAATTAATGCAAGCAATCTTCAACTTACATTTACAACATTGTATTTAGCAAACATTACTTATTTTGCACTAAGATAACAGTATGCAAATTAGAAACGAATCTAGCTAATGACCTATTGTATGGAAATATTTTGTTACTGATGTTCCCAAGATAGATAAACGATCTAGACTAACGTAAATAACCTTTTTCTCCTATTTTGTGATGCAAGAATACTATTGTTGCAGAACACGATTTTGATTAGTGTTTTACAGATTACCAAACAAGAAAATAATCATAACTTGAAAAAGATATAACACTAACTTAAAATGTATTTATATAATATACCTTAGTAACATTCTCTATGGTTTATACTATATTTTTGGCAATATATCATATTTTTTCTTATCTTAAATACGCGCTTAACACACCACGTAAATAGCTGCCTGTCTTGTTATCAGTCATAGTTCTAGTCGACCACAATGAAATGTTTGGGTACATTTGCCTTTTTCTACAGTACATTCAGCCATCGATCATCCAGAAACCAACACCGAGTTCAACAGACGAAGCAGAACGTACATTTGTCTATTTTTTATTCAAGTGTAATTCATCAAGATTTATGTAATTACTAGGAGACTAGGTGACATCATAATAGCAGTTTCCTAGACGTGCTTGAAATATATTTGAGGTGGATCACGTCAACATCGATGTTTAGCGGCGTTGCGTGTAGATTAACGAGTTTATCGCCTACTATACTATGTTTAGCATTCATCGCTGGCTGTAGGTATGTGGCGTGCTATCAATATGTATTTCCAACTTGCACTACACTGATACGTTGCAAGAATGAGATACCCGAACACTTTTTGTAAACGCTAATTCTGTTTGCACCTGGGACTTTCATGTATAACATTACCCACATTCGTACAAGGACGTAACAGTCGTCAATAACTTTCTTGCGTTACCTATTTATGGACATATTGAAATTAGATAGAATTTATACGCAGAATTTATCTCGATTATTTTTATTAAAAGCGAAATAGCAGAAAATCATAAAAAAACCTTAGTTTTCAAAACAGTTTCTATCATAGCGTTGCTAAAATTGACGAGGACGATGTCTTAAAGTTCGGGTTGATTTCTCCTCAAATCTAATCAAACCGAGTCGTTTATTAGAATTTAGTAGAGAGTTCTGCCTACATCTCTCCTAATTGTATATGGGACGGATTCTATTTAGAAAGAACTTCGCAACTGGCGTGGGACGAACTGGTAATCTTAGAATTGAGGTTAAAAATAAAATGGTGAATAGTCGTAATGAATTAGCAAAGTCAGTGTTTCTTAGTTGAACTATCTTTTTCGAAATAAACTCTGTAGTTTTAAAATAGCCACATGACTTTTGTCTAGTAGAGAATATCCTTTGAACTAACATGGTCAGTTCTAGGACCATTAAATATACTCTTAGTACCTATTACAATGCTTTCTGAAACGGAGTTGAGATCGACAAAATGTAAAGGCTGATGATTTTAGAATTATTCGTAATCTTTACAGCGCTACTACCATTACGTCATTTGTCTTAAAAACGGCTGGAAACGTGTTTACATTCATGCGTCTTTTTAACCGACTTCAAAAAAAAGGAGGAGGTTCTCAATTCGTCTGAATGTTGTTGTTTTTTTTTTTTTTTTGTATGTATGTTACGCGATTACGCCGTCAATTATGGACCGATTTCAAAATTTATTTTTTAGTTTGAAAGGGTATACTCCCGAGGTGGTCCCATTTCCACCAAGTCAGATTCTGATGATGGGATCCCTGGGAAATCGAGGGCAACCCTCAATTTTTATAGGCACCCATAATGCTTTGCATATATTTTCTGACTCGTTGCTGATTTTTGAGTCTGGTAATCATCATGTCATGTTGCTGACCTGATGATGGAAGCCACAGAACTCCTTAACGGATAGGAGTTAGAAGATAATACTGCAATTTGTCGACAGAACGTATTTCGCAGTGTGTTGAGCAGACGTGGAGCTTATGAGGTACCAGACCGCCAATTTTTATTTACTGGAGGCGTACCCGCACACCCAGTAACGAAAAAAAATTTGAAAGTTCCTTTCTTAATTTAACCTGTTATTTAACGCGAGACCGTATCCTATGGTTACGACATCAAAATAGCCGCCGTTCTGGTTGGAGTGTAGGTAAACCCTTTTCTTAAGACTTAAAAATTTTCGTCGAAAAATTGACCCTATATAACACCTTATTTTTATCATACCATTGGATGGGGGGTCCATAGAGGACCAATATTAGTTAAGGTAACTTTGCTGTAAAGTAATTTTTGGCGAAGTTAGGATGGAAAAAATAGAGGACTTAACACTTAAAATTGTAAAATAAAAAAAGTTTAATAAAAAACTAAAAACCGACTTCAAAATGAAACTAAAAAGCGAAAAATAATATTGACTAAAACATACCTAATCAGTTCTTTTTGGAGTCGGTGCGAATGAACACATTTTAACTCTCGATGGCTGGCACCGACTCCAAAAAGAAATGATTAGGTATGTTTTAGTCAATATTATTTTTCGCTTTTTAGTTTCATTTTGAAGTCGGTTTTTAGTTTTTTATTAAACTTTTTTTATGTCTGTCCTTTTTGGCGTGCTATCTGATAATAAGATTATTTTCTCCACTTAATGCGTTGCGAGTGTGAAAGAGGCGGTTATCGTAAATCGTTTATTTTTAACAAAAGTTTCGTCACAAAGCTTAGCGAACGAACTCTGTTTATTTATTGCGTCTATTGGCATCATTCCTACTTTATGGCTTAAAACAGTTGCTAATGTTCTCCATTAAACCACGATTTAGGTGTAAATGAGAGTGTAATAAACGATTTAACTAATTCCTTGATAAAACTTTGAGGTAAACAATAGTTAGGAAAAGTTAAAGACTCACGCCTATTCGTATTGAGGTAAATAACAACCTTAGTTTATTTAAATGTAATGAAAAGCAGTTTATTACCACGAAGACGAAAAGCATCTACAGTAATATAAGCATAAGTAGACAGCTGCAATGACGGTAGACTAATGTCGAAACGATATCAACAGATTTTTTCTTTACCTCGGTTATTTTTTCAACAGATACTTTACCTAAGTTCCTACGGACCTAGTTCTGCAGAAAGCAGCCGTATGAGGAAAAGTACGAACTGAGTTATGAGCGTTTTTCTGTCAAATGTTGCCCTTCAGTTATTTATGACTTTTCTGTTTATGTTTTTACTTTTATGTTTTTAGACGAGATAGATTTACTTCAACCAATGTTAAAAAGGAAGGTGGTGGGGTTGCTTTAGCTATTAAAAAAGATTACAGTGTAACCCGAAGATTATCCTGGGAGACTGATCTTGAAGACATTTGGATTACGTTTTCCAATTTCGTTGGAAAAGGCAGTATAAATATACTTTTATGCTACATTCCCTCATATATAAAGAAAGAAAACCTATAACTAAATATTATTATAAACATTATTCTTGAACACAACGATGATGACGAGTTCTTTTGTATTGGCGACTTCAACACGCCTTAAATACAGTGGTCTAAATCTCCTGATTCATCTTGTTAAATTCCTTCTTCGGAAACGGACAAACGTTCTGTCCTTTTGTTAGATACGATGGCACTGTGTGGCCTGAATCAATTTAATGCGGTACCTAATGGAAATAACAGACAGCCTGACCTCGCACTGAGTACCCTTAACGGTGTGCTGGTGGACGCCCCCTCCACCCTGCAATAGTTGTCACGCTACAAACTTATCCTAAACCCATAAAACCTAAGCCTTGCAAGCGTCTTAATTTCAGGAAAAGCAGCTTTGATTTAATAAAATCTGACCTTAGAGGCATAGACTGGTTGGCCGTACTAACCTCATCGGACATTAACGTAAACATGGCTGCTTTTGGTGATATTGATACGCATAATTACAAAAAACACTACCATCTCATCTAAGAAAGTTAAAAGGTATCCTCACTGGTTTAGTAACTCTTTAATAAGGTGTCTAGTTAAAAGACATAAATATCATAGACTCTACAAAATATATCACAATCCTTGTGACAACTCTCTATGCTTTGTACTAACTGTAAAAGTTTGATTGATCAGTGCTATAGAAAATACTTGAGCTCAGTTGAGAATGGAACAACAACAAACATAAAATATTTCTGGTCATACGTAAATAGTAAACGGACGTCAAGGAATACGATTCCTACAGTCATGAAATACGGCAGCAACGAGGCATCTGACCTTAAAGGTGTGTGCGAGCTATTCGCTGCTGACGACGCCCGAGAGTTTCTGAATTAAATTGAAGACCCCGCGAACAAAGTCGTGCACAACAACTATATCATTATAAATAAGACGATGCGAAAATGAATACTCCTCCAAGGAGTTGTTGTACAGGGACTTTATCTGTACACATCCCGACATAGGCGAGTTAGCTAAAGTTGAAGAAATACTAAAATACATGAGCCTTGCCCAAAAGAAAAAATCGAACGCTATAGCTATTAACATTTACAATTAAGCTTAAATTTTTGGGACGGTATTAGATTATATCAAGAGCAAGCAAGTATTTACGACATAATTACATAATCGCGAGACGGTCTATCGCCGTAGGCTCTTTTCTTGTTTGCGGCCACGGTTATGCACATCATTTGACATACATTATGACTTAAACACTTAAGACAGGTTCTAACGTTATGGTTTAATTGCTGACTATCATACTTCCTGGTCTGATAGAAAAGTGGTCAAGTAGTTATTTATTTCACATAGGAGGTAACCTAAATAGATTTTGAAAATGACTGTTCAGTTTCTTAAAAAGCAACTAAATACAAGGATTGAGTCGCCCATACAATCTGCATTACTAATGCATTTAGACCGTCTTGCCTCTTGGGACCTGTTGACACGTTTAACTTCACGCATAATTTATGCAATCCTTATTAGCAGTATCCCATTACCTTTACTTTAATCACAACATTCACAACACATTACAGTTTCACACTTCCTAGAAAGTCTATTTTGATTTTGTATACCGAAAAATATATTCTTACAGTTTACATAGCGGGTGCAATATTTTAGAATGGACGCACGTTCCCCGACGGATGTGTACAAATGCCTCGCAGAATTGCCCTCCCTTGTATCGTAACTCAGAGCAATTCTGCCTGAAACTGAATAAAGGCACAAAAACAGTAAACAGTATTGCATTACGGTACGCGTAATGGGTGTTAGGTGTGCAAGTATTTAAATATCGACATGGTTCTGTGGTGAACGTCAGTACATCTCTTAGTTGCGTCTATTCCTAAACTTAACAATTTAAATTACAAAACAAAAACCAATCAAAAGTGTTTGAACGACTTAATGAATTTAGATGCGATTCAATTTCGTTAATAAAAGTTAGCATTTAACCCTTAAGAAAGTACTTACATAATAATATTATACCCAGAAATAGAAACGATGCAGTGTCCCTGCTTAGTTTAGTTTTTTAAGTAGGTACAATCAATAAAAATATATTCTATCTAACATAGACTTGTCAAATATGCATGTAAGTGACACTTAATCAAAAAATATGGTAACTAGTTTTAGCATGTAAATATGGACTTTTAATACCAGGTAATAAAAAAGGTAATTGTATATACACATTCAACGTAATGCTACGGTTTAAATGATGTGATCTTGGTTCGAATTATGCGAATATTCTAACAGTGCAGTGAATAGAAAAATCACATGCTATTTACTCGTCTTTGTAAACTAACCAACCCCCAACAAAGCGTATAAAATAACTGAATAGTCGCCTCTACATATTATTAGCTCTACGTTCGACATCAAACGAGAATTTCAATTGCATGCCTGAACACCGACATAAAAGCTAGAACTGTTCTTAACCACATCAAGACGCTCTAAATCATAGTCCCGTGGCGTATTCAACTCGATGTTTTATAAACACTCGCCTACCGCGAAAAGGAAACAAATACATAAATCCCACTTCACCTACTCACATCTCTACACAACTTACACCAAATGTAGGCAAGTATATTATTTAAAAAAACCGGCAGTTTGTTTACTTTATTAGGTTATAGAATAGGTAGGAGAATATTGTTAGGTATAGTAGCCTTTTTAACACGACTATACGAATAAATGTTGTAAACTTAAAAGCACGTATTTTATTTTATATGTAAAGTTTCCAAAAAATAAAAATATACACCTAAAATAATAAATTAATATTAATAAAAATTAATTTATTGTATTTTATATCATGCTGTAGCATTGATGTACTCAGTAGTAGGTACCTAGTATCGCGAATTTCACGAAACCCATTTAGAGCGGAACGTAAATGCATTACAAAGATCAACCGTTCAGTGTGTTGTAGCTGTGTAAAAAGAGTAAAAATCGTCTGTTTCCGATACAAAAACCCTGTGACTTCCTCGCAGCTTCGAGGAACTAATGAAAGGTACGCAAATAGGCCGTGGACGGAACCGCGCGTCGCCGCCCTGCGCTTGACGGGCCCCTGATTGATTGGGGTGACATTGAAAAAAGTGCGGAACATCCGTTTGTTTCTTTGAACAATTAGGTTAAGACCACGTGTACACTTTTCTCGTAGGCAAAACTAACAGCTAAAAAATACAGCATACAGATTTTAGAGAGAAAAGCCGCCTACCTAAGTAAGTGCATCTAAATATATTTTCGACATGTTCTTTATTAATTTTATGTGGTCTGTAATAACATAATGCGTGTATATCAACGAGTATAACGGATACAATTTGGAATAAAATCTTATCATATAGTTTTCAGTATTCCCCCGTAAGATTTTAGTTCAAAACTTACAGAATTACCTTATGGTAATTATAACCATATAAGAACGAGAATAAGTCAGTTCTGTGGACTTTGGTGAACATCATTAAATTGAATGCTGACTGACACACGTATGTTTTTAGTCAATTTAAGTATTTTGATTTACTCATCACACAGCACGGTATAGGCAACTCTAATGGCGATGGATATTGAATGCAGTATTCAATAGTCCCATCTAATAAAGTAATAATATAGTGGAGCCGTAAAGTTAAGCGGTGGCAATTTAAAATAGAAGAAATGCACAAACGGCTCGTAACTCTATTCTCGGACAATTTGTCATATCGAGGTGCAGTGCAGGGCTGCGCCAGCGCAACGCCGTAAAATTAATCATGCGAGTGCGCGCTCTCCTTTAGTAAACAAAATTATTTTTGTACATTTACGCTTTACCGCACCATAACGTCTAGTTCCTAAAAATCTATATTCAATGTTAACTACTAATAATAAAATTGCATTCCTATAACCTTAACCGAAGAGTTTTAAGAAAAAAACCGTTTTATTATTATTGATGGCATTCATGGCAAAAGCATGCATGGTATAAGTTAATAAGTTGATACAACCTAGGTAAGAGTAGTCAAATCATCAAGATTTTTTGGGCAATTTATATTTTTGCCTTTTTTATAAGAAATTAGCAGCGTTAAACTGAAGACTGCGTGACGTTACACTAAAAGCTTAAAACTGGAATCAATATGCTGTTGTCGTTTCAAAACGAGCAGTATTTGCCAGTCAGAAAACAACTTCACATGTTACCAAAGATCCCATAAGCCGCGCCCTCATGTCACTGTCGTGTTTTACAAAAACGGGATAAAACAAATAGGCGAACAGATAGAAAGTGTGCTTTTCGCTACTGGTGTTAGCAGCCAGTATATTAAAATTGATAGAATCAGGCGTTACTTTGCGGAAATCCATAACTTAGTAATTACGAAAATGTAATTATTTTGCTTACAACTTCCGCTTAGTTACGCCGGCATAGGAACCCCAATTACATGCAAAAGTTAGTACCCAACACCGACATAAAAACCTCGACGCGCGTTTCGCCACTTCACGTGGCATCATTAGGAGAGATGTTGTCGACAACATCTCTCCACCTGTCGGACAACATGTCGGTGTTGGGTACTAACTTTTGCATTCGATTCGTCTGTTTCGCATGCAATTTGAGGGAGGGAGGGCGGTGCTCTTTGCATGTGCCTGTGATTGTCCTCAGATTGTGGGTTACAGGTGGTGTAATTGAGGTTCTTATGCCGGTGTAACTAAGCGGAAGTTGTAAGCAAAATAATTACATTTTCATAATTATTTAGACAGTATATTACTACGAGTAATATAGACAAAGAAGAAGAAGAGAAGCTACTCTGACTCTCTTGCCTTAGTTTTGACTAAGCAAAGTGAATTAAAAATACATGTGACGTATACCACCAAGATACTATCTATTAATATTTAAATGGACGTCACAACTGGTTCAAACTGTATGAAAACCAAGCGTTTTAAATTTTCTAAAACTAAATTGACAGCTCTATCATGTTTTTTGGTATTATTTACATAAACTAAATACACAACCAATAAATTTAGTAAATAAATTAAAGCACCGCTAATCAGACTCAATTCCGTCAAAATATCTGGGTGGAGCCACGCAAGAGATCAATTTGTGGAATCAACTTTAAGATCTGTGAGTACCTACTATATCACTGACTTTTAATTTCAGAGACATATTCCAAGATGCAGACTCATCTAAAAAGCCGAATTTTATGATCCTTTTTGTAGCGCTTGATTTTGAGGCTGAGGAGTTCAGTGTTTTTTTTTATTTGGCTAAACTAACTAGGAACGAGAGTCATTGGTTTTAGATTGGTATTTTACTGCAGCACTGGTATTTTATAGGTAAACAAAAACATGTAGCTGTCGCGGAACTAAATGTTAAATTGAAATTTCCACTATTTTTACTGATATTGATTTCAAATGGTTGCAATATCTTCCACATACAAAGAACTTCCTAGTAATTACACATAACTGTGCAATATCTAGGTAACAGACACGCACACAACAAGAATAAATAATTGGTCCATACTATATAAAGTTCATGTATTCTTGTCACATACTTTCAACCGGTTAAGGTAAATTAGTACACTATTACATAGATTATAAGACTTTGTCGATAAAGTATAACCATAAAGCTGTCATGTAAAGGCGAGTCTACAATAAGAAAACGATGCAAATAGCATCACACTAGCTAATTGTATAATTGTATAGGTGTATCTATCTATCTATTCTGCCTATTGCAGTTTACTGCTAGATGTAAGCCTCCCCCAAAAAGCGGCAAAGAGCACGACCTGTCGTTTTTTCCATCCAGCCACTGCCAGCCATCTTCCTAAGGCCGTCCGGGTTTCGTTTTTTTTTTTTTTACAATTGGCCTCATACTAAAATGTAATCCATACTTTCCAGAAAAGCACGTTGTAGAAGTGCGTCGCTCTTTCTACCTAACACTCTAAAGGCACATAAGTATTGTTTTATGAGAGTTTCCTAGCAAGCAATATTACTGACCCCTTCTAAGTAAGATCAGTGAGATTTCATCAGATACACAGCGCCATCTGTCTACGTCAATTAGCATTAAGGATACACGAGTATTCGTGACTAAATTAATTCCTTGCGCTTAGAACCCCGGGAAACAATAAAAAGTCCTGGGTTACTCAACCAGTGTTTACTTAAGAGTGACTCAAATGATTAAACTTAGAAGCACTTTACGTTTTCGTTTTGTTAAAAGATATAATCTATATGGATAATATTATTATGTGACAAGTATATGTCTACTAAAAACAGCAATACTACCTACTTGTGGCTTGTTTTTATTAAAGAAATCTTGACCAATTTTATCTCAAGGTGTTAATATTGTTGGTAGGTATTAATTGTTCACTTAAATCTAAACTTTATCAGAATCAATTTAATGCCAGTTCATATACTTATTACAATGCTATTCCGAATTTCGAATTACGAGTAGTACGGACAGAATAATGTACAGTTAACAAAATATGTATGCTTCAAAATTAAGCTTTTAAAATGACTTTGTGATAACAGTTTGTATAAAGTTTGTAATATTATTAATGAAATCAATATGTGTAGTGTAATCTGACATAAAAATAACATTTCATTCAAATGTACATAATAAATTAAATCATTTTCTCTCCATAACATTTGTTATTAAAACCCTTGAAAGTTACAACTGATACTGACATAGAATATTTCTGCTGCCTCATATGTTTTTGCATGAGTGAGTGCAGGTAGGACCTGTACCATATTAAGGCATAATACACTTAACACGACTTTGTTTCAAACACAAATGATTTCTCTTTCTCGCAGTAGAACTGTATTCGCATGCATAATTTACAAGTCAATCCAGTTCATATGCAAATTTAGCGCTGCACGAGCGCCAATGCATGCGAAATAAAACACTGCATGTTGTGTAATGGTCATTTCGTTTTTCAGCCCAAGGCGGGTGAATGGCAAAATTAAATCAGAGATTTCCACCGGCTTTAGAACCTCATACTTCGTAGTCTTGGTGGAACCTTTCTAAAAGCATTTGTCTAATATTTAAAACTCAAGAATTGGTAGCTATTCGTAATATGTACATAAGTTTGTTAAAAAATAATAAACTACTATTATCTGCAATAGTTCTTGCACCTAACGCATGCTGTATGTTCTCAATAGTTCAGAAGAATAGTTTATTAGGTATAGTAGCTCAAAATTAACTGTTCTTTGTGTTGAATCTGTATGACAAACTTTTTGCACGCTGCCTCTCTGTACTGTGATTTCCCGAAGAAGAGTTACGAGTAATAAGACCTATTGGTTTACCTCAAAAACACAATGAGAAATGATTATCATCATCATAATTATTATCAAAAACTTCTAACAATTGAATTAAATTAGAAGTACCTACCTATCTTTTCCATCCATCCATCCATCAGCTGAAAGACGTCCACTGCTGGACATAGGCCTCCCCCAAGGATTTCCACGAAGATCGGTCCTGTGCCACCCGCATCCAGCGGCTTCCCGCGACCTTCACCAGATCGTCGGTCCACCTTGTGGGGGGCCTACCAACACTACGCCTTCCGGCCCGCGGCCGCCATTCAAGGACCTTCCTACCCCAATAGGCACCTATCTTGTAGATGATTATAAAATGTCATTGTTTAATTCCAAAACATATCGTATAACCAAAACATTAAATCGAGTTGTGCCAACCTTCTCTATTTTGGAGTCCATTAAAGTATGTGATGATAGAAAAATATCAAGCTAAGTACTTAGTGTACATTCAAACTGAAAATTTAAGGTTAGTAGGTAACACGAAATCATTACATAACGAATTAATTTGAACGGGTAGCGGGTTTCGGCAGCTCGGACTGGCAAATTATGCATGTAAAAGATTTTTATTAGTCACCTGCCCACTTATTAAACAGTCTCTATAATTCTACATTGCAATTTGAAAACAAAATTTTAACATTGGGCACGATTCTAAGTAACAGTGGATATTATTAGACAAACTTTTTGATCATGCAAAATGCCTAAATACAAGTATAGTTTTTTTTAATACTTTTTTGCACCTCCGCTACGATGATTAAGTACCTATTTCAATTAATCAATCCATCATTACGATCCATTAGGTAGTGTGCTGTAACATTTTTATGTCCCAAGATACAAAATAGGTATATTATTTGTATGATTTTGGTCTTGTTATTTGTATGTCAACTGTGCTTTGTGCTTATTCTTCAGTTTGAGTATATAGTCAGTCATAAACACTTATCGTTATACTGT
This sequence comes from Anania fuscalis, assembly GCA_950371115.1. Classification (NCBI taxonomy): domain Eukaryota; kingdom Metazoa; phylum Arthropoda; class Insecta; order Lepidoptera; family Crambidae; genus Anania; species Anania fuscalis. The sequence goes on along the minus strand of OX493331.1, from coordinate 9,699,898 downwards.
AAATCTTAAGGTTCTTATTAACAATTAACTTTTGATGTATTAGTTAGGTATTATCAAACAGTTTAACTATTTACCACAGAACCCATAAAAAAGCTCCGTTAATTTGATTAAAGCATACATTTACTTCAAGGGTAACATTATAAATTAATTTGATTGAGCAAAAATACGCATTACCGGTTTATCCCAACGCATTATATTCCTCTAATGGCTTTTCCGCACTTGAAAACTAGCCAAAACCGATAAACCGAGCGTCTGGCCACTCGGCATCGCTCAAATCGGTGTATTTATATACTCCAATGTTTCAATACAGTGCCAAAATTTGCTACTTACTTCCGAGATCATCTTAAACTCACAAGCATGACTCCAGTCTTGTATCGCATTTGATAACTATCCAAATCACTGCATGAAAGTCTCGAATTAGCCCAAGAGAACTTGGGTTTAAACCAATGTCAGAGTAAAGATTACATACGTAAACATACGGTTATTTTTTTATAGCGGTATTTAATAATTTTGGACAGGATATAGTAATTATAAATTAGCTATTTCGGTTCACGGTCCATCATAAAATAAACGCCGTAATAGTAAGAGCCTATGCGCATACTACAGAATTTTGATCGGCCGATAGTTGGTTGTGAATCTAAATTACACAGGTACTATGAATGTTGACCGATAACAAATCATTTCTGTGTGTGAATACACAAGTGAGTGCACTTGTGTATTCATAGTACTTTATTAAAACACCGATCAAACTAATCGGCCGAATCAAAACGCTGTATAGTGTGCGGGGGCTCTAAGGTGTCATTAACAACCAAGACATCAAGTCTACTAATTAATTAATTTCAGAAGGAATACATTGATTTACGAGTACCGGAAATATATTTTATGTTTACCTGTAACAAATTAAACAACTTATTAGTGTTAAACATATAAAATACTACATTTTAATAACGTATGTATTAAAATTACGAAAATCAACAGACAATAGTATAACTAAACTATTCAGTACATCCATCGCTCTCCAGCGATTTCACTTTGCTGAATAATTACTCTACCCAATAAAATACTTGGACAAAGAAACAATGGTGAACATATAAAGATTTATTGACCATTTAGTAGCAGCATTTCCAAACAATTGCTAGGCGTTTACTGGCCAGCATTGTGTAACCTAGCACTTACTGCACACTAGTTGACCTGCCTTACCTAACAGACATCATTAGATATTTAGTATCTGTTGCAGAGTTCTGAATGACATTTCCGTTGACTAGAGAGGACATAAAAATACCTCGCGTCAAGTGTTTCGTGTCAAGTCAAGTATCTTGCCAAGTTTTCGAATACAACTTCAAGTTTCACGCAATGCTCACGAAATAGTAAATAATGGTTTAGAAGATCAGAAGATCATCTCTATCTACCAATTAAGACATTATTAGTTTAATCTATGACTAATTAAGATAATACGATATCCATTTTTCATAACACAATTTTGTTTTTAGACCTTTTAGAACATTATAAATTAAAAATTTATAATAAAACAAAACGTTATCTTTTCAAGATCATTTTTATAGGCCAGGGGCTAGGGGCCAGGCTAAGGCACGGCGAGGCAAACGCGCAAATAATAAATATACCTAAAGATTTGCTGCCGACCCGGTTGGCAAATTACGAGTACGTTACAGAACAGCTTTACAATTTGAAATTTTTAATTGTAAATGTATGATTACTCCGTCTACTTGCGAATAGATACGAGTTAAGTGATAGCAAGAGAGCTCCGCTTCTTGCGTCGAGGCATCGAAATGGCTTTTGTTTGAAAGCGAGCCTTCTGTTCTTGTACCTACTACTCGGTATAGTGTGGTTAAGCACTCAAATATTGCATAATGACAACTTTTGTACCATAAAACAATAATCCACAAATCGCTTATGATATAAACAAAATTGGTGTTTTTTATTGAATAAAAGTCACGATTTCACGACAATCGGTGGTAATAAAGAAACCTGCATTTTGGAGGAGTCTTTAGTCGTGATGGTTGCAAATATCTGAGCATGAACAGGGGCGTCTCGCTCGCGTAAACTTCCGTTTCTTTCTTTTTTACCGTTCTGCAAACGTAACTGTTCCATCGGTCATTGTTAATGTGGCTCTGCATTCCAATAATGCAATGGTTGCTAATGAAATTTAATTATGCAATCATAACAAAATGATAATTGCTTATTACAATTTATTGATTTAGTTGCTGTAATAAGGAAGCGTGTAAAACGGAAATTAATATGACGATTTACGTTAAAGTTTTCGAAAGTTATTACCACACTCTTCCCTCTCAATTAAAATCTAATATCTACCGAAACGAAAGTATTTAAAGGATCGAAGAGAAAAAACAATCAGAGTAAAAAAATGCATATAATTGGTTGCGCGGCTAAAATGGGTGCGGGAATGTATCCTTGGATGTCTAGGAGTTCAAAGCGAGTGTTAATGGGTGAACCGGAATTTCGAGGAAGTGCAGACGCTTTCAGTAATGCAATTTGATAATGCACCTGCATGGTAGATTTATCTAATTTATAAGATCTGATGTTTGGGATATTTTTAACACACTTTTATTGGCTTCCTTGTAACTACTATGTAATATTGTAATCAAATCTTGTAAATCGAGTTCGACCTACTTATTATTGTTGTATTAATTTTAAACGTTGTAAATACTTGTAATCTGGATGACAGAACCTAAAATGCGATAATTTAATAACATCGAGGTGAACTGATGATGGAACTGAGAGGTGGATATTGCAACTCTTGCACTTGCGACATCGTATTTAGGCTCATTTCATTTGTTTTAACGAATTAATTCATGTAAAATGAATTTAATAGCTTTTCCTTTAATCATAATATTACCTGCATTTATTAAAATGCTACAATGATAATATATAAACCATATTTTCACAAATCGATTGTATAAAACCTGGTGTTGTTTATTTTTATTATATTTAATTTTGAACACTATACAAAACTCTGTTACACCATTATTTGTCAAACAGAAAGTTCTACAAATGTTGTTTTAAATTTTGAATTCGCATTTATCTAATGTAGCATGTAAAATAGCATGACGAAACCTAGCCATAACAACTAATTAGTAGATTCGAACATACACAAAAAAGTACTTCCAAGAACAATATAGAAAGTGAGGAAGCGATAAATAAGAGTGTGAGTTAGACATTAGCGACAAGGCTCCCGGACACACGCTTTGAAACCCGAGCGCGGGAAGAGTGACAACTAGATGATAGCCCCGGAGCCAACTATAGGTTTTAGGTAAAAAATCTTTGGGAATTTATAGGTGCAATTACACACGCCATTGTTAAATTTACTTCCAACCGACACAGTTAGGAACTAAAACAATTATGTATTTCTAAACAGCGTATATTAAGTATAATTAAGTAATAAAACAACAAGTACATTTGTACGTTGGCTAACTTTTTACTCATTTACGGTTATGATGCCTGTTTTAAGATATCATCAATGATGTCTGGAAATTAATTTTTTAAATTATTAAAGAATCCCCAATAATCTGCAAAATATTGATGATAATACATAAGTCTACTTATACTAAACAGTGTTAAAACACATTCTCAGTAGTCAGTCAGTTGTATAGCGGAAGCAAGCTAATAACAAACTTATTATTAGTTCTTTTAACCAAACTCTAAAAGCATTTAATATTGCATAATATATATTTATATATTTAAATATATTCGCATCATAAATAAAATATTTTAGTGAGCGTCTCTACTCTCTATTATGAATCTCTGTGATGGTATAAGTAATTTAGATATTTTCATTTCTTTTGACACGGTTTTCAAAATTCAAAATTGTATGTGCGCAATTAAAGTAGTGATATCTGTTCTCATGTTACTCATAGAGAACAAACAAATTAAGGATTCAGTTTCCTAATTTGGGACGTAGCCATCCCACGGACGAACACTTTCTTTCATTGAAAAACCCACACAGTTGTATTGACGGCACATGACCGGTTACAAAATATAAAGCGGAAACTTTGCAGTTTGCATAATGCAACAAAAATTATCACCCGATTTACACATTACATTATACGTTAGCTACGTGCATTAAATTACCTTGTTATGCCTATTATTTTAGTATGTGGTGACATTTCAATTTAAATAAATAAATAGCAATTAAATTAAAAGGCCAAGGAGCCTTTTCGGAATTGTGGCATAGTGTACGCAATTTGCACGAAAATTTATCGCCATGTTTTACGGCTTGTAAGTGAAGGTACAAAACTACAAACTAATGAGACTACTTTCATAATTTTCGCATTCTACATCAAAATTTAATCACGAATCAATTTTTTCCGCTGTTAGTAGGAAATTATTAACAAGCACAGACGAAACGAAGCGACTCATTCTAAATAATAGGAAATTTAATTTTCTTAATAGAAAGGTCGTTTATTTTTACGTCTATTATTACGTTGGTTTCAAAGACAAGAAAGTTTCCATAAGGCAGGTAGGTATCAGACTGACCGACAGCGCTTTCACAATGTGTTTTACTCAGAAATTCATTTGGCAACTGCTAGAAAATGTGAAATTATAGAGGCGTAAGTCCAAGTACAGTTTATACAAGATGCAGAATAGTTTAATGATTTATCGCATTTTATTTTTGCAATGTCTTTAATCGTTTCTTCTGTTATGTAATACGATTATAGGATGAATCAACATTGAATCTTATTAAATTCGAAGAACAGATTATATTTATACCAAGTAGAGAGGCGTTGAAAGAATTATTATAGCCATAATTATCCTGATACCTAATTTTGAAAGTTGTAGCGTAGGTAAAAATACCTACCTACCAACTTAGTTTCTACGCAATATGTTCTATACTCACATTAATTTATAGGAATATCTACGGAGGCAGCTCAGTGCCGTGCATATGCAAAGCGTAAAATTATGTTTTAGCGATAATGTTTTCAAATATCACCCTTTAATAAATATAGCAATTTACTCCTGCATTTTAATATAATAATATTAACTCCTACATAGTATGTTGATTGCTGATTTTAGTAGTCTCAATAAAGTAAAATTATCAATTACTTAATAACTACTCTCCCTTTCGCTTTTTTATTAGATATTATAAGCAACGATATTCAAAATTATTATACATTGAAATAAAAAATAAATACATTCCATAATTTTTTCAAATAAGTTTTAAATCACTTATTAATTTGTCTTATTTTATGAGATTTTAAACAGCGTTTTTTCGACAGTCTTTACTTAATAACACCGAATGATTTTACATGGTGTTTTGCTCTAGATTGATCATGAGTGTTGTATACTACCTACCCGTCAGAACAGAAGCATATGAGAGGTGCCCGGACCAATGGCGATCGTGTGACGTGCACTTAATCGAAATCGAGTGCAGCCCCCCTAATATGACCAACAAAACACGATATGATATTGATATACCAAAAAACTGTCAAAATATGAACTTTTATCGAAACTTCGAGCATGCTCAAAACCGACCGGTGACGTCACTGCCCTGCTGTCTGTGTCATTATAACATAATAAAAGTTCAAATTTGGACAGGTTGGTGTCGATAAATCGCTATATTATTTCATACCATATCGTATTTTGTTGGTCGTGCTAGAGGGGCAGGAGGTGATACCACCCACGTCGATCGAATCGGCTGTGAACGGCAGTGCATCCGCTGTATGACAGGCACTTTAATGCATTAACGCCTTGCCGGCCGATTGTTTGCTGAATACGGCCTAATCTACATTAAGGCAAGCAGGCAGTTTCGCTAAACATACGCAATTCACTCCATTAAAATGACTGCTTAACAACTTGTCCTTCTAAAGTTTAACTCTGGATGTACATCAGATAAGGTTGTGTGGTGCAAGCTGACTTTATCAGGTACTTAAATAAAAATTACAATATGCAAATTAACAATTACTCTCGCTATCTATTGTTTTGCGTATTAATCCTACCGAAATTGCAGATATATTGGTTAAAATTAACGAAATAAACAACGCTTTAAATGCTATACAAATACTTGACTGTTGATGTTGTAAAGAGTAAAAAATACCAATTGGTTTTAAAAATCTACAGATAGATTGAACTTAGTAACAGAGTTCAATTGTTGTGATCAGTGTATACAGTCCATGAGTCCATAAACAAGCGTTGCTCGAGCGAGCAACCTAGTACCTACCTACATTATTTATCGAGATCGGAACAATGCCCCATATCGGGTTGTCGTGAACAACAATAATATAAAGCTGTCAGCGATGTGTCGGTGCATCGGAACATTCGGAACATCCTGCGGAACGGACGCGTGCGTGACAAACGCGGTGCTCTCCCTAATGAGAGCGCTGAACTTCAATGTTTAAGCCGTCTTTTGTTTTGCTTAAACGTTTAAATGTTAATGGCCACGTACGTACAATGTACAGTGAGATATAAATTCTAGGGTCCTACGGGTAAACTATCTGTTGATAAAATATATCAATTCGTAACTATTTGTTTTTATTTTTATTTAAGTCATACTCGCTTTATGGTTTTTGTTATTATAATATTTTTTTAATAAATTAGTACTTGTCGTATTACCATCATTTATTACAAGCAAAAAATTTGGAGTTAGTCAAGTATTTGGTAATAGCTAAGTAAAATAATTAATTAATCGTAGAAAATACATACTTAATAAGCATTGTAGTAATAAATAACCCAACGAAATCTAGCCCACTTTAATAATAAAAACCAAAGTAGAAAATATTATAAAAATTATACAGATGAACGTCAACTTTCATTCATTAAAGTAAAAATATGTTGAAATTTCCACGCTAGGAATTTCTAGTCTGATTTAACTGTTTGTTCATAAAGCCGTTATAATACGTACACCTAAAAACGTAAGAGGTATAATTATAATTACTGCGTTCTGAAGAACCTAAATAAAAAATAGATTTTTCCATGTGCAACATGCTTGATATAAGAAGATACGTCAGACACAAATATAATTTATATAGGTAGTTACATTATTTTTGATTACATATTTATAAAAGTTATTTTACCTTTCGTTCGCCTGTATCCATTTAGAGTGCCCCACTGATTCTTTTTAAGTTCGTCGAATTCACTGTATATATTTATTTCACTAGAAAATGTCTTCTGTTGGATTACGAGATTTTTTCTATTGTTTTTAGAGTCAGTTTGGAAAAACGACACGAACTTATGGATTGGGCTCATTATAAACGAAACTATATTACAAGTTATAATAAATAGTTAAATAATTAATTTAAAAGAAAAAAGTCACTGTTAAATCAACTTCCACTTTTGTAATTATCGTACTAATTTCGAATAGTAAATGCCTAGCGAAGAATTAATTAAAAAAATTTTTTTTCAATAAATCTACAGTTAATAAAATAAATTTCCACGTAAAATATTGTGAACCCCGGCGCAAGCGACAATGTCGCGCGCAGCTCTTTTACCTATTGCGCGCGCTCACTTTCTTCAGCCACTAACTTTCGTCACCGTCCACCCTGGATCTAAATTTTATACACAGTAACTCTTTGCTTCATGCTTCGCTCTTTGGTATTAATTTGGTGACTTTACATCAACACAAATCCGTTAAGGTAATTTTTTTATGTTTATTTGTGGATTGATTAGCCTTTTTATGCAATTGGGTGTATAAGACAGTTTTTGTAAGTTTAGATGCGTAGTTTTTTGAAGAGATATGTTGTAAATATTGTTTTATTTTATTAACATAAAAACAAAAAAAAGTTAGTTTACATAATAAGAGCCGCTTTAACAGTTAGTTTACCAGTTATTGTAACGAAGTCTCTATATGCTTGTTTATTTTGAGTACTTACGTTTTTTGTAAGTTATACTTGTATGTGTAGATTACAAATACATTTACAGTTTATTACAAATAGCAATAGGTTATAATAATTACAAATACTAAAATGAATGTACTCGCAGTTACATACAAGCCAGGAAACGCAAAAGAGATTATGAAAATCACGATTTCTATCCAATCATTAATCAAGTTATGCAGTTTTGTAGCAGCTCTCAAACATCTTAAAATTTTCTTTTAGAATACGGGTATTTTGCGTCGTCATTGTTGTAGTATTCAATAACGTCGACCAATTTATTCTGTAGCCTTAAAAAGCACATAAAAATCAGCTGCCTTTGTTCTTGACATTTATCTTATAACGTATAAATTACAATGGAAACTAATTAAGTTTATTGTATATAGTTAACCGTGTACATGCATGGTGTGAACTGAATGTAATCAGAACAATCGTTTCAAAATGTAATTGCAAAGACCTTACGTAAATTGTTTCAACTTGGGGCTGTTGTACGTTATATGGTGGGTATTTAAAATTCACCTGCAACACATATTTGCCTGCCTTTTCATTTATTTTAATTAAGAATTAACCGCACATAGTAACGTAACGCCTCTATAAAATGACGTTGGATATTAAGCTTTCTTTCGCTTTTTGTAACTTGTTCCATTATCTTAACGACTGATCATCATAATTTTTGATAACTGCGAGTACATTCGTTTCGTAATAATCAACATTGTATTATGCCGATTTAATTTAAAATGCAAATTTGTTATGTGTGCTGTTTATGCTTATGCAAAGAGATCACGAACGAAGCAACAAAATATTTTTAGCAAACCCTATTTTTTTTTAAAGTGAGAAAAAGTTTATTTCGAAATACCTTTAATAATTGTGTAGGTAAAAAGCAGATAATCTAGAACGTACCAGAAAGGATTTTATAAGTTTTGTAACATTTCAAATTCTTCGCGGATAACACTGTCATCAGATTTGGTTTCTTATTTGATGTAATAGGTCCTTACATGTTATGAGGAGATGGAATAGCTGAAGTGACAGTGGGCTGGTCAAATTTGTCGTAGAACCAATAACCGGTAGGATAGAGTAGGCAACATAGGTAGTGCGTCTACGTCAATGTGGAACAATTATTTACGCGGTCGCGAAGCTGCTGGCAATGGATAGAAAAGAAAAAAGAGCGGTCTCGTAGTGGACTAACATGGGCTGATTATGATGATGATGATCGCGTCATTATCTATCAAAACCAGCCCAGTACACCTTAGTCCAATATATTCATTACCTCAACAAGGAAATAATTTTTTGCTTGTTATATTTTTTTCTTTTTTTGTGTCCAGTATTTATTCACACGAATCTAGTATTGCTCAATGGTAATTATCACAAAGCTGAAACCGCTAATTGGATATCGGTTACAAGTTAAAGCGAACAAAACCACTCACCACAATATTTCGACGTACGCAACACATGTGGCAAACTGGTAAGTTAATTTAACAGAAAATAAACGAACTATACCTACAATGTGTAAATATCAACACGCAAGTTGTTATTCAAGAAGTATCAGTAAATTTAGTCTGCTATCTGAAGGTTGTTTGGAAGAGATCGCTTCTAGCGATAAAACCGCCTAAATTGTACCATTCTTACTGTATTTTTTTTTATTCTTTTGATGGAGTATTATAAAGAGATTTATATAAATCTCTTTTTCATACTCCATCTTTCTATACATCTTTCTGCTAAGTACAATGTAATAAAATAAAATATAAAAGATTTTCGTAAACGGCAGAAGAAGCATAAATCTATTGCACTTACCTAAGTAAGTGTTTATAATATCTATTGCACTTATCATGCCCTTGCCACGCCTTCATATACCTGTTTAGCTACTGATTGATAGCAAATAATACTAAGGTATTAAATCTGACGCATATCTTGGTTAATTATTAATACTTATTTTTTTTATAAATACTACGAAGTAATTCATTTTTTTTTAATTTTCAATTTTAATAACGAATTCGTCTGGTCGAATAGTTTTATTTGTTTCATGTACAATGTAAACATTATTTAAAGCAAATACCTACGGGCCTAAATAGATAAAAGTTAATTGTTAACCATATTGTAAATGCACCAATTACTAACTACTTAGGTAATTAAGTTTTACGCAACTTATTGATCTACCTTCCTAATACGAAGATAAATTAATACATATCACTGTAACTTCCGTATTCGGATATAATTATTTTTAGTCTTTTTTAACAAAAGTTGTAACAACATACTACTGTTTTATTATTTACATCTACTTAGAAGATAATTTTATTTATAAAAAAACTCTAAACGGTGCCATCTACCTAGGGACCTCGTAACACCTGAGCATATTGTTAGCAAAGCAAGCAAGTTCACTGTAGATAGCTAGATGGCACCACAATGCTATAGATCCACATCAGTTCAAGTTCGTATAGTTGGATCGCACAAGATGGCGCTAGTACTGATATAAATCCGATAGATTTAGAATAGGATCATTAGTATAATTTGGATGTGTATTTTAGTCTAACTCAACCAACCAAGGTTCGGGTTTGCAACTAATATCAATGTGACGAACATTAATGTTTTTGCTTATAGTATTACTTTGGGAAGTAGGTCATACTAAACTAGTGGAGCTAGCAAGGATGTTTTATTAGAAATATTAAAACTTGCTTGTGAACACAGCATGATTAAGAATTTTTTTTCTAATCTTTTTGTGCCAGCTCTTCTGAAACTACTTACACTGAAGTAAAAACCAAAAAAAAAATTATAACCCCCGACTTAAAGAGCAACATATAAAAAGTAAAAAATAATAAGTATGTAAACTATTTGTTAACTTTAGAATAGTTTGTTACGGGATTGCTACCATGTACCTTATTTTTGAGTTCCCGATATTTTATTTTATTTTATTTACAACTTGACCAGTTTCAGTGTGAGTTATACGAAATACACCAAAAGTGCAGTGAGTTGCTTTCTAAAAGTGATTTTGATACTTGTGATCGTGTTACCTACCTACAAGCTCAGCGCTCAAGAGAACTTAGTGCTATGAAACAGGATCGTAAGTTCGAATCATTACTACGAAAACAAAAGCCAGCGGCCTACCACGAGAACTCGATCGCAACTCGAACGGTAGTCAACATGTCGAGTGTCGAGTTGTCTGCTGCTGCACAATCAGTTCTTGAAAAAGGGATGAATTTTGCCATTACACCTAAACGTATTCCCTATGAGGAGGTGATTGGGTCGGTTGAAGAATGTATCGTGCGTAATAAAATACCATCTGTAGACGCGGATACATTAAGACAGGATATTGCCGTGATATTACGCCACGTAGCACCACCAAAACCGAATATCACTTCTTCCGAATCAACTGCGCTGAATGAACTCCGAAAGGATGAAACTATACTGGTTCTGAAAGCTGATAAAGGGAACGCGACTGTTATAATGGATGTCGTTGAGTACGATAGAAAGATCCAAAATCTACTCAGTGATGTCAATACATACAAAAAGGTAAATTACAACCCGACGGCGAGAACGGATCGAAGCACTCGCTCACTCATTAGACAGTGCGAGGACGTTTTCGACGACGAGACTTTTAAATACTTACTGCGGCCTAGAAATGTCCAGCCCCCGAAACTATATGGCTTGCCTAAAGTACACAAGCAGAACGTGCCACTACGACCGATTGTGAGTCAGATAGACTCACCAACGTATGACCTGGCCAAGCACGTAGCTAAAGTCTTGCAACCATTAGTAGGCCGTACGTCATCGTTTGTCAAAGATTCTCGTCACTTCATTGAAATCCTGCACCAAAACAAGGTTGATATGGATGAGTTGATGGTCAGTTTTGACGTAGAATCACTCTTCACAAATGTCCCAGTAGCAGATTGTCTTGAAGTGGTTAAGGTGAAGTTGGAAGATAATGACATCCCGATGGAATATGGCACACTTCTACATCATTGTTTGTCGAAGAATTTCTTTGTATACCAGGGTCAATACTATCTCCAAATAGACGGAGTCGCGATGGGCAGTCCCGTAGCTCCAGTTATAGCTAATATTTGGATGGAGTTTTTCGAAGAAAAATCCCTGGCCACCGCCCGCACCGAAATCAAACTATGGAAGAGGTATGTAGACGACGTTTTCTGTGTATTGAGAGGAAACAACCAAGATGTAGAAACTCACCTGTCATATTTAAATGGTATCCATCCAAAAATAAATTTTACCTGCGAGATAGAAGAAAACAGAAGCCTAGCATTTTTGGATGTGAAGATTGAAGTGCGGAGTGACGGTTCACTGAGTCACTCTGTCTATAGAAAATCCACTCACACTGACCGCTATCTCAACGCAACCTCGCATCACCACCCTCGACATCTTAATTCTGTAGTAACTGCACTGACAAACCGAGCCTATGACTTGTGTGACCTTGAACACCTAAACCAAGAGTTGGAACATGTTCAGAAAGTCTTACAGAATAATGGATATAGAGGGCAGCTACCATCTAGACACAAATCAAGACACTTTAAAGACACAGTAGACAGGCAACCTGTGTTCTTGCCATACATAAGAGGAGTGACAGACAAGATCTCAAATGTACTTCATAAATACTCACTTAATACTGTCTTCACTCCATTAAGAAAAGTAACACAATGTCTACGATCTCCAAAAGACAGTTTCCCAATGGAGAAACCGGGTGTCTATAAGATTGACTGCAGCTGTGGCAGTTCATATATCGGCCAAACAAAACGTACCATAGCGTGCCGAATGAAGGAACACATAAAAGCGGTCAAAAACAACGACAAACAGAAATCGGCAATCGCGGAACATTTGTTGGAATCAGGTCTAAATCACTGGATTGAGTTTCACAACCCTCAGATCATTGCGACAGAACGCCACTACATACCAAGAATGGTCAGGGAAGCGATTGAAATTACAAAGTACAAAAATTTCAATCGCGAGGATGGGTTTAAATTGTCAAGTGTCTGGAATCCAGTGATTCGTATGTGCAAAAACCGGAAAAAACAACAAACTGCTGTTTCGCGGTCAGATACTGTTAGTGTTGTGTGTCGAGAACAGGTGCGAGAAAATAGTGAGTTTGTAGACAATGGTACCGACGCGTGCAATAAAAGACAGCGAAAGAGGGTAGACCGATATGTTTGCCCTTAACAACTTACCCGCAAGATCTTCAGTTACTCTGTGATCATGGCGCTTGCAACAGTGCCGAAATATCGGGAACTCAAAAATAAGGTACATGGTAGCAATCCCGTAACAAACTATTCTAATGTTAGTGACCATGAAAGTTTAAAACAATATATTGTTAACCGGTACGGGCCGGAAACAGCAAATACAATAAAACACCTAGAACGTGCGCGGAAAAAGTGTGAATGTTTGAAGGAGTCCCTGTCATTCTTAGTGAAGTGTCGGGATACGGACATTATCCCAGTGTGTGTTCGGATAAAACCTCGACCTGACATTCACGGCTCCGCAAGTATTCTGCGATATGCGAGTGTAAAATTATTGCGAAAATTAATACGCAATTGTAGGTACCAACTTGACCAGTTTCAGTGTGAGTTATACGAAATACACCAAAAGTGCAGTGAGTTGCTTTCTAAAAGTGATTTTGATACTTGTGATCGTGTTACCTACCTACAAGCTCAGCGCTCAAGAGAACTTAGTGCTATGAAACAGGATCGTAAGTTCGAATCATTACTACGAAAACAAAAGCCAGCGGCCTACCACGAGAACTCGATCGCAACTCGAACGGTAGTCAACATGTCGAGTGTCGAGTTGTCTGCTGCTGCACAATCAGTTCTTGAAAAAGGGATGAATTTTGCCATTACACCTAAACGTATTCCCTATGAGGAGGTGATTGGGTCGGTTGAAGAATGTATCGTGCGTAATAAAATACCATCTGTAGACGCGGATACATTAAGACAGGATATTGCCGTGATATTACGCCACGTAGCACCACCAAAACCTAATATCACTTCTGAACTTCCGAATCAACTGCGCTGAATGAACTCCGAAAGGATGAAACTATACTGGTTCTGAAAGCTGATAAAGGGAACGCGACTGTTATAATGGATGTCGTTGAGTACGATAGAAAGATCCAAAATCTACTCAGTGATGTCAATACATACAAAAAGGTAAATTACAACCCGACGGCGAGAACGGATCGAAGCACTCGCTCACTCATTAGACAGTGCGAGGACGTTTTCGACGACGAGACTTTTAAATACTTACTGCGGCCTAGAAATGTCCAGCCCCCGAAACTATATGGCTTGCCTAAAGTACACAAGCAGAACGTGCCACTACGACCGATTGTGAGTCAGATAGACTCACCAACGTATGACCTGGCCAAGCACGTAGCTAAAGTCTTGCAACCATTAGTAGGCCGTACGTCATCGTTTGTCAAAGATTCTCGTCACTTCATTGAAATCCTGCACCAAAACAAGGTTGATATGGATGAGTTGATGGTCAGTTTTGACGTAGAATCACTCTTCACAAATGTCCCAGTAGCAGATTGTCTTGAAGTGGTTAAGGTGAAGTTGGAAGATAATGACATCCCGATGGAATATGGCACACTTCTACATCATTGTTTGTCGAAGAATTTCTTTGTATACCAGGGTCAATACTATCTCCAAATAGACGGAGTCGCGATGGGCAGCCCCGTAGCTCCAGTTATAGCTAATATTTGGATGGAGTTTTTCGAAGAAAAATCCCTGGCCACCGCCCGCACCGAAATCAAACTATGGAAGAGGTATGTAGACGACGTTTTCTGTGTATTGAGAGGAAACAACCAAGATGTAGAAACTCACCTGTCATATTTAAATGGTATCCATCCAAAAATAAATTTTACCTGCGAGATAGAAGAAAACAGAAGCCTAGCATTTTTGGATGTGAAGATTGAAGTGCGGAGTGACGGTTCACTGAGTCACTCTGTCTATAGAAAATCCACTCACACTGACCGCTATCTCAACGCAACCTCGCATCACCACCCTCGACATCTTAATTCTGTAGTAACTGCACTGACAAACCGAGCCTATGACTTGTGTGACCTTGAACACCTAAACCAAGAGTTGGAACATGTTCAGAAAGTCTTACAGAATAATGGATATAGAGGGCAGCTACCATCTAGACACAAATCAAGACACTTTAAAGACACAGTAGACAGGCAACCTGTGTTCTTGCCATACATAAGAGGAGTGACAGACAAGATCTCAAATGTACTTCATAAATACTCACTTAATACTGTCTTCACTCCATTAAGAAAAGTAACACAATGTCTACGATCTCCAAAAGACAGTTTCCCAATGGAGAAACCGGGTGTCTATAAGATTGACTGCAGCTGTGGCAGTTCATATATCGGCCAAACAAAACGTACCATAGCGTGCCGAATGAAGGAACACATAAAAGCGGTCAAAAACAACGACAAACAGAAATCGGCAATCGCGGAACATTTGTTGGAATCAGGTCTAAATCACTGGATTGAGTTTCACAACCCTCAGATCATTGCGACAGAACGCCACTACATACCAAGAATGGTCAGGGAAGCGATTGAAATTACAAAGTACAAAAATTTCAATCGCGAGGATGGGTTTAAATTGTCAAGTGTCTGGAATCCAGTGATTCGTATGTGCAAAAACCGGAAAAAACAACAAACTGCTGTTTCGCGGTCAGATACTGTTAGTGTTGTGTGTCGAGAACAGGTGCGAGAAAATAGTGAGTTTGTAGACAATGGTACCGACGCGTGCAATAAAAGACAGCGAAAGAGGGTAGACCGATATGTTTGCCCTTAACAACTTACCCGCAAGATCTTCAGTTACTCCGTGATCATGGCGCTTGCAACAGTGCCGAAATATCGGGAACTCAAAAATAAGGTACATGGTAGCAATCCCGTAACAAACTATTCTAATGTTAGTGACCATGAAAGTTTAAAACAATATATTATTTGTTAACTCTTTGGCCCTTCAACTTTATTACAGGAAATGTTGCCTAGTTATGTTTTTATCCAAGCGTCATTCGCGTCGGGGGACCGCTTGTATTTTAATTTATGTTGCTGGGTAATTATATTCATCTTATTTTTACCTTCGTCACTGCCTCCTTTACTCTTTTTATTAGTACCTATTTAGTATTTATTTTATTTTCTTAAGCGGTCCCCCGACACAATGACGCTTGGATCAAAACATAACTAGGCAACATTTCTTGTAATAAAGTTGAAGGGCCAAAGAGTTAACAAATAGTTTACATATTATTTTTTACTTTTTATATGTTGCTTTTTGAGTCGGGGGTTTTAATTTTTTTTTTGTTTTTACTTCAGTGTAAGTTTTTGAAAATATTATTTTTCTTTAATACTTTTTATGATTAGCCCCAACGGCTCAATTCGCAATTTTGTGATAGCGACCATCTTGGATTTGAAATTTAGCATAGTGGTATTCTACTAGTCAGCCCTTTCATTGGATACCCATAATGAGAGAGTTTAAAAAAAATATGTAATCCGCCATTTTGTTACGGCGGCCATCTTGGATTTGAAATTTGTCATAGTGTATAGTATTCTACTAGTCAAGCCCTTTCATTTGATACCCATATTAAGGGGTTTAAAAAAAATGTAATCACACACAGACACGGCAATCTTATAACAATAATCGTTAAAAATGCAATAGTATTCTACCTTTAGCAGTGGGCAGGGTGGTAGGCCTTTGCGCGGGAACCCGGTGGGGCGGAGGCTTCCGCGGGGAAGGGGGCGGCGCGAGTGATGTGCGCGCGCGCACTGTGACAGGCGAAGATGACAGTTTTTGAACGACACCATTTTTCTTAGCTGGAATAAAAAAAGGTACAATGCACAAGTGTATCTTTTTATTTAGGTATTCAGGGATCAATTAAATGAGTTTCCTTATTTTACGTAAATATATAAATACCAGCAAAACCTGCTAATAATGGTATCAAAATCATTATTTCTGCAAATAGGCACTCTTTCACGTCCCAATAATATTTTCTTCCCTACCACTGCTTCGGGACAATTTGTAGGCTATATTTATGTATCTTTTTTGTTATGGCATCCCATGTAGATATATATAAGGTACATAAGATAGGTCCCATACAACAGCCCGGTCAACAGATCAATTTAGTATGGGCAATTTCGATCACATTTAGCATGCGAATATAAAAATTGACCTTCATATTTTATTTTTTAAGAATCTGTGGATACTTCAGTAATGCTTACGAACTGTAACTTCCTGCCAAAGATTACAGTTTTTCTATCGTACATACCAATAAATAATCATGACAACTACCTATGCAAACCTCCGCTGAAATTATGTGCGAATATTAATTTTGTTTGCAATTGAAACGTACTATCATAGTTATAAGTAGTACCGTAGTATTCAAATTTCATTGAGTACTGTGCCACGCTGTGATCGAACCAGTTGCGTTGACACACTTTTCAAAGGACACCTCGGCGCAGGCGCAGGCGCAGGCACTATTGTCTATAGCGTGAGTTAGACTTGACTTGCGCAACAGAGTTACGAAATAGTAGAAGCTTGAGGCTAGTTTTTATTAGACTGCTTCTCTATAATAATGTGCACAGCTGGATATCTGAAGACTAAGGTGCAATTCCGTCTATGACTAACTGTTATAGCTGATAGCTGTTTGAATTGCTAAATTTACAATCGTTTATCATCACACTTACTTCCTTTTTAGAAATTGTTATAATAGGTACTTGATTGATGTAAAAGGTTGTCTTTAATTAGAGAAACTAGCTGTGCCCGCAATTTCGTTTGCGTCAACTACATGATGTTTGGTATATCACAGACATCCCACAGAAACATTGAACCGGGATAAAAAGTATTCTTTATTTAGATCTTATTCTATATATGTGCAAAATTTCATCCAAATCCGTTCAGCCGTTTACGCGTGATTGAGTCACAAACATCTAAACATCCATACAAACTTTCGCATTTATAATATTAGTGGGATAAGAATAATATGATAATATAATTGATAAATTACGACTGATAGTTAGTTTTTGGTTAAATAGTAACCAATTGGATAATGTTTTATACGGGTATAAATAAAAATTATCCTTATAATAAAAAGTGCTTTTAGTGGCCCTCAACTAATATACGTGTTATCTATTGCATTAGAACGGTTTATTGACCAAAGGAGAATTAATATCGCTTTTGTGTCTTAAACACGTTTTTGCTACCTTCACTTATTGTAACTAACTTGTATTTATCCGTTTACGGACTTGAAACTTGAACACAAAATGTTCCGGAGTCGATTCCCAGTTCTGGTCAAGTCTGAATATGATATTTTCCAATTAAGCTCGAGTCTAGATCTGCTTGGAGCTCTTCGTATGTATGCCCGGACGGAATTGCAATGAAATCACTATCAATTTATGGGAACTAAATAATTTATTTAAAGGTGCTTAAAACCAATTAAAACAATTTGCAACAAAAAGACATAAACGAGTCAGACATCTTTTAATTTATGATCACAATACATATTTAAAAAAAACAGGGTTTTTTTTGTTAAAACACTTGAATGTTTGTTTATTTGTCTAGAATACTTTCTTATACCATTAATTAAAGTTGGTCTGTGCAAGCCGAAGGATTATGAGTTGAATTTAAACCACAAACGCTAACGACGGAGCGCGTTACAGCCATTATCCATAAAATACCTACAAGTATTTAGGTACATTGCATTTTATAAAGAACATTGTTAAACCTAACCACACAATTTCTGTTGCGGTTATTAAGTTGGTTTATTCAACAAATCGCCTAGTTACTCCCAACTGTGTTAATAGGAAAAAGTCTGAATGTCAGGCATTGAATTTTGAAATCAGAATCGGGAACTAAGTAGCAGTAATGAATAACATTACTTTTTTACTGCCACGTAGCACAGTATATATGTATATCTAAATTACTGTGCACGTAGTCTAAGCACCAGTTAAGGCGTTATATAAGTTCCACCTAGTCCAAACGCACATTAGTATTTTTATTATTGCTAACGATCGCAATGGCACAGACATATCGTGCTTTAATCATAGCAAACAGCGGACGTGGTTGCGTAAGATGCTGCCGGCGAATCAATCAAAACGCTATTAGAGACTTATTCGCTCTGTTGATTCTGCGTCTAATAACCATTTAACTATGTAACGTCCACTCAAGCTCCCTGCTTCCTTCCTCTTCGTTTAGTGCTAAGTAATACCTGTCTTATTTGTCGTTATTTATCAAAAGTCGTAGCAGAAAAAAAAATTGCATTCATGTTTTTACACTTAACACTTCTTAAAATGTAAAGCATTGCACAATGCATTGGGTCTTTTACAAGACAATAAACAATTTTTATTTCTGGCGATAAACAATTTCAATTTCAAATTACCCTAAATTTAATTAGAGAATTAAACGTTGAAGGAGCTTTTACAATATCAATGTAGATATTTATTTTCAGTACAATTTGTAATATTTGTATCAAAACTTGTACTGGACTATCCATATTAATATAATAATAGCTATAATCATAATATCTCTACTTCAAATCCGCTCTCAGAGCCTGTTCTTACACGTTACCAAAGATATACTACAGGCGTCTAGTATTGCGCCGCAAATCAGAACTCAGGGAACCTGAACCAAACCGGAGTGTGCTACGTAATAGGATAACCTATTGATGTACTACGTGTATGTATGCAATGCAACTTGTATGACTCACCCTGCACTGGCGGGGGTTGGGGTGGCGTGGCCGGCGGGCGCGCGGGTGTCGTCGGCGTCGGGGCGCTATCCCGTTTTTTGCCGTTCCCTGGAAAAACAGAAATTCCACACGTAAGCGAAAGCACGGGAAATATAAAAATAGATAAAATACAGATAAAAGATTTTTATTTCGTAAACAGCTTAATATTAAAAAATGATTGTGAATGAGTACCTAGTAAGTATAAGGAATATCATTTATGGCAATTAGCCCCGCTCTGTGATAATAATATTATTGCAACAAAATAATCTGATACTTATTATTTGTTATATTTTATTTTTTATAAATAAATAAATAAATATTGGACAATATCTCACACATTGCTCTGATCCTAAGGTAAGTAGCTAAAGTGGATCCATATTGGCTCTCATAAAATTTTTGTTCCTATTTTTGATTTTACTACCGTTTTGTGTTCATAATAATCACTTTTCATAAAAAAAAATCTCATACTTTTTTTGTTCATAAATTTTTATTACTACTATCGGAACTCATAACAGTCAGTTCTCATATTATTTTTATTAATACTTTAATTACTAAGAAATGTTTCAACTCATAATTTAGTTTTTCCTAATAATTTTCTTCATAACAGTCAGTAATCATAATTTTCTTATTCATAATTGCATTAATAAGAATATATTCGAACTCATAATTATATTATAGGTAAAATAAATTTTTCGTGTAAAAGTAAGTCATTGTAAGCCGTTAAGTATATAGTAGAGTGCTACTACCAATTTTAATGACACATTTTTTAAACTAATATTGTAATTTAGCGCTCGCCGGCCGTTGCCGCGGCAAGCTCGCTCGGCTTCACGCTTTGTGTGGTCACTGTTTTAACCTAACCTAGATGAGATTTGTGACAACCATAAATTGATTTGCCTCCATCAAGTGCTCTTTCGTCGTGAGACGACTTAAATTAAGACATTGTAAACGTAGACCTAACAACGGTTCAAACCGTTTAACGACTATTTATTAGATATCATAAAATCAGGCCTTCCACCCGTAAGCTTATTTAAACTAACCAGGGTAACCTCAAGAATGTAACTTATGAGACAACCAGTTTCATTTACACTTATGATTATAAACTATATAAAAATAAATATTAGTGCAAACAAAGGTAACTGAACATTTTTGACCCGGTACCTCGAAGTTCGCGACCATTATTGAAATGGGGTTTTTATGAAGGTTTAGGATTAACATTTCACGGAATGTTTTTATTTTGATCCTAATGCATGGGGAAAAAAGGTACGTGCTTCAACGCAAAACGTATATTTTTCCTAATTATTTATTTTCAATCATTATAACTTACTGTGATACGTTCTCTGGTGCTCGTAAGGCGCAATGCACAGTTTAGAGGCCCTCTATTTTATTACAGTATATAAATAATAATAAATATAATGTAGCCGGTGCGATTAATGAACACATTTTAACTTTCGATGGAGCACTGACACCAAAAATAACAGGTTTTTTTTCCCTTACCCTTTTTTTTATTTAACCATTTTTAGTGTTAGGATTTTAACAATACTTTATCGTTCAGTGAAGGATGTATCATTATAAAAATTGTTTCAAAAGATCGTCATTCACAGAAGTGTCCATGGGATAAGGTCTTGCGTTCAATGCCTAAGTCAATTTAATAACGAACTAATATATTTTTACTCGTTTCTGGGTGGTTTACGCCCCCAGTAAATACAATTACTGTCAGGTACTTCATAAGCACCACGTCTACTCAATGCACTACAAAATACGTTCTGCTGACAAATCGCAGTATTATCTACTGACTCCTAACCGTTAAGGAGTTCTGTGGGCTCCATCGTCAGCTCGGCAGTATGATATGCATACTAAAACCTTCTCCAGAATATATTCTGTTAGTATTTTATACATTCAGAAGCATGGATATAAGAAAAATCGTTTTTTAATAATAATTCTTGTTTTTCTACAAAAAAAGTTTCCCATGCTTTTAAGGAAAGCGACTAATCTCATCGGGTAGTATTCATGGTCTTTAACATACTCCGACTAGTTTCGTTAGTGGTCGCCGGTGGGTCAAAGGTACGAACAAAATGCCCATTTACCTTTATGATTATTAAAATTATGAATAACAACAATTAGGAAAAATAACACTTATGATTAAGAAATATATGAAAACAAATATTAGTATAAACGATTTGTATTACTAGTGATGTTATGAATTCCGATGATTATGAGTTTCGATCATTAGTATTAACAAAAATTATGAAGAGTGATGAGTTAGATATCAGACTTCCGATAATAGGACTTAAAAAGTTATGTAAAAAAGGCGCACCCAGCTAAAGTACTTGTGTTATAGAAATCAGAAACAACGACGGTACAACAACACCCAGACCCGAGCCAATATAGAAAAGTTCGTTTTCTACATTGACCCGACCGAGGATCGAATCCGAAACCTCAGAGATGGCGGCGCCATTTAAAGGCCGGCGTGCTCGCCTCTCGGCTACGGAGGTCGTCAAAATAACATGAGGGAAATGCACCATAAGATAGATTAACGGCAAATAACGAGTTATACGTGTTTTACTTAGTTTTTCAATCACAATGATCTCAATTTGGAAATTGTATAATACTCTTACTAAATAATCCATCAGTTCCAAATATTATAGGATGCAATGACAATCATGCAAAAGTTTCCTGACATTTTAGTCAAGTACCTATACATCTCTAATGACTTTTATGATCAACGGAATTTAATAGAGAGAACAGTTTTTAAGTAAAAGTAAATATCAGCAAAATATAGATTTAAACCATTGTAATATGTAATATGCAGTAAGTAAGTATCTTATGTTTTTCTCTATTGGCTTTTATTCATATCTTTCCGGCCTTACTAAAAAAATTATGGCTGAAATGGCTTAAATGTCTCTAAGTTAATTAGTATTCAGTTTACTGAGTCAACATTTTGTGTGGCATTAAAGACAAAATAAATTATTTGTCTCAAACTTTTCGCTTTCGATACGGCAAAGTTAATTTTAGTCATTTTCAAATCTATCATCACGTAAGTAATCACATCTTATTCCTTCGTGTAAAATATCATGAGAACGTGAAGAATAGGATTTGCATTTGTAAGATTTCTACAGGTAAGTACCAGAGTGTGCATTTGATGAGATCTAATAGGCATTCTGCAAATAGATAGAGTCCATTGTTGTTTATAATTCTTTGGTGTGATGTTAGATAAATATCATAGCATAATAATAAGCCAAACGTGTATTTATCTTAAAACTTTATCTGACTTATTCAGAGTGCATTTACTAGTCCAGACTAAGGTTAAACCACTGATTTTTGTACGTTAGTACAGTGGTTTAAACTTAGTCCCGGAATAGCAAATGCACTCTAATACCCAACGAATGTGTTGTATTTAAAAATATCAAAATGTTTTTTAAATCATTAGTACAACCTTACAAGTTTTCTAACATCCATTGTTGATAATAAATATTTAATAGCTTTATTTACTCTACGTCTGCCTAAAGATATGAGAAACATAGGCGCATATAGGTAATTTGTCTAAATTCATTATAATAGAATGTATGTAAATATGAGTTACATAAACAAAAGCAGTCAATAATTATGGATCCTAACATACCACCTTACGACGAGATTAATAAACACAGTCCCATAAAGTCGTAGACAAAAACGGTAAATGTAGAACCGGTTACTATTTACTATTTTTCAAAAAACTAGACTAGATAAGTACTGTTTATAACATTTGACGTGTCACAAGGGTAAAAATACGATTTACTGTATTATTGTTATTAAAAATCAAAATTAACGTTTCTCATAGAACAATTAGGACTTTTATAATTAAAGCCTAATAAATATTTTGTAATTTTCTGATAATACTTAGTTCGAGTTTTCATTATCGTTTCAGCCACAGGACGTCCACTAAGAAACATAGGCCCCCAGTGACTTCCAGATCGGCCGGTTGGAAGCGGACTGCATCCAGCGTCGTCCTGCAACCTTTACCAGGTCGTCTGCCACCTTGTAGGTGTCTGGCGTGTCTGCCCACTTGTTTAAGTTTTCACAGTAACATAATATAAAGACAAATCATAAATCTTGTTTCTTTTGTATGGTTCTAAAAGTGTTTATTGCAAATTTCTTTATAAGTACATACTTTGCTACTTCATTGCTTAACCAATTAGCTAGAGGTATCGCCCGTCATTATAGCTTCTTTCTCCTATTGACAAGGTTTACGGTCATTCAACTATACGAACAAAAGCCAAAAATTTTCATGACACCAAATTCAAGGTAACGCGTTTCTAAAGGTTCATAAACGGAATAAATAAGTAAAGGAAACAGTCAATGACCGTTACATGAACTTTAAACTACAACTCTTTAATACTCGTAGTACTTCGAGCATTTAGTGCTCAAAACCAAACTTTTTGTGTAAAATATTCAAGCATAACTAATTGTTTTAACGCCCGCGCCATTTTTACTTACCTCTAGCACCAAAAGATCCGAATCTTTCTCGATTTACCGCTATTTTATATTTTTTATCACTAGGAACCGGTAGCTTGGACGGATATTTCTCGGAGCTGCTCCTGTACAACTTTTCTTTTGACCCGTGAGCCCCCATCTTCGGCTTCCTCATCAATATTCAAGGCATTATTCTATTTTTCCATATTCAACGTCCACAAACAGGCACATAGGTCTATTTAAACATCACTTGATTGTCACATCACTATACAGTTCACTATCCGTCGATATCACCTACATTTGACTGTTTGCATGCGCGCGCTTCTAAATTAAAATTAAAATGATTTAATACCGTTATTTCCATAACTTATTAGTGATAGTGTGGTGTCATAATTTAAGATACATTTGATAAATTACTGCTATTAATATAAATGTTATATTTGCGTCAATAAACAAAGTTGAAGAATTATTATTGAGTAGTATAAAATTACACACGTGTTTGGTGTACGGCGGTCAACAAAGCTCATTCGCTGATATAATTATTGCAATGCTTTAGTCTATTTCTGTAAGCGAGTCACTACGGATCTTCCAATCTAAAAAGATCTCCCGTTTAAAGCACTCCGCCTCTTTCAAACAACAGTTAGAACTATGGCGAGAGAAATCTCGGAGCTCAACACGAATTGGTAATTTCACGCTTTAGCAGTGTGTTTAAAAAGGATATTTTCTGAGAGCTCCTTAACTTCACCATTTGTCATTCAACGTTACATTATTACACAAAGTATTTTGTATTTTCAAAGCATTTAGTCAGCGACAGATGTGAAAATGTCTTTAAGTCAAATCCTTTTAAGTGATCGTAAACTTAAAATATGTATTTATTTATCTTCAGTAAAAACATAAGGTATAATGTACATTTACTGTCTTATTCAGAGTGCATTTGCTGGTCTGGGTTTAAAGTTAAACAACTGTGATAGCCTTGGTTTAGCAAAAATCGTATTCAGAGTGACAGATTACGCTTAAACCCGGGGTTAAGGTTGAGATATAGCTATTCATTACTAAACCTGCCAACTGGTAAGTTTAAGGATAGTTTTAACCATGAGAGAGAGAAAAAGACTTGGTTATGATATATTAATCTGTAGTCTTTTCGCCTGTTAAATAAAAGGCGAGGTAGGTATTGATAATATATTGTGAAAATGGTCGATTTAAATGAAATCCAACAATACGAAGAAATGTTTGAGTATTTTATGTGCCGCTACGCAACCGAGAATACTTAGAGAAAGGAAGGACCCATTTAGCAAATCTATCTAACTGATCTTTCTTAACCGTTATAATCGAACGTCTTTTTTCGAAATCATTCACTCTTTAAAGTCAGTTTTGCCATTTCATTCCCTACTCCTGGGGCTATTATAATCTCTAGTTTAAGTGTCACTCTGAATAACAAAATTGATAATCTGGAGACTAAGCTTAAAACATCGTTATGATAAACCACGGTTTAACGCCGGAAAGATTTAGATTTATTTAGAAAACGTCTCTGAATAAGACAGTTAGTGCTTGTATCAACCTGGGGTACTTCATTATAGAACTTTTAGTTAAACACTGAGCAATAAATTGTCGACCAAATGTTTAAGTAACCGAATAGAACATACTTATATCTTGAGAGAAGTATTAAATTACCGACTCGATAGAAAAGAGAAACCGCACAGGTTCATTTCCGATCGGAGATAGAGCTTTACGGAAGACTGGTCTTATTAGGCGTCATATTTTTCAAGTAAATATAAATAAATAAATCAATAAATATTGGACAACATCACATACATTGCTCTGATCCTAAGGTAAAGCACTTGTGTTATAGAAATCAGAAACAACGACGGTACCACAACACCCAGACCCGAGCCAATATAGAAAAGTTCGTTTTCTACATTGACCCGACCGGGGATCGACCCCGGAACCTCAGAGATGGCGGCGCCATTTAAAGTCCGGCGTGATCACCTCTCGGCTACGGAGGTCGTCAAGTAGATAGGTGTAATAAAATATCTTCCTATTTGCAGTCGTGCAGTTTCAATCATAATAAATGTTTACGAACAAATTGAGGTGAAAAGAAAAGTTACTAAATTAATAAAACATTTTAAAATAAAATTTACGGTATAAAGTTATAGAGCATACTTTGGCCACGTAATATCGTTCAATTATTCTTTCCTTTTTTTAAGTCATTCCATCTAAGTTAAGACAAATTTAAATTTAGCTCGGAGCTAATTGATCCCAATTTAGCTGCGTCAGTTCAACAAACATAATTCACCAAATTAACTAAAACGTCGCTGTGATTTTCAAGTCATTACCCCGATGATTTTTTTACGGACGCGTTTTTCGGATATTTATAGCTAATGCTAATGATAGTTTTTTCTGAGCCCACTTGCTTTTGGGCGGCCTTATATTACAGTGTCTGTCTGATCATATTATCGGATTAAGAGAAATCAAAATTATGATTTTGCTTCAACTCATTCGTTCTCTCATATTATTGGTATTGGACTCTCACTAGGTCGGTTTATTTAAATTAACATGGCAGACAAATGACCTGAGTTTAATGTCAAAGGTATTGTTTTTAAAATAGATAAAATTATTATTCAATTCAAAGTTATTATAGTAAAAAGTATTATTTTCAAACCATTACCAAAGAATATTTACGGGTGTTATAAATTTAAACTTTACAAAAGGAAAATAATTATGTGTGGATATTGAATTTAATATTTTTAGGCGTGGGCAAATATGCCACGATTCATAATAATGAATCGTAGGTCGTTAACATGGTTTAAACCACAAGACATTAATCTGTAGCAATAGATTAAAGGGGGTTTTCAATAACAAGTGAGTGTTGGGACTCCTTATTTTACTTGATATTAATTAGGACAGATGTGTTCGAAGTCGAACGCAAGCACAGTAACTTCAAGTTTAACTATAATAGTCCGTATTAGTCACTCGAAAACGCAGCAAGTGTTACCAGGTTTGTTGCTATTTTGGTAGGCATTGCTTTCAGGGTTAAATAATTCAAAGACAGTTGTGTCCTTAGGGACGACTTTAGACTATACATTAAATGGAACAGAGCTGCACTGTGCTGTATTTTAAGACACTGAACGTCATTTTGTACATTTTCTCCTGGCCACGAAGAAGTATCATTTGGTAAGGGGCCGTATAATCACAGCTCTACCTGAAAATTATGTAGTTATAACTACAAAAAATATTTTATTTTCAACAATATTGTCAATGAAATAGGAGGTTGTAACATTTGCTAATCAATTGATTGCTAATGATTTAAATTTTGTGAGTCACGTGACTTTTCAACGTAAGTAAAAAAGACTAAGTAAAATGTAAAGTAAAAACCTTTAAAATTCGTATTAATATTATCCACAGCTCGGGTGTTTTCACTAAATATTATGTTTATTAGACAGTAACACTTATGCGTGGTTTTGAAATTGGCGTTATTTAAAAATGCAAGCATTTTTGCAACGAAACTTAGGTTTAATTCCACCCGCAACACCGCATTGATTAGCGTAACAACTATGTACTACATTTTTAGATGGTGCGTGGTGATAATGTGTTCACTCTAGAAACTATTCGAGTTTAGTAGATAGTCTAATCTAAAGTATCTTTGATATAAAATACTTTATTGGCAGCCTATTTAAAAAAAATCAAAGGTTTTCTATCTTTGTAAAGTTTAACTACGCAAATTACTATACCCAAGTACTTAGAACGCCATTGTGTTATAATTT
Organism: Anania fuscalis; assembly: GCA_950371115.1. NCBI lineage: Eukaryota > Metazoa > Arthropoda > Insecta > Lepidoptera > Crambidae > Anania > Anania fuscalis. The sequence continues at coordinate 9,672,135 of OX493331.1, read as the reverse complement.
CTAATGGTAAAATCACAGTATGTTATTTATTAGACTGCAGATGCCATGTACAGAACAAATATGTTGACACCAAAGAAACTCTTTGAGAAACAAGGTAATTATGCTTAAGAAATGTTTTAAACTAAATAGCCAATTAGCAAACATGTACCTAGAGATAAATCTACGAAGCAAATTACTTATGATAATGCATTATAATGAGCATTTTTATCTCGGTCTGTTTCTGATGCTAAATGTATAAACAGTTGCTAAAGTATTTGATGCTAATGTCAGAGAAAGGGTCAGAGTAATAAGACACTGTGATAAAACATAAACATGGCCTCACAAGTCACAATGATGACTGGCAATGGCATTAAGACCAGCAGTGCGGCAAAACTTCGCAATCTTACAGTTTAAGACGCACGCGGCCGGAAAATATAGAGGCCTAAGAAACATTTAATATTTTGAAATCTACTGCTACTTTTAAAATATCATATCATTTGGTTCGAACACTTTCTAATGTAGTTAACAACGCAATTACTCGATATAAAAAGAAGTATTTTTTTATAAATCCTAACCTAATTATTGTCATTGTAACACCCTTTGCGTAAGGAAACTACATCTACTTACTAACTTCATTTTCGGGTATCGATGATACTGATTATTTTTTGAGCCGGTGCCATCCATGGAAATTTAAAATTTGTTAACTTGCACCTACCCAAAATTAATTCATTGATTAGTTAATTATGTTTTCTAAACATTGTTTTTCGCTTATTAGTTTATTTTTGAAGTCGGTTTTAAGTTATGTAAAAAACTTTATTTTATTTTATTTAAGTTGTGACTGTAACTTTTGATTAATACTTATATTTTATTATATCATTTAATAAAGTAAACAGTTATTGGTTGAGCTATCTGAATAAGCATTTATACTGTGTCTTAAGCAAATAAATAAATATTCTATTTTAATAAAGAAAAAAAAACAATGCCATCTCACACAATTAGAGTCTATTAATTATCTCATGTTTGGTTAGTGCAATAGTTTCTATATTTATTTTTAACACAATAATGCAGAAAATGATATCACGAAAATAAACATATTGTTTGTCCAATAATAATAAGCTTCACGTCATCAATATAAACACTCGCACGCAAATAAAGATAGAATGTAGAAGGGAATCAAAATCACACGACTACGTAGCAGAAATCGATGAGCCTTTTTTTGTACAAGCACTGACGTTTAAGACCGCACGTTTCGTACGACTTATAAAATACAATATACACCGCTGCACAACAGCTGTCGAAAGTCACAGACTAAACACAAACCGGGGCTAACTCGATACTGCAACTACGCTAGCATCGTTCTTAGTTGCTACCCCACCCAGACTGTGATCGGGTGAGGTAACGATGAATGATATACTCTGGTTATAGTATCACCTTAATGATTTTATAATAGCTAAACGGGGAGTTGTTTAAACTATGAAGCGGATTAGACTATCACTGTTGACCACACACTAGTCAAAGTTAGTAATTTACAACATAAATAAGAGATTTTTAGAGTAAATACAACATAAATCAAGTTCAAACAATCAGAAATGTGGAAAATAGAATCATGCAATCGAATGTTGTGATAACGTGCAAGTTTTTACACGGCTAATTTGAGATGATCATGTTTTGTCAAACGATTGACACGAGTGAATGGTTATTTTAATTTGCTAAGTTAATACGACGGAACGAACGCAAAATGTTCGTAATAGGCCTTCTGAACCGTATGTGCCTATAAGCCCTATAAGCGGATATTTATCCCACTAGCAGTGGGTTCATGAATCTCAGTAACACGACGGGAAGTAGGCAATGAAAGATTCACCCAGTGATTTAGTTACAATTTAATAATAAAAACTAATAGACGGCGAATTTCGCATTAAATTTTTATTTAATAATCTATTTGGCGTAATTAAACACTCATTCATTTACCTGTCAAATAAAACAAAAGCAAATTAACCCAAAATGATCTACTGTAAGATTAAGCAATTGAAGTTACGAGTATGTTCTTATATAAACGCATGCAAAGCGTAAAAATAATTACTTAGATATAATCGTATGATTTAGATAGTAGATAACTATAAACTATCATAATGTAACCTAAACTCTTTGCCAAAAACTTTTTGCCGATTACATACGATTAGTTTTATCATTGCTTAAGTAATTTAAGTTGCTCGTCGATCTCCTCTTTGATACGTCGTAATGATATTTTCTCAGAAAATCTCAGGGTTTCTCTTGCTCGATGCCATCTGTTCTGTGAATCAATCGGTGCGGATCCTTGACGGTCCAGCATGTCAGGTTTCTTCTCGGTTTCTTTCCATAGATTTTACCAGCGATCAGTTTTTCGAGTTGGCAATCCTTACTAAACTGTCATATACTTCGTTATCAAAATTCCTTGGTACGTGGTGGTGGTAATAACATGTCATCTGGGTACGTATATTCGTAAAAAAATTAAGACGTAAAATCCTCTTCTATAACCAGCTCGGTCCATACTTCGACTTGAGTGGTTGTCTTCATTGGAATGGCAATTGGGGCAGGCAACTTTGTATAGTCAATGGAAGAGATATAGCAAAAAACGACAATGATATCATTTGAATACAGTGTGCAGTGGTCCGCCAGACCGAAGATATTTCATTTCATGTGACCTAATATTCGGTGTTTGGTTTTCATTAAGCAGTACATTGAGGTATAATGTACTAGCGTACTAGAGAACACATCTCGAACTAAATGTTTCAGCCAAGCAGTGTAGCCCGGTGGACTACAAAGCTTTAGTCAGTGTTAATAATTGAAGTTGTCAAAAATGCTTCTTGATTGTTCAATCAATGAATTTGTAATCCACCGGGCTACAATGCTTGGCTGAAACATTTAGTTCGAGATGTGTTCTCTAGTACGCTAGTACATTATACCTCAATGAAGCAGTAACGCTATCTACTTTTATAGGTTTGTGTATTTAATTATTCAGATAACATCATCTGATGCAGTTGCAATTGTTTAATTAGCTACAATCATTGCTGTCACACGCTTCTTGAATACGATTTCAGATAACAATAATAACAACATCGAACTATTGATGCCTATCAAAACATTGTATATTCATAACACAGAATATTGTGTGTATAAAATATTGTTTAAGGTGTTTATTTGTTCGGTGCGGAAAATCACAAGTCTACCATACGTATAGGTACGTTAAAACTTCAACATACACAGAATACACAAGTTTCAAGGTCACATTGTCATATTATCTGTTTACACAGTACCATACAATCGACAGAAATAGCCAAAGGATGATGCCATTAAGTACAATAACCACTAGGTTTTTTTATTCCTCAATATTGCGTATAATATGTGTTACCTTCTTTTCTTAACTAGATCTTGAACTATTGAAAAAATGTATTAATAGAAATTATGTTTTAGAGAGAATCCTTTCAATATTAATATTAAAACACTGAATTGTTTACCTCATTATCAATATGATCTTGTAGTCATTATTGGTATGTTAATTGCATAATACGATGACACCCGCTATGTCATAGAAAATAATACTGACTATCTATTTATCTATTGCAACATTTCTTTATTATTTGTTTCAAGGCTTTCAGATAACAGCATATGAGTTTTATTATCTGGCTACGTAAATTTTGAGATGACTGGGATTTATCTTAAGTCGATTACTTTGAAATTTCAAAGTGAAAATTGTAATAGCCATTAGACACAAAAAACAAGGGTGTTATTTAAAGGGGTAGCATAGTATTCATGTTTTTGTCAGCAGAAAAATGTATTCTGGCAGCAGAAATATAATATGATTGGTCAGCAGACCATGGCTAGCAAATAATATCAAATCAATTGGCAATTTTTTACATTCTGGAAGACTGTAATTTTTTTTGAACAGCATTATAATTATATGAGCTGCATTAAGTGACTCATGTTTAATGAAAATTGATAAGCACTTAGAGGGTAAGCAACTAATCTAATTTTGTGCAGCATATAAAAATAGCAATAATGACATGCGCGAAATGGGTGCTTTCCTTACAATAAAAAAAGTTTAATAAAAAACTAAAAACCGACTTCAAAATGAAACTAAAAAGCGAAAAATAATATTGACTAAAACATACCTAATCAGTTCTTTTTGGAGTCGGTGCCAGCCATCGAGAGTTAAAATGTGTTCATTCGCACCGACTCCAAAAAGAACTGATTAGGTATGTTTTAGTCAATATTATTTTTCGCTTTTTAGTTTCATTTTGAAGTCGGTTTTTAGTTTTTTATTAAACTTTTTTTATTTTACAATTTTAAGTGTTAAGTCCTCTATTTTTTCCCTTCTAACTTCGCCAAAAATTACTTTACAGCAAAGTAACCTTAACTAATATTGGTCCTCTATGGACCCCCCATCCAATGGTATGATAAAAATAAGGTGTTATATAGGGTCAATTGTTCGACGAAAATTTTTAAGTCTTAAGAAAAGGGTTTACCTACACTCCAACCAGAACGGCGGCTATTTTGGTGTCGTAACCATAGGATAAGGTCTCGCGTTAAATAACAGGTTAAATTAAGAAAGGAACTTTCAAATTTTTTTTCGTTACTGGGTGTGCAGGTACGCCCCCAGTAAATAAAAATTGGCGGTCTGGTACCTCATAAGCTCCACGTCTGCTCAACACACTGCGAAATACGTTCTGTCGACAAATTGCAGTATTATCTTCTAACTCCTATCCGTTAAGGAGTTCTGTGGCTTCCATCATCAGGTCAGCAACATGACATGATGATTACCAGACCCAAAAATCAGCATCGAGTCAGAAAATATATGCAAACATTATGGGTGCCTATAAAAATTGAGGGTTGCCCTCGATTTCCCAGGGATCCCATCATCAGAAACTGACTTGGTGGAAATGGGACCACTTCGGGAGTATACCCTTTCAAACTAAAAAATAAATTTTGAAATCGGTCCATAATTGACGGCGTAATCGCGTAACAAACATACAAAAAAAAAAAAAAAAAAAAAAACAACATTCAGACGAATTGAGAACCTCCTCCTTTTTTTTGAAGTCGGTTAAAAATAATGAATGGGTATTAATAATAATGAGTTTAATTTCTGAGTGGATGTGTTTGGTAAAATGAAATAACAAAAATGTGATTTGTTTAATTTCGTATGTTATAAATTTACGATAACACATATTCGTAAAATCAAATTGAGATTGATTCAAAACCTTATAATCAAAAATTTACACATTTTATACACACAGTCATGCGCCTGCTCTTGCTCCGTCCACTTTTAACGTACATTGCCGACTTTTCAATAAAAATGCAAGCCAATTAGTTATATTCTGCTAACCATGCTTTAAATATGCAAACCGATCAAATAAATTGCTAACCAGACATGTATTCTATGCTGACCAATCATGACTCTTGCTGATCAAGTAGTTATTTTGCGGATAGACTGTTTATTTGGCGAACACATATTATTTTAGCTGACTATTTGTGATTAAATTACTGATCATTATCAAGATTATTTGCGAAACATGGATTTCTGTTGGTCTATTTTTCTTGCATACAAAATCCTTGAATGCTGACCAAATGATTAAAATGCTGATTTTTGTTGCTAACCAAATTTTATTACGGCTGACCATTTAATTACTTCTCAAAAAACAATGGGTGACTATGCAAGTAGGAACAACAACACTTTGCACTTAATAACACAATTATTGCTTCACTTCCCATCGATCTAAACCGTGTGACAGATGCGAACTCACCCATAAAAGAAATACGGCCGACTTATCCCAAAGCGGGCGCGGTTATTTTAGAGTCACGAATTGTACCGACGACAACCTGAATGACTATAGGAGTTCAGGTATCTGTTCTGCGATCATAGCCATCAATCCACTTTTAGGTCTGGTGGCTAATAGGCCAGAAAACTCAACCATGCGGATCTTCGAGTATAACTCGAGATAAGTTAGTAGCGCATCGATATCAAAGGAAGGCTCATCTACTATATCACAAACATTGGAAATCAGTATTTCCAATGTATGTGTTTCAGCAAAAACACGTTACAATGAGTGAGTACATAATTCTTATTGTTACTTCAGCTTTGAACGAAACTAAACATTAATTTTATTGTTTTTATTACAAAAATGACGTTGAAGATCTCGCGTAAAAACCTGCTTATGCCATAAATTTTGTCTTTATATTGTTTCATTGTATCTTAAGGAATTGTAAGTAACAGTATGTTGTTGGCAGCAAATCCGAACAATCGATTCCATAAAGGGTTTCGAAATAAAAATGTCGACTGCCTCAAAAATAGCTGCAGCTGCGACCATGGAATGCAAAGTTCCAACGTTGGAGTCGATTCCATGAATAGTTCAGTTATAGGTATAGACGAGGTATTATTCGCGTGATCGTTCCTTTTACAAACCTTATTTATGAACATCATTCGGTTTAAACTTGTTGACTTTCAGCAAATAAATTTTCTAAAACTTATAACTACGGGTCTAAACGCGACGTACTAAAGTATGTAGTAGTATTGATACTACTTACATTCCTCGACGTTTCGACCGTGATGCTACGGTCGTGGTCAAGAGGGAAGTCCCCTTATAAGTTTTAGTTATAATGCAACGCGAAAGTTTAAAAAATAAATTTTCTGTTCTCATTTCAGTAATTCTATTTAAAAGCTATCGAATTACGCGATAGTATTGTCGGGATTTAGCCTCTAGTGAAATCACCAAATGACGTCCACTTAGAATGTCTATTAGTTCTGGAAATTTAGTTCGACCAGATTCATTTCCATTTCCTTTTCTTATTAATAAAAAACTATTTACCTATAAAAGTGAACTTGTGGTCTTAACATTGTTTACTAAATTTCAAGCAATAACCTGGAAGACCTAACGAAATTAAGGACATTGACCGCTCCCGAGTAATGGACGAAGTGGACTATGTTGAACCTCCTGAATAATTAATGTTCTTGAAATGGCGGAAGGAAACAAGTTTCTTCAAGAAAAGATACCAACGACATTAAGTGTTCATTAAATGGTTACTTGTAACCGTTTTTTTAGACGATATTTTAATTGACTGTCGACTGTCGTTTTGTTTTTAACACATCTTAATGGTTGCCTTTTAAGCGTATGCGTCCTAATTTTAATATTTTTTATGGAAAGGTGACCTAGTTGTATTTGAAAGTGGAAGACTTCTGGTTCTTTTTGCATCGGTATAATCGCGATAGTGTGTAAGTTTCCTAACCGTGTGTCAATACGGCTATTTCTAATAATAGTTAAATACGGCGTGTGTCTCAAAAGCGTAAATGAGGTCGAACTAGTGCAACAGTTTTGGCGGAATTTCGTAATAAATGAAACATGGCTGACGGCCTGGCGCCGCGCCAGCTGCAGGGCTCGTCCGCTGATGGCTCTGTATTCTTGTTTGATGATCCTGACTGATAGATTGGGAATACAGTCAAATTGGGAATAAAGACATAACTATTATTAATCTTATTTTTCTTAGGTTTGATACAAATCTTTTATGACTCTTTAAATAACTAGGATATTTTCAGTATATTATAATTTTACAATGTGAAATTCTATTCAGAGCAAAATATTACTTTTTTCGTTTCATATTAAAGCGCCTAAATGTCCATGTGCATTTGAGGAACGAATAAAAGTACCTACATAAGTATTTTTTTAATCTCCTATAGGTATAGTTTCTGAAAGATGAATTTCAAAAACATAACATACTGTATACACTGTTTTCCACTTGAATATCATTCTATAGTCAAACCGGCTAAAATAACGACGTGTTAAAATTTGAAAAATGCCAGTAGGTACTTATCACCATTCAATAATACACGTATGGATAGACGCAACAATCTGTTGGTATTATGCGCTTTCTGAATTGAGGTTTGCAATAAAATATGGAAAGATATTAATTAATTATATTATTTCTGCATAAAAATAAATTGGGCCACCAAGGAAACTCATATTTCAGGTAAAGAAGTATTTTATGATATCGAGTCGAAAATGAAAATAAAAATAGCACGTTGATGATAATATTTACATGCTCGTTAAAAGCGAGCAAATCAGCAAAAAAGTGCGTTGAGACACACAAAGGCACTTCATCAAGTTAAGCACCTCTCAATTTTTATTCAATCCACGTATACAAATGATACAATTTGTATCCACGATTTCCCTACACGCATCACAAATTCGATAGAGACGCCATACTATTTAGTTAAAAGGACCGGCGTGGCATACCTAAAGTCAACGACAGACGTTCTAGCAGGCTCCTTAAAACTAGAGAAATAAGGTTGAAATTTGTGAAGTATATTTAGAGAGCTGTTACGTAGCAAGGCCCGCAGGGTTTAATGGATGTACGTGAGGTCGCGACTCTATCATGAGGACGCGCAGATTACATCCGGCACCCGAGCCAGTCCGGCACTCTGGATATTAATGCCCTCCTCACTCTATTGGCTCTACAGGGATTTCCGAAAGTAAACTGCTATATTGCCCAACTATATTAAATGATATTTGCACTACGAGCATCACAGCTAATATTCAATGTGAGTGACCGTCAAATCTTATGAGATTCGACTAGAGTCGATTTGGTCATTTTCGCAATTAAAATTGTACGTAAGAAAGAGAGACTAAAGTAGACAGATTTATAAATTACTACATGTGGAACTTAGATGGAGAGAGCTTTAAGAGATATATGTCCATCAGTTGACCATAATATGTTAACATTTATACCTTAATAAATATTATGGCGACAAAGAAGAATGTTTAATATAATAACATTTATACCTATGACCACAGTGATCAAGTCATATTAAGCCAGTTCTTATAAAAGAAACAAATGACACGACTTAGTAAAATTACCCGACAAATTCCGATAGAACGATCCACTGTTTCCCATGCGTCTAGCGAGCTGGCAATGTCGGCCTGAGAACGATCGAAAGTAAAATAATTATTAAAGTCACGTAACCTCAAATTATGAAGTCACAACACGTTGCTATTAGTTACAAGAGCTCGTTGAGAACCCATTGCTACTTGAGTACGAGACACAACAAGATGTTTTTTGTTGAGTAGGAATACCACTGTGGAGACAAAGAAACATTTGCATCTAAAATATTTTTTACACCCCGCGTAATACACGGTCTAAATACGGTTATTCAAAAGTATCTTGGTGTTAGTGTATTTATTATTTAGTGCAAACCAAAGAGGAGCGGGTAAAAGTGAGGGTATTTCCCCTAGAAACAATGTGAAATCTTTATAGATAAACCATCAACCATTACATACTAAAATTACTTTTACTTTTTAAATAAAAAAAATGTATTTGCCTGTTGTATTACGTAAGTCTCCGTGACATTAGTGTCTTTCTTAATTATCATAGAAAAAAAATACGCATTACTCTTTTGTTTTACTTGGTAAATATTGCAGAATGTTGGTAAGTAAACATAAGTAGTTGGACTAATAGACGAGAAAGAAGAAAAGAAATTGCATACTTAGACTTTGTTTTTGCGTAAAATTTGTATCAATTTATCGTATGAATTGATTAAGCGTTCGTTAATAAGATTTTTTTATTGTAAGTAATTTGGAACGGCGCTGTGCTGTCGCGAAAGGTGTCTCACCGATTTCTTGTTCATACCGAAAGAAAAACCGTGACAACTAAATTACCTGCATATTTCGCTTATGCTATTAATCGTGTTGCATTAATTCAAAGTAATACATACGCATAAGCATAAGCAGTCAAGACTCAAGTGTATGTAAAAGACGAGAATGCACCGAAGTAAAGGGGTAGCGTCGTGGGGTAAGCAAAAACATAAAGGTAGCAATTACTTTTCTTTAGAAGAAATACTAGTGCTTTCTTTCATCAAGCCAGCCGCACGATACAGCCCATAAACAGAATCATTGATCTGCGATAATACTGCAAGTCATGAGATTGGTTTATTTTTATACCATGACTTTAACTTAAACCATAAACTTATTTAATGATGTGAAATTCTATAAGAGCTATTAAAAAATGCTAAACTATACTGAAAGTTATCATGTCATGACACTTTATGACGTCGTTAGAACACGGCAAATCTTTAGATGGCCTTTCTAATAAGCAAGTTACTAAAGCACTCTGACGAAGCATTTATTTCATAAAGATTAACTCGAAGTGGTGCCAAAATGCATGACAATTCTTTTGTTAGCTGCAGTAACCTTAATCTGCGCTAAATAAAACACAGAAAAGTAAAAGTAGTTCTTATAGTAACATTAGTAACAAACAATATCGGTTCGTTCACCGCATACGAGTTGATTTTCAACAATATCGTAGAACCTGTTCTTTAGGAATCACCTGTAACTATCTCGCACTGGAACCGGTTGCGGTCACAAACCACGAAAAAGTAGCCGTCACACTTTCAACGCAAAGGATAATCTGTACTATTACATGCTAATTAAATAGCTATGTTTGTACAACGGATTTATGCTTATCAAAACTATAGCTCACAGTAAACCAAGTTTTAATTTAACAATTCGGCTGAATAGGAAATAATAAAAGTTCCTCCACGAAATTATTTAGCTAACTGATTTGGAAACCGTTTAGCATAATAAAGCTACTTCGTAGTCAGGTGAAGTCGAAAAGTAGTAAATAACCTTTTAGCAACTACTACGTCAATGTGAAATTATTTATCAACAATTTATTGTTTTTTTTTCTTGCGTGGTATCTCATAGTGTCGTGACAATAGCATCCTTCGCGAAGAAATTAGCCGATGACACGTAAGTAAGAAACATAATAACGTACGAGGTGAGCCTGCGTGCGCTTGTGGGAAAGCTTCGAGACGTTAAAATTACCATAAATATCGCATTTTACAAACGGCATCCATTACACACAGACACAGGAAAGTTATTCAATAAAATATGATTTATGTAACACAAGATCCATCTGTAACGAAAGCATTATTTGCCAATTACTCTCTCTGTAGTCCATTTCAATCCAGGCGTTGTTATCTACTAAAGATTTTATTTTGAACGCAAAGGTTTTCATTACAAATTTTCAGATTGTATTTATAGGAATTACCTACTTAAGTATTTACTAGATGTGAAGTCAGTATTGTATTAAAATAATATGAGAACAGGTTTTGATTTATAGATGATTCATTGGTTCACTAAAATAATATTGACACTTATTGCATCACGAAATTCCAGTGATCACGGATATGCAACATCGATCAGTTGAACACAAAATCTAAAATCACAAAATCGATTAAACTATTCATCGGACGCCAAGTGAAATTTGATTTATTTGGTTATTTCGCAGCATATTAATATTTCAATCATTTATTTCATATCATTTTGAAAACAAAGGCTGTTAGATTACCATTTGAGGTATTACAAAATGTTATTAATAAATAATAAAATTATCTAGTGTCAGACAATAAGCATCATCTGTAACGTTTCTAAGAAACGTCAGCAAGAGTTCACGAGTAAAACAAATACATCAGTCGTGGGAGGCTGGGGCTGACTCGACACAAACAATCAACTATACTGAGAAGTCTGAGAACAGTTGAGGAGCGAACGGTATTAAAACGGTTTACTTTTTTGAAACGGACTAACTAAATGGCTAAGAACGTTTGCTTCTACTGAATACAGAAATAACATGATCGCATTGATCGCACGTATGTACAGTCAGCACATCAAGTTACCACAAATCGTAAAATTTCCCCAATGAATATCTCTGTCGTGGCCCGATCTTAAAATTAAACACTTCATGATGTGGCCGGCCATTTCGTAATATGGCCGTATTTCATAAAACGGCAAAACAAAACTGGCCATATCGTTTAAACGTCAACGTTTGATGATATGTTAATCAACGTTTGGTCATATCATTAAAATAGGTATAAATACGTTTACAAGCTACTGGAATTTGTTTAATATTAATTTTTTCAATAGATAAGTAAAACATTATAAATATTTGTAATTATGAAAGAACACTAATAAGTAAAAAGATTTAAATAACCTTACTAACCTCCCAAATTACGAGTCAAACTCCACGACTTTTGACGTTGAGACTTTTTTCAAGTGACTTTCATTAAAATCACCTATCTTAATGTGTTAACGATAATTCACTGCAATTTAATCTTCTATTTACACATATAATTCATTTTCACAATTCACAAGAACATAATAATTGTCCGCCGCCATGTTGTACCACAATAACAAAGCGACATCAGCGCCTCTACCGGTGGATAATATAACTGTTTTAAGATATGACCACCAACGTTTAGCCATTTCATGAAGTAGTCGATCATATCGTCAAACGCTGACTGATTCATTGATCTGGCCTATCAACATCGTGATGTGGCCAGCGGCTACTTTGCCGCATCATGAAAAACGACCATTTTATGAAATGGTTGGCCAAATCATGAAGTGATTAATTCTAAGATCGGGCCACGACATCTCTATTGCTTCAAACTTAAGTTGAAAATCGATTGAAGAATTTGACTGTTTTGGATACCATGACGTGCTGTTGTCTGTACTTTAATAAAGGGAAAAGTTTCACTATCCTATATTTTTAGACAAATTAAGTTAAGCAAAAAGTGTTAGTAGTGATGTAAATGTATCGAACATTACTTACTTCCATATTTTTTCTTTTAAAATAAACATTTTGTTACTTAAGAAACATGTTTTGTAACATGTTATAATCATTGGCAAAACGTAGAACACGTTAACATATTTTAGATCTCGATCTATCATGTATGTAATGCAAATACAGATAGGTTAAGAACTAAGAACTTTGTCAAAAATAATTTTAACTTTATTCGTCCTAAATTTTAATGCTGTGTACGATTTAAAAAGTGGACTTAACCCAATTCTGATATAACCTGTAATTACTCACGCACTCGTTGTAGCAAAAGCAATCAAACATTTTAACCCAAATATACTGCTCTCAAATAATCGAAATATCACAAATAGAGATCTTATGTCATAAAATCACGAAACCTAAATTATGTAGGCCTGCCTACATCTGAAACATTTAACGACCAATATATTTAGACCTGTTTCATGTAAACTATGAAGATTACTAAGTATTAGTCCCACCTGAGGTCGATGATTTTTTTCAGGTGTTATTTATCTTCAATTAGTACCTAGATATTATGGCACAGACTAGTATATAAGAAGATACTTTAGAATTTAGATAAATTCGTCTACGCAAAAAAATAAGAATATCTTTGATTATTCGGTGCTACTTCAGAACAAGATAGATAGCTAGGTACTTCTATTTTTACTTCTACTAGTGTTAATAAAGTTATGGTCTTATTAGCCAGATATTGTTTTGACGGTTACCGCCATGGCAGTATGAGTAGGCGAGTATATTTAATCTTATAGTAATCGTTTAAAGTAATGATAATGCTTAAATGCATGGTCACGTAGGCTTTCAGACCACGCTCTATGTATAATGATCGCATTCGGGTCACAAGGTCTAGCATTAATTTGTTATTATGTCATCGCAAACTAGAACGTTGTACCGTTTTTGTATCGGTTACGTTGTGTTTTTCATTTCTAAAACATCGATTGTATTTCAGTTACGTTACTGTACACATGAGCCATATAAACTTTGCTATTATGCCTGGTATTTAAAATTCATACGTTTTTTTTCGTCTGTTGTTGGGTTTGTACGAACTGCGACGGACTATAAATGATGAATGTGTCTGTAGAGGAGGTAAAAAGATAACTCCATAAAGTTAAACCAAAGTTCTAAGTCGGTCAATAAGTGATATCTAAGCCATATGGGTCGATTTCACGCAGTTGTTAAAACTGTGTTGCGATGAACTTGACAGAAGTTAACACTGATTTACAATTTGACAAAAAAATCAATTCCGCAAAGTTATCTAACGCTATTAACCATGAATCAATCTTCGCTCTCTATTTCTCAACCTTAGAAGTGACACCCTGTGGGTGTAGCACCGCTTCGTGTTAGGTAATTCTAATAAATCCCTTGAGTCTGTTGTTCATTGTTCGAGCTGCTACAAATTACAGCAATAAAAATCAAGGCAATTTAAGGCAAGACAAGCAAGGCATCCTAAGTAATAATTAAGTTTATATTAATTTGACAAATCAAAATATAATTTACATTTGCAGCTCCAGCTATAGACAAATGTTCTGTATATTTTGACAGTGCTAAAATTTATCAAAGTAGGTACATTTTTAATGTGAATAACAATCCACTCGAGTTTATCTGAAAATGTGACTACCAACTTATTTAAAAGTCATCAGACTGTAACTCCTTACAAGTGCAGTTCATCACTTGCCGCGTCAACTGGTTGACAATCGGTTCAAAGTGTAACATGCTGCAGTTTAGTGGACGGTCTATTTCGCAGTCGTTTCGCCTGCCTCGGGGTCAACGTTTCTCGCCCGTCAACAAATCCATCGACGAGAATAACCCGTTACACAGCATCGACTACGACTTCCAGCGGATTTCACCCGCACGCCGACATCGCCTAGCTAGACCATTTTATATCACAAGGTACAAACAAAAAGAAAAATTGCCAAAATGCAGTGTTGTAACTTGTAAAGCACACGTCACATCCAGGTTTTTTTGTAGTTTTAGGGAAAAACAAATATTTTGTTTATTAAAATCAAGACGGGTATACAGCATTTAAAATAAATAAAATGGAGACATTAATTCAGTGGGGGCAACATTTTCATCATGTCCGTCTGTCTGTCGATCCGTCCGAAGTTTTTCTTGGAGACTGTTGACTCTGAAGAGCTGTAATTTTGTGGAGATATGTATAAACTATAGACTTGAAAAATCTGGAACAAATCATGAATATAGTGCGTTTTATAAACATTTGAGGAAAAACATCACGGTTAAAAGATTGATAACTTAGTTTAAGAGTAATAGTCGTTCACTTAGTCGTCAAAAAATTTCTTATAGGAAAACATTAAAGGTCACTTAAATGAAGTAATTGCTGAAATATATTATGGTAATGACTACTACGGAACCCGATACTGCGCGTGGCATGACACGCACTTGGGCGGTTTTTTTTTAAATAAAAACAAAGCTGGCTCCTTAAAACTCTACATTAGTAAAAATACATTAAAATTTTCTTCGGGAATTATGTAACGTAATGTCCTTTTGGTGAAAAAATATTCCGATGAAGATTCATTAATTTTAATCTGCAGGCACTGTTGGAGCAACTCATATGAGGTCAAAACGCCTATTTCCAAGTTTAATAGTGCCTTCAAGATACAATAGCCAATTTTAGTTTCAGCCATAACGGGATCGAACACAATCTGCAAATCCGACTATCGAATTTCAACTGGAATTGGTTGAGAAGTTTTTGTGCAAATGTCATTTACAATCCTATTCTAAATAACTCCGTATTTGAATCCGTTTTCAAATGTGTTTCAACACACTTCTTAATTAATTGCATTGCTCTACATTAATTTTTGACATATTTTTTATAATAGCATCAACGTTAAGAATTTGTAAAGGCGCTACTCATTATTTTATAACTTATATATCAGGTGATTATTTGTGAAATAATAAAGGTAGGTAACTTTATACTTTAGATAATATTGATTTCAACGCTTTCAACAATTTGCGTTGCGTGATATGTAAGCTAAATGATGTAGAGGAACGGTGAAAGTGTATGTGGGATAAATCGCTGAGCGAGAACAATGTAAAGTGATACGAATTATGTGATAGTAGAAACAGATATTGGCGATCTCATTCTTATTTCTCCAAGAAAAAGTACGCACTCCCAACAATATAATATTATCGCTGTGTTTGTGAGAAATCTTTAATACCTATATATTGCTAAAAAATATATGAAATAGCTTCGAGAAAGAAACAAAAACCTATCAAATATCGCGTGGCACAGTGCTATACTTGTATCTAAATTACCGATTGGTTGTTTTTATAAATTTTCATCAAGATTCAAGATTCAAATCAAGTAAAGATTTGTTCATATTCATATTTGCCTAGTCCTCCAAAATTAAATATTTAACATAAAGATACATACCATACGTACCAATTAGGAATACGTACTAATTAAAGTAAACTTTTATAATCGCACTGATATAAATATACGAGTCTAATGTCAATTATGTGTACTTATTAACTAGCTTTATATACGGACGAAGAAATAAATTTATAAATTTATATAAATAAATAACTAACCATTAACATTCAACTATATCTCGCATGTGAGCAACGTGACAGTGAAAGGTAGAGCCATTTTCTTTTACTTTCAAATAAATCTGAACCTAGTGCAATATAATTCTTACTCTGTGCTAGTAGTATGAATAGTACCAGAATATTGTGCGCAGATCATAGACGGATTTTGTAAGAAGTCTATCCAAGTAAGATGTGAAAATTAGTGATCTCATGATAGATAGACTAACTCTATAATATGAATAGACTAGCAGCCCGTCCCGGCTTCGCACGGGGTAGACAATTATCGCTAATAGTTTCGGCAGCGCATTCGACGAAAGACATTTTAAGACTCATTTTTCTACACCTTCGGTTACATTGTTACATTGTTCAAATTTTACCAAAGATCCCTAATTTTTTTTTCAAAATGAAATGTAGCCTATGTCAAATTGGAAGAATGTAGCATTCTATTGGTGAAATATTTTTTTTAAATCGGCCCAGTACTTTTTGAGCCTATTCATTACAAACATACAAACATACAAAAATAGGTACAAATCTTTCCGCTTTATAATATTAGCATAGAGAATAAATTATACTACGTAAAACAGAGAGTCAGTCTCGGTACTTTGAAAATTTCCATCTTAACTCGCGCGAAAGACAGCGAAGGTGGTGAGTAAATGGAACTAAAACTTACCTACGCCATCGTTTGTTTCATTCTCTGACTAGATGGCGCTATCTGCGCAGTGATAGATAACTTGCACATAATTCATAGAGCATAATTTATTTACATTAATTTCAGTTTCGTTCCGTCAGAGAATGACAAACCACTATAAGGTTTACAATTGTTTGCACCCTTCTGTCAAAAAAATATAAACTAACACGACAAAATTTTGAAAATCGTTCTAACGTCCTCGTAACTTAGTTGGAAAGGCACTCGCTCGTAGTGTAATGTGACGTGTGGGTTCGGATCCCGCCTGTTGCGGTCTTTTTTTTCTAGTGGTTACATTATCTAATTAAGTACTATATTTATTTTCATTTTAGTCGGTTTTTGATTTAACTAGAGTATGATCCTAATTTTTATAAAAACTGATGATGGCGAGCTTTGACCCATTGTCTATTTGTTATTTATTTTGTGAATAGGTATTATGTAAAAAAATATATGCAAAAGTTTAGTACTAATTTTAGTAATTAAAAATTGTTTTAAATGTAAATAAACAATTTTACATTAAAATATTTTAATACAAGTCTGCATTTCGAAAAAATATTGCCGCCGACCAAGATTCGAAGTCGCGCCCCATGGAATATTATCCCGAATTGTTAGCACTTTGGGCATCGATACTTGACAATTAATAACGAAATTACTAATTAGGTTTTAACTTGAAACGACCGTTTATGACATATTTACGTCATTTAGACTTGACCTTTGGACCTGACACACAAATGCCTTCAAATAAAATTCATTGATAATCAAAGTTGATGAAAAAAATTGGAATCGTGAATAGGGTTACCAAATTGTCTTTTTTAGATTCACCGTAAGAATTTATTTTAAAATTATTGCTTTTGGGATCAAATCTCTCTCTCGATCAAAGCAAAGCTCTCTTAAAGCCCTTTTAGCCATTTCAACCATTTTTTACCTGTAAATTATTTTTCCAAGGTAAAACAAACGTCGATGCAGCATGATAATTTCAATGTTTGAGCGTAAGCATGCAAATCGTATGCCATGCAATATTTTGCAAAGAGTAAGTTGTGCCAAATGAAACATCTGTCTGATAAAATAATATTTGATTAAATAAAACATGACCAAACAATTATTTGTTAAACAATAATATCCCAAAAAAGAGATTTTGTAACTAAAAATTGCTATGAGTTGCAAATGCAAATGATTGCCAAATGAATGCAATAATTATGCAAATAATTGCCAATGTTGTTTTGATAAATGTTTCTTTTGCCAAATGAAAATTTGCGTAAAATAGTTGGGTTGTGATATTTTGTTCCCAACGAAAACATTTCCACGTTTTCTAGCTAAACATTGGTAATCCGTATTTTTCTCCTAAAAAATGATTTTTTAATCACTTCCCAAATATTAAAACAAATCCCCAAATTATAAAACTACAATGCTCCAACTGGTAGCCCTAGCTACAAACAAATATTTGACGGCTGTCCAAAACCTACATTATTTTGAAGCTTCTTGCTTTTGACCGTTAATTACCAGAGAGTATATAATTACTCATTTAAAAAAAATACTTATATTTTAAAATTTGGATTTCCTTTATTTATTTTTATAAATTATTCGATAAAATAATACGAAATGCATATTACCTCTATAATCAACATAAATGCCGTGTTTAGTTTTTCAATCCAATAGCTGACGTTGCGTTTCCATAAAAGATAGTTTAAGTTAAAACCGATAGGTGGCATTATACAGTAAATGTTTTAAATTTTAGTTAAAATGATTTGTTTTGAAATAAATGTTTAAATTCTATAAACATTTCATTAAAAAAAAACAAAAGTGTTAAAGAAGTGTTTTGATAACGTTTTTATCAAGAGTTATCGTTCATTGAAATAAACCCCAATCCTAATGAGCCTTGTAGTGACATCTTTTCGTTTTTAATAAGTACTAAACCTTCGATATATGGCGTTGACCAGACATGATATTAGTATAGATAGGTTGTTTCGCAGGTAATAGAATATCGTAAAATTAGCAAACTTGCTAACTTCACTTCCTCAACTTTATTCATTAAATATTTTTGTTCAGTTCAAGATACGAGTTACCAACATTGATTTATAATAACTCTATTTTATATTATAATACTATGACCAAATTGTAACAAGATACAATCGAATCATTACAATTACATGATTGATGTTAAGGAAAGTCCAATTACATGCTTATTTTCGCCACAAAACAATCGTCACGAAATATTTCCTGCTATAAAACATTAAACTAGTGTGTAAACTTTTAAAATTATGCTTAAGTTTTAACTACGAGTAAAGTTTTATATGCCAAAATAAACAGTTATAAAACTTCAATTGAAAGTCACGGTGACAAGGCTCTACATGGCATTGTAAACGTTCTTGTTGCATTTTTGAACTAACATTATAAGGCACTATTATATTCTAAAGTAAATTTTTGATGCATTACCCCGTGTAGTAGAGTTTAGTGCAAGAATCGTAAAAGGCGCTGCTAGAGCAATGTTTACTTTTAGAATAGCATCTTGTTGGGTTAACGTAAGTTGTTTAACCAGTTGCCGGTTGACATACAAAAATGAAGGACGGTCTCATAAATTTCACTTACAGTGTATGATTTAACTAAAGTAGTTAACTGAGCAGGAGAAACACAAAAATTTTAAGAATGTACTTTACAATAATTGAAATAAGTCATTAACGTTATGCAGAATAACTTTTTGCCGACGTAGGTTTTGCATTTGTCCTCTGACACTTTCAAATACGCGTTCAGTTAAACTGCAGGCGAAAAGAATTGCTACAAATTAGTGTTAACTTGACGTTTAATATAGATTTAATGAAAGTTGATTTATATAAACTGAAATTATGACACCACACAAAACTATAGGAGAGTTAACCGTTCACTCGACGCGCCGCATTTTACGTCGTCTTATCATCATCATTGATCAATAAATCCATCATGGGGTCTGTCAACACTGCACTGGCATATGGCACATTTTCTTAATGAAAATGCGGTATGCGGTTAACCTTAGCGAGAGAGAGGTATCCATTGATTTTTCGCGTTGCAAGTTGACGTCACTATCGCGACAGAGCGGCGCGCGCCGACTCGCGTCTCACCGTCGGCGGCGACTGGCTAACTGAACCCATCAGAGGAAATGCCAGTTGCCATGCGGTCCTTGCTGCTCCCCGTGCCACTCGCACTCTTGACTTGACCTTCCGCATCGCATCGCGCTGTCACAGGTTCAGAGACCAGCTGATTACTAATTAGCAAACCAACAATAACGTGTTGGGTGTCATTTGAATCGGAAATTCGAGGCGGTGTGAGAGACTGCCACAGTCATGTGATGATAATAAAACTTCGAATTTGATTAAAAAAAAATAAGCTTATACTTATGTTTAATTTAAGGTTCCAATAATTTACAGATATAGATTTCCGGATCTAGGTAATTTGAAGTATTCCATTTTATAACAAATTTCTTTTACTTTTAGTACGAAAACGAAGCAAGCCGAAAGACTCTGTTATCAAGTATGAAGAGCCTGGAGGCCTGCATTATTATAGCAAGAGATTATCAGTCAGTCAGATTATTTTATCTAAAGAAATTCATCATCTTTAAAAACTACAATGATAACGAGTAGGTACTAGGATTTATTAAAAAATATAGGTTACGATTAAAACTATCTCATTATTTATTAATACGTAGGTAATTAAATTGCCACTAGGCTAAGCTAGGCTAGTAAAGAAATAATTACATGAGATTCATAGTAACACGAATATAAACGCCTTGTGTACCAAATAACTAGCCTCGTTGGTATTGCCACAGAGAAAGAATAATACTGTATTGCTAACCAGAATTGCCAAGGCACGCGCTAATAACCTCTTTTAAAGTTTTTTTTTAAATTCCCGATTTATAAGAACTGATTTAGTGGCTCATTCAATTACGATATCTAACTAACACGAGTATAATCTATGCAGCTGGTCATGGCAATGTGCGCAACAACTAAAAACCCATCACGAAAAAATACAGGTAAAAACTGAATAGTAAAATATTTGTGTTAACAAAATAAAATGTGACTCTAACACCAAGCAAGTACTTATAAAAAAGGTGTATCACTCCTATTCTCTGGAGTGTGTAGGGGTTATGGCGGGGAAAATATTTATCAAAAAAAATAGATTGAGCCAAATGAAATATGAAGGGATTTCCAAATAAAACACCAGTGCCTATATAACTATTCTTGGCGTTCTATGGTTGGATTGGATATTATGGTTTGGATTGGATTGGATTGTTATTTTTGTTAACTAAGCTTTATCATATTAGCATAGAGATAGTATTAGTTAAGAGAAACATTATACGATGGTTAATAAATTCATCAACTAAGTACAAACAACCTTCAAACGCCTATGTAATTTTCTGAGCAATATCGCGTTGCTGTAGAATGTAGAGCTAATAGTTAGTTACTAACGGCCGCGGCCCGCGGCGCTGTGAAACGTTTACGCCTGGCGAAGATTTAGGGTAAAGGGCGAGATCCTATTCTAATCTAAATAAGTTATATTAGTTTAGTTTTATATAGTATTAGTTAATATTAACAAACTTTGCATTCCGGTAACTACCTAACAGATGACATATTTATTTACTATAAACATCCATTAGTTAGGTACCCAAGTACAAATAAGGGATACGCCAAAAATGTAATTCACGTATTCAGCAATTTTTTTAGTCAGGGTTTTAAAAGCTATGCTGAATTGAATTATCGAAGTTTCCGCAAACCGAATATTGGGCCAATTGTCGGTGTTCACTGTGCGGTTCAAAGATTCAAAGTTCGGTTTACACCACAGAGTTAGACAAACAAACTAACATCCCTATTATAAATTCTTACCCCCCATCACACAAACATTTGCATCTTGCGAGATCCGAAGTCATTTCCTCCTGTCTTTTTTTGTTCAAAGCTCAAAAGTTCAAAGCAGACGCACACACACTAGACATCGTCGTCTATATAATCGAACCGATTTATATTTTGATTTGTGTTTCTTTTAATATTCAGTTATAATTTTTTTTTATATAACTACTGATAAGTACTGATACTGATGACTTTAGCGTCAGTGACGGTCTGAACAGCAAAAGCACGACGACACCAACCAAGATCACTATGGAATTTTGGAAAACAACCGAATGTAATTTCGTATAGGTTTGTTTCTTTCAATGTATCCCAAGATACGAAATTACAAAATTACAAGGCACCATAACTGCAGTTAGGATATTTACTTACCAAGTACTTACTTAGTATTGCTATTTAATGCCTAAGTATTTATAATTATGTGGACAAGCAAACAATCGTACATTGCTTGCTTAGAAATTCTAATGACCAAGCTACATTTTATCTAGCACATACAAATAGGTACTTTAGGCCATGAATATTATTGGACTTTAACTACGTACGCTAGGACTGAAAACGCTGCTAACGCTTTTAAATTACAAACCAAAGAAGTAAACTCATATTATGAAGAATCTTATCAATATAATATCAACATTTTATTAGCTGATTATTCTATAGTTCTAATCCTAAATCACAGTAAGCATAATCAATCGTTAGATAATCTATTCGGTACTTTTATGACTACATATCTGTAATCTTCTATAGGGTGTGGGTTATCTCCTATGATGTAAGTAATTTTGCCTGTAAAAACACGTACAAAACCACTTCTCATTTTAAATTTACCCAGCAGCCCAACAAAAAGAATGTAGAAATCTAAAAAAGTTGAACTGTATCATACTTTAAAGCTATTAACTACTCGTTTTTCCTTGATTCATAAATGTACTCAAACTATATTTTAAGATTGTGAATATGTTTGTTCAATCATTCAGATTACCCCATCCATAGACTGCTGTATGCTCAGAAAAAACAGATAACAATTGAATACCAATGGTCCCGCGCACACATGTGTGCGCGAACAACGAGAGGATGGTAACAACAGTCTAGATTCTCTGCCGTCACGACCTTAATGAGCGGATATCATTTGGGTACTTAACTTTAGTAACTTACCTAACTTTTGTAAGGATTTATTGTAGTAAGTGTGTTATTTGCCAAATAAATATTTTTCTGTTTCTATTAAGTACCTACATGTAAATAATATTTGTGTTAATTACCAGGTTTAGGTTTAATAAACATAGTTCTTGAAAATGCCTATAACCTGCTTCTCTCACAAACTGATTCACCGAGCGAGCGGAGTTGTGCTGTCTGACAAACTGATAGAAAAACTTACTTAGAAGAGGGAAGCGGCTTGTAGGATGTTTGCCGAGAGGCGTGCTGGTGGCGCTGATGTCGCTCTGCGAGCTGTGTAGGCTGCTCTTGCCGCTGCCGTTCGCCGAACCAAGCTCCATGCGCATACGCATGTGGCGGCTGGAATGCACAGTTTTGGTTATTGACAAATTATCTTAAGCATCATAAAATTAAAATATTTGAACGATCTGTCTATCAGAATCAATCAACAATTACTCGTAACTATTTGATCAACAAAGGTAACCTGGTGCTTCATGGTAACCTGGTGTTTCAGAATTTCTATAATGTGGCCTATTGATACCTCCCACACATTCAACGCTTATCCTACTCTTAATCGAGGTACGCATTCTACCATGATTCTAGATGCAGGACGTCTTGTTATGATGCACATTCAGATAACACTTCATGTACCCACGTCCAGTGTCATTTTAATGTGCAGGTTTTCTTACGATGTTTTTCTAATCACCGGGGAAGTTTTATACATGGTGTACAAGACGATAGGACACTCCTCAAAACCACGTGATCAGCTGGTCATATAAAACAACTTTTTCTATAGGAGCAACATCGAAATCAAGTTTTGTTTAAAAGCTACTCCAAACAAACTTACTTGAATACCTCGATGATAATGTATGGAGCGTCCGAAAAAAAAACACGATTTCGATAGCTCCTATAGAAAAATTTGTTGTATATGATCAGTGATCACGTGGGTCACAATATAATGGATATTGCACCTTTAACTGCTTTCTTCTATCGAACTATGAAATAAAATAACAGCACAGATAATTAAATATGAAAAAAAAGTATGTTTCTACATTTAAAAAAAAATTGTAAATATTTACCTTTTAGGCTTCGGATTGGTGTTAGTAGACTTAGAACTTAACATTCTACTGACACTGCAAGATGTTTGCGATCGTTGTAAAGAAAACGAACAATCTACTTTGGATTTGATGTCTTTAAACGACTTGACTTTATAATCACTTTTGATGTCTAATGAGTTCTTTTTAGACAGATTTTCACGTCTGTCGGGTTTTTTCACAGCTTTTGGACTACTCTGAACACTTGCGTCGGCATCAGTCTTCCTACTCGCCAGCATACTTTTCAGTTTGCTTGGCACATCACGCTTCGGCATCTTATATTTTTTCAGAGTAAAACTCCTCTTTTCTTCCTTACTTTTTTCTGTTGTTCTCGTATCTTTTTCACTGTTAATGGAATTCCGTTTACTTGTATTTTTAGGTGTTTCATTGTCGTTAACGATTTGAGAAATTATTATTTTACTCTCTTCTAAAGTATCTTCAGGTGTAAAAAATGCATTTATATTTCCTGTACTAGCATTTTTCTGGCTGCATTCAGATCGAGTTGAAGGTGTTGAGCCTTCAGGTGACATATCATCGATAACATTTAAAAATACTGGGGATGATCGATGATTTTCGAAATCTGTGTATACTCCGCTTGACTCCATACAAGAGTCATCATTTCTGTTAACCAATAAAGGTGGATTACCATTTACATTTTTGCCACCGTAAAGAGCACCGTCTATAACTTGAGCTCTCCTGTCACCTCTTTGCATGTGATCATCTAAGCCGTCAGCGTCACTTTCCGTAAAGAAGTCCGAATCTGTCATAGGATCTGCCCTTCGTGTCACAGGAACATTTTGCCAGTCCATCTCTATTACATCTTCACGCTGACCTATGGAATGGTCTGCACCTCTGCTAACAGGCCTTGACATTTCACCATCACCCTGATAACCATCTAAGCTGGTAATACTAGTTATACTTGTAATAAAACTATTTGACACTTTAGATGTTTCCATCGATTTAGGATAGTCATTTTTACTATCTGAAAATGTGTGTGAATCATGTAAGGTAGACGCAGAAAATTGAGAATATGTACTTATCTCGCCATGTGTGTCCGAACTATCTAGAGGCAAATCTTCTGGTGACGGTGTCTGATCTATTCGATTTGTAATTAAATTTTTATCATGTTTGCAATCCAAAGGAATTTCCAAGTTCACTGTGGTTTCTGCAATAGAACTGACTGGTTCTAAAATGCTACTGTGAATAGAAGGCAAAAATTCTTCTTCGATCAAATTTGGGATACCTTCCTCTTTGATTGCATCAATATTGTCGTTTTCTGCTATTAAATCTTGAGAAAACTGCGATAAAACCCTTGACTCTTTCGGTACACCTAGTGCAGTGTGATGCAATTTGGATCCTATGGGAGTGTCATACGATACCGGCTGATCTTCATTAGTTATTGCTTCTAAACTGACGATCGGAGCAAGCGAGCGTTCAAATAGATTGCATTTTTTGGAGTCACCATTTTCAAAACCATCGTTATGTATCGTAGAAGCTGCCGAATTACTTTCAGTCTTATCCGTTGATGGAGTATCACCATTGTCTGGTGAGTTTTTACAGTCATTACTATCACAGAAAATTGGTAATCCCTCAACTGTAGGCGAAAATGCATTTTCCAAATAGCATATATCATCCATCTGATCAGGTGTTAAAATTCCTAAACTGTCATCAAGAGAATTTTCTTCATTGGTCCGACTTAAGGAATTATCATTTGGACTCAAATTCGATTCAAAAGTTCTGGAATGTATAATATGAGATTTCAATTGTAAGCAGAGATCAGATCTGGAATGTGTATTAAACACTTTTTTAATGGGAAAGTTCACTTCCTTTTCACATGAATATTCAAATTCTTTCATAGGTTTGTCATCAAAATTCAAAATGTTAGGTAATCTGTCTGCACTTTTAGTCACTGGGTTATTTGATTTATCCATACTTTGGAAGTTAAAATCAATAACGCCTCCAGATTTTGGTCTATTCCAAACATTCTTCTCTGTAGACTCTTGACATGATGTAGACGTATCTGCTTTTAAATCAAATAA
Source organism: Anania fuscalis (assembly GCA_950371115.1). Taxonomy (NCBI): domain Eukaryota; kingdom Metazoa; phylum Arthropoda; class Insecta; order Lepidoptera; family Crambidae; genus Anania; species Anania fuscalis. The sequence goes on along the minus strand of OX493331.1, from coordinate 9,646,154 downwards.
AAGACTATAAGGCCCTGATTCGTCTTGTTCTTTATCATCAACAAGTTGTGTAATATCATTGATAAATCCTTTTGTTTTCTTGTCCACATTTCGATCTTGTTTTTTTGTTATCGCATTTAACTTTTCTCGTAAATCTAGAATTCTGGGATTTTGTTCCACGACCTTTTCTAAATTTAAGCTCATTTTTGGTATTAATGAAGCATATGATTTGCAAAATAATTGTTCCTTTAAATCATTTGGTTGTTTGATTTCAGCATTTTGTGATTGTCCAGCTGCAGCTTCTGCCACTCTTTTGACATCGACGGAATCTAGCGATCCAAAACTTTTAATCTTAGAATGGTTACTGGAGTAGAGTCCACGCAGTTCTATTGCTCGTAACTTGCCATTGCGGTCAATTGGGATCTGCAAAGAAAAAATTGACATTATTTAGCACGATACGATAAAATATTTAGTCAAAATACAAATAAAGCACCTTGAAAGAAATATTTGATTTTTTCGACTAGTTATGTACAAGACTAGTCAATGTGAGCGTGCGAGTCAAACTTGAACCTACATTAACTAAATGTGCCAGTCCGACAGTTGCTCGGCACGGTTCAGAGAACAGTCACGCATGGTGGTCCCAATGCACTCATACAGTACGCAGCTAAGTTTGCTGCTGTTTTTGAACCTTATTTATACTAAACTAAGTAACTTACTGTTAAAAGCATGCATAAAGTGTGCGCATAGTCGCCGTTACTGCCCGATTACAATGAAATACGCTAATTCTACTAAGAACAAATATAAAAGCTAGATGTTATTTATCTTTGCAAGTTAATTTAACTGAGGTCACTAAAGGTAAAGGCAACTCGAAAAATGAACTTTGTTGCCAGTGGATTCACGAATATGAGTGCTCACTGGCCTATAATCTTGAAACCTTAAGTACATTTGATAACTATATTAAAAAAAAAACTAGGAAATACTTAACCATAAGCGCTAAACAGACCTTAGCAATGTTTTATTCGTCAAACTCTTATAGTTAATATATAAGTATATTATTTTAAAGTCGCATTTATTCCAGTAAATACATAGGTATGTAACGTTTATGCTCAAACACAAAATTAACTATTTTCTTTCAGTATACAGTTATTAGACTGTCAGATCAAAACTGCAATGAAATTTTATTCGAGAGTCGTAGAATAGAGTTCCTAATAAGCATTACTGGCGCTTAATAAGCGAAAAGGATACCTAGGAGAATTCCGTGTGTAAGTGCGAGGTATCAGAGCGCAAAGTCACGAATGCGAATACAAAGAATTGCAGACGGACGGACAAATAAATTATCCCGGCTGGGAGAGCTTGCTTCGCAGCCTGATTCCGACGAGGATTGTGGTGTTACCTGCCTGACTCCTTTTCCCGACTCTGTTTTTGGCAACCCGATTCTGTCAGATGCATGAAAAAAAATACAAAACCTGCTACTTATACTAATTATTTAGATCATCATTATCACTGTTCTTTGGAGCTACAAAGGTCAATAATTTTGCTTAGATTAAAAAAAAATCACACCAAATTCACTTTTGTAAATGCTAAAAGAATAGGTTTGCTCGTTTAGGGTTCCGTACCTCAAAAGGGAAAAACGGAACCCTTATAAGATCACTTTGTTGTCCGTCCGTCCGTCGTGTCTGTCAAGACCCTTTAGTGCCAGAAGGTGTGAAGGTATCGAGTTGAAATTTAAATGATATACTCAAGTCTACGGTCTCTTGAAGCTGTGAAAAAATCAAACTTTTAAGTTAACTTGAAAAAAAGATACAACCGTTTATGTTGCAAAAAACGCATATTTCGACACATCAAAGGAATCAAAATGTAAAGAGTATTTCCCGTTGTCCTAGAACTATGAAATTTGGCAAGAAACACCGTCTTGTAACTAAAAATCTAAAAACTGTATATTTGTAATTAAATCATAAGAGAACGAGGTCTTTATGCAAGGAACAATTTTTGCTCCAAAGGACTTTGTTGAAACTCGCTTACGAATCAAAACACATTTGAAAATTACCAAAATTTATCTGCTATTTTTTTATTAATCCACATTTATCAGAATATGGGAACGGACACTTCTGCATTGTGAAATCAATTTTAAAAGGATTTTTATGATTTTTTACACAAACTTTATTTATACCAGCTGTGCTCACTGATCAAATAATACTTGTGCTTATCAAAAAAGCCCAGGCTTCTGAGTTCTGTATTTGTCCAATGTCACAATACCTTCATTAACTTAATTTAATTAAGTCTTATCCTTCGCGCATGTTTTATCTGGAAAAACTGATACTGTAGATACTGAGAACAGTATCTATCCAATATCGATTCCATCCTTAGATCAAGCCTTGAAAAAATTCTAAATTTACAGATCTCCAATGATTCTTGGTCGCATTTGCTTTGGTGGTATCGGTATTCGCAACATTTCAAGCGTCGCCCCCCCCACCTTTCTCTCCTCTCTTCATAGTACATCTGGTCTAGCCTTAAACATCTTTAATCATCTTCGTCATCTCTCTGAGTTGAGACTGGCTGAGGAAGCCTGGCGTTGTCTCTGTCCCAGTGAGGATTTCCCAAAGGAACGAAACCTTCAAAAACTTTGGGATGTTCCCCTGGCGAGGGAGACCTTTAATTGTTTAGTCCAAAATTCCGTCAGTGACTGTGTTCGTGCTAGGCTCTTGGCAGTTTCTTGTATGGAATCCGGCCACTGGCTTAACGCCCTTCCATCAAAAAACCTTGGCACACTCCTCGACAGCGAATCATTTCGGATGTGTGTGGGCTTGCGTCTTGGGGCTCCAGTTTGTGAGCCACACCCGTGTCCCTGTGGCAAGGAGGTGGACAGACTCGGTCTTCACTGTCTCTGTTGTTAGCAAAGCGCTGGGCGTTTCGCCCGCCATGCGGCTCTCAATCACGCCATAAAGAGAGCTCTTGCCAGCATCGCCATTCCTTCCACACTGGAACCTCGAGGGTTGGTGCGTGATGACGGCAAGAGACCGGATGGTTTCACGCTCGTTCCCTGGGAGCGGGGACGGGCTTTAGTATGGGACGCAACTTGTGTCGATACTTTAGCCCCTTCTCATCTTAGGGAATCTGCCGTAAAAGCTGGAGCTGCAGCGGAGTCCGCAGAAAATGCCAAGCGGCGCAAATACGAGTCACTTACAAGTGACACGTGTTTGCGCCATTTGGTGTTGAGACTTTTGGACCGTGGGGACCGAGTGCAAAATTACTTTTTGGTAAAATAGCCCCTAAATTAATGACGATTTCGGAAAATAAAAATGCTGGCTCGTTCCTCGCTCAAAGGCTAAGTATAACTATTCAGCGAGGAAACGCTGCAAGCATTCTCGCCCCCTTGCCTCATGGACACGCGTTTATTTTTGAGTAGTTTATTTTTTATTTTAGGTAAGTTTAGTAATAGAAATGAAATTGTTGTTTTTTATAAGTCTTTAAACCCAATAAAGTATCATTTATTTAATTAATAATTAGTAAATATATTGAATAGACTTATGATTATTATTTGCTTCAGAGATATGGAATACTCTGAAATCGACGGTTTTCATTTAATAAAATCTAGATTGTTTTACCCTCATTGGCTAAATCAGCTTTGTGCCACGCAAAAAGAAACTCAGCAACCGTTGATTCTATGTAGTATTCTTTCATTATTATTTGATCAGTGCCATTGAGAGATGACAAGACAAACGTTAAAATTTTCCTATATTTTAGTGTACTTTGTGGTTAAAATAGCCAGTGAAATAGACGTAGGTGTAACCGTTTTCTTTTGAAAAAAATAAATATTATATTTTTTCGGAATCGAAGTGCATATTGTTTGGTGATAGTTTTCATAAATTACGACTTGGGTCTAACGACGTATTTGATCGGTACCCCTTTTTAGTGACTTGACTGGCTTGTGTTCACTACGGACTCTAGTTTCACGGACCAGCTATGGAATCTACATTTTGTATGAATTGTGGTTCAGCTAGTGGCTCTACGTTGCTGGAAGATGAACAGATTCTTATTACTTCTCAGCTGATACCGGCTATGGTGACCGTTACTAAATTAGCAGACTACATCATCCTAATCTGTGAGTAAATGTGGGCGGAAATTGGCTGCATGCACGTGAGGAAACGTCAACTTAATTATAAAAGATTGCTTTTAGCCTTTACAGCATCGCGTTTCGCATCCAATTCCGATTTTGTCTGCTCTACAAGGTCATTAACGAGTTAGAGACTAGGTATCAACCCCTCTGTACAATTCTTTGCTCATATTCTTCTTTGTTAATATGCTATTAACATTATATTAGCAATATTGTTTCTTTTCAATAAAACATAACTTAAATATCACTATAATAAAGCTAATAATTAAGTTCTCAGAAGTTTCCGTAATTAATTATTTTTCTTACATACAAAAACATATCATTTCGAACATAGAAAGGTACTTTTATCAATGTTTATTCTTAAGCGAACAGTTAATAAACCCAGAACAATGTCCCTAATTTGTACGGCACCCTCGATGGGCGAGCTCGACTTGCACTTGTCCGGTTTTTTGTTTACTTTTAACGTAACTCACATGGTTAGTAGAACTTTGAACAAAGTAAAATGTAGGTAACGAGTATCACCTTATCAGCAGTAGGTAAAAGGGAATGCGCAACGGTGTTATCACTGATTGTTTAAACAAAGTTACGCCTTGGTGCTAACAAAAACACTTAATTATTAGATATCTGTTAGAAACAAATGACTTGATCAAGAAACAGGTAAAAACAATTTGATACTCGATTAATACTGAATACACGTATTGTTTTTGACCTTTGAATTCCGAGGAAGGTAACAAATATGTATACGGTATTGTTTTGAAGGATGAATAAACTATGTCTAACTTCAGACAAAACGAATTGGTACCTACGTATGACAACATTTGAATACAGTGAATACTTAATGAAACAGTTTACATACATATTACGACGTAAGTTTGTAGTTTAATCCATCATATCGATGGTACAAAACTATAAAATAAACGTTAGGAATATTCTATAAAATTAGTTTTATTACTTAATTCATAAATAAACAATGAATAGCAAAACGGATAATACCATATCTGTCTATAGATATTGCTGAAACACTTTGGCTTTAAGTCAAATGCGTCGATAACGGTGTTTATCATCCATACCAAACTAAGCGGCTAAGCGCCGCCGGATTAAGAAAGCAGGTTAGATACTTAGTGATGGAAAACACTGACACATTCTAAAATCCTATTATTTTGTATCTAATTAGCAAGCCATTCTTAGATTGTATAACAGTAGAATTACGGAATTACCTATGCTCTACCTATTTCGGTTTAGCTAGATAACCTTCTACTATAGGTATTAAGTGTAGGTAATGCAGTATGAACCGGATTTAAGCACTATTAACTTATAACATCACCTAAAATATGAAGGAAAAACATATGCAAACTAAGTATTTTTGTTACTGATTATAAGAAATCCATCTCATTTGAATATTAAAACATTCTTATTTAAATAAAAAATAAAGGTATGATTTTATCAAGATTGATTTTAATAAATGGTTTTGGTTTGCGAAATAAGATTAAAACTACTAAACTTGTATCGCAAAAATAACGCTGCGTTTTTGTATTAAGTATTTTTTTTATTTTATCTTCCAATCAAAACCGGTAATCATGTAATTAACATTTAACATTTTGTTGCTTTTGCCGGTTAGCCACGAAAGGTCACTTTAACAAAACTATTTTATGTTATGGAAAAAAAAACAGACAAAAGGTTTTACTTCAACCTTTACCGTTATATTTCTCGTAATTTAGTTTTATACCATACTTTAATATACCTAGGCCTAAGTTTACTTTGTGTTTTTTTCTATTTAAATTAAATTAATAATATTTGTAAATATACCTATTAAAACTAGATATATCAAACAATATTTTTACATCAGGAAGTCTATAAACTCTATCAAACAAACTTTTCCCGTGAGTCGAGAAAATTGCACTAAAAACTCCACAGTATTTTGCGGCATGCGGCATTGAATGTTCTTTCACTTTGGCATTGCAAATTAATTGAATTCTAATTGATTTATCGAATTTAGAAACGGGCTGAACACCCCGAGCCGAACCCATAATACTAAGAATACACATTTCGTAGGTTAGCCCAGCCCATAAATTGTTCTGTGGGTTAGCCTGACTTACAGACAGACAAACACCGGAGGACTTCATTTTTATGTTACCTTTAAAGACTTGTCTGTCTACGGATGTAGGAACCTAACATTTTTGTTTAGTTTATAATTAATATTTAAAATATATATTTTGATATGATTTATCAGTTTGTCTGTTGCTTTCCAATCCATTTTTTTTGTGAATGTGTGCCCAATGAGGTACGTACCTAAGTAGGAAAACTATACCCATTTACGCACTAACTGAGTACTGACTACCATAACCTTGGTCGGTTATGAAATGGTGTAAGGCACAACACAACACAATACAAGTGCAGGTACTTGTACAGAGAACTAATGAAGCGTTTCTAAAACCCGCATACCTAACTTCCTATTTCGAATGAAATCGATCCGGTAGATTGCGAATATTGCGATTTGCTCGTTAATTACCTAATATTAAAAAAGCAATTGTATTATTAAAAATTACACATCATTTACAAATCTTTACATACTATTAACGATTACAGATAATAACCAAAACTTGGTTATGTTTGTTTGTTTGCTCAGCTGGCTTTTATGGCATGATGAGATCATTAAATGTACATAGATTAGGCCTATAGCAGTTCGTTGTGATTCTTTAAATTCCAAAGTGTTTTCAGTGTTCGTATAGGGTTTAGGCTTAGAGCATGGTTTAGGCACCATTGCAAGTAGAAGAATATTTTTTGCATATCACACAAAAAAAAAACCATGAAAAACATGACTATTACATATTTATTTATAAGTTTTTTTTTTAATTGCAATAGAACAGACAGAGGAGCAACCTCTTCCATGTCCATCTTCAGGTAGTTGCTAAACAAGTAAATATGTAATTTCCCAACAGTCCAATCAATAAAGTAGTTGTAGAGTGCGTGAGCGAAAACCTAAGCAATTTCTTTAGAAACTTATTCAGGGTGCTCAGGAAAAAAAACATACTAAAAATCCTGACGTCTAGGAGGTGAGCCGGAAGGAGGGATGGGTGACAAAGGTCTCAATTTTTCGTTTTTCACCAATCTCTGAAAAATGGTGCATTGTAGCGATTAATGTTCTAAGATGGAATGAAAGCTTATACATTTTTCTATAACTTTTTTCATATTCCTAACCATTTTTGAACTACATGCTCCAAAAAAGCTTTCATCCCATCATAGAACATTAATCTCTACAACGCACCATTTTTGAGATGTTGGTGAAAAACCTAAAATTTCTCAATTTTCCTTGACCTTGTCACCCCTCCGGCTCACCTCCTAGACGTCGGGATTTTCAGTGTGTTTTCTCCGCACACTGGATAAGTTTCAGATTCTGAAGAAATCGCTTAGGTTCCCGCTGACGCACTCAACTCTCTTTTGAGTCATTCTTTGACTGAACTACAAAGATTTATCCAATAACAAACTTCTAGCACTGTTGCTATCACCTTTTATCACCACTGATCTCCGAAACTACTGAGTCTAAAATTTTGAAAATAAAATACAAAATATAGTTTATTGCTTGTAGAATTACAGGAAAAGAATTCTATTAATTAAAAATAAAGTGGCAAGGCGCACACATTTGACTTTGGCATTGTATAGAACCCTCTCCACGCGAGTTCAACTCGCACATGGTTGGTTTTTTTACTGGCGTCTGGCCGGTTTGCTTAAGTAACAATTATTTTTTAACTGAAGTGGAATGAAAATTCATTTGAAAATTGGTTAAACACATAAAGGTATGATTCCGAACTCAGCAGTACGCAGCAGTGCTGCTAAGTTCGGAATCATACCTTTAAAGTAAAGAAACCGATGTGTGGTATTTAAAATTTAATAATAAAAACACTTGATATTTGACTAGGAAACCTGTTTACTTTTCCGCTTATGTCTTATTTAAATTAAATAAACTTTTTCGTACCTTCCTGTGGTATTATATTTAATTTGTATGCATAACTAACATCATCTAGCATAAAACAAAATTAATGATACGTGGCCACAAAAAAGTAATGCGAAACGGTAAAAATTACACCTACGCAGTACGCATCATCATGAGGTCATTTACAATTTTCCGCTAAATTTTCAAAAATCCACAGGCATTGTATAAAACTAAAGAATAATGTGAAAGATTTAGTAAACTTATGGATATCCATTATTATGATTATTTCAAGGCCTGTCTGTCGTTCGAGTAGAATGGCAATTTGTATGGTTCACACGATTTTACATTCTACATTTCAAGCAAACTTGAAAAATGACCGACGTCATCCAAGTTCAGTCTGACGCCTCATTTAACATTTCCAATATGACCTAAGTCATATATTTTTCAACTCGACTTGAGTAGAAACTTAGGTTTGACTACAATCTCCGAGTGCTACATTTAAGTAAGTAAGTAGATATAATACACTACTATCAAATGACGTTCACGTCTTGACCTTATTCGCGATGATCTAATAACAGCGGATGATGTTAATGAATCTAATTTCATCTCGCCTAAACTGTTCAATTCACTTGAACTGCTTGTGTAAATCCTTAATTACCTACTTTACTCAAAATTCGCATACTAAACAATACCTCTCAATAAAACAGGTCGATATGTTGTCGAATCTTTGCAGTACATGAATAAGACCGCATTTTACAATCGTGAGAGTATTCACAATTACAAAAAAAAATACCACCCGTTACTTAGTTAGCTAGAATTTGGAATTTGAGATCGTGCGAAAAATGTATTCACCTGAATGGGATAATGATTCCCAAGCACAAAAAGCGACTAAATGTATTACAGTGAAAAACAGAATAGAAGTTTTCTTCTGTTCTCATTAAATAATCAGTCATCCAATAGATAATAGTCACCTAAATGACTAACTTGAACTGAAGGAAATGGCTTCCATTATTGTAAAAGTTTAAAGCCATCAAGAATCTCTTATTATGATGGCTCTTTTCTTTACACGTGTTTCTGTTATAAGTAATTGTGTGGGATAATTATATGGCATAAAATGAAGTTGATAATATGTTACATGCTGTCAAAATAAATTTGGAACTTACACTTAAGTGTATGAGCCGCACAAGACAACGATCTCGTCTCGAAGTAAGGGTCACTTTTAGCCAAGGGCGGCTTCCAGCCAATTTCCAAAGATTTTTTTTTTGAATGAAACCGAAAAGGAAACTCCGATTTACTAAGTTAATCAGGACGTCATAAATAATAATAAAATATTTATCTCAATTATTTAAATATTCCGAAACTTTAGTAGGTAAGTCGTCACCGCTTTACTTTTCCACATCTATCCTGTAAATTTTTGTTTTTTTTTAGGATTTCCATGCAAGGTTTAATTAAAGATAAATAACACTTGAAAAAAAAACCATCGACCCCACTATGCCGGGCGAGTGCTTTACCAACTAAGCTACCGAGGACGTCATGTGACACGATAAATTTTTCAAGTGTTTCTACTCGCTGTCGAAGCCAGCGTATCTCTGATCAATGTTGTAGCTATATGTATAGCCAATAGTCAAATATTTGTAAAAATATTTCTATCGGGTGTTGACAGGTAGTATACTACTCAGCTATACATATAGCTACAACATTGATCAGAGATACGCTGGCTTCGACAGCGAGTAGCAACACTTAAGAAATTTCATCGTGTCACGTGACGTCCTCGGTAGCTTAGTTGGTAAAGCACTCGCCCGGCATGCGATGGGACGTGGGTTCGAGTCCCACCTGAGGTCGATTGTTTTTTTTTCAAGTGTTATTTATCTTTAATCACATCTATCCTATTATTAAAACGACACTTCCACTTACACGAAGATATTAACGAAACTCATCTCAGATATGATTTTAAATAGAAAGCTGATATGTCCTCTCGAAATGAATGATGAATAAGTAGGTACGTAAATAAAGCAAATTACCAAGCCGGTGTGTCATGATTATCTTGCTTGCTGTAATCGGTAGTCATAGGTGATGTAATATTAGAAACCACTTGTTTGTGCAAACGTGAACCTACCGCACGATGTCAATCAAATTATACATATAAATGTAATTATAATAGCTAGTTTTTTATTTTTTATTTGTAGGTATTTAACTACTTAGAATTATATTAATTGCGGTTTTTAGACTAACCAAGTTTGTGTAACTAATAAAACCATATTTTTTGTCATTTTCCTAAAGTATATTCATTCAAAGCACTAGTATGTGCATTAAAATTATGTAGAAGTAACATTTCCTTAAAGAGATGCTATTATTAATACGGTCGACGTCTTTCCACTTATAGAATCAAACCTTGACCATCGTGAATTGACGTTGCTATTAATACATTTTTTTAATGGGTACCGAGTCAGATACATCAACAATAAAACACGAAAACTATTTTAAAATGTAGCATCAATAACTTTACACGTAAACTATAAGAAGTGTTAAGGAAATAAAATTAAATTAAAGTCATGAACTAAAATTTAATATTGATTGGTTTATTATTACATTCTGTCAAAAAAGTTTCGAGAATTGATGATTTGTTTATGGTCCCAAATTCAAATTATATTTTTTTTTTGCTGTTGTAAGATTGGCACAACTGTTTTCCATTTTGGCGCGGAGTTTGAGTTACATCTGATAATAAGATTAAATTCAGTATTGTTTTTAGTTATACCATATCTAGTGTGTATTGCGAATTTCATAATAGACAAAAACATCGAACAAAGAGTTTGTCTTAAATTTTGCATCGCCAATGGAATTTCGTGTTCGGAGTCTCTGAAAATGTAACAGAAGGCTTACGGTGAATCGACTTTATCAAAAACATTTATGAGTGGTACAATTGTTAGTTTAAGGTTAATTACTATCAAAAATGTCTAATTCAAATGGTAAAGACGAGTGAAATATTCATTCAACCCCGCCGGAAATACTTATCGAGGCATACTTATTCAAAATTCAGAGCAAAATACTACGAAACATTCAATCAGTGAAAAAACAGCATACTCCCAAAGTCATATTCGGAGAAGGTATTTTTAGTTAGTTTTTTTACCTCGCAATTGTGTTGAAAAACGTCGTATGCAACTCGTGTGTAATGACCAACTTAGCACACTCGTATCATAATGTACTATTAACAAAAATATTAAACCACCGAAAAACTAAAAACCAAAAAATAATAAACTTTTTTACATTAAACCACTCTTAAGCTCGCGTCGCGCTGACATGTGTGCGCGGGCCATTGTTATATCAATTATTGTCTTATTTTCCGAGCATACAAGTTAATAACTAAGTTCCTTAACTAATATAAGTATACCTAATCAGTTCTTTTAGGAGTCGGTGCGAAGCGTTCAAAAGCGGTCGAGATGTGATGGAAGATTTGCCTCGCTCTGGTAGGCCATCAACGTCTGCTACTGAGTGGCGCCTTCCAACTTAACCGAAACCGAAGAAACCGCGCCAAACTCGATCGAAATTCAAAGTCATGTTGACTGTTTTCTTTGACTGTCGCGATGTTGTGCACTCAGAATTCTTGCCAGAAGGTCAAACGATAAAAAAAAGAGTATTATTTAAGCGTTATGCGGCGTTTAAGAGCAAATTAGAAAAAAAAGGCCAGATTTGTGGAATGAAAATTCTTGGATTTTGCACCACAATAATGCGCCTTCCCACAAGGCCATAATTGTGAACGAATTTTTGACCAAAAACTCAAGAAATACCATAGAGGAGCCACCTTATTCACCAGATATGGCTTCAGCCGACTTCTTTCTTTTTCCTAAACTCAAATTACCACTTCGTGGCACCCGGTTTCATTCGGTAGAAGACATACCGGAAAAACCGTTTAAAAACTGTTTTGATGATTGGATTATTCGTTGGCGTAAGTGTATCGCTTCTGAAGGAGCATACTTTTAAGGTGATAAAATAAATTTGGATGAATAACTAACATTTTGTGTATTATTAATCCTTTCCCGGTACCGGTAATGGATATCCATAAGTTTACTAAATCTTTCACATTATTCTTTAGTTTTATACAATGCCTGTGGATTTTTAAAAAATTTAGCGGAAAATTGTTAATGACCTCATGATGATGCGTACTGCGTAGGTGTAATTTTTACCGTTTCGCATTACTTTTTTGTGGCCACGTATCATTAATTTTGTTTTATGCTAGATGATGTTAGTTATGCATACAAATTAAATATAATTCCACAGGAAGGTACGAAAAAGTTTATTTAATTTAAATAAGACATAAGCGGAAAGTTTTTGAAAAGTTAATGGTTTTTGTTTCGAACGAACACTAACTTTAAAAAGTTAGTGTAAGTATGGTCAATTTTGGTATTACATATAAGAAAGGTAAACTCAAATACTTTCGAAACAATGCATATTAAACACTGTTTAATAAGGGTTGCTTAACTAATTTATCAAAAATTGCGAAAGAAGTAATGAAATAGATAAGTTTGTAGACACAGGTTTTCAACGATTGAAAACGTCATCAGGGACCCTGATATTGCCTTTTTTACTATGATAGTAGGTTCTCTGGTGCATTGTACGTATTTTCTATCCGTATTGGCTGCACTGATATCGTTTTACCTTTCGCACACACACAAAATGTACCTTAATGCGTAGATTAGCCTTGAATAGGGTCCTCAAGTGAGTAATGTTAAATCCTAAAATTTTTAACGTACAGTGACAATTTTGATATCGTTAGATAGGTAAACTCAAATACTTTCAAAATAATGCAAATGAAAAACTGTTTAATGGGGGTTATTTTATTGTAATCTGCAAAAATTACAAAAAAATGGTTTTTGTTTCGAAAATAATTTTATAAATGGTCTTTTTACTAGCTGAAATGGGCATAATCATCAAAAATTAAGTCTTAATCTCTAAATATCTTGTGCTATTTCTGTCATGTTTCTGCGGCACATGAAACCTTAGTTATGGTCTAAAATGTTAAGCAGACCGGAATTCATTCGAAAAAAAAACAAAATGGCTGCTATTTATTGAGGGTAGGAGTTTGCACCCCAAATTATTTTTTTTGTCGATAAAATTAGATATCCTTCTTAGCCTTAACGGATTAGAACTACCGCCCCTATCACATTGTATATATAATAAGAGATTAGACTTTCTCTGATCTGAGAAAAAAGTCTAAGCAACACATACTATTTCAAATTATTAAATCAATTAATATATTATTTCTCACCAAGTAGGTAATACCTATGTAAACTTTTTTGATCTAGATGACATTTTTTTTAGTAAACTCGATTTTTTTTTACAACCGTCCAGTGGTTGTTAAAAAAATCGAGTTTCATTTGTTTTAAAAGCGAATGCATTTGTTCGAATTGTATAGCGTTTTCATTGCTTATACTAATAAAATTTAGTATTCTGTACATTGATGTAAAAAGTAAAGATACGGCTGACAGAACAAATCGCCTTGCATTTCCTCCATACATGACACACTAACCCCATCTGTTAGACTTTAATGTCAACTGTCAAATAGCATCATAGAGTAACCACAAATTTACTCTTATGTAACCTTGTAAGAGCGGCTTATAACGAAAGAGGAACTAAGAAAAAAGTTTTATTTCACAGATGTTATATTTAAAGTAGTATCAGAGTAAATACAACTATTTGCTTTTTTAAATTAAATACGTCAACATGAATTAAGGTAAAATAAAATAATCTTTATTTGCTTAAACACGGTATGCATAGGTGTTTTAAAATGAACGTACCAAGCATGTTTAGCCAACACAAGACATGCAAATTAAATATAAAATTGAACTAAAATGAAATATAAAATTAATCTAAAAGTGCAGTGCAGATTACAATAAAATAACCCCCATTAAACAGTTTTTCATTTGCATTATTTTGAAAGTATTTGAGTTTACCTATCTAACGATACCAAAATTGTCACTGTACGTTAAAAATTTTAGGATTTAACATTACTCACTTGAGGACCCTATTCAAGGCTAATCTACGCATTAAGGTACATTTTGTGTGTGTGCGAAAGGTAAAACGATATCAGTGCAGCCAATACGGATAGAAAATACGTACAATGCACCAGAGAACCTACTATCATAGTAAAAAAGGCAATATCAGGGTCCCTGATGACGTTTTCAATCGTTGAAAACCTGTGTCTACAAACTTATCTATTTCATTACTTCTTTCGCAATTTTTGATAAATTAGTTAAGCAACCCTTATTAAACAGTGTTTAATATGCATTGTTTCGAAAGTATTTGAGTTTACCTTTCTTATATGTAATACCAAAATTGACCATACTTACATTAACAAAATTAAGAACGAACGGTCGTTTATAAGCGTAGAGTTTTAAGCTTTTAATAAAAGAACTAAAAACTTATTTTATCACTTAAGATAGGATTTTTTTTTATATTGAGCAATGGAGGACTTAAAAGTTTTAAATTAATACAATAATTGTTCAAAATGACCTTTGTTGTAAGCTTTGTTAGCAAGCGGTTGAGTGCTCCATTTTAACATACAGTGATTCGACCGAAGTTCATTTTAAGCGTTTCGAACAGTTTATTAATTAATTTATGGATCACATTTTAGATAATAAAACATATCGCCAACATTAATTATTCAAATCAAAAAATAAACATAATTAAAGTGATAAAATAAGATTTTTGTCCTTTTATTTAAAGCTAAAAACTGAACATTAACAACGACCGTTCTTTCTTAATTTTGTTAATGTAAGTATGGTCAATTTTGGTATTAAAAGAAAGGTAAACTCAAATACTTTCGAAACAATGCATATCAAATACTGTTTAATAAGGGTTGTTTAACTAATTTATCAAAATTGCATATATTGCAAATGCAAATATGTTTTCAACGATTGAAAACGTCATCAGGGACCTGATATTGCCTTTGTTACTATGATAGTAGGTTCTCTGGTGCATTGTACGTATTTTCTATCCGTATTGGCTGCACTGATATCGTTTTACCTTTCGCAAGCACACAAAATGTACCTTCTTCTTATTATGCGTAGATTAGCCTTGAATAGGGTCCTCAAGTGAGTAATGTGAAATCTATGGTGACAATTTTGATATCGTTAGATAGGTAAACTCAAATACTTTCAAAATAATGCAAATAGAAAACTGTTTAATGGGGTTTATTTTAATGTAATCTGCAAAAAATACAAAAGTATTTGTTTCGAAAATAATTTTATAAATGGTCTTTTTACTAGCTGAAAAAGGCATAATCATCAAAAATTTAGTTGTTGGTCAGTTACTCTGTTCTTTTAGCTATCTTGTGCTATTTCTCTCATATTTCAACGGCACATGAAACCTTTGTTATGGTCTAAACTTCTAAAGTGTTAAGCAGACCGGAATTCATTCAAAAAACCAAAATGGCTGCTATTTATTGAGGGTAGGAGTTTGACACCCCAAATTATTATTTTTGTCGACAAAATTAGATATTCTTAGCCTTAACGGGTTAGAACAACCGGCCCCTATCACATTGTATATATAAATCTCCATTAATATTTCTATGACTTTTTGATGGGTGTATTTGGAGTTTTACACTTTTATTAGGTTATTTTGAAACTTCTTACTTTTAGAACCAATTTTTCCACCAAGTTGTGTTTACCCACTTTTAATTATGGCTGTGCGTACAAACTTATCTCACAATCAAATTTTGAGAAGGCTAAATTTTTTATTGAATTAAATGCTAACAGTTATTGACTTGGTACCTAATAAGGAACTCGTAAGTACTACTTAGTATTACGTTCATAATATTATTCTCATCGTGGCATAAACAATGATAGTAGGTATGGAGTATTGATACGATCTCCTCATCCTTGTTCATTTAACATTGCACGAGTTGAAAGGCTCCACACGCACGCAAAAACGCGCGGAAGGTCAAACGGCGCGGTTTCTAATGCCATCCGCGATTCCTGATTCAATTTGTGTTTCATATATTTAAATTAAGAATAAAAACAATAGTCATAGTCAAAATCTTTTATTTGCAGAAACATACTCGTACATCTCAGCTTGTTTGGATGCCTATTCTCTGTTGCATCTAGTCGGCTCTGTCGTTCAAATTGATATTTAGCTACAAGTTCGAATCCCCATAGCCAAAATTGCAGGCTAATTTTAAAAATAATTTGTACAACTTAGGTCGCTTTTCTATTGAAGAGATAACTAAACTGAAGATACACAATGCTAAGTTTTCAGTTATTGGTATTTTTTTATCCGGCTCCACTGCATCTGAACTTCGTTCCGTTTTTCCGTTCTGTTTCGTTTTTTTAGATAATGGTACGGAACCCTTCGTGCGCGAGTCCGACTTGAACTTGGCCAGTTTTTAGTTCATTCAGGTTAATGTACCAACCAACGATATTATAAACCCAACTTAATGTGAGATAAAACCCCACTTAATTAATCTGGTGCACGTAAGTAGGTATACTAAGTATGTATTGCAATTTTATAGAAAAACATAAGATGTTGATGCTTTACTCACACTATGACGACTATACACGTTACTGGTCATACTGGTCAAAGAGGATGCAGCAAATAAATTTAAGTTTAGTGGGTATAAAATATTGAAAGGTGAGGCAACGGCCGTTAATAATAAATAAATATATAAATAATTGCGGTTCGGCGCCGCATTAATAAGTCACCACCTGATGTAATACAATTAGTCGGAGACTGTGAACCAGGTAATTGACCAATGTTTTTTTTTATCTATAGTGCCTGTAACACTTGCAAGGATAGTATCTATCTGACTACATACTACACAGCCTGTATGTAGCCTGTATATTAATTCAAAAATGCGTTACACTTCTTGGTTTAAATGTGTAACTTCTGCTTAGGAATATCTTGAATCTGTATGCACACACACAAGTTTCATAAGAAAAGCGCCAATATTGTGCACCAAAGGACTGAACCAAAGCTGAAGATGGCTGAGTCGCTGAGTTAAGTTTGCTAATACCTGTGGAAGTATTGGTCTGTTGCTGACTTGATATTTATTAGCCAATACCTGACCATGCGTCTAAAAAAAAATCATACCGGTTCCGGGCAGGTTATACAATCATATTAATATTTAGTTATACGAGGCTTTTTCATCGATTGAACTAAAAAGCGCTTGCATCATTATTTGATTCGTAGTATCGGTTGCGATTGCGAATATGCCAAAATCAGAATTTCGTGAATGCAATCAAGATCTAGGTGTCAGTGGCGCAACACACAAAATGTTTATATTATTTACTAGCAGCCCGTCCCGGCTTCGCACGGGGTAGACAATTATCGCTAATAGTTTCGGCAGCGCATTCGACGAAAGAAATTTTAAGACTCATTCTTCTACACCTTCGGTTACATTGTTCAAATTTTACCAAGGATCCCTAATTTTTTTCAAAATGAAATGTAGCCTATCTCAAATTGGAAGAATGTAGTATTCTATTGGTGAAAGATTTTTTTAAATCGGCCCAGTACTTTTTGAGCCTATTCATTACAAACATACAAACATACAAAAATAGGTACAAATCTTTCCTCTTTATAATATTAGTATAGAAGTATAGATGAATTTGATTAGACTATCATCATTATCGTTATTTTTATTTTTTTTAATTGAGATGGGCTTACTCTTATTATCGTCAAGATCGGTCGTATCAAAGGTCTGAACAACAAAAATTCAACGGTAAAACTAAAAATGCAAAAACAGAATTGCACGCAATTAACCTTTTTGAAATTGAACTAAAGTTACTTGAAAATACTTTAAGTTTAACGATACATAATATTCTTTGCTTAGAGAGTTAGTCTAAATGTTTCAAATGTTACCTAGGTAGGATATAAGGATTATCTGTAAGTACATAGGTGCTTTTCAAAAACAAAACAAAGATTGTGTGTTGACTGAGGATTTTTTTTACAATCCGTGCTTCCAGAAATTCCTTTGTAGAAATCATTGTGAGCACTTAGTTACAATATTGCAAAAGACCAAGTTGTTTTTTTAATATGTAATCATCGCCATTTTAATTAAATTCTGTTGCTCAGAAGTAGCTGATATCATCAATTGAAACAATTGAACTTTTTAATGAATACAGAGATAACGAAGTTTAAATGGACTTCCTAAAAGTGTGGATTTGTGGTGTGAGTTCCTTCGTTTCATAAATTGATAGTAACAATACGTGAGGTGAGATACATCTCGTTACAGGATGTTTGATTTAGGTAATGGTGGGGTGTTAACCAATGTTGGTAGCATACGCCCGAGGTTCGACTTCTTTCTTAGTGCTTACGTCACCGCAAAAAATCTGTCATGGGTCATTGACTTGACTTGGTCCATGGGAACTTTTTGTTTCACGACGTGAGATAATTGAGAAGATTTCAAGATGAGGAAATCTTTCTTGCAAAATATAGGTATTTAAACCCACAGTATTGATATTTCTTCGTTATTTGGAAAAAGGAGATAAGCACATAATTTATGACAATATAAAACACTGCTCTTGTTAATGCCGAAGCTCTAAAAAACACAATCATGATCTGTCCGTGATATTTTCAATATGCTTTTGATTTTAACAAAACTATAACACGTTTGTTTTCTTAAGAGGTCGAAGGTATTTCGAGCATATTTAACGGAATTAGCCCTATTAATCCTAAACGATCGTGTTTTACAGGTGATATACAAGTAAGCAACATTAAAAAAATCGTTTAACACAATCCCAAAACCAAGTACGTGTACCTAGATATCTACATTTCAATAGTAAGTATCAGTAAGTAGGTAAGATAAGTTAACAATAAATTAACCTCGATTCACCCATTCTTAGCGATGAACTACTAGTACTACTACTAGCAGTACTTAGCTACTTTTAGTCCTATAGGTACAAACAAATAGTTAAACAGGCTAATGTTTACGTTAGACGTCATCATATCAAGCGGCAACTGCATCGCCGTTTAATGATTAATTAGTTTATTAATATGGTATTTTATTCTACGACAACAAAGTTAACGATAATATCAATATCAGATCCGTGAATAACAATATGACAACAGTATACTTACTTATATAACACGCTAAAGTAAAATGTTCAGTAGGCAGCGATTCTTTTTAACGTTGAAATGAAAAGCCCATTTTCGCAGCGTCCTTGACAATGGTTTAGCGACTACCTCCAACCTGCTACACTACCCCACAGACTCACCTTAGACATATCGTCAATCTGGTGGTACGCACTCAAAAACTGTATCTTACACTTCCATTTTATGTAGCTCCATTGTAATTATGGTTTAGATTTTTGTTTTAGCACTGGTTAAGAGCGTTATTACTAGTGTCGCATTTTCAAGACGCGGTATCGCGGCGAAGGCCCGATCAATACTGTTGGTATCGTTACCGGCGGATAAGGAAAAAATTCAGTGTACTCGTTGAATTACGCGTGCGCGCGCAAACTGTTGTTGACTGACACGGCGCATGTGTGGGGCTGATGGCCGGAGCGACTACTCCGCGCGCGGAGCAGCGATGATGGCAACACGAGTTACGAGCGGGGTGACTGCGGCAACGTTAATTATGTGGTAGGTATGTAATAGCAGGAGATTAAATTGCGCCGTTTCCACGTTACAATGGATATGCCGACAGTGCTGCAAGGAAATCGAGCAAGTTGATTTAAGCTGTCTAGCTGACTTGCGTAAAAATAAATATCGATACATAGTGCACTCATAGCTATACCTACCTGCCTTAGTATCAGTATTTAAATGGAGGTGTGAGTAGTTGAACTGCAGATAAACCTACTAAGTATAACATTGGAAATAAAAGGCACTACGCTTACCGAATTTTTAAGATTCATGATGAAACCATTGATGATTGTTATGAATATTCTGTTAATTTGTTTCGTCCAATTTGTTGCTTACCCCAAGCTTATAGTCATGCATGCCTACGGTTGGTTGCCTGTCATTATGATGTTCGTTATCAAATAATAATGGCCCTTTTCGGACAGATCTATCGCTGGCAGGCAGCCATTGAAAAGCACCTTTTCCAGCTTATCCGGGCGAGCTTGGCGAGCGCTGCAGGTAGGCCTAACCTAGTAAGATTAACATAACTCACTAACTAGGCGTCTCGACGTGAGAAGTCAGGGCCGGGTTAATGGCAAAGAACAGAAATGTTAATTTATTTCCTAGATCTGTCTCGCAACCGCGATCTAATAAACCGACAGCGCCATCTTTTGGTAGCGCGGGTAGCAGATAGTTTTTGGAATTATGTCCTCATTTTGTGTAGCATGTACTAGCTGTAAACCGCGACTTCTTTAGTTTTCTTAAATTTTCTAATTTTCCGCGCAATTTTTTTTTTTTTTTTTTTCATAAGAACCCTCTCCTGACAAGAACAAACGCAACAAAAAAAGAATTAGCGAAATCGGTCCAGCCGTACACGCGTGATGCCGTGACCAATGAAAATAGGGATTCATTTTTATTATTATACTAGCTGTTGCCCGCGACTTCGTTCCCGTTGTCTTTAGATTTGTATTTTTTTTTTAATTTCCGCGCCTTTTTCTTATATTTTTATTTCATAAGAACCTTCTCCTGTCAATAACAAACACAACAAAAAAAGAATGAGCGAAATCGGTCCAGCCGTTCACGCGTGATGCCGTGACAACGGAAAACGGGTTTCATTTTTATATATATAGATATAAGGTCCTAGTTTACTAGTGTACACTGTACATTCTGTTAACCTGTGACTATATAGGTAAAAAGCAATCGTAAAACCAATTTTCAAATGTGTACCATAAAAACTAAAAAAGTTAAAAATCAAAATCAACAACATTGATTTCATATTGCATAAACTCGTCCTATCTTTGGTACGCTTAACCATCTGATTATCCATCTTATTCGCCCCTCAGAGCGAGAAAGAGTTGAAGATAGAACGAGTTTATGCAATATGAAGTCGATAATGTTATTTTGTATTTTTATTTTTAACTTTTTTAGTTTTCTTGATAGACATTCGTTGGTTATTACAATGGCTTTTCACCTATATAGTCACAGGTTAACAGGATGTACACTAATAAAATCGGACCTTATACACGGTGTTACTTTGCATCCTTGCCATATTCACAGAGATAAAAGTAGGGAACAATACCTATTCTTTAGATAAACTAGAGACTTCCATAAATAAAGTACACTAAGTTTTTAGTAAATTTAGTTTTGCTGTACACATAGGAATAAACCGATTTTGTCTCGAACGGTACGCGATCACTAATCAAGTAATACTACAAAGTCTTTTGTGCCGATGAATAAGAACAGTGATGTGCATGCGTTTCGATAATTACTGTTGTGTTTAATAGATTGTCGATAAAATAAAATACTCAAGATTAAAAAAAAATAGAATTAGGTCTTTCTTTTTTTACTGATTTGTTATCATTGTCAGTGATATAGTTACCTCTGTAAATATGGCAAGGATGCAAAGTAACACCGTGTATATATATATATAATTAAACCCAAATTTTTCGCCAATAGCCAACTATTGGCTTGAAAAATCTGGAAAAATTCATGATAATAGTGATTTTCATGAACTTTTAAGGAAAATTATAGATAGATACTTTTTATTGCACACCACATAAAACACGCAGTACACAGAGAAAAATACATTTTGAATGGGACAATTTAGGCGGTCTTATCGCTTGAAGCGATCTCTTCCAGACAACCTTCAGGTAGAGGACAGTAAGGTAAAACTTGAGAGTGGCAAGCGGTTATAATGGTTTAGATTCTTCTTCTTCTTCTAAGAGTGCCTCTCCAACTAGTGAAGGTCAGCTACCTTTACTGCAAAGCGTTGACGGTCCCTTGCCCAGTGCAGAAGTATACCCGCATTTCCAACTCCTGTCCATTCTTTGATGTTATCCATCCATGCCAGCCTCTTCCTACCAAACCGCAAGGGCAAAAATAACTTTTATACCCTATTTCAACCCATTCAAACTTTCAACATATTCCATGCCCTAGTCAGAATCGATAATTGAGAGTAGCAACAAATTTGCCAACCCAGTAATTCTGTGTTTTGTTGACTACAGGAAGGCTTTTGACTGCGTGGTAGGGACAGGGCTATGGCAAGTTCTGGAGGAGATGGGAGTGCCTTCTCACCTGACGACGCTGATCAGAAAACTATACGAGGACAGCAAAGGCTCAATACGCGTTAAAGAAACTATGTCATATGACTTCAGTTTCCGGAAAGGCGTTCGGCAGGGATGTATTCTTTCTCCAATCCTCTTTAACATCTACAGAGAATGCAATAATTCAGTCCTCAACTCCAAAAAGATGCGTTATTTAAAAAGAACTAACAAAAAACAGTATTTTAATAAAATTTTAAATCAAACTCAGAAGGAAGAAATACTCGAAGTTAGCTCCAGATAAGGTGTATTTGAATAAAATTAAAACAATTGCATAAAATGTGATGTTCAGTTGTTTTCTTAATTTAAAATTATTGCTTTTTAAATTAAATGACGTATAAACCAGCCAGCAACCTTATATGATACTGATATCAAACCTTTTTTTATGTTCCGCTAAATATGCCGGTGTGTGTACTTACAGATGAAAATTAACATTGTACTTTAGCACATAACATGTTTCTGATCTTTTTACCCGACTGCCAAACGAGGGTTATGTTTTTCGAGCGTATGTATGTAAGTACGTCTATTTCTTTGGCACGCCCTACAGCCTAAACCGTTTAACGGATATTAAAGTATTAGGTTGGGGAAAAAGTCTTTACGCATTATAGTATGTATGAACTTGTAATAAAATCTCTTTGGCTGTACTATGTATTTGTATCTAGCTGGTTTTGGTATCATTAAAAGTTTAAATTGAAAATTATTAAAAGAAGATAATTCCAAATACAAATAAGAAAATGTGTGTTTTTCATTTGTTTTTCGTACTGTCAAGATGAGTGAATCTAATGAAAAAGTTGCAGAATCGCTGGGTCAAGTGTACCGAGCTAAAAGGAGACTATGTTGAAAAGTAAATAGCCACATTTCCAAAATTTTCGTTTTCCTTTTGTAGGCTAAGTACTTGTCGGACCACTCTCGTATAGACGTCTCAAAAGGTGTGCAAGATGTTTTAGTGTGCCCATATCCAGCAAGGTCTTCCATAATACCGGCCATTTCACCGAGTCGAATGCTTTGGAGAAATCAACAAAGCAAAGGAATACGAGCTTATTGAATTATCTTGACTTCTCGATGATCTTGCGTACGATGAGAATTTGTTCTTGAGTGGCCTTCCCCTTTACAAAACCGGCTTGTTCCGGAGCAATCTCCTTAGACAGGTAAGTTTTTAATCGCTCGTTGAGAATACATAATTGTTACATTTCTTCGTCGAGCCTTTCTTGTGTAGGGGTGTGAATACGGTATGTGTCCATTCCGAAGGCCAAACTCCTGTCTGCCATACCTAGTTGCAGATAAGATGAAACATCTAATCGCCACGTTCTCCTAAGACTTAATTGTCTCTATAGAAATTGCATCTCTACCAGTTGCTTTTTTTGCTTTTTAGGTGTTTTATGGCAGCTTTTACTTCGGACAGAAGGATATCTGGTTCCAAATTCTCTTGTTCTGGGTCTGTACTTTCAAACTGTCGCAACTGCGGGTTCAGAAATAATGACTATCAGTAGCTCTTCCACGTTTCAGAGATTTGTTCCAGTTCTGTTACTGATACTGAATTTTGTTATAAAGATCTTTAAAAGACTCATGCTTCATAGCGTGTTTTTCGACCTCTTCACAAATGCTACGAAGGTGGGAATTGTGGTCTGAAATATCTATGGTGTTCTGTAAGCTCGTAATTAGCCTCCTGCCCGGAAACTGAATGGGAGTAGTTTTTATAAGCGCCCGGGGCGCGTATATGGCTTTCCGTTATCATCTCTTCCCCTCGATGTGAGACGACGTCGATACGCCTTTTCTAACCAATAACGTCTGGAAACTCGTATTCACCTGGTCACTGGAAGGGACGTGATAGTTACGGCTTTTCAGCTACAAATTCTTTAGAAACCCGTGTTCACCATGTAAACTAAAGATCGTCGTGATAGATATGCGTTTTTTAAGTTATATGCGCGTATTACCGCCAAAAACCCGTAGCGAGCTCGTCATTAGGAAGTGATAAATATGCTAAACAGCTCCATTGCATGGAATTTGCTTGAGAATAAGTTGATAATAGCAATCTCTATTTTCGTTCCTATTGTTTCACTAGCTTACAGCTCTATTGCATGCATAGGTTAAGGGGTGAAATTGGCTGTTAACAGGAGATGAAAAAAAATGCTGAGAATATTATGAAGAAAATTTCGTTATCAATCTGTCCTTTTCTTGCACAAAAATAACATCGCGGTTGTTTGCGCTGTCGTAAGTCTTACTAGTGCGCTGAAATTGGTTTGGCACGTGCGCTGTTGTCCTATTGTGGTAGTTGTTTTTGGAGATTTGAATTAGTGCATATTATTTAACGGCTATGCGTGATAAAAAAATTGTAAAAAGGTATTTTACCGCGCGTCACCGCCATCACTCCTGCCCCCCGCACCCCTGTGCCGTCTGTCTTCTTTGTGCATTCAAACTGGCGCTAAAAAGAAACATAGTTTTGCAGACATAGTCGCTAGCAAGCAACCTACTGCCACCCTACAGCCGACGTTGGCCAGCAAGCCAACAGAGGTCGATACTCAAAACAGAGATGAAGATGACTTTGTCGAAGTTAAGAAGAGGACACGACGGCCGCGCAACAGTCAGAATCGTTGCGGTACCTATTAGGTGTGGGACCCAACTTTCTGTTACGCGCTGCTATACCTGTCACGGCCCTGTACCTGTCTCGCCTGCACTATACCACCAAGTCGCAGGACATTGTGGAGCACATTAAGGTCAAGAGTAATCTTGAGTTAAGGGTTGCTCCTCTGGAGTCGAGACACAACGCGAGTTTTAATGCTTTCGTTGTGTTAGTACCGACAAGCAAGCTGGACGCGTTCCTCAAGAAAGAATTCTGGCCGAAAGGTGTTGTTTATCGTCGCTTCCGTGGAAGATTGCCGGTTGACACCACCAGATAGGCTCCGATAACGAAACCCTAATAATTAATATTTAAAAAAAAATGAAAACTAATTATTATTATTATTATTGTATGTTAGTCTTTAAGGTATTTATTATATGGGCCTTTTATTATATTGTCATCTGTAATATTTGTTGCCTGAAATAAATGATATATTATTATTATTATTTTCAATGGATGGTCTTCATCATCATTAATTACGTGTACTTACGTAACAATATGTTTTGATCATACATTTTATTATTCAACGTCGTCCCACATCGAGGGCACGAGGTGATAACGGAAAGCCATATTCGCGCCCGGGGCGCGCGCACATGGCGCTGCGTTTCGGGCGCTCTGCTAAATTGTATGAGTTGTATGCAACGTATTATGTCAAGCGTCGGGCGATTCGTCAATTATTATTTTTTTGTTTTCTCTTGCCATTTATCTGTTTTAACAATACCTAAAACAACTACAGTAGAAGTAAACATGTTCATGGCTCAAAAGAACAACGAAGTGTGGTCAACAGATTAGTCAGTTTGTGTGGTCATACTCGTAGTATCGCGTTTGACGTGCATATGACATTGGTGACGTACTTACGTTGGCTTCGTGCGCGCGTCGGGCGCGCCCCCTACGCGCGTCCGATTCGCAGCGCCTCGGGCGCACGCCTCGTGCGCTTGTCATAACTACTCCCAATGATTTTCTGTAAGCTCATGATAAACCTCCATAGCACGAGCTAAGGCACGAGCACGTTGCACCCAGAGGTTTTTCTGAACACAGCCTAGTCTAATGCTGGGGCTTCACCTGCGTCTAATGTCGTTATTTAGTGCTCTATTTGACGTAATACGCAGGTGTGGCCGGTCTTTATGCGCTAATTTGCTTTAATAACATTAGACGTTAGACGATAGCTCGGACGGCGGTAACTTTTGACACATCAAAGTGATTAAGCGGGCGTTTAGTGCGTTGTTGTGGCTACACCTACTATACTAAACATGTTAAAACACAGTCACATTCAAAAACTTTGTGAAATAAATGTTAAAGTGCATAGTTATTAAGTTAGGATGGAGTAGACAAAATAAGAAAAGTATTGAGTTCTTGGAAGCGTTTTATTTTATTTTAAAGACACACTCACAGATCACCCGCTAACTAAGTCGCTAGACGCTAGAATCAAACGTCAAATAAGTGTGGCCACGCACTTAGCGCGTAGCTTAATGCTTTAATTTAGTTAACGCTAACCATGCCTTTATTTGAACGTTAGGCGTCACGCAGGTGAAGCCCCAGCATAAGCGAATAGAAGAGACCTTTATTTCAAAACGCATGCAACAAACGTCAATGTCAGTGCGTGCAGCAGTGACAGTCAGACAAACGTCAAACAAACGACGTTCGTTTCGTATTTGTTCGCGTGTGAAATAAGTTAGCTAATAAACTCTTAACTCTTATCTGGAATTATTCAAAACCGAACCGAAGAATGTTTTGTTTGTTGTTGTTAGCTCTGTTTAATGATTGCTAAAATTAGTAAATAATAATTCTATAAAAGCATAGTAAATCAGTTGTGTAGTATCGTTAATAAACATGGTCACCACAACGCTGACTATCCAAGATATTTTACCACACAACAACAAATCAACAAATAAGAAAGTGGACCTCGATGCCGTCTTACCGTTTGTAATTTTACCACTTTTGCTTCTTATAGCAACGTTGTCTCGTACCATCACCATTGTGATTATGGTAGTAATCGGAATGGGTGCATTGTACGTACTTTCACGACCACGACAAAAAAACAGGTAAAATGAAAACATGTTATTTCAGCTTGTAAAACACATAACATCTCATCAATCTTACACAGCTACAGAAATAATATCATGGACCTAGTTCCTTGGTAAACTTGTTTTACAAATCAAAATGAAGCTTTTCTCAATCTTCCCAAATTTAGAAAAAATATGATTCCTACTAAAAGGCATAGTGGAATAGTGGTAGTAATTTAATTAAGTTTTAATTAAATTACTACCACTATTGTGTCGTGTGGTGCCGGCACGTTAAAAGAATAGCACCACCCCTTCTCTTCCTATGGGTGTCGTAAGAGGCGACTACAGGAGAACCGCCACAAGAAGACGGGCAGCAGCGTCTCCTCTCCACCATGGGCTAAACTGCGATCGCCAACCCGCCTGCCAAGCGTGGCCATTATGGCAAAATCCTCCTTTTGGAGAGGCCTGTGTCCAGCAGTGGACTGATATAGGCTGTTGATGATGATGATGACTACCACTATTCCGTGTCTAAGACTAGACAAAATGAATGTTATGAATAATTTAATAATAGACAGAAACCTGTTTAAAAAAAGATTTAGTTAATAAAATTAATAAATTAAAAAACCCAACCATAATAGGTGAACTTAAAAGATATAAACAAGATTTAAAGAAACAATTTGCAGTCTGAGGCATCAAATCCATGTTACTTGTTTCAACTTTTTCTACAAGGATTTAAATTACCTACTTAATTACAAAAGCATGTACATTATTCTGTTATTAGATTTGATGCCTCCGACTGCATATTGTTTCTTTAAATCTTGTTTTCATCTTTTAAGTTCACTTATCAACTGAGACAAATCTAATGACATATCATATGTTGAAATCCATTAAACAATATTCCTTCCTATTTTTTAGTGCATTTTTTTGCCTGTTCCTGTAGGATAAAGTATTGAATACTGTTAGCATTGAAAATATATGACCCATAGTTAATATTAAAGATTCAAAATCGGTTTATCAGTATTGCAGATCCGTTTTTCCCATGTAAGTCCTGTTCTGAAATAACATACCCCTTGCCACTCGCACAATTAAGACGAATCTTTTGATACATTATAAGTTAAAATCTGTTAAACGGTTTAGGCTGTGAGGCATGCCAAAGAAATATACATACATACATACGCTCGAAAAACATAACCCTCATTTAGCAGTTGGGTAAAAAGTTAATATAAGTCATTTGTTAGTTGAAAATGTGATCAACTAACATTGTATGTGCTTCATTTTGGATTGTGTTGCTTTGATTAATGTAACAAAATATTTTTATTTTTAGATCCCCATTCTTCTTTTCATGGACTCTGTCTTCAGGAATATGCATGTTTCTGGTGTTTGAATTAGCAATAATAAAACTGCTCGAAATAACCCAACTTGAAAATTTTGTATTCTTGCTGCTGTTAGCTTGCACATGCTATTTCTTTTACAAAATGAAGGCTGTTGCTGACTTTGAACTGGCTACTGGTTCGTCTAAAGGGAAAGAGTACAGGTAAAATTGAAATAGTTCAATACATGTATTTAAACAATATACATATATTCAGTTATTCAGTTTAACTCATATTTATTTACACATTCACTCTTTTAGCTTACAGTTTGAGTGATTAGCCTAAAATAGCAAACCACATTCCTTTTTTTTATACACAGCATGTTCTGTGCACACACTGAACCAATACTCACTTTGGTAAATATTCACTTTATTTAAGCGTAAATAAAAATAAATTAAAACTTCAAATCCATGTTCATTATGTTTGTCAAATAAAATACTTATTGGCATTTTTGTGTCCACAGAATGATGCGTAAATTTTTTAAAATAAGTTATTTTAGTATGTATTATGTTACATTATTTTATTGGAAGAGACCTTTTTTTGCATTTTCATATTTTATGGAACCTAAATAAAATATTAATACCGTTTTTCAATCAGATGGGAGTGTAACAGTGTTGATATTATACTTGCGTTACTATTATTAGTACTTATTCATTGTTTTTGTTTCAGTCCTGTTCTAACTTCAGACTCTTATTACTGCCAGATTTGCCAATTAGAAGTCAATGAAAGATTTTTCCATTCAATATGGTTAGTATAACTTTTATCCCAATTAAAATAATATTGTTTGTTTGTTGCATGTCATGAAACCCAAACCATTCATCCAACTGGGATGAAACTTTAGAGAGTTGATGTGCTTACACCAAAGGTTCTAAATTAAATTCAAGATTAAAAGTTAAAGTCAAAAGAACTTATAGGGTACAGCTAATTGCAAATAAAACTTGATTGTTTGTATTGAGATTCTAAATCCATAAATATATTTTATGTAAAGTGTAATAAATGTGGACTGTTCACATTTCAGGTGGGATTGCTGTGTGCTTCGGCCAAATTATATGTATTTTTTAGGAGGGCAAATATTTGCATTTGCCACGCTATTATTTGGGGTAAACTTAGGACTTACAACAGTATGTCAACCATATGCGCTAAATGGCTTATACGGCTATGTACTCTTGCCACAAGACTGTGATGATGTTTATTTTGAATTTGGGTAAAAATATTTGTTTTTTTTTAAATCACTGAATATAAAATGAGTCGAAAGTTGCAATAATATTTAATTTTTTTTTTCAGACTAGCAATAGGCTTTGTTGCTTGTATCTATGGTTTAGGCTATTTATTGGTCACAAGCCTGGTCTTACTGCATCAACTGCTTGTTTATATTCCTAAATATAGTGGTAAGTGTATTTTTTTACGTAGCTTGTATTCCCTTCACTAAAAATACAATTACTGTGACAATTTAATACCAAAAAGTACCTGTCGTTTTTATGGATTTTTTGGAAATTAAACCAAATATAATGACACCCGATTTTATATTTTTTTGTAGAACCTCAATGGCGGAAGCTAGTCAATGTGTTCAACGTATGAAGGCAAATTTTGAATAAATTGAACTAAACAATGTGAGTTATTGTAGTATAATTAAAATAAGGACCTAATTTCCCAGCTTATATGAGTACATAGGTATAAATATGATGTATATTTTGCAATTGTACCAATAGTATCAATTGTCAATTACAATGGCCGTACAACTAGTAAGTGACTGGAGACCGCAGCCGTGGTTCTACTAATACTTTCCTACTTGCTAACCAATACCAATTTACGAGCGCCAGCTTATGTATGTCATCTTTCTAATCATTCCATCCACTACCAGTTCTAGTGCTAGCAAATTTCGCAATCGTTGTAAATTAGGTAAGTAGGTAGTGTAGGTACCTATCTTACTCGCTATTTAAGTAAGCATGTAAGGCTAAAATGTTGTCCAAAAAGGCGATCCAACAAAGCATGTAAAAAAAAATGGTAAACTTATACAGTGAAATGTTTTCGTTTTTTCTTTGTACGTACTTTCGTTTATATAAGTGTAATTGAAATTTTAAATCAATGCAAAAACATGTTATGTAAATATGTATAAATGTTCAGTACCCCTTAGCCATAATGTATTTAAATTATTGTAAGTTCGTTAAATTATGAATTTTTACTTCTAGTCATAAATATTAAAATTAGTACCTAATATTTCTACCCAAAAGCAATAATAAGGATATCATTTCAATTAAATAACTTTGTGATAGCAACTTTTTGAGTATTTTGTATTTTACTAGCGACTCGTCTTGGCTTGTTAGTAAGGCTAGTTCTATGACGAAATATTAAAGTAAATATATACTAATTTGAAACTCAAAAAGGAGCATAATACCTAGCATGTTCTACGTATTTTTTTATATATGTAAGGTCTAATACCTACTAGTGATTAATATTTTTGGCACTTAATAAAAAAACTTAATTTAGTTAAAAACGGACGATATGTTTGTACATTAGTATTCTAAACATAACCTTTTGCTTTTTGTTGATAAAAATGAGACATACAAATCTGTGTTATATTCCCCTTTTTGAGTTTCAAACTAGTATATATTGAAAATAATATTTCGACATAATGTTTGTCGCTACGGTGTCATTCAACCGAGTGATTTTTCGCTCCAGCGTACCACGCTGAAATTTTTTTCGCCACAGCGTGTGTCGCTACAGCGTCATTCGAAACAACGTACCCGACCCGTTACACCCGTGTTTACCCATTCAAACGAACAAAAACAACCGCACTCGAATTTCTACTAATATAAAACGAGGGCCGTCAGCGCGGATAGTATCACTTCATGGTGTTATTTTATTAAAAACTATCTTGGTGTTTCTACTGCTCAAATACAACAACTTTTTCTAGGGGAACAACTTCAAAATAGCAAAAAATACAATTTTTCCATAATAAAACGCAGACCAGCTGACATAAGTTTGTATTTTTTTTTTTAGTTTTGTTGGTCGGTAGGTACAGCAACTTATTTGAATTAATGTATGAAAAGAGTTTAAAAGTAATATAATTCAAGTTACATTTATTTATGTTTTACTAGCTGACCGGGCGAACTTATTTAATTCTGAGGTGGTACAAAGATACGAACAGTTTCTATAGGAAAATAAAATGGAAGTTTTAGCATTTTCCTCGCATTTTTTTCATATTTTCTCGCCGTTTATACCTTCCCTGGACTACGAATATTTCAAAACCAAAATTAGCCAAATTAGTTTTCGAGTTTTAACGAACAGCATTTCATTTTTTTAAAGGACAAGATTTATTTGAGCCGTAGAGTCAAAACATTTTAAAGACGGTTTGTTGACGTAAATGTTACGTCCTAAGAAAACATTGATGCTACTCGGACGCATCGGCCGATGGAGTAGAGGAGAGACAGATGCGTCACACAAGCCGAACGCTTAGCCTAAGAACTGATGGAGCGGTTATCAACCGTGTAATATATATAATGTGTAATAGAATTAACACCATTTGAGAAAAATATTTGATCAATATCTGATATGTCTAATTCATCGAAATGGGACCAAAGTCGAAATAAAAATAATATGTATTGTATGGAATTTTACTTTGGTTATTGAGAAAAAAACAGTAGGTATTTACTTATGTACCTATTGTTAATTACGTTAATTCTGTTACGTGGTGTTTTAAATTATGAATCCAACTACAATCTATAATAGATAATTACTATAGGTAAATATAATAGGAAAAATAACGAACTAAAAAAAAGATTTATAATCGCATTATATATTTTAACACTTTATTATTTTGCTGAAATTATGTATAAACCTCAAACAGTTCCTGAGACGGTAAGTAACAACTACTACTGTATTTCACACTAGTCAGTTTATTTGAGAAATAAATTACTTCTATCCTGCCCCTCTAGCATAAGCAACGAAACACTATACGATATGATATGATATAGCGATTTATCGCATATTTTTTGTCAAAATATGAGTTTTTATCGAAAAATCGAGAATGACCGTGATGTCGCCGGCACGGACATGCCCACTGTTTCAATAAAAGTCCAAGATGGCGACTATGTTACCATATTTTAAAAATTGGGTGTCGATAAATCGCTATATCGTATCATATCATATCCTGTTTTTTTGCTCATGCTAGAGGGGCTGAATTCGCCATAGTACAAGCTCTGCTTAGTTCAGCTAGGTAATAGGCGTGATTTTTGGAAGAATTAATTGATTTAAAAATAGTTTCGGATCTGGAATATTATTAGAGGAAATATAGGGTCATTCAAATATTTATTAAACTTTCTTGAACCCTGTGCCCGAAACTCATTAAAGGGTCGACCAAAAGAAAAAATATTCTTGCAAAATAATCTTTTAAACGGTGTTCGAGCACGATTACAATAGAAACCTATATTTTGTTTTTGCAATCTATGTACATGCTAATTACCACTTAAAAATAAATCTACCGCCTCAGGTTCGGGAATCGAACCTCCGTGTCTTTGCAATTCGGGTGACTGCTCCTTCCAACTACTTATACTTACTGCCGTTTTAAGTGTGTCTTAAATATTCGGTGTATAAAAAGTTTCTTAAGTAGTTTTTATCTACTGTAACATCTGACAGAACTATTGTAGCAAATATTTATATAGCTATCAATTATGCTGAGAAAAGCTTTAAACGATTAAAATGTTTTTTAATGCAATTGGTTGGTTCGATTCCTAGCGTCGGAGTAGGTCGATTTCATTTCAAGTGGTTTTTACTTATCTTAAAAACCTTACATTTTTAATTACATTACATAAAACCTTACTTTAAAAAAATCTATTTATTTAACTTATTTGTATAATTAATTATGTTTCTTTTAACCAATATAAGTAAATAAAATATATTTTCACAAAACTTTAGTTTGTTTTAAAACTACCTACCATACTTAGCTAAGGTTGAATGGTTAAACATAGCCCTTCTTCTATCCAACTAATTTTGAAAAGCATAAAAAAACGTCGCACCTTAGATGATGCGAATTGGGATCATCAGATTTGCTATTTCTAAATACAAAGAATGGTTAAAAATACGAATGCTTTTAGGACAGATATAATAAGGTGTTTGAAAAATAATTTCGCCCTTTCCCCCGCCCCCCCTTCCCTCTAAAAGCTAAAGTATTGGCTTGAAAATTTCATGATAATAGTGCTTTTCATGAACTTTTAAGGAAAATCATAACGGTTAAGATGGATCAGATAGTTTATGAGTAATAGGACTTAAATGAAGTAATTGCTGAAAAATATTGTGGTTACGATTGGCAACTACGGAGATACGGAACCCTATATTGCGCGTGGCACGACACGCACTTGGCCGGTTTTACTAATATAGATAAGTTAATAATAAGAACACAGTTTTTTATCCGTAAGTTTTTGTTTACCAAAACTAAGGTACTTATTTAATTTTATGATTAAACTACTAATTAGATTTAAAACAAGCATCAATTTTTTTATTACATCTAACGAATTATCATGGTCTCGAAGTAAGGAATTAATATATATTATTTAAAAAAAATCGTTGCGTTAAGGTTAACTAGTACAAAACGGACGTTACGAGTAACGCAACGTTTTTTTTACGCGCACGCGCGCCTGTTTAAAAAAGTTTGTTTCCCAAATTATAATCGAACCTTGCGCAACCTTGTAAATAAATGAATTTGAATCGGTCGATTTTTTATCTTTACTAAACTATTATGACTGGGTTGCACCATCTTAACTTTAACTATAACTTTAACCGGTGTTTCTGAATGGAGTTTGACAGACTTTTGACGTTTGTTAAAGTTAAAGTAAGATGGTGCAACCCAGCCTTAGACTAACAAGTGCTATTGTACTACTCGTATAATAATCCGCCTGTAAGTGGAGTCAGAGATGCGTATCATTTTTAAGGCGCACGAATTCAAATTTAAATATGAAATCCCAAAAATCGCATCCCAAATATCCTTGTAATTTGAATCCTTCAAAAATAGGACAGAACAAAAAAAGAAAAATATTAGGACAGAAAAATAAAAGTTAGGTACTACCTATTATATAAAGTAATCTTTTTTTAGGGGGTGATTCTATTGCTGAGATACAACAACTTTTTCAACGGGACCAACTTCAAAATCGCAATAATAAAACAAAACCGCAGAACAGCAGCCAACATTAATAATGATATGGAATGATAACCCAATACCCGCTTTCTGCATGACCCAAAGGTTGGCTGGCAGAGAATGCTTTTAGCATTAAGTCCTCCTGTTGTACATTTTTAAGTTTGTGCAATAAAGTTGTATTTGAGCACGAGAATTACCCTTTTCTAAAAGATACTACCGACACTGTTAAATTTACACACTATATTATAGGTATCATCAGATTCAGAAGTCAGCTTCATACAATGCGCGCAAGCAACACACTCATAGACATCGCTCGAGGATTTTGATACTGTTTTTTTAAACTACTATATAAAACTTAAATTCTTAGAATCGTTTTGTGTAATAAATAATAATAATATGTATATCACTTATTTGACAATATATTTACATTAAACAAAAATCAACCCCTCTATATAGCGATTTATCGCATATTTTTTTCAAAATATTAACTTTTTGCTAAAAAGCGAGCATAATCGTGACGTCGCCGGCACGGACATGCTCACTGTTTCAATAAAAGTTTATGGCGGTTATGTTATCATATTTTGAAAGTAAAGAGGCGATAAATCGCTATATCTTATCGTGTTTTGTTGCTTGTGCTAGAGGGGCCCATTGGCGTAGGTAAGTATGTCAAGCTTACTATAGGCTACCACAAGTCTTAATTACTGGTTCCAATTATGTTTATCATGAATAATAGTAAGACAGCAAGATCAAAGTTGTTCAAAATCATGAATAAAACCTTCCCTCAAAGTGACAAAACTCCGATTTTTGTTTTCACGCTGTAGTCCTCTAGTCCAAGATTCATTCTCATATCGTTAATAATTATAATTAATCGTCAGGTGGAGCATAATCAGGTACAACTAGTAATACTTTTTCTCTCCATCTCGCTTTTCGGTCTTCCTGTTCCCTCTTTAATGCGTTCAATGCAGGTAGAGTCCTCCAACAGGTGAATATTTTGAATGCCAGGTTGCTAAAAAAACATTGAAATTGTATCCTCAGGTTTAAATATCGACAGATTGCTACTGTTCATGTTCGAATTATGAAAATTCAAGCGAACCCCCGGCCGCCTCGCGTCTGTAGAGGTGCATTTTCATGACGAAAACATAGCGAATCAATAGCAATCAAAGAAACGTTACTACTTGGAAGGTTAAAACTTAATTAACAAAAGATTCATCAAAATTTTACCAGTTTAAAAAGTTCCGTACTGTAATATTGTGCTGTCATTTTCTACATCTAAGGTGAAAAGTTCCGTACTGAAGTCTTTTACCTGTTATAATAAATAACGGCCACTTGCCATTTCATTTCATTTTCCTTCTTGACTACTGCAATAGCTTCACGGAATTTCCTAAATACTAAATGCATTACGTACAAATCGTAGAAGTCGTCTGCCACTTGTTTCTGTAACGTGTAGCTGTGAACATTCTAAGGAGAAAAAAATTCCTACGTCAAAAATGTTAAATTCGCTTTAAGAAAATTTATAATAACGACGCCTTTCAGAATCTAAGGGTACATTCGGATCTGGCGAATGCGTAGCTCCTGCGCTTGCGAGCTGCACGCGCGCAGCACGCGTTCCGTTACTGCAATAGTTGCGCCTCTTTAGCGGAAATCATGCAAGGCGTGTAGTTGTACAGTGCGCCAATTTGCGCGCGTGCAGTTCTAGTTCACGTTCCAGATAGCTCACAGGTCGTCGCGCGCTGCTCGCGAGCTGGAGACGTATTTTTGAAGCATTCGAAATGAATCTTTAATTCGAACACGAATACGATTAGTGTGCGAATTCTATTTCTATCACTCCCGATTTTACGCATTTTTGAATCACTCGAATTCTGCGTTGCTATTGTGGTAAAATTATTTAACTATTTTCGTTTTACGCAGAAAATATTTAAAACAGGAATGCAAAACTTATTGATTTTAAAAACCGGCAATGAATCGCATGGAACGAAACGAAAAAAAAACACCTTTTAACAGTTTTTAATCTGTGAACCATATGTTTACTTGTCAAAGTCATACTTCTAAACTTTCTACTAGTAGAATCGAAATACGAGTGCACTACGAGTGGGTCGGACCACTCGTTGCAGAATTCACAGAATGAATTTTCAAAAATATAGATTTTAGTCATTTGCGTGCGAATCTTGTCTTTTCGTATTCGAATTGGAATTCGCACGATTCAAAAATACGTCTCCTGTGCATTCGCGGCGTACGGGCGTATTCGCCAGATCTGGAAGCAGCCTAAGAGAACACTGACCAGTTTAATTCGATCGAAAGCTTTTCGCAACAATTTCTTTCTATAAAAATCTTCAGCTATGTAGTATCTTTCATACCACATATCTTCTGTGTACCACATCCAGTTTAGAAACACATTCTTCTTAAGTTGAAATCGGTAATGTATCATCGCTTTTTCCATATTATCGCGTTTAATTTGCAACAATTTTCTGAAAGGTTGTATACCATATCTGACCATCAAACTTCTTTCATAATGCAAGTCAGCCATCACTATGAGTGCCCTCAATCTTTCAACATGTTGTTTCTTTCTTATGCTTTCAATTTTTTCTCTTTTTCTTTTTTCGCGTAACTCCTTAATTCTCTTCAGTTTCTCTTCTTTATCCATTTCAGCTTTTGCCAGTTCAGTCTGTAAAAATAATATATTATTATACAAAAATAACTTCTTTTTCTACCGAACAAATATCAACAATAATTCACAATAAGTGAAATAAAAGTTATATCTACCTAGCGACACAAATCAATAGTCAAATTGGAATCAAACCCAAACGTCGCGAGTAATAGACTTTCAATGACTTACTTAGGTACTATAAAAAATACTTAGCATACTTATTTTTTAAAATTTTCTATTTCCTTCTTGTTTTTGAACTTAGTTGAAGAATTAACTAGATGCACTATTACAACATACAAGCGGGGCATCCATCCATACCCACCTACTGTCGGGATTTGCCGAGTGTTCTAACGTTAAATTGACCCCATGATAAC
Source organism: Anania fuscalis (assembly GCA_950371115.1). Lineage (NCBI taxonomy): Eukaryota > Metazoa > Arthropoda > Insecta > Lepidoptera > Crambidae > Anania > Anania fuscalis. Next base: position 9,608,845 of record OX493331.1, on the reverse strand, counting down.
GGTTCCGATACTTACCTACTCTAACTGATCATAGTTTACTTTTACCTTCACTCATCATCATTGTCCACTGCATCTTTTGTAGATGATTGTTGCAGCACTAATGGGTTTCAAAACGATTTTATTACCTGTTGTTTAAGTCTAATACGTTCTTCCTCCATCTGTCTTCTTCTTTCTCTAATCAAAGCATGTTTCTCCTCGCGCTCTCGAGCCCTTTTTTCCATTCTTTGTAGAAATTTAGGCACTTTCAAGCAATGAAGAACTAGTGATGGTTCTGTAATTTTTGTTAATTATAAAAATGTAAGTAACTTAATTATGTTATAAAAGTTTAGTTACTTTAAAATTCAATAAATGATAACCTGTTACCTTGAATTTCATGTAGTTTGAGCTCGTTGGTTAAGCATTTTATTTTTGGTTTTAATTGTCTATCTATATCGTAGTAGGTTCTTCGTACTTCTTCTTTCATGGCGTCAACGGACTGTCGGGAAGCTTCGACTATTTTGTTATATTTGAGTTCTTCTATCACTCTATTTTGTTCTTCTAGTTTAGCTTTTTGGAGAGCAATGATATGTTTCTGCACTACATACCTACGTACAACAATGTTATCGTAAAAATATAAGTAACAAAGGATGTACATATTTAATTTATGTTTATTCGTAATAAACGTACAGGTTGATTGATAAAGCGAAACATCATAGAAGGTGATAGAAGAGCAAGAATGCAATAACTTTTCCTAATAGACTAACATCAGAAAGTTAAAACAAAACCTTCTTAATACCATAACATATAAGCTGATCTTGTAATACATTTTATTTTCGAGATTTTAGACTTGGTCTAGTAAAGCTATTTGTCTATCACGTCCCGAGAGGATTATACCTATATCGAATTACCAATCAACCGTTTGCAGAATGACTTTATCCGGTTATCTAATGAATTAAATACGAATTAACTAAACAGGAATGTGTAGTATGTTCTATCTATCAATGTGCAACTTTCATCAGCTAGGGTATCAATGATAATTATCCGAACTGATGAATGTATATTATCATCATCGAAATTGGCAGAAATTATTCCACCATTCTATAAAAAGTTTATTATAATTTTAAAGAGCATCTAATTTATTTTCGCAAATTTCGATGTTGCTAACAGTTGTCTACGATCTACTCGTAGATCAGACTTTTTAGGAAAGCTTTTCGCTTAGCTAATTTTGGTTGTTCAAGTAGTCACCCTGTATTACAACAACATTACAAGCACCACCTAGGAGTTGCATAAAAAAATATTACCTGTGATGATAAGTGTAATCCCGAGCAAACGATTTAGCTTTATTTCCAAACTCCGGTGACGGTGACTGTACTGAATTTATCTTTTTCTTAGACAGCTTGTCGAAAAAGTTATTAAGAGTTTCTTGTCTTTTTTTGTTTATGCATTCTTTCTTCTTTGAAACATGTTTTTTCCATTTCAGAATATATTTCTTTAGTAAATACGTTTGTTTGTCATTCATTTCTACTCTAAGTGGAATTATATTTAGAACTTCACTAATATCACCACTAGCCGAATGAGGTAACAAAGGGCAAGCTTGTTGTTCTCCATCATTCTCTATCTGAGTGACGGCGGTGCGTGAAGTAATCGACGGATTTTCAGTTTCAAACTCATTATTAGATTTTGATATTGCCATCATTATTAATAACGTTTGCAAATCATTGACTTGAACATTGAATGAATTTTCCATAGGCTGGGCATTGCCGTCGCTGTTGTTTATATGCGGTTCATGATTTTCTTGTGTTACAAAGTCAGTTTCTTCAGATAATTTTATTTTACTTTTAATATCGAGTCGTATTAAATTTTCTTCTTTAAACTGTGTGTCTTCTTTAACTTTGTCTGGCTTATTAGTAGTAGTTTTGTTTTTCAAATTATTGTGTTTGTTGACACTTTGTATTTCTGCTCTTGGTTTAGTGTTTATTTTGAACTCACTGTCATTACGTACAACTAATTTGGTCATATCCTCTTCCAAATCGTGTATAAATTTATCCGCGTCATCGTTGAAAATTTTAATATCATGAAGGAGCAATTCGCCACCGTAAAATTCTAATCCAGACTGGGATGTAGCATTATTTACATTTTCTTTCATAATCATCTTATTTCTTAAATTGGTATTACGAAAATCATCGCGCATTTTTACTATTTCTTTTGTGATTTTATAACCATCTTTCATTCTTTTAATAGATTTTCTGTGAAATTTGAAAGAAAATATGACAAAGTTAAGTAAAACTTACTCGAACTATTTCTAGTTAGTATTTAATCAAATTCTTGTTCAATTTATTAGAATTAAATAAGTTATTGGTTAATTACCTGTGCAAATTACTATTCTTCAAGAAACTGTGGCTGTGGATATCTCTAAACTGCAAAAAGTTTCTACTATTTAAGTCCAGGGCTACTATTCATATGTACCTATCCTATACCTATTATAAAAAAAGTAACCAAATTGATTACTAGTAACAACCATAATAAATCTCGTAATTCTTTTTGTATTAAATATAACTAAGTACCTACCTACCTATTGTTTCTTTTATAATTACATGAGTTATTTTATATAAGGTTATTTTATTATCTCTTCCCACACATTACTCTATATACCATTGAGCCCTCTCAATGAGAAGGATTGGCAGCACAGCACCCAGAATGGCGTGGGATTGTAAATAGACAAGTCCGCGAGTTCGAGGAGCAGCGTAAAGCTGTCCTCGACGCTAAGCGCGATGAGCTCAAGGCCCGTCCTCCTGCCGCCATCAGCTATAACTAAGTATGTAAGCGGGGTACTAACGTGCCCTCATTGTGCACGGGAGTTCGCTGCGAAGATCGGCTACATAAGCCATCTTCGGGTGCACCAGCGCCTGTTCAATTAGGAGTCGAAGTGGTCGCCATGGCCGAAAATGGTCGGAAAGGTCAACATCATCATCTATGTACCTACATCCCTATTCTTGTAATCTCGATTTTTAACAAAAGACTAAGTAATTAGGTATGATTACTTTTAAACTTTCGCGTTGCATAATTTAAAACTCAATGAAACGGGAATTAACGCGATCATAATTTAGGTACAAAAATGTTACCTCTTTTGCTTGACGTTTCGATCGGGTTACACCGACCGTGGTCACAGGCTGACTGGAACAGCGATGTCTTCACTCCGTATGAGAGGCAGATTCTTCATCTACCCTCATAATATTATTTTCACGCCAAGTACCGTCACACACTACACTCAAGCTGGAAACATACTATCGGACGCGGCTTACAGACGCGGCTTACAGCCGCGACTTATAAGTGTGCACGGTCCTCGGACGTTGCTTGCGGACGCCATGAGTGTGACCACTTTAAGTAGATTTTTACGTTTTTGGTAGGTTTGTGACAAAGAGGACGATGATTTAGTTGTAATTTCAGTAGAAAATCTGTATCGTTTAAATTCTGAAAAATAGTAGCTTATCCAAAATACAATTATCCAGGCCAAAAAAAAAGCTAAATAAATCACTTTGGTTGTATGGGAGCCCCCTTTAAATATTTATTTTATTCTGGTTTTTAGTATTTGTTGTTATAGCGGCAACAAAAATACATCATCTGTGAAAATTTCAACTGTCTAGCTATCAGATGCCGCACCACATACAGACGAACAGCGGAATAGTAATAGGCCCCCAATTTACGCTTTGGGTACGGAACCCTAAATAAATCTTGTCCAGGTCCCGGAGATTTCCTGTAACCTAATACTGAATACGGTGATAAGCGGGTTTCTTTTTCGCATACGTTATCAAATCGCTAGCTATCTTATAATAAAAATGTTCATGCAATCAATAAGCACGTGCGAGCTCTCGCGCAGTCGGCGTCCTTCTGACGCTCGGACGCGTCCGCACCCCGTGCATACCGTCCGCGGACGTTTTCGGCTTACAGAAACATCCAGCGCGCCAGATTGCTGTCGGACATCCGAGCGCTCAAGGTCAGCGAAGGTTACGTCCGCGACTTACGTCCGATGGTTTGCACACCTTAGTGTACATTCTATACCTAGATTCCTTTAAGTCGCGGCTGTAAGCCGCGTCCGTTAGCCGCGTCCGATAGTATGTTTCCAGCTTTACTGTGTCCCTATTCTGCACACTAATCAGCAAACACGGACGTAAAAAAATAAAATAAAATAAATTTTTTTTACGTCCGTGTCAGCAAACTGCAAAATCAGCGATTGCCGAACACCTTCTTGAATCGGGCACTAATCACTGGATTGAATTTCATCAAACGCAAGTTCTTTCCACGGATCGCCACTTTTATTCAAGAGTTGTGCGTGAAGCTATTGAAATCAAAAAGTATAAAAATTTCAATCGGGAAGACGGTTTCAAATTATCCGCGACATGGAATCCAGTGATTAAAAATAAACAATCTCGTTTTGTTTCGCGATCGAGTTCTCACCTGAATACGGACGCGGCGGTTAGTGTGCAGAATAGGGAATTAACGAAAAAAACGGGAATTAACGCGATCATAATTTTTGTACCTAAAGTATGATCGCGTTAATTCCCGTTTCATTGAGTTTTAATTAGATATGCTTTAGAATACCCGGGCAGACTAAAGCAGCAATGTAAGTAACAGGCCACAGAGAAATTATTGCAAAAAGTTTAATGTTTGAGAGAGACTGGCCAGTTTGGGTACTGCTCTCACATTCGGGCCGGCATTATCAGTTCTACTCTGCCTAATCTGTGATTCGTTCGGCAGTAAGTTGGTACATAATTATGTCGAACAACAAAGCCGACCCGAAGCATCTACTACATTACATCCATCTACCCATATTCTGTTTTGCCGATTTAATTCCGGCCCAAATATGTGTGTACCCAACCCATAATTATAATCAATCTATTTTGCAATAATGATCTTTTTTATGTAATTAAAAATAGAAGCTTTCCAACTTTAAAATATCCGTCCACATTGTTTGCGATCATCGTATCTCATTGAAAACCGACCAAGTGCGAGTTGGACTCGCGCACGAAAGGTTCCGTACCATTATATTTACTATTATTATTCCGTACCATTATTCCGTATACATTATTACGAACGGCAAAAAAATCACGTTTTTTGTATGGGAGCTCCCATATTTATTGTAGATATTTTGTTTTTACCTGACTGCCAAACAAGGGGTATGTTTTTCGAGCGTATGTATGTAAGTATGTCTATTTCTTTGGCACGCCCTACAGCCTACAGATATATAGATATTAATGTATAATATATCAATAGATTTGACTTAATTGTGGGAATGACAAGGGATATGTTATTTCCCGAAATTCCCGGGGAACCAAACTTACGCGGGAAAAACGGATCTGCAATACTGATAAACCGATTTTGAAACTTTCTTTTATTAACTAAGGGTACACTCATATTTTCAGTGCTAATAGTATTCAATACTTTATTTTCCAAATTTCCTACTGGAACAGGCAAAAAATACACTGAAAAAATAGGAAGGATAAACCGTTTAATGGATTTCAACATATGATATGTCCATTGATGTAAAAAGTAAAGATACGGCTGACAGAACAAATCGCCTTGCATTTCCTCCATACATGACACAGTAAATCCATCTGTTAGACTTTGATGTCAAAAAAGGTATGATTCCGAATTTAGCAGCACGCAGTAGTACTGGTCCCCATATTTTCTTTATGATTACATCGACGGTGTAGTAGTAGCGCTCCGGACTAGAATGCCTGGCCGTTGTGGGTTCGACTCCCGCGAGGGGCAAATGTTAGTGTGATGAGCTGCCACGAGCATTTGCACCTAAGTCATGGATGTTTATAAATGTATTTAAGTAGTTTATAAATATATTTAAGTATGTTTATTATCTGTATCTAGTGGCAATAGCACAAGATTTGCTTATTTTGGGGCTAGATAATTGGGTGTTTGTGGATACAATTTATTTTTATAAATTTAAGGAATCATACCTTAAAACTTTCCTAAAAAAACTATATCAGATAATTTATATATATTTATTAATTACATTTTACTGTCTTTCGAATAATTTTTTTTTTTACTTATGTTATTTTTGTTATTTTGGACATGTTTTCAATTTTTGACTCATAGTGCTTTATCACGTAAACTTAAAATAAGTATTCAATAAATCATCATAAAATACAATATTTATATTACATCGCATGTACTGGACTGCACTCAGTGCACTGTGAGCACTATTATGGCTATACAATACAATACAACTAATGCACGCCGCTACAAAGTTGTATCGGTTTTGCACGGTAAATATGGCGTTGCTTCGTAAAATTGACAAAGAAGTTGGAAAATTGTTAAAGTAATGTAATTAAGTTTATTGTTTATCAAATATGCGGCTTATTGGTGAGAAGTAATATAAGAATTTGTTTTAATGACCGTTCTGTCGTGATTTATGCAACCTTTCAGTAAACATCTAGGCATTTTTATTTTTTCATACAAATGTCAGATCACGATGACCGCCGACCACTGACTACGTCACATCGGCCTCGGTCGGGTCATTTTCGGGTCTCTTTGGGTCCAACACCTAGACGTGTGGTCCGCCCTGTCCTTACGAAGAAATATATAAGTCAATGGATATGTCATTAGATTCGTGTCAGTGGTGGGAGTGACATAGGCTATGTTATTACCCGGAATTTTTATTGGTTCATGAATAAAACGGAAAAAACCGATTTCAGATAGGTACTACTTACTCGAGTTGAAACCTTTTTTTTCAATGGATAGTTACAAATAAGGCTTTATAGTTCATTAAAAAGTAGTAGTAGAACACTATTAAAAACTTAAAAGTCAAAATAAAATTAATTCATTTAAAAAATCAAAAAACCCGACTGCGTAAAAGTAAACTTAAAAGATGAAAACAAGATTTAAATAATCGATTTCCAGTCGGAGGCATCAAATCCATTAACAGCATAATGCTGATTGACTTGGTATGCACTGCGTTAGTACAATCAACAGCACGTCGACCTACCCCAAAAGTCAAAAATTCTCCAATAGATTTTTAACTTTAAGCCTGACATATAGAGTTAATTTTCAAATAAGAAAATTTGACATTTTGTGGTAGGTCGACGTTCTGTTGTCCGTACCTAATTAGGTAATTTGAATCCGTGTAGAAAAAGTAGAATCAAGTAACATAGATTTGATGCCTCAGACTGCAAATTGATTCTTCAAATCTTGTGTTCATCTTTTAAGTTCACTTTTTACGCAGTCAAGTTTTTAGATTTTTTAAATTAATTAATTTTATTCAGTATTTGTTGTTATAGCGGCAACAGAAATACATCATCTGTTAAAATTTCAACTCTAACTATCACGGTTCGAGATACAGCCTGGTGACAGACGGTCAGACAGACAGACAGACGGACAGCGGAGCCTTAGTAATAGTATTATTATTTCTCTATGGTAATAGGGTTCCGTTTCACCCTTTAGGTACGGAACCCTAAAAATGGATCTGGATGACTTTTTTTACCGTCGGGAAAAAATAATTATGTATTCTGTACCTAAAACTATGCGGTAATACGTGAGTGTGTTTATAAAATACAACTGATTTTATAAATTTTGGAATGTCCAAAAAATGCATAAACATAGAATACATCAGTGAATATGCGTCTGAGTTTTGGTCGGTTTCATATTTTGTATTATTATTTTACCAATATTATTTTTTTAATGTTCAGTTAGTCAAAATTAACTTAGAATGAGATGGTTATGAGGATAAATAGTTGATAAAAATAAAATAAAAAATAAACTTTTTATTTTAATTATCATGTTATCATCACCTATATCGTTTACCTATCTCACACGTTTATTTTCTTGACGGTAAAAAAGTCATCCAGCAAATATATACATATATACAGGGTGGAACAAAAAGGCGAAATAATATTTAAGGGTATGTATGTATGTAATGTGAACATTAAGCAGTAAAAGTTTTAGTTAAAAATAAACAACTTTTTTTCCCATACTAAGTAAATAAATTGTTTTTGTACCGAAAGTGTTGACAACCCTGAATCTGCGGTCATTCTTAGCGAACCCCCGCCCGCAACCCTCGCCCGCCGCATGATCAGCTGATGCGCTAAGGTTGTCACCGATAAGTTTTTGTTAAAACTTTAGCATCAATATACTCAGTAATTTATACTCGCACGAGTTTGTGGTTTTGACTATGAACTACACATTTACTACTCTACACGTCCTTTAAATTTTATTTCGCTTTTTTGTTACACCCTGTATATATATATATATATATATATATATTTACAAAATATATTATAATTGGACGCTCCATACATGTGTACTATGATAAAACCACGCGACCAGCTATAAAACAACTTTCTTTTATGGAAGCAACATTAAAATCGGTAAAAAAATATTATGCTCCAAGTTTACAAACTATCGCGCTACCTCGATGATAATGATGTATGTATGCAAGATTTCTATGTTGCCCCCTATAATGTTAAGGTAGGCATGCGGTGCGGTGCATATAGGCATTTAGGCAATGCCTACCTGATAATTAAAATAAGTAGGCAGTAGATTACAAATGTGGTTTATTGTTGATAACCAATGATTTTCATATAAAACACATTTTAAGTATCTACTACTACTGCCTAGCCTACCTCGAAATAAAACCAATGCCAGCCACTGCTAGAGGGTAAATTATAAATTTATAAAATAGCCATAGGACGCGATTCACATTCAATAAAACTAAGTTACTTTTATGTTTTATTAAACGGTTCAGTCGATAAATGCCATATTCTAGAAATGACACTAGTCTAAAAACGACAAATTCTATAAATGACAAATTCTGAAAACGCCACATTCTATTAACGACTTATTCTGCAAAAGACAGATTCTGGAAATGACATATACTACAAATGCCACTTTATTGTGAAATGAAGGTGCAAGCTGATATGGTGCTAAATAACAAGTCATTCAATGTTTTAAATATTTTTATTATTTCTAAATAACAAATCATTCAATGTGTTAAATATTTTAGTCTTTATCAAAATTAGATAGATTAGTGTTTGACAAGTTAGTTAGAGGATGTAGGTAGTTGTTTCAACTGCACTCGGTGAGAAGTTTCTCGTTATAGAAGATGGCGACATGGAGAAAATATTAGTGTTTTCGACAACATTGTCGAAAAAAATTATGAGAAAATTGAAAAAGGGATACTTCGCTGATGGTACATTTAAATCTGCACCTCATCCTTTTTATCAACTGTTCACTTTGCACGTTGACATAAATTCGGACAAAAATGCCACCAATATCATTCCCGTCCTATATGCATTGCTTCCCAATAGGACACAAAGTACTTATACCAGACTGTTCACATTGATTAGAGATGCCTTACATGTAAATATTTTGGAGTTTAAAAGTGATTACAGAGTCGCGATTAAGAAATGCAGTCAAGGATCAGAAGTTTCATTATCAGAAGGCAATCAAAAAGAAAGCTAGGGAAATGAAGGTCACTAGAACAACTTTACTACTTCATTCATAAAATACGTAAAGAAGCCAGACATTTTGATATAAAAATAAAAAATAGTTTATTTGAAAGTCAACGCAAAAATAGAAAAAATAAATACATGCAGTTTGATAAAAAATATTCAAGGCTATTGCAGCAATTAAACAGAGGAGAGATAAGCGTTGGGCAGCGTTAAGAAATAAAAATATTTAAAACATTAAATGACTTGTTATTTAGCACCATATCAGCTTGTACCTTTATTTCACAATAAAGTGGCATTTGTAGAATATGTCATTAGTAGAATGTGTCATTTCCAGAATCTGTCTTTTGCAGAATGAGTCGTTAATAGAATGTGGCGTTTTCAGAATTTGTCATTTATCATTGACTTATATATTACTTCGTATGGACAGGGCGGACCACACGTCTGGGTGTTGGACCTAAAAAGACCCGAAAATGACCCTACCGAGGCCGATGTGACGTAGTCAGTGGTCGGCGGTCATCGGGATCTGACATTTGTATGAAAAAATAAAAATGCCTAGATGTTCACTAAAAGGTTGCTTAAATTACGACAGAAAAGTCATTGAAATAAATTCTAATATTACTTCTCACCAATAAGCCGCATATTTGATAAACACTAAACTTATTTACATTACTTTAACAATTTTCTAACTTCTTTGTCAATTTTACAAAGCAACGCCATATTTACCGTGCAAAACCGATACAACTTTGTAGCGGCGTGCATTAAATATATGGTTATAGTATAGCCATAATAGTGCTCACAGTGCACTGAGTGCAGTCCAGTACATGCGATGTAATATAAATATTGTATTTTATGATGATTTATTGAATACTTATTTTAAGTTTACGTGATAAAGCACTATAAGTCAAAAATTGAAAACATGTCAAAAATAACAAAAGGCAAAAGTTTAAAAAATATATATTCGAAGGACAGTGAAATGTAATTAATAAAAATATAAACTATCTAATATAGATTTTTTAGAAAAGTTTTAAGGTATGATTCCGTATATAAAAACCAATTGTATCCACAAACACCCAATTATCTAGCCCCAAACTAAGCAAATCTTGTGCTATTGCGACTAGATACGGATATTAAACATACTTAAATACATTTATAAACTACTTAAATACATTTATAAACATCTATGACTTAGGTGCAAATGCTCGTGCTCATCACACTAACATTTGCCCCTCGCGGGATTCGAAACCGCAACCACCAGGCATTGTAGTCCGGAGCGCGAACTACTAAACCAGAAGGTTGTCAATGTAATCTCATATAAACTCATAGAGAAAATATGAGGACCAGCACTACTGCGTGCTGCTGAATTCGAAAGCATACCTTTCGTTTCATTTCGAGGGATAGAGAGAGAAATTGTTTTTTATAGCTTCAATTATATGTATAGATTAGTCATCATTACAACTTATAGGAAAAGTATAGTTTTATTTAAAAGTAATGTTGATGTTAAAGTATTTACTAATTACATACAATTAAACAGAAACAAAAATATTAATATTGATATTCATTATAAAGATTCGAAAATTAACGAAGTAAAACAAACGAAGTTCCTAGGTTTAACTATGGAACAAGACGTAAATTGGAAAACGCATATAGGTAATGTTTGTACAGCAAGCGCAGCGCGAGAGCTGCGCGCGAGCCGCGCGAACGCGACCTTTAAACTGGCTCGAACGTGAACCAGAACTGCACGCGCGCAGATCGCGCGCACTGTACAAGCCTTGCATGAGTTGCGCTAAAGAGGTGCACTAATCGGTTCCAGTAACGGATCGCGTGCTCGCGCGCGACCTGCGCATTCGCGGCGCGTTCGCCAGATCTCGACCTATCCTTACAGAGTCAATAAGTTTATTTATAATTTAAAGCAGGTTAGATCTGTAACAAAAACTGCGATTGCTACCTATCATGCATTGTAGGTTCTAAATTACGCTACAGTTTACTGATGTGATGCACTAATATAAATAGAGCTTTTACTGCCCAAAAAGATGCATAAGAGCAATATGCGGTGTCCCTCCACTAACATCATGTCGTCCTCTATTTGCACAGTTGCAATTACTAACATTAACGTCCCTGTATATATTTGAAACATATGTATTTGTAATGCAAATTATGCATATTTTTAATAGGGCATTTGACATTTATCCACGGAACACAAGAAATCAAAATATCCTGGTACTACTAAAAACTCCAATAAAAATGCAGTATAAAAAAGCTGTATGACAATGATACCTATTACACCCACCACACCAAGCCACTTCCGACCCATTTCCATATTACCTTTTCTCTCAAAAATAATCGAGTCTTGTGTTCTTAAACAATTATCTTTCCTCTTCTATCAGAACAATCTGCTAAATCCTTTTCAATCTGGTTTTCGCCCCGCCCACAGCACTACCACTGCTCTTCTCAAGGTAACTGAGGATATAAGAGAAGCAATGGATTCCTCTCAGGTCACTCTTCTTGTCTTAATAGACTTTTCTAATGCCTTTAACACCGTGGATTATGATCTCCTCCTTGCTGTCCTATCCCATCTGAGGGTGTCTACTACTGCTATCGAATGGTTCTTATCATACCTGCGTGGTCGCCGGCAATCGATCAAAACTCGGCACTCCAACTCCGACTGGCTCAATCTGTCTTCTGGCGTACCGCAGGGTGGCATACTCTCTCCACTGTTATTCTCCATCTTCATTAACCTTATTACCCTTAACCTCCGCTGCTCTTATCATCTCTATGCTGATGACTTACAATTGTATGTGCACTCTGACGTCGCTCAGATATCGTCTGCTATTGGCCTTATAAATGATAGCTTGAACATCATATCCACTTGGTCTCGCAATTTCGGTGTCTCCGTTAATCCTTCAAAATGTCAAGCTATTATTGTAGGTAGTTCTAGACTGATGGCAAAAATTTGTTATAATGACCTCGAACCTGTCGTATACGAGAGCAACTCAATTCCATACTGTTCCAGTGTAAAGAACTTGGGCCTTTTGATCGATCCAACACTTAGCTGGACTGTTCACGTTGCTGAAGTTAGCCGGAAGGTAATCACTTGCTTGAGGAGTCTTTACCCCTTCAAATTCTTTCTTCCTTTCAAGACGAAGGTTATGCTTGTACAAGCTCTCGTCATCCCTATCATCGACTACGCTGACTCCTGTTGTTCAAACCTTACCGAGGCTCTTACTGAAAAGCTTGAACGTCTTCTCAATAGCTGCATTCGTTTCATTTTCGGCCTCCGCAAATACGACCATGTTTCCGGCTATAGGGCCCAACTTAAATGGCTTCCCATCCGTCAGCGTAGAAAAGTTCGAATTCTCGGCATTGTATACGGTGTTCTTAATAATCCCTCTTCACCTGCATATCTTAAGAACATGTTTTCGTATCTCTGCCAATCGCATGACCGCTCTCTCCGATCCTCTGATAATCTTCGACTGGGCACACCTGCCCATCGTTCTACTATTGTTTCAAAATCTTTCTGTCTGAGGGCAACACGACTTTGGAACTCACTACCACTCGACATAAAAAAATCGGACTCTAAACTAATTTTCAAGAATAAAGTTCGCCAATTCATACAATAGATTAATTGCACTTATATGTAGGTACAGTAGAATCCGTTTATTATGACATCGAAAGGAATTGACAAACACGTCATAATAAGCGGACGTCATACAAAACGTTTTGTGAAATGAAAAACCTTTTTTATGTAAATATGTATGTACTTAAGTATTTTAATACAGAAACATAGTAAATACATATGTATACATACATATTAAATCAAAATCAAAATTGTACATAATCAGCACATTATAACACATACAAGTGTATTTTTTACTGTAAGAAATCTGTAATTTTTGACTGCTTTTGTTTTTTTCATTTTATTGTAAAAACAGTCTCTAATACTATTGCGTATAGAAGACATAGCTATGGTCAAATTATCATTTTCAATACTGCTGTGAACAAATCGTGATAATAATTCTGCAGCTTTTAATGCCTCTTCTGCGGTAGGTAATGGTTCTTCCTCGTCGGGAATCAACGAACATTACCGGAGGTGTAAAGAATCATGTCGGTCATTATAACCGGACATAATTTATTAAAAATGGGTCATAATAAGCGACATGTCACTGTATGGGAAGTCATTATATCCGACTTTTTTATAAAGAATTTTATATGAAAACCAAACTTCGTGGTGTAATTACGTCATTATAACCGGTTGGTCAATATAGGCAGAGTCATAATAAACGGATTCTACTGTATTTATGTATAGTATTTATGTTTTAGGTATATTTGTATATATATAATTGTTTGATGTTTAAATATTCTATTTTATTTATTCAAGTACGTTAATTTAGTAGAAATTTCTAAATTATTTTGTATTTTTTTGGCTATTACACTTTTTGGCTGTATTTAATCAGTTACTTGCACCGCGCCCTTTGAAAACTTTCTGCATGACCCAATGGTTGACTGGCAGAGAATGCTTCTAGCATTAAGTCCACCTTTTGTACACTATCTATAAGTTGTGCAATAAAGTTCTAAATAAATAAAAAAATACACCTAATGAAATCAAAACATTGAATAATAATCAATTTAAAACAAAACTGAATAAGTGGCTTATCTCACATACTATAAAGGAGTTTTTTAAATAATAAATAGTAATTTCAACATAATTATGATATGACTGACATCTATGTACCTAATTTAATTTAATGCAATTTTAGACTCAATTTTATATTTAATTTTAGTTCAATTTTATATTTAATGTGCATATCTCGTGTTGGCTAAACATGCTTGGTACGTTCATTTTAAAACACCTGTGCATACCGTGTTAAAGCAAATAAAGATTATTTTATTTTACCTTAATTTATGTTGGCATATTTAATTTGAATAAGCAAAAAGTTTTATTTACTCTGATACTACTTTAAATATAACATCTGTGAAATAAAAACTTTTTTCTTAGTTCCTCTTTCGTTATAAGCCGCTCTTACAAGGTTACATAGGGGTAATTTTGCGGTTACTCTATGATGCTATTTGACAGTTGACATCAAAGTCTAATGCTGGGGCTTCACCTGCGTCTAATGTTGTTAATTAGTGCTCTATCTGACGTATTACGCAGGTGTGGCCGGTCTTTGTGCTAGCGCAATTGCTTCAATAACATTAGACGTTAGGCGATAGCTCGGACGGCGGTAACTTTTGACACATCAAAGGGATTAAGCGGGCGTCTAGTGCGTTGTTGTGGCTACACCTACTACACTAAACATGTTAAAACACGATCACATTCAAAAACTCTTTGTGAAATATATGTTAAAGTGCATAGTTATTAAGTTAGGATGGAGTAGACAAAATAAGAAAAATATTGAGTTCATGGAAGCGTTTTTATTTTTATTTTAAAGACACAATCACAGATCACACGCTAAGTCGCTAGACGCTAGAATCAAACGTCAAATAAGTGTGGCCACGCACTTAGCGCGTAGCTTAGTGCTTTAATTTAGTTAACGCTAATCATGCGGTTATTTGAACGTTAGGCGTCACTCAGGTGAAGCCCCAGCATAACAGATAAGGTTAGTGTGTCATGTATGGAGGAAATGCAAGGCGATTTGTTCTGTCAGCCGTATCTTTACTTTTTACATCAATGGACCAATGGTCTAAAATTTGTAGTAGAATACCAAATGTGTAAAAAAATTACAATACGATCCAATAAATACAATAATGCAACTTTTAAATTAGCAGAATTGGGGCCAAGGGCGGACCACACTTCTGGTCATAATAGTGCTCACAGTGCACTGAGTGCAGTCCAGTACATGCGATGTAATATAAATATTTTATTTTAGGATGATTTATAGAATACTTATTTTAAGTTTACGTGATAAATTAAGCACTATGAGTCAAAAATTGAAAACATGTCAAAAATAACAAAAGGCATAAGTAAAAAAAAATGTTTTATTCGAAGGACAGTGAAATGTTATTAATAAATATATATAAATTATCTGATATAGTTTTTTTTGAAAAGTTTTAAGGTATTCCGTATACTTATTAAAATAAATTGTATCCACAAACACCCAATTATCTAGCCCCAAACCACAAAACTAAGCAAATCTTGTGCTATTGCGACTAGATACAGATAATAAACATACTTAAATACATTTATAGACTACTTAAATACATTTATAAATATCCGTGACTTAGGTGCAAATGCTCGTGCTCATTACTAACACTAACATTTGCCCCTCGCGGGATTCGAACCCGCAACCGCCAGGCATTGTAGTCCGGAGCGCGAACTACTACACCAGACGGTTGTCGATGTAATCTCATATAAACTCGTAGAGAAAATATGGGGACCAGCACTACTGCGTGCTGCTGAATTCAGAATTATACCTTTTGTTTCATTTCGAGAGGTAGAGACAGAAATTGTTTTTTTATAGCTTCAATTATATGTATAGGTTAGTCATCATTACAACTTATAAGTACAGTATAGTTTTATTTAAAAGTAATGTTGATGTTAAAGTATTTACTAATTACATACAATTAAACAGAAACAAAAATATTAATATTGATATTCATTATAAAGACACGAAAATTAACGAAGTAAAACAAACGAAGTTCCTAGGTTTAACTATAGAACAATACGTGAATTGGAAAACGCATATGGATAATGTTTGTACAGCAGGTGCAGCGAGAGAGCTGCGCGAACGCGACCTTTAAACTGGCTCGAACGTGAACCAGAACTGCACGCGCGCAGATCGCGTGCACTGTACTGTACTGTACGTCCAAGCCTATACAAGCCTTGCATGAGTTGCGCTAAAGAGGCGCATCAATCGGTTGCAGTAACGGATCGCGTGCCTGCACATTCGCGGCGCGTTCCCCAGATCTGTACCTATCCTACAGAGACAATAAGTTTATTTATGCTTTAAAGCAGGTTGGATCTGTAACAAAAACTGCAATTGCTTCCTATCATGCATTGTAGGTTCTAAATTACGCTGCAGTTTACTGATGTCGGGCAATAGCACTAATTAGTTATTTATTAATATAAATAGAGCTTTTATTGCCCAAAAAAGATGCATAAGAGCAATATGCGGTGTCCCTTTACGAACATCATGTCGTCCTCTTTTTGTACAGTTGCAATTACTAACATTGACGTCCCTGTATATATTTGAAACATTTATGTATTTTCAATGCAAATTATGCATTTATTTTTAATAGGGCATTTGACATATAAATGTCAAATGTGGATAACCACGGAACACAAGAAATCAAAATATCCTGGTACTACTAAAAACTCCAATAACAATGAAGAAAAAAAAAAGCTGCATGACAATGAGTATAAAAAAATCTTCAATAATATACCTACTAATGAATTCAAAACATTGAATAATAATCAATTTAAAAACAAAAAAAAACTGAATAAGTGGCTAATCTCATATACCACAAAGGAGTTTTTTAAATAATAAATATTAAATTAATTATGATATGACTGACATTTACTTACTTAATTTAATTAAATGCAATTTTAGACTTAATTTTAGATCAGTTTTATATTTAATTTGCATGCCTCGTGTTGGCTAAACATGCTTGGTACGTTCATTTTAAAACACCTATGTGTAAGCAAATAAAGATTATTTTATTTTACTTCAATTTATGTTGACGTATTTAATTTGAAAAAGCAAAAAATTATATTTACTCTGATACTGCTTTAAATATAAAATCTGTGAAATAAAAACTTTTTTCTTAGTTCCTCTTTCGTTATAATACGCTCTTACAAGGTTACATCAATACAATTTTGTGGTTATTCTATGATGCTATTTGACAGTTGACATCAAAGTCTAACAGATGGGGTTTGTGTGTCATGTATGGAGGAAATGCAAGGCGGTTTGTTCTGTCAGCCGTATCTTTACTTTTTACAACAATGTCATTTATAGAATTTGTCGTTTTTAGACTAGTGTGTCATTACTAGAATATGGCATTTATCGACTGAACCTATTAAACAAGAAGTTACTTATTAGAAGATTTGCCTCGCTTTGCTAGGCTATCAACGTCTGCTACTGAAGATAACATCGCAAAAGTGAAGGAAATAGTGACTGAAAATCCTCATTCAAGTTTCAGAGAGCTAGCCGTCTATCTTTCTGTGTCACACGAGTTGATTTGTACCATTTTAAATAATCAATTGGGTATGAAACATGTTGCTGATCAGCTAGTCCCAAACCAAAAGACCTGAATTTTCTCCAAAAACTCAATCGCAAAAGAGTCGCTGAGGACATGCTAGAACGAGTCAATTCCGACCCAACATTTATGAAACGCATTGTTACTGGTGACGAGACGTGGGCTTACGAGTTTGACATGCAAACTAGTCAACAAGCTTCGGAGTAGCGCCTTCCAACTGAACCGAAACCGAAGAAACCGCTCCAGACTCGATCGAAAGTCAAAGTCATGTTGACTGTTTTTTTTTACTGTCGCGGTGTTGTGCAGTGTGCACTCAGAATTCTTGCCAGAAGGTCAAACGATAGAAAAAGAGTATTATTTAAGCGTTATGCAGCGTTTAAGAAAGCAAATTAGACGAAAAAGGCCAGATTTGTGGAATAAAAATTCTTGGATTTTGCACCACGATAATGCGCCTTCCCAATAAGGCCATCATTGTTAACGAGTTTTTGACCAAAAACTCAACAAATACCATCGAGCAGCTACCTTATTCACCAGATATGGCTCCAGCCAACTTCTTTCTTTTTCCTAAACTCAAATTACCACTTCTGGGCACCCGGTTTCATTCGGTAGAAGACATAAAGGAGAATTCGCGGCGAGAACTGAACTCGATTCCGGAAAAAGCGTTTAAAGAATGTTTTGATGATTGGATTATTTGTTGGCGTAAGTGTATCGCTTCTGAAGGGCATACTTTGAAGGTGATAAAATAAATTTGGATGAATAACTAATATTTTGTGTATTATTAATCTTTTCCCGGTACTTTCTTGACAGAGTAGTATTTACTTCTCAACTCGGCACTGTAACGGTTCGTTACCACTTAACCTGTTATACTTAATATATACCTTATACACTAAAACTTTAATAAATTTAATTACATATTAAACATTCTTAAATACATAACTATCTTAAAGCTAATTTTTAACGATTTTTTTTCTAATTACAATATACTAACTGAATCTTAAATAAAACGAGTATATGAAAACACGCACGAACCGAGTATTTAGGAAATACGTACGAAGTCTAAATAAGTGACTGCGACATGATATCACACCGCGAGCGCGTGCACGGATTCGGGGGTAGGGTGATTGGCGCGAAGTGGTCGTTCATTCCTACTCACGGAGCGCTCGACAAAGACGTGTGCACCTACATCTATTCTACCTTTAATTTAGAAATACAAATACGTTCTAATTACTTTAAAAAGTGATTGTTAAAGTGCCTGTACTTTTCCCCGAACTGGGTAAGTGTTGCAATGTAATTTTGTATGAGCTTTATTTGTAAGTTTGTGAAAAACGGCTTGATGATATTTCATGCAACGTCATGTTTACGAACCTATTACTTATTAATGATAATTGCTTTAATTTACTATATTCTCCTAAACTTTCCGCTTATATCATTTTGACAAAATACATGACATTCCTTCATCCGACCAAATGTACTACTGTACTACCTTATGAAATTAGAATTACTTACACTATCAATCACAAATTCATAATCCCTGTCGTTTTCCATCACTGCTTTTTATAATTTATGAACTGTGATAAGTTTTAAAACTGTAACTTATACATTTTAATCTAATCTTAGTAACTCATGTAAACAACTACCCTACCTAACTAAGATTATTCTAATTAATTCTAAGGTTAACTGCTTTTTCTTATGAAATAATATATATAATTATATATATATATATATATATATATATTCCAGGGACTTCTGTAACGGTACCGGCAAGCTACCCAGGGCAACTAGAACGTCACGTTACCCGACTGCCACGGTCTTCACTCCGGACCCGCAACCTACGCCCGGTGTTCCAGGATAGTCATACGAAGCATTTCTTGCGTAATCGTCTCAGTGAACATAAAGTTACCTACCCCTGCTCTCCTGTAATACTGTATTAAAATTCCTAAGATTACATACTGTACACTACGACTGAATTGTTTGACTTAATATCTAAAAACGTCACGCAACTTTGATTATATACATGTCTAGATTTCCCGTTCGAATGGCATAAACATCAAAAAAATATATAAGCAAACTGTTGTCGCCAAAGTTTGTTTCGCCCGCTCAGTGGCGAACTTGTTACCATAGCAAGCCATAATTGTTACCACTCAAATCTGGCCTGTTCTTTTGGTAACAATTGCAGTACCACACCTTTCACTCCGTCGACAACAGCTAAGTTTATTTCATACCCTCTAGCGCTGTTGTGGAGGGTGTTTGAACTGCCATTTACTACGTAAGCTGGACACTTTTTAAGTATTTCCCCATGTGAGATGGTTCTTCTTACCTCTACCCTCCATATTGCTACCATTAGAGCATCACGTGGTTTTAAGGATAGCCCTATTCTTTTGAACAACCTGCAAAAATATCTAACTTATCAGCAGTTTCATCCTTAATAAAATGTTTACCAAGTAAATAATTTTGTACTGGGTTGACAGAACCTAAGTTCTGACTGAAGGTGCATAATCTACTTAAGAAGATACCTAGCCTATTGCTCCCATTTAAACATCACGTGGTTTTAAGGATAGCCCTATTCTTTTGAACAACCTGCAAAAATCTCTAACTTATCAGCAGTTTCTTCCATAGTAAAATTTCCACCAAGTAAATATTTTTGTACTGAGTTGAACAAAACTTAAGTTCTGACTGAAGGTGCATAATCTACTTAAGAAGATACCTAGCCTATTGCTCTCATTTGAGCATTACGTGGTTTTAAGGGTAGCCCTATTCTTTTGAACAACCTGCAAAAAGCTCTAACTTATAGCAGTTTCTTCCATAATAAAATTTCCACCAAGTAAATAATTTTGTACTGAGTTGACAGAACTTACGTTCTGACTGAAGGTGCATAATCTACTTAAGAAGATACCTAGCCTACCACACTCTACTTACTTACTTTACACTTAACCTAAAATACGAATATGTCAATACATTCACACACATTAGTTCTAAATTCTAATTAAGTAATCATATTTATTGAAGTGTAAACTTATGTTACCTACTTACTCAGTTTGTTACATCTAGGCTATGAAAAATGTAGGTACTTAATATGTATTAATAAACTTACCATAGCCCTCCGGACCTGCATTCGTAAAGTTATATCAGCTGGATTGTAATCTGGTGAAAGTTTACACAAGTCTCTATCGTTGAATATGTTTTTACGTAAAATATCGTCCATAATAAAATAATCTCTAGACAAAACCTCGTAAGGAAGTAAGTAGGTAGGTACTTAAAAAATGCAACGGTAGTTTAATCAATAATAAACGTTGCTAGCTTACTAGCGAAAAGTATCAAAATCTTCTTTGCATAATCGATAGGCCTTACATAGAATAGCTTTCGGATACTGTCACAGGTCATTTGGTATAAGAGTCGACGATATTATGTACTACTTACCTATGTTAAAGGTTAATAATAATAATTAGAACCTAGAAGTAGGTTTAATTCTAGCGTTAGATGAAAGTTAAGTTTGGCTTCTTCTCGTTATTACCGTATATTCTTGTTTTGATAACTTGTTGCCGAACTAAGCGTTCATCGAACGGGCAAAAATTAAATTTTACTTTAGGTGCAACAAAACTTGATTTTGTTCAAACAAGTAACTACAAAAAATAATAGTGCAGCTCATTATTTTAAATTTACCGCACAATTGGGGTGGGAATGGCTTTTATGAATTCAACTGTCACTCTTTGGACATAATCATCTCCGAACGGTTAAAAGTCCGAACGGTTTTGCAATTCTTTCGTATTGTATTTTGGATTCATAAGGATACCTAGGTACTGTTAGGCTCTTTTGAATATAAGCAGCCGGAACGGCTCCAGGTAAGCCCCTGATTCAATCCGTCGCTCTAGCAATTATTATGGTCGTTTTTTGAACGGAT
The DNA here is from genome assembly GCA_950371115.1 of Anania fuscalis. Taxonomy (NCBI): domain Eukaryota; kingdom Metazoa; phylum Arthropoda; class Insecta; order Lepidoptera; family Crambidae; genus Anania; species Anania fuscalis. Next base: position 9,587,320 of record OX493331.1, on the reverse strand, counting down.
CATAAAAAAAATCGCCCGCAAACAGTTGCTTTAAGTCCGATCCCAGGATTAAGTGCTTTTTAGGGTTCCGTACCCAAAGGGTAAAACGTTACCAAGCGGTCGCTCGGGTCGAAATTTTTCAAACCACGTCGTAGAGACAGACCGCAATAACTTACCGACTACACCCTCAAACTCATGGCAGAACGACGCCAGCTGACGAAGCTGAAGACGGAGTATGTTAGTATAACGTCGACAAAAGCTGAAGTTTTGAGGGATATCGAAAAGTTCTGTGGGCAATTATGTTATACCTACACCTCGGTCACTCACTAAACCTGTTAGTAGCTCAGCCGCAGATCCAAACGCTAAGCTGACCCGACACTTTACCGAAAATATCCCGGACATCTGAGATTAGGATAGCTCTCAAACAGCTTACGAATAACAAGGCGCCGGGTGATGACGGAATCACCTGAATGCGGGTGCAACATGACGCTGAAAGTCCTCCATGAATGCCCATGTTGCGCTCTACCCAGTGCCAATTGGGAGCTCTATCCTCGAAATTGTTGGCAAATATGTTTTTACCACAGACAAATTGATCCTGTAAGGCAGGTCCAATTTTCAAAAAGGAGGTAAATCAACGAATCAAACTCGGCTGGGCAGCGTTTTTAATTATTACTTAGTAAGTCTTTAATGTTAATGGAAGAAGCAGGCAAGGCGGAACCTTTATCTTCGTGGCTTAAGATATTCAAAGAATAAAAGTATTTTAGTACCTAAGTATGGTTACTTGTAAGGAGAATATACCTAGTTTAATATTTTTTGACTGCCTTAACTGTTAATCTGTAATAAGTTGTTTATTATTAGTTATTGGCTACTACACTGTAACGTTGTGAATTAACCCTAGACTTGTTTGTAAAGCAAACTACCCACTACCTACCAAAGCAACTTTATACATTAATTTGTACGTCTTAGAATCCAGTTTAGAGCTCTTTAAAAGACTGAGCTATTTATTTTCGCAGTCGCGGCAAGTTCTTTTCCGTAAGACTGAGCTTTTTTAAAAGGACTTAGTCACTAGTTCTTTCCTCTTCAGAAAAGCTGAGTTGTTTTCAAAAGACTCAGTCTCGAGTTCTTTTTGGCAAGGCTGGAGTCTTATGTAAAAAGAATACAAACTCATAGACTTGAGCTTGTAATATTTGTTTTTAACTTGAGTCTTCAGAAAAAGACTTAGTCTCGAAATTAGGCCTACAAGACTCGATTCTTTTACAACACTGTTAAACGCATCTTTAGCGTTGCACCTATTTTAAATGGAAGTCACCAACTAGTAAGTTTACTACCACTATTAATAGGCTACGTTTTAGACATGCTAAATATCCAGCTCACTTGAAGAGACTCAAACTTGTATCATCAAAGGAATGTGATTACTGTAATTTAGCTGAAGTAGCCACTCTAGACCACTTGATTCTGCAATGTCCTGCATTCAGCGTACAAAGGTTATTGCTAGTAGACGGTTTAATCAAGATATACAAAGATGAAGACATTCCCCGCCTCCTATTTCCTCTACTAGCAAATGAAGACACGTACGAATTATCTACAATATATTTATGCAACCTTTGAAGATTTTATAGAAATATCCTATCAAGCTTCAATTGCCCCACCGGTGGACGCAAATAATAGATTTTTTATTGTGTCTCTTGACCTTGGCCTGACAGGTAATGAAGGAAATTTGAGCACCATTATCAGAAACATCTGCAAAAAACAAAAGCATTTCATATTCACATGATGAACTATCAACCCACAATGCAGTGCACTAGCGAATCCTAAGTCTATGAGTGCACCAATACAATGGAAGACAAACAAAAGTATTGGCCGTATGGACAGCTTTCCAAAGCCGTAAAACTATAAACAAAAAAATCTTTAACGTTGATTATTTCGAAAATTCGGACCATAAAACTAAGGCTCGGTCTATACGCCGCGGGAATCCGTAAGCATCCGCAAAAATCCGTTCAAAAAACGACCTTATTGCTAACGCGATGGATTAAATCCGCGTTAACCCGGTCCGGTTTCCGGCTGGGTATAGACCAAGCCTAAGGCTGCTATACGCTGCCGAAATCCGTACGCATCCGCGAAAATCCATTCGATAAACGACCTTATCCTCGTCAATCCGGTTTACGGCTAGGTGTAGACCGAGCCTAATGACAAACGTCAAATTTGAGTTCTATACAATTTTGACAGCACACAAAAATAAATTACATCAAAATAACGTCAAATTTCTCCCATTGCCCTGCTGTTCTTGCTTAATATTTCTTGCTGCAAGTTCATAGTCCATTAAAAGTATAACATAAAATATTTGTTAAATGTATTTACCTCTTCACAATGTTACTGGAAGAAAATATTTTATACGTATTCCGGTTACAAAACTCGGATTTTTCACAGTTTCGTTGCCTTTGTTTGCTTTTCTAACGTGTGTACTTTTAACCATGTACAAAGACTATGAAAAAGCAAATCACACTCACTGTAAAGTTCCAAATATATTTCCATCGATATCAGCATCTATAGGAAACTATGAACCACAGAGTACAATTTGGAAAACAGCAATTTACATCCATGCACCTGTGAGATTTTTTATCATATATTTAAGATGGAAGTATTTTAAAAGTGTTATTAGAGAGAATTGTATTATGGTGGTAAAGATGGCAGTATTTTTAAATATAGTCGAGAATTTAGCCTTAATAGGATTGACTCACTGGACATCTTCCCAAAATTATCGTAAGTAGGATTGACTATGCTTAGTTGAATACATATTTATGAATAAATGTATCGTTTCTGTACTTAATAATAAGGATTAGAAGTTTAGTTTTATGTACACACAAACTATTTGTTCCACAGCTTACCATGAGGTTTGTTTTAAAACATTCATTGGTGCATCTATAATTTACATGCTCTTAACATGTATGATGCTCACTAAATACAGAAGAAGGCCAAATATAACATCCCTAGAAATGCATTCTGTAAAACTAAAGTGGAGATCTTTTTTTGTAAATGTTGGTTCATTTGCATTTGCAGCTTATTTTTTTCTAAGGCACAATAGACTGTGTGAACCTTATGGTAAGTATAACTCTACCTTTTTATAAATTACATGCCCACAAACTAAACTTTGTTACTCTAATAATGAACTAAATATTTCTATTGATTTTTACTTACAGTTTACTCCATGTTTGGATTCTCAGAATACATAGTGGTCATCAGCAACATAACATTCCATTTGACAACTGTTTATGATCTTCAAGTACAGTTTGTTTACTTTAGTAAAAAAGGTATTGTTACTGAATGACTGGATCATAGCATATTTTTAAGTAAACAAATAAAAGTGCAGCGATAAAACATGCTCTTTGAACAAAATTATGATAATTTATTATGTTTAAGTACATAAGGGCAATTAAGGTATTTTTTATTATAGTAGAGAATCAAATGTCATCCAAAACTGTAAAACAGTGCTTTAAACATATTATATAGGAATTAAATGGATCTTAGCCACTCTATGAAATAAATAATTTTAGTTATACTAGTAGTAAATTATGTATTTTTGTAAGTTTTTTATCACATTTTACAAATTAAAATAATATAACAAAACAACAGAATACATATTTTAATGTAATATTAATAAACTAGGTATTGAGTTAATCATTTATGATGACTAAAATTAGCACCACTGTATATTCTTAATGAATCACTGACACATTAATAACAAATTATTATTAAAAAATAAACAATCTAAATTAGTAGGTATTATTTTATGTAAAAAAGCTTATATATTTTTTTTTTTAATATATTAAGTTTTTATACTATACCTACTCAATATGTTCTGAGGTTATTGTGAGACTAATAAAAATAACAAAACCTGGCATCGTTGATATCACAACACTAAAGCTTAGACTCTATTTTAACTTTAATGTTTACTATAATTTAAATTCCGCAGTCATTTTATCTGCAATCATTTCAGCAATAGCAAGGGATGAGGTTGCTCCTGGAGATGGTGCATTTCTGCAATGTAGGACTCTGCTTCCTATAGCTCCTGATCCAGGATTTGAGTCAAATACAAAATCTTCAATTAAAGTACCTAAAAATAGATTTCAGTTAGACTCAAATAAATTTTACAAATAACATATTATAGTTATAAACTTAGATGACTCACCATCCTTGCTCATAGCTTGAGCCCTGACTCCTGCAGGTCCTCTTTCTAAATCACTTGTAGTTATGTCCTGAATGTACTTTTGTATTTGCATTACTTGTAAAGGCATAATTGCAGATCTTGCCATTTCTTTGACACCAAAACCAGCATATTTTAAAGCCATCTTTTGAAAACCCGAAAAGGCACAAATATCTTTTAACTCATGAAGATTGATATCTCTCCATCTGGAAAATTAGAATGTTGGCATGAGTTATCTATTATCAGATTTGTAAATTTAGGTCTATATTATCTTGACAGGAAGCAAGATGATAACTATAGCCATAACTTTGTAATTTAGTTCCAAATAACAAACAACATACATTCCAGCAGTTGAGATGCTAATTACCTGTAACCTTCTTTGCAGAAAGCTAAAATTGCATTTGGACCAACTATCACACGTCCATCTATTCTTGGTGTTAGATGTACTCCCAAGAATGGAAACCTGGGATCAGGCACAGGGTATATGTTAGCCTTGGTGATATGACTTTTATTAGGGACTAGATACAAATATTCTCCTCTGAATGGAATGATTTTAGGTTCTTCTGGACAACCAGTTAAAACAGCCACTGTGTCTGAATGCAAACCACAGCATGTTAAGACATATTTTGCCTGTATGGCATTTCCCTTGGTATCGATTATCATGACAGGATAATCAGCCTCTTCAGCTTGAACAAACTTATTTACTTCAAAGTTGAGATATGTCTTTCCTCCATGCTTTTGAAAGTCGTCGACATATGACTCTGTAACCTCTCCCCAGCTAACAATTCCTGTATGAGGTGACCACAAAGCTTGTAAACCTTTACAATGTGGTTCTATTTCTTTCAGTTCTTTTGCATCCAATAACTGTATGTCTTTCACTCCATTCTGTAAACCACGGTCATATAGTTCTAGCAACCTAGACACTTCTGATCTCTGGATGGCCACAATTAACTTGCCACATTTAACATATTTAATGCCTTTACTATCTAAATAGTTATATGACATTTTCATACCCTTTACACATAACTTTGCTTTTAGTGAACCAGGTTTATAATAAATTCCTGCATGGATCACACCGCTATTGTTGCCACTTTGATGATAGGCAAATCTTTTCTCTTTTTCGAGTATAGCAATCTTTAGGTGTGGGTATCGCATTATTAACTCCCTTGCAGAAGCAGCACCTACTATACCACCACCTATTACAGCTATGTCATAGTGTTCTTTACTTGCATTGCTGTACCTAGAAAATAAATAATACATTCTAAATAGGTACAAATTTAATTTTATCAAATTGACTTGTATAGAGTTTACTAATGAAAATGTAGGATTCATTAAACCTAAATTATAACTTTAAAACTGACGTAACATAACTGTAAACAACTTACCATCTTGAACACGTACTGGGATATGTATTGGGAACTAAACGAACTGGTAATGACCTTATCAAATTCGTTAACACTGTCATTTTAAGGACAGTAATTTAAATACAGAGTACCTATGTCTTAGATGTTAAGACTTATTACAACAATTGTGACAATTTTCAGTTCAACCACACTGAACACTAATTTAACACTGCTGATCAAAATTAATCACTGACTGGCTGTGGGTGGCGACGCTGATCAAATGGCTGAATTGAACTTGTTACATTACTATTAATTTACTATAATTGTAAATAACGATGACAACATGACATTATACAAATATAATGTACCTACACGTATAAAGCTGGAAACATACTATCGGACGCGGCTTACAGCCGCGACTTAGGAATCTAGGTATTGAATGTACGGACAACAGCACGTCGACCTACCACAAAATGTCAAATTTTCTCATTTGAAAATGAACTCTATACGTCAGGCTTAAAGTTGAAAATCTATTAAAAAAAATTTGACTTTTGGGGTAGGTCGACGTGCTGTTGACTACATTAAGGTGTGCAAGTGCAAACCATCGGACGTTAGTCGCGGACGTAACCTTGAGCGCTCGGACGTCCGACAGCAATCTGGCGCGCTGGATGTTTCTGTAAGCCGAAAACGTCCGCGGACGGTATGCACGGGGCGCGGACGCGTCCGAGCGTCAGAAGGACGCCGACTGCGCGAGAGCTCGCACGTGCTTATTGATTGCATGAACATTTTTATTATAGGATAGCTAGCGATTTGATAACGTATGCGAAAAAGAAACCCGCTCATCACCGTATTCAGTATTATGTTACAGGAAATCCCCGGGACCTGGACAAGATTTATTTAGGGTTCCCCGTACCCAAAGCGTAAAACGGGGCCCTATTACTAAGGCTCCGCTGTCCGTCTGTCTGTCTCTCTGTCTGTCTGTCCGTCTATTTCATGAACCGTGATAGCTAGACAGTTGAAATTTTCACAGATGATGTATTTTTGTTGCCGCTAAAACAACAAATACTAAAAACCAGAATAAAATAAATATTTAAGGGGCTCCCATACAACCAAAGTGATGTATTTTGCTCGTTACTAAGGCTCCGCTGTCCGTCTGTCTGTCTGTCCGTCTGTCACCAAGCTGTATCTCATGCACCGTGATAGCTAGAAAGTTGGAATAAATATTTAAGGGGGCTTCCATACAACAAACGTGATTTTTTTCCCGTTTTTATAGTAAATGGTACGGAACCCTTCGTGCGCGAGTCCGACTCGCACTCCGCTGGTTTTTACAGATAATGGTCCGGAACCCTTCGTGCGCGAATTCGACTCGCACTTAGTCGGTTTTTTTGGCCTGGATAATTGTATTTTGGATAAGCTACTATTTTTCAGAATTTTCTTCCAAAATCTACTAAACGATACAGATTTTCTACTGAAATTACAACTAAATCATCGTCCTCTTTGTCACAAACCTACCAAAAACGTAGAAATCTACTTAAAAGTGGTCACACTCATGGCATCCGCAAGCAACGTCCGAAGGACCGTGCACACTTATCAGTCGCGGCTGTAAGCCGCGTCCGATAGTATGTTTCCAGCTTAACACTGAACTGAAACGGAGTAAAATCAACAGTTCCGTTTTGCGATAAAATGATATTAGCCACAGAGCATTTAACTTATATTAGCGTGCTCAGAATCATTCCGATGCATGCTGTAGTAAGCGCGCTAACGAAACGAGAGCTCATGCTAGTGCTACGTCATCGATGACGTCATTACTGGCACGGACGTAAAAAAAATACGGACGTAACCTCGTCTAACCTTAAGTGAAGCATAATAATGGCCGCCCGTTTATTTAGGCTGTGTGCGTGATTTAAGGGTTGCTATATAAACCATCAATTTCCCTGCTGTTTGGTGGTACCAATCGATCTCAGTTAACTTATGTAATTTACATATATTTTTTAACAGAAATATAAACGGTTGTTCTATGTTGGCCTACCAAACATATTTTTTATGATCACTGTGATAGAAAATAAAACACAAGTTACGTATAAAGAAATATATTTTTACACATGACATGATGACATTATTAGTAATAAGGCTATGACTATCTATTAAATATACCCCTTAATAACAAAAAGTAAAATTGAAAAAGGATAAAAATTATATTAGTCAGCCCTTTCATTGGATAGTATATTGAGGGAGTTTAACAAAAATATGTAATCCGCCATTTTGTTACGGCGGCTATCTTGGACCGATTTTCATCAAACAAAGCTAAAAACACTCGACTAATCATTCAAACGAAAAAAACTAAATCAAAATCGGTTCATCCGTTCGGGAGCAAAGATGCCACACACACACAGACACGTCAAACTTATAACACCCCGTCGTTTTTGCGTCGGGGGTTAAAATCAAAAATACGTTTTCATCATATATCATAATGGTATAATAATAATGTTAAGTACGTATATTATTATTATAATTAATAAAGATGCGCTAAAATCCTTTATGTTGTGTCAACTTTTTGTACACTTGTCTTTTGTTGTCTAATGTACGGAAAATACTTTCTATTTTAGAAATATGATGGAACCGAACGTTCGAATATTTTTGAATAATGCATTTCATTAAACTTATTCTATGATCCGCTCCTGCTATGGCGTGAATATTTTCTATATTTAAAAAAGTTGTTCTGTTGTCAATGAACATTTCCAAAAATTTTTGTCATTAAATACATATGTTGCTTATTACTATATATTTGTATTTTTTCTTTAGCCAACTTTCTAATAACAATTTCACAAACACAACATATATCAAATAAGTCTTTAGATGGGAATCTTTATCCTCCTCTTTTTTTCTTTAAAATAAATTTATTTAGTTACTTTACTCTTTTTGGAATGGCATACGGAACCAAACAACGTAGCCCCTTAGCTGTAGTTATAAAATCTATGTCATTTAAATGTGTACTGCAAACGGTACTGGCAGATGATGGGTTCCAACTGTTTTCTCCTCTGCAGTTTCGAATAATTAAAATCCAGTCATCCCTACGATTTTTGTCTCTAGGAAACCTATGAAAACGACGTAAGAGATATTTTATATTAAAAGTATGGGGATCTTTTATTTTACTTTTGAGAAACGGTACCCAAAAACTGACGAAATCTGATTTCAGAGAGTCACATACATAGTTTGTTGCATAAAAATATAGTTTTCCCCACCTTTTGGGGTAATTTTCCCGTAAATAAAGTGACAACACTGTTGAATTTTACCTCTAGAATTCTCAGCAAAGTATTTAAAACATAAATATTTTTTTTTATCACGAATCGTAATAACTTACGTATGATAGGTGATTCCATGTGACTTTTTACGTTTACTCATGTAGTTTTTGCATGATTTAACAACACAAGACGGCATTTTTGGAAAATAAATCGTTGACACAACGAACGCATTTACTACGTGTCACTGGCGCTGTCACTCGGAGCGAAATGGCGGCGGGTTGTCGTACCTAGTGTGTATGTGTGAGTGTAGATCATGTACAACAAACGAAATTGTAGGACCTTGCATGCTTCACATTTTTTGTATGTGATGTTACGTCCGTATTTTTTTTACGTCCGTGATTACTGGGTAGTGGGCGCCCCATAGGCATAGGCTCGGCATAATAGAATCAAAGAAGTAGGCCAACTCGAGCTTGGACGAGAGATAATTAATAGCCTAAACACGTAGGGCTGTCGCTTAAAGTTTTATCAATATTGAAAAATGCATGAGTAGTCACTCTTTAAACTTTAAACAAATCAATTTTCCCCAGTAATGCTCGCACTTCACGCTCGCCGAGTGGAGGCGAGCGCGAGTGTGAAGAGGCAACACTCGCGTCGACTCGTGCACAGATTAGTCAGAGTATGTCTAAAGGACTCATGTGCACTCGCCTCGCCTCACCTCTGCTCGCTATTTTACATAAAGGTAATATACCTACGGAATAGAGGAACAAACGCGAGCTGTCAAACGAAACCGAAATTGGAAAACAAAAAGTGTGTGTAAAATTGTTTATGTATGCGTGTCAGTGATGTATACAATTACACATTAATATCGATATCGATCATACTTATTAGTTAGTCATAGAATTATTAAAACTAAAATAGGATGGGAAGGGATTTAGAATGGCTGAAAATACGACCCAGGGTGAACAAGTGAAGTAATAATATTTAAGGAAAACACAGAAGATATTAAATCATTTTTTTATCAATGCTTTAAAAGTACCTGCTTATATAATTTCTCACTGCCCTCGGAAAATAGAATTTTGTTTAAATAATTTCTTAAAGTACGCTTTGATACATTTTTCAATTGTGTTTCGTACCTCAATCTTAACGGTAAATATGTTTCAATTATACATTTTATAATGAGATATCTGTGACTAATAAGTGGATCTTGCTCAAAAGAATGGGCAATCAAGGAACCAAAATAATTTCCAAAATCAGTACGACTAATAATATTTAGAACGTTCTTATCAAATTTCTTTTTATCAAAAACAAAATGTGTTTTTATTTTTCTCAAAAATATTTTTCACACTTAATGCGCTGGATGCAGGCCGCTTCCAACCGGCCGATCTGGAAGTCACTGGGGGAGGCCCATTTAGCAGTGGACGTCCTGTGGCTGAAATGATGATGACGAAGCAAACATTTATTACATTTTCAGAATGATAAATTAAAAACCTCTATACAATACTTGATACAATATCTCTATAAACTTAGGACGATACTATGCGTCTAAGCTTTATGTTGACCTGTGAAAAAGAAAAAAAATGAGTAGCTAGCGAAGCTAGCTAGCTAGCGGCGAGCGTAGCTAGCATGCCACGACAGCGGCAGGCGAGCGCTAAATTAAAATATTAGTTGAAAATTTGTCTCTTTCAAATTTCTAAAATATATGAAAACAAATATTAATATAAACCAGGTGTATTATTAGTTATATTATTAATTTTAAGTTTCGATCATCAGTATTTAATGTATTTATATTATGTATTTTTACCCAGAGTGATCATCACGATGTAAAATGGTATGAGAAATATTTTCGGACTTCCAATAATACAAATTAAAAAGTTATGATAGTAAAAGGCACACCCAACTTATAAATATACCTACTTAATTGCTTTTGAGAACCTGTAGGTACATGGTGCTAATTATCAGCAGAAGAATAGTATTAATTTTATTTAAGCTTACCGGAACAAACTTAGTTGGAATTGCAGATTTCATCAAAAATAGTTTCGCTCCTCGTTTTGTGCCTTGAAAAATTTATCCTCAAAATGCTTGCTGCATATACATGAATGTTTTTTAGGAATCCAGTTTGGACGATCAATTATTTTAAGCCATATATTCCTGGTGAATAAGTAGAAAATCTGAAAGATACATGAATAACCAATGAAAGTACCTACTTTTAATATTATAACAGCTCTTAATAGCCATGTAATTAGAAAATAAATTATTCTATTCTATTCTTAAGTAGGTATGTGTAGTAGAAAGTGCCTAATATTCCAGCAATCAAAAACTTATACCTATGTATAGGCTAAGTATCTTATGTAGGATTACATTTCCAGATAATTCATAACTAAACTTTATAAAGGTACTTTTAACAACAGTCATTTTAAACATAAAATTAATTTTCGTCTACCGCGTGATACCTAGACAGTGGAAACGAAACATCGATAACTTGATGCAGCCCTAGTGTAAAACGAAAATTAATTCTTTACACAAGATATTCGTTAATTCTGCATTAAGAGTATCCAATCTTTGCTTCTTACATAAATAAATGGTTTTAGAAGAGAACTATCATACTAAACACTTAAAATTTCAAGCGCTTAAGCAAAAATAAAACCAAATTTATGAGGTGTCGACTTGGATTAATTTACCTGAGAAATGAATATTTTGCGGGGTTAAGTCGTTGTGTGGTACCACAATCAATCACTGAACAAGTCACCATATTTATGAAGCACTATTTGTCAATAATATTCACGATGTGAAGTAAAAACAGGAAAATTTACAGAGCCCGAATTCTCAGCGTGCCGCTAAGTGCCGCCAGCTGTCAAACAGTTGCCAAAAAACGGTTCTGCTATGACGCATCACGCATCTCTTTTTATCATACAGTGTTGCTGCTAGTAGCATCTCGCTCGCTCAGCCGTTTGTTCCTCTATTCCTGTATATTAACTTTATGCTATTTTAGCACAGATCAAAACGGCGAGTGGCGAGGCGAGCCGGGCCTCCACACGCTTGTGTTTTTTTTAGTTTAGCAGCGTTGCCGTTTCGGGTAATTTAGGCTTTGAGTGGGTAGTGTCCGGGTAATTTTGGGTATTTTTGCGACTACATACACGTTTACAAAATATTAAGTTACTTAACTTCTTTGACTGTTCTGTATGAGATTGTGTCCCCTTTACTTACCTAATTAGAAAATTGGTAATCTGTAAAGTAGGCTTCCGGACGTAAATTTTACTTGCTAACGTCATTACCATCCATGGTCATACGAAAACATTGAGTGGAAGAGAGTTAGATGCGTTACAAGCCGAACGCTTAGGCCGATCGTGCATCTCTATCGTTTTGTTCGCACGCACGTCAAATAAGTTTCTGTATCATTTTCTGTCACCTGTCACCATCCTGTCCAATCATTTTTATTTAAGTATTAGAGCTGTCAAAAGTTAAACGATTGGAAAGCTGACGCAAACGGACGCTTTTTGTAAAATGATGAATTAAACAATATGACTGAGACATAGGTACCTACCTGCCCCTCTAGCATGAGCAACAAAACACGATATGATATACGAGTTATCGCATATACGAGTTGTCAAAATATGAACTTTTATTAAACAAGCGAGCATAACCGTGACGTCGCTCACTTTTTCAATAAAAGTTCAAGATGGCGGCTGTGTTATCATATTTTGAAAGTAAAGAGGCGATAAATCGCTTATCATATCATATCGTATCGTGTTTTGTTGCTTGTGGTAGAGGGGCTGGTCTACCTACCTATAGAATAGAGGAACAAACGAAACCGAAATCGAATGACAATTTGTCTGTGTAAAATTGTTTATGTATGCGTGTCAGTGACGTATGATGCTTTTCCAGTAATATCCACTGCTACGTCCAGGGAGCGGCGACACCTGGAGGTTTGCACGTCCCGGATGCGCACGGATGCACGGGAACGATCGCGGAGCGGTAAAACGCTCCGCTCCGCGATAAAGAAACGATCATAGCAAACAAACTAAGCTAGCTAAATCAAAATAAATATTACTACAAAAAGAAGGGAAGAAAGGGATTAATTCTATGTTGTTTTTATAATTATACAGTACTGTTTTTACTGCTAAAAAAATCCCAAAACACAGCGGCCATTTGTAAAATTTCAAACTACCCTCATATCTTCGTAATATAATTTAACCAAGTTAAGATGGCAAAAACTACGATTATTTTACAAAAATGTTTAAATAATCTCATAAAGATTATTTTAAACAACAAGTATCGTAAAAATAAACAGTAAAACACAATATTTCCTAATTTTTATCACCTGTACGAGTAATCATCTGGGACAGTGAAATTTCAATATTTTTTTTTCGGTGTTCACGGCCCGAGGCAAAAGCACTTTTATTTTTTAAAATGACGGGGCATTGGTTTGGTCCACGGTTGTTACAGCCACGGTTAAATAAAGTAGCGGTATTTTTAATAATAAACGTTTTTTTCCAACCTTACCGCGCTGGGTGGTCTAGTACCCGGGACGTACAACCCTCCTTTTTTTTGTGGGGTCAAGTGTACCCGGAACGTTTAAGTGGCTAAAGATATCGAGAATATTAATAGGTAGGCTGAAACTACGATTCTGGAGTGAAAAGTACCTAATTAAAAAAAAACCAGGAGAAATTATAAATAATTTATTTCTTAATGCCCTCGGAAAGGTTATTTTGTTAAGGAATTTCTCAAAGTTAGCTTTGATTCTCACATTTTTAGGGTTCCGTACCCAAAGGGTAAAACGGGACCCTATTACAAGGCTCCGCTGTCCGCCTGTCTGTCTGTCCGTCCGTCTGTCACCAGGCTTTATCTCATGAACCGTGATAGTGTGAGAGCTGAAATTTTCACAGATGATGTATTCTGTTTGTTATTTATTGTATTTGCCGCTATAACAACAAATACAATAAATAACAAACAGAATACAATAAATGTTTAAAGGGGATCCCATACAAGAAACTTGTTTTTTTTGCCGTTTTTATAAAACATGGTATGGAACCCTTCATGCGCAAGTCAGACTTGCACTTGGCCGGTTTTTTAAATTTCGTTTCACACTTCAATCTTACAGGCACATTTATGTTTCAATGATTCATTTGATAATAAAATATCTACAAAAGCTAGAATCATACAATAGGTAGAGGATGCCTCATGGCATTAAGTCCACCAATTGTTTAGTTTTTTACTTGTGCAATAAAGTTTAAATTTTAACTGTGAAAGTTGATCTTGATCACATGCGCCTTTCCACAAGGCCATCATTGTGAACGAATTTTTGATCAAAAACTCAACAAATACCATCGAGCAGCCACCTTATTCACCAGATACGGCTCCAGCCGACTTCTTTCTTTTTCCTAAACTCAAATTACCACTTCGTGGCTCCCGGTTTCATTCGGTAGAAGACATAAAGGAGAATTCGCGGCGAGAAGTGAACTCGATTCCGGATAAAGCGTTTAAAAAATGTTTTGATGATTGGATTATTCGTTGGTGTAAGTGTATCGCTTCTGAAGGAGCATACTTTGAAGGTGATAAAATAAATTTGGATGAATAACTAACATTTTGTGTATTATTAATCTTTTCCCGGTACTTTTTTGACAGAGTAGTAGGTCTTGCGCCGCCACTGATCACAGCTGTCAACGGGGGCAGTGCTACTATTATTCAGTGTTTTAAAAACCGTTCGCAGTAGAGTATTTCAATTGTCTATCTATACTTTAAGTACAACGATTTGAAGTCCCAAATGGCCAAAAAGGGGTCGGTGGCCACAACCGGGTCACCTGCCCTTATTTTTGTCAGTGTGTTGCCAGTGATAACATACGGATCTGAGACGTGGCCGCTAACGATGGGCCTCATAAGAAAACTCAAGGTCACTCAAAGGGCGATGGAGAGAGCTATGCTCGGAGTTTCCCTTCGCGATCGAATCATAAATGAGACGATCCGAAGGCGAACCAAAGTCACCGACGTAGCTCTCAGAATCGCAAACCTTAAGTGGCAGTGGGCGGGGCACATTGCTAGCAGGACTGATGGTAAGGAAGGTTCTTGAATGGCGACCGCGGGCCGGAAGGCGTAGTGTTGGTAGGCCCCCCACAAGGTAGACCGACGATCTGGTGAAGGTCGTGGGAAGCCTGGATGCGGGTGGCCCAGGACCGATCTTCGTGGAAATCCTTGGGGGAGGCCTATGTCCAGCAGTGGAAGTCTTTCAGCTAATAGATGGATGGATGAATAGTATTCAAGCTTAACCAAAAATCCGGAAAATAGCAGAACATTTTCTCATTTATTTTCTCAATGTTGCGTCACGAAGTTTTGTTAGCAAACCACAGATTCGGACAGAGCACCCCAAAAAAAATACACACAGGTTGACTTTTTTATCACCATCCAAACTGTAAATGATTCTGGGGTGTAAATAGGGTGTAATATATAAATAAAGACTTAGTTAGAGAAAAGATACTATATTCAAATTAAAACTGTATTCGGCATAGCAATTTATTATAAAAATGTTCTAATGACAATTAAAATATTTATAATATAATAATAGGTTAAGCATTTTAATTCAACAGATTAAGGTTTCATATTTATTAGTTGATTTATTACTTAAATCAGATCGAGGGAGCTCGAGCGCAGCGGAGAGACAGTTGTTCACTCGACAACGGTTGGAAACAGAATGCCCGATGTCGCTCGGGCGCCCTCTTTTGTAGGCTTGAACAAACAACTTTGCGCGTGGGGCGGAAGTGGCGGTAAAATTTAACATTTATTTTAACACACTAATTTCACCAATGTTATTGCACGTATAGTAATTAAACGTATTTAAATCGTTTTTAAACATTATTCCGCTAAGTAATATTGTCCTTTTTAAATTATCTCAATGATTTACAAATCGGCGTGATACCGGAAGTTGTGAAATAATTCTAGCTAAATTAAATTGAACTAAATGAAATTTTGAGATAATAAAACAAACATCTAATTTATTATAAATACTTTCTACAATGTATTTGAAAAACATGCATAATTTATGCTGTACGCTAACAAAACCTTATATGAAGACTCCTGTGATACAAACGAATTACTCTTTCTATTAAACCAACTCTCTAACTGCAAAAAAATCAGCTGTTCCAAATAATTAGGAAAATGAAATTATTTTGCTTACAACTTGCGCTCAGTTAAGCCGGCATAGGAACCCCAATTAAGGTAAAGGGCTAGGCTAGGCTAGGCCAGTTTCGTGCTAGAACGTTATTTCGTTAGTATTTTTATTTCTGGTGCAAAAAATAAGTAAATTAAATATTATTAATTGAAATAATACATTTATACTTACAAAACCTTTATCATTTTAACTGTATAAAAAATCAAGTGCCTACCAACAATTTGGTGATTAAAGTGGCAGCAATACGACGCTCAAAACTCCTGTTACTGCCACGAACAGCTGTGCGGTGTGCGCACAGAACAAGCAAGTAAGACTCGCTACGCGGTCTTGGCCCTGGCCTTGTTGCCCTTGACGCCGGCTCCACACGCTTGGCATTTGCCGCAAACTCCAAACCACTACAACCGTTTGGCGTTTGCCAACGAAACAAACGTCGCCACCCACACGCTTGCGAGTGCGTTAGTTTGTTCTAAAAAGGCAAGCATGACGGACGTCAAAGTTGTTTTATCGGCGTTAACATTTGGCTTGAGCTATTTTTATTATAAACACACAACACACGGAATTTTTAAGTTAAGTAAGAAACAGAAAACATACAGACAAAAGATAGACTAAAGCTACGGCCAAACCAACGCGGGGGCGTGGGCGTGCGCAGTGTGGGCGTGGGCGTGGGCGTGCAGGCGAGTTCACACCAAACACGCGGACACTAGGCGTTCAGGAGGCCTAGCACGAAAATGTATCTTTCGCTCGGATGTATAAACCTTACAAGAAAGAGATTAGTCATGAATGAAGTCAAAGAAGATTATGAATGTTAGTCATAATAACGGTATCTAATTATGTTGTAGAAATTATGATTATCAGATTATTTGCCGATATACTACGAATATAAAAGCTCAACCCTTTTACTAAATAAACAAAGTTTTTTTTTTGTTTTTTTTTCATTTATTTATTTACTGAGTTTCGCATTAATTAATTCCAACGCGGTTACCCGAGCGAAGTCATTGAAGATGTAGAAAAGATTCATTGCTTATCGGAAAAAAATTAGTAGCTTTAAACGTAATTATTTATATTATCGTAGTAGCGCACCATCTGTCTGTTGGTTGAGCCTGTCACGTCAAATGTTATGTCCGCGCTTGCAAAAGCTAAATGTCAAGCTGCACGCGTGATGCACGCCGCCGCTGTCCGCGCCGGTGTGAACTCGTCGATACAAATGCTATGGCACGATCTGAACGCCCACGCCCACGCCACCACGCACGCCACCGCGCACGCGTCTGTTTGGCCGGGACTTAAGAAAAGGCTCTCTCCAAGACCTTCGAGACGTGACTTAGATGGCATCGAGTTTGAAGACGACAATGGAACGGTCAGAGAAGAAAACATGCCTGAGAAGAAAAAAATTAAAGTGGATGCAAATGAAAAGGAGTTAAAAAACGAATGCTGAAAGTGGCCATTAGAATGTCTTTCTTGGTTTTCAGATCCTTTACTGGTTTATTTAACGAGTTAAGCCCCTGCGAAACCAACAAGTGCGCGATGGCGTGCGTGGTCTTCACTCTAGAACTCGTTTACTCAACCTTTCATCGGTTCTGCGACAGATGTGGCCAGCCCACTGCCACTTAAGCTTGCTACATTTTTGGACTATGTCCGTTACTTTAGTCCTGTGCCTGATGATCTCGTTTCGGATTTTATCCTTTATCGAAATCCCAAGCATCAACCTTTCCATAGCTCGCTGAGCAACAAATTACAATTGCTTATATTCAATATCCCTTTGATTGTTAAATATGAAAAATACACACTATTAAACGAGTATGATTGTATTTTTCAAACGAACCTCCCATTTGTTTTTTTCGAAAAATATATGTATTTTACAGGAAAGATGCAAAGTTTCGAAACAAACGTGTATGTAATGTATCTTTTGCAATTTTCAACACTACCAGTCACTCATTTTCACACACAACGTACGTACAACTGTTCGCCACGAACGAGTGCAGGAGGCGTATTTTTGAAACGTTCGAATTCCAATTCGCATACGAAATCCTAAAATCGTATACAATTTCCTAGGAGTTTTTATGCGATTCTTGTGCATTCATATGCGAATTGGAATTCGAGTGCTTCAAAAATACATCTCCAGAGCGCACACAAACGTGTGGACGAGTAGCAAGCGCTTGCGGCAAATGCCCTTTGATTTGTTATCACAGAAAACAGACACTCCTCGGATTCGCTACAAGCGCTTGCAAACCTACGCAAGCCAAGTCAAACACTCTATCCATACGTTTCAATTTGTGACAGTTTGTTGAGGTTTGGCAAGCGTGTGGAGCCGGCATAAGGCTTTGCTTTGCCGATTAATGCCGGTACGATATGTGTAGCAGCCCTTGTTTTGTAGCTTTAATAGGATTTCATGTCGCAAATAAAAAAAAAAATACATAGTATTTCTTTATTATGATTAGAAATTATTGAAATTCAAATTTGATTTCATATTTTTCTGTGTTTTTGTCTTTATTTGTACCAGTAGTAGGGTTGTTTGCTACGTTTTGGCGATTACCGTCATTTGATTCTGATATTGATGTAAAAAATTGTTTTCTTCTCCCCATTTTAAATATTTCTTTATCTTGAAATGGATGACTGTGTAGGTTTTTTCTGTGGAAAAATATAGAAATGTCAAACCAAAAAACACATATTATAGGCACTTTGTTTTATTAAGCATCTTGTTACAACATAACATGTTGTACAAAAGAATAGGAAACTCAATCAACGTTTACTATGGGAGCAGCAACATAACCAAGTAAGCTACCTCGATGCTATGTATAAGCATCTAAAAAAGGAAAACCATAAATGTTGCTTCCATAGTAAAAGTCGTTGTTTAAGTCAACGTAAAATTGTAAAAACTGTTAGATTATAATCCAACTCGCGAGATTGTAAACTATCTAAATATTATGAAACTGTAACATACTGCTTACAATTTAACGCATTATTTTTCGATAAATTAAAATCTATCAAAGTGAAACAGTTAAGCCCGTCATACAGGGACAGCTCGAGCAGTTAGCCAGTGATCAACATACACAGACCGCTCTAGCAGTCATAGTCAACATAGTGGACCAGTTGGTATTACTTGTTCAACAAATGACAATTTTATTTTCATTCAAATCAGTAGCAAATAGCATACGTGGAATGAAGACCACGCGCGGGCGGAGGTATATTTGGCGTCACGTAAAAAGAGCGGTGGCCAAAATAGGAATTAACATTTTCAGTACTGCTGTAAGTGTTCGGTGAAGACAAGTAGCGCCACCCTCTAGCGTTCTTTTTATTTGACGAAATTTATAACTGCGCGAGAGCAGTCGACAGCTCGAGCAGTCAGTGTATGCCTAGCGACTGCTTGACCACCCAACCGCCCAAAGCAGTCACAACTGCTCGAGCGGTTCCTTTAATGTGTGTACATAGAATACAGTCGTTTACTGTGCAGTCGCAGCTTGAAGCTGACGATACTAACTGCTTCAAGCTGTTCGTGTACAGCGGGTGAGTCTTAGAATATAATCTGTCGAGCGTTAAATTGTGAGCTCTCCGAAGGCTGTCGTTCGTTGTCGTTCTGTGTCAATAGAGTTAGGAATCAGCCACAGGTGTCAGTCAAATAAATAAAGGCAATACAAGAAACTTTTAATTTTGAGGTTGATGTAGATCGGTTATTCAAGTTGATTTTTTATTAGTGTAAAATACTTAAGGATTCGTTACACTGACTTACACTCATGATAACAAACAACTTACGCCATACGCATCAACATACGCCGAAGAAACTGGTTATCTAATTTATCTTAATTTTGTTAGTGTGCAATACCTATTTCCTAGTAAGCGTAAAATTAAGTTGAGATAGGTCATTAATTAGTTTCCTTAGCAAATGAAATACAAAAAAACCGGCCAAGTGCAAGTCGGACTCGCGCACGAAGGGTTCCGCGCCATTATCTATAAAAACACGCCCTTAAATATTTATTTTATTCTGGTTTTTAGTATTTCTTGTTATAGCGGCAAGAGAAATACATCATCTGTGAAAATTACAATTGTCTAGCTACGACGGTTCATGTGATACAGCCTGGTGACAGACGGACAGCAGAGCCTTAGTAATAGGGTCCCGTTTTACCCTTTGGGTACGGAACCCTAAAAACGGCCAAGTGTGTATGGTGCCACGCGCAATTTAGGGTTCCGTAGTTGCCCGTCGTCACCACTTCATTTATTCATAGCAACCCCTAAGTCATTTTAAAGGACTTATTCAACGATATCTCACACGATGGGGTAGACGATGAAAAAAAAACATCCTCACGTTACAAATATGTAACATAACATGGGAGCTAACCAAAAAATTTTTTTCAGAATTTTATTCTACCACTTTGGCGGAGTGATTTATGTTCATATCTCCACAAAATCACAGCTCTCTAGAGTCAACAGTCTCCAAACAAAGCTTCGGACGGCCAGACAAACGGACATGACGAAACTATAAGGGTTCCTTGTCAGTACTGCAGAACCCTAAAATACCCTTAAGTATTTTACACAATTCCATCTAGTATAATTTAAGCCAATAATTAATCCCTAACGCTGTATTAGGGATGGCTATTACTTGCAAATAAATCTATTACCCTTTAAGTTATTTTTCGTCCACAAAAAATATACCATTTTATTTTAGCTTTGCTCACCTGCCTATGATTATTTCACCATTTGTATCAACATACGCCGTGCAGCCGTTTTTGCGATAATTGATGCATCTCCATCTGCGTTTTTGTTTTGCACACGATGTGTGATGCAAATTATAAATAAAACGATTCATTACCATCTGCAAAGATCCTCTATTTGATCTTGTATAAAGTGGCGTAGTAGTGATATCTGTAATTAGAATCCCATTTTGTTATTAAGAATGTGTACAAAACAAGTGAATGTGTCTAGAATCGGCAGCAATAGTTAAATTACTCTAATGACAGTATCACCTTGGTTTTTATTAGCCTCTTTTGATACTTTCGAGACAGCATTATTTAAAGTTGCAGATGGTATGTCCATTTCATTATTAATTCCAGAAATACAGTCATTGCCTTCAACATTTTCAACAGGATCTTCTGTATTAGAATTTGTCGGTTGTTCATCTTGTGATGTCTCGGGGTCTATATCGGGACATCTTGCAACCTTTTTTATTTTAATAAGGTTTTCAAAATCTAGGTCCATTTCATATTCTTCATTATTATCAAAGGGTTGATTAGTCAGAGTTTCCTCTGGCTCTACAGTAGATTCACAGTTATCTCCATGAATATTTTCTTTATAGTTTACTTCTAATTCAGCATCTTGTCTGTCTATGTCAGTAGTATTGTTCAGAATATCTGTACTGAAAATAAAATAAATATTAAATTATGGATTTGAAATAATCTAGAATGCACCATCTTATATATCTTAGGTATATGTAACCAACTACATACAACAAATTTTCATTGTAAGAATTTACTGAGCTTTTGCCCATTAAATAATTTGATCGTCGTGGATATTTAGTCTTTACATTTTTCGGGTTAGATATATCTTTCATGTGGGTATGTTTTTTTTTAAACTCGTAACATCCCTAATGTCGAGGGATTTTTATTCAAAACTTCATTCGACAAAAAATCATCGACCTCGGGTGGGACTCGAACCCACGTCCCATAGCATGCCTGGCGAGTGCTTTCGAGTCCCACCTGAGGTCGATGATTTTTTTTTTCAAGTGTTATTTATCTTCAATTAAACCTTGCATGGAATTGCTAAAAACAAAAATTTTCTAATCGCTCTTGCACACCAGCCCCTCTAGCATGACCAACACACGATATAATATGCTAAAGCGATTTATCGACAACCAACTGTCAAAATATGATAACACAGCCGAAATCTTGAACTTTTATCGAAACAGCGAGCATTCCGTTCCTTTACGGTCTTGCTCACTGTTTCGATTAAAGTTCATATTTTGACAGTTGGTTGGCAATAAATCGCTATATCATATTGTGTTTTGTTGGTCATGCTAGGGGGACTGGTATGCAAGAGCAAGTAGGTATGTACAGCTTTGCCGATTTACTCAAACAAGGAAAAAGTTAACTCTGTTCTAGAGTTTACATGGTTTTGAAGCCCTTTATTCAGACACAATAGAGCGATATGGTAAACGAGATCAATAATTAGTAAAACAATAAAACATTTTAATTACCTGATATCTTCGGAGATATTATTTACAACTTCACTTGTCTCATTAAAATTGACTTGAGGGGTGATCTAAAATATTAAACAACACCTACTGAATAATGTCATTTAGGATAGTAAAGAAGGTAAATTGAAGTTTGTAGTCCAATGTAAGTAAATAAAAAAAATACAGACTACCTGTTTTTTTTCTAATGGCCAAAAAGCAATATATTGTGTTCAATGTGATAGTCTTTAGTCATAAAAAGCGTAAGTATGTTATTGAATTATTAAAAATCATTTTTTTTTTTTTTTTTGGCAGATTTTTTAAAACTTCCTTTATTTGTCTGTTTCTTCCTTTATGGTTTTAGTCTCAGATTGTGAATTAAAAGTTTCACCCTACACGGCACTGAATAGGTTTAGTAAAATATGGGACCACACTTAAGGAAGTGAACTAATAAAATATGACTTTTAGGGTTCCGTAGTCCTGACAAGGCACCCTTATAGTTTCGTCATATCCGTCTGTCTGTCCGTTTGAGGTATTGCTTGGAGACTGTTGACACTAGAGAGCTGTTATTTTGTGGAGATGTGTATATTAATCACGCCGACAAAGTGGTAAAATACAATTTTGCAAAAAAAAGGTAGCTCTCTAAAACCTACTACTGGCTTGAAAAATCTGGAAAAATTAATAATATTAGTGCTTTTCATAAACTTTTATGGAAAATCATAACAGTTAAGATAGATCAGTTAGTTTGTTATGAAATAAAAATTTCTTAAGAGTAAACATTAAAAGTGACTTAAATGAAGTAATTGCTGAAATATATGGTGGTAACTACGTGCAACTACGGAACCCTACACTGCGCGTGGCCGGTTTTATACATATTGTACAGGTCAAATTTTTGACCGTTACAGTTTTTTTTTTATTTGAGATGGGCTTACTCTTGACCCCAATCTTGCTCTAGAGCATAGATGGGATCTACGATGGAGCGAGCTTGCCCAGAAGATGCCTATTCACTCTGGACTTAAAGACAGTCAGGTTATATGCACTCGGAAATACAGACGCAGTATTATTATATTCTCGTTACACAACCTGCCCTTAACCATTATATTGATGTTTTCAAAATAATTATAATGAGAAAAAAAGATTTTTTGTTCATTAGGGGTTGTCTTTCCATAATATGTGCTGGTTTTATTTATCATAGAAAGTCTAGCTAGATCTATCAAACCTGGGCTTGCATGTTAACAAATTAGTGTAACTTAACAAGATTAATAATTATTCATTAGTACCGGAGGTAACTGGATGTCCTTAATACCTGCTATATGTAACAATTTAGCTGCTTCAACAAAGGCAGGTAGCACACTACTCGGAACATTTACTTCTCCAGTATATATATAGTCCATAATAAAATGTAACACTGTATGGCTAATAGGCTGAAAAATGAGAAAAATAAATATATGTGAGTATTTTTTTTAGAAAGCTTCTTACAAGTGGTTTTATAGAATTCAACATTGGTACTCTTTCAGCTTTTCGGCAACAAAATTTTATTTGTATATATTTTTTTCTCTTTTTACCAAGAATAAAATTAGTAGGTATGTACAGTGAAAAAGTTATGTATTGTTATAAGTGTACGTCCAGATTAGGTGCATGCGCTTGCGCAGCCCTGAGCCGCACGCGCGCAGCACGCGTACCGTTACAGCAATCGTTTGCTGCACAGGATTTTTGATTAGAGATCGGATATTCAGATGCACATGTATTATTTACCTACAGTTCAGCTTTTGGCTATTATGCAAAGCACTTTGTTATTGAAAAAATCCCGTTATTTCAGGATTAAAAAATTAAAGTGCATGTTGGACTGAGTTTTTGTATTTTACACACTTCACTGCCCATACCCAACACCATACATACAGACATAATTATTTGAATGGGAAGTAAATTTCTATTGTAAAGTAAATAAATATAGATCCAATTGATTTTTGAAGGACTCTAATAAAAAATATTCTGAAAAGCCACTTCCATAATATAGCAAAATATTAACTCTAGGTAAATGACAAAAAAAACTTATTGTCATGCAATAAATGAAAGTAACTTACACCCAAAAATATAACTGGATGTTGGCATGGTATAGATTTCAACATCTCTTTCAAATAAGGGCTGGCCACAGCTATTATGTTTTGATGAGCTTTGACAAAATGTCCACCAGCGGCCAATGTAACATCCACAAATTCTTGCATCTGGAATTTTGATGTACTGTACATATGTACATAAATATTTAATGTACAGAACTCTACTGTCAACTATCATTATATTATTGCAATAACTTGGTAGCCAACTAAACTGGAATGCAAGAAAACTATGCCTTTACACAATTTTCCAAATTAGTTCATACCATTTCTACTCTCTATTCTACTGTAAACTATTACACTATGATAAATAAATTAATTTGTCTGAAAATTATGGTCTTATGGTCCTTTTCACACAATGCATGTTGATTTGATAGGAAATCTAACTAAATCTAGTACGCAAAAAGCTTACGCCTATGTCGCAATCAATGCTTATTCACCCACTAAAAGATAAAACCTCAAGTCTTATTCTCAAATCTTTCCATGAAACAATTAATCTGAAGATACCTAGACCCAAACAAAGCAAGTCTTGTAACAAGGCAGTCGCCTAAGGTATTTAGATAGCAGATTAGAAAATCTTTACCAAATCGTAAAACTTTCTCGACATAAAAATATCTGAGAGATATCAAAATATACATTAATCCTCTCGCTTAGTTATTGTTATTCAATTGTTACCTTTTTTTCCGAGCATATGGGTTAATAATAATGTATACAATTAGGTACCCTAAGCTTAAATAACTGCAAAAAATAACTTAATTAAAACACCATAAAATACTAACTATAACTACTCTCTATTTTATTTAATCTAAAATAAAATTGCTTGTATAAATTTTATTCTAAATTACAATGCATTTTAGCATAGGTGTTAATAATAAAACATTTTTTTTAAATTGGTCAAATGCAGTTATAAAACTATTTGACAGACTGATCACATTGGTATAGTATTAAAATTGTTTATTTTGTTTTATTTTATTACAGGAAGTGTTTAGTTAGGGTTCTAACATTACATTCAACCATTTTGAGTACACATTTTAATAATTATTTACCCATGATCTCAAAATATTTCAATAATTTATTATTTGTTTTGGCAACTACCTACATACCTACCTGCTGTAGCTTTGAGAAACCATCACTTAAATTATTTTTGTAAGTCTCCCAACTTAATTTAAAATTAGTGTCTAACATTTTTCTAGTAAAATCTCTAACGTTTATGTTAGTCTTTAATTATAATCACTGTACACGTAGTAGGTAATCAAGAGTAATTAATTAGACATTATTTCTGAAAAATAACAATAAACACCAGTACACCACTGATCATTAAAACTACGTAAAAATAGAGTAGATTCGTAGAATACATACTCTATTGGAACAGACATATATAAATCTGTGACTGGAATACTGTTCCATCACTGATCAAATAACAAATAGATCAGCTGTCAGCCACTCAGAGATCGTCGATCGATAGTCGAGCGACAGACTAAAGTGCGTTGAGTGAGCGCTTCATCAACATATAATTATAATACAGCATACGCTATAATTTGCGATTAATTGATTTGCAAATATTGTTTTTTACCGTTTATTATCCTGTTAAGCACTATTTTTTTATTATTGTATTTGGATTCCCTTTAAAGTATATATTGTTTCTTTTTTTAAATCTAGATCCTCGCGGGAGAAGCCGCGGGCAACAGCTAGTTACAAGATAAATGTACCTGTGCGAGCAGGGCAGTATTTATTTCCAAATATTTTTATCATTTATATAATCATTTACAGTATAATTTATTATCCTTCTTCATGAAAGTTGTTTTATATGCGATTTAAGTTTTAACAGGTGCAGTTCTACAATAGACGCTGGTAATTTATTAAAAAAGCGAATACATTTTCCCATAAACGAATTACCCACTTTATGCAGTCTGAAATTGGGAACGGCAAGCTTATTCTTATTCCGGGTGTTAAGATTATGAATGTCCCTTTTTTTAAGGAATAAGGACAGGTTTTTGCGGATGTACGGACAACAGCACGTCGACCTACCACAAAATGTCAAATTTTCTCATTTGAAAATGAACTCTATATGACAGGCATAAAGTGGAAAATCTATTGGAGAATTTTTGACTTTTGGGGTAGGTCTACGTGCTGTTGACTGTACATTAGTTAGTATATTAATTTCTTTAAACAGTTCTTTTAAGGAGTCTCGGGGTCCAAGGCCGTAAATTGCCCGTACAGCTCTCTTCTGCAGTACAAATATAGATTCAATATCTGCTGCTGAGCCTCATAACAATATTCCATATGACATTATACTATGAAAATAGCTAAAACACCAATCTTGCCGTTTCAACATCAGTCAGTTGTCCTATCTTTCTCACGGCATAGCAGCAGAGCTAAGTCTTCCCGACAGAGTCTCGATATGCGCACCCCATTGCAAACGGGAATCTAAAGTGATTCCTAAAAATGTAGTGGCACTAGATGTATTAAGTTGTTCATCTTTTACAGTAATATGTGCTGAGACAAGTTTTACGTTGGGCATTGTGAATTTGATGCACTTTGTTTTATTTGCATTAAGCATAAGATTATTGGTGGTGAACCAATGCAATACTTGCGAGAGTGCATTATTTACATCGTCAAATGAGTCTTTACATCTCTTGATTTAAAAAATCAATGAAGTATCATCTGCAAATAACACTGTCTCACAGAGGTCTTTCGTAAAAGATGGAAGGTCATTTATGTAAATTAAAAAGAGCAGAGGCCCTAATATCGATCCCTGCGGCACGCCCATAGTAAGAGGCGACCCAGAAGACTGAGCTCCATTGATACAAACTTTTTGTGTTCTGCCTGTGAGATAAGAGTTTACTAAATCTGAGGCAACGCATTAAACACCATAGTGTCTAAGTTTTTTCAGTAAAGTTTGATGGTCCACACAATCGAAAGCCTTAGAAAGTTCACAAAAAACTCCCAAAGCGTCCTGCCTACTTTCCCAAGCATCAAACACGTGTTTCAAGACTGCAACTCCTGCATCTGTTTCAAGCCTTATTGTTTGTTATGTAACAATTTATTGAGAACAAAGTGTGATAAAAGTTGATTGAAAATTACTTTTTCAAAAACTTTACTAAGTACTGGTAAAATTGAAATTGGTCGAAAATTCGAAGGATCATTTTTCTCGTCTGATTTATATTAAAGAATTATCTTACTAAATTTCATCAAAGTAGGAAACTGTTTATCATCTATACATTTATTAAAAATAATTGTAAGATAATGAGCTATCGTATTTATAATTGTATTGATAATATTGACTGAGATCCCCCATAAGTCCTCAGTTTTTGTCATGTTTAATTCCTTGAAAGTTTTTATTAGTATATCAGGATTAATATGTCTAAAATAAATGGAGTTTTGTACTCATCAACACCCGTGTTAACGACAGCGGCGCGCACGGATAAAAAACGGGCACAAAAGCAGTACTGAAGAGAGCGCCGCGGTGATTTTCAAACGCAAACGGCAATACCGTAAAGAGAGCTGCTCGGGTTTTAGATGATAACATTTGATGTTCACAACCGATTAAGATGATTCTTGTATGTAAATATAGCTTAAGGCCTAGGTTAAGTGAGAAAATTATTGTATCATGTATTAAATCGCTCGCTCTCTCTCTTTCTATCGCTCAGTCGATAACGTGGTTTGGCCGCGGCCTTTTTGGGGGATACCTTGCGGTTTAACTAACCCAATAAGGTTCAACGCCTTTCTCAAGGCGGTTCCGATTGTTGTGGAGCATCGGACAGTGCCTTTTTCTAGGCGCTGAAAGCTCTCCGCCTTCCGCGGTCAGCCGGAGTGTGGACCTTGGCCCCCTGGAGGGCACGCTCGAGAGGGTGAGGCGTTCCTCCTCATCCTTGAGGCACTTGGTGCACATTACGGTCTCTGCCGGAGTTGACCCCCCCTCCCTTCTCCCGCATCCATCCCTTAGGGAGCGTATCCCGGGTTCGCCCGGTCCCTCCCGAAGGTCAGTTAGGGGTAGGCTACGCAAGTAGGCGCACTGGTTAGGGCTCACCTTGCCTACTCACCCCGACAAGTTTGCTAACTGGGAGGGAATTACACACCGTTTACACCTCCGAGTTTCTTATCGGTTCTTCTCGGAGGTTGCGACTTGGAACCGATATAGAGTTACGTCACACAATGGCCCCCCTTCTAAAGGAACTCCTAGAGTTCCTCCAACAAAACTGCCCCGTGGAGCAATTCCACGCCCAAAGGACCCGCGATAGCCCGTTGTCCCCGGACCCCCCCGCTCCCTCTGAGAGCGACAGTGACGGAGCGTCACCGTCTCGCTCCCGCGCGACCCGATCGCGGTCTCGCTCTCGCTCGCCGATATCAGCAAGGCTCCGCGTCCTAAACCAACCATGGCCGCTGTAGTCTCGGAGACTACCGCGAGCGTGTCAAACTCGGTTGAGGACACGCTCGAGTTCGTCTAAGGCGAACTAAGCGGACCTACCACCGCTGAACACTTTGTCCTCGCAGACAAAGACAAACTTCGCGCGTCTTTCGGCTGATGGATGGATGATTGATATTAAAATCTCCACACACAACGATTTTCTTACTAGAACTACAGACTTTTTTCAAAGCCTCTTCCATATTGGATTCAAAAAGCTGGTAATTGGCTGATGGGGGACTGTACACGCTTATTATAATATACTGCTCTAGCTCAATACATGCTAGTTCAATAGTTCGTTCAATCGAAAGTGACACTATATCTTTACGTTCTTTACAGTTTAACTCACTATTTAATAGTACCTTTAAGTGACTCGATAATACTTTAAATATAATATCTGTGAAATAAAAACGTTTTTCTTAGTTCCTCTTTCGTTATAAACCGCTATTACAAGGTTAAATCGCGACGCCGCTATGGGTAATTTGTGGTTACTCTACATAGAGTAATAAGGTACACCTCAATGTTGCTCTATGATGCTGTTGACAGTTGACATCTAAGTCTAACAGATGGGGTTATTTATTTATTTGACAGTGATGACATGACAACACTGTCTATTTGGCTACGGGCGGATTGCCCTCTACCAGTGTCGAGTAAAAAACGGGGAATCAGGGAAATATTAAGGCCTAAGATCGAAATTTGGAAAAAAAGGAGTTACAACGAGATCAGGAGACTAGGGAAAGGTAGAATAACTTCTATTACATGGGAATAAAATAAATATAACATTAGGTTTGTGCCACGTTTCTGACAGAGCAAAAACAAATGGCTCATACATATTAATTAAATAATAAAAATCACTCTTTTTGCTTAAAATACTCTGGCAATTCCATTGAATTACTTTGGCGTGTAAATCCATCTTGGAGGAATCGAATGCAACTTTCTATTATGGGGGCAGCGTTGGACGGTGAGTTTGAATTAAATTGGGAAACTAAATTAATTAGGACTACAATAAGGTCTGTAAGATTCGATTTTTGCTGATCTTGGGGCTGGCTCATAATGGCGCAACCATCCCTTGGGGAGGGGAAGGAATAATCCTTAATTAGATCACTATGAGCTTTTTTGTCATAGCCCTTAGAAAACGATGGTGAAGGGCGAGGGGTCAAAAGAACTGTTTTTTTATAAGAATTTGTTGCCTTGGAAGTTTTAATTTTAGCAGAAGTATCCCGAGGACTGATCACTTGTGTTACATTTTCAGGACTGGAGGACAAAATATCAGCATATGACTTGGAAGCCGGAGGGTGAAGTTTGGAAGCTTCTACATAAGAAATTGAATTTTCAGCCATATAAGTCTTAATATTTTTTTGGCGCATGAATTCTGGACAAGACTTACTGGTTGCAAAATGTGAACCAGAACACAAACAACAAGAGGCATGATGATCATCAATAGCACAAGAATTTCCAAAATGGCTCTGTCCACACTTAAAGCAACGGGGCTTTGATCTGCATTGTGTTTTGGTATGGCCAAACCGGCAGCAGTTAAAACACTGAATTGTAGGGAAAATGTACAAATCTACTGGTAAAGCATTGTAACAAATGAAGACTCGTTTGGGCAAAGTTTGTCCATCAAATGTGATAACTACTGTTTGGGATGGCTTCCAAGATGCAGAACCATCAATAGAAGTTTTGAAATTAAGGCGTCTTACTTTCATTATTTCTCCACATCCAATTGGTACAGACATGTTAGCTTTAACTTCATCAGGTGACCAATCCGCAGGAACACCACGAACAAGACCCATTCTGGTGACATTGAGTGTAGGTACAAAGGCTTTCAATTTGTTAGATTCCAAGCTATAATGGCCCATAAAGAAGTTAGCATCAGAGAACTTCGAGAATGATACTGATATTTTATTACGGCCAATACTTTTAACACTGCCATCAATTATATTTTTGAAGGAATACTTTTTTAAGAATTTCCCAACCTCAATCGGGTGCAAAGTGGCTCCGTCATTAGGAGAGGCTAAGACTTTTTGCACATGAACAACATATGGAGCAATATCTGAGTCATTGTAAGTTTTACGCCCTATAGGTGTGTTATTATTCGGCAAGTCTTGACTATTGGCAACTGCATGTGGAACTACAGCAGGCAAATCATTCTGGCGCGGTACAGATTCTCGGTTTACTTGGCCTAATTTTTTACGCTTTTGTTTAATAAAATGCTCATGTTCTGTAGCTGAAGTTGAAATATCGGTGTCAGAATCGTTTGTAATAGTTACAAAGTATCCTGCCGGAGGTGGAGAAAGGTTAACATCAGGATCATCGGGAGGATCATTCATTTTCAAAAGAAAACTGTGCAACTCACCTACTTTTTCCCAAATAAACACTACTAAACAATAAATATATGTATACAAATAATAGTTATCTACACAAACACTACCCTCCTGAACGCAATCCCTTAAATATTAAAAATAAAATTCAGAAGGAAAAAAAGACGCCCGTCGAGTCTAAAGATTCCCGCGCTTTTTTTTCAACAGATGGGGTTAGTGTGTCATGTATGTATGGAGGAATGCAGGCGATTTGTTCTGTCAGCCGTAGATCTTTACTTTTTAAATCAATGCCTAGCATAGACTTAGGATTCGCTATCTATGATGCCTAGTGCAGTGTCTGTGAGAGTAGCACAAAAGTTTAAGCGTTTTCAATCCGGAGATGTCAAAGATGCTCGTCGCGTCGCGCTGGTCGCTGGACAATTTTTGCCGGCAGCGGAGGCACTGCCTAGTTTTTATAAACTAGTTTTAAGTTTGTTTAAATAAATAATTATAAATTAAGATTTTATAAGAATAGAGATTAATTCATTATTTTTGATCGTTAGATAAGTTATGTTGGTAAAGTTAATTACAGAATAATTAAATGGTAATTTATTTATATTGCTAAATCTGTTCAAGTAAAATTAATGTCGGCATACTTATATTATGCCAGCGTCGGCAATCCCACAGATTAATATATGTATAAAGATTAATTTTATAAATTAAATCCGGCATCCGTGCGTGACAAGTACCGGCGCCGGCACCCAAAAACTACCAGCAACGGCTGTAAAGGTAAATTGGCAACTGGCTGGCGCCGGCAGCGGAGGCACTGCCATATTTATAATAATCACAAAAAAAATGGTTCACAGATTTGGCTGTATGGTTCTGTACCGTTGCTTTTACCTTTGTGAAACTGTCATTTATGACATTAATTTTGACATTTCTCCTAATAAAACTGAAAAGGCCATAAAAAAAAAAGCGACCAAGTCTGATTGCCCACAGATTAATATATATGTCTAAAGATTGTGATTGCCTTGGTGTTTTTACAAAATATTTGGATTTTGTTTCTGTTTTTCGAAAATTAAGACTTGAATTTTGGACAGATTGATTAGTTATATACTTAAAACGACATGGTACAATCTCAGTTTTCACTGTCGTGGGACTCTTACAATTCGAGTATTTGTAAAGGTTTTAGTTCTTTGCAACAGGTAATCTAATACACGACACACACCCATGTTTGTTATTTTTTATACCGATTGAACGACAACAACAACGTAGGTACAACGTTTAATTTTGTGTTTGTTTTAGAATGGCGAATTTGTTGATATGACACTTGCTGCGGATGGACACTATGTAAAAGTTCACCAGGTTTTAATAGCCCTGGCGAGTCCATATATAAAAGAACTTATTTCTTCAGCCCCGTGTCAACATCCGGTGTTATTTCTAAATGTTAGTATAGTAAAGAATTTAAAGGAAAACTAGCGTTTTTACACCTATCTGAAATATTTTATCAGGCTATTAACAGACCCTACACACATTTCAAGATACAAAAAATACCTAAATCTCTCCTATTCCATTTTTACAATTTATTAATTACAGTAAAATAAATCTTGTACTTAACAACCTGTTTCAGAATGTATCACACAGAACCTTGTCATTACTGCTTATGTATATTTATACTGGAGAAGTTATGGTGCCATCAGACAATTTGGTAGCATTTGCAGAAGCTGCTAAATCACTCCACATTAAAGGATTGGAAAACCTTGTAAGTATTACATTTTTGTAAAATGCTCTTACCCAAATATTTACAGTAAATAGCAGGGTTGTTAGTGATAATTATACCTTGATAGTTATTATAATGCTTGGAATTCACCTGCGTCTAATGCCCTTAATTAGTGCGCTATTTGATATAGTTCGCAGGTTTGACACATCAAAGGGGTTTATAAGGCGTCTAGTGTGTTGTTGTGGCTTCCTGGGATGGAGTTCCTAGTTGGGATGGAGAGGACAAAATGAGAAAAGTATTGAGTTCTTGGAAGCATTTTTTTTATTACATAGACTAGTATCCACATATCATATGGACTTACTTATGTTTGGCCAAAAACTGTTTCCCTAAATATCACATCGCAAACTATTTTACGCAAATTTTCATTTGGCAAAAAAACATTTGTCAAAACAACTTATTGCAAATTCTTAGCCAGCAAAACTCTTTTTTGGCATATATTGTTTAGCAAATAATTGTTTGGTCATGTTTCATTTGGCACAACTTACTCTTCCCAAAGTATTGCATTGCATACAATTTACAAACTTACGCTCCAACTTTGAAAATATAATGCTGCAGGGTCTGATACGTAGTTCCGAATGGCGTCGCTGCGACACACCCTGTTGCGAAAAAAAAATTCAAGTGGTACGCCCTTGCAAAAAGTCGTTGTATCGAAAATATTATATATTTTAAAATATGTTCACTGATACATATAACTCTATTTTTTAATACAGTAACGAAAAACTAATAAATTAAACATTTGTTTTTTAATTGACACCTGTATAATAATAAAACTAATATTTTATATGTTTGCCAGTAAGGACCACGATCATAACCAGTTATGATTTTATTACTTATTATTATTGATAATTTGAGATACATCCCTTTTACCCCGGAGCTGGGTATTTTTTTCTTCTTTATCTGGAAACACTAGACAAGAAAAGTGAACCAAACAAAAAAAAGCGGAAAACATTCATGTGATTTCTAATTGAAAACAAATTTATTTAAACTATTTAGTTAAATATTTAGCTACTATTTTTTGATTTTAATTAAATAACAAGTATCCAGTAATCATGAGAGTTAAAGGTTGTTATAATAATGAATAATAATTCTTTATTTGGCACATACATAGAGTTACATACATTGCTTCATGGAAAAAAAAAAGAAAAAAAAACAGTGTTAGTGTTAGTTTTTTTTTTTTTTTTTAATATTGGACAATATCACATACATTGCTCTGATCCTATGGTAAGTAGCTAAAGCACTTGTGTTATAGAAATCGGAAACAACGACGGTACCACAACACCCAGACCCGAGCCAATATAGAAAAGTTCGTTTTCTACATTGACCCGACCGGGGATCGAACCCGGAACCTCAGAGATGGCGGCGCCATTTAAAGTCCGGCGTGCTCGCCTCTCGGCTACGGAGGTCGTCAATGGAGTTTAATTAAGATCTATTGTTTGATTTAATTGTGTTTACATAACAATCTTCTTAATAAAAAAAATGAGTGTAGTAAATATGTTCAAGCATAAGTAATTAAAAGATAATCATCGAATAACTATTGGATCATAGAAAATATTTTTGATAATTAACAACCCTGATCAATAGTACTTACAGACCAGGTACCATTAGGCATAAGGCAAATCTAAAAAAATATTCCTCTCTCTTATTGATGTCATTCTTTTTTTTAGACAGGCTATGAAAGTATGACCCTTAAAGTTGCAGAAAACATGTCACAAATTGAAGAAGGAGAAATTTGTCATGTTAGTGGAATAAAGAGTATGAATATTCCAATGAATGATGGAATGAAACAGGTAACCCAACAAAACTTATGTTTTTTAAAAAATATCATTAATTATCAATTTAATAAAAGTGACGGTTAGAGAAGCCGCTGGATGCAGGCCACTTCCAACGGGCCGAGAAAGTCACTGGGAGGCCTATGTTCAGCAGTGGAAGTCTGGTGGCTGAAATGATGATGATAATGAAAAGTGATTAAAATCTAAGACATTAAAATTTTTCATTATTAGTCGTAAAATAGAAGTGTAACAAGTTTTATTTGAATATTCTGTGACTACAAGTTCAAACTAGTATAATAAAATAAAAAAGCCTTTATTCTACCATTCTTAATGAAAATTGAAAATAAATAATAAAATTAATTTCTGGCATAATAAGTTTGCCTACATAAACACGCTTTTACAAACAATATTACATGCCGTTAATTTATTTCAATTGATCATTATTACATTAAATACAATTCTAAATTCTAAATCATTCATTCATTATTATAATTGTAAAATTATTTTGTTATTATTATTAAATCAATTATTTATGGAAGCCAAAATTAGGCTAGACAAAAAAAGGGACCAACCTTTTATATAAAGAAAGGAGTCAGACAGGGAGACCCTCTTTCACCGAAAATATTCTCGTCGGAACTAGAGATGGTGTTCAGAAACCCAGACTGGGGCAGTAAAGGTTTGAAGATCGACAGCAAGTTCTTGAGCCACCTTCGTTTTGCTGACAATATTGTAGTGTTTGCTGAAGACTCCGTGCAACTACAGAGTATGCTTCAAGAACTAACAACAGAAAGCAGGAGGGTTGGCCTTTCCATAAATGCCTCGAAGACAAAAATCTTATCTAATGGAGAAAAAAGTGCGATAAAAGTGGACGAACAAGAGATTGAGTACACTAACTAACGAATACATTTACCTAGGCCAGGCTACAAAGAGATTATGAAAAATAAACAAATAAGCATTAAATTGAAAACCAAGCTCTACGAAATAGCAATACTTCCATGTCTGACTTACGGATGCCAAACATGGACACTAAGAAAAAGGGACGAATATAGACTTAGTGTACAACAGAGGAAAATGGAAAGAAGTATGCTAGGATTAAAAATATCAGACAGGATGCGAAATGAAGAAATAAGGAAAAAAACAAAAATCACAGACATAATGGAACGAGTCAGAAGTGTGAAATGAAAATGGGCTGGACATGTGTGTATAATGGATAGCAATAGATGGACAAAGAGAATAATAGAGTTGATTTCCCGTGATGGGCAAAGAAAGAAAGGTAGACCACATTCTCGCTGGAAGGACATATTTAAAAAAATATGTGGCTCGAATTGGAGAGGGACAAGCTAGAGACAGGGAAAAATGGAAAGGATTCGGGGAGGCCTACGCCAAAGTGGCGACTTCCACTAATTCAAACTAGAATTTTACACAAAATATTATCCTTATTTGTACTATAACGTTACTACAAATTAAGCTCTGACTAGTTTTTCCATCCAAATAAGTCGTACTCGTTGTATGTCTCATATATGTATAAATATTTTAGACGTTTCGAAAAATAAATGATTCACCGCCGCTTGCCAAATTAGCCATAGGATTTATATAATGACTGTTTTAATGAACACTATAATACTAATTTCATACGACCGCATTACCGCAACCAACATCGGTCTAATTAATGTATAGTGTGTATTAACTGATTTAAAATAATATTTTAGATTGGCTTACCTGCAGCGGCTAGAAAGATAATTGTTAAGAAAGAGTTATTACGTTCATCTGATACGTAAGTACTTTTGTACAATAAAAATTAAGATAACATTGTTTCATTTATAGCCTCAATTTTGTTTTATAATGAACATATCAAATTATATTTCAGGCAGAGTAAACAAACTTTAATTCCTCAAGGTGTAACAAATATTCCACATGAAGAAACAAACAAGACCCATTATATTGAATTAGATGTAATGGATGACAATGTGACTCAAGATTCTGATGACGATTTCAAGACAGATGATAGTTTTTCAAAACCAGTTGGGAAAAGTGAACCAGACATATCAGACACACGTAAGTGACTTCATGCATTATTTGTCAGGCTCTGGGGGCCTAGTGTTCAGTTTCAGTTCAGTTTAGTGTACAGGCCCGCTGGAGTCGTTTAAAAAAAAAAAAAAAACATCACATTCCTGCCATAGACGGGGTTACACAAATATCAATAGGACTGATGGATGGCGCTAGAGTATATATATATATATATATTGGACAACATTAAATACATTGCTCTGATCCTAAGGTAAGTAGCTAAAGCACTTGTGTTATAGAATTAAGAAACAACGACGGTACCACAACACCCAGACCCGAGACAATATAGAAAAGTTCGTTTTCCACATTGACCCGACCGGGGATCGAACCCGGAACCTCAGAGATGACAGCGCCATATACAGTCCGGCGTGCTCGCCTCTCGGCTACCTGTCTGTAAAAGTCCTGAGAAACTTATTTAATATTCTTAGGATTCTGAAAGTGAATTAATAACTGATGTTTAAAAAAAACATACTTAGCCAATTTAGTCTCATTGTGCAGGATAGCACATCCTTTTATCTGTACAAGCTTGGTTTTCATGTCCGGTGCTGATCTTAATTCAATTCATTTATTTATTTGCCAGAATATGGTTACAATGTGTTCTTAAAATGTAATTATTTTCCAACATATTCTATCGCCTATCGATGTGCAAATTTTAATTAGGTTATAACTACATAATTTTTTAATAAATCATTAAAAAAAAATCGAGTTCAAAATAAAATAAAGATTATTACATAATACATAAATAGTTTACAATGTCAACTTAAATTATATTGCAAATGTCAAATTTTATCATTTAAAAAATCATTCATTGTATAATACATCTTTTCCAATAATAATTTATTTTTAAATTTAGTGAACAGTAATTCTCTTAAGTCATTCGGAAATTTATTAAATACTTTTTTCGTCATACAATAGATATTCTTTGAGTAGAGCACCAGTTTTTGTGATGGAATGGACAGGTTATCTGGTTTTCTACCTCTGTATCCCAAAAAGTCATTATTTTTTTTAAACAAGTAGATGTGCTTTTTAGCAAAAATCATGACCTCAAAAATATACAGGCAAGGTAGTGGCAGAATGCCTAGAGCTCTGAACAAAGGTTTACAGCTGTCTAGGTAATGTGCTCGACATATCGAATTTATACACTTTTTTTGAGCCTTAAAAGCTCTAGGCATATCTACCGAGTTTCCCCATAATATGAGGCCATAGCGTAATACGGATGACACATATCCATGATACGCCATGACCGCTGCTTCCTGTGATACGACTTGCTTAACTCTGCTTAATGCGTAAACAAACCTATCAGTTCTATTTATAACTGAGTCAATATGATCTTTCCAGTTACAGAATTCGTCTATAGTTACACCCAAAATTTTTGTTGATGATACATTTTTAACCTTGATACTATCATTATATTTTATGTCAAAATTATATTCGTCACTGAATTTTGCTTCAAATTTAATAAACTTCGTTTTAGTAAAATTAAGGTTTAAATTGTTTTGGTTTAGCCACTCGACAATATTTTTAAAATTGATGTTCGCAATATTAGCCAATTCTTCCTTATCTTTACATTTGACAATAAGCGTTGTATCGTCCGCAAAGAGTATACATTGCTGGTCGGTGGCATTTGGCAAGTCGTTTATATAGAGTAGGAACAACAAGGGACCCAGGACGCTGCCCTGTGGAACACCGCAACGATTGTAGCAGTATGATGATAAGTAGGTTTTTATTGTATTCCCTGCTAGTCTTTTGATTTGCACACATTGTTCGCGGTCCGATAAGTAACTTTCTATCCACGACAAAGCAGTTTCCCTTATACCATACCTATCCAGTTTGTTAAGCAGTTTATGTGAGACGAAATCAAATGCCTTGCTCATATCTAAAATTATAGCTAATGTATGTATTGCGTTGTTTAAGTTTTGTGCTACCTCTTTAATTAGATGAAAACAAGCAAGTGCCGTTGAGCTGCCTCTACGAAAACAGAACTGTTCATTTTCCAGCAACTTTTCTATTGAAATAAATGAAGAAATTTTATCATGCATAACCTTTTTAAATATTTTAGATATTACAGGTATTAAAGTAATTATTCACTTCGTCATGAGAGCCATTTTTGTACAGGGGTTTTACAATAGATCGTTTCAGTTCTGTTGGAAATAGACCCTGTTGAAGAGATAAATTTACTAAGTGGGCTAGAGGGGTCGCCACATAATTAGCACATTGTTTAATAATATCGGTGTTGATGTTGTCATAACCTGTGTGGAGTTTGTATTTTTAGATTTTAACTATCTTAATTATATCATTTTCATTTATAGGTGTCAAATATATGCTGTTATGATGAAATGGAATATTGCGCAGTGCATCCTCATCATCCATTACTTTGTCAGTTTGAGTTTTAGTTGTTAAATTTATAAAGTATTTATTAAATTGGTTACATATTTATCGGGATTATTAGATATTTGTCATTATTATTGTGTAGTCGTAATTTTCGTATTTCATTTTTAGGGTTTACGTTTTGTGTGTATTTTTTAAGTAAGTCCCATTAAGTTTTGCATACATTTTTTGATTTAGCAATATATTGCGCATTTGTATTGTTTTGTGACTGAAGTATACATTTTTTTAATATTTTAGTGTAAAGCTGGTAGCGTTTTTTTGTGACCATTTTGTCCGCTGAAGAAAGTCGATGTTTAAGGTATAGCTGCCTTTTCCGAATACAGCATCGCTTGATACCTTTAGCGAACCAATGATTTTTTAGGGGTTTGTTTATTATTTTTACCCTAATCTTTGGAAAGCACAAATTAAAGAAAAGAATGAAGTGTTCATGGAAATAATGAAATGCCTTATGTATATCACTTTCTTGTAAAACTTCATTAAACGACAGAGCTGACATAGAGTCAATATTTTTTTTCTTGTTTTCTTTACACATGTCATACCTATATTCTAACCAAGAACTTACTTTATTCTTATAATTTATGTCCATGTCAAGTTCAAAAGTTATACTTTGGTCAGTTTCATGATCTGATAAACACAAACAATGAATATTTGATTTAACATTTTGTTTTAAGTTACTTGTAATCAGATCCAGACATGCATTTTTCCGGGTAGGATGATTTATATGATTCGTAATATTGTAGTTACTTAAAAGGCTTTTTATTTCTTTGCTATATTTGTTATTTTGCATCATATCTATATTCCAATCTCCACAAAGTATTAAGTTTTTGTTTCGTATTTTAGTCAATATATTCAGTAGAGACTGAAATGGTTGAAAAAATATTTCTAATTTAGAATTTGGAGTTTTATAGATGCATACGATTATATCACAGCCGCGCAACACTCAAAAGAAAATGGCATAGCTCAATTTTTTTCTATTTTTTTGTAGTCCAAATCTCGATTTATCAAAATACAAGTGCCTCCTCTACGTTCTTTTCGGCAAA
This sequence comes from Anania fuscalis, assembly GCA_950371115.1. Lineage (NCBI taxonomy): Eukaryota > Metazoa > Arthropoda > Insecta > Lepidoptera > Crambidae > Anania > Anania fuscalis. The sequence goes on along the minus strand of OX493331.1, from coordinate 9,547,376 downwards.
AGGATGCGGCTATTTTGTAATTATTAAGATTAAGGTTTTTTTCGGAGCCTAATTTCATAAAAGTTTCAGAAAAACAATCAACACCATCAATTTAGTTCTTTATTTAGTTCATTTAGTGTTATTTTAAATATGTATATCTTGCTTGCTTAATATGCTAGCTATATTTTGGTGAAATAATGTCAGTCTAACTTTTGGCGCGAAAAAGCACAATGTTTTTATTATTTTCAGTTGACTTTTGTGTAAATTTAGGGAAATAAGATGGTATCAATGACTATTTGTCCCGTGTGGTGCTGGCACGTTAAAAGAATTGCACCACCCCTTCTCTTCCTATGGGTGTCGTAAGAGGCGACTACAGGAGAACCGCCATAAGAAGACGGAAAGCAGCGTCTTCTCTCCATCATTGGCCAAACTGCGATCGCCAACCCGCCTGCCAAGCGTGGCGATTATGGCAAAATCCTCCTTTTGGAGAGGCCTGTGTCCAGCAGTGGACTGATATAGGCAGGTGATGTGATGTGATGTGAACTGTGTGTGTGACTGTTTTAGTTTTTTTTAAATTGTACTAATATTATTGTCCACATTTAAGCTGCCAATTCCATTGTTTGTTCCAAAACAACAAAGTTTTAACTCTATGCGGTGTCAGATACTCTTTATTATATTGTAAAAAGTCTATTTCTATATTAATTTTAAAGCATAAGTCTTTTATATACATTTTACTATTCCTTATATCAATAAATTTACAATTATCATAATTCCTAATAAGCATTTTAATATTATAATTTAATAAATTAATGTTTAGGTATTCTTCTTCTTCTTCTTTCGTGTCGGCAAGAATACGGGCTAAATCTTACTCGCCCAGAAGGCGGCTACCGTGGTAGCCCTCTGGTTACTGACAAGTAGGTCCTCACGCGAGCAGGTGGTCGGGCACGCGGGACAGAGTTAGTGAGGTGAGCCATGGTTTGCAGGGGTTCTCCACATTCACAGCTGGCGTATGCGCTACTTGAGTACCCTGGGTCCTCAGCCTGTTTAGACTTCTCCAGGTTGGCCAAGGTTCCTTATAGCCTGGAGGCAGATTTTCATCGGGGGGGTACAGTGAATGTGGATACTCGCTTGCCCAAAGCCTGCACCTCATGTCAGTAGGAGTTTCGTCGGTAGGTAGGTAGGTTTAGGTATTGATTATATAAAACATTTACAACAAACACTTTAAAACCTTTTAATTTATATAGGGCTATCCCTAACTCGGAGAGTAAAACGTAAGGGTTTTTATCGTTTGAGCCAACGGCCAGTATTACTATGTCATCTTTCTTGAGAGTTTGTTTTAGGTGGTCGCAGGTATTCAGAACTTGGGTACTTGTCGCCTCTGTCTTCATCATGGTAGTAATCGCGTAAGGGTCATTTAGGATACAGTGCCGACTACTATGTAGCTTTTTTGATAGACCTTTGATTTGTTCGTCGCCAAGAATGTAGATTTGTGATGATGTAGTATTGTTTGTTGTGGTCCTGTCCATAGTTCTACCAGAGTCTTGTGTTAATTTGTCGATCTTAGTATCGCAGGATGATAATGATTCGGCCACTACTACAGGCAGAGATGTCTGTTTATTTGGAGAAGTATTGAATATCACAGATTTGTCCATGTGTAGTGGTGATGTCCTCGATATCCATCCATCCATCCATCGGCCGAAAGACGTCCACTGCTGGAAATAGGCCTCCCCCAAGGATTTCCACAAAGATCGGTCTTGTGCCTCCCGCATCCAGCGGTATACTAGTATTTATTTGTATAATTTTATGACGTAATGGAGAGGTTCGGTATATTTTTTTTTGTACCTATTATAGAAAAAGGTATCAAGTTAATTGAAGAGTGGACTATAAAATAAAACAACAATTTTTATACAATCTAATGTAAATTGAGTTTGCGCTACAAATTCCGAATCTCAAAAGTACGAAACCTTCGATGTGTGCTTCGTATTTTCAAGTTGGCGAACCGATTACCTATATTATATCGACCGACAGCTCAACTCCAGTAGTTAATGTGTGAATATTGTCTACGATCCTATATAAATTTTTGATTCCAGGAGAGCCAGATTAAAGCAATAATATTTAAACTGTTGCTTGCTAAAGAACCTAAAATAAATAAACTATTTTGAATGCATATCTATGCAGCACATCGACTTGTATCTAAAAATTACGAACATGCAATATTACAAAACAGAAGACCTCCTTATAGCCGAGAGGCGAGCACGCGCCGGACACCATCTTTAAGGTCGAGTTCGATTCCCGGTCGGGTCTATTTTAGAAAACGAATTTTTGCTATATTGGCTTGGGTCTGGGAACACCCACAATACCACACAACAGGTAGTACCGTCATTGTTTCTGATTTCTGTAACACAAGTGCTTTAGCTTCTTAGCTTAGGATCAGAGCAACATGTGACTGTCCAATATTTATTTATAAATATTGTTATCGACTTTACATCAATAATTATGATTAAAAAAGTGTTCTTGTGATTAAGGTCAGTGCTCATAGATTTTATCAAGTTAATTTGTTCTTACTGGTTCTTAATTGTGCTCTTCAATTGTATATTTTCCAAATTAAGACTATTTATCTCTCCTTCTGCTCTTTCTAGCGAATACTTTAATGTAGCTAGTTCCTTTGTATGTTCATCACTATTTGACGTATCATTGAGTTGTGAATCGTTCTGTATGCATAGCATAGTCGTGTCCAATATTGTCGAATTTAAAACATCCCGCGCTGCTAAGTTCAAATCCAATTTTGATCTGAGTAACTTGTGACGGATGGTTACATTCTCCATATTAACAAAAAAAAAAAATAATAATATTTACAAAAAAAAATAAAAAAAAAATTAAAAAAATAATAATAATAGAAAAAAAAACTCAAAAAGTAAAAAGTTGCATTGTCAATAACGTAGATTTGATCCCGCAGTTTTAAGGGAGTGTAAGGTTTATAGCGCTATCCACTGTTCCACAGTACCAGGTGACCGTAGCTTCGAAAAGTCAGTATAGATTGCTCGGTTAGAGTTAGTATTGTTTCGTTTGTGACCATATATGGTAATATCATGTCTGGTCAACGCCATATATCGTAGGATTAGTACAATATTAAAAACGAACAGATGTCACTACCAGGCTCATTAGGATTGGGCTTGATATCAATGAACGATAACTCTTGATAAAAACGTTATCAAAATACTTTTTTAACACTTTTGTTTTTTTTTAAATGAAATGTTAATAGAATTTTTACATTTATTTCAAAACAAATCATTTTAACTAAAATTTAAAACAATTTTGGTATAATGCCATCTACCGGTTTTAACTTAAACTATCTTTTATGGAAACGCAACGTCAGCTATTGGATTGAAAAAAACTAAACACGGCATTTATGTTGATTATAGAGGTAATATGCATTTCGTATTATTTTACCAAATAATTTGAAAAAATAAATAAGGGAAAACCAAATTTTAAAATGTAAGTATATTTTTTAAATAAGTAATTATATACTCTCTGGTAATTAACGGTCAAAAGCAAGAAGCTTCAAATAATGTAGCTTTTCGACAACTGTCAAATATTTGTTTGTAGGGCTACCAGTGTGCCCAACTATTTTACACAAATTTTCATTTGGCAAAAAAACATTTGTCATTTAAACAACTCATTGCAATTTTTTAGTTAGCAGATCTTTTTTTGGGATATTATTGTTTAACAAATAATTGTTTGTCATGTTTCATTTAATCAAATGTTTCATTTAGCACAACTTTCTCTTTGCAAAATATTGCATGGCATACGCTTTACAAGCTTACTCTCTAACTTTGAAAATATCATGCTGCATCGACGTTTGTTTTACGAAAGGTAAAAAAATAGTTAAAATGGCTAAAATGGCTTTAAGCGATTTTTCTTTGATCCGAAAAGCAATAATTTTTGTAATAAATTCTTAAGGTTAATCTAAAACAAGACAATTCGGTAACCCTGTTCCAATTTTCTTTATCAACTTTGATAAACAATGAAATTTATTTAAAGGCATTTGGGTGTCACGCACGTCTAAAGGTCACGTCTAAATGACGTAAATATGTCATTAACGGTCGTTTCAAGCTATAACCTAATTAGTAATTTCGTTATGTATTGTCAAGTATCGATGCCCAAAGTGCTAAGAATTCGGGCTAATATTCCATGGGCGCGACTTCGAATCTTAGCAGACGACAATATTTTTTCGAAATCCAGACTTGTATTAAAATTGTTTGATGAAAATTGTTTATTCACATTTAAAACCATTTTTAATAACTAAACTCAGTAACTGAACTTTTGATTATTTTTTTTACATACCCATATCTCATAGAAACTACGAGGGAGTGCCTTTTTAACTAAGCTACGAGGACGTTAGAATGATTTTCAAAATTTGTCAAGTGTTAGTTTATATTTTTTGACAGTGTGCAAACAATTGTAAACCTTATGGTGGTTGGGCATTCTCTGACGGACCGAAACAGAACTTAATGTAAATAAATGTTCTATTTTGACGTAGTATAATTCTTTCTCTATGGTTCTATGAATTATGGGCAAGTTATCTATCATTGCGCAGATATTGCCATCTAGTCAAAGAGGGAAACAAACGATGGCGTAGTTATATTTTAGTTCCATTTACTCACCACCTTCGCTGTCTTTCGCGCGAGTTAAGGTGGAAATTTTCAAAGTACCGAGACTGTCCCTCTGTTTTACGTAGTATTATTCTTTCTCTATGGTAATATTGAGTTTTGAATACGATCACTTGATGAGTCAAAACACTTCACACAATTGTAGTACTGGTTGACGGTTGAAAACAGATGTTCCAGTCGATTTTAATGCACTAAAGTCACTTTGTTTTCTTAGAAAAACTAGCACAGTTTTAAGTATTTCTTACAATGAGTCGATCGTTGTAATTTTTTGTTGAAATACTAACTTTTTACCACTATTAGAAATAAAAATAGACGAGACTGATAATAGTACGTGCGTTCGTGCGCCATCGCACGCGCTACTTATTGCTAGTTTTATTAAACTGGTAGCTGTTTATTTTGCAAAATAAATGAATAACAAAACAAACATAAAAAAAACTTCGTAACTCGGCCTACTTGTTTAATACTTTAAACTTCTTTGTTAACAGCGCCATCAAACCTGCAGTTCACGGTGTCTATTCGGGGCTCCCTACAGATAATCCTTAACCGGTACATATACAACCTGCACTCGAGCAAGCAACGCAACGGGATCCGACGTTGGCGCTGCGTCGACTACCGCAACCACAAGTGCATGGCCTTCGTTGTTACTAAAGGAAACGTCGTACTAAACAGGTTCGTTTGCAGTTACAGTTATAAAATAGTATTGATATTTGTAGATTCAAAGATTCAAAATATTTATTCATAGAGATAAGGTTAAAACAATACTGATGTTACAGCTAGATATGGTACAAGCTTATCTCACCAGCGCAGCTGGCATATGAATATTAAAAAAAAATATATATATAAGGTCCGATTTTATTAGTGTTCATCCTGTTAACCTGTGCCTATATAGGTGAAAAGCAATCGTAAAAACCAATTTTCAAATGTGTACCATAAAAACTAAAAAAGTTAAAAATCAACAACATTGACTTCATATTGCATAAACTCATCGTATCTTTGCTACGTTTAACCATCTGATTATCCGTCTTATTCCTTCTCCTTGTACAGAGCGAGAAAGAGTTGAAGATAGGACGAGTTTATGCAATATGAAGAAGATGTTGTTATTTTATCATTTATTTTTAACTTTTTTAGTTTTTATGATAGACATTTGAAAGTTGGTTTTTACGATTGCTTTTCACCAATATAGTCACAGTTTAACAGGATGAACACTAATTAAATCGGACCTTATATATGTCCGTACAAATAGAATTAAAGTTTTCAAAACAAACAAGTAATAATAATTAATTTATTAAAGCAAATTGTCATAACAATTAAAATTTAAACATAATAAGTAGTTATTAAAATATAAATCAAAATTTGTGTGTCAAATAGTCTTTAACCGTATAAAAACATTTGTCAGCTAATAAATTATAGTTTCCTATTGAATAAGTCTCCATTAAGCTCTTTAATTTCTTTCGGTAATCTATTAAATACTTTAGTGGCCATTACAAAACAGTTTCGCCTACACAATGCAGATCGCGTCTTGGGTGCGCTAGCTTGTGTTTATGCCTGCCGCTAAACTTATACATTTCTTCAAATTTAGTAAACAACTTCAAATGGGTCTTTACAAATTTACACAATTCAAAAATATACAAGCAAGGGAAAGTCAAGAGCTTATATTCTTTAAATATTGGAGTACACGGTGTCCATGGTGGTACATTAAAAATAGCACAAGCGACATAGCCATGTAGAAAACTATTGCTCTTAGAAATTGTTATAAGTAATTGGAGATAAAGCCAATAGTGATCCGCATCTGGCCCAAGCATTGGCCAAAGATCCGGACGACAGATAATTCGTATCAAATCACTAATTTGAGTTTTTTTGGAATTTACAAAAAAGAACTAAATTCTATAAAGCGAGTGTGATAAATAGGCCAAGGGACACGTCGTTAATTCTATACGCTGCTTTTGTTCTTTTTACTAAAATTCTATTATGTTTGAGCACGCCAAGTAAAAACGCTACCTTTCTTACCTTACTTTGGAGAACAACAATTATGTTTAAAGTTTGGTGACATAAATAGCTTATTATTGTATCGTAGGTTCGCTAACGAACGCTACTGAACTATAGGTACATATTTAGGTACCCTCTTACGCGAATTTAGTAAAAGGAATTTGTCAATGAAGTGTATCTTACTAGTCTTTTGCAACTATCATGTTATTGCTAGTTAATTTTTGTTGGTTCATTAAAATTATATTTTATTTCAGAGCTAATCTACACAATCACTCATTTCATGACAAGAAAATTCTCTCGAAAATAGAAAAAAAATCAGTTTATTCTGCATTAGACGAAGTATATGGCTACAAGGAGAAAGAAGAGGCAAAAATGATCGATAATGATGCCTCTATGGAGCAAGACGACTTTTCGATGATTGATGACTTCGGCTCAGCAATGAACGAGATTGCGGAAAAAACAAATGAATTCATCAAAGAAAAAATAAATTAATGTGTTAAAAACATTGTTATAATTTGTACCGAATCACCCTGCCAAATAAAGGCAAATGAAAGTTAAGTTATGCAAAGAAAGAAGACGTCGCCGTTCCAGTCAGCCTGTGACTACAGTCGGCAGTCAGTCAAATATAACGTAACAATTATACAGGATAGCATGATTTCTTTTATCCGGTCTCAAATTTAGGTCTCGAGTAAATACTACTAGACTCTCGAAAGAGCAGAATATTCTGTTTTTTTTTAATTTTGTTAACTTGATTTAAACTCGAAATATGAACGCTTTGTGAGATTTAGACGTCGTTCGTTATTACAGTATTGCGAGACATTTGAGAAAATTTCGTTATTCATATTCTGTTTTGCTTTTTAGGTAGCAATAGAACAAGAATAGCCTCTTATGCCCTACCCAACACTCTTGTGCGTGAAGTTCATAAATAGGTTTATATCCTTTACGCACGGGTTTCGGTTTTAGCACTATCTGTAAGATTGATGTGACTCAAATGGACTACAAATCTTGCTTGCTAAGATAGTTTACAAGTGTCGCTATTTCAATACGTAAGAAAATAAAAAAGTTTTAAATAGGAATACTCGCGAAACGGTTATGCCGTTTAATTAATGACTAGCTGTGCCCGCAACTTTGTTTGCGTGGACTACAGGATGAGTGGTATTAATACACACACCGGCATATTTAGCGGAATACAGAAAAAAGTCCATAATTAAAAAAAATATGGTTTTATTTTAAAATCTACTTACTACACTTCTTTTGTTATTTAAAGTTTCATTTGTTTTAATTAAAATGAGAACACATTAAGAACACATTTTGCGAGTAAAGGCTTTTTGTGAAAAATGGTACATTTTTGAACTTTTTATATAACCGGGAAAAGTGAAAATTAATATTAAAATAACAATTTATTAAATTAGAAAAATGGTGATTAATATCGCGTATTTCCTCCACGTGCTCTTATTAAAGTTTCTACCCGTCTAGGCATACTGAGAATGATGTTATCGATGGTCTCCTGGGATAGTCTCCGCCATTCCTCAACTACGGCGATTCGCAGTTCACCCACGTTGGCAGGAGCTGGAATTCTGGACTTAACTTTTCTTTTCAGCAAGTCCCAAACGTGCTCTATTGGGTTCATATCCGGTGATCTCGCCGGCCACTCCATAACAGTGATATTCATATCATTAAGATATGCTTGAGTTACCCGAGCGGTATGCGGCCGAGCATTATCCTGCATAAAAACAAAATCGTCACCGATATATGGGGAAAACGGTACGACATTTTCTTCTAAAACTTCTCTGATATAGCGGTCTGCAGTCAGACTCCCTCTGTCAATCACTACCATGTCTGTGCGAGCTCCCAAACAAATGCCCGCCCAAACCATTATTGATCCACCACATATTGATTCTTCTTTGCGTCTGTATATTCTTTGCCTGCCGTCAATTTTATTTAAGAGAATTCTGCACTCATCACTAAACAATACCTTACTCCATTGGTTCGCGTTCCAAATTCGATGTTCCTGGGCAAAAGTCAACCTGTTTCTACGATGATTTACTTCGAGCCTTGGAGCCTTTGCGGGCACAAATGAACCCAAACCAGCTTCTTCGAACCTTCTTCGTACCGTACGCTCACTTACGGTTACACCCCGCACTGCTTCTAACTCATGTCGGGCTTGGACGGCCGTCAAACGGGGGTTCCTACGTACACGAAGCCGAATGAAACGATCATCCCTACTCGAAGTGCGTCTTTTTCTGCCTTGTCCTGCTCTTCTCACTTAAGTACTGGTCTCCCTGAACCGTCGGATACTGCGATGGATCGTTGAAACTGGTCGACGAAGATCTCTGGATATCACTCTGTAGGTTTGACCATTTCTTCGCATTTCGAGTGCCCTGGCAATCTCCGTTGGGGCTAAGTCAGGCATAATTCAGCCCTCAACTCCAAAAAGATGCGTTATTAAAAAAAACTAACAAAAAACAGTATTTCAATGAAATTTTAAATAAAACTCAGAAGGTAGAAATACTCGAAGTTCGCTCCAGATAAGGTGTATTTGAATAAAAATAAAACAATTGCATAAAATGTAATGTTAAGTTGTTTTCTTAATTTGAAATTATTGCTTTTTAAATTAAATGACGTATAAACCAGCCAGCAACCTTATATGATACTGATATCAAACCTTTTTTTATGTTCCGCTAAATATGCCGTTGTGTGTATATCAAGCAACGCTGTGGACTGCGTGAAGTACCTACTATTTATTAAGAAAAGAGCCTTTTACTAAGACTAATCAGCTATTTTTTGAGTTAGTGCCAGCCATGGCGAGTTAAAATGTGTTACTCGCACCGACTCCAAATAGAACTAATTAGGTATGTTTTAGTCAATACAATTTTCTTGCTTTTAAGTTTAATTTCGAAGTCTGTTTTTTGTTTTTCATTAACATTTAGTGGTAAGTCCTTTAAAAAAGGTATCATTAAGAATCTATCATCATTAGGTCGGTTAGAGGTCGCTCAAACAAAAGTGAGGTCCAGTTAAAAGTAGCCTGCCATTCTGGTATCGTAAACATAGTTTATGGTCTTGCGTCCAATACTTAAGTCACTTCGAGAAAGAAACTTAATTTTTTTCTCGTTTCTGGGTGTATTGGTACACCCAATAAATAAAATTTCTGTCTGGTACCTTGGCCTCGTAAGCGCCACGTCATCAGCCCAATACACTTCAAAATACATTATGTTGACGAATTAAAGTGTAATCTTTTAACTAAAGTATTAGTATTTTTATTATTAGTTTTTTTTTTTAGCCTTTAAGGATTTCTGTGACTTTCATCAAGCTCTGCAGTAGGTATGATATATGATAACTGACATACTCAAATATCTGTCATAAATTATTTAAAGATAACAAACACATGTGCCTACATATTATAAGAATTTTCTTTGATTTCCGTGTAATTCCTCTATCAGATCCTAACTTGGTGAAAATGGGACAACCTAGGAAGTATAACTGTTCCAAACAAAAAAAGGAATTTTGAAATCAGTTCATAATTGACGGAGTAATCGCGATATACAAAAAAAAACATTCCGACTAATTGAGAACCTCCTCCTTTATTTGAAGTCGATTAAAAATACCTTCAATGTCCAGAATTTGACCCGTTAGTCCGCAGTCCGCAGTCATAGCGACAGGGAAAAGATGAAAATCAAGCAATAGCAAGAATAAATCTGCCTGCAAGCTGGGACCGGTATGTAACAAACACATCGTTTAATGACAATCCGGTGTGAGTCGCGGCACTAGCATCAAGTACGATCCGAGGCATCGGCTTATCCGGACGGATAACAGCATGATGCGGGATGTAGTATCCCTCGTCAGTAATATCGGACTCTGCGACTTGTGACAAGTAACCCTAATCGACATACTCATTTATTACGTCATAATAGTTTTTTTGTAAGTCAGGCGACTGTTTGAACTTGCGTTCCAAAGCCATCAATCGACGTTGAGCAGCAGTGCGAGAATTACCAAGTGCACTCGGGTCTTTAGAAAAAGGTAACGCGACAGAATACCGCCCATCATCAGCGCAAGTGACCGACGATGCAAATAAGTTATCACATTCGGTTTCTTCTGGGCTTAAAAATTGCATATTAGGTATTTCTTCCAGTTGCCAGAATTTTTGCACTAAATTATTAAGTGCGAGTGCATAAAAAGAAGTTTTATTAATTTTATTTTGAGACTCATTACAGGGATAGTCACCCATCAACACGAAACCGAACGCGGTCAATAAAGCGGGGGGCGCATTGGTGCCAGACTCCACTTTGTTGCCTAAGTAAATATACGAAAACAATTGCGCACCTAGTACGACGTCCACGTTCCCGGGAATATTCCACGTCAAATCAGCAAGGGAAAATCCCTCTAAATAGCCGACATCACCCTTGGTTATATAGTGAGTAGGCAGCTGATCCGTTATACAGTCAAAGACAAGTGCATGTATCGTGTATTTATTATTTGGGTATACGCGAGACTCAATGTCTAAATTAACGTACCCCAATATGGGCCGAGACGCAGAGCCAATTCTCTTAACAAAAGAATTACTTAAGGGAATTATAACTAAGTTAAGCGCCTTGCAACAATCAGCGGTTATCAAATTATTTTGAGAGCCATTATCAATAAGGCATCGTATTATTATTTTATTGCCATTCTTAGATTTCGCGTAAACTTGCGCGGTTGACAATAAAATAGGAGAAGTAGGTCTTCAGCACTTTATGACAGCGAAGGAATACCGGAGGAAACATCAACACTATGAATTGCGTTATGAATGCGCAGCGCAGGCGAAACAGGTGCGCTGTTATCAGCCGAGCAATTTTTATATAACGCACGAGTCTATGTTTACGTCGGCCTGTCCGGACGGAGCGCGCGACGGAACCACAGGTAATGTCAACGACCCTTGACCGGTCGGGAGTTGAGACACTTGAACGTAATTATTTGACCTAATATTATAATCTTTTTTATCAAAGTGTAAGTAAGAGTGATGTTTTTTCTTGCATAAATCACAAACATGCGTAGATTTACAAGACGTTACTGTGTGTGACCCACTTAAACAATTACACAACCATGTTTTGATTAAATGAAATCAAATCGCGCGTGCGGAGAACTTAAGTTCTTAAACTGAGAACAAGCGTAAATTAAATGATCGGTTTTGTTACAAAATTCGCACGATTTCGTCGGCGAAGTAGTAGTAGGCACACTCTCATTACTCGCGACGAACGACTTGTAGGTATGATGGCGGGACGACTGATTAGTAGACGGCTTACTTGCGCTCGCGCCAGCATTCGATGTCCGCGTCGAGTTATTGTTTAAACGTTGCAATATTTTTGCTTAATCTTGCATGAAAGATACCAAGTCATTAAAAGACGGAATTTCTTTATTTCGAAACGCTAACTCAAACGCTTTTACCGTTTGTGAATCGATTTTCCTAAGTGCGCAATGAAATAAGATAAAATCGGACAAATCCTCGATACCTAACTGTTTTAATGCCGCCACGGAAGAGGTATACATGCCAATAAATGAATCAAGACTATTAGACGTATTTATGCAACCCTTAGAGTCAAGAATATTATTTAAGTAATGCGTGCCTAATGCACGTTTATCTTGAATTTTTTTTAACAAACTTTCCTAGATGATATTATAGGTTTCACCCGTAGGCACAATGCCTGCCGTGACCTTGAGTGCGTCGTACGTAAGTTTACCTACTAGATACTGCACGCGCTGCGAGTCAGTCAGCTGATTATTGTTATGAATGTTAGATTTAAAGCTTTCGTAGAACTTGGGCCAATTTTGTGTTTTGCCATCAAAACTCGGCAATTCTATTGGTGGCAACTTAATGTTGCATGTAACATTAGAATTAGACGATTCATTTTGCGATGATGAATTATCTGATTACAACGCCTGAATAATATTATTTCGGATGTGCTTTACTCGAAGATATTAGACATGAGCCCGATATATCAAAACGTATCTTATATCGGCTTTCAGTTCAATATCATATCGTATCGATATACAATTTTACGTAACTGATATTTCAAAAACTATAATATCAACCAAAACTCAAAACTGTATATCGAAAAACTGCAACGAACCAACAAAACTCATATCGCCGAAACTATTCATAACCGAACGTACTATCGATCGATATCCTTGTTCAGTTGATATTCGCTTCGTCTCTTTCTAAGTCGGTATGCTTACATTGGAGTAAAAGAGATGACGCGGTTATTCAGATATTGTGGCGTGACGAGAAGGCGATTTCCGCTCTTATTTGCCAGCAATAAGAGTCAATTTATCTTGTATCGAATATGTTTTGAAGATAAATCTCTCATTTCATTAAAACTCTCAAATTTGTTACTTTGCCGTAACTGAATAACCGTATCGTATATCTGCTCTTAGTTAGCAAATCGACTACAACTAGGCAATACCGATATCTGAGCCGTAACTGAATAAACCGTATAACCATCATAACTGAATAAACAGTATATCGTATCGATATGTGATATCGGATATCATATCCGATATTGAAGCTCCATATCGGTTACATATCGGTTACTGTAAAATATCGAAAACGCCCATGTCTAGAAGATATAGATCTTCAAACGCATATAAAGGCTTGTAATCTGGCTTAAACGTCAAATCAAGTGATAACTGGTGGTCATTTAAATTATCTATTACCGTTTCGAACTGACTACGCAATTGGTTCAGACTTAGCCATGAAAGTGTCATTACTTCTTGACGCGTAATTAGAAATGTTTTTTGTAAGAATAAATAAATCATTTTTCCGCGAAAAAAGTCGTTCTTTTTTAGCCGTCAAAAGGAAGAACTGTTTATCATTCGAATCACTAAACGTATTGTCTTTATCCGTAGACATTTTAAAGCAAGTATTCACAATGAATATGAGAAAAAATTTAAATAATAATTTCGAGTTGAATTATTTTAAATGACGTAAAAATATGTGGAATTTGCAAAATGGCGTAACCGGCGCGCAATGGCGGTACTCTGTAGGTACTTCGAGAACTTTACCAAAAATTACGTAAATCTGCGAACATCCAAGTACTTATATGGAAAATAATACTTATAATAAGTATTTTAAATGAAAATATAATAAGCTAGTGCAATATCCGTGCTTAAGAAGGACCATTAAAATGGTGTAGCGGCGTGTAAATAGCCGAAACACGCGGGGAGCTCAATTACGAAAGATTTTGTTTGTGTATTAATTAGGTATGTTGATTCCTATGAAAGCCACCCTGCGAATTGAAGAAAGAGAAATGGTTTCGTCGTCAGCACTGAAAACTATTGGCCCACTAACCTGCAGACCAGCTCAGGAACGCCTCACCAGCCCTCCTCTCCGCAGTTCACACCGTGAAGCACTTTCACGAAACAGAATGTCAAATCACTGCTGGGTATTTATAACGAGTTTCATGCAACTTTCAGCTATCCATCACGGAGAAAAAACGAACTCCTCACTAAAATTACGCGAGAAGACGCGCCCGCGATGTCGAAAAAGTTAGGAAAGCAACGCAATGGTCGGCGCTCGGTGAACGGTAGCCAAAACTATGGCGCTGGTGTCGCCAGGTTCAGCGAATTCAAGAGCGCGATCCTTATGGCGCGTGAACCAAATAGCCTCAGATACTAACTTATAGAAACCATTTGAAAATAATAAATTATTATTAAAGAAATTACCTATTACTTAGGTTTAGTAATAATAAATATTTTAAAAATTAATTTGGGTCACTTAAGGTGCCCAACCACAAATGTAGAGAGACGTTGTGTAAAATTGTTGCGTCATCCTCTGCGAATAGCCACGTCTTATGACGTCACTACTAAGTAAATTACTTAATATCGAAAGGTTTTTTGATCAAATTCGCACTTTTCTATTACGGGGAAAACAATTTTACGAATTTTGGCAACCCTACAAAACCTTGTCCGATTTTATATTAATAAGTACCTATGACTTTCTAGCTGCCGTAGCACTGTAGCAGCCACAGTATCATCATAGGAGCGCCGGCGACCGGACTCGCTACAACAATACGTGCTGTGGCCATATTATGGTGAGCTTCGCAACATGTGAGTACAACACGACACAGCTTTTTTGTAAGACCTTTTTAACACGCTCATGTCTTTTGTTTTAATTATGTTAGAACTTTTAGTCTCATTGCGCAGAAGACATTACATTTTAAGAGTATGTCATTATTAATTCGTGCCCCTAAAAAAAATATATATTTTTTATTAATAAATTATTCTTACTGTTTTGCACATTTTCATTGTATGTATCATAAGTAGATAGAGTACAACAATAAGAAAAAAATATATAAATATTTTTATATATTTTTTTATGACCTGACAAAATTGGAATCTCGTGACATTCTCAAAAACAGTATTCTGTTTTTGAGAATGTCACGAGATTCCAATTTTGTCAGGTTTTTATCAGTAAAAACGTATTATTTAGTAGCACAGAGTTAGTATTATATAGTACTTTCACATCCAATAGAAAATCATTGTGTGTATTCTGCAACTACTATAAATCTCATAATAATTTGTTTTTAACAAACAATGAAGTCATAATTACGAACCAATACTAACTAAACAGGCTGTGTGTGGTTTTAAGTACCTAGTACTAAATAAAATTAAAGAAGCGAATCCCAAGATTATTAATGCGAAAGTTTGTGAGGATTTTTGGATGTTTAGATGTTTGAGACTCAATCACGCGGAAACGACTGAACGGATTTAGATGAAATTTTACACACATAATAGATAAGACCTGGATTAACATAAAGGATAATTTTTAGCAAATATGGAGTATAAGTAGCACAAACACATTAACCATCACTGGCTTACAAATTTTTCACAATATAAAATTAAAATGTCATAAATTAATTAAAGTAAATTTCAAATTCTAAAAATACAAATAATTTTCAACCGAAATAGGTACCTACATAACCTTCCAAATTACGACTTATTTTTTTTTTCGTTTAAGTACTCAAATACTGATTACAAATATTAGTTCAGCAGCCATTGAAACCATTGAGTTTTAAATTTATTTGAGGGCAGTTCAACAATATGACTGTCAGATTGTTATACATCCTACTCACCATTAAGTAACTTTTTCTTTTACTTTGGATATCTGGTTCGAAAATTACATACTTATTTCTTTTTTATAAATAAATCCTGATGTTGTTTAACAAAATACGCGCCTCGCAAGTGATAATATATTCAGTTCTTAAAATAAAGGTTTGCATGTGGTTAAGGGAGGTTCATTCATGATTACAAGAATACACTGTTTTTGTGCAATAAATGCTTTTAGTATCACAGTAGAAGTACCCTACAACAATATCCCGTATCAGAGATTAGAAGCTACGTATATAGCCGTGATATGCTTTTAAGGTGGTTTGTAGGTTGGTTTGCCTCGACATTGCAGTCTCCAGAGTGCATACCTAAAGCGATAGTGTGCATACCTGTTGATTAACTTTACTTTTTTGTCTGCATAATAAGCATAATTCCGTACCTTAGATACGCTGTACGCCTTAAACTCGGTTCTAGTGCTTATAAAATAAAATATGCTCACACCAACAAACAACACACAGGAGAACCGCCATAAGAAGACGGGCAGCAGCGTCTCCTCTCCACCATTGGCCAAATTGCGATCGCCAACCCGCCTGCCAAGCGTGGCGATTATGGCAAATTCCTCCTTTTGGAGAGGCCTGTGTCCAGCAGTGGACTGATATAGGCTGGTGAGGATGGTCACTCACAGCAACATAAATTCTCTTCCTCGTCCATAGTTTGCAATACCTGACTTACGTCACACCGCTACAAGACATCGCGCCACTGTGGCCACCAATCGCCCCAGCTCGCCGCGCCCGCCTTTGTTCACCGCGCATGCAGTGTGGACGCACACGGTATGTTTTAGGTTTAGATCTCATTCTAAAAGTTGTTGTTTGTATTGACAATCATATTCACATACTTTTTGGCTAATTTTCAAAACAACACGTGAATGAAGATGTGGAACCGGTCACTAAAAAAGCTGACAAGGCATATTTGGCGTAGACGATTGTCAACCTAATTAGAGAGTTAATCAATAATATTTTAGGATAACGGTAAACTTGAACATATCGACGGGCTCAATTGGGAATCAAACCCACATCTCTTCTCTGTCCCGAGCGACTGTTTCTCGACACGATATTAAATTAAAGCCTTATTTTATTGTGTTATGCATTAGGATATTCACGGAAAACCTCGATTCTCATGCAACTGTCACCTCTTTTATGAAATACGTCGAATTTCAAGTTACTGTGTAAATAACTACCTACTCTATTTATTTTCAACCGACGAAAAAAAAACAGAGGAGGTTATCAAGTCGACGCGTAATATATATTTTTTTATGTATGATCATTGATCACGCATAACTTTTTACAGAGAAGTCCGATTTTGATAATTCTTTTTTTAATTAGAAAGGGTATAGTCCGAAAGGGGTCCCATATAAATTTGGAAAAAAAAACAACCCTAAGGGTAGGAAAACAGGGGATGATTTATCGTTTACCCACTAATTGTAATGTTTGACCACGCATTTTTACAGAGTAGTCCGATTGTGATAATTCTTTTTTTATTAGATAGGGTATACCTCGAAATTTGTCTCATATTTATTATTATTAGTTATTAAGATTAAATGAAAAAAAGTTTATTAATTTTTGCTTTTCAGTTTTTCGGCGCTTTAATTTTTTTGTTAAAAAGCTTTTATAGATATTTTTTTTCAGAAACATGACGTCATTTAAATTGATATTCCTGCTTTTCACTTTGCTTGTGGAAATGGCGCTATGTAATATATTATATAATCCACTATCACAAAAAATACAGGACCAGCTGGAGATACCAGCTGTTGTTAAATTTCGAGAATATTTACAAATAGACACAAGTCGGAGTGAAAATTTACGTAAGTACAACTTTCCTATTACAAATTGTATTTTAATTACTAAGTAATGTTTTTTAATGACTTCTGTTAAGTAAACCGGCACCACCGAACAGCTAGTTTTAAATAAGTACATAATCTATCTACCTTGTTAGTTTGACTATACGTTACAAGTTCAGAACCCCGATTGGCGCAGTTCCGGTTGTTCAACTTAAACATAGAGGGCCCCGGGTTCGATTCAAAGTTAGGGGATAATCACATACATTGCTTTGATCCTAAGGTAAGTAAGTAGCTAAAGCACTTGTGTTATAGAAATCAGGAACAACGACGGTACCACAACACCCAGACCTGAGACAATATAGAAAAGTTCGTTTTCTACATTGATTGATTCTACGTTAATTTATTGCCTTATACTCGAATATTTCGTAGAGGAGGCCGTGGAATTCTGGAAGCGACAGGCTACCGAGGCTGGCTTAGAGTTCGCGGTGTACAGGCCGGCGAGCAAACCGATCTGCGTGCTGACGCGCGTGGGGGCAAACCCCGCACTGCCCAGCATAATGCTCAACTCACACATGGACGTCGTTGCGGCTGAGCCAGTAAGTACCTAGTCGACTTACTGTATTGTTCGAGTTCAAACGTTCATTTGGCAAAAAAGCAGTTAAAAAAGGTCTCACAATAAATATTAATAAATAAATATAAATGTATTATTAATAAATAAATACATATTAATTTATTAATTGGGCGAAAGATGTATGTGCAAACAAATTTTTAAAGCATTTACGCGGTATGCGATGAGACGTGGCGTCGGTTCGGATCCCAAAACGTTTTTTTTAAAGTGGAACCTACATATCTTCTTAGATTCATCTAGCACGTCATTGCTATAAAAACAAAATTTAAAAAAAAATAATTCTAGATTTAAGCTAGGTAAATCTGGCATAAGTTTTATCATTAATATATTACAATACAAGTATAAAGTGGTTACTGATTTAATATTAGAGTCACAGCTTATCAAACTACAATCAAACGTCAAATTTCCTTGACCGAAGTTCAATACTTAAAGTTCAAATAGGTCGATGAACCGACCATCCTGGATATATTATACTTGTCTATACAGGGTGTGTAGTTTAGAACGGTACCTAGCCAAATTTTTATTATGAGCGTTGGCTCATAGTAAGCTGTATATGATGAAAAAGTTGTAAATCACAAAGTTTATGATATCGATGTTGACGAAGTATTTGTATTTAAGAACATATTCGCCTCAAATTTGGTTACTGTTCAAAATCACAGCCTGTATAAATTAAATGGCACGTGAATGATACAGGTATACAGGAGGTACATTTGTACCTAAATGTGAAATAATATTCTACAGACTGAATGGACGTATCCACCTTACGAGGCACACGTGGACGAAGATGGAAATATATTCGGTCGTGGGGCACAGGACACGAAGAACGTGGCCATACAGTACCTGGAAGCTGTCCGGCGGATCATCGCTCAGAACGTCACCTTACAACGCACAATACATATTACACTTATGCCTGGTAATTGACAGACTTTTTTCCGAACTTCAAAGAAAGTCGCATTAGTCGTATTTGATGTTAGTCAATCGGTAATATTTTATGAGAAATTGATATATAAAAAAAGATTATAACTAGCTTTTGTCCACATATGGACATATATCTATGGATATAGATGTATGGATGAAGTTATAATCTTTTTTTATACATAGTAAGTAGGTAGTGTCGTTTGTCATCATAGTAAGTAATTCAGTAGTGAACTGCGATTTCATGTCACCTAATTCTAAAAAGAATTGATTACTAATTTAATTTGTGTCATACTTATCTGTTACAGATGAAGAGACAGGTGGATTTGAAGGCATTAGACCATTTATACCGACACCAGAGTTTAAAGCGTTGAATATTGGATTTGCCTTAGACGAAGGGTTATCATCGCCGACCGATGCCTTTTACGCTATGTATCAAGATCGCAGAGCATGGTGTAAGCACTCATTTATTAGAGTAACAACAAATCAAGCTCTGCATAGAAAGTATACTAATAATATATGTATAATCTGTTTGTTATGATAATACATTTAGATTTCGTCATTAGGCACACACTCAGCAAAAAAACTAACAGAATGAACCGCAGAAACTATTCTTGACTAACCGATAAACTTGCATTAAAACCATGAAACTTTAATTTAACAGCTAAGCATTGTTCGTAAAATGTTTTTACTTTTAAGATTGACACGGCTAATTTGTAATGCCGACTTCTTTATATAAACATTTACTCAATTTAATATTTACAGCTATAGAAATAACAGTTAAAGGAAGTGGCGGCCATGGATCAACAATGCCAGCTGATATCGCTATCAAAAAGGTATAGTTTATAATCTGTTCATTTTCTAAACTCTAATGACCTTACTACAAAAAAGATAGACTACGGTTAAACACTTGTTTAAATTGAAGATAAATAACACTTGAAAAAAATCATCGACCTCAGGTGGGAATGGAATTGCTAAAAACAAAAATTTACTACACTTGTTTAAATTTAGTCAACCAATTTGAAATGCTGACACATCAGACATTCGAGACATATTATAAAGAAACAATTCAAATTGGTTGACTAATCTTTAGACAAGTGTTTAACACTAGTCTATCTTTTTGTAGAAATGCCACAACTGTCTTATACACAGTGTTTTTCTAGTCCAGGACTAAGGTTAAACCACTGTTTTATGTATGTTAGTAGGTACAGTTGTTTGACCTTGGTCCCGGACTAGCAAATGTACTCTGAATAAGACAGTTGTGGCCTTTCTACAAAAAGATAGACTAGTGTTAAACACTTGTCTAAAGATTAGTCAACCAATTTGAAATGTTTGTTTATAATATGTCTCGAATGTGTCAACATTTCATGAATAAGACACTAACACTTTAAACGCACTTACGCACTGCTATACACCCTTTCCAGGGTTAATAGCTAATTAATATCCCGGGTACATGCAAACCCTGTTATTTATTGAGACAAAACTAATTTGAGATGTGGAGACTACTGGCGTAGTATTTATTTTCTCTATGCTACTGGTAACACAACATGACAACATTTCTTTCATGTTATTTGAGACCTACTTAATAAGGTTCAGTTCATTTTTATTTAAGTACTAGTTATTGCCCGTGACTTCTTTCGCGTGGTCTTTAGTTTTCCGAATATGGCCAAATTACGCAAAATATTTAGCCTATGTGTTACTCTGGTGAAAGTTTTATCAAAATCCGTTAAGAAACAAAAATCCATCTATCCAAAGCAAACTTTCGCATTTCATTCAGCATGACTCCGGACTCGGACAATATTTTCTAAGATTGGTTAGGCTATCAGCTATCGGCAGGATAGGTATAGAAATTTGGTAGAGGTCTTTGGGACGGCATTGGGTAGATAAAACTATTTATAGTCAGTTGTTTAGTAAAATACATTTAAACAATGCCGTTTATTTTAAACAGCTCATATAATAGTTGTGTCAACTACTAGCAGGTACACCCACGCAGACGGAGCTAGATATTACTTACTTAACACAAAAATTATACAACGTGTGCCTTTCGATAGTACCTACCTACATACACATAAAATCTAAGTCTACCAGGAAACAATGGTATCTTTATTGTGGATTAATATTGTGTGTGTAATGAACCTTATGTAAATATTTTCACCACTAACACTGTAAAATGATTTATTATTACAAATAAGAACAATCGTTATGAAATCAAAGATTTATATTGATTCAAGATTGTTACTATTGATACAATGCGAGTAAATGTTTTACTTTCAGCTGCAAAGGTTAATAAATGTGATGATGGAGTACAGGGAGCCACTTGAATCAGCCTTAAAATTTGCACCTCTCATGGATTACGGACAATACACGTCTCTAAATATTGATATAATTAATGTAAGTAAGTATAACATAAATAAGGTAGGTCAAAATGTAAATTAGTGTGTTTGTAAAACAACAATATACTTAGGAATACAGAAACTGCTCCAATACAAAAACTATCGAAAAAAGAAAATATTTCAGTTTAGTGCTTCGATTGTTTATAATTTATCGATAGTATTGCTAGTTATTTGTCACTTAATAGTATTGTAGAAATCGTTCCTAACTATAGGTACAGTATAAATATCATAAGCTATTGGTCGCCATCAAATAACTATCGTTATCTTATCGTCTATCTATCAGCAACACAATGGCGAGCTGGTTCCCCCATATTTGAAAGAGCTACCTACCTATCGAAAAACTTCACATTTGTTTACCTTCTACTACACCCGTACCAGAGAACAGGACACAGTTCTAACCCACGTGATTAGGCTGATATAGGTACAGCAACTTTCACTATAAGAGCAACATCGAAATCGTGTTATTTTTTCTGATACTTTTTTTTCCATACATTATCATGAAAGTGGCTGGTTTAGTTTGTGAGTGGAATTAAAGTTATTATTTTATTTCAATATTTTTCCCTTTGATTATAAACATGTCTAGATAGAGTGTGGTGCTGCAATTGTCACCAAAAGAACAGGCCAGATTTAAGTGAGTAACAACTATGGTTACTATGGTAACAATTATGGGTTGCTATGGTAATAAGCGCGCCACTGAGCGGGCGAAACAAACTTTGGCGCCAACAGTTGGCTTATATATTTTTTGACGTTTATAACACTCGAACAGGGAATTTAGACATGTATGTATTCAAAGATTGCTCCCATTAACAAGTTTTATATGAGCAGCTGATTATACGTGGTTGAAAAGAGTGTTATATTCTTTTGTACATCCTGTGCAGCATCCTACGAGCTTTAAGACTAAAAATCGACTCTTGCAGAAATTTTGGGTTTTTCATCAACAGAGGTATGACTCAGTATGAGTATCTAATTAAGCACCATTATATTACTTATTTTCCAGGGTGGATTGGCGGCAAACATTATACCAGAGACGTTCACTTTGGTCGCTGACATGAGACTTTCTCCCGCAGAAAATGCGACTGAAATTCTGTCAATGGTAATTAATTTATTTAAAGTTTCTTTGCTATTATTTGTGTATTCTGTGACTGTTGCTTCATTTTAATAATCTGCACGTGCATACTATTGAACAATTTATCACTGGGCTTGAACTTTCCTTAATTGTATCTTGTTTCACATATTGCTAATAGAGGTCATATAGAAGGTGTCACTTAAGAAAATTAAAAATGCTTTAACGTGGTGTTTGGAGAGTTACACAATTTTCGAATTTTAAATAAAAAGATACTGACAAGTATACATATACTACTATTCAAGTATAAACTACTTTGCATATTTTTTCATTAACGTCTCTGGACCATCTATGATGTCCAGGGTTCTTTTACGTAACCACCGTTTTGGCACACAGATACCACACAATGACACAATGTCACGTTTCCGTGCAAATAATTTTACATTGCTATATCGTGGAGATCTCTAAACTCCGCAACAAGCATAACCCCCAAGTCATTTGCATGGTTAATTTAATGAGTGTTTGTATGTCATGTACGAATCTTTACGACTTTATTATTCCTAAGGTGTATTCGTGGGCGGCTTTTGCTGGTAATGGGACAACGGTGAACTTTTTAAGACGTGAAATGGAATCCCTGAAGACGCCAATAGATGAGTCTAATCCTTATTGGGTCACAATGAATAAAACCATCACTGAAATGTAAGTTTGTTCTAGGAATAGGTTCATAACAATATTCGCCTAACAACACACCATTGTAAGACCGTTCCCACGAGGCCATGGAAACAAGGATAGTTTAAAAAATTGGCGCAAAGACGACTTTTATTTGCGTTGCTATTGGCATTAAATATCGACGTGTGAACCCTGCGATCGTTGCATAGCACGTAGAACTAAAGGCCGATGGGGCAGAAAGGTTTTAGAATTGAGGCCACGTATCGGCAAGGGGAGCGTACAGGAGGTCCCATATAATGGGGATCTATAGACGGCCTGGTAAAGAACGCAGGACGCAGGCTGCTTCCATTCGACCAATCTGGAAGTCATTGAGGAGGCACCACCCAAACCACCTCATAGTTGCGGTGACGCCTGTGCCCTGCAGTGGGACGTACCTGGGTACAGTACACGGCATCGATGTTGAGCGCTGGGGCAAGAAGTGAAGACCACTTTGCGCAACTTACGAACGCTCATCGTATCAAAGACGCGTGTGCGCGGAGCGAACGACCAATCTCGGCCGGTGGTGCAGGCGCGGCACGCGACTAGCCAATCACGTTATCGTAATGGTCTACAACTTTCGCCCAGCGCACAACTTCCGTTAGTTGTATAAAGGCATATTTTACAGGGGATATAACCTGATACCAGTAGTGTGCCCGGCGACGTCGGACATGATGCACGTGCGCAACGCCGGCACGCCTGCCATCGGGTTCGCGCCCAAGCACCGCACCACGTCTCGCATGCACGCCGCCGACGAATACCTCAACATCGACGTCTTTCTTGAAGGCGTCGACATCTACGTCTACCTAATTACCAACCTGGCGAACGTGCCAGCAAACTAATTAGGAACACAACTCGGTGTTTGAAACTTCAAGATTTATGATGTTACATAATACCCGAGTGTACAGATAGCGCCATCTACGAAGACGCCGGCTTACAGTACAAATTTTTTACGATTTAATTGTTAATATCATACTTAAAGTGAATTGTATTGATGAACACATTCACTTCCTTCATTTTTAAGATTGATTAAATCTACATCCTATATATTGACTAACTAATTATTATTGTAATATTTTAAAACTATCTGTAATTATCTGTGAAGGTATTCCTACCTATCCTTACATATCATACCTAAGTACAGTCAGGAGCAGTAAAATGTAACACTTATTCCACTGCAATTAGGTTTAATGTCCAATGAAGATGTAAGTATCTTATTTATGCTCGTGACTGTACATAATGTGTAAGTGTTATTTAAAAATATTACTAACAGTAGCTACGTAAGTAAATATAAATCTGCCAATACTAATTTATAAAGTTTTATTATTAACCTGAAGCCTCCCTTTTTAGGGTTCAGTAGTAATAGAACAGGAACGCTTATATGTTTGCCATACGTCCGTCTGTCTGTCCGCGGCTTAACTCGAAGATTTGGTACTAAAAAGCTGAAATAAAAACGAGACCCAATTAACTTCACTGTTACACGGTCTTATGTGACCACTAGTCAGCCAACAAGTAAAAAAACCTACGGGTAAAGTGGAGATGTTCTTTTCGACTTAAAAGTTTCATTAAGAGTTGTGTGATTGATCCAAAGACACCAAAGACTCGTTACCCATATCGATGGGTCTTTAAAATTGTTGTAGCTGAATTGTTCAGGATATGTGATAACTGATAAGTATTGACGAAGGTACTATTGATGCATAATGAATTTAAAAGTAAAACTAATGTAGCCTAGTAGGCTCTAAAAGTTATTGCCTTATGTTAATTTACTGATAACCTAACTTACATAATTTGAGCTTTTTCTAGAGTTCATTTTTATGTTTAAAACGCCATGGAACATTCGTCAAATCGCCAATTATCTGAGACGGGCTTCTACGGAACCATGCACTAAGCTCAGCACGGTCCTACATACACATACACGCACTTCTTCTTCTTCTTAGTCGTTACACTCTTGGCAGAGCGGTCGTGGTCGTCAGTCAGGAGCACGTTGAGTGACAAATGTCGTCATTCGGCGCCATTCTTGTCGAACCTCAGCCTTCCTAGTACATTCATGCACGGGGCAGTTTTTCTTTACACGCACTTAGCCGATTTTAAAAACGTGTGCACCTCACATTTTTACTTGTACGTAATACTTACTTACTGAACACCTCGACTTATGAGTTCACCTAATTACATTTGGTCATCAGTAGCCCAACGACACGTTCCAATTCCTTAACCCTTTCTCTGTCCAATGCCGTCACGGTAGACATGTAGTAGACTTTAGTATGAAACATATGTATGTGATTCATCCACGGATAAATTCATATAACATAAGCCTTTTAATTCGCTAATAAACACTCCACAACCTTATAATCCTATACTTACCTACCCTACTAATCGCTGTAGTTTTGTACAATGGATAACAATAGCACTTTACGTTGGAGTAAATATTGGGTCGCGTCTTCTCGGTCACACGCAGCTAACGGCTCATTTGATCTCCCATCACACCACACCACTGTGGTTAAAATAAAGACGGACATGTACCTACTAAAATATTAACACTGGATGTACCTTTATTTGTTACGTTAAATAACTTGATGAATTATAATGAGTAAACTAATCATCATCACATACATTGCTTTGATTTTCAGATAAGTAGCTAAAGCACTTGTGTTATAGAAATCAGTAACAACGACGGTACTAAAACACTCACACACCCGAGACAATATTATATAAAAGTTCGTTTTATACATTGACCGATCGGGAATCGAATCCGGGACCTTAGAGATGGCGACGAAAAGTCTGTCGCGCTCACCTGTCAGCTACCGAAGTCGTCTTATGATTTTATAATTTTACAATTCCTATTAATTAAACTTTTAATAAGCAGGGGGAGCGTTGGTGGAGCTACTTACCTACAGCAGTGAGAAAAGCATTTCAGTCACTTTAATAATTTCGCCTTTGTTTCTACGTTTGCACCAAAATCTTTAGACCAACAATCGGCACTCTCCGTAATGGGTGCCTTCCCATCGTACGTGCCGGGACATTTTTAAAAGGACTTTTTCGCGACCGCCGGCGTGTTTGAAGAGCCGGCGGGCGGCGAGCCGGATTGTGCGCTTGTCACGCTTTTAGCGTACAAATGAATGTTGCCAAATGATAGGGATTTAGTATGTAAACACTTTAGTATTTGATTGAGGAAAGAATTGTTAGCTACAATAGCTTGTTAGGGAAAATGTGATGTTGAGAAAGGCATTGGTTTTTTTGTTTATTAATACCAAATTTTAGCAATTTTAACCGCTGCTCTTGAAAAGAGTCTATCTACATTCTATCTTACTTTTTCGTCTATCATAATGCAGTTACTTCCCTGCAGTGCGGACAAATCTTTATTACAAAAGAGAAACAAGTGCCAATACGCTCTAGAATTGGTCAGACGATAAAACTATTAAGCTAACTGTGCTACTCTGCTGACTGACTAGGTATATCGAACTCGGACGCAGTCATTCAGATTTTATCACACAGACAGTTTTTTTACGGTCTGTAGGTGACCGCGTATATGGCGTACAGCCTAATAAAATACTGTATTCAGAACGTTTTTAAAAATGTTAAGTCAAATTGTGTCTCCGAGTGCAGGTACAATGTAACTTTAAGTCATACCTATTTAACGCTTAGGTAGTTTAAGTACACACAGTTTTATAAGTAACACCAATCAACATAAAAGTCGGTAGAGGTAAAAAGGGCGACAAAAAATCTTGTTTATCACGTCATTCTCGTTTAATATAAGCGTAATTATTTTCTACGATTTATTCGTAGCCAACGAGAAGGTTCTAAAACTGAAAAGCTATCTACAGTTATAGGTAAACTTTTAAGTTAAGAATGGCGCTAGCAGTAGCCGTCACTATCTCTACGTAAATACCTACTACATTCTAGGTATCAAATAATACATTCAGCAAAGTTTTTAAACGGTGGGATATAGTTAGTAGCGACAGGCACGCGGGTTTTAATATTAATTTAGCGCAGACCGCCGGAGGGCGCGCGCGCTAATTGAAATAAATTGTCACGCTGGCTGTCGCTGGGACATAAATCAGAGCCGCCGCCGGCGACCGGTTAAGTGCCTCTACGCGCTACTTGGAGCTTTGGTATGGGTAGACAGGACATGTTTCGTATGAAACGTTTATATGAAATATTTTACACCGAAACAGGTTATATGTTATTTCACAATACCTAACTATCACACTTGAGACCATGTATGGATCAATATTGTCCCGAAGCAGTGGTAAGGGAGAAAATATATTGGGATGTGTAAGTGCTTAATTTAAGCTCATTTACTCGTATAGAAATAAATAAATTTTATTTTATACACAAAGTGAAGTTTATCTGCAACAAAATTCGTACTTCGCAGCCCTCACTACTTTACTACTTTTTAATAACCTATGACTTATCTACTGAAAATAAGATACTAGATGGTAAATCTAGCAAGAACGATAGAAATTAGAAGTAGTCAATAAGCAAGCGCTGCATCATGCTGCATGTGACGCCTGTGCCGGCTACTGATAGTAATAGCCGAATTGGTTAGGTACTTAGATATAGGTTGTCGTTAGTGTAAAATTGCGCAATATGTTTAATTTTGTGACGAGCCGGGTTTTGAGAGTTCCGGACCCAATTGGTAAAAATGAAATCATTTTGCTGGTAATCCGCTGTTTGTCCGTAGGCGTATTTTTGGTAGGTACTAATAAGCTAAAAACAAGAGAAAAACTTACATGCTTTTATGCATAATTTAAACCATATCCGAATAATGTATTGATTAGTTCATAAAATAATTTTACCTACATATTCCATTATAATTTTTGAAAGGCGAAAATATATTCTTATTTCGTAGCCTAAAACTTGATAGAGATTTACGATTCAAAGTATCATGACATAAAAAGTGCAATCCATCTGGTTTTCTTCGATCTACAATGCACAGATAGAGCAAGGCGAATATGGCATAATACAACTGTATTAATTTTTTAATTTTTTATTATAATTATGTCTTGTCTAGTCAATGCTGTGGTCCCGAACCCGGGATGACGCTCTAAGAGACAGCGCGCGACGAATTAATTCCGCCAAACGCGGGCGCGATTCTTCGTAGTGCTCATTTGTCACCGCACAGGTGTGAGGTCGCACCGCTAGTACTGCTACGCACTCAGAGCACGCACTCTCATCTCCGCTAATGTGGATAAGACATTGGCCATCATTTTTAGTGTGGTACACCATGTAATGTTGTTTTTTTTGTTTTAAGAAAACTTCCGTTTTCAGGGACTAGGTCGGGGATAAAGGTCATAAGAGTTTAGGCCAGGTCCTGACCTAACGTAGGTAAATCGAAATGTAGAAAATTAATCTATTAGTACTACCAGTTAATAAATAAATAAATAATAAAAAAGCCTTTTATTTCTTTTAAACAGTTATTCATGTGACACTTATTTACATCGCTAATTTGTTGTCTTAGAACCCCTTTCGGGTAAAGGCCTCCTCCAAATCCAACCATTGGTCTCGGCTCCCCGCTATGTCTAGCCACTGAGGCCCGGCAACACTCTTTATTTCGTCGTCCCACCTGGTCAAAGGTCAGCCCTGCCGACGTTTTCCCAGTGTGCCCTTCCACCTAGTCACTCTTCCAGTCCATCGGTCGTGCAACATGACCTGCCCATTTCCATTTTAAAGTCTTAGTACTCGAGGGCATCAGTCACCCCAGTCTCAGCTCGTATTCACGTGTGTCGAATTTTTAGTAGTTTTTTAAATATTAAGTATGCTGCGCTCCATAGCTCTCTGGCATGATGTTATTTTTCGTTTTATTTGGTTTGTAAATTTCCATGTTTGGCAAGCATAGGTTAGGCATGGAAGCAGGCATGTGTCCATGACTTTCTTTTTTAATTTGGTTGGTAAGTTCCCCTTAAATATTTCTTTCTGGCTCCAGTATTTGTTCCAAGTACTTTTTATTTACCACTTCTAGTTCATTGCTATTGTGAAAAGTGATTTGTTTCCCCAGATATATGTAATGACTGACATATTCGACATTAAGTTTTCCTATCGTCATGCTCTTATGATTGCTGTTAGTCATAATTTTAGTTTTGAGGAAATTCATTTCTAGTCCGACTCGTCTGCTAGTTTCATTTAAAGTTTCTATCATGTATTGGTTGGGTTGTGTTTTCGGACAGCAAGACGATATCGTGAGCGAATCTAAGATGACACAGGTTATTTCCTTAAATATTTATACCACATCGTTTCCAGTCTAATTTACATATAATATGTTCCAGTAGCGCTATAAATATTTTTGGAGACAATGGATCTCCCTGTCTGACGCCTCTCCTGATTTGAAAAACAGGACCTTTTATTTCTAGTTTGACTCTGCTTGTACTGTTTTTATACACGCTTTTTATAACTTCAATGTAATCGTTTTCTATTTTTTTTCTTTAAGGCCTTTCCAGATACTTGCGTGTGCTATAGTGTCGAAGGCCTTCTGGTAATCAATGAAGGCGATATACAGTGGTCTTTGATGTTCTTGGTACTTTTTGATGACTAACTCTAAAGTATGTATGTGGTCAATAGTGCAGAACCCTTTTCTAAACCCAGCCTGTTCTATAGGTTGGCCCTGATCTATTAATGTACCGATTCTTTTGTCAATTATAGAGGAGAATAGTTTGTAGAGAGTTGGGATAAAGCTTATAGGTCTGTAATTGCTTACATCCAATAAACCAATAAAACCACCATCCTTTGTTTTGAGTACCTGTGTAAAAAGATGTGCAAGTGGTGTGGCTATTATGGCGATACTCGCTTTTATGGTTTCGTTCTTTATACCATCAGGGCCCGGACTTTTTTCTTTTTTCAGTTTTTTCACTGCTTCCTGGATGTTGTTTTCTTCTATTGGTGAGACTGTGCAATTGGTAAGGCCGTGTGTGTCTCTTTTTTCCTCTAACACATAAATGGTAGTGTGACACGGTGTATTGTTTTAGTTTTTGTAGTAGTTATATAAGGATATCATTACGATCATTTGTGATTTTTTCTGCCTCTTTTAGTCCTTCAATCCAGATTTTGTTTGTTCGCAGTTCTTTATATGCTCGCTTTAGACTTTCTTGTTTTTCTAGGTGGTGTGTAATGATGTTGATTCTTTGTCTTCTGAAGTCCACTTTCATGTATTTATAAACCAGTTTGTAGAGGGCGCTGAGTTCATTCTTCATAGTTCTAGTTTTGTTTGCAGTCTTCTGTAGTTCTTGTCTTCTTCTCAATAAGGTCTCCGTACGCTCTAGTATTATTTTTCGAGGTTTTGTGGTGTAATTTGATTGTTTTTTAGGATTTTTGCTCTCTTTTATGGCCTTAGACAATTTGTCGTATTTGGTTTGTACCGAATCCGCGCAGTCTAGTAGTTCCGGGAGGTGTTTTGCCAATTCTTTTCTGTAGTCTCGATTTCTTCTATGCTTTTAAGGGTGTTATTTAAATAGCTTGCTCTGCCTTTTACTGGCTTGTTGAGTGTAATTGTAGCTCTTACAGGTCTGTGATCAGATGAGAAGTAAATTTAATACTTCAATATTCTGAAACAAGCTTGGTGTGTAAGACAGTATGAAGTTTATTTCTATTCTGTATTGGCCGTTCGGCGATTGCCAGGTCCATCTGCGTGACGGTGCGTGAAGGTGTTAATAATTGAAAAGCGAAGTTAATCAGTTTTTGACCTCTTTCATTTCTCTCTCCATATCCATTCTGTTTCATTATAAGTTTTTCGTCGCTTCTTGGATGACCTATTTTAGCGTTGAAATCCCCCATTAGTACCTATGACTTCTTTGTGTGCTGTCTGCATTTCCTTGCATATGGTGTTCTAAAATTTTTTAGTTTCCTCTTCAGCTGCTGCTCCTGTTAGCGCGTATGCTTGTATGATGGTTAGTTTTCTATCTAGGTTCAGCAATGCAACACGTTCGTTAAATCCTATGAAACTTTGAATAGACTGTTTCAGATGTTTCTGTACCAAAAAACTAACTCCATAGTTGCCAGGTGTTTCTCCGATGTAACACAGCATGTAATCTTTGTATTCTTCTATTTTTGTCCCTGTTCGTCTTATCTCTGATAAACCAATAATGTCATATTTTATATTTGAAATAGCTCTGTCGAGTTCTATAAGCCGTTCATAGGATGAAAGTGTTCTAATATTATATGTGGCTACATATAACCGGTTTTGGGTTGCTTGTGTATCTTCTACATCTTTGTTGTCTTTATTAATTTTACTATCTGGAGGGTGGTGGTCTGAGGTCCCGCGATGAGCAGCCGTTTTGAGTTTTGTTTGAGCTGGAGTGTGGTGGTCTGACGTCCCACGGTGACCAGCCGTATTGGGACCTTTTGGTGTGTTTACGGTTGTTATATGTACTTTTTGGTTTGTTAGTGATTTTCTGTTCGTTGTTTGCGTTATCTTGTTTAGGTTCCAGTTGCCGGAGGCAGTTTTTAGTTTTTTGAAAGCTCTGATTTTGAAGAAGATCTGCTCCGCGCTACAAAGCTTAGAATGTTGGGTTTAAGAATTTCTCATTCTGGTTTTCTATTGGTGATGATTTTAATGGTGTTCTTTTTCTTTTGGTTACTACTGCATCTTTATCCTTAATTATGAGTTGGTCGTATCGTATATAGGCTATTTTCCCCTTTTTTCTTCCTGTTCTTTTCTTTGTTTTAGTTCCTTCCTTTTTAAAAGAATTTCTTTTGGATAATCCTTGGTGGCATAAATTTCTGAAGGAAAGTTTTTATTGTTTTTCAAAATTTCATATTTTCGCCATGTTAGTGTAAGGGTAATAAGAATCGGTCTTTTTATGGGACTAGGTCGGGGATATAGGCCTTAAGAGTTTAGGCCAGGTCCTGACCTAACGTAGGTAAATTGAAATGTAAAATATTAATCTATTAGTACTACCAGTTATGTTTATTAAACTTTAGGGAAAGTTTTTCAGGTTTAAAAAATAACAGGTTAACAAAATTACCTAATATATATATGACAAAAGTCATATGTAGAACTCTGATTAACAATCCACATGTACTTTTGATTAAATAAACCAATGGTGACAGGTGATAATATATATGTATTTCCTTTGTACATTAAATTGATAAGGTCCAATAAATAAGAGAATAATAAACCTAGCACGACGAATATAACGATGTTACGAACCATACATCTATCATCAAACATAATAAATAAATCTGCCTATTCAATTTAGTGATGTTCCGCTTCCTCAGCCTAATGACAGCAAATGCAAGGGGTCCCTTACAGAGCGCTGTTAAATGAGTCGTCGTAACGTGTTTGACAGGACATCTACCTTTGTTCCCAGTTACTAAAGTATGTGAAAGAGATTATTAAAATTAAATATATCAACGTATTTTTAACCGACTTCAAAAAAAAGGAGGAGGTTCTCAATTCGTCTGAATGTTGTTTTTTTTTTTTTTGTATGTTTGTTACCCGATTACGCCGTCAATTATGGACCGATTTCAAAATTTATTTTTTAGTTTGAAAGGGTGTACTCCCGAGGTGGTCCCATTTCCACCAAGTCAGATTCTGATGATGGGATCCCTGGGAAATCGAGGGCAACCCTCAATTTTTATAGGCACTCATAATGTTTTGCATATGTTTTCTGACTCGATGCTGATTTTTGGGTCTGGTAATCATCATGTCATGTTGCTGACCTGATGATGGAAGCCACAGAACTCCTTAACGGATAGGAGTAAGAAGATAATACTGTAATTTGTCGACAGAACGTATTTCGCAGTGTGTTGAGCAGACGTGGAGCTTATGAGGTACCAGACCGCCAATTTTTATTTACTGGGGGCGTACCCGCACACCCAGTAACAAAAAAAAAATTTGAAAGTTCCTTTCTTAATTTGACTTGTTATTTAACGCAAGACCTTATCCTATGGTTTCGACACCAAAATAGCCGCCGTTCTGGTTGGAGTGTAGGTAAACCCTTTTCTTAGGACTTAAAAATTTTCGTCGAAAAATTGACCCTATATAACACCTTATTTGTATCATACTATTGGATGTGGGGTCCATAGAGGACCAATATTAGTTAAGGTTACTTTGCTGTAAAGTAATTTTTGGCGAAGTTAGGAGGGAAAAAATAGAGGACTTAACACTTAAAATTGTAAAATAAAAAAAGTTTAATAAAAAACTAAAAACCGACTTCAAAATGAAACTAAAAAGCGAAAAATAATATTGACTAAAACATACCTAATCAGTTCTTTTTGGAGTCGGTGCGAATGAACACATTTTAACTCTTGATGGCTGGCACCGACTCCAAATAGAACTGATTAGGTATGTTTTAGTCAATATTATTTTTCGCTTTTTAGTTTCATTTTGAATCGGTTTTTAGTTTTGAGTATGTATTTTCGGAACGTTAACAATTTAAAACTTCAAAATAAACCAAAACATTACCTCGTACATGTTGTACTCATAATAATGGCCGTTTAGACCAAGCCTAGTATGTAAAAGAGGTTAAAAATAAATAAAAATAGGAAGTGATTCCTTGAAAGTAATAAACTCATTTTTTTCATATCATCAAAAAACCGATGTTGGAATAGTTGACCGAAAAAAGGAGAATCATATATTAATCAAAGATATTTTAAGAATTCAAAGACATTGTTTACATTACGAAGAGGGCTTATTTAAGCTCCTCAATATTGCTTCCCACTGGAATGGTCACGCGCGCATTATTTGAATTTTTCAAGTGGTCCAGTGTTGCGCTACCCCTTTTCATTTTTAGCCACCCGTTCATATGTTTCTTATTTTAAAACGAATAATATAAAACGAACATACTGACAATGGTTTTAATGTTTTCTTTGTCTCAAGTGCTTGTTGAATTTAATTTTGATTTTATTATTTTAATGTTTAAAAAATTAAGCTGTGAGAAATTCCCACGCATTTAAAATTGCTTTTATGAAAAACCATGTGTAGTAACATAGTAAATTGATACATGTTTTATCTAATAAAATTAACTGCCATGAATATTAATAACACTAAAAATCTTTACTTACCGTAACTACATAACCTGTTTATCTAACATATTAGACAGTCAGCCTAAATTCCTTAAGTAAGTTGTGACGATTACATTTGTTATTGAATAAATTGTTTGTTTTTTCATTTAAAAATCACAAGTTTTATTTTTTTCGGACTGAATAACAGGACAGTATTTTATAATTCCGTCTAACACTAATTTCAACAAATAGTAATTAATTATGTCTATTAAAAAGGTAGATCCAACTTTTACTCACAGAGTCACAGCAAAAACAATTATTTTAACAGATTTATATAATATAATGGTACCTCCTATAGGGTTGTGCATTGTGCAAAGAGCTAATCGAGTGGACAATTTCGCTCGCTGGCCGGGTAATCCCCGCACGGCGACGCGCGGCGCGACGCACGCCCTAAAACAACATGCCGCGCGTGCGCTAGCTAGGATTTAATGGTTAGTGTAAGAACCGACAGGATTAAAACTCAAAGTTTAGCAACCGTAATCGTCCGTCATAATTATGTCATTACGTTAAATTATAACATAATTTTCCGGAAGTAATGTGACATTATTTTACAAACTACCTACCTAATGAGTTTAGGATTATTTAAACGACAAGAGTGCATGGACTTCGTACATTACTCTTACTAGATGTCTTGTACGAGTAACTGTATTTCATTTCTTCTTTTTACTGTAATGCGTAAAGCTGTGGTAGGGCATAGCTATATTTTGGAATGTGCATCAGTGCTCGGTTTATACAATAAATAAATGCGTTCCTAATGAATTTTTAAAAAAATATATTTTTTATTCGTAGCCTATATTGTCAAACTATAACTGGGTATGCGTTAGTTCAAATAATATGAAAATGCTAATTGTTTTTTACCTATAAAAGATATTATGTTGAAATATAATTGTATTTCTTAGTGTTTTATATAATCATATGCGTGTTTCATTGCCTAAAAGTAAATTGTGAACTATTGTCAATTTGTTGATCCTCATTTCGCTACGGCTGACCTCTTGTACTACGAGACTACGAAACAATCCGTAGACGTTCGTAGTCATGTAGTCCGTAGTAGCCGTGTAGTCGCGCATGACGTCCGGCACGTGGCAAGTTCGCTTCGTAGCTCGCCGAGCGAGAGTGCCGCGCCGCCCACCAGCCCGTAGTGCGCTGTGATTGGTCGTCTGCGACGCCCAGACAATTAAGCTGACGCTACCCCGAGAGCTAACTTGACATTTTAATGTTTGCTACACTGATAGTGTAACGATAGCGGATTTGTGAAAGGTGTTTTGAATGAGAATTTTAAATAATTTATGCTAATTTCATTATGATTTATTTTTAATGCTTTTACCGTGCTTAAGTTGCTTGTATTTATTTTAAAGATTTATTCAGGTATCACAAAAAAATTTCTCTTACATTTAATAGAAAGTGGTTTAAGTTATTTCAGTCTATTTTCAGTCTTCTTAATCGTCTCTATGAAAATTAGGTAATCCTCTCTTTTGGTCTAGGATACTTCCTTAAAATGTATTAAAAGTGTTATAACGCAATACCAAATATATATATTTTTTTGATAAAAAATTAATTTACATTATTGCGTATGCGATGTCATTAAGTAACGGTCACGCTGTGTATACGAATACATACAATTCTGTTGGATATACGTAGCCACTGCTGCCCTGACAATGTAGCCTGTGGACCGGGACACAAGATGGGATCACCGCTGTCTCGCTCACACTGCTATTTGCGGCGTATGTCCGTCCCTCTCAGGGGGTGGGACTCAATGTAATCAGGGGATGATGTGACTCGCGATCTCCGCGGCTTCAAAGATCACAATTATCAGAGCAGTCGGTCGAAAGCCGCGACACAGTGGTGAAGTCAGCTAGAGAAAGTCATCAAAAGTTTCGTGATACCTTATCTAGTCAAAATATTTTATTAAATATTTATTTTTAAATAATCTTGTTTGTTATTAATTATAAAATACAGTGTTTAGTTTATTTTTTAAATAAATTAAATTTAATATAAATGTGCGCCAATGTGTCTTGAAGAAAGAAAAAGTGTGGTGGTGTAGATTCCCCGAGGCAGCGAAGGAGCAGGCGAGCTGTCGGCTTTCTGGGACAAGCAGCGGGTGCCAGCCGTGGCAGTCCGCAGGATGGGCACAGGTATAAACTTTTCTATTTTTTCTTGTGTTTAAATCAGTATTTACCGTTAATGTTTTCACGATAAATAATGCAACACAGTTGAAGCGGGTTTTACACAACGTGTTTTTAGGTTGAAAGATTTAATTTTGATATAAAATAAAACTTCAACCAAACTAATGTGTCTTTCTTATGAAATAACGAATTATATCATGCAAATTACCCAGTTTATCAAAAATAAGTAAATAAAATTTACTTAAAAGTACATTGTAAAAGTTTAAAACTAAATAAAATAAAAATATTATGTGTGGCTACATTGAGTAAATTCAAAAACTAATTTAATTTGTACAAAAATATCTATAATGTAAACTTTCTCGTAAAGAAAGTACTTTTTAAAGTTTCTTCTTCACTTCACTTTAGTTATTGTGTTTTCACAACTTAGTAACCGTTATAGTAAGTCTCAAAATATCTAACCTACTAAGTTACCTGGCTAGGTTGGCACCTAATGAGAATAAAAAAAATATAATAACTGCAAGTACAGTATGTCGCTTTTCATAAATGTGAGAATTCAACCAAGCTTATAACAAAACCATTAACGACATGGACGTAATAAAAATAATAAAAATTTGGAAAAAAATATTATTTAAAATCATATGAGTAAGTTTGTTTAGTGCCTTGATTTGAACTATGGTTATTGATAGGAATTTTCCGCGAACACTAAGTAGCCAATACAATATTTTTCCATTGTTCGGGAAATATAGTTTATAAAATGCAGTTTTGGGTGTGGTTTGGAAAATGGTGCTATTCAACGCGTCGTTGCTGAGGCCCTACACACCAGCCAGAACGTGATATCAAGATTGTGGGCACGCTATCGCACTACTGGGGATGTGGCTGAACGGCACACAGGCAGATATCGTGTTACTACGCAGAAACAGGATCGATTTCTCCAAATGACCACCAGAAGACAACCCAATATCACAGCGATGCAACTAGTACAAAGGTCCCGGTTTGGGTTTCATCCGGATTCAAGAAGAACACGCGTTTGGAGAACTCCAAACGAGCTGAGTTCGTCCGCCATCCGACTGCTCAAAAATACCACAAGGAGGTAGTAGAGCCTGTTATTGTAACACACAGAATGCAAATGGGCCAGTTATTTCTACTCATGCACGATAATGGTCCTTCCCATATGGCGCGGCTGATGTCGGCCGCTCTCCGAGACCACGATATTCGAGTTTTGGATTGGCCTGCACAGTCGCCCGACTTAAATCCTATCGAGCATACCAACCTGGGACATGTTACAGCGAAAAGCTTTGAGAGATTTCCCGCCAAATTTGAAGACTGAACAACAAATTAACGAATACTTGCAAAGAACATGGGACCTCATACAACAAGACATTGACAATTTAATTTTAAGTATAAACAATCGATGTCGATTTGTAATTAATGTAAGAGGTGGCAACACTGATTATTAATAATCAGATTTCATAAGATTTTTATTAATTTGCTTAAAATTAATAGTTTTTCAGAAGAAATAAAGAGGTTTTTATACAAATTTTCTACGGCGCTTTTAAAACTTCGCATTTTTAACTTAAAACAAAAAATATACGAAATTATTTTTATTTTTTACTAAAGACCTTAAAATAAGCTATCAATCTCCCATTTATTATATTCATAGATTTTTAGATTTTTGATAAAATACAAAATATCCCTAGATTCTCTTGATTCGTGTACATGTATATGCATTAAGATCTCTATTGTTCGTAGTTAGTACACAAATAAGATCGTGTAAGTTCAGTGAGACGGGACAAAGCTCGGACTCCTCACAATGTAACTTAGGGACGGTTCGGGAACTTCGTTAGTTGTCGCACCCTCGCTCTAGATTGTGTTTGAAATTAGTCAACAATTCGAAATGTTTTCGACTCAAAGGACTTTGTCCGTCGTCAAATTCTGAAGAGAATCAAGCTATACTGTGGTTATGTGGTAAAACAAAGTGTCTCAGAAGTTAGTTAAGTCTTGTCCGGCTACATTTAGAAACATGGATTTCGAACTTTTTGATAAACTCAATAGGTACTATTTCCAAAATTTAGCCAGATTTATTAATTATTGATTTCATTCTCTACCATACCATTGGGCGAGGTAGCAACAATTTGAGTACATAAAATATGAAAATTGTATTAATAATGAGTCTAGTCCAAATTTACCTACTTTTTATTGTCATGTAAAAACCTTGCAAAATCAGAAACTAACATGCGAATTATAGACAATGCTGAATATTGTGTAGTTAGGGGTTACCATACTTAAAGTTAAAGAGGCCAGAAAGTTAGGTTCTTGTAATCGTGTTTACTTAGAAACTTGAATTAAACTACGACTACCTCCGTAGCCGAGAGGCGAGCACGCCGGACTTTAAATGGCGCCGCCATCTCTTGAGGTTCCGGGTTCGATCCCCT
Source organism: Anania fuscalis (assembly GCA_950371115.1). Taxonomy (NCBI): domain Eukaryota; kingdom Metazoa; phylum Arthropoda; class Insecta; order Lepidoptera; family Crambidae; genus Anania; species Anania fuscalis. The sequence goes on along the minus strand of OX493331.1, from coordinate 9,508,572 downwards.
GTCGGGTCAATGTAGAAAACGAACTTTTTTATATCGGCTCGGGTCTGGGTGTTGTGTTACCGTCGTTGTTTTTTATTTCTATAACACAAGTGCTTTAGCTACTTACCTTAGGATCAGAGCAATATATGTGATGTTGTCCAATATTTATTTATTTTATTTATTTACTACCTACGAATAATAATCGACCGAATCGATACTCTTTTCAAATACGCAACTGATTATAATAGAATTTTAACGATTAACTATACTAATTAGATAATTTCTTCTGTAAATGTATATAAGATAAACAGAATGGGCTAGTTGAGCTTGCATCTTAAAAAATAGTATAATTATTTAATCGTACCGAATTTCAGCTACCTAGCAGGTTGCCAGCTGATAAATAAATGATTGTTTATCATTTACATTTATTAAAGACGGATGGATAGACAGACAGACAGTTAGATTTTGGCGAAACGTGTAGGGTTCCTAGTTTATTACGGAAAGAAAAACTTTTGTCAGAACAAGGATTATCGCACATGAATTCGCCGATGTACATGTCAAATTGAACATTTAGGTACTGTTTGCGAGGTTTTTATCGCAATATTCTTTAATTATACATAATTATTGTAAAGATTGATTGTTACTTTGTAAAAATTATGCATTATCATATAAGACTATGATAAAATTTAGGTACGGTTCAATGCCGTTTCTAGCTTTAGGCTAAATAAAGTTAAAAATTCGTTATTGGGCAAATTTATGAAAAATTGAGCAAATTACCACAGCTTCTTGTTTTTAAGTTTTTATGATACTGAACAACAACGTTTAGAAAGAAAAGTGTACCGTCTGACTCTGATAAGTAGGGGACATTTTGTAATGCTCTAGTAGGTACAAAATATTTATATTTTGTAAGCTCAAGTAATATTGATAGCTGTTTGTTTCCTAAATAATTTTAAGACAATATTTTAACATTTTTCTATCAGTACCTTTATAAGACCTAATAAACAAGCAGGCAGTCCCTCGCTTTAGGGGGGATCACGCAAACATTTTCCTTCTTAACTTGGTTACGTAGAGTATAGGATAGAATATATATTTTTTTGTCATTAAGCAAGTGACAGTAAAAACTTTGAATTTATACAAAATTTATAAGTCATTTTATCTAAAGCTTACATACCTACATGAGTAATAAGTTTTTTTTATACAACCGACAATACGTATAATTATTTGTACTTTTAATTAATTTTAAATTATAAGAACTCTTCATTCCCCTTTGCCTATGATTGTCTTTTTTTTAAGATTGTCTGGAAGAGGACGCCATTAACGATACAATCGCCTAAATTGTGCGATTTCTGTAAAAACCATGTGTTACTGTGTTTGGTGTGTAATAAAAAGTAATCAGTCAATCCGTATTTAAACATTAATATTGCAATGAAATTTAAAAATCGATCTCCATTCCATACTACACCCAAGCTAATTTCAGCTAAGCATTCTAGTGTGCAATAGGTAGATAGGTACTATTATTATTCTTTGGTTTAGCGTTCAGTTCATCAAGCACCGAAGCCCAGACGCGCACCAATCTACCAATACGCCCCGTAGGTATACCGCGCATAATCATGGGAATAAACACATGAATGTTTGTATGTAGCTTTGATCAAATTACTTGCTAATTTTACCCCTAGTTGTAATGTAATGGTTTGATAGAGGTATTACTAAACTGCTTATTATACATCTTACTCACCATATAGGGTTCGATTCCCGGTCGGGTCAATGTAAAAAAAGAACTTTTCAATATTGGCTCGGGTCTGGGTGTTCTGTTACCGTCGTTGTTTCTGATTTCTGTAACACAAGTGCTTTAGCTACTTACCTTAGGTTCGGAGCAATGTATGTGATGATGTCCAATATTTACTTATTTATTTATTTAGTGTTAGAAAGTTTTTACTGTCGATACGTTTTTCTCAAATGAATGATTGTAAATACAATCCATTTAAAATATTGCGACACCCAGAAGGGAATAATTATGACACTTCGCGGCTTTCCTCGGAAGGCCTGAAAGACGAACAGTAAAGTCGTCTAAGTCCGTTTTAGCGAAAAAAAGAAAAGATCTTTACTTGAAAGGATTCGCGGTATTAAGGATGACCCTCTATTACACCGTTCAAAGTGTTTTTTTTTTTCTTTAGAACGTATTTTTCAGATCTAATCATGTATTTATTATCAACGTTACAGTAGGAAAATGTGTAAGCATGGTTATGGAATTAAAAAACTATTCAAAACCTACAAGCAACAAAATGTGGTCATGTTAATATCCTAGTTGAATGTATTTTTTAGTCCTATAGGAATCCTAGAAACGTTTATAGTGCTGGATTTGGGCGCATTTTATAGGACAATTTACTCCCTATGCCTAGTAGTTTTGTTACTGTCCGGTAAAGTGCTTTTCGATTCTATAGTTATCCTGTTAAGTGATTTTACAAAACAATGAATAAGTGCGATTAGTCTTCCATGAATCTAGCGGGTGCCGCTACTGGAGTGTTTGAATGAATGAATGATTGAATTTATTTTTATTTATTTAGTTAGAGCATTCGATCTGATACAGTGCCGTGCTGGTTTTTTCATGCACAATATTTTAAAGAATAAGCAATCAACCTTTATAATTTGTTTGCACGTTTTTGTTTCGTAGTCGAAATGCCTTCTATAGTTAGTATAAAAATGCATATATGCAACTTCGAAATAAATTTTACTGATAAAGTGATGGATGACATAAACATTATGTTCCAGCCCCCTCGAAATAAAAGATATTTAAAGAAAGGTTGTTCTATAATAATTAATTAATAAATTAGGCAGCCATAGGATTAGATGATATGTCCTAATATTGCTTTTATCAGTGCCATTTAGTAAAGTTAAGACTATTATAGGACATGCTACTTGCCAACATATTGAAGTATAAGGGTTCTTTCAGAAAGAAATAACAAAGGAAAAACCGCGCAAAATACATGCAAGAGTACTTTTAAATCACTGGTAATTTCAAAGTTGTAATAGTACCTATAATTTAAAAAAAATATACAACATTAAAAAAATGATTTAAAATTATATTAACAGTGGGTGGGTGAGTGAGTGCATTTTAGGAATACCAAACGAAGAATTGGTAACATTTAATATAAGTACACACATATTTTATATTTTTAAACAAAAATATCTTTCCTTATCTTAGTTCAATTACAGCAATGTTAGGGCTAGGGTTTTACTTGTGTTATTTTTAAAACCCTTTTCCTAAGTCGTTTTAAAAATAACTATTCCAGCTTCAATTTCACGTTATAGTGGTTCCATCATGCTTTTCACTACTTTATTTTATTCAAAATATAAATATCTCGCTCAAAATATAAATAACTCAGATCCCGATTTTTTTGTGAAATATCTTTTTTTTTCTTGGACCGACGATCTGGTAAAGGTCGCGGGAAGCCGCTGGATGCGGGTGGCACAGGACCGATCTTCGTGGAAATCCTTGGGGGAGGCCTATGTCCAGCAGTGGACGTCTTTCGGCTGATGGATGGATGGATCTTTTTTCGACAAGTGGCACTAGGTCCTTATCGTTTCAGCTGGTGTACATCGATTTTTATTAATTTATCTTTCTGTTTCCTAAAAATATAAAATGAAAACAAAATGGCTGAATACTCTAGTAATAGCAAAAGTAGAACACATATAGATATAATGTTACCTATAAAAATCAAACGTTTGGCAAGTTTGGTGGTAACAATCCATTACATACAGGTCACAACCAAGACAAATAAATCCTATAATATCTGGTGTAGCAGCGTATAAATAGCCGCTAACCGCGGGGAGCTCAATTATGAAAGATTATGTTTGTAGATTAATTATGTTGATTCCTATGAAACCCACCCTGCGAATTGAAGAAAGAGAAATGGTTTCGTCGTCAGCGCTGAAAACTATTGGTCCACTAACCTGCAGACCAGCTCAGGAACGCTTCATCAGCTCGTCTCCACAGTTCACACCGTGAAGCACTTTCACGAAACAGATAGTCAAATCACTGTTGGGTTCATTTCATGCAACTTCCAGCTGGCCATCAGCAACTTCTCAAATGTTTATACGAGTGCATGTCTTTTAAAATAACAAACCAAGACGTTTACAGGAGTATACAATCTTATTAGGTGCACTTTGCTGATTGATTTTATAACATGTGCTTATAAGACTACCTATTCTAATAAAGTTCGTATCGTGATCCTGTTAACGTTTATAAAATAAGTTATAGAATAGAAATTACTTGTAGTGAAAATCGTCTTAAAAGATGCAGTTGTAAGATCAGCGATCTTGGTCAAAGCGTCTTTTAAGAGGTTTTAGTTTTAGATATGCAACGAAAATAATTCTGATCAAAACCAAAGTTAATCAAAAAGGTTTTTAATCTACATCTTTCTTGATTATTTTATTTTCATCGTGAAGGGTAACGGTGTAATAGTAGGCCTTTGTAAACCCAAGGAAAGGGGACGAAGGGAAGGCGCTCTGTAAACGGAACAAAAACACCAACGTTATTAGCGAGATTGGTGTAATCTGACTAATCTATTTTGCGAAAGGGGCGCCTTTTGCTTCTGATAGGTGTCAATTAATATACATAATATACATAATTATTGTAGTTGATTTAAAAATATAAAAGGCGGCCTCCTTAGGTATTTATCTTTTAAGTTTATTACATAGATACGAAAGGTCTTTTTTGATAAAAAATTTACAACATTAATTGCATTGCAAATTAATGTGTTAGCCTGCAGAGATTTTAAACTATGTCATTCCATCCTATTTAAAAAAACCTGAGCAATAATTTTTGCTTTTAAATCATTTATTTTTAAATTATAGTCTTTTCTTGGTTTACAAATATATATTTATTTAAATATATATATTTTTAGGGTTAAGTCAAATCGTTTGAATTCTAATAAAAGATTTCCGCTGTACACCGACTTTATCCCCTATTTTTGCATCTCTAGGGGTTAAACTGTTTCTTAAAATATTTATAAGAATCATCAAATTGGTTCACATTTGACAAAGATATCGCGTAACATCCATACAGAAAAAATCTGTCAAATTGAGAACCTCTTTCTTTTTGAAGTTGTTAAAAATACGCCAACTGATCTTGTAACCAAAAATGCTTAAATGCAACGAATATTATGACAATTGAGTGAAAATGTTTCAGGTGATCGGCTACTCGATATCCCATGTAACGTATGTGGAGACAGAAGCTCTGGCAAGCATTATGGCATCTATAGTTGTGACGGTAAGAATTTTATACCAAATTAAAACTACCTACGTAGGTTTTTTTTTCATATACAATCGTTGTACAAAATTGCCCTTTTGATATATTTTCCACCTATTCTAGTTTTCGATTAAATTCAAAATGATCTGATAAAACTTCATTCTGAAAATAACGTTACCTGTTAGACTGTCTTGATTATTAGTATTTACAGTTACAGTAGTAGCTGTAGTCATCAAAATCCATTATATTATTAATTCATTATATTAGTGGATAAAGGCACGGTATATAGAAAAAGCTATATACGGTATATATGTCATAGTCGGATTGCAAATCACGAACCGACTAGCTGTTTTACAAAACGGAGGCGTTTTGTAATCGACGATACGGCGATTGTCATTACGATGTGTTCTAGATCAACTGAATTAAATCATTATCAAGTTATTGGACGAAAGTTGTCTCAGCTGTAATAAGTCTTTGTTTCACAAGGTTGTTCGGGATTCTTCAAGAGGTCGATACATAGGAACAGGGTGTACACGTGCAAGGCGGGCGGCGAGATGAAGGGTCGCTGCCCGGTGGACAAGACTCACCGCAACCAGTGCCGCGCCTGCCGCCTCGCCAAGTGCTTCCAAGCCAACATGAACAAAGATGGTGAGTAAATTACATTATAACAAGAACTGTTACAAAGAAAAGATAAAGACAAGTTTCGGAAGTTTGTAGTCTACCTTCAGTGATTGCAGGGATAAGATTAAGGATAAAGAAGAAAATCAGGAAATATAAAACCGTCTTTTTACTAAAATATTAAATTATTCGGAGCTACTAAATTATTTTGTTCTAACAAGATATCAACGAGTCCATTATAGTAATGCTTCTTTTTTTTGTGCCTTTTTTTGCAAGTATAGAGTTTGACATACAAAGAACACTACTTAGTTAGGTACTGTTTAGAGTTAGTTATTAGGTCGCATAGGGCTTAAAAGCAGTGTTGTTTGCAAGCATGATCATTTAAAGCAGGGTTACTATAACCTTGTTTGTGTTTTTCTGTAAAGTTTGACGTAAAAACAACAATTCCTTGCTTACTGTTTAGCGTTTATGGTTGTAGTATGTAGAGCGGTGCAAAATATCAGCCATATGTACCTAATAATATACTTAAAAACTTCGTTATGAGAGATGAGCCGCTAAAGGCTGCTAAAAAATGGTCTCCCGCAAGGCTCTGTTTTGGCGCCACTCCTGTTTAATGTCTACACCAGTGATATCCCAGAAACTAGCAGCCATAAGTTTGCGTACGCGGACGATCTTGCACCAGCTTTTCAGGCTAAGACGTTTAGGGAGGGAGAAGCGGCACTGCATGCAGATCTCCAGACTGTAGAGGATTACTACTCAAAGTGGCGCCTTTGTCCAAATCCCTCAAAAACCGAAGTGACAGCCTTCCACCTCACAAACTGTCTTGCAGACAGAAAATTGGATGTTTCGTTTTGTGGAGAAAATATTTGGCCGTCATTCTGGACCGGTCTCTGACTTTTAGGCGGCACCTTGAAAACGTAGCGCAGAAACTTAAAAGTAGACTGAACATCCTGAGGAGTCTTGCGGGCACCAGCTGGGGCGCTTCTGCCTCAGTACTGCGGACTACCGCGATGGCTTTAGTCTACTCTGCAGCGGAGTTCTGCGCACCAGTATGGTATCGCAGCGCGCATACAGACAAGGTGGATACCCAATTAAATGAGGCAATGCGCAAAATCACGGGGCTGATAAAACCTACCCCACTCCCTTGGCTACCTGTTCTGGCCCATATACCTCCTCCTGCCCTGCGTCGAAGCAACGCTGCTGCGTCTGAGTGGAAGAAGTGCTTACGCCAAGGAATGCCCATCCGAAGTACACTTGAGACATTACCACCGCAGGGACTACCATCCAGATCCCCAATCTGGACTGATAACAGTCTGAAAACCGACTTTAGTCTGAGGAAAGCATGGCAGTCATCCTAGGACACCTTTGAGGACCCACAAAAAGACCTGATTGTGGATCCGACATCAAAGCCTGCTGGTTTTGGCTCCACACGACAAGTATGGGTAAGGCTAAACAGGTTCAGGACAGATTACGGGCGTTCCAACCACCACCTTTATAAGTCGGGGCTGAAGGAGTCACCGGCCTGCGATTGTGGTGCCGCAGATCAAACTCTGGCTCACATCGTCAACGATTGCCAGCTTCACTTTTTCCCTTGTGGCTTGCGGGAACTTAACCTTCTCACCCCAGCCGCTGAGGACTGGTTGTGTCAACTGACAAACGACATTTAATTATGATACGCCATACGATATGATGATGAAAAACTTCGTTAAATGAACCATCTTATCATCATTATTTATCTTATCTTTGTGCCTGGATCAATATAGCTATAGCCACCTATATTTACCTAACTCGATTATCCAAAATGTTTTCGTCGCCGATCAATTTTCAATATCGAGGGCATTGTATGTACCATGTATCGCAAGTTCGGTTCGTTGTGAACTGACAATAGTTACAATAGGCGGTCGGAAACGACAATGGAGGGCAATACGAGTCTCTGTTTGTTGGGCCTCGCACCTATCAGGAACCCAGCGGGTTGTGTCCGAGGTGTTGAAATATGGTGACGTTGTCACTTAGACCTGTGTCGACAAGAGTATTATAAATTACATGGTTGCAAATTTTTTTTTTTTGGGCAATGGGCCTTATTTTGCAGTCGAGGCGAATCGAATCTCAAGCGTAAACGGATTCCAAATTAGAATCGTGGGCGTAGCTTCACAACTCCGAAGTAAAACTAGTTTTGCGACCAAATGATACACATTACTTTTCATCTCTTTCTATGATAAAAAATAGACCCTTTTAGCTACAATTATCTTAATAAAAACTTCAATCATACGGCGCGTCAGCGGAGCGTATAGCATATCTTACCTGTTTTGTGGGCGCGACTCTACATTTCATGGGAAAAAACCCGGGATTAAGTAAAAACCTGGTATGGAGTAGAAAAAAAATATTCTGTAATTCTGTATTACATTTGTTGCGTCTCATTAACACTTTCAGTGTGATAAATATTGAGAGATTTCAATCAGCTCATAAAAACCGGCCAAGTGCGTGTCGCGCCACGCGCAGTATAGGGTTCCGTAGTTGCCCGTCGTTACCACAATATATTTCAGCAATTACTTCATTTAAGTCACTTTTAAATGTCTTCCTCTAAGGAATTTTTGAACGACTATTACTCTTAAACTAACTGGTCTACCCTAACCGCCATGATTTTCCTTGAACGTTGATGAAAAGCACTATTATCATTAGAATAGTTATCATGATTTCTTCTAGATTTTTCAAGCCAATAGTTTAGCTTTTAGAGAGGAGAGGATGACGCCCTACTCGGGCAAAAATTGCCACTTTAAAGTTTAATATATCTCAATCGGATCCCTAAATCGAAAAAATCTTTTTGTGTTAAAATGTCTTAGCAATTTTTTTTATCGTCTATCCCGTGTGTGTTATCGTTGAATAGGTCCCTTAAAAGTCATTTTAAAGGACCTATTCAACGATAAATAAACTTGCTCACTGCTCACCTTACATTGCTAAATTGAATTTAAAACCTTAATAACGCAGTAGCGATTTTCGTAGACACCAAACTTAGGACTTTAACCCGTTGTTATAAGGTAAAAAACCGATAAAAAGTGATGTCACGGTCTATCTTCTCACGTAGGTTAATTAAAATGCTTAATTAATGAGGTTTCAGGACTTTCAAGACTATTTTGACAAGACATGCAGTTAAATATGACAATATCTCATTCATAAGCCTTGATGATTAAAAAATTTGGGAAAATTAAGTAAGAAACGACAGTTAGGTAAATAAGAGTTTAGGCGACATAAAACTATAACGATAAAAACCATATTAATCATTCTTAGATAACAACAGTATCAACTTTACACTAAATTCTATATGCGAATTTGTTTACTACTCAAATCAAGTAAAGTTGGTTTCATAACGTTATAAATAAATTATACTCAGATGATAAGTTAACGACAGAGTCGTCGACTGCTTGACGGATCCCAGGGGTCGTATTAAAGTTCGCTCAGGTCTGGAATCACGTAGGTGCTTCATGTAAATATCCCTCTAAGTAAATTCTCGTGAATAATTTAATATGCATAGAGTCCCGTGTCGGCCGCAAGTCGGGACCGGAATGGGTTCACGTCACGTGACGGGATTCCTTTGATTCTAGTCTCATAGATACATACTATACGTTTATGTACCTGCCTACAGATGAATGCAGGTAGTGATTAGTTTTTCTCTTTACTAACAGGCATTGTTAGACTACTAGCCTTACCACAAAAAAGATGGACTAGGTTTAAACCATGTCTAAAAAATTAACATTTTTAAATTAGTTGGCCAACTAACTTGAAATGTTGATTCATCAGATATTCGAGACATATTATCAACAAACATTTTCAATTGGTGTATGTACTAATCTTTAGACAGTGTTTAAACTTAGTCTATCTCTTTTGTAGTAAGGCCATAAGTGTGTATAAGATTTATACCTACTGTTGATTGTATATTCTTGTACATCAGTATTTGTTCTAGAAGCACATAACATGCATTAATATAATATAAAAAAACAAGCTAATTCCACAGCACATAATTGAGTACTTCTACATTATACCTACGTAGATAGCGTAGGGTAGTCTGCGGTCGGCGCAGGTGCTCAGCGGCAGCTCAGCCGCGAGCATCACTTTGTGCCGCCGCGGCGCCGCGGCCCGGATTACCTTTATGTGTTTGCTCGCTCGCGTAATTATACCACCTCACGAACTTACACCGTTGCGGCAACTACCCGCGCGCCTGCTTTGTATCGCGGGGGCGGGCGAAGCGCTATCAAAACATAGGCAACGTCAGCACTAGAAATGCTCTAAATAGGTATTATCTTGGTATTCAACAAAGCTAATTACAATAGGCTCACATAATCGGACTAACAGCCCACTACATCGCCTATAACTACCACTACTTATACAACACTGTTATTCATGAAACACATATTTCTCCTATTTATCGATTTCTAAACGCAATAAAAGTTTTTAGGTTACAACCCGCATTTCTTGGTTATTCTTGGGCGTGGTACAGCCAGTCCGTCAAACTACGCTAACACCGCGATTTGCATGAATTGTGCAATGAGCTTAAAATTAACTTTATTTTATTTTTGCCACCAGCCCAAGATCGATCGTACAAGTATTCAAATCGTCATGGGCGCGGTAAATTTCAGCGGCCGAAATAGAAATCGTATGTCTTTGCTAAATATAAATGTAGACCTATTCATCCACGTAAAACGCCTACCAAACCGCATTGCCAAAGGTGAAAGGCTACCAACCAAGATGCTAATTACGTATATTACGTCCTATTGTTCTTTATTAAACACAATATGCAAAATTACTTAAATTTTTCCACACGCTGAAGATGACAAATGGTAAATTTAAAGTTAGTGAAAATTCGACTTATTTACTTGGTAACGGCAACTTGTCTCGCTTCGGCAGCGCATGTATAATTCAACTGTTGCCAGGCCGCAACCGCAGCATTTCGGATTAATTCCATTAATTAATCAAACCCCTCGATCCCTTCACTTTGCACTTACCTAGATAGTCGTACACGTTCTCAGGTGAAAAGTTGTATGGAACATGGTTTGCACATATTTTATGAGGCTATCATAAGCAAAATAGAAATAGATTCATAACACATTTAAAGATTGGTCAGTGATTTGTGAACACAAGTCGAAATCGAGTCTCAGGAACCTAAGACAGAACTGATCACGCCAGGCACGAGTACACGAGGTTTTAACTAAAGTATGCGGTTTAAGCTGCTTGATTAAGGATTAAACAAATGCTATGTACTTAATTTCGAAATAGGGTTTTCAGATGTTTTTTTTTTTACTTTGTTTAACTTGGACGGGGCTTGAATATAAACCGAACAATATACAAAGTAAAATAAATGTCGTTAGCTCAATATGAAGTATTACAACATTTTAAAGTTTCTTGTTTGGTTTTCGTTTCACTAAACGGATATTAATGCAACACATTTGCGAATCGATTTTCTCTCTCTATCTCTGGACGACTATTTTATATTATTACGATTTATTATTTACTTGGTTACTACATGACAGCACATTTATTTATCTTCTCTCAGCGGCCGATGTCAGCGCTCGCCGGAGCGTTGCGCCGGGCTCCGACGAGGTCGCAACCGCAGAATTACGGATTAATTCCATTAATTAATCACAGACCTTCACTTCACTTTGCACTTACGTAAAACGGTGAAAAAGCCACACTGGAACACGCTCCATGTACTCGTACCTATTTTATGGTAGAGTGGAGATAATGTTTTTTTGCATCCATTTTGAATGTGTCTTTATAACAGATTGAATTGAATTGAATAAGTTTAAAATAATAATGACTTACGTATAATAAACATAATACATGCAACGTGTAACATAAGTGGTGAGCCATATTTCAGAATTTGAAAGTATTTTAAAACAAAACCTTGTCAAAGAAACTTATTTGACCTTGACCTTCTACTGATTAGGTGAGGCAGTTTGTATGGGAGGATCTTTTTTTGTGTATAGCATGTTTCTTGTTTTTTTCAACTGTATGTATGTACTGTATGTTACACAATTTAACAAAATACAAGTTTATGTGGATATTATGTTGCAAGGTTTTTTTTCTGTCAGTGTTTAAAGATAACAAAGGGATTAATCACAACGAACCAGTCCTTTGCCCATTAATCACAACAAAACCAGGCTAAAAATCATTAAGTTTGGCGATCCCGACGGCAGAGCCAATCAGCTAAGTCCAATATCGCTGCGCAAACAGAGCCAAATCGAACTGGCTCCACCGTCAACATGACGACCCGAATATTGCCTCAGCCTAAATACATAATGCCCAATTTATGACGACTACATCGGACTAGCTTCGGTATACAGATTTATTTTTAATCGTAAAGGATCGTTCTGACATTAACTAGCATTTTCTTAGGCACTAAGGTATTTTATTTATAGTTGAAATTAACAACACAACTAAAGGCCCTTTGATAGGTGTAAAAAAATTCAGGCGTAAGTCAACTTAATCAAAAGAACTGCCATTTACGTCACTAACGTATTCTGAACTCGCAAACTCACTCGAGAAAACCTATCCTATATCCCATTTAGTTAAGTATACTCACAAAATTTGGCAAAAAGTAACCAATTTTGTTTTTGGCAGTAATTGACCGTTACTGGTTACAGAAGTAAACCTCTAAAAACGCAAAAGCATTGTAGAGTCGCCAAGTCCTACCTATCTCGAATTAAATTAAATTAAATACGGCGGTTCAGATCCCTTGGTGCGTGAGTACGACTCGCACTTGGCCGGTTTAAGACTTTGACGGTAATCCCAATAAAAAAAGTTCTTTTTTTTTAATTGTTTTCACAATCACACCAATTATCTAGCCCCAAACTAAGCAAAGCTTGTGCTATGGCGAATAGATAACGGATAAACATACTTAAATACGTTTATAAACATCCATGACTTAGGTGCAAATGCTCGTGCTCATCACACTAACATTTGCCCCTCGCGGGATTCGAACCCGCAACCGCCAGGCATTGTAGTCCGGAGCGCGAACCACTACACCAGACGGTCGTTCTTGTAGCGCTACAATCAAATTTTAAAAGGTTAAATACTTCATAACTCTGTTCTCCATAACAGTATTTGCAGTTCAAAGATTTATTCAACCGAATGTATGAGAGAGAGGATATAGACAAGAAACTTAAAATAAAGCTCTATCATTTTTTTAAAAAGAGAGAATTTAGTCATCCTTTGTCATGTCTCAGCACTACGTGTGTTATTTTCAATGTTAAAACACGTACCTACACAGTATCTTTGTTTAATCACAAGCAAGCCCTCGTTCATACAAAACAATTTCCTCCCAGACCGATCAAATAAATGTAATCCCCAATTTAACTTCATAAAATTAATTTCAAATGGAGCAGCCTGGGAACAAACTACGCCGTTACTTCATCAACCTTCTCTTACTTTTTAATACATTCTGAAAAAGTTAAAGGGTTCAGTTGCAAAGCTTTCTTCAAGGCGACTTTTCTTCAAAGTTAATCAGTTGCCTTCTTAAGATCATTAAATTGGAAGAATGAAATCAATTAACATCTTTATCAACTTGGTTTTAATTTAGGTTTAAATATCTTGACTACCTTAGTAGCTGAGAGGCGAGCTCGCTGAACTTACGGGTTCGATTTCCGGTTGGTCAATGTAGGAAACGAACTTTTCTATATTGTCTGGATTCTGGGTGTTGTGGTACCGTCATTGTTTCTGATTTTTATAAAATAAGTGCTTTAGCTTACCTTTGGATCAGCGCAATATACAAGTTGACTTTTTTATTACCATCCAAACCTGAGAGTCATCTCAGGTTTGGATTGAACGGGAGTCATCCCGTGACTCTTACAATTGGACTCCCTAACTCGAAAATAAAATTCAACTGTTCTATACATTTTGGTTGAATGAATATTGGTATTTTGTATGGAAAAGCTGATTTATTTTTCTGTCAGAGAGTTGATCCAATTGTAAGAGTTGTCCGTTTGTATCACGGGAGTCTTCTCAGAAGGTTTAGACGGTGAAAAAAATCAACCTGTATAGCGATGTTGTCCAATAGAAAATAAAGAAAAATTACCAGTAATAAGCATCAACAGTAATTTAAAAAAAAACAAGATGTTTAGCCTGCCTGCAAAAGATATTTTGAGCATTTTGCGTGTTTTTGTTTTGTAGATGCAAGATTTAATTCACTAGGAGATGACTAGGAGTCAATAGACAGCCTAGAAATTGAAAAGGCCTTATTATATTTGCGTACGTAATGCTCGTTCGCTGTGGGCCAGTATAATTTTGTTTATCATAAATTACCGTAAAGTCTCGCGATGATGGAACAAAACTGTCGCTAAGACGCACCGCTGGCGTCGCGCGTCGCAGCGCAGCCGGCAAGGGGCAAACTTTTCAATTACAGCCATGTCGTGTTACCCCGCAGCGGGTTAAATTAATTCTCTCCACTTCACAAAAAGATTCACCTTACCCCACACCACCCTTGCGAACCGACATCGGCGATCCTAACGTTTTAAATTTTTTTCCGGGTATTTTCCAGGACCCACCCGTAACATACTGACGTTTCGCAATATTTATTTTTAATTTAACGGTTCGCGTGCAAGATTTTGAATCAGCGGGACGTGCTTACCTTTTAGATGTTCTTTTGTGTTAACAGGTGAAATTAGACTGTTCCGAATTGGATCCACGCCGTCAGATTGTTTCTTTTCCTCAGTTGTAATTTCTGCATAAGAATTATTTTAAGGTACTGAAGGTGAAGGGTAATTTTGTTAAAAGTAAAATAGAGGTTCGAAAATTATTTTGACAGGCTGTGTGTCCTATTAAAACATAGGTAGGGTGTTTGAATAATATCATCTAATGAGTATTTTAATTATAGGAGTACTTAATACAGTTTTATTGCCCTTAACCCTCTGTTGCGTGCTGCGCCCGAGACCGTAGCAAATTGTGTAGATCGCTGCTCTCGCGGTGTGCAGGATCACTACACGTGTTCAACACCTATTGCACTCCTGACTGCTCCCAGGGGCACGAGGGGAGAATAAAGGGGCCTCAATTGTATTATAATAGCTAATATTGTAACGCTTCCAGGAGGTGCGGTGTTTTTTTTTTTTATTGACTTACCTACGAAGTTCGTTCATAATTCATAAATTCTTTATTGTGAAACACACGTAGGTACAAAGAGGTCTTACAGGTTTTTTTCATCTTAGCTGTGATCTGCCTTAATAGGCGTACAAAACCAAATTTAAAAAATCGTAATAATAAAGAAAGTACAATTACAGTCACTTATGGTAATAACAATATACAATAAAAGAATCAGTCCAATAGTTTACACATATTATAATATTATCTGTTAGGAATTCATTCAATGAGTAATAACATTTATCATTTAGAAATTAATTTAATTTAATTTTGAAACTTTGTATGTCACTTACTTATATCCCGTATATTCAGCGAAATTTTGTTGTAAATCCTAGAAGCACTATTGCCGAATATGCAGTTGCTGCGCAGACTAGTTTTGCAACGGATTGACAACAGCGTGTTTTTTTTGCGATCTCGACTTCTGTACTCAATTTTTTTTGTTATTATTTTTAACAAATAAAGCGCATTCTGTAATCTAGAGGCATGAAAGGGTTAAAATCTTTATGTCTCTGAAATATGGCTTACATAATACGTCAGATTTTAATCTGTACATTGAGCGGACGCTTTGTTTTTGAGCTTTGAATACAGTTTCTCTGTCAGTGATGAAGAAGTTGATACATTGCGACCCAAATATTGATGTGATCACAAGAAAATTAAGTTAGAGAAACAGAAAAAAGGTGCCGAAGGGTTAAATAGTTTTTAATACTTAAAATATTTGTTCCTTATATACTTAATATAAAAACAAAATTGGGCTTGTTACAACACTTATAACTCGAGAACGGCTGGACCGATTTTCATGGTTTATAATTTGTTGGATTTGTCTTCGCCCCGAATAGCAGAATAAATGATAAAAACATTGGTAAACTGACGAAAAAAAAAAATACTGTTACGCGGTACGAAGTGCGCCAGGTCAGCTAGTTATATAAATTTATTAAAGGAATAAGTTAAAAAATTTATTTCGTTATATAGGGTTAAATAGTTTAGATTAAACCTTGTTACAACTTTATTCATCTTTAACATGTTTGAAATAAAATGAAATAATCTTTATTTGCTTTAAAACTGTGTACAATATTAGATGTTGGCATGTCATAAATTTTAAAAGTATCAACAGTCTTATAGCTTGAAGTGTAAGCATGCAAATTTATTTATTTAATTAAAAAGGCATTTACACAAAAAAAAAATTACAATGTCATTTTGTACATAATATTGTTCAATAGAGTTATGAATAGAATTTAGATTAATTATTAATTAGCACTAATTACATTATTACAAGTCATAATTAATTGAAAAATGACAGGTTCTGATTAATTATAGTTGGTATAAAAAACAAGTCAGTACATTAATAAATAAGTTTACAATATTTTTACATATTATATGCATTCCTATTTCCTAAATAGGTATCTACCTAAATTCTAAATATTCCTCTACACTAAAGAAATTTCGTTCTGAGAGCCAATGCAACAACATATTTTTAAATTTAACTTTCGAAACGTTCTTTACATTCGATGGTAGTTTGTTAAATAATCTAACGGCCATCGAATAAGCATTTTTGCTAAACAGTGCCAGAGTAGAGGGTGGAATGCATAATCTATTTTTTCTTGAGTCTCGGGTGCTTTTACTGTTTGTGTCGTTAATTTTGAAGTATTCTGGGTGTTGTTTTACAAGAAGACACATTTCCAAGATATAATAAATACATGGCAATGTAAGTATTATGATATTTTTTTTAATGGTTTTCACGATTCCCTGTTGTTGATTCCGCCCAAGGCTCGAACGCATTTCTTCTGTGCTTTAAAAGCTCTGTCAAAGTCAACACTGCTACCCCATATTATTATGCCATAGCGAAGCACTGAAGACACGTAGCCATGATATGATTGAAGTGCTATAATCAATGATGTTACTCGTTGTTTGTTTGTACTCCTTGTTTGTACTCGTATAACAAACTTACAAGTCTAACAAAACAATACGCAATAGGACACAATATAGTGTAACCCGAGCCTCGATCCGATTATGTGATTTATTCACCGCTTCCGTGTTTACAGGCTCTCTCGACCAACTAAAATATTACCTATATTTTGACAGAGCAAGTGATTCGACCCTCGCCCCAGGGGTGAATCTCGCCCATCTAATTTCATTGTAATGTTGTGCGTGAACAAATTATTGCACTGTCATAGTGAATAAAAATAAAATGCTTTAATGGGATAATCTGTTGCATCTGGTTTGGGGTTATTTTTTGTTTCAGTTTACGTGATTCGTAATTAATTTCCGCTTGCAGTGGGAGGGTTAATTGCATTACACGTGAGTGGATTAGTTGCGATTTAGTGTTGATTGTTTTGTGTCCATTTGAGTTTGACTGTAATACCAAGTTTGCGCGTTGAATTCAATTAATGCTTTATACCTTTACAACGCGACGTTGTAAAATTTCTGCTTGGCAGATCAGTGGATTGGCAGAAAAGGCCACATGGCATAAGTCCACCTTGTGCACATTTCTATTTCAATGTATATTTTCTGCTTATTTTTTTTTCAAAATAGGCTCACGAAAAAACTAGAAATGAAAAAGAAAATAGGTACTTCAGTCTTCTCGCTGAGTCATTTTTTATTATTGATTAATTTCGATCGATTGAGCCCATAATAAAGATCAAATCACTTCAAACAGTCTTGTTTATTGACCTCAATTACTAATTTGTAATTTTAATTAGCCTTCATGTTTAATTCCGATAAAACATATTTTTAACCGACCGTAAAAAAGTTTGAGTTATGGAGTTAGTCGAATAGAAATAATTGTTCGTTTGTATCAAGGGAGTCTTCTCAGAAGGTTTGGGTGGTAATATCAAGGGAGTCTTCTCAGAGGTTTGGATGGTAATAACAAAGTCAACCTGTATAGGTATACATATGTATAAGAAAGTTTAATAAAAAATAACTAAGGTCAAAGTAACTACTGGTTTTATTTAATAGTATAACTACCTACCTACCTATATTTCTATTGGTAGTAACCCTATCTTCATAATGTGCCTGAGGTCTTTTTCACGCTGAGACTTCAGCCAACTTACCTACTTTTGATTTCGGGCTATTACGTAAAAGTAAAATATAATAACTCTTATTAAGTATTTCGAGAATGTTTTCTTTGCGCATATAATTTTCACAGATCAACCTTGCCAACATTCCAAAAAATAATGAGGAAAGTTAAAATAATGTGAAAGTTGAAATCTGTACACATTATACATACTTAGGTAACTACTCCAAGTTAAAAACGGGCCGAAAAATGAACATCCGTAGCACTGCTCCCGCATTCGCGGGCTGTGTGGGCCTGTGGGCAAACTTCGTTCTGTACAAAACAAAGTTATTCATCGGAGTATAGCGCTGCACTCCAACTTGCCCAACAGGCGTCGCTCAAAAACCGCTGCCGCTGGTAACTTCGCGACAACTTCTTCAGTAACTAAATTCAATTTTGTTTTTGAGCATATTGTCAACAAATGTTGAGGTTTTATGTAGGGTGGGCTATTTATTGGACAAGACACAAGTTTTTACGCAATCATTTCATTTATACTGTTTATTTAGTCAGGCTACCAAACAATATTTTACTCATTTACTTCAAATGTAGCAGCGTTATTATTGTACAGTCGGTGTAGAGTGCTGACGATAAGATGCTTATTGAGGATCCGTGTGTTAAACCTACACTATTATTACCTAATATACTTACCTTTTTGGATTCATTTACAAATCTCAAACCAAAACACGAGCAATAGAAAGTAGCATTTGAATGTGTGCGAGGAAAACCCGTTGTCATCTCGACATCTTTGGACATCTATTATAGGAGTGTTTGTCCGACCGCCGGGCTCGGCGGGGTCGAAGGTGAATAAAAACCTGGATATTTCTCATATTTATGTCGGTGCACTCGAAAATATTCCCTGAGATCGGTACTCCTTAGTATGCGACCTCAGAGAAATGTGCTTCCAAGAGTTGGATGCAGTAAGGAGCAATTTCGCGCGTGAGTGTGGCGGACCGTGGGACATCGCCCACCTGGCGCGCCCCCTCTGCCTCTTCGCTGCCCTCCGCCCTCTCTGGCTCGTTAATGATGATGTGCTCAGCCAGCAGACTATTTCACTTCTGAATACATCTTTCTCACTTTTGATGCGGTATCCCTGTCGCTCGCGGGAGCAGCGCGCTCTGCGTCGCGCTCGTGCGACGTTCGCCTGGTCGCATCCACCTAGTCAATTCGGCAAACGCGTATCTACTTTGTGTCGGAAATGTAATGGAACAAATGCGGCTGGAATTAACGTCGGAACGAATGTTGGGACACGGGGTCGTTCTCTCGACGGATATTTTCCACGCGATGATTTTGATGCGCATCTATGGAGCGGTAATAACGTTTGCGGTGAAATATACTTATTTATAAGCATTAAGATTTGTGTCTAAATGCACTTCAAAGGATCTTTTTAAAAGTACTGTAGTCAGCCATTCTAAGAAGTACCTACAAAATTGCTCAACCATGAAAATAATTAAGTAGTTGATGTGAGTAAGTAGGTACCACTTAGTTATATAATATCAGGAAAGTTTGCATTTTGTTACAAGAATCTACCATCTAGTACATACAACATATACATAGAACCGCAAGAATCTCTGAATTTCTCTATACGCAAGCTCTATATATAGGTTATAGTAGATAATTTAACATCTTGATCGCGATAATATCTGCACCGGCAAACCTTTTGACGCCACAACTGGCGAGTCACGTTACTAAATTACCGACTGTCAGTCGTCGGTTTGGGTAGAACGTTTGTATCAGATTGGGCATTTTTTTACGCGGTTAAAGCCACTTTGCATTTGTCTTTTTACGCTTACCTAGATGTTGTGGTATAATTTATCTCGTGGACACACTTATATTTACTTATTAGTGGTTAAATTAAGATACCTACATCAGAAACTAATTTGGCCAAAAACTATTTTTGGTCAAAAACTATCGCACCGAGTCCCAATTAGATAATTTATATAAAGCTAATTGCAACAGCTCGTTAAGCTATGATCCAATACAGGCTGTTCCGAAATGTATGGTCGAATATGGTATTATTATACTTATATTGTTAAAACCATTTAGATAAATCAGCCAAATAATAAAAATTACATAGGATAATCCATTGGTTGTAAGTAAACTACTTTTATACAGACTGTCCAAAAAATAGTATCGAGAAGAAGTCCAGCGTTAGCTTCGGTGTGCCCGAATCACCCCCATACATGCTGTTCCGTGATTATTGTATCTTTAGTTTGTATTTATTTTTTTAATTTTATTAGTTTAACCTGATAAAACAGAAACACGTGTTTAATTAAGGATGCATGCTTAACTTGTTTTCAAAATAGGTGAATTGTATATGCCTTACGGATTTAAGTCACAAGAACAATTTTGGAACTATCAACATCACTGCGACATAATTAAAAGCTAAATAGGTACATAAGTTAGTATAGACTGAAAAAACTGATGGTGATTCGGATACCCCTGATGGCACAGTTTTTCGGAACACCCTATATATTTATTTCAATAAAGTAGTAACATTCGTTCAAAACTATTATTACGGAGATGTTAAGCCGCTACAACTCTAGTCAAGCGGCAAGTAGGTAGGCCAGTAAAAAAGTGTTAGTTTACGTTAGTGTAGAGAGCTGTAATATGTATTTTAAATCTTTGGTCTGAGCAGTTCATCATAAGTAATTTATCTTGACTAGCGTGATGTGTATTATCTTAGGAAATGTTATTTCCATGAAGAAATCGTTATATTCCTTTGTCTGTCACAGATTAACTCTGATGATTTAGCCGACCTGATATTTTCCCGGTCAGTTACGACTGCTACGAAAGTTTACGCGTTGCTACGGACGCGTCTTTGAATACTGCTCCAACTTACGAATTCGTGAATTTTTTTTACAAGTAGAAAAATATTACTGATCGAATACTTATGTGTAAAAAGTTAAATATTTTTTATGCAGTCTCGAAAGTCATAAAACAATAAGTTTGTTGGATGGTTTTATTAACATAAATTTATATAATGTGAAACTTCTACTTGTAAAGACCTAGAAGGTATTATTTATCAATATTAAAGGGTAAGAGCCTTGTAAGTAACTATTCTCAATATTGATTTGTTAGTCCCGAGGCGGTGTTCACCTCACGCGAAACTGCCGAAACTGCGTCTTGCGGGTGTTCGTCAGTCAATAAACCTTTTGACCGTTCACCAAGTCGGCTTCGTGAAGCTTTCATATGGCAGGCGGCGAGCGGGATTATTGGCTCATTAATCACCGCCCCCACCCCGCTGGGGCCTGGCCACCTCGACCTGTCGACAAGAATTATCTCATGAATATCTATAATACTACAGGTGTTACTAGCTACCTATGGTTGGGTAGGAGAATATTGTTTTGAAAATAAAAACTGAGTGAGTCCTCTACCAATAAAAATAACAACCAATTGACCCAAAATTACTTTTTCTGTACTTCAATCACGTTTTAAGATCTTACACTATCTATTCTTTTTCTACTTTTGCTATTAACACTTTTAGAACTCAGAATAAAGTTTCAATTTTTGTGAAATATTGTGCAACCTCATTTTTCTTTGTGAACTTTAATCTAACGAATAGTGAACTAGCTAATGATAATATCGATACGATACCTCGCGACTGTGGTATCGAGCGCAGTGCTCAGTGGAGAACACCCCCGCCTCCACTATCGGCGTTCGCTGGGTCGCTTACAACAAATTCTGCACTCCCAACTATAAGCTTAGATTCTAGGTACACATAGATAGAACCTATACGTTACTCAGGTATCGCAATACCTTTTCTATCTGATTTCTTATCATTAGACAAACCGCGTGTTGTTGTGCAAGTAAGTGACACACTTTCATTTTAAGGACACAAACCCGCAGACTGACCTCAATGTCAGTTGTAAACAACAACAGCCCCCTAACCATGAACTCTTAAAACCATCTCAAAGTTGTCAAATCTGTCAATTTTGGTACGTCATTTCATACAAAATTTGACAGAAATGATAATGTTTGACAGATTTGTGATTGTTTTAACAGTTCATGGTTAGGGCCCAGGTATTTTTTGGGGGTCTTCATGTGCTGAGCTTCTCTGAATAAATTACTACTACGTACTACTCTGTCGAAAAAGTACCGGTAAAAGATTAATAATACACAAAATGTTAGTTATTCATCCAATTTTTTTTTATCACCTTCAAAGTATGCTCCTTCAGAAGCGATACACTTACGCCAACGAATAATCCAATCATCAAAACATTTTTTAAACGCTTTATAGAGTTCAGTTCTCGCCGTTTATCTTCTACCGAATGAAACCGGGTGCCACGAAGTGGTAATTTGAGTTTAGGAAAAAGAAAGAAGTCGGCTGGAGCCATATCTGGTGAATAAGGTGGCTGCTCGATGGTATTTGTTGAGTTTTTGGTCAAAAATTCGTTCACAATGCTGGCCTTGTGAGAAGGCGCATTATCGTGGTGCAAAATCCAAGAATTTTCATTCCACAAATCTGGACTTTTTCGTCTAATTTGCTCTCTTAAACGCCGCATAACGCTTTAATAATACTCTTTTTTTATCGTTTAACCTTCTGGCAAAAATTCTGAGTGCACAACACCGTGACAGTCAAAGAAAACAGTCAACATGACTTTGACTTTCAATTGAGTTTGGTGCGGTTTCTTCGGTTTTGGTTCAGTTGGAAGGCGCCACTCCGAAGCTTGTTGACTAGTTTGCATGTCAAACTCGTAAACCCACGTCTCGTCACCAGTAGCAATGCATTTCATGAATGTTGGGTCGGAATTGACCCGTTCTAGTATGTCCTCAGCGACTCTTTTGCAATTGAGTTTTTGGGGAAAATTCAGGCCTTTTGGGACTAGCCGAGCGGCAACATGTTTCAAACCCAATTGATTATTTAAAATGGTACGAATCGACTCGTGTGACACAGAAAGTTCGACGGCTAGCTCTCTCAAACTTGAATGAGGATTTTCAGTCATTATTTCCTTCACTTTTGCAATGTTATCTTCAGTAGCAGACGTTGATGGCCTACCAGAGCGAGGCAAATCTTCCATCACATCTCGACCGCTTTTGAAGGCTTTGTACCACTCATAAATACGTGTTTTTGATAAAGTCGATTCACCGTAAGCCTTCTGTAACATTTTCAGAGACTCCGAACACGAAATCCCATTGGCGATGCAAAATTTAAGACAAACTCTTTGGTCGATGTTTTTGTCCATTATGAAATTCGCAATACACACTAGATATGGTATAACTAAAAACAATACTGTATTTAATATAATTATCAGAAGTAACTCAAACTCCGCGCCAAAATGGAAAACAGTCTAACAATAACAAAAAATATATAATTTTGAATTTGGAACCATAAACAAATTATCAATTCCCGAAACTTTTTTGACAAAATGTATATCGATTTGAAGTCAACCACTGGTCGGCAGACTTTCCCACTTATTTGCAGAACAGAGCACAAATAACACATGATCAAATTAAAATGACGGTGAACCACGCGTTAATGCCTCGCGGGTAAAAAATAACAAATATGTAGTTTTTGTAGCTACCTTTTCGAAAAACACGTTTTGTTTGCTTTCAATTCGCCAGCGAGGGGGTTTGCTGATAGATGTTTGAAGTTAAATCTCCCTTTTAAACGCTTCAAATGTGATTCAGTGAACGCCTTTTTGAAGGGGCTTAAGTGACTTAGTACAGAGACTGCATTTCCCTTCGTTTAAAAGACTTATTTCTTTTGGAGTTGGATTTAGAAGACATGAGCTTCTATGATAGGTAATTCGTCCTCCATTCATCTTGTCTTCATCGAAATATTTACTTATTTATGTAGGTAATCAAAGACCCTAAAGATTACTAAATATTGCTCTAATATGTCACACAAACGATACCGTAAATCGGAAAATTGATATAGAAAAAAAAAAAGAGAATTATCTCTACATACTATATTATAGTTTATCACAAGATTTCTGTAAAACACTATTTAGAAGTCATGATGCCACAATTCGCGTGCTTTAATCAAGCCTGTTACATAGTATAGTAGACTACTTACCTCCTTTACACATTTAATTAGAATCTCGCTTAGCCGCGTCACACTGGAAACTAAACCCCTTGGCTTAAGAGACCCTAAATAGATAAACACAACAGAATATAAACCTTATCATGTTCTAGCAAAGTCTTTTTTTTGTTACATTCCCCCAGGCTAAGGCCGAGAAAAAAAGCACGTGTTCTATTTGGGATTACACGCGCCCCATAAACAAAAGGTTAACAAGTAATTTAGTATGTTGCATCAGTTGCAAGTTGAATTCAGAAATGTTGAAAATATTTTATTAGCTGCCTTACTAGCCGGTTAGATTATTTTAAGCGTTATCGTATGTCACTTTCAAACATTACATCTTGTGGCTGTGCCATTTAGCCGAGCCCTTGTAGGTAGGTCAGTGCAATATGACAATCAACAGCATAAAAAAATGTCCAGGTGATTGTGATATTAATGTAGAAGCCATTTCATTAAATTTTCTAAGCCTTTTGAAACTGAAGTATGGGTTTCTACCTAATTTGAACTTAGATAAAACAAAAAAATACAAAGACTGTTTCACAAAGTAATCAAGAATCATGTATTTTAACAGTTCAATTATGTAGTTCTTTTTCATTTAGTAAAACGCATTTCTGTTGCATTTTTATGTTCATTTTTCACAAACGACCTAAATGTGACTATACGTAATTATTATTTCTACAATAGTTTGCTTGCTAGAGCCTAGATGCAAAAGGAAAGCTCTTGAAAAATATATTTTTTACTTATCAGAATTGTGAGTTAATTCCAATTTTTTCAGGCAAATGTAAAATATTTTAACGTAGGTATTTCATTTTTTTTGTAGAAATTTTGAGCAAGACACGTTTAACCCTAACCACGAATAAAAAATATCCATGGCTCATTTTAAAGTAAATTCTAAGCATTGTACTTTACATTGGAAGAACAACTTTTTATGAAAGAATATTCAGAAACGTAAGCAACTGAATTTTAATTAAAATTGTATCTAAACGTGCTAAGCCCGTGTCGCAAATTGGAGGCGCCCGTATCGCTGTCCGGTGTCGGTGTCATGCATCGCATTCTCACTTTAAGCCGCGTATCGCAGAGGGCGCGGTGTCAATAGGGCTACCGCCTTTAAGGCCTTAACATTGCCCAAGTGCCTAAAATCTCGAATATGAAAATCGAATGATCAAAAACCTGTTACCTGAATCTAAAACCTAAAAATATGATTTAAACTCAATGTAACGGGAATTAACGCGATCATAATTTAGGTACAAAATGTTACCTCTGTTCCAGTCAGCCTGTGACCACGGTCGGTGTAACCCGATCGAAACGTCAGGTAAAAAGGTAACATTTTGTACCTAAATTATGATCGCGTTAATAATTCCCGTTTCATTGAGTTTAAATTATGCAACGCGAAAGTTCAAAAGCAAAAATATGATATGCTAGGAGAGGATTTATTAAACATAGATAGATAGATACTCTTTATTGCACACCACACAAAACAAACAGTACAAAAAAAGAAAATACATTTAGAATGGTACAATTTAGGCGGTCTTATCGCTAGAAGCGATCTCTTCCAGACAACCTTCAGGTAGAGGACAGTTTACAAAGTCGAGAGGGGAAGGCGGTGAAGAGTGAAAGAAGGAAAAATTAAATAACAATATATATACGTAAATTAATATATATAGTTAATAATACATATACGTAAATTAGCAAAATAAATAATAAACATACTTATATTATCCTAAATAAAGCATACATACATAATACCTTATACATAAATACAATAAATGCAAACCCAAATAACATGAAAGAATCATGACGAAACATCTTGAATTTAATTTAATTTTTATTTTTGTTAACTCCCTTGGATTTAAATAAACACAAAAACTGGCCAAATGCGTGTCGTACCACGCACAATATAGGGTTCTGTAGTTGCCCGTCGTTACCATAATATATTTCAGCAATTACTTCATTTAAGTCACTTCTAATGTTTTAATTACTTCATTTAAGTCACTTAAGTTGAATGACCATTACGAAAGTAACTAATCTACGAAACTAACTCTCTTAACCGTTATGATTTTCCTTACAAGTTCATGAAAAGCCTATTTTCCAGATTTTTCAAGCCAATAATTAGAGGGGGGATGCCTTACTCGAACAAAAATTAGCATTTTCAAGTTTAATATTTCGTAAACGGATCTCTAAATCGGAAAATAGTCTTAGCAACCCCTAAATCATTTTAAGGGACCTATTCAAAAAACATTTTGAATTGAGAATTTGCCTCGTCACACATGTGTGCACGAACTGAGCAAGTGGATTATCCACTACGTCCTCGTTTAATTATTGTATTTAGGACACGACAAGTGTATTCAACTCTTTGGGTCAAAGTTAGATGAACGCAGGGTAGGTAGTTAGAAGCTATGCCGAAGAAAATTATAGACGCGTTTAAAGTAACATTTTGGGATCCTTAAATAAATTATTATGTATTAATTTTTGCATTGAAGAAAAACATAATCTATTCATTGAGGTGCCGAACAAGAATAGGCAACCAACTTCCCTATTTTGATGGAAGCAAGCATCCGAGATTTTTCTGTGGATAAAGCCAACACGACTAAGAATGTAGTGTGTCTTTTCTTAGTGTTTTAAAAAAACTCTACGGTGGTAGCCCTATGTGTGAACTGTAGCAGTGTAGCGTATGCGCCGCCGCCATGTGCGGGCACAATGGCCGCATTCTCATGGACTCAGCCCGGTAAGCCGATTGCGTGACGTCATCGCGCGCCCTGCACATTGATGCAATTAACAAACAATACCGAACTTTTATTTTTGGACACGCTTTTTGAAATGAGTTTTTATGAACTAAACAATGTTTTGGTTGTTATTATATGTAGAGTGCATTAAAAAAATGCTGCAAATTTCAGTGTGTCACCTACTCGTAGGTAAGCTTTTGTAATAAGATTTTGAGCGGTCACGAGAGATCGTAGCAATGAAATTTCCATAAGTATGCCTCGTTTTTCTGGACCGAGGGTTGTTTTAATAAAATAATCACGAAACAACCGCAGTGTAAACCTCCACTTTGCTTACCTAACCACCTATTTATTAACATGGTTTCACGGACGTAAAAAAAATACGGACGTAACCTCGTCTAACCATAAGTGAAGCATAATAATGGCCGCCCGTTTAGGCTGTGTGCGTGATTTAAGGGTTGCTATATAAACCATCAATTTCCCTGCTGTTTGGTGGTACCAATCGATCTCAGTTAACTTTTGTAATTTACATATATTTTTTAACAGAAATATAAACGGTTGATCTACGTTGACCTACCAAACATATTTTTTATGATCACTGTGATAGAAAATAAAACAAACAAATAAACATGTTACGTACAAAGAAATACATTTTTACACATGACAATAATAGTGATAAGGCTATGACTATCTATAAAATTAACCCCTTAATAACAAAAAGTAAAATTGAAAAATTTTGGAAACCCCACGACGCTTAATACGTAATTGAAAAAGGATAAAAATTCTACTAGTCAGGCCTTTCATTGGATACCCATATTGAGGGAGTTTAACAAAAATATGTAATCCGCCATTTTGTTACGGCGGCCATCTTGGACCGATTTTCATCAAACAGAGCTAAAAACACTCTTGACTAATTAATCATTCAAACGAAAAAAACTAAATCAAAATCGGTTCATCCGTTCGGGAGCTAAGATGCCACACACACACAAACACACACAGACACGTCAAACTTATAACACTCCTTCGTTTTTGCGTCGGGGGTTAAAAATCAAAAATACGTTTACATCATATATCATAATAGTATAATAATAATATTAAGTACGTATATTATTATTATAATTAATAAAGATGCGCTAAAATCCTTTATGTTGTGTCAACTTTTTGTAAACTTGTCTTTTGTTGTCTAATGTACGGGAAATACTTTCTATTTTAGAAATATGATGATATACGTAAGAGATATTTTATATTAAAAGTATGGGGATCTTTTATTTTACTTTTGAGAAACGGTACCCAAAAACTGACGAAATCTGATTTCAGAGAGTCACATACATAGTTTGTTGCATACAAATATAGATTTCCCCACCTTTAGGGTAATTTTCCCATTAATAAAGTGACAACACTGTTTGAATTTTACCTCTAGAATTGTCGGCAAAGTATTTAAAACATAAATATTTTATTTTATCACGAATCATAATAACTTACGTATGATAGGTGATTCCATGTGACTTTTTACGTTTACTCATGTAGTTTTTACATGATTTAACAACACAAGACGGCATTTTTGGAAAATAAATCGTTGACGCAACGAACGCATTTACTACGTGTCACTGGCGCCGTCACTCGGGGCGAAATGGCGGCGGATTGTCGTACCTGGTGTGTATGTGTGAGTGTAAATCATGTACAACAAACGAAATTGTAGTACCTTGTATGCTTCACATTTTTTTAATGTGATGTTACGTCCGTATTTTTTTTACGTCCGTGCATGGTTTATGTCTGGTATCTTCACAAATGTGGTAAATATCAGATCATTAATTTAAAAACAATCAAAACATATTTTAAAGCTTAATACAAACTAAAAACATCTCTAAATACCCAATAAGTAATACAGTTAATCTTATTTATTATTCTAAGGCAATTTCTTTCAAACTATCGTATACCTTCTTTAAGCTATAACTTACTATCGATTAGGATCACAATTGCGTACATGCCAGCATGGCAAGATAGTTAATAAGTAATGAATCCATTATAAGCGCGGCCTATGCGCGCATTATCGCGATGGCGTGATCCCGGCTTACCGAGGGATCGAGCGTATAAGCGGGCCGCGCCTCTATAATCCCGCGTGTAAAACACCGCTGAAGTTACATTTTAGTACGCGAAACCTTTTATTTAGGTTTAAGCGCGACCGTTTGTACCTAGGTCATGGATGTTTATTTATAAATGTAATTATGTATGCCTATCTATATGTATCTTTAGTCACTATACAGCCTTTGCTTAGTTTGGGTTTGGGCTAGATACTGGTGTGATTGATAGAATAATTTATTACTATTTATTCATTAGCTAATGCCCACGACATCGCTCGCGTGGTTTTTTTTTTATTCAACATGTTCCACAGGAACATTTAAAACCGGGATAAAAAGTACCGTTAATCCAGATCATATTCTATATGTGTGCCAAATTTCATCCAAATCTGTTCAGTAGTTATTGCGTGAAAGAGTAACAATCATCCATATATCCATACTTTTAATTTTTTAAACTTTCGCCTTTATAATATTAATAGGATAAGTTAGTTAATTTGGCACTGGTATATCATAAGTACGAGTAGGTATCATTTCTTATGAGTTATCCATATAACACTAGCAAGTTCAAACTAAAAAAAACAACTACCCACTTAGGTTAAAGTATAAACAAAAATACATTAATAAACTTTTTAACTTTTAAAATTTAAATGAAACTACTTTTACGGATTATTTCGCGATTTATTAACATTTTATTTAACCTTATGTATCGTGTTCGCGTAAATAAAAGACAACAGTATTTTAAAATTTAATAATAAGTATTAAGCTGTCAAAGGATTTTTCGAGTTACATTAAGGCTTAACCATGTTGCGACATTATGCTTGTATTTACAGGCCATGTCATTTACCTACGACTCACGGTGGGCTGAAAATCTACTTTCATAGACTTAGGGATATCAATTTAAAAGGGTCACTTTTTTGTTGGGGACTGCTTCTGTTAACCTAATGACAAAAAGACCTAGAAAATCAAGTCAAATATTTCGCAGTCGCGGAGTAAAGTGTAATAGTAGTAGTCCGAAAGTTTGGAATAAACTGAACTTTATGTCAAAAATTATTTATTTATATGTGTCCAAATGCCAAAAATGTAGGTGATAAGTTAATTAATGTTTCTTAATTACCCTCACTAACGATTTTTCTAATCCTTTTTCCTGGCAATGATGGTCCTTAATGATAGTTAAGTATTTACTGGAACTCATAATCCTAATTACCTACTCACTTTTCAGAATACTTAGGACAATAATTTATTATTTGTCTTGTTGAATGCTGGAACTGAATGACAACGATATATTACTATTTACTCCGGTAATTGGTACTTAGTATTTTGACTTGATGCATTAAAATGAATCATTTAAGGAATAAAAAAATATTATTTAAAAAAAAAATCTGCATCAGGGCCCTTTATGTGTGGTATGTCAAAAAATCACAAATAATTAATACTAAGACCCCCTGTAAGGATATTACGGTTTGACTTGCAGTTCCAGAAAAAATCGAATTTTTAATGCAAGGTCCATACAAATTTTTCGCAAAAAAAATATAACTCATCCGTTTATAAGCTAAATTAGGTTTTTTGACATATAAGAGCATAGAAACGGTTAACAGAAGCAGTCCCCAACAAAGAAAGTGACCCTTTTAAATTGATATCCTTAAGTCTATGAATGTCGATTTTCAGCCCACTGTGCGACTCTACATACTTTGGTATAAAGTTAATATATTACTAATTTTAAGAATTGCTACCACTCTTCGATTGCAGATTCGTGAGAAGTTTAAAACTCCTCTTTTTACGATGATAGCTAAAGGACTAGACAGATGTTAAATTGCAATTCCTACTAAAAGTGCGGATTACGTAATAAAGGGACCTCGATAATAGTTAAAAATAACTTCATATTTAGCTACTTAGTTATTATTTCGTCGGAGCCCGCCACAATAATGCGGATTTTCAGAACCAAACATAATTTGCAAAATATCATACAACATTCAAGTAGTTAGGTTTACCAACAACCACAGTGGTTTATCATCCTCCTCCTGTGTTGCCTAGACTCCTTGAAACTCTTAATATTTGCCAGATTCACTTTCATACCAATTGCTCTACTACTTTTCACTTCACCAGTGCAATAGATACCAATTTATCAATTTCTTTGGCAAAACTGTTACTAGCTACTTACTTAAAAACTTGAATTATTTTTCCTGGTACTCTAGCTGCAACAGATTACAAATTTATGTCAATCCTTGTCTACGATAATTTTTGTTGGCAATACTGTAACTACATAGCTAGTAAAAGTTGTGTATTCTTCCAGGTCCTCTAGCTAAGCTGTAACGAATAACAAATTAATCGCAATCCTTGTCTACGATTATTTTTGTTTGCAATACTGTAACTACATAGCTAGTAAAAGTTGTGTATTCTTCCAGGTCCTCTAGCTAAGCTGTAACGAATAACAAATTAATCGCAATCCTTGTCTACGATTATTTTTGTTTGCAATACTGTAACTACATAGCTAGTAAAAGTTGTGTATTCTTCCTGGTCCTCTAGCTAAGCTGTAACGAATAACAAATTAATCGCAATCCTTGTCTACGATTATTTTTGTTGGCAATACTGCAACTAGCTAGTAAAAGTTGTGTATTCCTCCTGGTCCTCTAGGGGTTGTTCTCAAAAAAGTGGCACTGTAACCTGTCGGATGGATTTCAGTCAAAATTTATAATTGTATATAAACCTATTACGTTATTTAGTGTAAATATTGGCTTCGAAGGACTTTTTACACAAAGACTGAGGATTATTAAAGGAGGTCGATCTATTTTTTAGCAAAATAAAATTGTAACATCGGTTTCTCAATAACTTGTCGTTTCCAAACACTACTTTGATGCTCTGTAAAATATTATGTTATTTCAACCAAATAAACTTGACATAATCGTCACTTAAAATAAAAACGTAATGTTCTAGCAATAGATGTTTTAATTATGTCCAGATAATGTTTTTCTTAAACCTGCCGCTAACACTCTTGCGCCTCACACAGACACTACAATATACTTGACCTGCACCCCTCGCGTAAAATATCCAGGCAATAGTTGGTGATCCGCCGGGAAAACAATTTTTGTGGAAATTGGTATTGTTTTTGTACAAATTACGTCGAAGCACGACAATCTGATTTTGTAACGGGTCTGTGATCTTTAATCTGACCTCTTTATTATTATTTGTAGCCCTAATATGTTTGCGAAAGATAAAATAATATGTAATAGCAGTACATTTATTATTTTTACGAGTAATACACCAATAAACGTAGCCATTTCGTTGTTATCACACAATAACCTTCAATGTCTGATTAACCTGCCACTCTTTACCCTGTTCTGAAAGCAGGTTAATGAGATTGACTGCTGAACATAGGGCTTCCCCAGTGAATTCCAGATCGGCTGGTTGGAACCAACCTGCATCCAGAGGCTTCCTGAAACCGTTCCAACCAAACCGAATCATCTGTCCACCTTGTGGGAGGATGCTTCACACTGCGCTTGCCGGAACATGCCTCCATTTCAGAACCTTTCTATCCCTTCTGCCATCAGTTCGACGAGCTATTTGTCCCTCCCATTGCCACTTTAGCATGCTAATCTGTCGGGCTATGTCAGCGACCTTTGCTCTTCCACGGACCTCCTCATTTTTAACTTGATCTCGCAATAAAACACCAGGCATAGCCTTTTCCACAGCGCGCTATGCAACTTTGAGCTTTCTTAGAAAGCTCATACTAAGAGGCGACGTTTACGTTCCGTACGTCATCACTTTCGTCACTAGGCACTGAGGTATTTTGGACGAGAAACAAAACACAGAACACTGCCCAGCTGAGTGTAGTTCGTCGATTACCCTCCTGAAAATTGGACCTACCCAACTGGATTACTTGTCCCAGGTTAACATATTTGTCAACAATTTTGAGGATAGAGTTCCCAACTGGTACTGGGTACGGTAGGGTGCAGCATGGACATTACCTTTGTTTTGTCTACCTGTTGGAAAACTCCATTAAGGTTATCGAGCATTGTGTCGAGGTTTTCTAGCGATTCTGCCATGATCAAAATATCGTTAGCGAACCGAAGGTCAGTCATGTATTGGCAATTAATGTTGATGCCGAATCCTTCCCATTCTAGGAGTTTAAAAGCATCTTCCAATGCGGCAATGAACAGTTTCGGAGAGATAACGTCTCCCTGCCTTACGCCTCACTGTAGAAGAATAGTAGCCTCACTGAATAGAAATAGCTTTCGCGCTCTGCTCCTCTACTCGGACCGACATAGTGGCGTTTTTATATAAACACTTCAACACCTCGATGTACCGATAGTTAATATTGCGCAGTTGGAGAGACTGTAGCACTGCCCAAGTCTCGATCGAGCGAAGGTCTTCTCATAGTCCACAAACGCCAAGCATTGTGGCAAGTTATACTCTTCAGTCTTCTGTATAACTTGTCGCAGCGTATGGATGGGTTCTAAAGCTTTTTTGGAAACCTGCTTATTCGGGAGGCTGGAAGTCTTCGAAACTACGTCCGAGACGATTCGTGATGACCCTCGAAAACAATTTGTAGATATTGCTCAGAAGCGAGATTGGTCTGTAATTCTTCAGCAAGGTGTTATTCCCTTTCTTGAAGAAGAGCACCACTACACATCTGTTTTATGCCTCCGGCATTATCTCCTCGAGCAAGACGGAGCTGAAGAGTTTTTAATGGACTTTCAGTATCTGTGTTGTATTGAATCGCTGAGGTAATTCCACCGGCACCCGGCATATTTTTTGTTCCTACGCTGTTTGTGCATGTCAGGTTGATAATAAAAAGCTGATTTTGCATGGTTAACTGTTTTTTTTTTTCAGTTAAAAGTACAATTTTCTTGCACTTAGTACCATTTCACATTAACTTGTACAAAAGCTCTTTAACCTGTGAGGCAAACATTTTAAAAGGCTGTATTTTCCATTATGTCTAAACTACGTTCACTTCAACTAATTATGTATACATTAATTCGTTTTACATTCACAAAACTCCATATTTGACACAATTTTGAAAATCGTTAAAATAATTCAAGCGGTGCCACTTTTTTGATAACGACCCCTAGCGGTAACGAATAACAAATTAATTGCAATCCGTGTCTACGACTATTTTTGTTGGCAAGACTGCTCTTATTCTACTTACAAGTTCTGTATTTCTCCTGGTCCTCTAGCGGTGCAGCACGAGCGCGGGCCGCGCAAGCCGAAGTTGCACGCGGGCGCACTGGGCAGCCTGCCGCCGCCATCGCTTGCGCACGCGCACAAGCCACACGCGCTCAAGCTGTCACCGCCGTCCCCATTCGCGCCGCTGACGCAGCCTTTCAACTTTCAGGTGAGCTAAGATATACTGCGATAATTTTTTTATTCTTAATTTATAAAAAAAGTCATAATATAATCGTCGTTAAGCATGGTCGAACAATGTTTACGGATTTCCACCATTTTTTGTTAAATCGCGTCTGCCTCGTCTGGCTGTATTTTCCTTTTCCTTTGTTTGTTAAAAACACACACAAAAGATTTTTTCCGGTTTTAGTGCCTCACACCTGATTTAGGACATAGCAAACTGGTGCTGAAGGTACCTGGTACCTATGTATAGGGTAGCCTACCATATAAAAATATACATAGGTTAAATTTATACTTATTTAAGAGTGCACTTCGAGCTGGTATATCAAACAATGTGTAATTAGGTAATTAATTGTAGGTTTTGTAATGTTCGTTCTAATAATGAAAATATCAAAACCAGTTCAGTATGAGCGGATCGAGCGAGCAAGCGCCGCTCAGCACAGCGTCCTCAGCTGGGTCGAGCGGGGCGGGCGGTGCCGGCGCCGTCAGCCCGCTGCCGCTGGTGCCCGAGCCCTTCCTGGCGCCGCCGCCGCCCGGCTTGCTCCATATACTCATGTCCACTGATAAATGCCAGGTGGGTGGATCCCTAGGCGTTTTAATAAGTAGATTAGGACGGATCTGCAGTGATCAAATCATAAAAACAAAACAAAACACCATCTGCATTTAATTGAAAGTTTGTGATCTATAAGTTGGACGGACCTTACAGTCCCGGACATAAAGGTTTAGCATGGGATACCTACCTGCATTAAAATTTTCATCTGTTTTTGCTTTTACTACTTTGTGACAGTTTTTTGTGCACCATTATGCATCTGAATTTCAGGGACTTTTTGTAAGTAAAGTAAGTTTACATGCGCGATTAAAATATTTTGTTCGTGTTAGTACTTAGTTGTTTTATTCACATTATTTAAATAAGTTAGTAGTTAGGGATACATAACAGTTGTTAAAAAATGAAATTTTGGACACCAAAACCACTATGTCCTAATACACTAGTTAGGTAAGTAGGTAGGTACTTTTTGTGCATTCTAGCCTAAATCCGTAAGAAACAAAAACAATTTATCAAATCTTATTCAATTTGGCATTTGGCAACTGCTGTATCAATGATTTTGTCTTAGGAACTGATGTGGAGCGCCAAACAGCTGCAGCTGCAAGGAGACCCCACTCTGCTGCGGCCCCCGCCCAGTGCGTTCGGGGCTCCATTGGCTCCAACGTGGGAGTTACTGCAGGTGTTTATAATATACCTAGGTACTACACATTACATCGCCACGAAGCATCAGTCACTCACTGTTCTCGGCATTAAGTTCTGCTCAAACAAACACCACAATGCGTAGGCACAAAATAAAAAAACCGCCGCTATACGTAATTTGTGGCGTAGGACACTATTCTTAGCATTTTGTTATTCAAATAAAGTCATGGATGAACCGGTACTTACCTAAATGACAAAAATATTATGTAGATATACCTACTACCTAACTACCTACTTACAACATAAATAAATGTTAAAGCGATAGTTTCGTAGACGCTTCAGGCTCTTACAAAAACATGGTCAGTAAAAGGTCGCGTTGTTGTGATAGGTATACAGTAAGAACTTTGAGGGGTGTGTACATGACATCCGGGTAGGTGGCTTTTTGACTTAAGGGGCGGCGCGAAGCCGCGATTGGGCGCCGAGGGTGACTTCTCGCCTTCACCATTCACTTCACTTACCCCGCCCATTCGCAAGCCGTAGCACTTATCGAGTTGTCGTTACGACTGCGTCTGTATATTCTTATCTCACCTACTTGTAGTTTGTACACAATACCTTGGCTAAAAGTCAATAGATATGTTTATTTCGGATATTGATAGCACCTTACGACCCACTGACTGTTAAACAAGTACCTACCTACCTAGGTACAAATAAAATTAACAGGTAACGTGATTGCAATCATACGTAGCAAAATTCTAGGTCGCCGGCAAATAATTGAAACTGATAAACTTAATGTTACCTATACCTCAAACGATAGTACTTACACTTTAAAATTAAGTTTATGACAAAAAAATAATGGTTATGTTTTTACTACTTAAGTATCCTTAATAGATGTCGCCTAATTAGTTACGACAGTGGACGTGACAGAGGTCTGGAATCCGGATACATATTCCTACCTCCTACTACCTCGTCGTCGTCTATCTAGCTAGCTAGCAAGACGTGATAAAAGTCCGCATAGGTACACATTCTGCCACTCTACCCCTATAGGAGACGAGCGCCCGCCTGCTGTTCATGGCCGTGCGATGGGTTCGATGCCTGGCGCCGTTCCAGGCGCTCGCTCACGGAGACCAGTTGGTACTGCTGCGCGCCGCGTGGAAGGACTTGTTCCTGCTGCACCTGGCGCAGTGGTCGGCGCCGTGGGACCTCGCGCCGCTGCTGGCCGCGCCCGCCGCCCGCGCGCGCCTGCCGCCTGACCCACTGGCTGACTTGGAACTTAACACCCTACAGGTATTTATCATACAATTAATTTTTCATCGTAGTGCGTTCGGTGCCTATTAGCGCCGTTCCAGGCGCTCGCGCACAGATACTAGCTGGTGGTACCTACTGCTGCGTGCGGCGTGAAAGGACCTGATCCTGCTGCACATTAGAATTTAATTGTAACATTAACATGCATTTATTATTTTTTACACACTTTTATTAGCTTCACTTGTAAATAACCAACGGTAACTAAATGTAATCAAATGGAAGTAATTTTAACCTACTTACTTCCTTGTAAAGTTAAGTTAACCTAATCTTAGTGATTTGAAATTTTGTAAGTAGGTATCTGACCGAATGTCAGTGACAATACAATAATTGAATACCATCGTGCTGACCTGATGGTGTAGCTAGGAGGTGGATAGTGCCTAGTTGACCTCTTCAAGGGATACTAGTAAAACCTTTGTGTTTAGGCTCAGTTGACTCGTCTTCAAGACTAGCCTTGAAGAGCCACTTTAAAAGGGGTTTTGTAGTTTTTTGAACCATGATATTAAATATTGAAACCTTATTTCATTCAACAGGAAATATTATGTCGATTTCGTCAAATTGCACCAGACGGCAGCGAATGTGGTTGCATGAAAGCGATCGTTCTATTTTCACCAGGTTGGTACTAACTTTGACAAGCTTAAATACAATATATTCCTAGTTAAATCACGTAATGTGTTGCTGTTGTCAGTTAGAGCAAAGAGATTAAATTTCGATTTCCACTAATTGATCCAGACACGCCGGGCCTGAGCGAGACGCAGCCCGTCGAAATGCTGCAAGACCAGGCGCAGTGCATCCTCGCCGACTACGTGCGCACTAGGTACACGCGGCAACCAACAAGGTAAGTCTCGTACTTAACAGCAACAAATAAAGTTTTAATTTATTAGTAATTTATTATAGACAATCTTGCCCTTTGAAGTGCGGACTAGTATCTATCTACTAACCTAACCTAACAATGTAGTAGTAGGTACTTAGTAATTTAATTATCATAGACAACTGGAACCGATGAAAGGTCGAGTAAACGAGTTCTCGAGTGGACACCACGCCGTGGCAAACGTAGTGTAGGACGCCCCCCAGCCTGATGGACCGACGAACTTTAAAAGATGGCTGGCAGTCATGGCTGGATAAAAAAAGCGAGAGATCGTGCTCTTTGGGGGAGGCTTACGTCCTGCAGTGGACTGCAATGGGCTGAATAAGTAGATATACATAGACAGACAACCTGCCTTTACAGGATGTTAAAATATTACATAGGTAGTTATTTTAAAAGTGGATGTTGATTCGATTCAACAAGGGCACAAGTAGTGCACGAAGCTTCGAGTAGGTACTTTTCGGAAATATAGACCTACAGGCTGTATAAAATAAAAGACACTCCTTAAAACCACGTGACCAGCTGCTTATAACAACGACTTTTACCATAGAGAAAGAAGTGGGAGCAACATCGAAATCGTGTTTTTAAACTATCGTCGAGGTAGCGCGCCAGTTTGTACTTCGTATGGAGCTCTATAATAAATTGCCGGTTTCGATGTTACTTCCATAAAAAAACGTAAGAAATTATTAAACTTCCACAATGTGTTCTTCTTAATCAAAATAATAAACCGTGACATCATCTAATAAAATCAAACTTTCAGGTTCGGTCGTCTCCTTTTACTCCTACCATCTCTTCGTGCGGTCCGCGCGCGGTCGATCGAATTGCTGCTGTTCCGCGAGACTGTCGGCGACGTGTCAGTGGCCACACTTCTCCACGACATGTACCGCATGCAGCCCGCGCCCGCGCCGCCTTTCCATCCTCCACCGCCTGCCACCGCTAGCGAACACTGTGCATCGCCCTAAGATGACCACAATAGGGCTCGGACTATACTATGCAGCCGGATCTTTCCAGAAACCAGTATAATAACGACCTGCCACGTGACTAGTTTTCAGTGCATGACTTGCGTTATCGCTGACCAGAGGACTGACAAACAAAACTAAAAATACACTACAATAGTCATCCTAAGGCAGGGATGGCGAACCAATGGCACAAATATTTTGGGCACATCACCGATCACGAAATTCATTATTTACTAAGAGAAAAAACTGGCCAAGTGAGAGTCGGACTCTCGCACGAAGGGTTGCGCACTTGCGCACCATTATCTTTAAAAACGAGCAAAAAAATCCCATTTGTTGTATGGTTGGCCCCTTAAATATTTACAATGACTGCAGCCAATGGTCGCACTCGCAACGACAGTTTTGCTAAAGAAACTATTTGAACGTCGTGCAGTTGGCCGCAACGGCCAAACCGGTCCGGCACTGGCTCTCGTGGCAATCTAGTGTAAAGTTTTGCTGAAGAAACCATTTGAACGTCGTGCACTTGGCCGCAACATCCAGACCGGTCCGGCACTGGCTCTCGTGGCAATCTAGTGTACAGAGTCCCTTACAATGAGATATTAATATGTTATTGTATTTGTTTGTATTCTTTAATAAATAGTCCATTGATAAGCATATCAAATCATAACAATCCTCTTGTATAAAATGTTTTAGATGGAAATCTGAATTATGGATTAAAAAAAAATGCTTAAAATAAAATATAAGTATTTCTAGTCTAATATTCTAGTCACATCTAATACAATGTAAATTGTAAATGTTACTTTAAGTAACTTTAATATTTGTCAATAGTATTGATCAAAATAGATATCTCCTAATCAATCATGATTAATAATAGATTCTAGTTTAGTTAAAATCTATATGTACATTGTATTGCAGTCACTTTTAATCAGGTGTTTTGCACTGTAAATATTTGATTTATTTATTGAAGTTTGGACATCAAATGTTACATTGTATGTATTAAATAATTTGATGAAAATTGATAAAATAAATGTAAAAACAATCCTTTACAATGCGATTTTTATTTTAGTCAAATAAACCAACATCAATATACTGACACACAAACCTCAATACAAATAAGTTATGAAATATTTGAAAGCAAGTGTAAAAAAATATTTTATTACTGTGTGCTAACCATCCACAGATACATTGACTTTGCCCATT
Organism: Anania fuscalis; assembly: GCA_950371115.1. Classification (NCBI taxonomy): domain Eukaryota; kingdom Metazoa; phylum Arthropoda; class Insecta; order Lepidoptera; family Crambidae; genus Anania; species Anania fuscalis. The sequence goes on along the minus strand of OX493331.1, from coordinate 9,468,898 downwards.
GACTGAATAGCTTCTACAGTCGAGAGATCAACTGAGTCATCTTCTACTTCTTTTTCAACTTGTGGCTGTGGAGCTTGCTTCTTCGGTTCATTCCTTGGAAAATCCAGTTTACTCCACGCTCCTGGTTCTGCTTTCTTTAGCTTTATCTCCAATTTAGTTGCCAGCATTGATGCAGTGCTCTGCTCAACACTTATAACCTGTAAAAATATACTCTTTTAATTAAATTTGATAACAAACCCTACCCAAAAGGATTTTAGAAAGTGTTCAAAAAGTGAAAGCTATGTAATTGTACTTAGAAGAGGATAATTAATGTCCTCTGTAGCTTAGTTAAATAACAGTCACCCAAAAAGTGCAAGAACGTGGGTTTGAATACCACTTGGGCAGTTGTTTTTTTTTTTTAAGTAAAAAATTATATTTGAATGACAAGCAAATATAAAAAAATCTAAAAACACTTACACCTCGAAGTTCAAGATCCAGTTCAAATGATGCATCACCTTCTTCTCTAAACACAAGCTTTGTGTTCAGTCGGATAGGGTTTAGTTTTACAAAACTTAGGGTAGGATCATACTTCTTGGCATATACACTCACTATCACATAATCTCCTGTTTGATGCCAGTCCCAACGACATTTCACTGTGCCAGCTGGAGTTGACTGTACAAAAAGAAATTTGAATTAAATGAATAAAGTATTTTTACACCAATAAGAATGTCCATAATTGTGCTGTTGTCATGTCCAAGATAAAGAACAAGTAAAAGGCATTTTTTTGTTACTTTACATGTTATCTATGCCATACAGATAAGCAATAGTCTATTAACATGCTAAGGGGGAATGTACCATCTAACAGATATAACTCAAGATTTTTCTGAGTATTTCATTGCAACCAATATTTGTAAATATATAGGAAGGACTTGAAATGTCTAAATGCTGCACTCCCCCCTTAAGCATTAAAATACAAAGTTGCATTTCAACCTACTTCCTTAAACCACTTATGGGTGCCAGTAGTACACCCAGGTTGGCTAAGAAATGTGTTGAAGTCGGTAGTTCTCTTTTGACAACAGGACCAAAATTTGAGACCTTCATGAAACACTGGGCAACCTGGGTGGTATGTGCAAATTGTACCATTTGTCTGGGGGCCCTCATATGATATATTACATCCACCATTTTTGCAAGTAGTACCAATAGCAATATTGCTGAAAAATGTAGAATAGAAGTTAATGATTCTTGTCCTATTCCAGTTTCAAATTGGCTTTAAGCAAAGCTAGAACATTTAGTTTTTTTTTATTTATCTTTAATCAGACATGTCAGTTCTATGAGTCAATTGCCCATAATGGCAATTCCACAATAATAGGTTTTAAATTTCTGATTTGAAGAAAATTTTTAACAATTATTTATGCAGAAGCCAGAAGGTAGGTCGTATAATGTTGTACAAAATAATATCACTTGAAAATAAATCAATTTTAAGTACCCATCTTCACAGGCAACAGCTTTATGTGCTGATTTTTGAACACTTTCTTTCAATGCATCAGCCACAACAGCTTGTAATGTTACCAAGGGGGACTCAAATGGTGGTCGTGGTAATTGGGGGCCTGTGACTGGTGCCCTTACTTCTATAACCTCCTTTTTCTCTAACTCCTTATCTAAACCCTTTTTTTCTGGCTCTGGTGGTTTCTGGAAAATATAATTATATGACTAATAGTCAACAAGTAGAACAAAGAACACAGACATCTATATGTAAGTAAAATCATACAACATACCACATTAGAATGTTTAGATAGAGTGCAGCCCTTAATATTCAGAAACTCTGTAAAGTCTACACTTTTTTTATTGCAGCATGACCATCCTTTGTAAGCATCGTGGAAGATAGGAGCACCTGGATGATGACAACATTCGTCTGTGGGTGTAAAAAAGTAAAAATTCAGTTACAAGTGTTCAGTTTTTCTATAGATCCTGTCCTCTTGAATATTATTAGCATAAAAATGGACAGTATTCCAGACAGACAGACATATACATAGGTGGATACTATCCACTGATGTGTAAAAGTAGAAAAGAGGAACAACATAATGTTTAATAATAAGTGATGCATGCTTTGACAATACCATTAAATAAACAGCCAATACTGAGTAAAGTGTGTGACTGTTGATGCTAGCATGATCACTGGGGCTGCCTGACTTTCGTACACAGTGGCATGGAGTTCATATTACTTTATTCATCCATTATGTATTAAAATGTATACTTATGTACCTCAGTTCACCAGGTTCATTATTTTAAGATATACCTACTTACTTCAAATCCGCTAGCACAACCATAAGTGTATACTACTAATATGAATACCCAACATTTATTTAGAGTGGATGGATGGCCTACAGTTTTTTTGTCAGTCTGTTCTGGTAACCACTTTATGCCAGTTTGATGATTGAAATTATTGTTATCTTGATCATGATCAACAATACCGAAAGATGTTGGTATCCAGCAAGAATAAGGTTAAATCTATATTTATGAAAGTTTTGAAAGAAGAAACAAAGAATTGAAGACTAAAAAAGAAAATAAGAAACTTCTGGAACATACACACCTTTATCGTTTTTTTTAGGATCAAAAAGCTGTCCGCAGCCGCGATTATAACACTGCACTAGATCTTTACTCTCCGGCATTTTCAAGCTATAATTTTCAGACACTGAAATTGGAGAATAGGTTCGTGAGCCTATAATAACTCCAAGTTTATCACAGATAGAACCTATGAAAGTACTCTGTGGATAGACAGCAGAACAAATCAAGTGAAGTGAAACCATAGAGTAATAGTACTCAGAGAGTGAAACAAACTAACTATGACAGATCACAGACCTGATTGACTGCCTTGTCCGAAGCAGTTGCTCTGTGTACTCAATAATAAAACATGTCCGAAGTCAGAAAAATCTTCAAAGAAAAATCAGGAAAAATAACTACTATATCCATGTATAAAATTTATCTAGCTTGACTAAGATGTTTAGATCGTGTAAATTTCATCTCCCATTTAAGTATATGTATAATGTCTTTGATATAAAGAATTAAAAACATATACAGGGTTACCATATCATTGGATTCTCCATGTTTTCAGTCATTTAGTTTTGGTTAGTGGTCGGTCCTAAAAAATGTCCAAAAAGACTAGTATGTATGTGAGGATAGTCGTCGCTTTTTTACGCCTCATCAGAATGCATTCAGGTCTAGGAGTACGTATACACCGAGACATTTTAGTAGTTGTTTTCCCGCAGTAAAATGATTCTATCTTCTACCTACCTACTAAGAAGTAGTATGTACGTACAATAGATTAATGAAGTTTTTTTTAAAATTCAAATCACCTGTAGGGGCGGTAGGCATTCAAATTGCCTGCAGCGCGTGTGATGCAGTTTATGCTGAATTACTTTGTGAAAGTAAAAGAACCTCCCGTTCTTTTTTACTTTAAACATTTATTTTGTGCGGCAGACATTAACTCAAATACTTTACATCTCGTAAAAGAAACTATCTTTTCTTACGCTTTCGAGTTGATGATTATTTTTTTGTATAGTTGTGAAAAAAATATTTTTATTTAAAAAAAAAAAACTTGCATGGTTCGATAGTACTACTAAAGGTAAATCGTTTTGCCGCGGGAAAACAACTACTAAAATGTCTCGGGTATAGTTCTGTGCGCTCACTAGTTGAGTACCACACACTCAGATCAGAGAAAGGACTAGATATGTAATGGAGGCGTGGCGCGTGACACCGCGACATGGCCTGGAATGAACATCACTCCCGAAACAAACCACGCCACTCTTTAATCACAGCTCAGACGTACAACAGTAATGTTCTCCGATATTTTTGCAAAATGCCGAATTATTGTGAAGTTACGTGCAGAAACAGAAGTGAAACGAAAAACTACAAGGATTATTGAGTCACTTACTTAAATTAAATATTAGAATTTCATTTTTATTTAGCTTAGACGTAAAAAAAAAACGTAACAATATCACGAATAAACTCAGTGCCGAATGAGCTACCATAATACCGAACTTGATTGTGATGTTTATTTAGACATGTTAGACATTGCTGGCTTAGTACAGGAACCACATAATGTTACATCCAATGACTCCGCAATCTATTCTGTTGCTACCGATATCCACTGCTGCGTGAAAATACGGCCGCATGCGCCGTTCGCGAAGTAGTGGTGGTAGTGCCGTGCTAGCTAGTGTCTATTGCAGTTTAAAGTGTGCGTGAAGTGCCTATAGGCCAATCACAACACCCGTATACGTGTTGTCGTAGACTCTCAGGCTCCTCCTGTTGTTTTGTTTTTACACAGTTCAATGTGTGTGTGGGAGCTATGGTAGGAGAAATCCGGCGACACCGGTGCTCTTCGAAATTACGTACGATGCGACGTCTCCTCCATTAATATTTCTATGACCACGCACTATACTTGGCGTCACGTAAAAAGAGCGGTGGCCAAAATAGGAACTAACATTTTCAGTACTTCTATTATAAGTGTTCGGTGGAGACAAGTAGCGCCACCCTCGAGCGTTCTTTTTATTTGACGAATATTATATACTTTTTCAAGTTCGTACGCACAACAAAAATCTGGCAAAATGTGCTACTCCGACCGAAGCAACAATCTACGAATGCGCTGCATGCATGTTGCTGTATGTATTGTTTGTTTGTTTGTTACCATAACTCTTCATTGCAGCAACTGTAGCAACTTATTCATTGCATATTTGCATCATGAAGAGAAGGCACATTTTCGCTTCTCGTAGATGCAAAATAGGGTGATTATATTTGTATTATGCGGACATGGCAACTCTTATCACTAGTTTTTTTGTAATGAATAGATTTTGTTCCTGTGTGGGCGTATTTTATCGAAATAAAATCTATTGAACTGGATTCATTTACCAGTAAAATGTAAATAAAATTGTTGTTTTGTTTAAGAATAATGTGGCGATTTAGATCATAATTGGGTCGTGTTTATTATTAAATAAAAGGCAATGTTTTGTCGCTCCATAAAGATGCTGCTAAGATTTTTCAATAGCTTAGCATAGCATAACTTATTTATAAACAAAATGTACAGTATTTATTACCTTCATAAAACTACTATGTTTGTGTTATTTTGACTCTTGAAGTAGTAAGTTTTTATGTGTTCGTCATGAATCTGATGCGCAAATTGCGCGGTGCGACCGCCTCGTCATCTTCGGAGTCTGCTGAGGCCAGCAGTTCCTCCTCACATGTGCAGCTTGGCCTCATGCACCTCAAGAAACTCTTTTCAGAGTACACCCACCCTCCGCAACCCTTGACGGAGGGAGACAAAGATGACAAATTGTATAATATGCTACCACTTTTTTGCAAGGTATGTTTGTCATGTCATTAATATTGTTTTTTTGCTTTAAAAAAATCTACGCTCTTGTTATCGGAGCATAATAAATATACCTTTAAATGCCAAAATATTGGTTTCAAATTACTAATTTAGTAACTTACCTTTCTTGTAAATTTTCTGCTTTTATTCATTATAATCCCATTGCAAAACTATACATTTGCAAAAGTAATATATTTGCTTCCTTCATGCTAGGTGTTTGGCACTAGTCCCTCAAGTGAAATGAATGAGAAATTTTGGGATATACTATCATTCTGTCAGCAAGTTTCCAAGCTTATGGTATCTGAGATCAGGAAGAGAGCTAGTAACCAGAGCACAGAGGCAGCCAGCTGTGCCATCGCCAAGTTCCTTGAGATTGAAAATTCCGAAGAATCTAGCAATGGATGGATGTTACTGTCTACACTAAATTTGTTGGCAGCTGGTGACCAGTCTCTTATTCAGGTTTGTCTACAACCACATGTCAAGTACAAACAATCTGTTTATCTTTTTTTTATATTTTTGTTGATTGTTTACTATTATAAGAAAACTATACATACATTTCTGTTGTTTGCTTCAATCTGTGATAAATATTTTGTTTTAGCATTTTTTTTATAATTACAGATTGTTTTTAGTCCTAATTATTATTGAATTTTCCAAATTATACACACATCAACAGAATCTAGGGATACCGTAATCTTAAATTATTTACGACTTTATAGTTTAAAATCTTTTTAGTTTCCATAAAAAGTTTATATACAGATTAAAACCTCTTTTATTCTATTTACAAAATTTAAAATGTAATTTAAAAGAAGAAAAAAAACAAAATACGGCAGCAAAATTGTTAGTAATTCCTTCCATCAAGAAAAATTTAAATTGTTTAATTGATATTAATTAATGAAAAGGGATTAGATTGTCTTTCTTTTTTAATTTACACATACCGTGTGAGCTTAAAGAGACATGTCATTTGATTCGAGATGAAATGTTAGGAGCCGTGGGCATTTTGGAAAATGGTGCTATTCAACGCGTCGTGGCTGAGGCCCTACATACCAGCCAGAACGCGATATCAAGATTGTAGGCTCGTTATCACACCACTGGGGATGTGGCTGAACAGCACACAGGCAGATATCGTGTTACTATGCAGAGACAGGATCTATTTCTCCAAATGACTACAAGAAGGCAACCCGATATCACAGCAACTAGTACTAAGGCTCTAGGAGGACCACCAGCTGCTGGTGCACGACCAAACTGTGTGAAGGATGTTGCATGAAGTTAATCTTAAATGGTTGAAGACCACTACATGTACCAACATTGCTACGTGGCATTCGCGGTCGGCGGCTTTCGTGGGCTCGGAAGGATTAACCATAGAGTGATCAACAATGGTCTTGGGTGCTGTTCACCAATGAGTCCCGGTTTTGGGTTTCAACCAGATTCACGGAACACAAGTTTGGAGAACGTCAGGGACGAGTTAGCCGTCTATGGCACCCTCAGGAGGTCCACTCTTACCAAGGCGGGACAATCATGGTGTGGGCAGTTATTTGTCTTTGAACTCAGCTTGTTTGGATCCAAGGCAGCATGACTCCTCAAAAATACCACGGGGAGGTAGTAGAGCCTGTTAATCTGTTATCGTAACACACAGAATGCTTATGACAAAAGGATATTACAAATTCGAAGATTATTTAAACGACAAGTGTGTATGGACTTAAACTGCCTAGCTTGCACTTACTAATTGTCTTGTAAAATGTATTTCCTGTAAAATCAGGCTGACAAAGGTGACTGAGTTTGTTGCGCCGATTCTTCTCATCACCAGCCTATATGTAGTCCCGAAGCGGTGGTAGGGCTAAGTTATATTTTGAGACGTGTATAAGTGCCCGGAGGAGGGCCTACATACAGAATAAATAATTTCATTTCATATCATACCTGGGATATGTTACAACCAAATTTGACGACGGAACAACAACTTTACGAACACTTGCAAGGAACATGGGACCTCATACCAACAAGACATTGACAATTTAATTTTAAGTCTGAACAATCGATGTCGAGGACTTCTACGGCCGCCTATACGCCTCGCATGCCCTGAAACCTCCAACTGACGCAAATGATCCTAGAGCTACGCTTGTACGCCACTACACCGATGATCTCCCAGAGCTAGACGTAGACGAAATTGAGGCGGCTCTCAAACAGCTTCGTAATGGGAAGGCTCCCGGCGAAGATGGAGTCACTTCAGAACTTCTCAAGGCAGGGGGAATACCCGTTCTTAGGGAACTGAAGGGACTGTTCAACTCCGTAATAGCCAATGGGACTACCCCGAAGGCGTGGAGCGAGGGCGTGGTGGCTCTGTTTTTCAAAAAAGGAGATAAAACTCTTCTGAAGAACTACAGACCGATCACGCTCTTGAGCCACGTCTATAAGCTGTTTTCAAGAGTCGTTACAAATCGTCTAGCCACAAGATTTGACGCCTTTCAGCCGCCGGAGCAGGCTGGGTTTCGTAAAGGCTATAGTACCGTAGACCATATCCACACAGTAAGGCAGATTATACAGAAGTCAGAAGAGTATAATCAGCCTCTGTGCCTAGCCTTTGTGGACTACGAGAAAGCCTTCGACTCCGTCGAGACCTGGGCTGTTCTGGAATCCTTACAGCGATGCCAAATCGATTGGCGGTATGTAGAGGTGCTGAGGAGCCTGTATAAAATGGCATCGATGACTGTTCAGGTCCAAAACCATAAGACGAGACCTATCCAGCTGCTCAGGGGTGTGAGACAAGGAGATGTCATATCTCCGAAGTTGTTCACGAACGCACTGGAGGACGTCTTCAAGACACTGGATTGGAAAGGAGCGGGCATCAATGTCAACGGCGAACACCTCACGCACCTCCGTTTTGCCGATGATATTGTCATTATGGCGGAATCGCTGGAGGATTTGCAGAAAATGCTGCAAAGCCTCAACGCTGCCTCGCGACGCGTGGGCCTGGGGATGAACTTAGACAAGACTAAAGTCATGTTCAACGATCATGCCATCCCCGGACCGGTCTCCGTCGAAAGCGTGGCGCTCGAGGTTGTCAATGAGTATGTCTACCTCGGGCAAGTGATGCAGTTGGGTAGAGACAACTTCGAGCGGGAAATCGCTAGGAGGATGCAGCTTGGCTGGGCAGCGTTTGGGAAGCTGCGTCATATCTTCTCGTCGCCACTGCCACAATGCCTGAAGAGCAAGGTATTCGATCAGTGCGTCCTACCGGTTATGACCTACGGAGCTGAAACGTGGAATATGACAGTAAAGCTGGCCCACCGACTACATGTCACTCAGCGAGCTATGGAAAGGTCGATGCTTGGGATTTCGTTAAAGGACAAAATCCGAAATGAGATCATCAGGCAGAGGACTAAAGTAACGGACATAGTCCAAAAATGTAGCAAGCTTAAGTGGCAGTGGGCTGGCCACATCTGTCGCAGAACCGATGAAAGGTGGAGTAAACGGGTTCTCGAGTGGAGACCACGCCTAGGCAAACGTAGTGTAGTACGACCCCCAGCTCGATGGACCGATGACCTTAGGAAGATGGCTGGCAGTGGATGGATGAAAAAAGCGGGAGATCGTGCTCTTTGGCGCTCTTTGGGGGAGGCCTACGTCCAGCAGTGGACTGCAATAGGCTGAGATGATGATGATGAATCGATGTCGATGTTAAAATGTGAAATTAATGTAAGAGGTGGCAACACTGATTATTAACAATTAGATTTCATAAGATTTTTATTAATTTTTAACCGACTTCAAAAAAAGGAGGAGGTTCTCAATTCGTCTGAATGTTTTTTTTTTTTGTATGGTTGTTACGCAATTACGCCGTCAATTATGGACGGATTTCAAGATTTTTTTTTAGTTTGAAAGGGTATACTCCCGAGGTGGTCCCATTTACACCAAGTCAGATTCTGATGATGGGATCCTTGGGAAGTCGTGGGCAACCCTAAATTTTTTTTTCATTTTTGGCGGAGTTATTTTAAAGGCGTCTTTTTGTCGAAAAATTTATCATTAATAGCACCCTATTTTTATTATACAATTGGGTGGGTGGTCAACAGAAGAACAACATTTGTCTAGGTCACTTTGCTGTAAAGTCATTTTTGGCAGAGTTAGGAGGGGAAAATAGAGGACTTAACACTTAAAATTGTAAAATAAAATATGTTTAATAAAAAACTAAAACCCGACTTCCAAATGAAACTAAAAAGCGAAAAATAATATTGACTAAAACATACCTAATCAGTTCTTTTTGAGTCGGTGCGAATGAACACATTTTAACTCTCGATGGCTGGTACCGACTCCAAATAGAACTGATTAGGTATGTTTTAGTCAATATTATTATTCGCTTTTTAGTTTTATTTTGAAGTTGGTTTTTAGTTTTTAATTAAACTTATTTTCCTAATATTATTTGTTTTATAAGAAGAAATAAAGATTTTTTAATACAAATTTTTTACGGTGTTTTAAAAACTTTATATTTTTAAAAAACAAAAAATATTTGAAGTTATTTTTATTTTTTATTAAAGTCAATCTTTGTGTTGCAAAAAAGAGCTGTACGTGCAATATACTGTCTTGGGCCTCGCGACTCTCTGAGGGAGGTCTTTAAAGATATTAAAATATTAACAGTAGCGTCACAATACATTTTTGACAATATTATGTATGTTAGAAAAAACCTAAGTTCGTTTAGCCTTAAATGTGATTCACATCATTATAATACTAGAAATAAACATAAACTTGCCGTTCCGAGCTTCAGATTAAAGAAAGTGGGTAATTCATTTTTGGGGAAATGTATAAAAATCTTCAATAAAGTACCACAAACTCTTGTTGACTTACCTGTTTATGAGTTCAAAAACCACATTAAAAAAATTCTTATGGAAAAAGGATACTACAAAGTTGAAGATTACTTGAACGACAAGAGTGCATGGACTTAATAGCCTGCCTAGCTCGCACTTACACTATCTTGTAATTGTATTTCCTGTAATAAAATCAGGCTGACAAAGGTGACTGAGTTTCTTGCGCCGTTTCTTCTCATCACCAGCCGATATGTTGTCCCGAAGCGGTGGTAGGGCTAAGTTATATGTTGGGACGTGTATAAGTGCCCGGAAGAGGGCCTATATACAGAATAAAGAATTTCATTTCATTTCATTTCATTTCATTTCATAAAATAAGCTATCAATTTACTATATCAGAAAATTCTTCATAGATTTTTAGATATTTGATAAAATACAAAATATCCCTAGATTCTGTTGATGTGTGTATAACCATTACTATATATTATAACCATTATGTAAAGATTTATTTGTGGTTTTATAGTTTAGTAGGCGAATTCATATTTAGACCTTTTCTGAGTTATTAAGTTATATAGGCTTTGTTTATTTTTCTCCTATTAATTTTGTTTGTTTCACACATTTCAGGTTATGACTACTGCTTCAATACCTTCAACTTTAGTCAAATGTTTGTACCTGTTTTTTGATCTCCCTGAAATTCCTGAATCGGAGGCAGACCTTCAGGATGGCAATAGTGATTTTACACCGAGAGAGAGGCGAATATTACTTCAGAAGATATTTGTGCAGGTAATTATTATTGTTGTTTTCTATTTTTATTAGAGATGCAACTAAAGCCATATATCAGTTCAGTCAGTTTTGATATTCCAGTGATGCTCTTACTACTAATAACTGCACATATCTAACAACAGTATTTTTGCTATCTATTTTATAGGTACTTGTAAGGCTATGTAGCCATCCATTCCCATGCGAGGAATTAGCAAGAAAAGATGATTTAAGCTTGTTGTTCTCTGCAATAACATCATGGTGTGCCCCACACAACATAATGTGGCGCAAATCGGCTGCGGAAGTGTTGATGACCTTATCTAGACATGGCCTAACACAGTCTGTTGTCCAGTACATACACAGTAAGTATTACATAATGCATCATAGATAGTTTGAGATAGATTGGCTTGTTACACAGTATTACCACAGTGTATTACAGTTTGTTATGTTATTCAGATTCAGGAACTACCTAGTTTACTTTTGGTCTAAATACCTATGTGCCAATATTCATTCTTACATTGTTTCAGACAAGGGATGTGTAGCATTATGCATAGAAAATATGCAAAGAATTCCAGAACTTACTCCTTTAGAGGTAAACTGCCTAAATATCCCTTTACAATATGTTTGTAAAAAATATTTCTGAGACATTTAAAATTATTACTTAAAAATAACTACTTAATATATTTTTTCTCAGGTCGTAGAAATGTTTGTTGCAGTGTTTTGCTTCTTAAAAGATTCAAGTGATGTTAGTCAATTACTATTAGATGACTTTCGATCATGCCAAGGATATTTATTTCTCTCAGAGTTTCTATTAAAGTAAGTGAAATCTTTTTTTTTGTAAATACTTTACTAGTTTCAAAGCATGAGCATGTGATGTGAATAGATTTTATAGACATTATTTTCTTTTTGTTTACACTTTTTTGTTTTTGTAGACATGAAAGGCAGGAAGTACCCGATTATTTGACACCAGGGTATGTATTTATTCACTGTTTTACTTTATTTTTACACTGTTTGTGATGTTTTGCTATACCTAAGGTACGACTCTACCGAAAGCGTAAGTCGAACATTAGTTTCAAACACCGCCAGGATTATTTTCTGACTGTTGTGGATTGTTGCGCACACCGGTGGAGTCGTACCTGCAGATGTGTGGATTAGTTACCAGCACCTATAATTGTCTTTTATTTAATTATTATTGTAGGTAACTGTATATTGTATATATAAAATTGTATTTACTTTAGTAATAAGTTAGTAAATATGTTTTTATGGATCATTCATTTATCGTAAATGATAACACCAATCATGTAAAGTTCCAACAAATAAATTTTATGTTATATTACAATCTATGATTGACTGACAAACTCTTAACTTTAACATTGTCCCTCTTGAGCTCTTGTGAGATGATTCATTTAACACATCTATATAATAAAGTTGTAATAGTACTAACTAATACATGCTATTGTAGGTATACTGAATGAATAGCTCTAACACGCAAAAATCTAACAACAATATTTTTTTCCTATTGAGTTACATATCGGGTGTAAAAAAAGGCTTAACCAAGCCGAATACCACATATTCTACGTATTATTACGATCATTTTTTTCTTTTACACTATGCCTGGGAAATAACGGGTTACAGAGTTATTGACAGTCAAAGTTACAATTTTTTTTCAAAGATTTTCACAAAATTGACTTCTGTCTGATAATACTAAACTTTTTTACAAAGAAACATGATAAAATTTTTCAGTGCTTCTTTCATAAAAGGCCTTTAAAGGGCACAGCCGGCAATGAATCGTGCGCAGTGCTCTCGCGCCACCCGCTCGCCCGCCGACCGCTTACACACACAGGCATAGTCTGTGGCGTGCGCGCTATACATTGCGGGTTAGAAATAAGTTATTTTTTTTGATACCCAAAAATAAAAGTCATTTCCCAGCAATTATTTTTTTTGCATTCTACTTGGTTTTATGTATAGAATTCGTGGTTTAAGGCTTCGTTAAGCCTTTTTTTACACCCTGTATTTACACACAATACATATTTTATTAAATAATAATAATATGCTATACCATGCCACAGTCTAATATTATAAATAAACATGAATGATGCGTTTCTTAACCACTGTAATAGATTGTAACGAAATCTTGGTAATTTTTTCGGAATCTTCTACACCCGAGAGGGTTTCTAAATTCAATCAAGGGCCACGCGAACGAAGTCGCAGGCAACAGCTTGTAATTGTCTCGCTCACTTACACATATTGACATGTATAGTCAGTGTTATTTTTAACATAAATAAAATGTACCTAACAGAGCTATCAATGCCGCCGAGTGTAAAGGCATATTCTAATCATAGACTAACTAACACAGGCTGGAAGAGGAACGCGTGAGCGGGACAGAAGCGCGGGCGGCTCTTCGAAACTTGGTACTGATGATCTCGTCTCTATGCGCCTGCGGCTTCTCGGAACTGCGGCCGACCCGAGCCAACACTGAGCTGTTCCAGCTGCAAGGGTTCGTGCTGCCGCAGCCCTCCACGCCGGGGCAGGCGGTGCGCAATGTGCAAGCGTTTCAGGTATGTACTGTTATTCGATTATAAACCTTCATCCATCAACTTAGGGCTCATTTTGTTTTATAGTACTGCGAGTTGTTTCCAGGTACTGTTACTTAATTATAAACCTTAACGCATCAACTTAGAACTTATTTTGTTATATTATGATACCGTGTGTACAAATCGTGCGGTGTTGATAGTGCGGTCTGTGTGTTTAATATGCAAAGTATATATAGATAATTGAATGAGAAAATGTAGATAAATATGCTTTAGAGTATGTGCGAAAGGAAAACTATTTTTTGTCTAAAAAAAAACCTATAATAAACTACAAGCAACTTGGTAGTTACCATTCATACCTGATTGTTAACCTTCTTTTTCCAGGTTTTACAATCGGTTTTCATGAAATCGAATTCTGCTGCGCTGTGTTGCACTATATTAGATGCGATATCGAGTGTTTACCACGCTGATAATGCTAACTACTTTATACTAGAAAACCAAAACACATTAAGTCAATTTTCGGAACGAATTCACACTAAAAACGCGGAGATCCAAGAAAAGTTTTTTGAGCTGTTGGAATTTATAGTATTTCAGCTGAATTTTGTGCCCTGTAAAGAGCTGATATCACTGTCTTTGTTACTAAAAGCCAACAGATCCCGTAGTTGCAGCATATTATGTATGAAGACTTTGCTTAACATTTTAAAGTAAGTAAGAGAAAATGAACGATCCATATAAAAACATTGTCTTGCGTCATTTCAAACTCAATGGTAAATATTATGCTTATTTTCAGACACAACGCAATTTTCAAAGATGTATACCGGGAAGTGGGCATGCTTGAAGTGTTTGTCACTTGTTTATCACGATACGCCGTATTTCTAAAAGACAAGCAAATACTAGAAGAGGAAAAAAACAAAAAAGAAGCGGCTGAAGTGAATGAGTCTCCAAAAGCCCCTGAGAGGAGAAAGCGTCTGTCTTCTAGACAGGACTCGTTGATAAAGGACCCTAATATTGATGCTGAGGAAGAAGAGCTAGGGGCCTTAGTGATGGAGGGTCTGACCGCTCTGCTGAATGGCAACACAAATAATTGCAACGTGTTTAGAGATTGCGGAGGCGCTAAATGTGTACATGGAATGGTTGTGCATGAGTCTTGCAGGAGCCAAGCTTTAGGTGAGTTAAGAGGTTGATCATTATGTGTCTGACAAAATAGATTTAACACTTTATAAAGTTTAGTGATCCAATGTATCTGTTTAACTAACTGCTTAAGGCCCTAGTCTCCCTGTCAAACAGTGTTCCGACAGAATTATCAATTTTAAACTTCATTTTAAAGTTATTAGAAAGCAAAAAAATTTATACACCTAACCTTAATCTATAGTCTGGGATTCAGTCTTTTAAATTACATATAATTTATTTACTTTGATCCTATTTTTAATATCTTAATTAGGCTGCAAACGTCCCTATGTTTACGCGCTACGCGTTGAAGGTCTCATTCCGGCTCCCAGAACGTAAAAGATCGGACCAAAACAAGAAATGTATTCAGATAAGACTTTTCTTAAAGTCCTTTACATTAATCTTATCTAGCCGCTTTTTTGAAAATTTGTTTATTTTCTTTATCCAGGAGCTGCAAATTTTATAGATTTTGCCACTTCTAAAATGGTTTGTATCTATTGTAAATCATCATTTATCGGAATCAAACTTAAACTTCGTACAAAAGAACTATTACCGAGTCAAATGAATAAAAAATTGTACACAGAAAACTATTTGAAATACATTTACCAAATCAAAATTTATCGACCAGAAATCGCCTTGAAAATGTCTTCAGTCTCGCTGCGATTTCGCAGCGTTCGAACGTGTGTCCTGTAGCTCGTTGCTATTTTACCTCTCTCTCGCACGGTAGTTCTCTTTCTCTCGTTCCATTAGACAAGGGTGTCAGTTAATGACAGTTTGCATGTCAAAAATACGCATAATCGTGAAAGTTGCTCTACTTTAATTTAATTTAGCATCACAAGTTTCTGAATTTTATTTTGAACATATCTTTGTACAGACTAATATTTTTGTTGAAGATTGTTTATTGTTAGTTTTCAAATTTAAATGTAACTTTGTTATGTAACTAGGAAATCCCGGGATTTTTCAATTCTTTAGCACTTACCAAAGCACCGGGTATGAAAAATAATTCCTATTAAATGGGTAAACTTTTCTAATTTATACAGAAATAAATTTATCTTATCTTATCTTATCTAATTAGTTTACATCTGGGCGCTAAGCATGTATGTCTGTCGCCTGTATCATAATGGCACATCATTGGGACAGTTTGATCCCAAAATACAGTACGGCTTCCTTGGAAAAGGGTATGAAAGTCAAAATGTGTACTTTGTTACTAAGGTCCTAGGTTACTAGTGGATAGTAAGTAAATTATTTTCGCGTAGTTCCATTTAATTCATTCCCTTGTTCAAGGTTCCGTAGTCCTGACAAGGAACCTTTATGGGTCTGTCAGTCTATTATTTATTTAAACTGACAAACTGTAAGAGTCTGTCAGTTTATATTTTGTGAAAGTATTTATATCAATCAATCTGACAAAATAGAAGAATAAAATTCTGAATGCTAGTTTTTTGGGGTAGTTCTCGGTCGGGAAGTCGGGATTTTGTTTTCGTCGTCAACCCCATTGTGATGGGATATCGTTGAGTAGTCCTTTAAAATGACTAAAGGTTTGCAAAAAATATTTGATTTGTGAAATACAAAACTCGATAGTGCTAATTTATGTTCGAGCACAGCATCCCCCATCCCTCTAAAAGCTCAACTATGTGCTTTAAACATTTGAAAAAAGCATGATAGAAGTGCTTTTAAACTTTTAAGAAAAAATAATAACGGCTGAGAAAGATCGGTTAGTTTAAGGGTATTAGTCGTTCAACATATGTATTAGAAAATAATAAAAAACCTTTGGAAGAAAACATGAATTAAAAGTGACTTAGATAAAAACAAAATCAATAAAGACTCAAAAATATATTATGGTCGCGACGGGCAACTTTTGAACCCTTCACTGTCCGTGGCCCGACGAGCACTTGTTTTTGTTAGAAAAAGATTTGGTATAGACAAACTAATGATTGGTGATAATGTGTGGGGTAGCGACTTTTGTTCGTTCACGGATCTACTCATTTCTGATTTGATTTCGCAAAGAAACACCGAGAATAGGCCTTTCCATAGTGTGTTGTGCAACTTTAAGATTCCTTATAGCTATTTTGGACGAGAAGATATTGGGTAGTTCCCCAAACGCTGCCCATTCGAGTTGGATTCGTCGATTGACCTCTTTCTGAAAGTGGACCTACCCAACAAGATCACTAGTCCCAGGTAAACATATTTGTCAACAATTTCGATCATGCAATATGCAAGCAGACATGCAGCAAGCAGCATGCATAGTTTCTGCTCGTCTCCGGCGCGAGAACTGCACTCCCGCCGCGCCTCCGGCTTTTAAATTACACTCTAGTATCGGGCAGACAAGTACCACGGCAAAGGACTACGGCCAGTCGGGTTTCCCAAATCGTTTTGTATGACAACTTGGTTTTATTTTGTTTCAAACCACATGGCCGCTTATGGCTTTTCACAGATAAATCTGCGGCTGAGCTTCTAACAGCTTTAGTGACCGAGGTGTATATCTGCTAGTAGATCTTTTCAATATTCCTCAAAACTACAGCTTTTGTCGACGTTATACTACCATCTACTTCAGCTTTGTCAACTGGTTTTGCCCCAATAGACATGTCTCTTGCAAACACTTTGAAGCTCTTTCTCTTTGTTCGTATTCAAGTTGCGGATATCATCTTGCAAGAACTTCCATATCCGTCTTTTGAGCTGCTGATATACCTTAGCGTCAACGGAGGACTGCAGTGCCATTGACCGCCGCTCTGCCATGAGTTTGAGGGTGTGGCGAGTAAGTTTTTGCGAACTGTCTCTTCGACGGGGTTTATAGAAATTTGACTCAACCGCCTGGGGCAGTTTCTACAAACCTGTTGTTAATCTCGTTTACTGACTCGCAGTTCTCTAGGCATTCAAAGCAATTTGACAGCCCAAGCTGAAAGCTTTCGGGGCAGTTAATAAGGGGCAGAGCGTAGACTTCATCAAACGAGACCTTTCTAGCTTGACGTTTATGTTTTATGTGCCTCTAACCATTCGATGATCGCTGTCGGTTTTTACCCTAACCAAAGAAGGATTACGTTAATATTAATAACAAAGCCTTAATCATCATTACATTTTAGGTGCTTGCATCACCTGCTTTATTTCTACAATATTTTCTCATTAAGGTTATACCAGAAGCGGACTATTGTCTTGAATTATGATAAGACTAAATCTAGAATGCGTGTTAGTTAAATTGGTGTCGGTTAAGAGTTATGTATAGGTTCGTAACCAATTTACTATGTATATTTAACAGGGGCGTCCTGCAATATGTTTTTTTATAAGAATAAAAAGCAACAAAAATATTAAAAACCATTTTATAATATAATATTTAAAATTACACAAACCGTTAAATAAGAGAGTATAAGCAGTTAATACTAAATTTCGACAAAATTACTAGTAAGAAATCCCAAGTTTCTTATATTGTAGCAAATTTCTTATTGCAACGTAGTAATTACTTGTTCAGTGATGTTATTCCCTAAATTAATATTATTATCAGGTAAAAGACCAACAGTAGATAGTAAAATTAAAAAGTATCCCAATGAAAATTAAATCAAAACTACCAATAATTAAAATTAACTGTAAGGTAAGTTGTATGTGTATTAATTTACTTTATAATCGAATTAAATAAAGTTATAAATAGATAAAAATAGATTTCTGACTTATTGCTAAGATAGAAACAATTTTTACTCAAAGGCAACATTCACTTCACGTTTCATGTAGATATGAAATTAATCACATAAGAAATTGTCCGTATGGACATTCTCCAAAGCCGTAAACTTATTTGAAAAAAATTTAAACGTTCTTGAAAATACAGAGAGGGTAGTTGTATGTGTATTAATTTACTTTATAATCGAATTAAATAAAGTTATAAATAGATAAAAATAGATTTCTGACTTATTGCTAAGATAGAAACAATTTTTACTCAAAGGCAACATTCACTTCACGTTTCATGTAGATATGAAATTAATCACATAAGAAATTGTCCGTATGGACATTCTCCAAAGCCGTAAACTTATTTGAAAAAAATTTAAACGTTCTTGAAAATACAGAGAGGGTGCTGCCCCAACGGGGTATTCAAATTCGAATTTTGAATTTTGCATAGGAAGACGAGGGCCTTAAGTGTTAAAACTAGTTTTTATAACATTGAACCAAGTTCACGCAAGACAAGTAACCTGTACAATGCAATACAGTATTAAAATACATTTATTCTTACTCTTCAGGTGTGGTTAGAGAATTGATAGTGAGTGGTAGCGGCGAAGAGGACATGTCAGCGTTACTTTGTGGGATGCACGCGGCGCCGAACGACGCTCTGCGACTGAAGTTACACATACTGAAAGCGCTGTTAGCGTGTTTACGGGATTCACACCGAACTAGAACAATCTTTCGAAAGGTACTAGTCAATGAAAGGCATGGTTTTAAATTGTGTGAACCTTTAATAAGGGATAAATTTGAAATATATTTGTAGTCAAGTTCAAACTATTTTCTTCGATTTGTCCTGAAGCATTGGTAGGGTAAAAATTAATAAGGATGTATAAAAGAGCTTATTTTTGACCTATTTACAAAAATACATTTGTATTATCAGTTTTCAGTTACGGAGTTTATGTAGCTAACTAAGTAGAGGCAGACATATTTCTTTCTATTATATTTTTTTGTCATTGTAGTGCCTTTTCTAAATCGTTTGCCTTCTAACAAGAATGATTTTTTTCTTCTTATATCTCATAGGTGAGCGGCTTTGTATATGTGACAAGTGTACTAGTCTCGTTGGAAGGCAAGCTAAAGGGCGATGGGGTGGTTGACCGCGATATTCTTCAGTTGATCCACATAGTGTTCTATACCATCAGTACTGCCATGAGGTTTGAACCTGCAAACGCGAAGTTCTTTCATCATGAGGTAAGCTATTTTACATTAGCTAATAATTAGCATATCATTTAGCTTATTGTTTATAACACTGACTCCAACATTGCAGGTTTGCATGACAACCCTTTCTGATACAATAAGACTGTTAGGATGTTTTACTGAAGACTTAGAATTGCTAAACGATACAGAAAACGGTGATCTAGAATTGTATGAAGTATTCCATGAGATTTTCACAGGAAACATTCTAGAAATAACGTGAGTGTTTGACAATTTGATGGTTTTTGAAGTTTTTATTATGTTACAGCCCATTTTCATTTAATGCATTGTTTTATATATAAAAAAAAACTAATCAGTGGACAGGAAAAATGTTAGGATTTTACTGATATTTTCTATATTTTCCAGTTTTCCTGAAAAGGTTCCAGTAGTATTTGTCCACGCGTGTATTGTGTTACGGCTGCTTTACGATGTGGCTCTAGACTCGTTTGATAAGCCTACATTTTGTGGATCTCTGAATGTCAAATCGCCGATTTTGACGAGGCAAAGTTCTGCAATCAATGAGGTAACTATCAACACATGTTTTAGGATATATAAATAAAATAATACATCCCATGGTTTCGCCTAGTTTATATTCTACTCTATCTATTATGGTCAACGCATTTGAACTAAAGACTGATGACACAGCAGCAATCTCTCTAGCTCACTCGTACGCACCATTGCAAATGATGACACATATTACGAGAATATCACTATAGATCCACTTGACCCGAAACCACAGACCAATAATTTAAAGTGGCGCCGTAATAAAACCGGACTGCCCGGTCAGTCGGCCTGAGCTTAAAATGTTACATGCAATAATAATGCAATGCAAACGGTTGCAGGAAGCAGCTGGGTGCATGCCCCTTTTAACCGGCCTATCTGGAAGTCACTGATGGAGGCCAATCTTCTGCAGCGGACGTCATATTGCTAAAATTATGAAATGCAATATCCATAAAATGTATAATCTGAAAATGTTCCAACATATCTTATTACAGTCAAAGCCAGCTGGTCGCACGGCCCCGCTTAACCTATCCTCTGGTGGGTCGACCGGGGAAGCGTGGGTGATCCACTCCGGCGTGGTGATCGTGCTGGCCAAGCTTCTTCCTGCCTTGCCGCGCCCGCCGGAACATGAGGCGTACGGGAGGGCGATACGAGACTACCTAGCGCATGTTCTAAAGAGTCTAGTGAGAAGGTAAGCAATGGTGGTTATCACCTACTGATTGGATGAAGAGACACGAGGGGTCCCTCGTTTGGCATTTTTCCCTACTTTGGCGTAGTGATCGTGCAAGTCAAGCTTTTTCCCGCCTTGCCGCGCCCGCCGGAATTGGAGGCGTACGCGAGTGCGATTCGAGACTACCTAGCGCATGTTCTTAAGAATCTTATCAGAAATTAAGGAATCGTGGTTTGTCCCCTAGTAGTTGCAGGAAGAGACACGCGTGTACAACTTGAGCGTAGTGATCGTGCTAGCCAAACTTAAAGATTGATGACCTAGCGTTTGTCCACTCTTACGGAAAGTAATACTAATGATCCTCTAGAGGTGTGATATGGTCACTTAACCAAGCATACTTAACCAAGAATTCCCAACAACAATGAAATTTTGTAAAAAAAAAATCTTTAGTTAAATCTGGTGAGAAAAGTGACCCCTCCAATTTTCGACTAATATCTATCTTACCAGTTCTTAGTAAAATATTTGAAAAAAATATGTTCAATCAATTATTATCTCATTTTTTTCTAAATAAATTACTACATAATAAACAATATGGTTTCACGAAAGTTAAAAGCACAACCGATGCTGGAGTTGCACTCTTGAAACATATATTTGATGCTTGGGAGAGTAAGCAAGACGCTTTAGGTGTCTTTTGTGATCTTTCAAAAGCTTTTGATTGTGTAGTAGATCATCAAACTTTACTTAAAAAACTGAGACATTATGGTGTATCACAGAAGTCTTTAGATTTAATAAATTCATATCTCACAGGTAGAACGCAAAAAGTATGTATAAATAGAGCTGAGTCTTCCGGATCACCTCTAACTATGGGTGTACCGCAGGGATCGATATTAGGAACGCTGTTGTTTCTTATATATATAAATGACCTTCCTTACTTTACAAAAGATCTATGTGAGATGGTATTGTTTGCAGATGATACATCAATAATTTTCAAAATCAAAAGGGGCCAAGAATCTTTTGATGATGTCAATTATGCCCTCTCTCAAGTATTGCATTGGTTTACTACCAACAATCTTTTGCTCAATGCAAACAAAACTAAATGCATCAATGCCTAATGTGAGACAGGTCTCAACGCATATTATTGTAAAAGATGAACAACTAGATACGACTAATTCCTCAACGTTCTTAAGAATAACTTTAGATTCCCGTTTGCAGTGGGGTGTTTATAGGCCAGTTACTGTAAGTAGGATAGACAGATTTAAGGAGAATATTAATAATGGTGTAGATTTACTAAGGCCTAATAATGGACATAGTGTTGATAAATTATATGAAGATCTTTTTGGCTTAATCAGAAACGAATTTGATCAGATTTTTACTCAAAAGCAATTAAAAACAAATAAGCTGAACTGTAAGTTTAATGACTGGGCAACACCTGGTATTTACAAAAGTAGAAATACTTTATATGATTTGTATGCTGCAAAAGCAAATTCTCAGAACCCACTAGTCATAGAACATGTCAAAAAGTACTCAAAAATATTCAAAATTGTATGTGCCAAAGCCAAGTCCAACCACCTTCGCAGCTTGATTTCAGGTTCTACTAATAAAGTAAGGGCCACATGGAATATTATAAATAAAGAAACATGTAAGCAAAAGTCAAGGGATCACACTTACTCTCTCAAAATTAGGGATAGGCAAATCAGCTCAGACATAGAAGTTGCAAATACTTTTGAGACATTCTTCTCAAACATAGCTACTTCTACAACTAAAGATCTTGCTTCGTCTGCTGAACTAGCTGAATCTCTTCTAAAATCATGTGTTGACGAATGCAAGTCCCCATTAAATTTTAGATATATAAATCCCGATGGAATAATAAAAGCATTTAGAGAATTAAAACTGAAAAGCACAGAAGACCTATGGGGAATCTCTGTTAATATCATTAGTACAATTATAAATACTATAGCCCCAAATCTTACAATCATTTTTAACAAATGTATTGATGATAGAGAATTCCCAACTACAATGAAATTTAGTAAAATAATTCCTTTATTTAAATCTGGTGAGAAAAGTGACCCCTCCAATTTTCGACCAATATCTATCTTACCAGTTCTTAGTAAAATATTTGAAAAAATTATGTTCAATCAACTATTATCTCATTTTTTTCTGAATAAATTACTACATAATAAACAATATGGTTTCACGAAAGGTAGAAGCACAACCGATGCTGGAGTTGCACTCTTGAAACATATATTTGATGCTTGGGAGAGTAAGCAAGACGCTTTAGGTGTCTTTTGTGATCTTTCAAAAGCTTTTGATTGTGTAGATCATCAAACTTTACTTAAAAAACTGAGACATTATGGTGTATCAAAGAAGTCTTTAGATTTACTAAATTCATATCTCACAGGTAGAACGCAAAAAGTATGTATAAATAGAGCTGAGTCTTCCGGATCACCTCTAACTATGGGTGTACCGCAGGGATCGATATTAGGACCGCTGTTGTTTCTTATATGTATAAATGACCTTCCTTACTTTACAAAAGATCTATGTGAGATGGTATTGTTTGCAGATGATACATCAATAATTTTCAAAATCAAAAGTGGCCAAGAATCTTTCGATGATGTCAATTATGCCCTCTCGCAAGTATTGCATTGGTTTACTACCAACAATCTTTTGCTCAATGCGAACAAAACTAAATGCATTAAATTTACAATGCCTAATGTGAGACAGGTCTCAACGCATATTATTGTAAAAGATGAACAACTAGATACGACTAATTCCTCAACGTTCTTAGGAATAACTTTAGATTCCCGTTTGCAGGGGGGTGCTCATATTGAGGCTTTATCGGGAAGACTTAGTTCAGCTGCTTATGCCGTGAGAAAGATAAGACAACTGACTGATGTTGAAACGGCAAGATTAGTGTATTTTAGTTATTTTCACAGTTTAATGTCATACGGCATACTGTTATGGGGCTCAGCTGCAGATATTGAAACCATATTTGTCCTGCAAAAGAGAGCTGTTCGGGCTATTTACAATCTTAGACCCCGAGATTCGCTAAGAGAACTATTTAAAGAAATTAACGTACTTACAGTCAGTAGTAGTCAGTAGCTTCACAATATATTTTTGAAAATATTATGTATGTTCGCAAAAATCTGCACTTGTTTACTAAGAAAAATGACATACATAAGTATAATACCAGGCATAAAGATAAACTTGCCGTTCCAATGTTTAGATTGCACAAGGTAGGAAGTTCTTTCATGGGCAATTGTATTCGTTTTTTTAATAAATTACCACAATCCATTGTTGAAATGCCTGTATATGAATTCAAATTGCATGTTAAAAGGACTCTAATGAAAAAGGGCTATTACACCGTTAGTGATTATATAAATGATAAAAATGTGTGGATTTAAAACTGCTTAGCTCACAACAAATCTTGTAAAATATTTATTTATTTTTAAAAGAGGCTGACAATAGTGACCGAGTTTCTTGTGCTGCTTCTTCTCGGCACTAGCCCACAATAGTCCCGAAGCAGTGGTAGGGGAAAAAAATTGGGACATGTAAAAGTGCCTTTTATGGCCAATTTACAGAAATAAATGATTTTGATTTTTGATTTCATAGGTACCTACTAATTCCAGCTATAACTTTTCTGTTCTAACATATCAAGGTTTTTTTTCGAAACATGTCGTACAAGTTCTGCTCCTAGAATCGCATACATATTACATACGCAATTCACTACCGATGTTAACTTATTCCTAAAACATAATTTATGTCCATTCGTATTTTTACCCGACTGCCAAACGAGGGTTATGTTTTTCGAGCGTATGTATGTATGTATGTCTATTTCTTTGGCACGCCCTACAGCCTAAACTGTTTAACGGATATAAAAGTATAATATATCAATAGATTCGACTCAATTGTGGGAGTGACAAGTGGTATGTTATTTCCCGAAATTCTCGCGGGAATAGAACTTACGCGGGAAAAACGGATCTGCAATACTGATAAACCAATTTTAAAACTTTCTTTTATTAACTAAGGGTCACATATTTTCAGTGCTAATAGTATTAAATACTTTATTTTCCAAAATTACTACGGGAACAGGCAAAAAAATTCACCGAAAAAATAGGAAGGAAAAATCATTTAATGGATTTCAACATATGATATATCATTAGATTCGTCTCAGTTGTGGGAGTGACATAGGCTATGTTATTATCCGGAATTCCTATTGGTACATGAATTAAACGGGAAAAACCGATTTCAGATACAACTTACTTGAGTTTAAACCTTTTTTTTCAATGAAGAGTTACAAATAAGGCTTTATAGTTAATTGAAAAGTAGTAGTAGAACACTACAAACTAAAAAGTCAAAAATATAAAATTAATAATTAATTGAAAAAAACAAAAAACCCGACTGCGTAAAAAGTGAACTTAAAAGATGAAAACAAGATTTAAAGAATCAATTTGCAGCTTGGTTTGCACTGCGTTAGTACCTAATTAAGTAATTTAAATCCGTGTAGAAAAAGTCGAATCAAGTAACATAGATTTGATGCCGCAGACTGCAAATTGATTCTTTAAATCTTGTTTTCATCTTTTAACTTCACTTTTTACGCAGTCGGGTTTTTTCATTTTTTAAATTAATTAATTTTATTAAATTCGTGTTAAATTTCGGCGACTAACAGCAGAATTGTACCTGTATTAGGTAATACAGGTACAATTCTGCTGTTAGACAAACATTATATTCTGCAAATAAAATGTTTGATTAATTTCTTGCAACTCATTACTCTCTTTTAGCGAACGCAATCAACAAGTGATGTGCGGCGCTGGGCTGGCGGGTGTGGTACTGCGCGTGTGCGGCGCGGCCCTGCGCGCCGAAAAGCATCCGCTACACGCGCCCGCCATGTACATGTTGGAACGTCTCGCAGCTCACGCTCTACGGCCTCTTGAACTCAGGTAAATCATATGATTTAGTATACTAACGCTCTAGTGTTTTGTTTAGAATTCTTGTCACAGATCCTCCTTTTTGTCAGTCCACAAGGTAAGTCAACAAACGACGCAGTACATGAGTTAGTGAATACCATTGTTACTTGTCAGAATCGCAAACCTTAAGTGGCAGTGGGCGGGGCACATTGCTCGCAGGACTGATGGCCGTTGGGGCAGGAAGGTACTTTAATGGTGGCCGCGGGCCGGAAGGCGTAGTGTTGGTAGGCCCCCCACAAGGTGGACCGACGATCTGGTGAAGGTCGCGGGAAGCCGCTGGATGCGGGTGGCATACGACCGATCTTTGTGGAAATCCTTGGGGGAGGCCTATGTCCAGCAGTGGACGTCTTTCGGCTGATGGATGGATGGTTTGTTACTGCATTGCATAGCAAGAGAAAATGCGTGACAATATTCCTAGATCTCGCTAAGGCATTTGACACAGTCTCTGTTCCTAACTTACTGCTTAACTGAAAAAAAAAATGATTAAGAGGCCTTCTCCTAAATCTGTTCCAAGATTATCTCACAAACAGAAAACAGCTAGTTAAAATAGGTCAGTATGTGAGCGGTGTGCTTCCAGTAAAATTTGGAGTACCACAGGGTAGCATACTTGGGTCAACCCTATTTTTGGTTTACATCAATGACTTAACACGTTCTATGACAAGAAAAAAAAGCATTGTCCCATTCAGGCCGCGTCTGTCAGTGATGGTTGACATCTAAACTTTCCGTTCGGGCTGCGTCAGTCAGTGATGACCGCGTTTTACGAAGGTTTTCGTTTCATTCTTACAGGCCGTTGGGCAGTGCTATCAAAATAAATCTCATATTCATTGACCCGCGTGGCCCTCTAGTTGTTCCATATAAAAATGGTTTATGAAAAAAATAAGAACTTAGAAAGAAAAACTAACAAAAATTATTAAGTTTATTGAAGGCACAATAAAAAAATTGAATCGAATTTCTAAAAATTGAACCCAATCAAAAGGAAATCTTAACAATAATATTTTCTTAGCCATTTTAGTAGCTAACAACAATACAACAAATACTGCCCGACACCGCGACCCGCGCGGCCCCCTGTAACGGAAAGTCGATTTTTCCTCTCTATAGGCCGCGTCGGTCAAGGCTGCCCGACGCTAATTATTTCCATGAATAATGGCTCAAATTGACTTTTGTTAAAAACAACATACATTTGAACATTAGAAAAAAGCATATGAGCAAAAAATCTTTTGACTAATTTTGAACAGAACTGTAATTTTTGCTAGGCCTAAAGGGAAAGTTCGCTATCGGTCAGCACTGACCGCGTCGGCAGAGAACGTTATAATAATGGTAAAATTTACACATTTGCGGATGACACTGCCCTTTTATTCCATGGTAAAACTAACTTGAACTAAATAAAACCTGTGAAAAATACTATCCTTATAAGGTAATTCGCGGAGTGGGCCCGGTGACCTGTAACACAGATTCTTATAAAATCTACAATAGAAACCAGCTCTCTCCTGAAAGCTGAATAGTCCATTTTGTGATTTTTATTGGGTAACTTAAAATCGATAATTGATCGGTTGTGAGAGCAATAAACGTTTGATTTATTTATTATTTTATTTTTATGTCGGGATAACGGGGAACGAAGAAGACTGATTTAAATAAAGATTTTGACTTCCGATTGTCTACAAGTTCAGATTGTTAATCAGGTTTTTATATTTACAGAGAATTTCTGCGCATGGGCAATCCTTTGAACTGTATATCACCAGAACCAGGTCAGGTTTGTAAACCTGGCGGCCCTGTCCCTCTCACAAGGATCAAGACATTAGTGTCAATGACGACACCTAGAGACTACAGGTAAAAATGTGTTCTGCTCTTTATTTTTGTATTAGTTAACTCTTTTACTTAATTTGATGACCCTTCCAGATCCCAAAACTCATGTACGTTGCCTCCGTTCGTCGAGTTTGATATGTCTGCTGAAGGATTTGGCTGTCTATACCTGCCGAGTATAGCGCCGCAGTCCGCCAATCTGAACGCTCTAGGCACGCAAGATAACGCTACTCTCGGAGGCATTGGGTCAGGTATGGAAAATGTATTTTATGTTTATTTACATTAACGCCTGTATTTTCAGAAGTTTGTTGTATTAAAGTCCCATAATCTCCAGTTCTCCATTGCTTGCTTTATGGATATTGCGGATACAATCTACTTAATCTATGAGAAAATAAGTAAGTGCAACTTATGAATAAAACCGGTGATGATAAACTGTGTTACGCGCCATTTTTTTTTAAAGTATCGCCAAAATTGAAATTGATATAAGCAATGATATGAAGACATTACGCGTGGTTGTCTATTTAGTCTGCGCGTTTTTTTTCTGGAATACAGCCAGTTACTTGTTCTTACAATGTTCGTAATCGACTTCTTTAGTGATTAGAACATTTCCTCACAACATTCACATTTAAATTGAAAGCACTTTACCCCGCCTTTCTCAGCCTTATTCAATGGCGAACTCTTCGGCAGTATTAATAAGCTTGCTTTAGTATTTCTAGTTTTTGTTTTTCTGGTCCCCCTGACATCTTAGGTCGGTGGACCCCCACGGGACCGGGGTCCGGGGGGGACCACAGGTGTAGAAAATCTGACTTTAACTAACCAATTCTTCATAAATAGATCTAATAGCATAAAATCAATGTCACCTCTGCAGGCGACAGGGTATTCCCCCCTCAGACCGGCCTCACTTACTCCACGTGGGTGTGCGTGGAGAAGTACTCCGATCCGCGCTCGGATCCGCACTGCGTACGACTGCTGACACTCGTGAGGAATATTAACAACAGCCGTGATGAGCATCTCGTGTGCCTCACCGTCGTGCTGTCCGCGAGGGACAAGGCCATCATCGTGTCTACGCAGGAGACACTGGTGCCGCACAGTAAGTTTATACTACATCTATACAAATTGTGCATGTTTCTGGAAACATTTACTGTAACTTCTTTGTATGGTGTGCAACAAAAAGTTTTCTATCTATCTTAAAAACGAAACCTTTGATTCAAAGTGGCATTTAAATCAAAGTAAAAAATATCTGCAGATACATAACAACTTTAACCCTATGACACTGTACATACACAAGTGCTGCGCGGGCGTGACGCTGCCGTGCTTCAGAGTTCGAATGCGTTGCGGCTCCTTTTGTATTTATTTAAAAATGCATAAAAGCGATGTGTTACCTTGCTTACGCCTATTCAGCGCCGCGTCGCTTCTAAACATTTTGTATGATATACAAAAGAAGAGGCGTCGCGCCCGTGCCATGCCTGTGCCACGCCCGCGCCCAACGCCTCTTGCTTGTGCCCTGCGCCTACTGTGGCATTTTAGTAGCAAATATTTCAAAGCCCTTCTCTACCATGCCCAGTGCGATTTGGTGGTGGGCTTATAACATTTAGTCTTATTGCTTAGATAAATCTTACGTAGCGTTATTCCCTTGTGCTGATTTATCAGACGTCGGGGAGTGGGAGCCCGAGGGCTCGGGCGAGTGCGGCGCGCGCGTGTGGTGCCCCGACCTGCAGCACGAGGGCCAGTGGCACCATCTAGCGCTGGTCCTCAACCGGGCTGTGCTGAAGAACTCTTCCTTCTCCTTGTATTTGGATGGTGAGTGCTATAATTACAGGTAAGACTTAAACGCAAGTAGACTTATGAAATATGTCAGAAAACTTGGAACACTTCATTCGTAGACAGGGATATTTCATTATTTATTCTGTGACTTTACTGCTAAATTGTTATAGGCGTCTTTCAGACGTCCAGACTCTTGGCTATAGCAATATGGCATCTCTTTACCCTATAGTGCACCAATATCTTTAAAACATGTTAGGATAAAATTCCTGACAACTCTCGTACGTAATCTTACTAAAACAGAACAGTCACAGATAAAAAACTGGCGGATTTCTAGTGGAACAAAATTAATGAAATCTCTGCTCTGTAGTCTGTGCACCAAAAAATGATATTAAACGGTTGTTCTAAGAACCCATTCTCACGAATCCCAGGTCACCACATGCACTCGGGCAAGCTACATTACGTCAGCGCCAACCCTGGCGGTGGGGCGGCAACGCTTTCGGGGGCGTCTAGTGTGTACTGCGTAATCGGTACCCCTCCACAGTGGCGACGATACTCTCGCCTGGTGTGGAGGCAAGGACCGGCGTTATTATTGGAAGACGTGAGTTTAATATTGTTTCACTATAGTCGTTTCTGTATTTGGTGTTCAAGGTACGAGGTGTTTCGACTCGACTTCTTGTTAAAGACATCAGTCAATTACGAAGTTCCGATTTTTTTGGAATTAGAACATACATTTCCTTCCAGGTACTGCCAGCGCAAACCGTATCCGTTATCTATCAACTCGGCCCTCACTATGTAGGCACACTCCAAGCCCCTCAGGTACCAGGCCAAAACCAGGAACCTTTTGCGCCTCTAGTCGCCGAAGAGAAAGTCGTCTTCGGCATCAACGCCCGCGCGATGTCGCAACTCACTCTCGCGAAGATCCGCAAAGTGTACAGCAAGAACGACAACAAAGCGATAGCGAAACAACTGGGCATGTCGTCGCACGAGAACGCTACACCTATTCGGATACTGCACAATTCTGCTGGGCATCTGATGGGGCCAGCGAGATGCTTGGGAGGAACTGTTGTCGGATATTTAGGGGTTAGAGTGTTTTGCTCTAAGCCGGCTGCGATTATGGTGAGATATTTACAAATACTTTGATAAGCTGACATACAACCGACTCGCGTTGGTGTAACTCGTTTAAAAAATACATCTAAAGTCGAGCCTTTTGTAAAGTATCGTTTTGTTCTTAGCCCAAAGTGTCTGTTTTCTGCTGGTTTCGGACCAGATACTGTCGAGGATACCTGTTCTATAATGTTTAGTCTTCTAAGTATTATGTGCTTGGTACCTTACACAGTTTTTGTCTCCAGATTGACACTGTTGGAGGATGCTCAGTATTATTGGGTCTGATAGCCATGGCGCAAGACGTAGAGTGCCTGTACGCTGGTGTTAAAGCCTTAGTGTGTATCGTTCGCTCAAATAAAGCAGCACAAGCTGAAATGGACCGCCGGAGAGGATACCAGACACTTGCCATGCTTCTGAAAAGGAAGAAGCAACTGCTCAATTCACATATACTCCACCTAATATTTGGCTTGGTGGGGACTGTTGATAGTCAAAAGGAAACGTCATCAATACCTAATTTAACTGCATTTCAGGTAATCAAATATTTACGACTACGACAATGCTGGTGATGGGTTTATTATTATTATTTTTTATATGAAAGATTTTTTTGTGTGACAACTTTGACGTAGTTAGCCAAAAATTTACTAAATTACTGTGTAGGCTGTTTTATTGCAGGATTTGATATGCGAGTTAGATGTTTGGCTCGGGGCGCCTGGAGGCCTTATAAAGTCATTGCTAGAACATTTGCTTGAGCTGGCAACAGAAACAGCGCACAGAACGCACAACCTACGCACAATGAGAGAACTTCAGTTGGTCTCCAAACTTTTATACATAATAAACGATGTCAAAGTCATCAGCACAAAGAATGTACTCATACAGTTGTTGGCAGCGTTGTTGGGTGGGCAACCGCGACCAAGCGATTTGCTGTGCCTAGGTCAATTCATGGCGTTTACACTTCCATTACCCACGCAGACAGAAAAGGGAATGAATCTCAGGGAAAGTGACTCGGAGAAAGAGTGTGAAGGAGAACAAATTATTCTACGAAATAAGTGTTTCAATGTAATACACGGCCTTTTGTTCACCGCCCGAAATTTGGTGAACACGATAGTGTGTGAAGAAATATCGCGAGTATTGGGTATGGATTGGTTGCTCAGTTTTATGCAAGAAAATGTTCACCATACAACAGTATTATGGGCGTTGCGGATTATCGTGATATTATGCTCGGGACAAGGGCAACAATCGGCTATAATGCAAAGGTAAAAAAAAATGAAATAAGAGCGATATTAATATGACCGTTATTAACTTCTATCGTCTAAACAACAATTTTACTGTTTATATAATTATTTGTCAAGGTTCCGCGAAGGTGTCGGTAATGGTGGATGGTTGCGGCACACCGAAGTGTTGGCTGCGCCGCAACAGACTGGTGTAATGTTGCCAGCCACCGTACACTCCCATACACATCTTCACACCCCATTGCTCCATACTTCTGGATTCACTTTGATGTCCTGGTGCGTATTTTTACTTTATATGTTACTAGCTGTTGCCTGCGACTTCGCTCGTGTGATCTTTAGTTTATTCAATGTATCTCACAGGACTATTATTCAGAGATAAAAAGTATCTTATATGTTAATCCAGATCATATTCTATATGAATGCAAAATTTCATCAAAATCCGTTCAGTAGTTTTGCGTGAAAGAGTAACAAACATCCATCCATACTTACAAACTTTCGCATTTATAATATAAGTAGGATTAATGCTTGGTTAGGTTTATACTGTACGTAAATGCTGGGGATTTTTAACCTGATTTAACAAAAACGATTTTTTTTTGACCCACATAAATATCGAAGGCTCCGCTTAAGAACCCCCCGTTAACGAATTTACAACCGGTACATCACGCAACACTAATTCCTATAGTGTCAGGTGTCAGGTCGCCTGGTTTTCCGGTCAATATTTTTTTATTCTGCATCTGATGGAAAGATGCGTTCTTTTCATTTATAATGTAGAGTGTTTTTTCTCCCAGGTTGATTCTATCCCACCTTCACATACCGGAGCTGTACTACCTTCTCTTCGGCCTGACCCTCGGCCAGCCTATGCGTAACGTAGGGTCGGATAAGGTGGTGTCAGTGGAGCGAGTGTGGGGCGCGGCATGGGGCGCGGCCGCCCCTTCGCGCCAGTCGTCCGCTGCGGTGGCCGCGAGGATCACTCTGTGTCCTGAAGCCGTGGTCATCCTGCTGGGGGCTGTACGGGCGTTGATACATGCCGAACAAGGATCGTTGCCGGAGTGGCTGTGGGACCATCCTGTTACGATTGTACAGGTATAATTTGTAAATAGCTGCCTGTAAAAGTTAAAGTTTATTCAGAAAGACATTCAAAAACAGTTTTTTTCCCGTTTTTATCTAAAAGCGTAGTTACATCTCCTTAAATACAGGTATCTAAGCTATCTGACGAGTCTGTTTTTTAGGGTCAGTGTTATAATGGCTTGCCAGATTCTGTTGTTCACCCAGCCTCAATAGATTTATGAATTCGTCTTTTTAAGGTGCTGTTCTCCTTGTACAATACATTACCCGATTTCGTGTCAATTATGATGACGGCGGAGGTACTCACCGCACTGGCGTCAACGCTTTTTCCACCAAACACAACGGATGATATTCATATGCGTAAGTATAACCGTAACATAATCAGTGCACTGCTGCACAAAGGCCTTTCCCAGTGCACTAGACCTTGCCCGATTCTGGACTATTCATTTTATTTTTTTTAGCTGTGCGTATGTCACCCATCTATCCTGTTGGAAGACGTCGTGCACGTCTTAAAACGATTTCGTTAGTATATCGTATTATTTGTCTTATTGAACAAGATGAATGACAGTCAAACACAAAGTTAGATTTATAACAACCCCACAAGTTATCCAATTTCCACGGCTGAGGAAAGATTAGTTTTATTTGAGAAATATTTATTTGTAGTTTTGATGATTGATGAGATGTTGACAATTTCGCAATTTTTACATCTTTTCTC
Source organism: Anania fuscalis (assembly GCA_950371115.1). Taxonomy (NCBI): domain Eukaryota; kingdom Metazoa; phylum Arthropoda; class Insecta; order Lepidoptera; family Crambidae; genus Anania; species Anania fuscalis. The sequence goes on along the minus strand of OX493331.1, from coordinate 9,435,617 downwards.
TCGCCCACATTCTAAAAGGAACGAGTGAGAAATAAATAAAATTTAATATTTGGGCGGAATCTTTTAACTGTCGTAAGAAAACTGTCCATTCTTTATACATTTTTACATCTTGCAGCAATATGCGAAAGCGGTGAAAGCTCAGGAGCTTCTACGCCCGGATCTGAGAAAGAAATAGTGATCGTCAACAACTCGGCATCTCTGACGCAACACCCCGCGCGGCAAGGCGTCATGGACTTCCTGCGCGTCATCGTTTTAGACTCCTTACCGCTTAACGTCACGGGAAAGGCTGCCCCGGTAAGTTGTATAAACGTATTAAGATTTTAATAATGAAATATACCATGGATTTAGCAGCAGGTTAGTTACATACTTGGATTTTGGTTTAGTTTAACAAAATGTTAATGAATATTTTTCAGTGATTCTGTCACGTATGTAGTTTGTAGCATTTGTGTTTATTGTGTGAAATTTTAATTAAAGCTTAATGAACGTTAAAAGATAGTCTGTTAGTACTCGTAGACTTGTATGTATTGCAGTTGTAACATCGTGTGCTACAATAAAAAATCTGTTTACGGTGAACGCAAGTATTATGTTTAATTGTAGAAAGATTGTAATTTTACCATTTGCTAAGACTAATTTGATATTTCCTTGATTATCATTATTTTAAAAGATTTTGTCTTTCGTATTTTTATAAATTCAAGCCAGAAATCAGACATGTCAGGGCAGGTAGTGCTTGTCTGAAAGTAGAAATCGTCCAATATTCATTTTCACTCATAGAAATTGTAGAATTTGATAGCTGTAATGTCAGATTACTGACTTATATTTTAAGTACTTGTACGCACTGCGCGCTGCTAGCTGTGTTGCTGGCAGTCGCGCTTTAGATAAAGTGTATGTGAAACTTAGCGGTTAGCCGCGTCGCAGTACGAATAGAAATCAGTTTTTTTACTTTACAACCGCGCAGCTGCAACTAGCTGTTCTGTGCGTGTACCTTACATCGAACAACAAAGCCAAAATATTCCTCTAAGCTTTGTCCCTTTTTAGACGGGGTACGATTGACCACAACTTTAGATGCGGCAAATGGTCATAATTAGAGGAGCAGAAAGAAACTTTATATAAAGATTTCGTGTTGGGGCGCTTACAGCAAATAGGCCTTTTAAAAATAATACAATGAATACGCAACTAACCTACTGACAACGGGCCTGAAGTACTGCCCTTGGTTCTAGGGCGCCGCCCCCGCCGCATGCTCGGACTCAGTGCCGCCGTCTATGTTTTGTTCGCCCTGTAGCCCCTGCTCGGCTCCGCTACGATCATTCTTTTATTGCGTAAATATGGGCATATTTTGTTTTTTACTTACTTTCTACTAACCTCGGTAACAACTGATTTCTCTATCGTTCAACTCTTTTTTTTTGCATCCTACTTAACCTCACTGCAACTAGAGGAGACAATTCACTTGATAAAATTATATGTATAATTTTATTAACAATACATTTGATGGCCTGTGGGCCAATGATAATATTACAGAATCGATACTTGCTTGCGACTGTAATTTTTTACCAACTTCAAAAAAGTTATTTTTGGATTCGTGGTGCGACCCAAAGCATTCAAACACTCCTCGGCTGGCACCTACTTCTAATTTGACTTATAAGTGTGTGTTTCAAAACGTTAACTTTATGTCAGTTTTTTAGTCAAATAAATAATTGCTTTTTGTGTGGACAGTCTACAACTAGACTGAAAAAGAATCCGATAGCGGCCTTGTACAAATGCGCATACAAAAGTATCTGTATGGATATTCGTAAACTCATGGTTGGTTCATATAATAAGGAACGTAAAAGAAATCAGGGGCTCTCGTCACTCTGTTAATAATTTTTTATATTCGCAATTTCTGTTAAACGGAGAACATTCTTTGTGCTTGAGCTTTAATAGCGACTTACGCCTTCTTATTATTTCTTATATGTATTTATTAATTTATGGGCATATAGCATGCTTGCGTAAAAGGTATCTGCAATGATTATTGTACTGTTTATTCAAAAATAAACATTACCTTCCATACTATAAGTAATAAAAAACCAAAGTGCTTAGAAAAGAGGTAAATTAACTGTTTAATACAATATTGTAGCAGTAAATGCTAAAAGTTCTACAGGATTTGGTGAATGATGGAGAAAATAAAAACAAATTAATTATAATCGCTATTCGTAAACCCTATTTATTTAGTACATAATTTAAAAATGTTCTATTACTTCACTAATTTACATCTATACAGCACGACTCTTAGATGATTTTGACCTTACAGACATATTGATCATATCACTTGTTTTGTAGGTGATTGACTTGGTGTTAGATGCTTCGCCACCAAACTCTACTAGTCAACAGCAGATAGAATACCAGACGGAAGTATTGACGACTCTAATGGAAAATCTGCTAAATACAGAGTTATTTGGTACTGAGTCAAATATATCGAATGTTTGCTACTTGGCGGCAAGATTAGTCGACAAGTTGTGGCAAGGGCAGCTGTCTAGAGATCCTCATGAGGTTAGTCAAGTTGGTTTCTTATTCGTAAAATCTGCTGAGCCTGCTTACATTGAAGCACTGTAAGAATATTGTGGATTGTACTCCCAAATTCAACTCAATAATAAACTATACTATTGTGATGCGTGGCGATTATGGCAAAATCCTCCTTTTGGAGAGGCCTGTGTCCAGCAGTGGACTGATATAGGCTGGTGATAATGATGATGATTGTGATCCCCAATATTGTGATCGAATACATTTTATTTTTCAGGTATTTGATTTCATAGTGAAACTGGTTACTCAAGCAAAGAAAAAGTCATCTGTGATATCATTAGAAGGTTTACACCATTGTTTGAACAGAACAATCTTATTCTTATTGTCGCGGTCTACTGACTCAATTGCAGACCAAATGTCGGTGCTTGAAGCACTACATAAGCTGACTACTAATAGGTAAGCTGATTCTTTTAGTGGTAGTAGTTACAAAGTAATTTATATGAGCTGATATTATTATATATTTTTTAGGTTATTGATATTCGGAGCGGGAAATCACGAACTTGAGTTTATCGGGTGCCTTACATACTGCCTTCTGCAGCTGAGTTCTAATATGAAAATAGCACTGGAGTCGCACATGCGCACAACGTGGCATGTAAACCCAAGCGGCGATCTTGAGTCTCGAGACGACAAACTAACAACTCATCAAGGTACAAATAACCGAATTGAGTGTAAAGATATCTCATCTAGATTTTTTCTGTTTAATGTAATTTTGCTTTACCATAGTTTTACAATGCCACATTAAAGTGAAGCCTTCATATAGCAAAAAGTCAGGGGGTGCGTCCGGTGCGCCGTAAACACGAATTTATGGCGCTCTATGGTGCAAACTACGAAATATAACAAGCCATGCCTTCACAGAGCGCCATACATTTCGTCTTTTAAAGCGTCACTTAACATGGTGTTGTCGTTGAGTTTGTAAAAAGCAAAAGTACTAAACGTAAAGTGAAACAGGTCGTAACCTAATGGCTGGGGCTGCCCGTCGCGTGTGGGAAGAGTTGTACGCGTGCAAGAAGCCCGCCATCGAAGAGGTGTTCAAGGTGACGCTCGTGCTGCCCGTGGGGAACGCGCGCGCGCCCGACCTGGGCTCTGTACGGGAGCAGCTGCACGAGAGCTCGCACAAGCTGTGGATCAACTACATCGACACTGAGAGGAAGGTTCGTCTAGCCAGAATGAACAAAAGACGAGAGATAATATAACACTTAAAAATGAAACCGCGAAAACTAATCTAAAGACTGAACGTAGAACTGTCGGCCTATGGGGCAGAAAGGTTCTAGAATGGAGGCCATGACGTAGGACGTCCACCTAAACCTCATTAGAAAGACTCGAGAGCGTTAGTATTGCAAAAATATAAAGTTATCTTTGCATAGTCGTGATTGGTTGACGAAAACAAACGCGACGCGACGCGAACAAACACAAAAGTTGCTTGAGTATTAGTTGCTAGTAAAAGTTGCTAGATAGGGTATCTATTGATGCATTTTTTATGGAATACGAATTCTGAGTATTGAATCGGGATACACTATTGATGTGACAGCACGATCTTATGCGGGGGCGAGATATGTGTTTAATTAAGTAGTTTAGGGTGCTACCGTCATAGTAGAATCAGAAAAGTACGCCAACTCGAGCCCCGAGCGAGCGATAATTACCTAAACATGTAGGTCTGTCGCTTATGAAAAAATACCAAACCCTTCTCCATAATTTATTGATGTTTAAGTAGTCGCTTTTTCTCGTTTACCTAATTGAAATGTCGTTTGCAGCTATAATCAGAATGTAAATATATAATGAGATATCGATTTTTAAAAATTGACAGATTTTCGTTACGTTTTTGTACGTAGCCGCGTGAGGTACCTACAGACCTACATGTTAGCGATGTTAAATAACTAACGATGATTCATTAAATAAATCTGTTAAAAATAAATTAACTACAAATCGGTATCTGGTCAACGAAACCCGCATCAGATATTTCCTAAACATTTTCGACAAATAAGTTTTAGCTAGAAACAAATTTATGAATGTACCTACGATGATAAATGTAAGTAGATTAGATTACTCACCGTTCTGGTTCGCTAGGTAATGTAAAGAAAGACAATTCCGGATTTGACCAACTGCTATTGAGACATCCATAAACACTGCAATATTTTCTACTCGAATTGTTTGCCATCTTCACGAACCTACAAATTATTACCTCGTGACCGCGCGCGCGGGTATTACGTACGGCGTAGCAGCCACGACTGGCGCACCGTTATCACCGATAAATTTTGTCAGTGTGTGCGTGCGACGGCGCATACGCACGGGCACGCTTATAAACAAACTGGGCTCGGTGCGCATGTATGCAGTCGACCTACTTTTCTGATTCTACTATGCTACCGTGACATAAAAAGGTACTTGTTTTAGCAAGATTTTGCTTTCACAGGCTGTGTATCGAGTTCCGTGGGAGCTACATAATCAAATTCAATCGAAAATCCAGAAAGTCACTGGTGGCTTGACTCGTTTAGCCTCGAGAACTAAGGTCAAGAAGGAAGACTCGGCAAAACAGCGCCCGCATTTGCCTCGTGACCACGCTCGTGCTTATATTCAGGATCATGTCCAGTTGGTCAGGTATGTGGATACCATAAAATATAGTATGATTAAAACATAAGTGCCTTGATCTTATTCGTTCTTACGTTTTTATACAGAGTATCGTAATATGTTTGATTCATCATTTTTACTTAGTATAAAATTAATTTCATAAATCATATAAAGGTTATGCCGCCAATGTCTGGATTTTGTGCTAATTTTATAACAACTAATCCTGAAATATGATTGAACTTTTAAACACTTTAAGAGACGCAATTTAAATAAAGATTACGTGAAGTTAGAAATTATAACTTGAAAAATTGAGATACGAGATTACCAGCACCGCTATTGATTTATTGCTAATGGCAGTTTATAATATATATTAGCTACTCGCACCACCAGCATGAATCCGTACTAAACTTTTCAAAATTACCGTAAATTATCCAGATGCGCTTGGTTGGGCGGAGTCCGCACAAGCATGCAAACTTCAGCCCACACCACACGCTACGTGCAAGCGGAGTGGGCGGGCGCGTGGCGGGAACTAACTAGAGAGCGGGCGCTGTGGGGCCCTGCTAGCCCCGATCCCCTACGCAAGTGGGCGCTAGACTGCACAGAGGGCCCTTGTCGCATGCGCAAACTGTTGAGGCATAACCACGCGTTCTACCTCCACTACCCGTATCGGCCCGAGCTTGAGAACCCTGATAATGTAAGTGCATGACAATGGACGCTTTTTTGATAGACGGAGATGGCTAAGTATATAAACGCATGCATGTGAGCTTGGGGTTTTAGTGTCATGTAATGGTTGCTACACACATATTCGGGCCGGCAATAATCGGCAAAGCCGGGCGGCAAAACCGAATATGTCTAGATGGACGTAATCGTAGTAGATGCTTCTGTACGGCTTTGTTGTTCGACAAATACCGAACCGACAATGCTGGCCCGATTATGTGTGAAGCTACCCTAATGGAAAAGCGCCCAATTTCTGTTGTTTTGTTTTCAAAGCTACCAATGAAACATTAGAATTTAACATATTATTTTCTCCTATAGAAACAACTAAAGTACAAAGTAGCCCAGAGCCTTGACAGCAAAGAATACTACCGGGTTTATCAGCAGTGGCGAACAGCTGGCAATACCTTGGATGAAGCGGACTGCCCCGAGGCGGAAGACGTGCAAGTTCCCCAAGAAGAAGATAACAGGTATGGCACAATGGCATCACTGTTAACCGTACCTTCATTTCCAGTATAAACTTCTTCTTATAGTGCCTCTCTATTATCCTAAGGCCGGCTACCAGCTCCTAAAACTTATTATAATCTGCTTTAGCTTAAAACTTTAGTGACAGCTCAGCTTATAATGACAATTAAAACATTGACTTGATGTGGTTCTTTTAACGCAATTTTCGCTTTCTTATTCATAAGTTTTTATCTTTTAACTCGCCCTTTGGCATTCTGTCACAGAAGGGCTTTGGCTGCAACCTCCGGGGACAGTGTATTTCCTGGGATACAAAGTAAAATCCAAAACTAAGTATATACGGTACAGATAGACTACGTTTTGGATATGGGTAACGGGTAGAATAACCAACAGGTTCCCTTGTCATACCAGTCACCCTGAATACTAAGTTTAATCCAAATCTGTTGTGACTGTTAATCATACTGTTAATCACGTATTATTTATCTTTTAAAGCCTACGATAAAGTTTTAACATACATTTTCGTCGTTTGTTCCAGTAATAGAGACCAGTCGCTTGATGTGTCTAACGAGGATGGTTCGCCCTCCGCTCTAGTCAGCAGTGGCGTAGTTAGCCGCGGCACTAATCAGTCGTCGGGCGAAGGTGAGTTGCGTATGGATGACATGTAAAATAGTCAACTCTTGCTAAGATATAGTGTTAGGTACAGTAACCGTCCTAATAGTATGGTTAAACGAAAAAATAATGAAATTAGATTTGATGCTGCGCTAATACTTGATGACGAAAAACTAAGGGTCGCCACCTAATGAATCTTTGTGTTTCTACACCTTTACGAGGGATAGATAACCTAAGCAGAACAACACAAAAAACCGCCGATGTTGCCATGTAGTTATAGTTCTGTTATTGTAGTAATCATTTAGTTCATCTAAATAAAAGCAGTCTGCGTTCGCAGAAAAAACAAAAAATTATAATGTAATAACATAACGTAAGTTGGTCCATTTATAGTGTATCTAAACAATAAATTCTCATATAGCGAACGAAGATGGGCCTGATAACGAAGACGAAGACGAACCCCAACCGCCTCCTCCCGATAATCAGACTCTGCTCAGATTGCTAGAACATCACGAAAAGGTATAATATATGTAGTACGATTATTGCTATTATTTCCCTTGTTTCGTGTACTGGGTAATCGAATCATATCAAAATGGGGAACCATATCACAACGTATACATAACTTAAGTTTGCAACTTGGATAAGAAGTGCTATTTGTCCCTAAACTTAATTCAATTTAAATATATTGAATTGCTAATTTACAATAGAATTAAAATTACTTTAATTTCCAAACCTGATGTTCACAATTTTATCACCATTACATTTATTGACATTAATTATTGATTTTATGTCTCCGTTATAAATAAATTTTACACAGAAGTACACGATGACTTGTTTTTAGATCTCACACATGTTCCGCTGTGCTCGTATACAAGGTCTAGACACGACGGAAGGTCTGCTGTTGTTTGGCCGCGAACATTGCTACGTCATCGATGGGTTTACGCTGCTGAAAAATAGGGAAATCAGAGATTTAGACAGTTGTCCAGACGATTACGAACCCATACTTCCTAGTCAAGGTATTCAAAGGAGTAACCAAAGACAATGTTCCAAGTTTCTCTATGAAGACATACGGTAAGGCAAAAAATATAATTAAGTTTATTTTGTATCTGAATGAATATATACATTAAAATTTCATCTAACAGGGAAGTCCACAAGAGAAGATATTTGTTGCAACCTATTGCTCTTGAAGTGTTTTCAAGTGATGGCAGAAATTACTTACTCGCCTTCCCGAGAAAAGTACGGAATAAGGTTAGTTTTGATTTACACAATTTTTATGTTTCTCGGGTCTTGTTCAGAGAATTCAATTATCTTAAAAACTAGAGTGGATGCAGGTTTATCGTTGCAGCCCACAGACAACTTTCATTACCGTTACAATAGGAAAAAAGATATAAAGGCAAGTTAAGGAGAGAGTTCACTCTCTAATCGATTCTAAGAGATTCAAATCGGCATCTGAATTAAGGAGCAACAATAACGAATAGCTTCGTGAATCAGACTGTAAAGCCATGTATCCACTATGTTCGCGAACCTCTTGCGCACCGCGCTCTTGCAACTGCTCTACACAGTGAATACGTTCGCGCTCCAGGAGCGTGCAACGGTGCGCGTTCCGCGCTTAGCGCTCCAATCCAAACACAAAGGGGAACGCGATCCGTATCCATTGAAGCAAGCAGCTGCGGGAGCGCGGAGCGCAAGAGGTTCGCGAACATAGTGGATACATGGCTTAATGTGCTGGATGTTTGCTTACAGAATGGCATGTATGAGATCAGTACGGGTTATTTCTAGGTTTACAGCCGATTCACAGCGCTCGCGACGGGCATGGCGGACAGCGCGGCGGGCAGCGTCGCGGGCCAGAAGCGCGGCGTCGCCGTCGAGCAGGGCGGCGGGCTGCTCGCCACGCTCATCGGCGACACGTCCGTCACGCAGCGGTGGCTGGTGCGTACTGTCTGTCTACAACTAGCGGCACGGAAGATGAGCGCTGGGCAAATGTTGCACAGAAGACCATTACTATTACGTTTAGTTCCGCGCACACGCGTCTCTGATACGATGATCGCCTCGTAGATGCGCAAAGTGATCCCCACTCTTTGCCCCAGCGCTCAACATCGATGCCGCGTACTGTATCTATATAAATGGACAACGTTGATTTTATATGTTACGCCGATGACACTGTCATACTTTTCCAAGGAGCCTCCTGGGACGAAGCCTATAAAACGGCCGAAAAAGGCATGTCATCAATTTATGACTGGCTAAATAGAAACCTGTTAACTCTGAACACAGCTCCACATTTGTTTAGATACGCCACAACCACTTTCACCCTGCAACTACCAGCTTATTTCTAGGACCGACCATCTTAAATATCTGGGATTACAAATAGATGAACACCTATCCTACAAATATCAAATAGCTAGCCTGTCTTCACGTTTACAGAAATGTATCTACGTAATGAAACTTCTCCGAGACTCTGCACCTATTAACATTTTTCTAGTTTACAAGGCCCTTTGTCAATCATTGTTAATTTACTGTATTATAGTCTATAGTCTAAAACTGTAATAATTGAGCTTGAAAGAGCCCAACGTGATATTCTTAGAGTGATGCTAAGTAAGCCATTCAGATTCAGTACCGACAAACTCTATAGAGAAGGCAGGGTCCTCCGAGTCCGCCAACTGTTTATACTGCTAGCTGCAACGGCTGTGCATAGCATAACGCTGAAATCTAAAGATTACGGAAACCTAGTTAACCAAAGGATTTTCAGAGTACCTACTCCTATCATACCACTTTCGCAAAACATCACCCATTATTTCTATTACCTTATATTTATAACTCCATATGTAGAAAAGTTGAATAAAAAGATCTAACGACACATGGAGCAAAAAAAGCAATAGAGTCATGGCTTCAATCATAATAATAATCATAATCATAAATCTTTATTGTGGAGCACAGGTGTACATTAGTGGGTTTACAATACAAATAGTGGTTTGTCTTAGAGCTAGCCTTGTCCTGCCTTTTGGCGTACAATCGTAAACACAAGTTATAAAAATAAGAATTTTGAATCACATTTAATAATAAAAGATACAAATTTAATTTAATATTGATTACATGCAAGTCATCTTAAATATTATTTAGTTTATCCGTCATAAAATTCATTTACTGAATAAAAGCATTTGTCAATTAGGTATTCATTAAGTTTTGTCTTAAAAGTATGTATGTCATTTGTGTCTCGTATGGATTCTGGTATCCGGTTAAAAATACGAGGAGCATTACAAAAAATACTTTTGCTAAAACTACTTGTGTTAGCTCGAATAGAGCACAGTTTCTTTTGTGGCGAGCTCGTGTCCTAAATTCGTACTTATCTAAATTCATTTTTATAAATACGGCGCATTCATAAATATATTAGGACGGAAAGGTCAAGAGTTTCTTACTTTTAAAATGTGGCTTACATGACTCATCAGATTTTAATCGATACATAGATCTTATGCAGCGTTTTTGCGCTCTAAATACAATTTCTCTATCAATGGAATTTCCCCAGAAAATTAAACCATATCTGAGAATAGAAACTACATAGCTATGATATGCTGTCAACACAGCACATTCATTACTATTAGTTGTAGTCTATATAGAGCAAATGAGAACTGGCTTAGTCTTTTGCAAACATGTTCGTTTGTAATTTCCATTTCAGTTTATTGTCTATGTAAAGCCCAAGAAATTAAGTTAAATTCGTTTTTTCAATTGTAATGCCTAGGTAATTGATGTCAAGATTTAAGTCGAGATTTTTTTGAGTAAAGCACATGATTTTAGTTTTATTTAAATTGATTTTTAGATTATTGGCCTCAAGCCATGAAATTATTAATTTAATTGATTTATTTATGTCAAATTCAAGAGATGTAAAGTTTTTATTAGCAAATAGAATTGTGCTGTCATCGGCAAATAAAGTCATGTGTGTCATTGATGTAAATAAGGAATAGTAACGGCCCCAAGACACTCCCTTGAGGCACTCCAAATTTGACGGTTCTGAGATTAGATTGGTAGTTTATCTCAACTTTGCATTGACGATCAATCCGGGTAATTTGAGTGATTTGTTGCCTTCCTGTCAAGTAGGATTCAATTAATTTATTGGCGTTACCCCTTACTCCATATGCGTCTAACTTTTTTAGTAGAATACTGCATGATCTACGTGGTCAAAAGCTTTGGTCATATCCATATACAGAGCAACAGTTGGTAGTCTATTGTCCATATTGCTGTATACTTTATATAAGAAATCATACACTGCCATATTAATGGATTTGTTTTGTCTAAATCCATATTGTTCAGGAACAAATATGTCATTGTATTCAAAATAAATGTACAATTTTTTATGAATTACTTTTTCAATAATTTTTGAAAAAACTGGGGTTAGTGCTACTGGTCTGTAGTTACTCATAACATTCTTATTTTCCTTTTTAAAAATAGGTTTAATAATAGTTAGTTTTAATTTATCCGGAAAGATACCGCATAGTATGCACAAGTTGATTATATGGCTCATGACTGAAGCAATATATTTAGCGACATCCTTAATGATAGTTGTACTAATGTCGTCATATCCAGTACTATTAGAATTTTTTAGCGTTGCTATAACTTTGTCAATGTCATATGGAATAGAAGGCGTCAAGAAAATTGAATTAATATTTTTATTTGAAATTGTCAAGTAATTACTATGAACAGATTTAATGTCATCAATAAAATAGTCTTTAAATGCTTCAGCTATGTCTTTTGGATCGGTCAATATTTGTTCACCTATATGTAGCTCGCCTATATCTTCTTTAGGACAACGGCTTTTTGTCTCATTTATTATGTTCCATGTTGCTTTACATTTGTTGGATGAATTAAGAATATAATAGTTATTTTGCGCCTTTTTTGTCAGGTTTATTATTCTTTTATATCGCTGTGAGTATTGTTTAATCATTATTTTGTTGTTTAGGGAGGGATTAGATCGATATTTCTATAAAATGCACCTTTTACGTTTGCTGCATAATTTTATGCCACGAGTGATCCACTTTATTTTTGTGTGACTAAATATTTTTACTCGTTTTACGGGAAAACAAAGATCGTAAAACAGCTTAAACAGATCATAAAAAGCAATAAAAGATTCATTGGGATCATCTAATTTAAGAACCTCATTAAAACTTAAGGCACGGATACAATCTATAAATTTAAGACGGTTTTCTGCTGAATAATCGCGACGTTCAAGGAACCAAAACATCAGATTGCACGTTTTTTTGACAGGACATTTCAGGATTTGAGCGGAGTGATCGAATGGTGCCAACTCAATTACGTCCCCCTTACAACCTCTCACATCGTGTATAATATTGTCTATGCATGTTTTGCTAGCCGCGCGGGTCGGAACTTTAAACTGTGGTTTCAAATTATGATTCAATAGGGTAGTAAAGAATTCCTGCGAATCATTGTTTTTAATTATTTGATGTTTTGAACTAAGTTTATTCATGAGTTTTTGTTCAGTTATATCACATTTATTTTTATCACTTTCAGTTTTTCCGAATTGGTGCTACCTTCCTCTTGTTTTTTAACCGCTTCCGTTGCGTTCAGGTCCTTTTGGCTTTCTAATGTAGCGATGTCTCCCTTGATTGTAATTTGATTTTCTACCACTAATATTCTCCCCGATGCACGTCCTAAGTCCGATTTTCAAAACCTTGACTACCTTCAGTCTGAAGATATTCTGAACGTGACAATATAGGCCTACTCACAAACACACACAAATCACACTACACTTCACTCACAGACACACATACATATTAACTTACACATTTTTAACCTGCATATATATTCTTCACATTTTATGTTCATGTATCTCTCTTATTTTTAAACTTTTGACTTTATACACGTCCGGTCAGCCAGGTGTCTTTGAATAAGTTTTGCTTGTTTTTAAATTACTGGCCACTGCAATACAAGCATCATTGCTTAGTGCAGTGACCTCTGCTGCTTGCTGTAAATGTTTTGTTTTTCTTTTTGGTAAATAAATAAAGTTATTATTATTATTATATACATAAAGCCACTCGCACACGGAGCGACTAAGGATTGATACGTCGTCCCTCGTGAGTCACTGCACCGCACCGAACACGGTGCGACGAGTTGAAGACGCTTTTGTCTTCATCATTGTCTTCATCACTAAAAGAATCACTCACATCGCCTTTACTCGATGAATGCACACTAGATTTTGGGTAGTGTGCACACTAGCATAGATTGCATCGCAGTCGCGTATGCTTATCAAACCAGAGTCGCCTACAAGTTGATAGACACGGGGGTGTCTGAACAGTCTAATAAAGATACACTTTTAACCATTATTCCCTTGAATTCATATCCTTATGTGTGAGCTAAACTCAGGTCTCAGCTAACAACCCAATTAATCATCCACCATTCCTGATTGTGACTGAACACAAAAGACCAGCGTATTTTTAAAAAAAAACACCCAGATTTTATATTTTTTCTATACACTTTGACGTAATGCAACTTTCGTCTTTCCGTAAAGAGAATCCTCTCAAGGCAATTACTGTATAGTAAAGATTGAGATATGTCACTTTAGTAGTGGTAGTGTGGAAAATTTGGGATGTGGAAAAAAATACCAACATGTTTTTATTACGTTTCTGATTTCAGAGAGGCGAGATATCAAACTTTCAGTACTTGATGCATTTGAATACTCTAGCCGGACGTTCGTACAACGATCTAATGCAATATCCAGTGTTCCCATGGATTCTGGCCGACTATGATTCGCTGGAGCTAGATCTCAACGACCCGGCTACTTTCAGAGATCTCACCAAGCCTATGGGCGCTCAGAGCACGGATAGACTGGAGCAGTTTCGGAAGAGATATAAGGTACATTCGTTTGTGATGTCCTTTCTGGTTCATTTATTTGAAATAACTTTAGTCAGCATTTTTATAGCATTATTACCTTCATTCTGCCATTTTTTTCGCCTAAATTTTAATTCTATTATATTCAATAATTATAATGTTTCTAAAAAAAGGTAGAATTTCTTCTTTTTTTTGGGTTTAGGAATGGGACGACCCGCACGGAGAAACGCCTCCTTATCACTACGGCACGCACTATTCATCGGCTATGATTGTGTGTTCGTACCTAGTGAGGATGGAGCCATTTACGCAACATTTTCTTAGGCTACAAGGAGGCCACTTCGATTTAGCAGACAGGTATTAAATGTTTAGCTTAAAACAATATAACGGAACTCGGGTATGAATATAAGCATTTACTGAAAATTTCTTGTTACAGAATGTTCCATTCCATTAAAGAAGGTTGGAACTCAGCATCTCGGCATAACATGGCAGACGTAAAAGAACTCATACCTGAATTCTTCTATCTTCCAGAATTTCTAGTCAATTCAAATAACTTTGATTTGGGTAAGATCAATTTCTCGCTCATTTAAATCCGTATTAAGAGCAATTTGCTATGAACGATAGCATTAGGGTCTAATTATATGCGTCTACCTAATAAAGCGGCGCGGAATATGGCAGCCGTGGCTTTTAGATGTTTAACTTTTTAAAACGGGAGATCGTGTTCTTTGTAATTCTTTGGTTGGAAACTTGCTATGAGCAGTGGACTGCATAGCCTGACATGATAAAGTTTTACCAATAAATATACGAAAATGGCAAAAATCATACAAGTGCATAGAAGTGTAATAATTTTAGCGGTGTGGTCACTTTAATAATAAACGCAAAGCTGGAGACCGCTGGTGGCTTTATTTTTTTGTCCAATATGCGGGAACAAGACAGATTTGTGTGCGCAAGAATAAAACTTCCACTGTCCCGCTTCCACGAGGAGCTAACAGGTTTCGATAACTTGGTTACACAACAGGTAGCAAGCAATCAGGAGTGTCTCTCGGCGACGTAGTACTGCCGGCTTGGGCGCGCGGTGACCCACGAGAGTTTATCCGTCTTCACCGCGCCGCGCTCGAATCGGATTACGTTTCGCACCGCCTGCACCACTGGATCGACCTCGTGTTCGGCTACAAGCAGCAGGGCCAGCCCGCCGTCGATTCCTGCAACGTGTTCCATCATCTGTTCTATGAAGGGAACGTGGATATATACAAGTGAGTCTAGTCTTAGGCGTTCCTTGACTGTTAGCCTCTTAATGGGCTATCCATAAATTTCATGATTTTTAAATTCACACTGTTTGCTGACTCAAAACGTTCTGGCTCGATTTATACCTGTTTGATAGTTCCAAAAAACCGTCTTTCCTCGTTATAAAAATACTCACATTTTCTTATTGTCTTTTATAGCATTGATGATCCACTGAAGAAAAACGCTACAATCGGCTTTATTAACAACTTCGGCCAGATACCAAAGCAGCTGTTCAAAAAGGCTCATCCTAGCAAAAAGATGTCACAGAGGAGCTCAACTATTTTAGATCCAAACAATATCATTCCGTCTCAAGGGATCACGCCTCCCGAGAAATTGTTCTTCCACAATTTGGAAAATTTGCGACCTTCGCTACAACCTGTAAAGGGTAAGAGGGATTAACGCAATTTGTGTAGCGGAAGTTATTTTATTTCCTAGATAGTAAATAGCATACCATCAATAAACTTTTACTTCGGGTGATCATGATCTTTGTTTTTTTTTTTTTTTAATTTGAGATGGGCTTACTCTTGACCCCAATCTTGCTCTAGAGCATAGATGGGATCTACGATAGAGCGAGCTTGCCCAGAAGATGCCTATTCACTCTGGACTTAAAGAGAGTCAGGTTATATGCACTCGGAAATACAGACGCAGGCAGGGAATTCCAATCCTTAGCTGTGCGCATTATAAAAGATGATGAGAAGCGCTTAGTGCGGGTTATGGGTATATCAACTAAGAACGGATGGTAGCCGGCCGTGCGTCTGGATTATTTTATTCAGGCACTAGTTGGCTGAAACCTACATCTGGAATTAATTTCTGTTTACAGAGGTGAAAGGTCCCGTCGGTCAAATTTTGTACACAGATAAGGCAATACTAGCCGTGGAACAAAACAAAGTGCTTATGCCGCCATCATACAACAAATATGTAGCGTGGGGCTTTGCGGACCACTCCCTACGCATCGGCAACTACGATAACGATAAAGCGGTGTTTGTGTGCGAGGCGGTCGCACAAGCGTGCGGAGAGATTGTCACCTGCGTCTGTCCATCGGCCAAAACCATCGTCACTGCGGGAACAAGCACTGTAAGTATACCGAAATCAGTACTAGCTGTACAATTGTCAATATTTTTTTCATTTACAATAAGCACAACCTGCGTAAATAAAGAATGCGATAGGTAATCGTGATGGCAGTAAACTCCTCTCGCTCTTACAGTAAAACCAGCGTGCGAGAGAGAAAGAGATTTATTCCACTTATGCACAATAAGTGCGCAAATAAAGAATGCGAAAGGGAATCATGATGGCAGTAAACTCCTCTCGCTCTTACAGTAAAACCAGCGTGCGAGAGAGAAAGAGAAAGAAGATGACAGCTGTCGCGAATTTTACTCTCTTTTTATCTGCGTGGGTTGTATTTAGTATAGGGCTTCGCCAATGACTTGTTGCTCATCGACTACAATAATCACAATAGCCTGAGCGCAGAATAAATACACCACAAAATAATGTTTTTTATCTCTCAGGTTGTGACTGTATGGCAATACTGGGCTCGACGGCGTCGACTTGCTGTCAAAGTATGTCTGTACGGGCACGAAGAGGCCGTCACCTGCTTAGCAGCGAGCCCAGCTTACAACCTGGTAGTCAGTGGCAGTCGCGATGGACAGGTAAGTCATCATTCGCTACATTTTTAAAAAGTGTTAAATGTAAATGCTATCTTTAATTGTTTATGGATGCTAAATTTATCGGCTGTATTCTAATGCTTGTCATACACATAGGGGAGAATGAGATGGCGTGACTTTTCGTTTTATTCTAATGAAAATCTTTATATCATACCCAAAAAGATGTTATCACCAGGCAGGTAGCCAAACGAGTCAAAGCCAGACTCATAATTTAGCGTTAATCCGTGAACCTTCATTTCATTCATTAGGGTATGTTGCTTCTAAATTATTTTACACCGATAAGGCTGTCTATACAGGACGTGTTATTTTTAGTATTTGTCTCATTTCCCACTGATTTCTTTAGGTATTAGTTTGGGACGTAGAGCGGGGTGCCTTCGTGCGACAACTCGTCCCGCCTCGAGGAATCATCCCACCGCCGCCTGTATCGGCGTTAGCTATCGACGAGTTGACCGTAAGTGACTAAATAAAAGTTTTAGAATTTAAAATGGCCAACAGTCATACTTCAGTTTGCCTATTCAACTTTCAGATCTTCAGAGTAATTGTTTAAATTAATTGATAAGAGGCACATTTCACGTAGAACTGAATGCCGAAGGGTGGATCGCTAAATGGATTTAGGCCACGTGCCGGCAAGCTCAGCGTAAGAGTCCACCCACAAGGTCGATAGACGGCCTGCCCCTCTAGCATGTGCAACAAAACACGATATGATATAGCGATGTATCGCATATTTTTTGTCAAAATATGAACTTTTTTCATAAAAGCGAGCATAACTGTGACGTCGCCGGCACGGACATGCTTATTGTTTAAAAAAAAAATCAAAATGGCGGCTATGTTATTATATTTTGAAAGGAAATAGGCGATAAATCGCTATATCATATCGTGTTTTGTTGATCGTGCTAGAGGGGCTGGTGATGGTTGCAGGAAGCTGCTGATGCAGACCGCTTAAAGTTTAAGCGGTCTGCAGTTTAAGCCTTAAACTCTTCTGAAAGTCATTGGAGGACACCTATGTTAAGCAGTGGGCGTCCTATATAGCAAAATTGATGATCATAGTTGAAAAGCCTAAATTTTAGGTAATAATCAACTGGTACCTAATTCTGTTTGATTTTTTCGTTAATTCTGTTAAGGCAGTGACGACGGTTATTCATCCACAGGGTGACATCGCCACTTGTAGCGGCAGCTGGCTGTACGCGTGGTCGATCAACGGCGAGCTACTAGGAGCCGTGGACACCGTGGGGGGCCGCGAGCGTTCCCAGCAAGTGCTCTGCGTGGCCTTCAGCCAGACGCGCGAGTGGGACCCGCTCAACGTCATCATCACCGGCTCCACGGACGGCGTAGTGCGGGTGAGCGATGTTGCATACTATCTGTGTTATGCCACGTTCAAGGAGACGCGGGGCGTCGGGCGGTGCGCGGAGCCGGCAGCCGGAAAAACAAACACACGGCGATGTATGGAGCATTTATTTAATTTGTAGCATCGCATGTGACTTGCGAAGCCACGTCGGACGCGGCGAATGTAGCGGCGGGAAGCGATGCGCACCGCCTCTCTTTAAACGGATAAAACACTTTAAGCCGCGCAACCCGATCCGCGCACCGCGCCTCCCGAAGCCCCGCATCTTGAACGGGGCCTTAATTTATACATCTGCATAGGAGATTTATTAGGCGCAGTAGGCCTGCAAGTGGAGTGCAGTATAGCATTTAGTTGCGCAAGCAAGAGAGCGTTGTGCAGACAAGACGATTTATAGATAGCTTGCCAGTGCTAGTTACATGCTGAGGTTTGAGGGGGGAGGTAGCCAATCAATCGTCACTCTCATTATGTATTTTATCAATCGCATGGTCCCGGTCTCTTATCGGGTGGCTACCACTTGCACGCACGTTATAATGACTGTTTAACAGCAGTTAAGCATAAGCTAACTTGGTATTCGGTGGCTATACGCGCGAGCCATCTACAGCGAGCTGTTAGACGGTTGCTATCGTTCGTCGGCTTGCTACGTCTTTAGAAAATGAGTTCCGAAATAAGTAAATAGACTAAACGGTACATAATACACATGAACAGTTTAGCTTATTTACCTTAGCAGTACATATACCGCTACTGAAATGAGCTTTATTTTATGTTTACCAGATGTGGTCCATAGACTACATAGAAGAGACAGTCGAAGAACAACCAGAGAGCTTGGAGACCGTAAGCATAGAGCCTGTGCTTAGTTCTGTGGACATTGACAAGGAGGCCGACCAAAGCAAGCTCTCTGTCCAAGAGAGTGAAGAACAAAAGTCGGAGACCGAAGGCAAATCGGAGAGTGAGACTAAGACTGAAGAGAGCGAGCCGGCCAAGACGGAGGCGGCTATCAAGCGGGTGGAAGAACTAGTCAAGCAAATGAGTCTATCACAAGAAACTGAGGGTAAGTTTGCAATTGCATTTTAATTTAAAGTAGGAAATAAAAGTTTGATTATTGGTACTGTATGCGTTATGTTCATTGGTTATGAGTTCGAATCCTAGCTCTTAATTCTAGGTTTTTGGTAATTTATCTTCGGATTTCTACTACTCGCTCAGCGGTGATCTCGCACCGCACCGCATAACATCTTAAGGAAACTTGGTTCACATTCTGTATGTTTAGGAACAGAATGATCTGGTTCCTCTGCCCGAGGGGTATTATGCTGGTCCAATGGCAATCTCTAAAACTAAAGATCGTTTCAAAACCTCGTAAAAACCAAAATTCTTAATTTCTTTTGCTGCATGCAATGTATGTTTATTTAATTAGTTAATATACATTAATACATTTCAACTTCAGAAGCATGCATAACGTATTGGACTAAATGAAAATGTTCCTCATAAAAAGTAAGACAACAATTTTATTGATTCGTCATTCACAGGCAACCTAACGAAATCAGGGTCTGAGAGTTCTCTCTCAGACGCTTGCGAGACGACAAGCGCGAAGGAATCGTCGCGGCGGCACGAGGAGAAAGACACGTGCAGCGACCACGACGAGCGGTACGCGACTGCGCCTGCGCCCGACGTCGACTCCTGCGACGAGGCCAGACAGGATTACGATAACGAGAAAGATCTGGAGGACGAGAAGGTTTGTATGGAGAAACAAAAAACCGGCCAAGTGCGAGTCGGATTCGTGCACGAAGGGTTCTATATACCATTATCTATAGAACGGCAATAAAAACATGTCTGTTGTATGGTAACCCCCTTAAATATTTATTTTATTCTGTTTTTTAGTATTTGTTGTTATAGCGGCAACAGACATACATCCTCTGTGAATATTTTAACTGTCTTACTATCGTGGTTCTTGAGATACAGCCTGACAGACAGACAGACTTACGGACAGCGGAGTCTTAGTAATACCCTTTGGGTACGGAACCCTAAATAACAATTCTGACCCTATAGAAAATGTTCGTTTGATGAACACATTCGCCTCCTTAAAATGTATCTCCTGTTCAAAACTACGCCATGTGTTACTGATTTAACCCTTTGGGCATTGGCAAAAATGTTGCCACCATAATTTGAACCTTATTATGCATTTATCAGGTCCAAAACGTTAAATCATTATTTCCATTTTAGGAGGACGTGCATCGAAACAAGCTTCAAAAACAGGGCAATGTTGTCCTAAGGAGAAAATCTAAAGGAAATCCCTTGTATCGAAAAAGTAAGTTTTTTTTTGTCTGTGAACTAATTGCAGTTCGATATGAATATCTTTATGAAGCATTGAACTAGGCATGGACGGTATCATGAGGAGCAGGTGAAAAATCATATGACTTGAAAATCATTTGTCACACCTGCTACTTTTTGTCATATTGACTGCTACAAATCACAGACTGTAAAATCATATGTCATGCGCAAATTTCTTTTCATTCGTTGATGACATGTAGCAGAGCGGGTCTAGCGAGCGCTGGCCTTGAGCGCGCGAGCGAGTAGGAATGATTTGCTACAGATGCGTGTTAGAAAAAGACAAACATGCTGTGCTATTTTTTATGCCATCATAGGTGACGAACGATAACGAAACAGAGCATTTTAAGAGCTTTAAACTTATGACCGTAAAGTTTAGATTCGTTTGTCATGATTTTTGTTACGAGTGGCAGGTTGAAACCTTCTAGTTTGTTGAATTTTATGCTGAGCGCCGTAAGGTTTAGATTATCTTGTTATGATTTTATAGTAGGGAACGTCGAGCTCGTTTTGTTTACAATGAAATTTCGTTTTATGTGTGAATTATGATTTTATGATGTTGTTTTTAAATTCACTAGTCGCCCGGTGATTACTGATAGGTGCATACGCCAATGTAAAAATAAGTTTACTCACACATTCAGGATTTAAAAAAAATTCACATGAAAAATTTTACATTGTCAGTCCTAAGCCTGTACAAGTATGAGGGGAAGTTAATTGTTTAAAAAAAAATGCTTAAATAATACACACAAATAGCACATTACGTAGCGCACGAACTATATGACATTTCATAAAAAAGTAGCAAATTAGCTAGGAGCAACTGTTCACAATAAATCATATTTCATTTTAAGTAACAAATAGCAAAAGTGTTACAATATGACACTGCGACAAAAAATCATTGCCAATGATTTATCACAGGTGATTTCATATGACAAAAAATCGTCATTTTCATCATCATATGACAATGACTGAAAAATAGCAATCATTGCCATGCCTACATTGAACTGTAGCAGTAAGTTTAATTAAAAAAAACTCGACACATGGACGAACTGCTGCGTTATTGTGACGCAAAATAGGCACAATTTTTACACTAGGTGTTAATTCTAAACGTCCCGTGTTTGATCAATATTTATTTCAATCTGCCGCCAATGTTAACATAACTTAGTAAGCACTAAGAAATTAAATTGAAAGTTCTACATATTTAGAAAATCATATAAACAATATGATGAGGAGGATGAGGAGGATGAGATTGAGGCGGCCCTCGGACAGCTTAGTAATAGGAAGGCTCCCGGCGAAGACGGAATCACATCCGAGCTCTTAAAAGCAGCAGGCCAACCTGTGCTTGGCGAATTTAAGAGGCTCTTCAACTCCGTCATAGCCAATGGGACAACTCCGAAAGCGTGGAGTGGGGGCGTGGTGGCATTGTTTTTCAAGAAAGGAGGCAAAAGTCTCCTGAAAAACTATAGACCAATCACGCTCCTGAGTCACGTTTACAAGCTGTTCTCGAGGGTCATCACAAACCGTCTTTCCGTAAGATTTGACGCTTTCCAGCCACCGGAACAGGCTGGGTTTCGCAAAGGTTACAGAACCATAGACCACATTCACACGGTGCGGCAGGTTATACAGAAGTCCAAAGAGAATAACCAGCCCATAGTCCACAAATGCCAGACACAGGCCTGGCCTTTGTGGACTATGAGAAAGCCTTCGACTCGGTCGAAACCTGGGCTGTTCTGGACTCCTTGCAGCGATGCCAAGTCGATTAGCGGTACGTGAAGGTGCTAAGAAGCCACCAAGTACAAAACCACCGAACAAAACCCATCCAGCTGCTCCGAGGTGTTAGACAGGGAGATGTTATATCTCCGAAACTGTTCACCAACGCACTGGAGGATGTGTTCAAGACGCTGGATTGGAACGGACTGGGCATCAATGTAAAAGGTGAATATCTTACGCATCTTCGCTTTGCCGATGACATAGTTATTATGGCAGAACAGTCTTAATGATGCCTCGAGACGTGTGGGGCTTGGGATGAATTTGGACAAGACAAAGGTAATGTTCAACGAACATGTCATCCCGGAACCAATTTCCGTCGAGGGCACTACGCTCGAGGTTGTCCAAGAGTACGTCTACCTGGGACAAGTACTACAGCTCGGTAGCTCGAGACAACTTCGAGCGGGAAATCACCAGAAGAGTGCAGCTTGGCTGGGCAGCATTTGGGAAATTGCGTCATATCTTCACGTCGACACTGCCGCAGTGCCTGAAAAGCCGGGTGTGTAACCAATGCGTCCTACCAGTTTTAACCTATGGAGCCGAAACGTGGAACATGACAGTCAAGTTGGCCCACCGACTACACGTCACTCAGCGTGCTATAGAAAGGTCAATGTTGGGGATCTCACTAAGGGATAAGATCCGTAACGAGGCCATACGACATAAGACTAAGGTGACTGATATTGTCCAAAAATGTAGCAATCCGAAGTGGCAGTGGGCTGGCCATGTCTGTCGCAGAACCGACGAGAGGTGGAGCAGGAAGGTTCTCGAATGGAGACCATGCTTAGGCAAACGTAGTGTAGGACGCCCCCCGGCTAGATGGACCGATGACCTGAAGAAGGCAGCTGGCAGCGACTGGGTGCAAAGGGCGGGAGATCGTGCGCTGTGGCGCTCCTTGGGGGAGGCCTATGTCCAGCAGTGGACTGCAACAGGCTGATATGATGATAAACAATATCCTTATAATAAATGATTATTATAAGTCGGTGATTATTCAAATCTTAACCTTTAGTGCTGTTAGAGACTATATAGACTTTATAATCTATTTAGCTCGCAACTAATTGAGTACTATTATTGCAGGTGGTGGTAGCATAGGAGAGTCCAGCGAATCTGGCTCAACGGAGTCTCGAGCGCAGTCAATCGAGTGCGTAGAAGGTGGACTACGCACCAGCAAGAGCGACACAAGCCTCACGGACTCGTTTGTGGTACTGACGGCGCCTGCGCCGCCCACGCCACCGATAGTCCATCGCCCACCACCCAAGATAAATACCTCGCAGGACACAGGTTCGTATAAATAAATGTGGTGCCGTGTACTGTACACGCACCGATTCGCGATGTTGAGCGCTAGGGCAAAGAGTGGGGATCGCTTAGCACATCTTACGAGACGATCATCGTATCAGAGACGCGTGTGCGCAGATTTGACAAGTAATCATAGCCGGTGGTGCAGGCGTGTCGCGCGTCTAGCCAATCACGTAATCGTAATGGTCTTCTGCGCATCTTTCGTGCAGCGCTCAACATCGGTGCCGCTAGGTGTAGCATAGGAGAGCCCAGCGAGTCCGGCTCAAAGGAGTCTTGCGCACAGTGCATCGAGTGCGTGACATCGCAGGATATAGGTGAGGTAGTAGCTTTAACATTTTATACCATATTCACTCATTTTAGGGTTGAAAATCAAATGTTCAAAATATTGTGCCTTTTAAAGGGTTCATCATCATTATCGATGACGAGAACAAGTTTTGATGTTTTTGAGTAATAAGTACAAATCTTACAATATAGTGGTATCAGGTGACTTCAATATTGATATCTTGAAATGAAACAGTGTAACTCTTGGCTTTGAATGTATATTTTTAAACTATAACCTAAAATTAGCATTAAAAGAGCCTACTAGACTAAAATCCAAAACTTGTCTTGACAACTTTGCACACAATCTCAAAAAAACTTGTTAAGCGAAAGTGATAGAATTTGCCCTCTCAGACCACACAGCCCAACTGCTCAAATGCCCCATTGAAAGTTTACCAGCACTTAAATTTTGGCGTAGAAAACAAAGATACTTCTGTATGGAAAACATTATTAAGTTTAGAGAATGTCTAAAACAATTAACATTTTTCGAAATATACAAGATCGATGACCCTAACAGTGCTTATGAACACTTTTTCGCAGATTTTAAACTCTTTTATGAATTGTGCTTCCCATATAGGATGGTAACTATTTTTCATATTAAAAAACCGAAATGGATATCTCGAGAAGTAAAACTATGCAGTATAAAAAAAAGGCAATTACTATGGAACTCAAGGTTCAATCCTACTATTGAAAATAAAAATGCTTTTAACAAATATAGTAAACTCTTTAAAAAGATAATGAAATTAACACAACGTGCGCAAAATAATAATGGGATAAAAAATTCAGTAAACAAAGCAAAAACTACTTGGTCGTTAGTAAATAACTCCAAAAAAAATAAACCTAAAGAACACATACAAGACATTAAAATAGGAAATAATATTGTAGATGACCCTAAAACAATTGCAAATATTTTTAATGACTATTTTATCGATAAAATTACAATAATACCTGATTCTGGCAATAATGTTACATCCAATATACAAACTCAAAAACATTCTATGTTTATGCTACCGAGTCTTCCCATTGATATCCACAGAATTATTATCAGTTTAAAGAACACTAACAGCGAAGGAATCGATGGAATATCAACCAAAATAATAAAATTAGTCAGTGATTTAATATGCGGTCATTTGAGTCACATCATCAATTTGTGTATTAGCGAAGGAAAATACCCTGATCAACTCAAAACCACCATTGTCAAACCATTACATAAAAAAGAGAGCAAACAACAAATAGAAAACTATAGACCTATAGCACTAGTACCAGTTATTAAAAAAAAAATTGAGAAATACATTTCTAGGGAGATCTACTCGTATCTAGAAAAACATAACATTTTGTGCAAAGAACAACACGGCTTTAGACAAAATTCAAACATAAACATGGCTTTGGCATCTTTGAATTTTTGAATAATGTAATACCTAATGTTGACTATTTTTGCACTAGCCCACAATAGTCCCAAAGCAGTGGTAGGGGAAAAAAATTGGGACATGTGAAATGACAGAAATAAATGATTTTGATTTTTTGATTTTGACAGGAGACATCCAGTATGTGCTATTTTCTGTGACATGACCCAAGCTTTTGACTGTGTAAATCATGACATTTTAATCAATAAACTTAGGACATATGGAATCAGAGGAAATTTAGCAAAACTTATACACTCTTACTTGACAAACAGAAAACAGCAAACAGCAATCTCAAAGATAAATTTTAAAACCAAACAAGAGGAAGACTTTTTATCGACAGAACGAACTGTTAGATTTGGAGTACCACAAGGTAGCGTATTAGGCCCGCTTCTGTTCATAATTTACATAAATGACCTACCGAAAGTGACAAACCACCCTATGACCCTATTTTCAGATGACAGCACTTTAACGGTAGCATGTAAAGAACCTGACAATTATGCACATGACATTAATAACTCTCTGACATTGATAATTTCTTGGTTAAATAACAATAATCTAAAAATTAACCTTAGCAAAACTCAGCAAATGCATTTTAATCAAAGATCGCCTAACTCATCGGGTATTGAATTAACTTATAAAGATGACAAAGTATATGAGGTCGACAACGCCAAATTCCAAGGTATATTTATTGACAAAAAACTTAATTGGAAAGCTCACATCGAGTATCTTAGTAAAAAAGTTAGCAGCAGTGCCGATGCCCTACTCCTAGCCTATCATGGCCTAGCTGCGTCAAACCTGAGATATGGCATTATATTCTGGGGAAACTTCACGGATACGGAAATTGTTTTTAAAATACAAAAAAGGTGCATACGAGCTATGTTCGGACTGGAAACAACCGATAGCTGTAAATCATATTTTCCAAAAACACAGAATTCTAACACTTCCGTCCATGTACATTTTGGAAATAGCATTATTTGTAAAAGTCAATCCAAAATTATTTAAAAAATGGGCAGATGTGGTAAGCCGCAGCTGTCGTGACAAAACTAGACTCTGTATGCCCACATCGAGGACAGCTCTTATGAGCAAGAATGTATTATGCATGGCACCTAAAATATACAATAAGCTCCGCCTAACATGTAGAGAATCACATTTTAATGACTTCAAGGTGAAATTAAAGAATTTATTAATTACAAAGTGCTATTATACAATTCGAGATTTCATGAATGATAAATTACAAATGTAATTAAATTATCAACTATAATTAGTTTAAACTTGACATTTATATATTGACTAATTCTTTATTTCCATTTTGACATATTTAATTTTTCAATTTATATGACATATTGAATCAAATTATTAATTAAATTCTATTTTTAAAATTTGTACACCGTTTTGGTACGGCATGTTGGAACAAAATTTTATAACATCCCATCTACTAAGTATGTACACATGTCCGAACAAATGAATGATTTTTTTATTTTTATTTTATTTATTTGATATTCAGATTGTCCGGATGAGAGGGTATAAACTTTCTTTATTCCTCAAACATCAAAAATGTAACTCACGAATAAATCCAACTAAATAACACTAAAAGTAGGTATAAAAATTAACCGCATCTATACTGTACTTAAAACTGATGTGAACCTCTCCCAACAATCGCAAGTATTTGAAAGAATTGAGTTTGTTAAGCTTAACCTTGAAGGAAAATGGTGGACATGGCCATCCATGCTTACTAGCTATCTAACCCTAACTTTGGTACCATACCAAATCGTCGCTTGGCTAGTGGGATCGGTCTCAAAGCCCGAACGCTGTAGTCTCTCCTTGAACCATGAAGAGACGAGAGTTTTGAACTTCTCTGTCCGTCCACAGAATGCACACGAAAATGGGTCCGTCGGTTGGTCCTTCGCGGGAAACTAACGATGCATACAGCGTACGAACGACGCGATAACGCCTGTCCCGCGTCCGTCACCGCTGTCGCCGCTGCCAAGAGCGGCCGCGGGCTCGCCGTCGGAGACGCCAGGGGACGGGTAACTATGGCCTGACTAAATATTCCGAATTGCGCTAAAAGCACTTTGAGCGCGAACCCGACCAAATACAAGGTTACATTGCAAGGTAGTGCCAATTTTTCAGGGACCACTCAGAATCAGTAACTAAAGATCTACGTAAAAAACAAAATCTTTTTTTTAAATATTTAATTATTACTATCCGCTGTTAAAAGATGGTACGCGGGCATAATCTTGTCTCATTCATTAAACAATACGCACGCACTATCTCTGTGCAACCTAGAACTGCAAAGTTTAATGGCTAGAACTGCAAAGTTTAATAGTTACAACATCGCGCTCGCAAAACAAAGCTTAGCCTACACGATGTAAGGTCGCGCCGATGAAATTGCCAACAAGTACCTTATGCAGTGCACATACGGTGCACCGTATGTGCGTGCACTGCATAGGGTCCTTCGGTTGTTGGTTCGCGCCTGTTATTATGAATGACCGAGCAGGTCACGTTGTCGTTTTTCTTACTGCATTTATATGGAATCGTGCCAATAGTGCTTGTAGCGCAATTCGGAACAAGTGGTATACCGACCCTACTGTGACACTATACTGCCGATGCACGCGGACGACGCGGCGTACAAGCGGCGCGACAACGCCTACGTCGCGTCCGTCGCCGCTGTGGCCACTGCCAAGAGAGATTATTTGGTACTTCTTGGGGTAAATGTACCCCTCTTTTGTCCAACAAATTAGTAAAACGTTAACAAATATTAATGTTTCAGATATTCCGATGGTCTGCGCCCGATATGTCGAGCGTGTCGGGCGCAAAGGGCGGCCCGGCAGATCACTGGATACGAGACGACACCGCTCCCTATTGTACACAATGTCAGGTAAGAGAACTTTTGTCCAAATACTCACAACGAATGATGAATTATTTGTCGGATTGGCGTTGAAACCTGTAACCAATCGTCACTGTCTGGAATTAAGATAATATTACGAGGTATCAGACTATTATTTTTTCTGGGAAAATGCAGCCAGGACAGACCGACTTAAGCCAAGCTAGATTTTTTTTTTCTTGATTCATTCGACATGGCCGATTTCTAGCGGGTTTAAGCTGGGACTTTTAGCGTTATTTTCAAATCATCACATAAACATCCTGAGTGCAGTTGAAAGTTTGAAAAAGAGCGACTCGATCTGTTACAAATACTCAGTCTGTTAGTCTATACTTACCTTTACAAGTATTTTGTGTTAGAGCTCGACGCGGCGT
The DNA here is from genome assembly GCA_950371115.1 of Anania fuscalis. Classification (NCBI taxonomy): domain Eukaryota; kingdom Metazoa; phylum Arthropoda; class Insecta; order Lepidoptera; family Crambidae; genus Anania; species Anania fuscalis. The sequence continues at coordinate 9,407,253 of OX493331.1, read as the reverse complement.
AGTCTTATGGTTAAGCTATAAATAAAATCCACGCCTTTAGCGGGATAAATAGTCGTTAACACGCGCCCAACATCACTTCGTTGAGCCTCGATTTAACTGAACACATGGTTAGGTGCGGTTCACGGCGCTCGAACGGCGTCACCACTGCCGCGAGTGCGGCGCCGTGTTCTGCGGCCGCTGCAGCCGCTACGAGGCGCCCGTGCGCCGCCTGCGCGCGCTGCGCCCCGTGCGCGTGTGCCAGCGCTGCCACGACAACATACACAGCAAGAGGGACTAGCCGCCCCCACCACGACTATACTGCCGTACTGAAGGCGCTGTCTGAGACGTAAGACGTGTGTGAGCAGGACCGCACATTACAGTACGCGGCATCGATGTTAAGCGCTGGGGCAAAAAGTGGGGCCCGCTTTGCGCATCTTACGAGACGATCATCGTATTAGAGACACGTGTGCGCGGAGCTAACAACCGATCACGGCCTGTGGTGCAGGCGCGGTGCGCGACTAGCCGATCACGTTATCGTAATGGTCTACTACGCAACTTTCGCCCAGCCCTCAACTTCCGTGCCGCTAGTTGTATCTGCCGTGCGATTCTATAAACAGAAGCGCGCTGACTTCACATCGAACTCACTTATCGATGATAAGTAATATGATGCCACTTTTTAAACAAAAGTAAAGGCTAACTTCGTTCGTACCGCTTAGGCAAGTTTAGGAGTTAGTTCACTGATGTGTTCTTACAGTATCTACAGGCTACAGGCAGTTGACATGCAATTTTCCGCGTGCGGTCGGACAAACGCGCGGTTAGTCCGTATCAAAATGTCTAGATTAAAAGTGCCCTTGCTGTACCTTTTGCTATTTTAACATCTACTTGACCAAAATCTATAGAACACCATTTAGCAGGTACCATTACCAAAAGTTGTTTATATTTACGTTTCGTCGTCGTTTATATAAACGACATTTCTATCAATTTGATGATCGTTATACAAATTGCACCAAATAGGTTTTAAGATTGACAGATGTCAAATCTATAGAAAAATATCAGATGCCCAAGTGTTTGTTTAACTATCTTGCTCTATGTGATATTTTCCTAACTCTGTGTTTAATTGTTTCATATATTCGTTGCATTGAATCCTTAAAAAATAATAAGCTTCTTTAATTTGCAATTTTTATCAATAATTGAAAATTAGCTCATTTTAATGACAATATTATTTAAAATAGATCGCTCAAAAAGGATATCAATGTTTTCAACATATATGTTTGTTATCAATACTCCTCATTATGATTGGAGCTTGTATTTTAAACTAGTCTGCTTCTTCAGTAAACGGAATTTTAAAATGATGGATTAGATTTATATTTTATCTTGTTGTAGACCGGTGTTGAAACTGATTTCCAGCGTAATTGCGAGACAAAAATGAACTACCTACATATAAAATATTGTACACAACTAGCCCACTGAATGTGAAATTTGGGATTATTTACTGAAACATCATTCTAGATCAATGATTACCGAACTGTGCCAACAAAACTAATTTGATAAATGCTTGATTTATCGGTAGGTCAGCTTGAAAAAGGAATCCGATTACTATTTTTATTTATTTATTATTATTGGTATTTTACGCCTAGGCTGACACAATCGAGTGAGTCAATCGGCAATAATATGCATAGCTACATAGTCAATATCTTGATTTAAGTGCATAATACTAAATCATATTTGTTGAATCGAAAAAATCAGCAAGAAGGCATTACTTTATTTATGTATTGACATTTACAAGTGTTTATAGCGAGTGAAATTATGTAAAAAAGTATTATTAAGAACGATCAATAGACAATTACTTAGTAACGTTTAAGTAAATGATGTGTTGTATGAAGTATATTATATAAATAATATGTGTTTATTATGCTGGTGTAAAAACCATACCTAGCACGTACCTACCCATTTTAAAATTATTCATACCGGGCTATAACACTGATTACAAAAGTAATAAATAAAAATATCAGTTGCTTATATTACTATTTGTATATTTTGTTGTTTACAGTTTCAGTTGTGTATTTCATAGAAGGGGTATTAAAATGGATCAACAAAGATAAAAAGGTTAGTAGTAAGATGAAATAAAAATAATATACTAACTTGTTTTAAGAGTGATATTAATAATTAATAACATTTCACATAATACTACGAATGAGAACGCTCATTTACATGAGTCTTACTCTTGCCAGTATAAATATCGTCTTTTATACTTTTGTCTAAAGAAATCAGTATTAATTCTCTAAGAATTATTATTTTAAACAATTTAATGCTGATTTACAATAAATTCTAATGGTTATTTTTGATCTCAACCCATTCCGTAGGAAAGGGCCTTATAAAATTGAATTATCAGATTGCAATTATGAATTATGTGATGAGAGAAGACTAAACAAAATGTATTATTATTGTTTAAACTGTTTGGTCTTACGTTATATTGTTTTAAATGTGATATATTTTTATTTATTGAAGCTCTGAGAAACGATAATATTATACAAACGTAGATTCATCATTCCAGTTTATTATGGAACTTTTTACTAATCAGATATGAATTGCATGAACTAGTCATATTTATATAATATTTAATTTGTTTTTGTGTTTAGTTAGAATAAAATGTGATTTTTTACTATAGTATTTGTTTTACCTTTAAAGTAACTGCATTTTAGGCAACATTCCTAATTACAAGTTTTGTCATCATTGTTACTAAACGGAACTTAAAGGACACATTAGAATAACGTAAGTATTAAAATAGATACTACATGTTCTATGGATATTATATCTGCTTTGTTACAGTGTTTATAATGAATATTATACAAAAAGAATACATTTTCTTGTAAAATCCTATTGTAATCTATAAACCCTACGTCCCTACCCACTAACAGGGTACCTAAACAAATATTGGAACGACGCTTTTGTATCTACCGTGCTTAACACTACAGTAAGCTTGAAACGCTAATATAATTAAAGTTATTGTTTCTGTGAGTAGAATTTTGTAAACATCTATGGCCTTACTACAAAAAAGATAGACTTGTGTTAAACACTTGTTTATAATAAGTCAACCAATTTGAAATGTTGACACATCAGACATTCGAGAAATATTATTAACAATCATTTTAATTGGTTGACTAATCTTTAGACAAGTATTCAAAACTAGTCTTATCTTTTTGTAGTAAGGCCGCTACAGTTTTGTTTTTAATTAATTAATATTTTCGTCCTCTTAAAATCAAATGGTTTCAGAAATACCTACCAACTAAAGTGTATCTTGTACATTTTAAGTTTGTTTGTTTGCCAATAAAAAATAAATGATGTTTGCAAAGTACGCCTCAAAATTTAGTTTGTAATCACAATTATGTAAACGTCATCCAATTGTAGTTTTCTAGATTTGTAAATTTGTAGAAGAATTGGAAGGATTGGAATTTAAGATGATAAATAGAGAAAATACTAAAAACCTTACACTAAAATAGAGGATTGGAAAATAATTTAGTTGGAATCTGGTCTCTGTAGAACATAACAAAGCTATGATATAATTAGGCATAAATAATAAGTGGATGTTTCTTAATCACCCGATCTGTATGTATAGAAGAATAATTAATTACAGACAATATATACGTTGTTTAGGTAGTATGTAGGCACTGAAGTTTATGCCGTTGACTAATATATTCATGTATAAATGAATAAAATGGTGCAGCAAACCGAATATAGTGGTTTTATTGCCTGTCAAAATACGAGATAAGTAGGTGCATACCATGGCTAGTACATAAAAAATCCTTGGTAACATAGAGACAGAATTATTTGGTGCTTACCCAAACCAAAACAAAATATTCAGCTTTACCTGTCATTCGTATTTCAATTTTAAAAAAAACGAGATCAAAGAAGTTCGATAAGATCTTGATTTTTTTCTCCTATGATCTTGATTTTTTTCTTGCTTTTCAAAATCCTCCTAACGCCCACGCGCTATATGACCAAAAGCAGTTTCTAAACGAAAATTATATACTCTTAGGTTGTTTATGGACATGCAATAGTGCCAACAGAAAAAAATATTTTTGTCATTTTGGACGTTATGCGAGAACACGATGGAATCTGCTCGTCGATAAGGTAAGTAAATCAAAGATTTTCTGTGTAATCTTTAGATTTCTCTCTATTTTTTTTTATTGAAAATAGTTGCTTAAATGTTAAACTTGACAAATATGTAAAAAAAATCTATTAGGTTGGGGAAAAGTCTTTTCGCATTATAGTATGTATGAAATTGTTATAAAATCTCTTTGGCTCTACTATTTTTATCTGGCTGGTTTTGGTATCATTACAAGTTTAAATTTTAAAGAAGAATTCCAAATCCAAATTAGGAAAATGTGTGTTTTTAATTTGTTTTTCGTACTGCCAAGATGAGTGAATCTAATGAAGAAATTCGATACATTTAAAAATTTTAACTAAAAAGAAGGTAAAATAAAAATGCAACGCAAGCCGTGAAAAAAAATGCGATGTTTATGGACCTAGTGCAATGTCTGTGAGAGTAGCACTTTGGTTTAAGCGTTTTTAATCCGGAAATTTTGATGTTAAAGATGCACGTCGCTGTGGTCGCCCTATTACGGATAAAATTGATGCCATTTTTAAAAAGTGGAGCAAGATCGGCATATCAGTAGTTACGACGTAGCTGAAGAACTGGGAATTGACCACAAAACAGTTTTGGCGCATTTGAAAAAAAACTGGGTACACAAAAAAGCTTGATATTTGGGTACCCCACAAGCTCACTGAAAGAAACCTAATGAACCGTGTACTGATTTGTAATTCTTTATTACGACGTAATGAAACCGAACCTTTTTTGAAGAAGCTGATAACTGGTGATGAAAAGTGGATCACGTACGACAAGAACGTGCGAAAATGGTCGTGATCAAATGCCAGTCAGGCTTCACAAACTGTGGCAAAACCCGGGTTAACTCGCAACAAGGTGATGCTGTGTGTGTGGTGGGATTGGAAGGGCATTATTCATAGCTGTTACCACCAGGCAGGACCATCGATTCTGAACTCAACTGCGAACAACTGATGAGATTAAAGCAAGAAGTTGAGAGAAAGCGGCCGAAATTAATCAACAGAACCCCTTCTGTTGATTAATTTATATGGTTTTTCATCATCATAACGCTAGACCTCGCACATCTTTAGCCACTCATCAAAAATTAAGAGTTTGGCTGGGAGGTGTTAATGCATCCGCCATATAGTCGTGACCTTGCACCTTTGGATTTTCACCTGTTTCGCTCTCTACAGAATTCTCTAGGCAGGATCAGGTTAACATCACGAGAGGACTGCCAAAACCACTTGTCGCGGTATTTTGATCAGAAGCCCCAAAATTTCTACTTATAGCAATGGGATCATGTCCCTACTTACAAGATGGCAAAAAGTTATCAAACAAAATGGTACCTACATACTTTAGTTAAATGTAAATTAACTATATTAAAAAATGTTTTGAATTTCCTTAAAAAATGCGAAGAAACTTTTTCCCCAACCTATTATTTGGGATAAGAAATTGTTCCCATTACCTTTGCAGGAATTTTGAAGGCCTTTTGGTAACTATGTATTATAATTATTTTAAAAGAAGTTAGTATAGTTTTGGAATTAATTTAATAATTACAGATTTATAACTTTTTTTAATACGTAAACGCCTGAACGCTAGGTATCATCTTACTACTAATTCATATTAATTATTTTTCATTACACGGTTAGAAATTAGCAGTTTGGAGTTTTTAATTACTTTCCATTTTTGCGAACCCAGACTGGGCTATTTTTGTTAATTGTAATTTAAACCAAATAGATATCTTATTTAAAACGTACTAGCATAGAGAAAGAATAATACTACGTAAAAGTACTAGTGATTTAATAATAAAAGAATATTATCAATTTATAGATTACACGTAGGTTTTACGGTTTTACGTATTTAACAATCTTGAGGATCAAATTAATAACTAACATTAAAATCTAGAAAATAATTAAAAAGTTAATGAAAGGACAAAAGAGAAAATAACAATCATTAAAATAAAAATAAATTAAAAAGCCGCTACATACAATAAAAATAATAACAATGAAAAGCTAGGTGTTGAATTATTAAAAATGCGATAAAGCTTGACATTAACATGCACTTAATGGTATTAACATAAGCTACTACATAATGGAATCAACTAAATATTGTACATTAGCATAATAATGCGCCTTATTACATGAGTCTATACCTACACCACTCTCATCCATTGCATATATACATACTCCACGGATAGCACTAGCATGCCTAGATATAATATACTAAGAAATTATTAAAGTACACTTGTTAATTATCTTGGGGGTGGGAAGCCCTGGAGACCTGTAATACGGGTTTCTAAGGAAACCTATCTCAGGCTCCAGTCTCTCACACACACAAGGTAACACTGTTACATTGTACCTTTTTAAATGGTCACTGTAAATATGTGAGAGAGAAATAAATAATATTTTATTATAATTATTTAATTATTATTTATAAATCTTTGTGAGTTAATTTATTTCTACAGGGTGTTCTATTGTAATTTCATGATTGTTAGTTTGAAGAAGGTGGATATGTACCGTTTTCACATCAAAACGCCTGATCCGATTTTTATAAAATTTAACATAGACATAGATATAGCCTAGAAGATAAACATAAGCTACTTTTTACCACTGGAAATATCAAAATTCTACGGTGAACTTATACAAAGCGCGAATGAAGCCACGAGACAGACAGCTAGTACTAAATAAAAACATAATTTTATTATTTTTTCTTTTATCTATTTGTTTGATTAACTGTTAAAACGGACCAAAAATAATGATTCTACATAGATTATAAATTGTTTGTTGTAAAAAGAATTTTTTTTAGTAATATCACTTCTACTATGCATTGTGACCCCGAGTCCTAAAAAAAGGTAGTTACATTTTTCGTTTTTCCCCGTTCAATTGGATTCTAATAATTGTCTAGATGCACATAAAAATAATATTTAATGCAATTATCCTAGACTACGTTATACTAGACGTGGGTTCGAGTCCCACCTGAGGTCGATGATTTTTTTCAAGTGTTATTTATCTTCAATTAAACCTTGCATGGAATTGCTAAAAACAAAAATTTACAATGTTTAAGCATTTCTGATCTTAACCAATAGTCAAATATTTGTAAAAATATTTCTATAGGGTGTTGACGGTAGTATACTACTCAGCTATACATATAGCTACAACATTGATCAGAATACGCTGGCTTTGACAGCGAGAAAAAACACTTGAGGAATTTCATCTTGTCACGTGACGTCCTCGGTAGCTTAGTGGTCAAAGCACTCGCCCGGTATGCGATGGGACGTGGGTTCGAGTCCCACCTGAGGTCGATGATTTTTTTCAAGTGTTATTTATCTTCAATTATCCTAGACTATATTTTTTAATCTTGGAAATTCTGGGTCGTAACCATTGAGCACTTTATCACATGAGTAAAGAAACGGAACAGAGACAAAGCTTCATACGAATGCGCTGTGATAGGTACATCACTACAAGTGCAACGCGTGTGTGTGCCGTGTGTGCGTGTCCACTAGCCGCTTGTCAAGTATGAGCCGAAACCGCTTCAAACTAGATCAGCCAGTGGTCAATCTCGAATGTCGTGCGTGTTTTGTTTTTATTATCGAGTTTCTCACATAATACGTAGTAATATTTTTGTTTTAGTATTTAAAAAGTGTTGTAAATATGGTTGTACATTGTACTGTGTGTGCATTGACTTATATCTTAGAGCATTCAACCAACAGGAGACGCCATTGACAGGCATTCCCCTCTGCCACAAGTCTATGACCGTCGATCACAGAGGTTATATAAAACTATTTGCAGCGCGTTCCGCCATCATTGGCAAATCACGGTGAGCGTGGAAGGACAGCAGCTAAAAATGCCAAATTACGCCGTGTGCTCGTGTTAAAAAAGATCAGAAACATTTTATGTGCTAAAGGACAACGTAAATTTTCATCTATAAGTATTATTGAGTCTCAATATTAGCAAATAATGCCTTAAAATTGCAAAAACCTTATAAAATTCGTCATACAAAAAGTGATACCAGTAAATGGTAAAAAATCCTATTAAGCGTAATTTTTTATACTGAAGTACCCAAATTTGAAATCACACTGGTATTTCACGTTTAATATTTTTAATAATATTAATTACAATAGATGCTTATTGAATTAATGATATATCACAGTTAACAAATTATGATTCTTGTTTAAGTTTTGCGCATTTTATTGGATTTAATAATTACTTTTAAAAGTATCAATACTATAAATATTTGCACATAATCGGTCTAGTTGAATAATATAATATACATATTTGCGAACTTTACCTTATTCTGAAAATTTGAGATTTTTATTGATATACCTACGCTGGCCACCCTGCAGCAATGTTGGTGATGGGATAGCACAAAAACAAAATATCGATATCGATTTAACCACTTGACCTTTAGGTCACCTAGATTTGAGATTCCACCTGGATGTATTTCCGAAATGGGAATATATTCGGGAACATTTACAATAAACCGATTCGATTTTATTGTTCATATAAATTTATATAACACAAAAATAATGTTAAGACTTAGGTTACAAGCATTTTTGTTGTTATTTATTTACACATACAATAAAAAACAGTATGCTGTTATAAATTTTGTTTAATTTGGTTGCTTAACTGTAAGATTACGGATCTTATTTATATTACCATAGGCATTATTATGATTTGTCCATATTATGATGTCAGTAAATATTATTTTTTATTATTTTTGCGACAATATAACATTACAAAGGGTGACGACAAAATCTTTGAGGCATCTAAAATATCTTATCATTTATCTTAGGCTTGGTCTATACCCAGTTAGAAACGGATTCTTGCGGATGCTAACGGAATCTGGCAGCGTAGGTATAGACCGAGCCTTAAACTCTAGAGAAACGTGTGTTTCGTGTATTTTTGGTGAACGAGTATAAAAAAAGTTTCGTTGCTAAAAGTTAACAGATTTTTTATTAATTAAGCGTATTTTATGGCTCGGACTATACCCACTCGGAAACCGGTCCGGGTAAGTACGGTTTCAATCCATCGGTTAAGCAATGGGGTCGTGTTTTGAACGGATTCTCGCGGATTTGATAATGTTTCGGATATTGATTGTTATTAATTATTATTTACCACCTTCTCAATTACTAATTAAGTCATAAAAATGAATCCATTCCAAAGAAACCTATTTTTACATTATAAAGTTTCCGAGCCAACCATCTCCAGTCACCCACCACAGACAGACCCAGACCAATAATATTTAAATTCATTTACAACTTCATGTCTAAGCAAGCAAAAAAAATAGGTATTATGTTTTTCTTATTTCATGATAGCACTTATATTTGTTAACTTTTTTTAATTCAAAAAGAAAATGTTTGAGAATATAGCTAAAATAGTTAACACCTTTGTCCTTTACAAAATTCAACCTTCTAACTTTCCCACAATTATTATTAAGATTTTTGCGGGTAATAGCCCAGTATTTTTTTATTTATTTAAGAAATTGACCTGAAAACCAAATTATACAGGTATTTCTTGCAGTTCTAGGCTTGGACTTTAACCAGCCGGAATCTGTTAGAATCCACTAAAATTCGTTCAAAAACGACCTTATTACTTAAGCGATGGATTGAAACCGTACTTACCCAGATTTCCGGCTGGGTATAGTTCGGGCCTTAGACTCAACCATACTGACGTATATTAATAAATAACCCTGTAGATCTTAATGAAAGCCAAAAGGAATGTTTCTATCTTACACATAATAAAGAGTGAATTGAATAAAACCTTATCATAATACTGGCAGAACTCATCGATAAAATTTATCGATAGTGTTAAGCACTATCTTTGTTTATTTAAAACTGTCGTCACACTCGTGCATGGATAAGTTGCCCTTGTGTGTGAATATATTTGTGTGCGTCTAGTTTAAGCTAGTGTTAGACAATTTTTGATGTGTGCGAGCGTAGCAATGTCATCCAAAATACGTTCGTGTTAATTCCCTATGTGTGCGTTACTCCCTGCCCCCCGCAAGAAATGACAGACTTTTTCGCATAGAAATTAGCGAGCTTGTCGTCTCCTGTTGGTTGAATGCTCTAAGACTTATATATTACTTCGTAAGGCCAGGGCGGACCACACGTCTGGGTGTTGGACCTAAAGAGACCCGAAAATGAACCGACCGAGGCCGATGTGACGTAGTCAGTGGTCGGCGGTCATCGGGATCTGACATTTGTATGAAAAAATAAAAATGCCTAGATGTTCACTGAAAGGTTGCTTTAATTACGACAGAAAGGTCATTAAAAAAAATTCTAATATTACTTCTCACCAATAAGCCGCATATTTGATAATCACTAAACTTATTTACATTACTTTAACAATTTTCTAACTTCTTTGTCAATTTTACGAAGCAACGCCATATTTACCGCGCAAAATCGATACAACTTTGTAGCGGCGTGCATTAGTTGTATGGTTATAGTATAGCCATAATAGTGCTCACAGTGCACTAAGTGCAGTCCAGTTCATGCGATGTAATATAAATATTTTATTTTATGATAATTTATTGAATACTTATTTTAAGTTTACGTGATGCACTATGAGTTAAAAATTTAAAACATGCAAAAATAACAAAAGGCAAAAGTTTAAAAAAAAATGTTTTATTCGAAGGACAGTGAAGTGTAATAAATAAAAATATAAATTATCTGATATAGTTTTTTTTAAAGTTTTAAGGTATGATTCCGTATATAAAAATAAATTGTATCACAAACACTCAATTATCTAGCCAAACTAAGCAAATCTTGTGCTATTGCGACTAGATACAGATAATAAACATATTTAAATACATTTATAAACATACTTAAATACATTTACAAACATACTTAAATACATTTATATTTATTGATATTCATTCTATAGACACGAAAATTAACGAAGTAAAACAAACGAAGTTCCTAGGTTTAACTATATAACAAGACGTGAATTGGAAAACGCATATAGATAATGTTTGTACAGCAGGCAAGAGCTTTGGCAAGAGCTGCGCGCGAGCCGCGCGAACGCGACCTTTAAAGTGGCTTTAATGTGAACCAGAACCGCACGCGCGCATCTCGCGCGCACTGTACAAGTCTTGCATGAGTTGCGCTAAAAAGACGCATTAATCGGTTGCAGTTACGGATCGCGTGCCACGCGTGTTCAGCTCGCGCGCGACCTGCGCATTCGTGGCGCGTTCGCCAGATCTGGACCTATCCTTACAGAGTCATTAAGTTTATTTATGCCTTAAAGCAGGTTAGATCTGTAACAAAAACTGCGATTGCTACCTATCATGCATTGTAGGTTCTAAATTTCGCTACAGTTTACTGATGTGGGGCAATAGCACTAATATAAATAGAGCTTTTATTGCCATAAAAAGATGCATAAGACCAATATGCGGTGTCCCTCCACGAACATCATGTCGTCCTCTATTTGCACAATTGTAATTACTAACATTGACGTCCCTGTATATATTTGAAACGGGTATTTGTAATGCAAATTATGCATATTTTTAATAGGGCATTTGACATTTATCCACGGAACACAAGAAATTAAAATATCCTGGTACTACTAAAAACTTCAATAACAATGCAGTATAAAAAAAGCTGCATGACAATGAGTATAAAAAAATCTTCAATAATATACCTACTAATGAATTCAAAACATTGAATAATAATCAATTTAAAATAAAACTGAATATGTGGCTAATCTCACATACCTACCATAAAAGAGTTTTTTTAAATAATAAATATTAATTTCAACATAATTATGATATGACTGAAATCTATGTAATTTAATTTAATGCAATTTTAGACTCAATTTTATATTTAATTAAAGTTCAATTTTATATTTAATTTGCATGCCTTGTTTTGGCTAAACATGCTTGGCACGTTCATTTTAAAACATCTATGCATACCGTGTTTAAGCATATAAAGATTATTTTATTTTATTTAATTTATGTTGACGTATTTAATTTGAAAAAGCAAAAAGTTATATTTACTCTGTCACTACTTTAAATATAACATCTGTGCAATAAAAACTTTTTTCTTACTTCCTCTTTCGTTTTAAGCCGCTCTTACAAGGTTGCTATTTGACAGTTGACTGACATCAAAGTCTAACAGATGGGGTTAGTGTGTCATGTATGGAGGAAATGCAAGGCGATTTGTTCTGTCAGCCGTATCTTTACTTTTTACATCAATGTGTGTGTGATAATACCTCCTGACAATTTTATTGCATTTGTTGAATTGCTTGAGCCAAAATTTCGCGAATATTTTGATCTTCATGTACAAATTGTTAATATTGGTAATGACATATTAGCACGTTAACAAGATTTTACATTTCATATGCCATGTGATTATTTCCCATTGGATTATTTGAAAAAACTTTATATTAGATTTAGAATTTATTATTCGATTAAAAGACAACAAATTATTAAAAACCAAAAGTAATAAAAAAATATTTTAATAAAAAATGTGAAAAAAAGAACATTTAAATATTTTAAATTTATTTAATTGTGCCAACCCTACCAAAATAGGTATAAATATTGCTAGCACTTTAGAAGCTTTGTCTCTGTTCCGTTTCTTTACTCATGTGCCTATATATAGGACTGGGCTACTATTTGCTGCAAGGGTTAAAAATTCTGGGCGTTAGGAGGATATATCCAGGAAATCCACATTCCTGGATGCATTGAGAAGGAATTTGGTATTCCTGGATGCATTGAAATAAAAAAAAAACACTAGTGTTGTTGCAACATGTACCTCGGTACAAATATAGGGTTTCCCGTAAACTATTTGTTAATTTTGTATGGAAAGTCGATACATTTTCATGCAAAAGGGATAGAACATAAGTTGTTCACCATAATGTATAGATTATGTGGTTCAAGGTTGACCTTGATTTACGAATTTCACCTGTATATGTATGTACATATTATAAAGGCGCAAAAAGTACTGAAAGTCAATAGGTAACATGAAATAAAAGATGTTTTTCAACTAAACATAATATTTATTATTCTTCATAATATTTGAACTCTTCGTTATCTAAAATATCTACAATTTGCGTAGTTATTTACACACTTTAGAAGATAAAATCACTGTCTGGTAGAATATACAATAACACCCAACGAATTCTGAACATGGTTTTTATACTAAATTTAAATACGTTATCCCACAATGTAGATTACTAAAACAAGTTTTAATGACAACTAATTATTCAAAAGTGAATAACAGGTTCGGACTTAGCTTATTCGAACTTATGTACTTTTTATGTAACAGGAGACTATATATTCCCAAAATATGGTGCTTTTAAATATAGAGTGCATATTAAATTTTATTTTTTTTAACGTCAGATATATCAGTAGACATATATCACACTATTTATTTAATTACTCAGTATCGCTGGTTATGGTGGAACATGCGATAGATTATTTTGTTAAATTTATTAAACTCATTGAGCGTGTCATCGTAACTCATATTAAAATTGTAAGATATATTCGTAACTGTTTAAGTAAATACTAAATTATAAAGTGCGAGGTGGTAGTGTAGTAGCATTTCCATATTATTTATAAAAACATAATTTAAATCGTTCAGAATATTATGTACTATTATTATACGAGTAATAATAATACATTTTCACAACATCAATAATTTTATATTAGAGAAAATATTTTTAAGTACATTCCCAATTAAGGAGATCTGAGTAAGTAGACATAGGCGTGAGTATCCAATACGCAATGCTTCACAAGGTACATTTTATTAAGTACTACTATATTTTACAAATGTAAGTACACGCGTGCGAATATTAAGTATACATTTATGCAAGGCTAGCTAGTGATATGCGTTCATTTATTAGTTCCACTATCACCAATGTAAATTTGTAGTAAAATTGGAATGTAAAATCAAATTAAACAACTTATTAAAAGGTTTTACTTTTAAGTCTACCCCAATGGGTGTTACGGTACTAGGTAGTTTTGTAAATTAAATTTTGTCAATAGACATGATAAAACCGATAACAAAATAAAAGTAACATAACAGCTAATCGAAAAATAACGAATAGATACACCATTCTACCACAATGATCGGACATAAGAAATATTAATTATTTGTTCGACCCGAAAACCATCCTCTAATTTATATTAATAAAAAAAAGTATAAAAAACAGATCCACGAAGGGTACACAGGTAAATATCCTACAAATTTACAATTATATACAAAAGGGAAAAATATGTCCAAAACCCTATAATACAATTACGTAAATTGTTTAACAATAAAATACTGCATTGTTCGTTTTATAGTTCCACGCGCATACAAGCGCCCGGCACGAGGTAATACTGCGTGGAAGTGTCCGTGGACTCGACAACAACTTAGCTTACGCGGACAGTGTGCAACGCAGAAGCACAGTGCGGTTACATTATAACTAAGTACATCTATCTAAAGGTGTTAAGCAGAATTAAGTTTCACTTAACGATAGATAAATAACGTTACAAGCTATTATGGTATTTCAAGCCTACGATGATCGTATGTCAACTCAAGATGCGCCGCTAAACCTTTACATTTCTTTTAAGTTTTCGCAAGCCCTCAAGTTTTTCACCTTGAGCATGCTATAATATTGGATTTAGAATACAATTTGCATATCATTGATAACATACGTCCTCATGGCATCGTAGCCTGTATATTGTGCTTTACTCTTCATATTATGTTATATGTACAAACAAATTCAATCTGCTAATACAACCGAGACGGCACGTTAACTATGTAATGTAATCAACAACAGATATCGCACCGATCACTTCTATAATTACGTCTATTAACAAATAAAATTTTAAATAAATAAGTTTCCTTCACAAATCCGCTGTACGTTTCTCGTCTGGCACGGGATTTTTGTATACACATATTATAAATATTTATTATATTATGATATTAAAGTGCTAACATTGCGCAAAATAGCATATAAATCGCTCTTCCGTCAACCGACTTGAAATTACTCATTCAATCTCACTTACACGCAGTGTTCGTCGCAAACGCTAAGATTCGTGCACATTCTTGCAGCATAATACTGACAGCAACGCCTCTATGCTACTTTAGCTTAAGAAGTAGTGCACTGGGATTTATGGTTACAACATTTATTTTTAGCATAACATATTATCCCATACATACTTCGAGATAAATTTCCAAAGACAGACTAGTCACTCTCGCGTGTTAATACACGATAATAATATATATAATAAGTAAGCGACTGCAGTGTACAGAGCACGTGGCAATGTCGCTTAACTATTTATTCGTCAATTTGAATAATATACATTCAGAACGATCAAAATATAAGTACATCAACAAGTTTTTATTGCGTTGCTACTTCGTCAAAAGGCATATTATTACTAGTTCCAATATTATCGGAAATAATATTTTTTTTATTTCTGATTATTAGTGTTATCAGTTTTCGTTTATTGTATTATTAATAAATAATTAACATTTATGTGCACCAATTAACAGAAGAAGCACAAAGGGATATCTTTTTTTGACTCGATGTCCTAGGCTAAAATAGTTACCATTCAGGTGTTACAATAACGTGACTAACGCGATTTAAGTTTTTTGTTCTATGAAATAGAGCGACGTCAATAAAAAACATAATTTATTTTTGCAAAGGCTTTTATCGTTGTTTTGATAATATCCCATCCAAGGAACATCATTGCGCGGTCAAAGTTAAGTTACGAGCGGTGTTGCGACGTATCAGTAACTTTGATGGAACGAAAGTCAATGTTTGAAGATTCTAGTTTAGTCTCGGCGTTGGAATTGACACGTCGCCTTCGATGATGCGGAGGTCGACGTTATTGTGCAGTCAAAGAAAGCGAGGTCGCGATGTATTAGATAAACTAAATGCCTCTCAAGGACGTATCAGTAACTATGGGCCTTCAAAGCGGAGGTTGACGTGATTGCGCTAAGATTGACGTTATAGTCGAGCGGTAGTCGACGTTCGAAGATTCTAGTTTGTTTAGTCTCGGCGCGGGAGTTGACACGCTGCGGTCAATGTTAACTTACGAGCTGGGTCGCGGCGCGACGCATCAGTGACTGGTGCCTTCGATGAAGCGGAATTAAACGTTCAATGATTCTAGTTCAGCCTCGGCGCGGGAGTTTACCGCTTAAAGCGGGGCGGGTGCGGGGGCGGCGGGGGCGACGGGGGCGAGGAAGGGATTAGTGGAGTGGTGGCCGGCGTAGCTGGCGGCGCGGCCGGCGGCGGCGAGCGTCGGCGCGCGCGCCACGCGGCCCAGCCACGCGTCCGGGTGCGGCAGCGCGGCCGCCGCGCGCGCCGGCACGCACGACACGCCGCCCACTACGCCCACTCCCACTCCCACTCCCACGCCCACGCCCACGCCGATCCCCGAAGTGTCCCCCTCCGACTCGGCTTCGGCGAGTGCGCGCAACCCCAAAGACAACTGCTGGCACATCGCCGCTACCGGGTCCTCGCTCATCGAGTTCAGCGAGTTGATCGAGTTCTGAAACGTAGGGACATTATTGTTTTATTCTGTTGCAGCAATGTACGGACAAGAGCACGTCGACCTACCACAAAATGTCAAATTTTCTCATTTGAAAATGGTCTCTATATGTCAGGCTTAAAGTTGAAAATCTATTGGAGAATTTTTGACTTTTGGGGTAGGTCGACGTGCTGTTGACTGTACCTATTTACTTATTTTAAAAAATCTGCGTTAATGACAGAGCATTAAGAGGCCACACCAAGAAAGAAGAAGGCGTGATTATTACATATTAAAATATGTAGGCACGTTGTTTTTATATGATATTTGTGTTTTAGCAACAGTCACCTCAGCGAGCTGTATATCAGGTTTGTGCATCGCTAGTTGCGTCTGCGGCTGCGGCTGCAGCGGCGCGGCGGGGAGGTGTAATCGTTACGCGAGTACAATATTGTCTCAGTAATAGTTACCTCAGCGAGTTGTACGTCAGGTTTATGCATTGCTAGCTGCGTCTGCGGCTGCGTCTGCGACTGCGGCAGTGGCTGCGGCAGCGCACGCGTCGGGGAGGCGAGGCCGGCGCGCGTGCGCTCTAAGTTTGACGGCAGCTCGCTAATGCGCAGAGACATCTGACGCTTGAACGGGGAACTAGAAACAAAACACACACATAATATTTAACGGTTTGACAAAGAAGAACGCAGGGTGGAATAAAATATAAAATAAAAAACAAGGTCCTATTTCATAAAATAACTTATAGTTAACTTTTCTTTAGGGAGTACTATTGCTCAAATACAACAACTTTTATTATTGGACCAACATAGAAATCGCAAAAAAATGATACTTTCCCAATTATTAATAAATATATTTTTTATAGTATGATTCTATAGTATGAACTTTTACATTTTCGATTTCACCTTTTTTGCTAGTAAAGTTTTTAATAATGTTGATAATAAGATGACATTACGAAGCTAAGTGATTTATACATAAAAGAATTGGTAAATCCGCAAAACAACAGAAATGTGAAGTGCTTACTATAATTATTTTTGCTCAAAATTTGTGGTAGAGACCAATCTTTTATGTGCGAATCATGTCTAACATGACGTGTTGCATGCCGCAAATTTATCATGCAGTTTATTTACATAACACTATCTCATATATCTTCAAATATAACATGGTTTGCATTGCAAAATGAAAAAAATGGATTAATTATATAGGTGAACTGCGAACCATGTTATCACAAAAAAGATTTATGAAATAAATTCTAACGTTATCTTACGTGCACAATGTCACAGGCATAGTGACGTTCCTCTAAAATATTACGCACACTAATTGTCCGAGTCGTAAACAGACCTAAGCTAAAATTCTAAGGCACTCTATACATACCTTTTAGTTAAACATCTAATCACAAACACAACCCTTTATAGCCATTGTTTGGATGCATTCCACTAAAAGAGTAACGTGTCAGTCAATGATGTGTTATTATGACAATAGTGCTATTTATTATTGTTGGAGCATTGAAACATAACACACTTCTAAATACCTAAGTCCGCGAATGCAGGAGCTGAGCTTTACATATAAGTGATTCATAGTACTACATATGTATTGAACGTTTAACGCACAAACACGAGAACTACAAAATATTTCCATTGTTGATGTGTCCAAGTGTCAACATTTTCTATTGTTCCATAAAGGCAATAGCTTGTCTTTTTACAGAGTAAAAATCTCCTGCTAAACAAGCCTAACAGAGAGTGAAAACAAAAAAATCAAACCGCTCTTATAAGGAAGCCAAATAACGACAGACTGGCGGTGTGAGCCGTCCTTCAGAAGGACATTGTGGAAACAACGCAGATGATATTACGGCGATAATTAAGTTATATTTATACGAAGTAATTTAACGATACGAATGGGTTACTTGTTAATTGGTGCTGTGGTTTCATTCATTTCATCCATCCTAGAATTGTTTTTTTTTATTTAATTGTATTTGACACCTCAAATGAGCTGTGTTCAATCAAAGCAAAGTAGCTCTAAAGCAGTGTTTCCCAAACTTGGGTCCACTAAACTATTCCAGGAGGAACTGAAGATAAGTAAAATTGGAAGAAAGTATTAATGAAGTTAGATGTCCGCGGATGTAGTTATTTGGAGTTAGGGGTCCTTGTAAACTGTTAGGAAAGGCTGCCTAATGCAAAGCTCAGCTAGTCCCGGCCTATACCTGTTGTTGAGTTGCGCGAGGCCGCGGAACGACTCCTGGCGCTCCAACAGGTGCGGCGCGGCGTGCGGCCGCTCCACCGCCGCGCTGCGGACAACGGGAGGTTATCACTGCCCACACTACCAACAATCCTCCACCCATTGCCAGCCAGCGGATTAGTAACCGAAGGCACGTAGAGTAGAGAAACGATACTGCTAAGGCGACTAGGGTAGTAGGGACAACATAGATTATCACTGCCCACACTACCACAGTCCTCAGCAACCACAGTCAACGGATTAGTAACCAAAGGCACGTACGTACGTTGACGGTGAGGCATCTATGATCTCGAATGGAGATCAGGTTTTTTTTTAAACTAAACACGTAAACGGCAGATTCTTTCCAATTCCCACAGTCCACTAAAAGATGGTCCTTCGATGACAGCGGTGTCTTCGGCTAGCACGTGGCACATTCGCAAAAAGAGGTATGGGCAGAGCCATAAGCGGTGGATCTTTTCAATTCCCACATTCCACTTAAGGATGGTCCTTCGACATCGATAGAGCCGTAAGCGGTAGATTCCTACCAATTCCGACATTCCACTTAAGTAGATCAATGCCCATATTCCACTTAAAGATGGTCCGTCGCCATCAACAGATCCGTAAGCAGTAGATTTCTTCCCATTCCCACGTTCCACTTAAAGATGGTCTATTGGGATCGACAGAGCCGTAAGCGGTAGATTCCTACTAATTCCCACATTCTACCTAAGGATGGTCCTTCGGCATAGACAGAGCCGTAAGCAGTAGATTCCTTTCAATTCCCACAGTCCACTTAAAGATGGTCCTTCGATGGTAGTGGTATACGCAATGAAATTTGATGCGGACAGAGTCGTAAGCGGGAGATTCAATTCAATTCCCACAGTCCACTGAAAAATGGTCTTTCGGCAACGCTTTCTGCGGGTAACAAGCATCACATACCTATTGTTAAGATGCGTGAACCCGCGGAAGGAGCCCTGCCTCTCCAGCAGGTGAGGCGCGGCGTGCGGCCGCTCCACAGCGAAGGGGTTGTGCGGCGCGGGCTTAGTCGTAGCCGGGGCAGGCATCGCGCCTACCGGTGACGCGTCCGCTTCGGACGACCGGCGGGCGGTTATACCTGGGAAAGGCCAATTAATTATTGATTAACCCGTATGCTCGGAAAAAATTATAACAATTGGGATGTAGTCGATGTGGCCACCAATCATGAATAATTCTAAGACGTCATTTATGGAATCAAAGACCTTATTTAAGGCCCTATAACCCGGTACATTATCAATTATTAAGAGAATCTGATTTTTGTTTGCTTCAAAATCAATAAAAAGTTAGGCAGTTGAGATCGGTAAAGGCGTCATAGTTTGCTATCGCCATACAAATTATAAGGCAGAGGTGCGTTTTGACAGGATAAAAAAAGTATGTCAATTGATTGGTGGTGTCAACTAGCCTGAGCGATAGGATTAATATATATTAATCACATCATGTTATGTGAGTCACGTACATCTAGGGAAACAACGAAAATAGTCACAGGGTTATTTTCCTGTAACCTTCAAATAAATTTTAAGAACGTTTTTCTTAAACGCATTCCGTCATAACCTTTAAAAAAAATTATCAGAATGCTTGTTAATTTACGATCTGATAATAAAATACGGAACGGTGATTTTTTTTAATAAACTAATAGATCATCACCACAAAATATTGGAAGGTCTGCCACACATTTTTAGAGGGCCAAAAAACAAATCACCTAATGAAAATATATAGTAAATCGTTCAATTTCATAGATTTATTATCAAACTCTTCAGATTAATTGTGACGAATTTTTATTTAATATTAATTGATAAAACAATGAGTAACACGCACGCAAAAATTTACATATTAACCGTAGGTAATTCCAGAATGAAATTACTATGCATACTACTGATTACGCAAATGGCTCATTAAAATGAAAATTCAAAGAAGTACACAAAACAGGATAGAAACGAGCAAATGCCCGTAATGAGTGTTGTAAGATAGCGCTTGCATTAATGACGAGTGAATCACTGCGGACGGGTTTTGCATGGATCATTACGGAAGAGGTTAATGACAGTTAGGAAAACGCCTAGGTTAAACTCATTAAGTTGCATAATGGAAGAAGACGGATATCAAATGTCGACAGTACACATTACATCTTTCCCAGTGAGATTTTTAATAACACTAACGAGCTCTTCGGGAATCTGCTGACAATAGATCACAAAATCGTCAAACACACATTACAACTTCTAAAACCATTTAAAGGAGGAAAACTTCCAGAACCAACAAAAGGAGGAATTCCCACAACGGCAGCTCTTACTTAATTTCTGATTTTATTTAAATATTTATGGTGTTCTACAGTATTAATGTTATTATTAAAGCCACTTTAGCAGAAAAAAAAACCGATAAGTATCAAGTTTGAAAAATGTTAGAAGCTCGGGAAAAAATTGGTACAGCTGGAATTAGATGGTTTTGTATTCCACTTATGCGACTCAATTACATGAGCGATGATATACGCAAGGCTGCGGGCAGTCCAAGGAAATGAATGCCCAGGGTCGAGCTCAGTGGCGTGCACTGGGATAGGCCTATGTCCAGCGTGGATTGACGTGGGATGATTATGAAAATGATGACTCAATTACGTGGTTGGTATGTATCGGGTTAAAAAGTAAGGAAAATATAGCTGGATATGAAATTACACAGCTACATACGTTCCGGATCTGGCAATTTATTATCTCACAGAGATATTGTGCTTTCTGTAGATATCGCGCCCGTTATATCTTTATTAGTTAAGTATTTTTAAACTTGAAGTTATAAAATCTAGCCTCGGTTATCAGAGTTGAATTCTGATAAATACTACAATACTATTTTCAGCATTGTTGAATCAAGGTAGGTCGTGTTTTTGTGTTTGCAAACACGATAACATTCCTTGCTAACCGAATAGCGGCGTGGCCTAAGAGTTTTGTTAGTAAAAACACAATAACAGGTTTGCCGTCACGAATGGATAACATCCCCCGCGTTCGCCTGCGGGTGAGTGACATAAGTTGACGTATCGTTTAATGTTTGTGTGTGACAATTTAGATTTTTGAAATGAAACAAAACCAATTACCACAATAGGCGCAGGGGACTAGCTGTTTTGTTAACAAGTTTTGCAAACATGTTTAGATATCATATTTTATTTTTAAATTATGCAACGCGAAAGTTTAAAAAAAAACATTTTTTTAGAAAATTGGCGTTGCAAACCCGCCCTTCCGAAGGCATCTATAGTGTTTGTCAATAGCGTGCAACTTTGTAATCGTGCAGAATGTCATGAGGCCAACCCAAAGATTCAATCAGACTCTTCTTCTTACCCGACTTCCTGAACAAGCCCTGTCTCGTAATGGCGTAGCTGGCGGCGTCGATGCTCATAGACACGGCGCACTCTTTGTCGCGACGCTGCTTGCGCTTGAGGCACGCCGCGAGCGTGTAGCCCATCGATATTTTAAAGTATCTGTATCTGTTACTTTAACAGGTCTTAGCTTTAAAGTCTTACCCGACTTCCTAAACGAGCCCTGCCTCGTAAAGGCGTGGCTGGCGGCGTCGATGCTCATAGACACGGCGCACTCCTTGTCGCGGCGCTGCTTGCGCTCGAGACACGCCGCGAACGCGCAGCCCACCGCGTGCGACAGTCGCTCGCCGCTGTCGCGGGACGCGAGGAAACCGTGGCACATCCACCGCCGCGTTGTGCCGTCTCGGCAGATGTAGCTGAAATGGGAAAATTGGTTTTAGCACAAACACACTTGAAAGATTTCGTCAGGTCAGCTAACGTCTCGGTACTTTAGTTGGAAAAGCACTCGCCCGGTATGCGATGGTCTTGGGTTCGGGTCCCATCTGAGGCAGTAAATTTTTTTAAGTATTATAAAATCTTAAATAAACCTAGCATGGTAATTGCTTAAAAAACAAATTTTTAAATGTTGTAGCAATCGGATATAGACAATCAAAATCATGCGATCATGCAATGCGACTAGATTCACTGGAGACCAATTTTCCCCTCGGAGCTAGAAAGCGCTTCAGCTAAAGGCGAGGTTGCGGACGAATAACTGACTTCGGCCTTGATATTTATCTATAATCGGCCGAAGATGACACAGACTCTGGTCTTGACTAATTTTACTGGAGATCAATTTTCATCAGCGCTTCAATATGCTGTTTAGAAATCGAAGAAAGATGACCCCGTCTGAACGATTTTTACGAATATCATTGCCAATTTTGCCCTCGAATCGAAGTCAGGTGGCGCTCGCTTTTCAAGTCCCATATAACCTGCTGTCATCCCCACGACAGTAGATATGCGTGGACTACGGACGAATGACTATGGGTACTATGGCATCGGTCTTTATCCATAGTTCCAGCGTTACTAATGTCACCGAAGGACACTGTCCGGTTTTTACTAGCGGCACTTATTCAGAGGACAGAACGTCAACAAGTTTGTGGATATGCGTTGCAGTGAAGCTATCCTAACTGTGAACATTCGTCAGTTTGTTTATAAAAATCGTACAATTTCAATGAAAGCCCCTGTTTAACACAATCACGAATCTGTAGATTCGTGATTGTGCAGTTAAATTTTTTATCTAGACGTACCTAAATCCCCTCTCATGGTTTCTGTCGGGCGCGCAGAACGAGACTTTCTCAATAGTCTGGTCGACGATGAGTCCCTTGGTTTCCTCTTCGACGACCCGCAGCCCGTCTCCGCTCACGTGTAGAACGGCTCTTACTGGACGTCTTCGGGAATTCTGTAAAAAGATACAATTTTATTTAATTCAACGAGAACCATTGAATGACAGAATATACCTAACATCGAGATAAAATAAACGAATGCTCTATCTACTACCTCACTCTATATATTTTAAATAAAAGATCTTGTCATTTTTCCGTTTTGTGTATTTTTCATTTACAAAAATGATAGATTATTATATCAAGGATAATATTTTCACATTCTTTCGCAATGTTCTAGGGATCAGTCGATTATAATAAAGAATAATATAAAGCCGACTACTTATGTTCTTGCTTTGTTTCTATGTTCGTTTGGTACAAGCCCAGTTTAGTAAATTGACATAGTACGTGGTAATATGTTTTCTTGCTATCAATGTAGGTAGACTTAGGTACACTGTACTAGCAAATTCTTTATCTATAAAATTGTGTATAGCGTTGTAAATTCAATTAGCTGCATGTCTCTAATGCACTTTGTTTTGTTTGTATAATGAATGCTGTGATTTATACAGATTACAGATGAGGAGGTTGTTCAATAGCTTTACGAAAACATTAAAATATCTTAAGTTTATCTTATATTGTTCACAATTAATATTCATAAACCTGAATTTCGCAGGTTTAATTGACATCACAATTGTTTTTGTGCAATGGCGCGTGACCCATTCAACGGCTGAACTTGAGAACGAATGGGTATGACATTTGCATTTACCGCAGCATTGCATTGTTATTTAATAATTATTTAATCAACACCAAGTTAAAAATAATTAGAAATTTTGCACTAGCAATTCCGCACACTAATCAATTAGTTTTATAACAAATTGCAATAATATATTATGTACTAAGAAAATCGCTGGGTTTGTGTATGAATTCAAATGTATAGGTACTTAATGAATGAAAAGACTGTGTGCTCAATAGCCGCACAAAGATTAGTACCTATCTAAATACATCAACATACATAATAGCTGTACAATAGTCTGCTACATCAACTAACTTACTTACAGAGTTGGATTTAGTTCATTGATTTTTTTGAGGCCTAGCTAAGCCGATACGCCATGCAATGCGATAGCATGGCTTTTAAAATATCACGACTGACTTCGTGTCTACGAAATTGTAAAAGTTTGGCGTTCTAGGTTGAGGAGTTTAAATTATGTAAAACATTACTAAGATTGAAATAAATTTTACTTTTACGTAGTATTATTCTTTCTCTATGATTTTACTATGAAAAAACAAACCCAATCACCAATGTCATTGCCAATGCCGCAAAAATGGGTACTACGTAAATCTTGAGGGAGAGTTTCCATGAACCCAGTTATAACTTGTAATTTATAAACCAGGTTTTTTTATTACTTAAACTCATTAAGATTGAATTAGTGTTTACGTTGTATCATACATAACCGAAAAATAACATCGATGTTTTAGGAAAAAATATGCTCGTCTGTATCACACACACAAAATAAATAATAGTAGTACAGAAGACGTACTGTGCAAACTCATTTAAATAAAAATAAACCTTGGTGCACAAAAATAAAGTCTTATACCGATCGCATTGTTATCGCTTGCCTACTGCATAATAACCTAAAGTTCGCTTAAGCAAGCAAAAATGTATCGAATATCTACGTACGAGAATATATTTTTCTATGGCAGTCCCAAAACGCTCGCTCGTTCGCACGATTTAGGGTTACTACTTGCCAGTTTTGTGAAGTTGTGTTTGGTGGATCGCGTGGTAGCTAATAGGTACATACCTACATGAAAAACATACATTCTGGTAAATAAGTTGGCATAACTAAGGTACGGTAGATACTCGTAACTGGCTAGACTTTATTTAATACTAGCTTACCCGACGAACTTCGTACCACCAAACAGTATCTTTTTCCATGAACATTTTAATGATTATATTATTTATTCTGCTATTCGGGAGGGAGACAAATCCAACAAATCATAAACCATGTAAATCGGTCCAGCCGTTCTCTTGTTATAAGTGTTGTAATAAACACGATCAATTGCAACATAAGCTATAAGTTTGCCAAAAAGTCGTAAAATAAAATAAGTGCAATACAGTATCTCTTTTCACTCATTTTTTTTTTTCGAAAAAAGTAAGCGTTGCGCGTGAGTAGTGAAGCACGTATTAACTGAGCGGCGCGCGGCAACCTATTGAATATACGCTAGCTAGGTCCCCAACCTTGGCGCGGCAACTACTTGCAGCGTCGTACCTACAGTGCGGAGTGCGCCAGGCCTGGTATCACACAAAGTATTCCCTTTGGGGGATTCGAAGTTTCGAACCCGCCACCTGACTGTCCAGCTCGGGGCGCGAGCGAAGCACTAAACCAGACGGTCCCCAATTTGTGACAAAAGAAGTTTTGTTTATCCCATAAGCTGTACTGAGTCGCAGAGCTATAAGTGGGATCAAATATTCGATATGCATGCATGAGTTGCTATCTTTATTCGAAGCATGCTGACTTCGTTTAATTCTGTTCACGCCACTTCCCGCAAACATTTCGCACGTCTTGTGTTTACATAATTATAATAGTGCGTGCGAATTACGTATGTTCAGATCATGTCCTCTTTGTTAATTCAATCAGTATTTTTTATCACGGATACAGGCAGAAAAGTAAATAATCGAGGCAAAGCCTTATTTATAGCTGTGCACTCAACGACGGAGATGAGGGATGCGGCGGGAACTGTGGTGTGAGCAGGCGCGGTAATTCAATATGCATTCATTGACTTTTCTCGATGTCGTCGAGACAGATCCATAATGAATGCGTAATGTAATGTATTACGGCGCCAGCCGCCCTAGCACTGCTTCCGCTCGCCACCGACTTAACTGTAGCTGACTTTCGTACTACTCTACTCCTCATGGTAAACGCACCAACCACCACCTAAAACTAGAATCGTGCGACTTACCCTAAGTACCTTAAGTGCCTCCTCGCACACTTGCATGCCCCGCGACTCGAAGACCTCCACGCAGCCGAGGTATTTGACTGGGAAGGTGCATGTGCCGGCTCGGACGGCAGCCTCGTCGGCGTGCCACTGGTGTGGTCGGGCGGACTCGGGCGGTGACCCCTTGCGCCTTCGGAAGGACTCGCGGAAGGACCGCCGCAGGCGCTCCATGCCTGCCCGCGGCGGCGACAGCGCGCCTCCTGCGCGCGCCCGTCGCAACGAGCTTCGGACTGATGACTTCTGTAACAAATGCAATATGCACATTAGAGGTAGAGCTCAGACACCAAATCTTGCTATTATGTATGAGGCTGCAAATTTCCATACCGCTGTTGATCGACATCACGCTTAGAGCTTTTAGTGACATATCTTAATAATAGCCTATTAGTAGCCTTCTTAATAGCAGACAAGCCAATTAAAGCTCTAGGCGAAACATTAGCTTTTTCCTGCTTGAACTTTCTGTGCCCCGTTTCTATTCGGGGTGCGAATGCTGTGAGGGGTATGGTCCAAACAAGATGCGGCAAGTCTAGTTATTGCCATATGAACTCAATATTATTGGTCCGAAACCAAACCATTTCGATCATGGCTACAATCCAGTGTTATCTGAATATGCAGATTTCTTCAACCTGTTTTTCCTCACTACCAATTAATTTAAAAATATGTACCTACATAGATTTCGAATAAACCAACCCATATCTCTAATACCAAACAAGTTATAGGAAGTATATTTTAGAGATACACTGGCTGACTCAAACCTATAAGTGAATATTCCAGAGAACCTTCAGAAGAGGGTCAGGCTACGAAGAATACTAAATTGAATAATCTTGGTTCAATCGAATGATTGAAATGCTGCTAAAAATGCGCGCATATACTATTATGGACTCACGAAAAGTGAAGATCGAATGACCAGACAATGATGGGGCTCACAGATGGTAAAAGGGCTAAAAGAAGACCGCCGGCGACGAACAATCCAAAATGATACCTAGGCTGACGATGCAGCAGAAATGACGCTAAATCGGCAAAAAGGTCATAAGAGGGCTGAAACAGGGAACAAGTGATTGAATGTTGAGGAAACTTATGGTCCAAAATAGTATGGTTCCTCTGGGTTATGAAGATCTGATGGTAATCGCTCCAAACGTAAGAACCAGATCAAGATCAAGAGTACCCCAACTACTTTTCTGCACTATTACAGATATTGGCGTTATTACGTTTTTCCATACAAATAAACGGAAATGTACTACAATAGGAACGGTTGGATAGTCACCGATTCTCCTTGATTTATTAATGGTAAAACTTTCCATCAGTTATTCTGCATTAAAAAAGGTAAGTAAAGTAAATAAATGTTACTACGTACTTTATCTAAAATTCAAACACTTACTTCATGCGAAGCTCCCCACTATGACAATTATTTATTCAGCATTAAAATTACACGTCAAAATCATTGATGCTTCCTTATACACGCACACCGACAAAATTGGATGAGGAAAAATCCGTGATTATTTGTGCAATAAGTAATTACAGCACGCAGCAACTGACACGTCACCTCACGAGTGTAACAATATCTATATGATCGAAATTAGTTAACTGAATTAATATAAGATGGCTGCACTTCAGCATAGCGATAATAAATGATAAGATTACGTTCTGGCGGTTGCCGCAAGAGCTCGCTCCACATTTTTAACATGTAATTAATTTCACGGAGATAGTTTCCACTTTCTTATATGTTTATTTAAGATAATTTACATTGATTTCGTGTGATGCGCTCCAATTCTCAAATAAACATTTGAATAAGACGAGACCTAAATGAGACGTTTTCCTGAAGTTACGGTCTTCTATCCCGGATTTTACAATTGGTCTTAAAAATAAGCACAGGATTTTACACGAAATCAGCGTCGCAGTAGGTACTCTGTGCCTGCCTGGGTAGGTACATACATATTATGACGAACCAAATAGGTAAGGCATTGAGACTGATTATTGAAGTTGTTGGTGAACCTTTTTATTAAAATAAAAATACCAACCAAGATCGAAGGACCTTCAGATATTTAAAGCTAAAATTTTGAGGAAATATTATAGCGGGCTGAGCTGGGGGCTGATGAAAGTGTAACATTATTAGTGGCACAACTTTCATCAAGCGAAATACAGGCGAAAACGTTTTCGTTCGCAACGAAACCCATCTCATAGTTGTATCATTGTGTCACATTATGAATTTTAGCTTTTCTACTGTCAAAGTATGTAACATTGCTGAGATGTAATCCAAGGAATTTTAAAGTTTCACTACTTTTTTGTAAGCTCCAATAAATCCTTAGATACAATAATAATTGTTGTTGTAATAATAATTATGAAGGTCACCCTACCCTGTCCACTATTATTTATAGTGGCGAACTGGCACTTTATTAAACTCAATTAACACTCAAAGTTGGTCGGTGATGACGGTGCAAAAAAATTAATAAAATTTTATATTTAAAAAAAAAAAAAAAATTCTTGGTAAGTAATTTAAAATTAAGAGGAAAACTCATACTTTGTTAATGAAAATTTGTCGTTATTGTTTATACACGACTAACAAACACGACGATAATCGCGGCGATAGTTGTGGATTTATAAACTAGGACATTTTTGTTTATTTATGAACCATACCATATTCAAACCTCTGTGCATATCCGCTTGAAAAACGCGCAAGTGTTCAAGTGGCATACATGAGTTATAAAGAATTTTGGACCCCTATCGACGGTAGAGTGAAGAGTAACATCTGCGCCAGATTGAAAAAAAGACCGCACATATGCCCGCTTCCTTTCATATTTATAAACATATCTTACAAATCAACGTGTTGGTCTCAAAGAACTCTCTTCCTAAAAGCGATTAAACCTGAGCACTACCTCGAATGGTGAATCTACATTGCGTCTCACGTTTGATACTTCTGATAACTTGTTATAATAAGACACTGATTAGATAAAAAAATTAAAGACTAGTGGGTATTTAAATTTAAGATTTGTTTAATGATAAGCATCGAAAATGTTTTACGATATTTCACAACTTGGCAAAACGAGAAAGGATGTCAAACAGCATCACGTTACTTATATTTTTTATTAATTTTACTATTATTTCCATAGCAATACTTGTTCGTAATCATGAGTAAAGCTAACCCTTCCCAAATCAACTAGTTTCAATATCACACGTAATCGAGTTTCGTTTTAGCAATTATTCAGACGCAAATAGTGCAAAAACATCCAAATCAAGCGATATAATTTGCAAATTCTTAGATCGAAGTAAAACTACGCTACGCTTAGCTATTTACGCCAGTGATCAATATAAATTAATACTGTAACATGCAATTTAAAAAATACTAAAGTAAAGTCCCCAGCTTGTTCCAATGAAGTCGATAAAAAGTAGAAGGATACGAAAACCTGTTCGCGAGCATGTGAAGTAGGTAATTCATTACAGACGGTTATTATTTCAAAATAACGAACAGTGGAAACTACAAGGTCGTTTTAAACCTTGTGAAGATTAAATTGTTTTCTTTTATTAGATCTAGCCGTGCTTTATAGTTTGACTTGACTTTGTTGATTATTGAGGTAAGTATAATACTTTTGTATTCAATAAGTGTTCAGATAATGCTGATGTAATGCGTTGAAGTGAAGGGCTCGACCGAGGTCGACGGATTTTAGTTATCTGTACCTAGCTATCACAAAATGCATTGCACCATTTACAGATGCGATCCTCTGGCCTTAGTAGGTGAGTCCTAAACCGAAATGCATTTGAATACCTATGCTGGTTGAGCAGTTTTTGATTTGATCAGCGCGTAAATATTTATGGAGGAACCTGGAACAATAAACGCTGACGTTGATCAGTCACCCACTCTGAGTCAACGTGTTGAATTGAATTGAATAATGAATAGGTAATGAAGCATAATATGCAAATAAGTGTCGAACCATTTTGAAGTCGCCATGCTGAGGTACTTGCGCGCGATCCAGCGGCTCATGAGGGGAAGATCCTTGGTTCCCCATCTTTAACTTTGTTTTTGACAACCGTCCAAAAAACTTGGCCAACACTTCACTTTATAAATTCACTAATCCACTTGAAATCACTGCAGCACACGTCATCAGTCGTCATCACGCAAGAGCACTGTACGTCTTTATCACACCTTTAATCGTAGAAACTAAATAGATACATTGTAAAAAAAAATGTCCTCTCCTGATAAAGTATGCACGCCATAGCAAGATAAAAAAAATTACGATGTTGAAACTGTGTAAACATGGCAAAGCTCAAAATAAATAATTCAAGTCTGCAGATTGATGTAATTTAACCTTGTAGACTGGCGCATAAAAACGTACTTATCGCCACTTTGCTAGAGCCTCATAATCACATCAGATACCTAATGTACTTAATTAAAATACGGCAATAACACCTGCCGCACTTTTCAAGATGAATTATCAATTCTCTCGTAAGCTTTCGGACTCTCATCAAAGATGCGGTAGTCTGAGCAACACGAAACGTGTGAATTCGTTAACAATATTTTTTAAAACGGGGGTCAACTTTTCCCACAAACGATGAATAAACGCAGAGAGGCGCATTGAACCCGGCACCCGGCACGAGGGGGGAGAGAGGTTAGGTAGGTAGCTGGGAACGACTGCCGATGCCAGCTGAACGTTATTTTTTCCCACAGCATTGTTCTTTGGACCGTAGCGCTCAACGATTATACACTAGAGCACTTTTTCGTAATTTGCACTAACACTGTTTATATTAGATGACACAAGTCCAAAACTGCATTTTGACTAGAAAATTAATTGAGGAATGTTGAAGTTGTGCGAAAGGAAGAGGCGCGCGCGCCGCGCACGAAGCGGACAACTGTCGTACTGGCGGCGCCGTGCGGCATGCGGCGTGAATCGCACAAAACCCTGCAGCATGGAGTCCCCGTCCCGACCCGTGCCCCACCCCGCGGCCGCGGCCGACCGGTCCTTTGCATTGTCAAGATTGACGACCGCTGAGATCATCATTCCATCGCCTGGCCTAATCCGAAATATCCGAATTCGATTACTTAAAACTCTTATTAGGTCTTACGTTTATGCGAGGAAAAAGTTTACGTTTGATCTGGAAAGCTTGCTTGCAATTCAAAATTTAGTATCGAAATAAAAAAAAGGTATGATGAAAATGTATTTGGTAAAGATTGAAATTGTAGAGATGAGAAAGGTTTTCTGCGTAGCGCGAGCTTTGGCGCAGAAACTGAACAGCTGGGACTAGCACGTGCGAGCGGGACGAAGACAGGTGCAAATGTTCGAGGCTTGGAGCTTATTATTACGCCGGAACATATGCCGTGTTATAGGACCAACAAAAAGTGCAATATTGTACCATTAGTTATGGCAGATGAGACATGCTTCACTTTATTTTTGGGCTGCATTCCTCAACATTGGATAAACATTTTATAAACACTGGCTCACAGGACGTCTAATTGAGTTATAGAAGCAATGTAACTGTTCAGTTTCATGATCTTTATAAGCACAATTGATATCATATTTAAGAAACAACGTCAATATAACAGTCCCAAAGTTAAATTAACAATGGCAATGTTGAAAGAGATGCTGCTGCTGAACATTTCGGTGTTAAAAACCTGTAGTACTGTTTTCTACGCCTAGCCTTTTCATTTTTTGTGTTTTAACATTATTCTTCGTTAACTGGACCTGAGTCATGGTTTGAGTCATCGCATGCCTCATTGACTTGCCTGATTCAGGTTTCAGTGTCCGATAGTCGAATATGATCAACATTCTTCTGGTAAAATGTTAAACTTGTTTTTTTTTCTTTAGTTTTCAAGCCATCTAAAGACACTAGGTATTTAAATGTTTTACCATATCTATCTGCAGTTTTTGCATATTTATTTTAAACAAGATCTTTTGCCTTCGAGATTTTATACGATGCTAACATTAATGCTAAATATAGTTAAGAAGAGCAGTCCAGTTGACAAGTTCGCTTAGAGATTTTACATTTCACGTCATTAAAATAGAACGAATTACTAAAAGGGTCACGCGGATTTTGCTTATTATTTACTGAGTGACTTTCTCTATTGCGGAATTTGTTGAGTTTACTGTACTTCTTTTCTCACCTTAGCGGCTTAGTAACATTGGATATAAAACCTTCTAACTGCTGCTCGTTGAACGCATTCCCGTTATGATGCCATTACGCAAGTCTGTCCTAGGTGAGCAAGCAACAGATGACACGCGATGCACTCGTATTTGATAAAATTACTAATAATAGTCATTCACCTCGTAAGTGAACATAATCCTTAAATCTTAATTATTATATCCCGGTTTTCCCGAAACATCAAACACGCCATTATAGAAGAGGAGGTCAGGGACACGCAAGAATACTTAGGTACTTAGAGAGGATGACAAAAACTTAGTCACAGTCGTTTAGATACTAATCACTACTTCCTTCCTAGATAGATAGTTAAAATGGCTTTATCTCGGCTTCTCGCATTGTTAAATTAGTGTTATTATGTAAGATGTTTTTTCTACGCAACGAAAGAACAAATATTTTCAACGGCGTGTAGGCGTCAAAACAATTGGTTCGATCGAAGCCGAAGCAGTGACTAATATGAAGTGGTTTGGTTATCCCAGTTTGGTTTTATTGGCTCTTGTCTTATGCCAGCGAATTAATGCTAACTATTTTTATCAAGGAATAGTTTTGAATCAGTCATTAGTGCTTTGCAACTAGAGCTACATCAGCAGAACAGACGAGGACAATGACATGGTTCCGCTGTTAGCAGTGTTTAGCTACCGTAAAATTGACTGCATTACTATTGTCTATTCTGCAACAATTTCCGCCAGGTTGTTGTTCATCGAGTTCAGCAGACCTCGGGCCTGATGGTGAAAACTATATACCCCAAATATTGGCGTCTATTAACAATGGAGCAAATGACAGTCAATTCAATGTTAAATAGAGTATAACGAAAGTTTAGTTTCGACTAACAAAACGCAGGATAACAACAGTTGAACAATTCGGAAATTATTCAGTCTACTTTTGTGACATTGATACACGAGCACATAACAAATTAATACAACCTAAATACCATGACAAAATACCTTGAAGATAATTAGTAACGCAGCCTTGTAAATTAATTAGATGCGTTTATAAATGGTCATTATTAATTACTTCTTGTACACGATTCACCATCATCGGTTTATCGTTACCATCTATTGTTATGGTTAATGTAATGATAGTCTTACAGTTCTAATGCATTGCATGCGTATTGTTTCAACATATTGTTTTAAGCTATTGCTTCCAAACCAATCGTTCATTCTTTCAAGAAATGCGCAAGTCCTCCGGTCGCCCGTACATTAAAATTCATATTTTTTCTGTACCAGAGCCAAAATGTTAATAAATGTATAAAGTTTGTTTATCCGTTATCTAGTCGCCATGGTACACAAGCTTTCCTAAAGTTTGGGGCTTTGTGTGTGATCGATTTTATAGGATTTATTTATTAAAAAACAAATATACGCCTTGAATTAAGAACCTCCTTCTCTTTTGAAGTCGGTTAAAATACGTAGTTTAGCAGTCCGGCCGGTTAAGTAAGCTTACGCATTTTAACAAAACATCCCTGTTTTGTTTGATTGATGTGGAAGAATTTTTTTTTTTTGTAAAATTTAGCGACGTGTTTTGTTCACACAAACATTTTTATAACAAAACTTGTTTTAAAAATTATTAGTATTAGATTTTCCTTAAATTGAGCTCGCGGCTGCTTTTTAGGGTTCCGTAGTCCTGACAAGGAACCCTTATAGTTTCGTCATGTCCGTTCGAGGTTTTGCTTGGTGACTGTTGACCCTAGAAAGCTGTTATTTTGTGGAGATATGTATATCAATCACGCCGACAAAGTGGTATAACATTCTGTTTTAGGGTAGGGTAGTTAGTATACATGTAACGTGAAGATGTTTTTTTCATCATCTACCCCATCGTGTGGGGTATCGTGGAATAGGTCCTTTAAAATTACTTAGGGGTTGTAAAACTATTTGTCGTTTTAGGAATCCGTTTGCGAAATATTAAACTTTGAAGTGCCAATTTTTGTTCGAGTAGCAGTAGGTAGACTTAAATGTAAGTAGTAATTGCTGACATAATTATTGTGGTAACGACGGGCAACTACAGAACCCTATACTGCAATTGACTGGTTTTTGTGTATCTTCTTCATCATTAGTTCAGTATTTATTTAGCTTACCCATCCCAAAAACAAATTTAGCCTGTAGGTACAGTTGGCTATTGAACATAAATATTCATAGCTTAAAAACAATCATCCAAGTAAGTGTACGAAGAGCAACGGTGTATTCGTTCATACATGGCGCACAGTAGGTGTACTTTGTTCTTTATAACGGCCAATGGACTATCTGTGGCCAAGGTTGTCATACTCGAGGCACAACTAGCATACGCAATCAAAAGCCGGCTCGCTGCGTATTTACCTACCGACATCCACGGAATTGTGATCACGTCCTAACGCAGCGGATGTCATGAACGTGTGACCAGATTTGCAATGTCGCCTTCAAAAACCTTGGCAAGCCTACCAGTTGTAGAGTGGATCCGCTATCGAATAGATATCGCTAATGCTAGCGATCGATTTGATAATAATTTTGCAAAATTTTCAACGTGCGTTTGTGATTCTCATCGTTCATCTAAAAATAGAACTTAGAGCTATCTATCAAATAAATCGTGCTGAGATATTAAAGTCACATTTGAGGATATCTCCTAGGAGGAACAAGATATTGGCAAGACGGCGCAATACGGGGACAAGGCCATGACCGCTTGGACGATGTTCAGTTGGAGGCGACTGTACAGTGGGAGGACGGGGGAGGGAGTGGAGGACACCAGGGTGGAGTTGCCGGCGGACACCAGGCAGCTGGTGTACAATGTGTACGTGTACTTCAGCCGGAGGCCGGGGAGGACCGCGAAGGCAGCCCTGACGAAGACGGCCAGGGCTACTATGCTGCCCAGGGACATAGTAGCGGACATCATCAGGGACAAATATCGCGAATGATGGTTTGTTAAGGTAATATTTAAAAATGCCATATGAACAACAGAAAAACAAGTAAAATAAACCCTTTTTGGGTTGGCTCCGTGTTTGGTAACTCTCTAGTTTTTTTAATTTTCAAACCAGTGATTTAATTCCTATCATAATTTTAATTAATCCAACCAACGGTGACTTTTGTAATATTTTAAATAACAAAGTCATAAACTGTTTTTTATGTTTGTAAGAAAGAAGTAATCAATAATTCAGAGAGGTATGTCTACCGGTGACTTGATGATTGAAAATTTGGTAATCATACTAGTTTAACTGAATATACTCCTACTTATTTTTCAAATATTTCCATTTGAACCAGTCTCAATTTGTATAAAGTAGCCCAAAATCACATTTAAAGAATTATTATGTATTCTAATAAAAACTTAGTCGTAAGTGAAGGATAAAAAAATATGTTATTATTCTTATATGTCAAACAGTGATCTCATTTATTTTAATTGTTTACATTTATAATTCTGTATTATTTTATGTTATGATTGTCTTGTTGTATGTAATAATCATAGAAGTCCTACATAAATCAATTATTAAAAAGAAGTGGAGTGTGTGTGTGTGTGTGTGTATTTGGGAAGTTTTAAATTAAGACATTATCATAATACTTATTGAATGAATTGAATTTAAAATATTGATATATTTATGTTTACTATTTACATGTCGTTTTATTATGAATTAGTCCAACATAAAATGTTTATTAATCGTGTAAGTAGATAGGTATATCTATTATTGATTCCTCGTCTATTACGCAAGTGCTAAATTAGGTTCATTTCGCTTGTTTATCGAAACAGTATAACGTGAAACAGATGCCCTTACCACGGGGTCTCATTAAGAACTAATCGAGAATTGTTATAAATCTATCAAAAAGATGGCGTTACAAGTATCGAATTTTTATAGGCATTTGTGTAAAATTAAAAATCGAACAAGAATAGGTATTCAAAAAATATCTTATAATCCGAAATATAAAACAAAATACGAAAAACGAGAAAATACAAAATCTAACTAACTTTCCGTATTTTTTAAAAACGATGAGTGCTTTTCTCATACTCCTACCGAAAAAATGTTGTACTAAGTTATAAAATTAGATAAGCAGGTCGTTTGGATAATAGATACATTGTAAATAGATGGCGCTATTTTACGTTACCATTGTTGGATTGGATTATAGCGAAAAAAATTTTGTTTATTAACTTTGTCAAATTACAATTTTGAACGAATTCACTGTAGTTTCTATTATTTAAATTAATATCACTTTAAAAAATATAACTACAATTGCGTTTAACTAAAATATTTTTTACAAAAGTTTTTAAACGATTAGTTGATCAACGAAACGCAAATGTCAGTTTAAAATTTGTATACTTTGAAAAGTTTTAGTTTTGAACTGAATCTTGATTTGTTACTTTCTTCAGACTCTTTCTCTTTACTTATTTGAACGACGACTTGCGCTGCTTAACTGGACTCGAACTCGGCTGTTTCTTATATTGACCATTAGCTATTCCATCCTGGACTCCGTGATTATCTCGTACGACGACCTGGCTTGTGAAAACGGATTTAATCTAGGCAACAAGGTTCTAAGAACAAAATGCCTGCGCACAAGTGCTCTTATTTTAGGTGTAATAACACATTAGAGATGAAAGCAATGTTCCGTTTCCCTTGGAATGACGCTAATCGCTTGAAAATTTGGCTGACTAATTGTGGTA
Organism: Anania fuscalis; assembly: GCA_950371115.1. Lineage (NCBI taxonomy): Eukaryota > Metazoa > Arthropoda > Insecta > Lepidoptera > Crambidae > Anania > Anania fuscalis. The sequence continues at coordinate 9,370,097 of OX493331.1, read as the reverse complement.
AGCGAAAATGTACATCAGTTTACTTGTTTCCATTTGTTTTTCTAATCGTTCAATTGATAAATATTAACTTTGTAGCCCTGCCACTGGTAAAAGCATTATTTATAGTTAATTTCACTTCTGCCATAATCTAATTGAGGAAAATGCTAAACTAAACAAAGAAGTGAAGACATTAAAAGAAAAAGTGTACAAACTAGAAAGAGAAACTAGGAAAAACAATGTCATATTACACGGCTTAGAAGAAACGGAAAAAAGCAACGCTGAATTGCTAGAACTGGTAATGAATTCTTTCAATGAGGCCGGTAAAGAGGGAAGAATGGAAAATTTCGACACGTGGGAAATAAGTGAGTTCTACAGACTTGGAAAAAAAGAAGACAAGAAGCGAAGACCTATATTAGTGAAACTCACCTTGGTGTGGAGAAAAATAGAAATTTTAAAAAATAACAAGTATTTCCCCAAAAACACATACGCGACGGAAGACTTTCCAAAAGACATCTTAAAAATCAGGAAAGAACTAAAGGCCAAACAAAATGAAGAAATTAAGAAAGGAAATAAAGCTATCCTTAAATATGACAGACTTATAATAAAAGAACATGGAAACCAGGACAAGGCACTGCCCAGCGTGAGCAACAACCCTGGGGATGGAGAAACTACTGACTACAGGAGGAAAAGATTACCAACAAAGTCACCCAAGGGAACTCAAAATGAGAGTTTAGCAGGGCCAAGCAAGATAAGCAAAAATTACGATTTATTTCTCCCGAGAACACATTCGGACAGAGTGTAAAAATAAAGGCACTAAAAACATCAACGAAAGTCCAAAATATATTAGAAACAAATATTATACAAAATTATGGTGTCCGAGGAACATCGACTTTACTTTACGAAATTTCAAAAACTTAGTTACAAAAACAAACAGCCGAAATCGCAAGAAAACTAAACAAAATGCACCAACAAACAAAAACAACATAACTTCAATTCCCAACACGACTGGTCATCGCGGGAATTTAGACCACCACCCTCCAAATACAAAAGATAGCAACAACAATATCAATAAGAAAAAAGACAAAGAACATTACTCCAAATCCGTAAAAATATGGACATACAACGTGAGATCCCTAGCCTCGATAGAAAGACACATCGAACTTACCTACGCTCTAGAAAACATCAAATGGGACATAATAGGCCTTTCAGAAGTCAGAAAGTTGGGATGCAACATTCAAGAATACAAAGATCACATTCTATGCTATTATGGAGAATCAAAGGGCCTTCACGGTGTTGGCTTCCTGGTTCAAAAAATACACAAAGACAAAATTACTAACTTTCAAGGAATATCAGAACGAGTAGCCTTACTCCAATTAGCATTTGAAGAAATCTCTATCACACTAATCCAAACATATGCACCCACAGACAAATCATCCGAAGATGAGATTAATCGGTTCTACAGCGACATTGACAAGGCACATTCTCTATCGAATGACAAGATAGAGCTGGTGATGGGTGACTTCAATGCCAAAATAGGGCTCCCAAAAGAAGAAGAAATTCTTAGCATGGGCAAATTTGGCTACGGAGAACGGAACGATAGGGGCGAGCGACTAATAGAATATGCACTGGAAAATAAACTTTCGATAATGAATACCTTTTTCAAAAAAAAAGAGAGTCGCAAATGGACTTGGATCTCACCGGACCAAAAAACCAAGAACGAAATAGACTTCGTACTGACTAACAGCCCGAGACTAATAACAAATGTAGAAGTTCTGAATAAAATAAAATTCCCCTCGGACCACAGACCACTAAGAGCAACCTTACAGCTGAGACTACCCAAAAAGAGCAGAAAGAACTTCAGAGCTCATACTGCTACCCCAAAAACGGAAGATGAAATTAAAATCTATAGAAACAATCTGAAAATGCAGACTGATAACGCAATAATAAAACCAACAAATGTCCAATCATATTACAACTTATTAACGGAATCAATGGCAGACAGTTTACAAAAAATCAATACGGGTTCAAATAAAACTAACAAAATATTTAGCAAAGAAACAGAAGAACTCATAAAGAAACGAACCGAACTTATACACACCAAAAATAAAAACAAGGACAAGAAAAACGAACTGCGAAGACTATACAGCGAAACAAGAAAATCAATAAAAAAAGATTTCGAACACCACCGACAAGAAGTGATAACAAGAAACTTAAACAAATATAGAAGCACAAAGCGAGCATTGAAAGAACTAAATTCACATAAAACCTGGATACAACAACTACACAACGTCTCGGGAAAAACTAAAACAAGGAAAGATGTCAAGGACCATGCAACAAAATTCTACAAGGAACTGTACAAAAGAAGAGGCAAGGAAAGAAACGATGAACCAAGCAGAATTGAAACTACAAAAAACCAGATCGAACCAATCTCTGAAAACGAAGTGAACTACCACATCAAACAACTTAAAACAGAAAAGAGTCCCGGCCCAGACGGACTGAGCAACGAAGCCATTAAGCTTGGAGCACCAGTCCTAACATATCACCTAACCCAACTATTCAACATGGTATTAGACACCGAAATTGTACCAGAACAATGGTGTACATCAGACATAATACTTTTGTTTAAAAAAGGCGACCCACTAGATATAGGAAACTATAGACCGATTAGCTTACTAGCAAGCATATACAAACTCTTTGCTTCTATAGTCCTAAGAAGAATTGCCCGTGTAATCGACAACTCGCAACCAATAGAGCAAGCAGGCTTCCGCTCAGGCTACAGTACCACAGACCACATACAGGCACTAGAACAAATAATGGAAAAATATAGCGAGTTTAATAGGCCCTTGTATGTGGCTTTTATAGACTACAGCAAGGCCTTTGACAGCATAAGCCACAGCTCAATCTGGAACGCACTGAGTCTATTCAAGGTGGATCAAAAATATATCAACATTATAAAACATATATACAACAACAGCATAAGTAGGGTAAAACTTGAAACCAGAGGGGACTCATTCAACATAGAAAGAGGAGTGAGACAAGGCGATCCCTTGTCACCCAAACTTTTTATCGCAGTTCTTGAAAATATATTCCGCAAGCTGGACTGGTCACATAAGGGTATCCAAATTGAGGGTCGCAATTTAAGTCACCTTAGATTCGCAGACGACATTGCCGTATTTGCTGAGACACCGCTAGACCTGGAGTTAATGATTATATCGCTCGACGAAGAAAGCTCTAAAGTAGGCCTGGAAATGAACATCACCAAAACCAAAATTATGACTAATAGCCACAAAAGACCTATCAATGTAAAGGGCAATTGTATAGAATATGTCGGAAGTTACATATACTTGGGGAAGCAGGTGTCATTTAGCAGTACAAATAATGAGGATGAAGTTACTAGAAGAGTAAACTCAACCTGGAATAGATTTTGGTCGTTGAAAGAAATTCTGAAAGGGAACTACAGCTTACACATGAAAAGAGTTGTGATGGACACCTGTCTCTTACCCTGCCTATTATACAGCTGCCAAACATGGGTCTTCACTAAAAGAGTTAAATCAAAAATACAGAGAACTCAAAGAGCAATGGAGAGAAGCATCTTAAAAATCAAGAAAATTCACAAAATAAGAAGTAAAAATATAAGACAAAAGACAAAAATTATCGATGCTCTTAATCATGCTCTAAAATTAAAGTGGCGATGGGCTGGCCACATATCACGCTACACAGACAAAAGATGGTCAATCGCTACAACAAAATGGAAAGGACCACCGGGAAAAAGGTGTGTCGGCCGGCCGAAAAGACGATGGGCTGATGACTTAGTCCAAATTGCTGGGACAAAGTGGATGACTTTGAGCAAAGACAGAGTGGCATGGATGGAACTGGAGGAGGCCTTTACCCAAAGGGTTCAAATCTCAGAAGCAGACTAAACTAACCATACTAAAACAACTCCTAGTATTTTATTAAGTAACTTACTAACCAACTACTAACAACTTCTGAAATGTAAATTTATAGAGATTTGAAATAAATGGCTAAATTATTATTATTATTATCACTTCTGCCATAACTTCAAATTTTGTACATGATTTTAGGTAATAGCCCATTTGCCTCCTCAAAGATTGCGGTCAAGATATTTATGCATTGATCATTTTAATAATCAATACATACATAATGAGTTTGGTGCCAGGAAACAACTGCGTAAAACTGCTATACCAGAACCGTATCAGGAACCTGAAGCATTAGATCACTCGCCTATATCCTCAGCAGGTAAGTGTAAATATAAATAATTTTATTCTATATAATATTTTGGAATCTAAATTCCATCCTAGTGCCGGCGCCAAAGAAACTTGAGTTTATTATTAATTGTGAGAACTGAAATAAATGCTCAAAGTTTTGTAACCTGCTCCTTTACCTTTTAAATTTTATAATATTTTGATTTTTCTTGTTTATAAGTGTTTAATTTGTGTTAGTGCTTTATTTAAAAACAGTGAAAGTGGGAGACGGCTATAAATTGGATATTGTCAAAAAATATTCAATAAAATAGCTCCAAAGCATTTGCTCAATATAATGATGATGTGGTATAATAATAATGCCCTTAATGAGAATGTAATATTTTTACTAAATATTTTATTAAAAAAAAAAGATTGTTTGGTAGAAATTAATTATTTTTAATAAGTATTTTTATTATGTATGTTTTAACTTCTAAAATAGGAAGATACCTAATATATAAAATTCTTGTGTCGCAGTGTTTGTGATATCAGTTATTTAAAGAGTAATTGTCATTTACTTAGTCGTTCAAAAATTCCAATTCAAATAATAATATGCATTTATTCAGTCAACTACATAGGATCAATTAAGATACAGATAAATTAATAATAATAATCAATACAACATCCACATTAACAATAAATAATAAAACACTCTCATTCCTAAGAGGAAAACATTAAAAGTGACTTAAATGAAGTGTTGTGGTAATGACGGGCAACTACGGAATCCTATACTGCGCGAGGCACTACACGCACTTAGGTTATAGGGTTCCGTACCAAAAGGGTAAAACGGGACCTGGGATTACTAAGACTACGCTGTCTGTCTGTCTCGACTCCAGGCTTATCTCATAAACCATGATAGTTAAACAGTTGAAATTTTCACAATGATGAAACAACAGTATATTTCTGTTGACGCTATAACAATAAATACTAAAAACCAGTATAAAATAAATGTTTAAGGGGCCTCGTAAGGGGGTTCGTTCATTTGACCGGTTTTTTATAATACAGTAAAAGAAACTTAAAATTGTCTATGTCTAATCATTTTGAAAAAATAAACTAAAATAACTAAAAATATTTTATGGAAGAAAAACCTTTTGATTTTAATTATTTTAAGAGTAAATAAACAATAAATAATAATTTTCTGCCATTAGAAGTTGCTTACAATCGCTGTGCTACAGCTGAAGGCAGCGCATTTTAGAATACGGAAACTTAACAGGTTCAAAGCCAACTAGGCGTTTTAAAATCAATTCAATAATTCGCACCCTAAGAATTACAATGACATAAGTGCAAATACTATACAACCGAGATAAATGCATTTCAATTTTTTTTTTAGATAACCATGTAACTTTTTAAAGATAATATTTTTAGATAATTATGGCCTGGTTACATTTATTTAAATATTAATCAATCATATGGGACACCTACAGTTACGTCATTGTTCCACTAAAATATATACAACGTGTTAATGAAAAAGCGCAAAACTTCAAACACCTCAACTTAAAGATACCTGTCTCCAATTATTACTAATTACTTAACAAATTATAATTATTTTAAACATTTAAATAAGTATGTATAAATGAAATAAGAGTATTGTATAAAACTTAACTTTTATCGACGCGATAGCGCCTGCCATATGTATTCTATGGTTCGGCTCCAATCCCGTATTACTTTATGAAATCTTTTATATTTTAAATACTTATACTTTGATTTATTTTTAGGTTCACCTTATTTAAAAGTGCTGACACCAAAAAAAGTATATAGAAACAAGAGACTGTTCTGCGAAGTCCCAGAACACAGAAAATTTAAATGAAAAAATCTACTGGAGTACACCAAAGAAGAGGAAACTTAATCAAAATGAAGAGAAGCAAGACACGCCTAGGTGTAAAACATTAAAAACACTTGTGGTCAAATTTAAGAAGGTGATAAAACGTCTTAAAGTTCAAAACACATCTTTGAGGAAAAAATCTTCAAATAAAAATATTATTGATTTAAGTAAATATCATTTCAAAAGTGAAACAAGCAGAATGATAACTAAAATGCAACTAAGATCTTCCAAAAAACCGTGGACTGATGAGGAAAAAAAATTTTGCATGTCACTATATTATAAATCGCCTGCTGCGTACAAATTTTTGATTACATCAGGAGTAGTATTAGCATCTCCATCTACCATACAACGTTGGCTCCAAAAAACTAATTGTCTCCCAGGACTCAATCAAGAAATATTTGATAATATTAAAGAAAAATTTTCCGATAAACCTATTAAGGAGAGGGCCTGTACTTTATGCTTTGATGAAATGAGTATAATGGTTGATTTAGAATATACTAGTAAATATGATTTGATTGAGGGTTTTGAAGATTTTGGTGGTGGGGATCGGAATGCAAATGAAGCAAAATATGCTTTAGTATTTATCGCCCGGGGCATCTATGTAAACTGGAAGATTCCAGTGGCATATTATTTATCTTCAAAAACAGTTGATTCAAATAAATTAGAAATGATTCTTAAATCTGTGATTAATAAATTATTTGTAAGTGGCTTGTTACCAAAGGTAACAGTATGTGATCAAGCCACTACAAATGTGAAGATGATTAAAAATTTGGGAGCAAGTGTTGATTCACCTTTTTTTTTCATCAATGTACATAAGATTTTTGCTATTTTTGATACACCTCATTTAATCAAAAATATCAGGAATAATTTACTTAACAATGATTTTGATTTGAATGGTAGTCGAATTTCATTTAATGATATAATTCATGTATATAATATTGATAAAGAAAATAAAAGTAAATGTTTAAAAAAACTAACGCCAGTGCACATCAAACCAAACAATTTCCAAAAGATGAAAGTAAAATTAGCTACTCAAATTTTGAGCAGTTCCGTGGCCGGGGCAATAAAAACTGCCATTGATAGTGGAGAGTTGAAGAGCAATAGTGCTAAACATACAGCTGATTTTGTTCAATTGTCGAATGATTTATTTGATTGTCTGAATTCAAAAAATAAATTTGATCCTAATCCATACAGGTGCGCAATCACAAATAATCGAAAATCTCTAGTCAATCAAACTTTAGTCAAAAGTAAAGAAATTTTTATGAACTTAAATAAAATAACATATGATCGTAAAAATCAACAAAAAATGACTCGTCCTCCATGTTTTGATGGTACGGTTCAAACTATCAATGCTGTTCTTCAGCTCTCGGCCGAAGAATTTACCGAAGGCACTGGCGTCAAATTTCTCATGACCTATAGATTAAATCAAGATGTGATTGAAAACTTATTTGGTATTTACCGACTGAAAGGAGGATGTAACAGGAATCCCACATCAAAATCACTAAGATCCTTTTTTCGTTCAAATTTATTAAATAATTTAATGAAATTTGATAAAACGAATTGTGAGTCTGATCAAGAATTGTTTTTATCTGCCCAGCAAAATTCAGAACGTATGGACTCGAATCTAACGTTATCATCATCTGTAACAAAACAAAACGATACTGATGACAGAGTTGGGGGACAGATGACATTAGAAAATGAACTTCCAAGTTTCAGTCCTATTGTAAACGAAACTTCAGAAGGATTAGGCACTGATTCTGAATTGAGAAGATTGTCTAATCTTGCCGAAGATCCAGTTTCAATAGAAACGTGTTCGGTTGTGTATTTTGCTGGGTGGTTGGGTAAATCATGTGTTGATAAATTTGATTGTATGGATTGCAAGAATATTTTGTTAAAAAACGAGGTTGATTTATCAGATAAAAAGCAGTTACTGTTGATTAATAAAACATACTCGAATATAATAACGCCCACACTCAAATCGCCAAGTGATTATTTATTTCAGCTGGTGAATCAGTTGTTAGATTTTTATACTGAAAATATTAAAGGATTATATCAAGTTGATCTAGTGGCTGATTTAATGCAACGATTTAAAAGCAAAATAAACCCCCCAGTTGATTACCACGATTTCAATCACTTTGATTACTTGATTAAAAAAATATTAGAAGTTAAGATTCATGATTATTGTAAAGCACGGAAAAAATCATTAAAATCAGCATCAAAATTAAGAATCTTGCAAAACGAGTAATTATTTTAAAAGTTTGGCTTACTAAGTACATAATTTATCAATCATCTGTTAGGAAAGGTAGTTACTTATCAATGATTAATTAGTTTGCCTAGCTCTTATTTTTTAACGAGATCACTGATGTTCTTTAACACATCAAAATAATATGTCGATGAGGATTATTCGTGCCATAACTGGTGTAAATGTGCACTTGTAATAAAAAGTTATTTAATTTTATTTGTGTGCTTTTTATTTATTATTTCATGCTCTTAGGCCAATTTTTACTAAAGTTTTTTTAAATGGAATAAATATAACTTCGCCCAATCACCGCTCCGGGACTACATAATGGGCTGCTGATGGTGAAATTAACGGGGCAAATTAAATGAAATGATTTATTTCAGGTTTTTTCAAGTAGACTTTTTTATCACCGTCCAAACCTTCTGAGAAGACGTCAGAAATTCAGAATGTTAGTTCAATAGAAAAAGTTGATCGTTTGTATCACGGGAGTCTTCCCAGAAAGTTTGGATGGTGATAAAAGAGTCAACCTGTATAAGCCCTGCTCCGGGCAGGATTACTAATGTTTGGCCAAAAAACGTTTCCCGAAGTATCACATCCTAAACTATCTTTCCTAAATTTTCATTTGGCAAAAAAACATTTGACAAAACCACTTTTCGCATTTTTACAGTTAGCAAAGGCTATAGGCTAGTTATTGTTTAACACATCATTGCTTGCCAATGTTTCATTTCACCAATTATTATTTAGTCAAATGGTTTAGCAAAACATACTCTTCCCAAAATATTGCACGTAAAGTATTGGTTCACAAATAATTACTTAGTAGTAATAATTTGGCCAAATGGAAGGATACCCTCCGGGCACTTATACAGGTCACAAAATATAACTTAGCCCTACCACCGCTTCGGGACTACATATCGGCTGATGATAAGAAGAAGCGGCGCAAAAACTCAAACAATTTTATACCATTCCCCATAAATAAAATACCAACTTTTTTAATCTCAATCTCGGCACGGCAATTTTATTTTAATTTCTAGTATTATAATAACGTGAACCTACCTCACATTGGGAATAATAAATTTGGTAGTAGTGACAAGCGACAGATCCTTAAGGAATCCTTATAGTTTCGTCGTGTCCGTAGTTTCGTCGTGTCCGTCTGTCTGACCACCCGGGGTTTTTTTAGACACAATGCCCCTCTATGACTGTAACTCCCCTTAAACTTTAATTATTAGCTCGTCATCATCATTTCAGTCTATTGCAGGCCACTGCTGGACGTAGGCCTCCCGAAAGAGCGCCAAAAAACATGTTTCGGTCGGACACTAATTAACATTAAATGTGTGCAAGTAGTCAGCGACAATCATTGCAAATCGGCGTCTAAGCCACTGCAACGATCAATTTGGGCATTTTGAGCCTTTTGGTTCTGAAATGTTGTTTTAAAAATGCTGCGCTATGTGTGCATCTTATAATCTAGAAAAGAAGCAACAGTTGATTGAGCGATAATATATAATACTTAGTTTTTTCTTTTTGCAAAAAATATTCTGTTATAATCCTTATGTTTTTTCACGAAAATTATGACTAACGCAAAAATAACAAAAAGTGAGTTACGATATTATTCCTTGCAGGTGTCGATAGTTATATAACTCATTTTGGTCTTATTGGCTTAAGCATTAAAAGCTTTCTTCGGTTGAATAGTAAGTAGGTACTTGTGGCATGGAAGATTTCATGAATAGCAGGAGAAAAATGATATGAAATTGGAAAACACCGGGCGACTAGTGAATTTGGAAACATCTTATAATCATAATTCATACTTACTTATAACGAAATTTCATTGTAAACAAAACGAGCTCGACGTGGCCTACTACAAAATCATAACAAGATAATCTAAACCTTACGGCGCTCAGCATAAAATTCAACAAACAAGAAGGTTTCAACCTGCCACTTGTAAGAAAATCATGACAAACGAATCTAAACTTTACGTTCATAAGTTTAAAGCTCTTAAAATGCTCAGTATCGTTAGGTATCGTTCGCCACCTATGATGGCATAAAAAATAGCACAGCATGTTTGTCTTTTTCTAACACGCACCTGTAGCAAATCATTCCTACTCGCTCGCGCGCTCCAGGCCTTCGCTCAAGTGCGCTCGTTAGACCCGCTCTGCTACATGTCATCAACGAATGAAAAGAAATGCGCATGATATTATATGATTTCACAGTCTGTGATTTGTAGCAGTCAATATGATAAAGAATAGCAGTGTGACAAATGATTCTCAAATCATATGATTTTCACCTGCTACTCATGAAATCGTCCATGCCTATACGCGCGCACGCATCGCACACACACTTTCATAATAGCCTACCACGCACCGCCCAGTCTCCAGAAACGATAATACGCCGAAACAGCCACGAGCGAGAGCTCCTATTACTTTGACTGTCAAGGTCCATTATGGCGACTTGTTATGAATGCCCTGATCGTATACTGAAAGATTACGGACTGTAACTGACAGGTACCTAATAAATAGCCCGACTTGAATAATTTATCGATAATTGGCCTTTTAAGGGTTTAAAAATATAAAATTAAATTAGGTAGGTAAGTTGTTTGTTAACCGCTCCACACTGCCGTTTCTGTCTATAATATGTACAGTCAACAGCACGTCGACCTACCCAAAAAGTCAAAAATTCTCCAATAGATTTTCCACTTTAAGCCTGACACATAGAGATCATTTTCAAATGAGAAAATTTGACATTTTGTGGTAGGTCGACGAGCTGTTGTCCGTACTTTTGAAAGCGTATAACAAACAAGGTGTGCGGCGAGCGCAGAACATTCGACTCTAAGTCATTTTTGCAGTTGCAGCATCGACGAGGCGCGATGTCATTTCAAGTATTGAAAAGGGTAATTGTCATTGTTTGGTGTCATCATGACGATATAAAATCCAGTTTAGCTTATGCAGTAAACACTGCAGTTCAGTTATTAAAAATATAAACGATGAGGTTATTGACATTTTGACAAAAAGAAACAGAGTTCAATGTATCAGCCGTATTGTTCTGAATTCGGAAGAAAAAGATATAAAAAAATATTTTTACGTAGTTTAATATTTACTTTCTTGTGATACAAAAAAAATAATAATTTTTGGATGCGATAAAATACATTAAAAGTAAATTGTTTGCAGCGCCATCTATTGATTATACGTTGTAATAAGTCGCCAGTTATATTCTTACATTTCGAGTTGCTCGAGTGACGACCTAAATGTCTGGCCGGCGCATGCGACATCTAGCGAACACGCGAAAATAAAAAAATAGCCCGCAGGTCTGCCCGATTTAGGGCGGTCCTGTTTTTTAGTATGGGATGGGGCATCTGTATATTGCCTTGATCAGTGCCCTTACTAAACGCTATTGATGTAACCAGATGTTACTCACTCACCTACTTTTTCGCAGTCAGATGCACTTCATTTCAAGTCAGCTATTAAATTTAAAACTGCGAACTAATATTTTAACACAATCTTAGCACAAAGTAAACTTGTTGTACACAATGCACTCAATCACTAAAACAACGCACCACAAAGAATCAAGCCAATGAGAACCTTCTCACAAAGGGATTGGGTTGATTGCTTGCTTCCAGCTTTTGACTATTTGGCAGTGGTGGGTGATGCCGGAGCTCTAAAATTAATTTATTTCAGTAGGGTGCCAAATACGGAGAGACGAGGAGTACCTCCCGGCACTAATTACTTTACTGCACTGACTATTTCAGGCGTTTGAACACGTGAAATACCAACACACTCTGATTCACACTGACTTCTCTTCAAAACTTTCAACAACTCGGAAATTGTTCAAGGTTGGAGCTGCTTGTAGTCGATAAACTGAGTTGTGATATTTAAGAAAAGTATTCAAAAATATTTATCGATGTTCGTGAAAATAAATATTATTTAAAAAGTAAAATGGCATCTTTTTTCAAAGTGCCTAACATAGTTCTTTCTTGACGCCACAGAATCTTACAATTGCCTTTTTGTAATTGATTTTAGATTATAACAAGTTAATTTTATGGATACGTGCGCCGAATGGATTTATGATTACAACATTGCGCAAAGGCAAAGACGATTGTAATGATTGCATTCATTGCATGGAACTAAATGCTTATTCACAAGAACCTCGGCTTAAATAAACGACAAAAGCAATCTCCAGTTTTTAAGTGGGAAGCGGCTGTAGGCGTCTCATTGTTCTTCAATTCCGAAATAATTCTTAATCAAATTTACTTATGTATATATTTGCAGTTAATTCACTAATTAAGTGTCTTATCATACAGGTGAATCACTCGCATTTGATTATGAAATATTACTTAAAAACATTGCCTAGTTTTTTTGCTAAGATATTACAGTTACGTGATTGTTTAAAGTAATTTGTTCGATTAATAATCGGCTCTTTAAAGTGTAAAGCTATTATAATTCGAAAACAAGTTCAGCGAAAGTTACCCGCTTTCAGAAAAGTCTATAATGGGCTCAGTACAATTACCGTTGTTCTTTCAGTCCACAACTCAACACAGAGGCCAGTGGCTCACACAGTCATTATTCATTATAAGAATGGGAGTGACACTGGACCGCTCTCTGACTTACAAGACCCACTGTAGAAACACAAAACAAAAAGTTAGTTCCCGCAATAACCTACTACGCCGTCTCTCCTCCACTAACTGGGGAGCAAACCCAACGGTTATGCGCACTACGGGACTAGATTTGTGTTTTTCAGCAGGATAATACGCGTGTCCAGTGTGGGCTAGGTCAGCACATACCAGAGACGTGGACGCAGAGCTGAACGACACCTGCCGCATTGTGACTGGCTGTCTAAAGCCAACCCCGGTCGGTATGCTGTTTCCTCTTACGGGAATAGCTCCACCCAGAGTCCGCAGAGAAGTATGTTCGCTTGAAAAACAAAAACAGGAAAGCGACCCGAGACATCCACTCTACGGGCTCTCCCCCGCCACAGGTCGGTTGCGAAGCCGCAAAAGCTTCCTGCGATCTACGCAGACTACCGACGAAACCCCTACTGACATGAGGCGCAGGCTTTGGGCAAGCGAGTATCCACATTAAATATACATATTTTTTATAATATTGGACAACATCACATACATTGCTCTGATCCTAAGGTCATCGCCCTACATCTTCTAAGTGGGGAGCCTCACCACAAACTCTGCGGACGACTGGCCTAGCCCTCTCCTTTTCAGCTGGCGAGTACGCCAGTCCAGTCTGGTGCCGTTCAGCACACACACATCTAATGAATGCAGCACTAAATGAAACATGCCGAATTATCACGGGCTGTCTAAGGCCAACTCCCGTTGGCATGCTGTATGCACTGGCTAGTGTCGCACCCCCGGACTGCGGACGCAGGGATGTGGCAAGCGCTCTAGAGCGTCTTAAAAAAAAAAGGACCCACGGCACCCCTTATACCACCACGTGCCGGTAGCCCAGAGGCTAAAAAGTCGCCAGAACTTTATCAAGAAAGTTCCTCCTCTGGACGGGGATGCTAAAGACGCCCGCTTAAAGCTATGGAGTTTGAAATACCCCATAGACCCAAACATAGAGCTATCAGAGCGACTCCCCTCTGGACATGATCTGCCTTGGGCAACCTGGAAGTCCTTGAATAGGTTACGGACCCAGGTAGGCCGAAGCATGGAGAACCTGCACAGGTGGGGTTACAGCTCGGAGGGTGCATGTCTATGCGGTATTTCCCCCCAGACAATGGCTCATCTTCTGACGTGCCCAGCGTGTCCCTACACCTGCACACGCGAAGATCTTTGCAAGGCCACCGATAGTGGTCTATCGGTGGCTGAGTTTTGGTCTTCACATATATGAAAGCCTGAGTCGACACGCAAAGAAGAAGATCCTAAGGTAAGTAGCTCAAACCACTTGTATTATAGAAATCAGAAACAACGACGGTACCACAACACCCAGACCCGAGATAGAAAAGTTCGTTTTCCACATTGACCCGACCGGGGATCGAACCTGGAACCTCAGAGATGGCGGCACCATATACAGTCTGGCGTGCTCATTCACTGTACTCCCCCGATGAAAATCTGCCTCCAGGCTATAAGGAACCTTGGCCAACCTGGAAGAAGTCTAAATAGGCTGAGGACCCAGGTTGGTCGAAGTAAAGATAACCTGTGTCGGTGGGGTACTCAAGCAGCGCAGACGCCAGCTGTAAATGTGGAGAACCCCTGCAAACCATGGCTCACCTCACTAACTGTCCCGCGTGCCCGACCACCTGCTCGCGTGAGGACTTACTTGACAGTAACCAGAGGGCTACCACGGTAGCCGCCTTCTGGGCAAGTAAGATTTAGCCCGTGTTCTTGCCGACACGAAAGAAGATTATAATAATTATAATTCAAATTTATTTTAATTATGCGCAAATATCCTTAAACTCAATAAATTCGTTCACAGGTTATATTTTTGTTCTGTTGACCATCTTACTCTACTTTTCCCAATGCATGTCTCTAAATTTTTTCGCGATCGTTCGTTCGTTCATTTTTATGAGTTACGCGGTAGTGTAATCGTTCAAAAATATTTTGAGTTGATTGCCGACCCCTGTTTTAGTCTATTAGTCAGCAGTACCTACTTACTTCCAAATTTACTTTATTTAAACGAATACCTATGAGAATAAACGTGTAAGTGGGTGCTTTTGCAATACAAATATACTACCTTAAATGCTTCTAATTGTTATTTTATTCTGAAACAAGAGTTGGACATTGCTTCTTGCTTACTTCAATATGTTAAATACCGACATCGGTGTATGGTTATTTAATTTTACCATTTTGTGAAGTTAACTAAAATATTTGTTGAAAAATGTAGTTTGTATCTATTAGCATTTGTAAAGTTTGGGTTGAAATGGGCCATATACTATTTTTATTACATTTTAGATATTTTTAATTACAGTACCTACTTGCAAAACAACTACTTATTCATTTTCTGTGTTATGTAATTCGGAATAATCAATATACATAGTTGCGTTGACTTGTTTTGCTTTGAGCGTTAGCATGGTTTATTTTTGAACAATAAACTAGACACAACATTATGCAGGTTATCTTCAAAAATGATGCTCAAAAGTATATTTCACTTACAAAACAATGTTTCGTTAAATCCGACAGTTTAATTTACAACTATTTTGTAGGCGGAGAAGTAATTAAGCACTAGTTGGCAGAGTACACTCGTACCTACAGTTGCCGGGGTGACTTGACAACTCTACAAAACTTCTTTGTCCCTCATGAAAAACATGTCTTTGCTTATTTAGTTAAAGGATTAACCTCGCGATCTTGATGCTCAATACAAAAATTTGAAACCCCGTTATACCCCTTTAGGGGGTGAGTTTTGGAAAATCCTTTCTTAACGCACACCTACATTATAATAGCTTATGTGTGCGATTTGAGCGCAATCCGTTCATCGTGGTTTAAGATGTGCGTTGATCGATCAGTCAGTAGCGGTTGCTTTTTGTATATGCTTGTCTTCTGTAGAAGACTATATTTCTTTTGTATGGAAGTAAGCACTAGTTGCGGGGAAGTAAGCACTAGTTGGCAGAGTTTACTCGTACCTACTACCTACAGTCAGCGGCGTGCAGATCCGGGCAGTCATTTGTAACTGCGGTTTAGTGATTGTTCTATGCACTATCACGTTTTGAGGGCGCAGATTTCATCGAGGGCCATTTCCTATTGAACCAGATTACTGCTTGGTAAAATTAAGCATTGAACAGACAGCCATTAGGTACACAAAAACATATCAAGATTCAAGATTCTTTTGAATGTATTCCATTAATTCTGAGTGTAAATAATTTAAAAATAGAATTGTGTTGTGATAATATTCGTCGTTGGTGGTAAACAAACATAATCGAATAAGTAATACAGTATACAATACTTTATTCTTGTAAATAATATTCTAAGGTCTTATACTCAAAGAAGGTAAACTAACTACACATTGTCATATTGACCTCCTGGACTCAAGTCAAATGAAACGAATCAATTGTTTAAATGCCATCAATTTGCTGGTCCAAAGCTCAGCTGAAGAACGCAATTCGGTTTTGCCTAGATAGGTATTGTGGAATATTTGTGTCAATAGGTTAATTGCAGTTAGCGGTACAATCGTTGTGGACGTCATCAAAATATGCAGACGTTATTCACTTACGTTGAGTGCTAATGGGTACCTATATTTTAACAGTTCATAGAGCATGGCATATTTTTGGTTTGTAGTTTTTGAATTGTTATTTTTTATGTTAAGCTCTGAGGAATTTGTTCCGAACAAAATTCAGAACATACACATGGTTTTCTTTTTAAACACAAACATTATAATATGATTTAATGGATTTTACATGCAACCTTTTGCAATTTTATGTAACAGCAGACATTAACTATTGGGCCTTTAATTTAACCAAATCTTTACTCTACAAATAGAAAAAATACAGAAGGTCCACTCCCGCCGCTCTTGAAAACCACTGCCTAAATTGGGCTGACTACTTAGGGTTGCTATTCCGAATTTTTGAAATAAGTTAGTGTGCTTTATTACTCCGATACATCGATTAGCTTATACATTCATCTTATCATACGTCCAAGCCTAAATGGGAACACAAAGCAATATTTACTCTCCTCAACTTGGCTTCTTCAATGACTGTCGTTTTTAACAGCGGCGGCAGCTGCGCGTTGGTTGACAGAAATTATACGTACTAACTTGTTATATACTCTCATTTCAAGGTGATGTGTTTATCCTAGCAACGATAATGTAAAAATACCAATGAATAATTTAATAATGTCTATTATCTTTTATTTAACGCTTACCTAAAACACTGGTGTTATACCAGCGACGATATGCTAGGGAAAATTTAAAAGCCCATTTCTGCTGAATGTGCAATGAAATGAATAATTGAACGCTATCAAAACTTATCTTTAGCTTTACTACTTACTTACTTTACTTTACTAACAAGAAAAAACCAAGACCTAGTTTTATATATTTTTCAATATTATTTGGAAATTTGAACAACGTGTAATCACAATTTTGTGTTGTATGTATTAAAACATCCAAACCCACTGCAGCAGTAATAAAAACGCTTATCCATTTTTTGCACGTAACAATGATCAATGCGTACTAAACTGTCGTGAGTGACAGCCCGCTATATCTCTATCCCCGATCGTCCGAGATTTCTAGTAAACGCAATTTTCAATCTGTGCGTGACGATTATGACGCTTAGTTCCGAACTTCCGACTGGACTATCTGTCTAGCGCGCCGGCGCTACACGTAATTTGTGACAATACGTTAAGTAATTGAGTTTTTAACTCATAAGGAAGAGTCGTCACGAACTCGCGAATGATCTCTGTTTAAATATTGCTAATTAAAGTAATGCAGAAAATAGCTTTAGAAGAATATCCAATAAGCAGCGGTAACCTTAAAGGCTCCCTGAAATAATAATAACCTTTGTTCTGGTTAACAAGCCGAGCTCGCCGAGCTCACAGCAGTCTAGCTAGATAATTATGCTACAGTTGGATGCGTAAAAATACCTATCTGTGTGCCGTGGTCACTGAAGTTTTTTTAAAGGACTGTATCGTATAAGCCTACTTTACATACTAAAAACCGGCCAAGTGCGAATCGGACTCGCGCACGAAGAGTTCCGTACCATTATCTAATTGCGGTTTACGATTTATGACGTAAAAAAAACTATGTACTTACTAGATCTCCATTCATCAAACCAATTTTCGGTGGAAGTTTGCATGGTAATGTATATCATATATTTTTTAGTTTTATCATTCTCTTATTTTAGAAGAACCTCAATATCATTTTTAAAGACCTATCCATAGATACCTCAGACGTATGGGTTTGATGAAAAAAAAATTTTTGAGTTTCAGTTCTAAGTATTAATAAATAAATAATAAATACGGATGACATGACGAATCCATAAGGGTTCCGTTTTTTGCCAATTGGCTACGGAAGCCTAAAAACGTTTTACTATTAGAGTAATTTTTATCATTTCAGCGATTTTACATAATCGAATCATTCTGCTAAATTAACGATGCTTTTATTATCTTTGTTTGTGATCATTTAACAAAGTCGATATTATAATTAAATCATTTATTTAAGTATTTATTTTTAGAATAACTATTATTTTCTTAACGATCGCAAAGCAACTGTTTTTTGGTTAATTCTGGTTAATTGGTTAGTACCTAAATTCTATCATTCATTATTTTCTGAACATTGAATACTTACTAATCATTAAGGAAAGTCGCAATTAATTACTATTAATGGATATACGGATTAGTTATTATTTTCCTGGTTGCCGAGGTCGTTATAGACCTATTTGCAGTTGGAAATGGGCCGGAAGTGCGGAAGTGAAAGCAGTGAGCAGCGAAAGGGAATTTGTCGTGTGCAGCAACTCTAAACTTTATCCACAACATCCATTAAAACAAATCTTAGCATATTTCTACTTTCTACTAGCGTTTTGTCCCGTTACTAGACAGAGTACGTTTGACTAGGATTCTAAACTGTCCTCTACCTGAAGGTTGTCTGGAAGAGATCGCTTCTAGCGATAAGACCGCCTAAATCGTACCATTCTCAATGTATTTTTTCTGTGTACTGTATGTTTTGTGTGGTGTGCAATAAAGAGTATCTATGTAGCTAGATTCGACAAGTGTGCGGTTATTGCATTTTGGTATTTATCAATCAGGTTGAAATCTATGGATTAGATTTAGTTTGCATTGGTCACAAAATTCATAGTTTCATAAACTAAATTCGTTGTTTTCATCATCTCAGATATGTCCAACATCAAAGCATACTTTAAAATATCTATCAAATTCACTTAAAAACCTTAAGAAATTAACCCATTATTTCCGACTTGTTTAGGATTTAGAAGGTGATCAAATTCTCGTTTTTATCATACGAATATTAGAATTCATCGGATGAAAATCTATTAATTTGAATTAACATTGGTTTAGATCGCAACAAACCATTCATACTCAGGCAAATAGTAAATAGGCCCAGAATGACTACGTAATGCAGAAAGGTCAGAGTTGCTCCAACACGTTCGCCCGCGCACAGTAGGCGGCGCCGTTGGAGCGGCGCAGTACATTTACTGATCATCTTCTTACAAAATAGTAAAAATTTCTGTAACATTATGATCAAAAGAGGATATTGAATAAGTTATGGTATAGTGTTGGTAGTCGCGTAAACACGAAAAATGTAATTCTACTGCGACTAAAATTAGAACCAAACCGACCAGCCTGCATTTTTGGCCCCATTTTCAATCGCATTACGAACTTTTCAATCACATGACAATTTAAGTCATATTGTAAGTTTACGAGATTACCGTGTTTAAGGTTCTGCGCCTCTAGCACGAGCAACAAAACACGATATTATGATATAGATATTTATCGCCTCTTTACTTTCAAAATATGATAATCTAGCCGCCTTCTTGATCTTTTATTGAAACAGTGAGCATGTCCGTACCGGCGACGTTACGGTTATGCTCGCTTTTTTAATAAAATATGCGATAGATCGCTATATCATATCGTATCATATCGTGTTTTGTTGCTCCTGCTAGAGGGGCAGTAGTCAAAACGGTACTCTAATAAACTCTTATTCAACGTTTTAGTATGTCCGTCTGTCTGTTTGTCCACGGATTAGCTAGTTCAGATACTCCTAATACCAAAAACCCGTAATTTCGCAATGTTATAACTATTAGTATTCACGCCAAAAGGGTATTTTCTTTTTTGTTTACTTAAAAACGAACTTCTAACTGTATGTGTCAATGGGATGTTGTTTTTTTCATCGTCGTCTATATAAAAAAATATTGTGCTTGCGTAAATAATAAGCTTTAAAGAGTAAGTTTCGTTAGAGTCAAGTACCCTTCTCTACCAACAAAATGGTTAAGAAATATTAAATAAAAACACTATAATATATTTATGTTAGCCAATACTGCATATTTTGACGAGACTAAAGAATCCAACTTTGTTTGTAGCCCGACATGCACTTGACCGGTTTTGATAGTTATGTAACTGGGACCGGATCGACACTGGATTGTGACTATTGTTCGCCATGGGAAGTGGGCTTTTTAGCATGTGTGAAGATTGGATTACTAATGGCACCATAAAGTTTCATTGTCATCCAGGTTTGAGCTGTTAAAACATGGAAAGCTTGTTGCTAATTGCTAAGTTAATACCTAATGCATGATAGTGACTTAAACAGATGTTAAGTCATCCATAAAATTATTTGAACCCAAAGGTTGTGTTGTGGCTGAAAACTGTGAGTTTTTGTGGGTATATTTGGCGTTGTGCGTTAATTACATTTTCAGCAGGCAGTGTGTGTTCAGAAGGCAACCCTGCCAAAACATGGTTTCTTTGTGATATTTATGATGATTTCTTTCTGTAAGTCACCAAAATCGCTGTAGAGAGAGCTAAAAATAGCTTGTATTAAATAAAAAGAAAATTATTGTTATTATACTGTACTACATTCACTATTATGTATGGCAATAAAGCAACATAACTATTTCACATAAAAGCTTCTAGCATACTGTGCCACTAAATATTAACACAGCTTTACATTTACTCTTAACTAGCAGGAGTTCTTGACCTCCTTAAAGTAAATGTTTGTCATGTACATGCATGTGGCAGTTGTACATGCATTTAATGTTCATGATAATAATATGCATTTCTACATAATAACTAGGTTTACAAATCTTACTTGTAGTAAGAGTAACTATATAAAAAGTTATTTTATGTTAACTAATCTTTGGTGGAGTTTCTGTCCTGTATGCTCAGAAAATAAGACAACAATTGATATAACGATGGCCCGCGCACACATGTGTGCGAGCTTTAAGGTTAAATGATGGGTTATTAAGTAATATTAACCATACCTTTATATTGGGCAATAATAACAATATTTTATATAATTCTCTTATAAAATAATAATTGACACACTTAAATTATGTATAGATTTAATAATTTTATTTGCCTGTTTTTATGTTTACTTAAAGTTAGAATAATTAAGCACTCATTCATTAGTGTGCAACATGTTAAATAAAGACAGTAGGAAAACATCTATGTAAGTATTTAGCTAATATTTATAAAATCAATCGTGAGTATAACTTAAGATAGGTGAATTGAGCACATGTTAACTTCAGTTGATTGAATTTAATCAAGTCACAGGATAACAATACTGTGCAATTTGGAAAATAATATATTCAAGAATGTAAATGATGCATTTAATGGTAAAAGTATGTTTAGATAAAACAAGCCAAACTAATCACCAATATGAATCTTATTAGTATAAATCAAAGTATTTTTGGTCACTAATAGTACCTTGTATCTAAATAAAGTCCATTACAAGGCAAGGAACAAACGCCATATATTTAGATATATAGGAATACCTACTAAATTTAAAAGGCTGATAAGTATTACAGCTGTGTACTTACCTATCATAAAATGCTAGCACTGCACGTCGGTCGGTCACAGGGACATTATATAAGAATTCGCTCGTCTCGTCTAAATCTATTTACTTGATTGATTTAAAATTTAACTCTTAATCATCCGTGGAAGCTATATCCATGTGAAATAATTCAGTACCTACTTAAAAAGTAGATTACCACTCACGACTCACGTTAATAAGATTTAATGAGCAAAGTTTACAATCAATGAACATTTACGCCAAATCTACGCATTATTTGACTGCAATGAATTCTTAAAATCTTAAGAATTCACGTAAGATACATTACACTGCTTAAATTTGAAATTGGCTGAGAAAATATTAAATTGCGGCTATTAAATGCAAAATCTATTGTAACTTGTAACATAGGTACGTAAGTATCACTTTTTCTCTATTTTCAACTTCAACACAGACAGAACGAAACGTCAAAAATAATTCATTCCTGCCCTACGTACGTCACAAATTCACAATACAATGACATTATTTGTATATTACTCTATGATTATCTGATGTGGTAAATCAATATTTTTAAATAACGTTACTGATGATACGATATTATGTCAATTCGGTATTTAAAGTGATTTTGGGAGTAGTTATGACAAGCGCACAAGGCGCTGCGTTTCGGGCGCTCTCCTAAATTCTTCTTCTTCTTTTTTGATGGCTAATCCGTGTAACTGTTGCACGTCGTGCGCGCGTACCTTCGAGGCGGGCTTCTTCTGGGTAGGGCTGCCACCCGTCCGGATTTCCCCGGATTTATCCTAGTTTGGAGAGCGGTTTATTATTTATTCTCTTTTTCTATTGCGTCTTGCTGATTTATTAATGTACTAGCGACCCGCCCCGGATTCGCACGGGTGCAATATTGATACTAAATACACTACATTATAAATATAAATCTTCCTATTCAATCAATCTATCTATAAAAAAAAACCGCATCAAAATCCGTTCCGTAGTTTTAAAGATTTAAGCATACATAGGGATATAGGGACAGAGAAAGCGACTTTGTTTCATACTATGTAGTGAAGCGTAAGTCTTTGTGCAGCACATATTCCATCTCGTCTCCTGTTGCCTGTCTTCGCCTATTTTTTTAGCAGCGTACCGTAGGAAGTTCAACAAATGACTAGACACCTTCTTTATATCTTTTAAAAATATCATATTTTATTTTTTTACCTTAATACCCTGCACCCAGATTTTTAGTTATTTCCTTTAGGCCCCTCAATTCTTGAAGCTTTCCAAGAACATCTTATTAACATCATGTTGGTAGTTTTCTAGCTCAACACCTCGTGCGTTGCATGCATACAACGACAGCCAAAAATCGTCGAATTTCGTCATTTGAGTGTAATGAAATTAATTGTTTTTTTGTTATTCTGTATATCCAGGCACTTATACATGTCAAAAAAATAATTAAAATGATTTTCGAAGTTTTTATTGTACTGTCATACCATTTGTAAGTCTATGCTAGGCGATGCGCGCGACGCTCGCGCCCCGCCCTCCCTCACCCCGTACGATGTGAAGCTCACAGAGATAAGAACATTCAGACATAAAATTAAATTGATATTTATTTTCGTATTAAAGTAAAATGTGTCAAATTATCTAAAGTCATAAAACAAATGTTTTTTTTAGTGTTCGACCGAAACATGTTTTTTTGCTGAAACAGAAACTGAAACCGAAGCTTTGGTCTTGATCCCAGTTTCGGCCGAAACCGGAACCGAGCCTTTTATAAATGTGATTAAAACATTTAAAAAAAGGTCAGTGGGCCGTTCATTCCATATATACGAACAATAAAACATTTCGCTGGCCTAATATTAATAACGATTCGCTTTTATCGATTTGAATGTTCAACCTTGTCATAGTGATTTCTTTATTTTCAGTTATTTTTTACTTAAAAAAATATTATTACTTATAGAATACCATGAACATACTTAAAATTATCAATTAAAATTATGTCAACGTTTTAACTAGATCGAAAATATGCTTATTGCCGACTACATCAGAATTGTCAAAATATTGATACTAACCGTAAGCGTAAAAAAATCGTTAAAATTTCTACTGAATTAATTATACGACTTCCAATATTTAATGAGAACAATTAAATGTCATATTTATTTTCAGACAAAGTTGTTTACGAAAGCACTGGAAGACATATACAAGATAATGGGTAGAAAAGGGATGGCAATCAATGTCACCGGCGAACATCACACGCACCTCCGCTTTACCAATGACATAGTCATCACGGAATCAGAGAAGGATTTTCGACAAATGCTGCATAATCTCAACGCCACCTCGCGATGTGTGGTGACATCACGACTAGAGATTAACTTAGACAAGACTGTTACACAACGCAGTAGCTCGTTTCACCGCGCCCGCCGAAGGGCGCGAGGTCCCGCCTTCCATTTCGGCCGACACAGACATGTGCCTGGCCGTTTCTCCCCTGTTCACCCTTCGGACGACGGCTCAAGCCAAGGTCCGAGCCTACAGAGGCGCCCTTGAGGCCCGAGTGCGGTTCACCCCCAGATTTGGCCCAGGAGCCCGACGGCGGTCCGGCCTGCCTAGGCAGTCCCCGGCCGCGTCGGCACCACCACTGGCGGGTTCGCCGCTTGGTAGGATGCCTTACGCACTCCACACTCGGACGGGTCGCGAAGACCGCTAGTGGGGCGGATCTAGGCTGAGCGCCTTCAGCGCTCGCCATCTCTGCCCGGTTGTAGCTGACAAGGTCTTTTCATGGGCCCTCAGCCCAGTCCGAAAAAAAAAAATTAGACAAGACTGAAGTCATTCATGTTCATCCCCGGATCGGTTTCCGTCGAAAGCGTGGCACTTGAGGTTGTCAAAGAGTATGTGTACCTCGTGATGCAGTTAGGTAGAGACAACGAGTGGGAAATCGCAGATTAGCTGGGGAGCATCGATCAACCACAATGCTTAAAGGGCAAGGTATTCGATCAGTACGTTTTACTAGTGATGACCTACCGAACCAAAACATGTAATATGACCGTCAAGCTGGCCCACTGACTTCACATGCAAGCAAGCTATGAAAAGAAATTTTGTTAAGGGATAAAATCTGAAACGAGGTCATACGTAACGTAACAAGCTTAAGTGGCAGTGGGCTGGCCAAATATGTCGCAGAACCGATGAAAGGAGAAGTAAACAAGTTCCCAAGTGTAGACCACTCCTTGGGAAACGTAGTGTAAGACGATCCCCGGCCTCGATGGACATTATTATTTATGACATGTTCACGCACGCAACTAAGACAAATTTTAATTCGCTTAATAAAATAAGTACACTTCCGCACTTATATCCTGTAAATAACCAATATAAACAAATAAATCAATTTGAAAATTGTAAAACAATTCAGCAGCCGCCGGTGTCAGACCGCCGTATTGCCAGCCGTGCCGAGCGCATCTAACGTAAGCCAAACGCCACCCAAAAGTACGATGTTGTCAGTTTCGGCGCGGCCGAAAGGTTCGGCTGTTTTTGGCCGAAATCGAACTTTTGTCCGAAACGTGATTTTTAGGCTGAAACTGGCTGAAACCGAAACCGAAACTTCGGTCGGACACTAGTTTGTTAATGATGTTAGTTACATAGTCGTGTGAGCTTGTTGTTTTTTTTTTTCAAATAACCCTGTATATAACTTAGCCCTACCACCGCTTCGGGACTACATATCGGCTGGTGATGAGAAGAAGCGGCGCAACAAACTCAGTCACCTTTGCCAGCCTGATTTTAGAGGAAATACATTTTAAAATTTTGTGAAAAAAATAATTAAAATATGCACAACAATTACAGAAGCTGGGAAAGATCTTTTTTAAATTAAAGTTGTAGTATGCAACTCTTATAATTTTGGATTAAAAAAAACTAATTTTAGTCCCGTCAATTTGGTCACCCTACTAGAAAGAGAAAAACTTCTTGGGTTTGTCTTCTATGTAGGCACGTTTATTTCGCTTAGTAATCGATACAGTTTCTTAATATTACATGGATTATAAATTCCTTGTAATATTAGGGCAGGACTAAATGTTTTCGGCATCAGTCTGAATCTGGTAAAAACGTCCCCGGATAAGCCCGAATACAATCTGTTGCTCAAACAAACATAATATGATTTTGTTCAGGATCAACTACATGCAATCCGGTGCCATCAGGATTCCGATTTTCACCCGGCAGCCACCATACTCCTCCAGCAGGTTCTTGTCCGCAAAGTGGGCGGAGCCTTTCAATATCGGTAGTTAAATGGAACTGACCACACGGAGCAAGAAAACTCTGCGTTCCGGTACATTCCGGCAGCATCCAGACAAATCTCCCCCTCTAGCACGATCAACAAAACACGATATGGTACGATATGATATAGCGATTTATCGCCTATTTACTTAAAAAATATGATAACATAGCCGACATCTTTAACTTTTATTGAAACAGTAAGGATGTCGGTGTCGGCGACGTCACGGTTATGCTCGCTTTTTTGATAAAAGTTCATATTTTGACAATAAATATGCGATAAATCGGTTTATCATATCGTATCATATCGTGTTTTGTTGCACATGCTAGAGGGGCTCGCGCCAGTCTTGAGCAAGACGTGCAAGAGATAAGAAGTAAAGAATTATATTACAAACTTTCATTAAATGCTTGTAATATTCGTATATTCGTTGCTGGCGTCTGTAATTTGCCATACTCATGTAAAGTTGGGAACAATACAATGATGTAGTTTCTTTGAGCTGGTCTGATAATGGAAACAGAAGATGGCCATAGGAATTCCTAATTCCATGATAAATCCGTCTTTTTTGCGTTCTTTTGACTTGTCTTGACAAAACCTATAACCTTGTGAGTATCCCAGGTGATGATGATGAATACGCAAGGCGATAATAGGAGGAACTCCTGATCTACACATAAAAAAACTAATTTTGTTTGATAGAAACTATACGGTAGGTAGATACCTACCCAGGGTCTGATGATGAAGTCGTAAGACGACCTAACCTGCCATAGGTTTATTAAGTATAGTTTAGGAATCCCTATAACTAGCAGACCCTGCCCTAGCCACCACAAAAGGATAAGATTTTTCCTAACCGAACTGAAATGTGTTTAGTTTACATGACAAGCTGAGACAGTAGGTAGGTATACCTACTAGCTGATGATAGATTCACAATTCAAGATATTTGCAAAAAGAATCAGAATAGGTTCCTTCTTTTCTTAAAGGAAAATCTCAATTACTAAGTCTCACTATTATGAAACACTAAGAGCTTGCAAATAAAAGAGTCCACATCAAAATAATTATTGGTTTAACAAAGACTTATACAACAATTAAACATTTAAAAATTATCTTGTCAATAGTTACTTAAATTCCAATAGCAAGTTAAATATTAATTTAAAGGAATCAATTCTGAAAAATGAAATAAAACACTAATTACATCTGTTTTTATTATTTTCAAATAATCCTAACAATAAAATGTATTTATTTCAAATAGCAGGCTTTAACTGATGATTATTTATAAAAAATACTTTTAATACTAGGTACATGCTATGCATTAATCAAATTGCAGAATTTTCTACCAGTACAAAATAATAACTGACCATAATATATTTGTGCGTAATAAGGAATTTTCTTTTCCATGACAACTCTCTAATATTTGGCAATGTAACTTCATTTATCAAGCTCTTCTATGAACTATACAGGGTGTAAAAAAAGGCTTAACGAAGCCATAAACCACGAATTCTATACATAAAACCAACTAGAATGCAAAAAAAATAATTGCTGGGAAATGACTTTTATTTTTGGGTATCAAAAAAAAATAACTTATTTCTAACCCGCAATGTATAGCGCGTACGCTACAAACTATGCCTGTGTGTGTAAGCGGATCATGTTTCTTTGTAAAAAAGTTTAGTAATATAAAAACAGAAGGCAATTTTGTAAAAATATTTGAAAAAAAATTGTAACTTTGACTGTCAATAACTCGGTAACCCGTCATTTCTCAGGTATAGTGTAAAAGAAAAAAAATATCGTAATAATACGTTGAATATGTGGTATTCGGCTTCGTTAAGCCTTTTTTACACCCGATATAGCACTTAATTTTAATGATTGTATCTTCACCCAGAAATCTATCAAGTAAAGCTCATTTGAATACTCTTTAGAAATTCACAATCCACACTTGTCCACCACTAATCTTAGGATTACGGATGTAGTTATGCGACAACGTTCCAATCCACACGCAGGTCGAACTGAGTAAATCGCGATTTTGTAATTTTGTGGTAGGGACAGTTGGGGTACAATGGAACAAAAAAGTTATTTCGATTTTTTAAAAAAAACTTCCTTTTTATTTTTATAACATTTACTTTAAACATACAAGAACGGTTCCTAAACTATCGATTGACAATAAAAAGGAGATCAAAAATTGACCTTTAACATATATTATTTTTATTTTTGCACAACGCCTCATTTGTTCCGATGTGCCCCAGATCTGGGGTACTATGGAACTGCGTCTGGGGTACATTGGCACAAGACTAAAAAATCAAATTATACATTGAATATATTAACCAAGCTTATACTTGCTTAACATATTTTCAGGAAAAGCATACATAATACTTTGGCGCTTTCCAAGCTGGGACTTGGCAACACTAGCTCTATTTCCAGAATTAACACCTTCGCCATATCTGGTTCCAGTAGAAAATAGAAGCTGTTGTCAATTTTTGTGCTCCGACGCAAATAAGTAATATCATATTCATGTTTTCGTCTAAATCTGTCAACATTTGACCAACAAATATAATATTTGCATTTTCTGGCTAAATTTGAAACACTGTTCCATAGAACCCCGTCCCACTGTGCCCCATAGGGTCTCGAAAATTTCAAACAAGAAGTTAAAATTTTTAGGTTATCTTTTCCATTAAACACTTTACTTCGTTTAATAGCTAAAATGATAAAGATTAATTTAAAAAAAAAACCTTTTACCTGCTACCACTATCTTTTCTGCAAAATCGAAAACTCTCCGGTACAAAATTCAAACTTTTTACCACTCAAAACAATCTTTATCGTCTCAAAAATCTGTTGTCGCACACCGGCCATATTGCAATGCGCCATCAGGTGACACACGGGGCGCCGTAATTGGACGAAGTGAAAACGCGGAAATTCGTTTTAAAATTTGAATATTATTGACGGTGTTTCATTGTACCCCTTGTCCCATTGAGCCCCCACTGTCCCTACACTTTTTTTGGTAGCGAGTAAAACTAAGTAGTATGTATCACTTCAACTAAATAAATAAACATTATTTTATTATAAACTTGTCATTAAAATTTATTAATAATTATCATGCAAATTTTGAAAAAAATGCACTTGGAACGTTTTTGAAAAAGGGCTTTTAACATAATTTGCAAAAACGATCCAATGTCTGAAAATTGGTATATTTTGGTAGTTAATATATATATTTTTTTAAAACATAAGTAAAACAATGAAACAACATTATTAAAAAAATATTTATAAAGAAATAGTTGTATCAGAGCATGGAAAATCATTACAATTTATTCATCATCTAGATCGAAATCCAGCTCCTTACCAAATCCATCGACATCGTCAATGGCATCATTAGATAGATTTTCAGAAGTCAGAAAATATTTCTCATACTATTTTACATCATAATGATCACTCTTCATAATTTTTGTTAATACTAATGATCGAAACTCATAATCATCGGAATTCATAATATCACTAGTAATATAACTCGTTTATACTAATATTTGTTTTCATATATTACTTAATCATAGGTGTTATTTTTCTTAATTTTTGTTAATCATAATGTTAATAATCATAAATTTGTTTGCAATAATATTTATTTTCATATAGTTTTTAGTCATAAGTGTAAATGAAACTGGTTGTCTCATAAGTTAAATTCTTAAGGTTAACCTGGTTAGAAAATCTCCGATTACACGAGCTCATAAAGGAAACACGCGCTATGGTTCTGCAGTCGTCGGCGGATACAGTCCAATATCGGCGGCTCAACAGACAGATCTCTAAGTCTCTGACTCGCGACATACGCGACTTTAATACAAACCGTATTAAAGAAGCAATCGAGCAAAACAAGGGCTTGAAAGTATTCGCACGAGATGAGACGTATTTTTGAAGCATTTGAAATGAATCTTGAATTCGAACACGAATACGATTCGTGTGCGAATTCTATTTCTATCACTCCCGATTTTACGCATTTTTGAATCACTCGAATTCTGTGTTCCTGTTATGCTAAAATTCTTTAACTATTTTCGTTTCACGCAGAAAATATTTAAAACCGGAATGCAAAAACTTATTGATTTTAAAAACCGGCAATGAATCGCATGGAACGGAACTAAAAAAAAAGTTTTTAATCTGTGAACCATATGTTTACTTGTCAAAGTCATACTTCTAAACTTTCTACTAGTAGAATCGAAATACGAGTGGGTCGCACCACTCGTTGCAGAATTCACAGAATAAATTTTCAAAAATAGCGATTTTAGTCTTTCGTATGCGAATCTTGCCATTTCGTATTTGAATTGGAATTCGCATGATTCAAAATACGTCTCCTGGCCGTTGGGCAAAGACAACTGACGCAGTTGAAAATCGACGACGGCAGAATCGTATCGTCCAAACCTGAGCTCCTGAAAGAGATTAAAAAGTTCTATGGACACTTGTACGCGATAACGCAACCGCCTGTAAATAGTATAGCGGCAGATCCGAGAGCTAAATTAACCCGACAAAATACCGAAGATATCCCGGACGTCAGCCTGTACGAGATTAGTATGGCTCTCAAACAATTTAAGAACAACAAGGCGACGGAGGACGACGGAGTTCCGGCTGAGCTTCTGAAAGCTGGCGGTACGCCGATTCTAAAAGCTTTGCAGATGCAGAGGCTCTAACTCCGTCATCCTCGAGGGCAAAACGCCACAGGCTTGGCACGGGGGCGTGGTGTTGCTGTTCTTCAAAAACGGCGATAAGTCTTTGCTGAAGAATTACAGACCCATCACGCTTCTGGGTCATGTCTATAAGCTGTTTTAGAGAGACATTACGAACCGTCTCGCACGCAGGCTTGACGAATTTCAGCCTCCCGAATAAGCCGGTTTCCGTAAAGGCTATAGTACCATCGATCACATCCACACGCTCAGGCAAGTTATACAAAAAACAGAAGAGTATACCCGCCCACTATGCCTGGCGTTCGTGGATTACGAAAAAGCCTTCGATTAGATCGACACTTAACTCCAATCTCTCGAGGGCAGTACTCCAATCTCTTCAGCGGTGCCAAACTGACTACCGGTACATCGAATTGCTGAAGTCTTTGTACACAAACGCCACCATGTCAGTATGTCTCCAGGACGAGAGCTCGGAACCGATTCAGCTGCAGCGAGGTGTAAGATAGGGAGACGTAATCTCCCCGAAACTATTCACTGCAGCGCTGGAGGACGCTTTCAAGCTCTTGGACTGGATCGATCATCGAATCCAACTCGGATGGGCAGCGTTCGGGAAGCTACGTAATATCTTCTCCTCACAAACACTACCGCAATGCCTAAAGACCAAGGTATGGAATCAATGTGTGTTGCCAGGGATGACATACGGATCTGAGACGTGGCCGCTAACAATGGGCCTCATAAGAAAGCTCAAGGTCACTCAAAGGGCAATGGAGAGAGCTATGCTCGGATTTGCCCTTCTCGATCGAATCAGAAATGAGACGATCCGAAGGCGAACCAGTCACCGACGTAGCTCTCGGAATCGCAAACCTTAAGTGGCAGTGGGCGGGGCAAATTGCTCGCAGGACTGATGGCCGTTGGGGCAGCAAGGTCCTTGAATGGCGGCCGCGGGCCGGAAGGCGTAGTGTTGGTAGGCCCCCCACAAGGTGGACCGACGATCTGGTGAAGGTCGCGGGAAGCCGCTGGATGCGGGTGGCACAGGACCGATCTTCGTGGAAATCCTTGGGGGAGGCCTATGTCTAGCAGTGGACGTCTTTCGGCTGATGGATGGATGGATGGATGAACCTGGTTAGTTTAAATAACCTTTCGGGTGGAAGGCCTGAATTTATGATATCTAATAGTCGTTAAGCGGTTAGGATCATTGTTAGGTCTACGTTTACAATGTCTTAATTTAAGACGTCTTACGAAGAAAGAGCACTTGATGAAGTCAAATCAATTTATGGTTAAACTTCTCACAAATTTTATCTAGGTTAGGTTAGAACAGTGAGCACACAAAGCGCAAAATTACATTATTAGTTCAAAAATTGTGTCATTAAAATTGGTACTAGCACTCTACTTTAAAGTTAACGGTTTACAATGACTTAATTTTTACACGAAAAAATATTTTACCAATAATATAATTATGAGTTTGAATAGTTTCTTAGTAATGCAATTATTAATAAGACAATTATGATAACTGACTGTTTTGAAGAAAATTATAATGAAAAACAAAATTAAGAGTTGAATTGAAACATTTATTGGTAATGAATGTATTCATAAAAGTAATATGAGAACTAACTGTTATGAGTTCCGATAGAAGAAATAAATTTTATGAACAAAAAAGTTTAAGATTTTTTTTTATGAAAAGTGAGTAAGTATTATGAACACAAAACGGTAGTGAAATCGAAAATAGGAACAAAAATTTTATGAGAGCCAATATGGACCCGTTTTGAAGAAATAGATAATAAAAATAAATAAAAAATAATAATATAACAAGATGAATGGATCATTATTTTTATGTTATTCAGTCCAAAACGAATTAAAACAGTACGATCCAAAGGGAATGTCACTTTTTAAAATTTTAAATTAGTTATTTTTAAAACGTTTCAAGATGATTGGATCTTTATTTTTTATTGCATTCAGTCCAAAACGAATTAAAACAGTACGATCCAAATGGAATGTCACTTTAAGATTATAATTAGATCTTTTGGTTCGTTTTATCATTTAGACCGCTTAATTATTTCAATAGTTATTGACGTAAGAGAGTCAGTGTCTTCAACACTAGATAGGACGATCCAAAATACCTAGCTTGGGCTCAAAAACTCAATTTTGACCACCTTGTGGATTGGAACGTTGTCGCATAACTACATCCTTCACACTATAAGGCCCGATTTTATTAGTGTTCATCCTGTTAACCTGTGACTATATAGGTGAAAAGCAATCTTAAAAACCAATTTTCAAATGTGTACCATAAAAACTAAAAAAGTTACAAATCAACAACATCGACTTCATATTGCATAAACTCGTCCTATCTTTGCTACGTTTAACCATCTGATTATCCGTCTTATTCCTTCCTCTTGTACAGAGCGAGAAAGAGTTGAAGATAGGACGAGTTTATGCAATATGAAGTCGATGTTGTTATTTTGTAATTTATTTTTTACTTTTTTAGTTTTTATGATAGACATTTGAAAGTTGGTTTTTACGATTGCATTTCACCTATATAGTCACAGGTTAACAGGATGAACACTAATAAAATCGGACCTTATATAGAACGGAGAACTTGCTTGACCTCTGGACCCTATTAGAGGGTTACCTACGCCATATCGAATACCAAATGATCGGAAATCAAAATATCGATCACTATTCATCGAACGTTCAAAATATCGAATTTACAAATAATCGAACGTTCAAAATATCGAATTTACAAATAATCGAACGTTCAAAATATCGAATGGTCAAAATATCGAACGTTCAATACTCAGCACAAAAAAGTTTTTATATTATCATTTTACGGTACTATATCACACAGTCAACCAAATCCTTTAGGTTTTGCCAGTATGACGAGCTGAATAGATGTTTTTGTTCATGATGTAAAAAACTATGCAAAATAGTCATTTTCGATAAATTAATCATGTATTGAGCGTTCGATATTTTGACCATTCGATATTTTGAACGTTCGATTATTTGTACCATTCGATATTTTGAACGTTCGATTATTTGTAAATTCGATATTTTGAACGTTCGATTTTTTGACCGTTCGATGAATAGTGTTCGATATTTTGATTTTCGATCATTTGGTATTCGATATGGCGTAGGTAACCCGGTATTAGAATTACATGTTTACATGCACTCCCCGCAGCACTGACAATGGCATATAAGCAATTTCCTTCGTTCTTGATTTACATTGTTCTTTTAAGTAGGTATGTGATATTACCAGCAGAGTAGAGGCGGCCAGTTAGGAGATGGTTCATGGTGTGCTTCATACAAACAGAACTTCACTTTGAGGCTTGGTGTTAACCTGTGAATCAAAAATCATCAGATGGTGAATACTTCTTATTTATAAGAGTTTTAAATAAATAGATAGATAGATAGATACTCTTTATTGCACACCACACAAAACAAACAGTACAAAGAAAAGAAAATACATTTAGAATGGTACAATTTAGGCGGTCTTATCGCTAGAAGCGATCTCTTCCAGACAAGCAAATAAATATCAAGAAAATGTTTGAATATAGGTAAGTAGTAGTAGGATGGTATGACTTCCAATATAGTATTTCATGTTTAAATAGGCTAGGAATTATAGAATCAGCATTCATATCTCTGAATTTCTGTAACGCCGGAGCCGTTTATTACTTAATCTCCAGGAATGTCAGTCAGCGCCAAAGATTCGGTTTCGATCACACGTGATCATATACGCCTCTTCAAGGCTCGGTCTATACCTAGCCGGAAACCGGACCAGGTCAACGCAAATTCAATCCATCGCTTAAACAATAAGGTCATTTTTTGAACGGATTCTTGCGGATGCTTACTGATTTCGGCAGCGTATAGACCGAGCCCAATCTAGAAGAAATAATAGTTTAGTTCAAATATACCAGAATTAAACACTGTTATTTAGTATATTGACGACCGTCTGGTGTAGTGGTTCGCGCTTCGGACTACAATGCCTGGCGGTTGCGGGTTCGAATTCCGCGAGGGGCAAATGTAAGTGTGATGAGCACGAGCATTTGCACCTAAGTCATGGATGTTTATAAACGTATTTAAGTATATTTATCCGTTATCGTGATCGAATGACTCGTTCACCTGCGACGTTTAGTCGAATTTGACCGGAACAATCCAGGGATGTTTTTTATTTGATTCCATCTTATGCCGGATAGATTTAGTCCGGCCCTTAGATCTAATGTTGCCGAAAAATTGATTATCAATTAATCGACTGTAGCAACCTCCAAAAATCAATATATCGATTGATTTATCAATAGTATCTTTTTTTTTATTAGCTCGCACGACTTGTGTATTTGCCACGGACGGAGTTAAAAGGTAAGGAAACGATTATGGAAAACAAAATTAAAAGGAACGGAATAACGAGGTAAGATGGGATCAGGTTAGTAAATAAATATTACAAAAACTAGATAAATATATAAAGTTATATTTTAATATTATTGCAGGAAATAAAAATAGATAAAATATTGTGTACTTCTGATTATTTGTATGTAATAGAGTTACTATGGAGGTAGAAAGAGGAATACGGTGGGATACTAGGGATGTAAACAAAGAGGAATGAATAAGCAAAGGACATGAAAAGAAAATGTGGTTTAGGTCACCTATGTCAGCACCACATTCGCACATGTTACTATCTATTATGCCTAGTCTCGCAAGGTGGGAGGGAGTACAAGCGTGTCCTAGTCTCATACGGATAATATACTTCGTAGAAATCTTACCAAACTCCATGATGTGAAACCATGGCCTTAATGGAATATTCGGTTGGATAATATTATAATGTTTTCCTTTAGATTGACTGCTTACTTCCCAATTCTCACTCCACAGGCTATGAAGATGAAACTTAGGAAGAGTTAGTAGATCAGAGCAGTAGTTTTTGAAAGGGAACATGTCTCCATCGACAACAGCATCACTCGCCAGACTGTTAGCTCTTTCATTTCCAAAAATACCTTTATGGCCAGGGATCCATCCAAAATTAATCGTTTGGCCTCTCTCAGTGGCCTTGTGTAATAAATTCCTGCATTCGAATGTAACTGGGCTTCTATTAACACCACTATAAAATTGGAATCGTTCTAGGGATTGCAGAGCACTTCTTGAAAGCAGTAAAGATTACAGCTTTGGATAATTTCAAAGGTAAAATATACTCAATAGCTTTCTTAAGCCCATATAATTCTCCAGTATGTACAGATGTTTCAGGCGAGAATTTAGTTTTTTGGATAATTCCATACTGATGGTGATATACTCCGATTCCAACAAAACCAGTACTGCCCTGTTTTGAAGCATCGCTATAAACATGATGCCAATCTTGCCAATTCCGCTCAATAATATCGGGTGTAAAAAAAGGCTTAACGAAGCCGAATACCACATATTCTACGTATTATTACGATCACTTTTTTCTTTTACGCTATACCTGGGAAATGACGGGTTACCGAGTTATTGACAGTCAAAGTTACATGTTTTTTTCAAAGAATTTTTACAAAATTGACTTCTGTTTGATAATACTAAACTTTTTTACAAAGAAACATGATAAAAATTTTCAGTACTTCTTTCATAAAAGGCCGTTAAAGGGCACAGCCGGCAATGAATCGTGCGCACGCACACAACTACGCTGTCTTTCAAACCGGGCGCAGTGCTCTCGCGCCATCCGCTCTGTGGCGTGCGCGCTATACATTGCGGGTTAGAAATAAGTTATTTTTTTTGATACCCAAAAATAAAAGTCATTTCCCAGCAATTATTTTTTTTGCATTCTACTTGGTTTTATGTACAGAATTCGTGGTTTAAGGCTTCGTTAAGCCTTTTTTTACACCCTGTATAATTATTTTTTTTTACACCCTGTATAATTAAATGTTGAATTAGCGTTGTTGTCATTTTTGGAAATACCCAAGTCAAAAAGTATCGTAGGTGAAAGGACTAAAGAATCACAACCAGTGCTAAATATGGGGAGTTATTGAGTTCGGTGTGAGGGGGCTTCTAGTGATTTAAACCTAACTAACTGATAACCATACATGGTACCTTTTTATGAGACCAATAAGACGAGCTTTCAACATAGGCTGACAAAGTTCGTAGTTTAGAATTAAGTGGATGATTAAGAGATTGTAAAGAACGGAATATAAATTTGTCACATAAAAGTTGTCTTCTAAATAAAGGAGGTTCTCCACTAAATTGGATACTATCTAATTTACTCAAACCAGCTGCACTACATGGTTCGAGAAAGTATGAGCCATAGTCTAAATTGCTACAAACTAAAGCATTGTACAATAGTCTAATATAAAAAGAATGAGCTCCCCACCACACACCTGACAAACATCTGGATATATTTAAAGCACGTTCGCACTTGGCACTTATATAATAGCGATGAGAAAGTCCTGTAAATTTAGAATCCAAAATGACACCTAGAAACTAAGCTTCTTCTTGCACAGGAATATCACACATATTATAACTAACTATTATAGGTGAATGAATACGCATTCGGGAAAATAAAACTACTTAATTATATATATAAGGTGTAAGTGAATTAGTGTCAGATATTTTTAGGAGTAACTTAGACTATCACATGGATCACATATAAGATACACTTAAAATTATAGAACAAACTTTAATTCACGCACCAAGTAATATGATATTATGATGAACAGTGTAATATGATTATTTGAGTGCATGAATGTGATTCTGGAGAGATTATGAATCGGCTAGCGTTGTGTGAGTAGTCTACTTGTGGTGTTTGGGTACATGTACAGGATAATGTAGATTCTTTATTTTAAAACTTTTTATTTTTTTCGATTTTTTAAAGTTTTTTCTATAATTTTAAATTTGTCTTATATGTGATCCATGTGATAGTCTAAGATACTCCTAAAAATATCTGACACTAATTAACTTACACCTTATATATATATATATATATGTAAGTAAGTTTAAGTTTGGTAATGCCTATAATGATATAAATCCACACACACACACTTTGGACACACACTCATCCGCACGCACGCGCTCACCCACCCACACACACACACTCACTCACACACTCACTCACACACACACACACACGCACGCACGCACGCACGCACGCACGCTCACACAGCCTGTACTAACCTAATCTTCGAAAAGGAAGAGCGAGGCTATCCCAACACAAGTATCGCTTTGATATAACTTTTTGGGAAGCCCCTGCAATTTGTACGTAAAGATTTTGGGAAATAAATACATTTTATTTTTATTTATCATTTTATTTTTATTGACGAATGCAGATAATGTGTATATATATTATAAAGAAGTGAATTAAGCACAGAGCCTTGAGGAAGGCCTTTAAATATTATTCGTGATTTAGTATCGGAATCTTCTTGAATCATATAAATTGTACTTCTGATAACATGTTTGTAATAAAATTTATAAATACAGTCGGAACTTGTAACATAAGTAGCTTATTTCTAAGGATAGGAATTAAAACCGAATCATATGCTGCTGATATAGGTATTTAAGAAGGCCGCTAAAACTGAGTGATTGCATGAGAAAGCTAACCTAATATCTGAAGTGAAAATTCCTACGGTATCCATGGTGCTTCGTCCTTTACGGAAACCATTATTGACTATAGCCAATAAGCCTTTTCTTTCGATAAACCACTCTAAGCGATTTTTAACTAAATGTTCTGCTATTTTGGCTAAAACAGAAGAGAGTGCAATAATTGGCCTGTAAGATGACGCTTCTGAGGGGGATTTACCAGGCTTTAATATGGGGATCACTTCTTGTGCTTTCCAAGATGCAGGAACGCTACTAGAAAATACTACAGAGTTAATTATTGATAAAAAATATGAAATATATGTGTCACTTAGATTAGATAAGAATGAATACGGGATTATATTATCTAGTATCGTATCCAACCTTGCTAGCGATTTTATTGTTTAAATTATGCAATATAATCATTTATATTGTTAAAAAATGGGAATCCATATTATCGATTCATACGATTAATTGAAAAAAAATTGAAATGATTATTTTGGGCCTATTTGCAATCTATCAATAATAAATACACTATCGATTGTTCGGCAACATTAATAGGATCCATGAATCCATGACATTGACAAACGCAAAACGTCATTTAAAAATAAATAAATGGATACCTACTCTACGTAGTATTATTTGATCAGTGATACCTACTTAAAGCTGGAAACATACTATCGGACGCGGCTTACGGACGCGGCTTACAGCCGCGACTGATCAGTGTGCACGGTCATCGGACGTTGCTAGCGGACGCCATAAGTGTGACCACTTTAGTGTGACGATGATTTAGTAGTAATTTCAGTAGAAAATCTGTATCGTTTAGTAGATTTTGGAAGAAAATTCTGAAAAATAGTAGCTAATCCAAAATACAATTATCCAGGCCAAAAAAACCGACCAAGTGCGAGTCGAACTCACGCACGAAGGGTTCCGCATCATTATCTGTAAAAACCGGCGAAGTGCGAGTCGGACTCGCGCACGAAGGGTTACGTACCGTTTTCTATAAAAACGGCAAAAAAAAACACGTTTGTTGTATGGAAGCCCCCTTAAATATTTATTTCAACTTTCTAGCTATCACGGTGCATGAGATACAGCTTGGTGATAGACGGATAGACAGACAGACGGACAGCGAAGCCTTAGTAACGAGCAAAATAAATCACTGTGGTTGTATGGGAGCCCTCATAAATATATATTTTATTCCGGTTTTTAGTATTTGTTGTTATAGCGGCAACAAAAATACACCATCTGTGAAAATTTCAACTGTCTAGCTATCACGGTTCATGAGATAGACAGACAGACGGACAGACAGACAGACAGACAGACAGACAGAGAGACAGAGAGACAGACAGACGGACAGCGGAGCCTTAGTAATAGGGACCCGTTTTACGCTTTGGGTACGGAACCCTAAATAAATCTTGTCCGGTCCCGGGGATTTCCTGTAACATAATACTGAATACGGTGATAAGCGGGTTTCTTTTTCGCATACGTTATCAAATCGCTAGCTAACTTATAATAAAAATGTTCATGCAATCAATATGCACGTCCGAGCTCTCGCGCAGTCGGCGTCCTTCTGACGCTCGGACGCGTCCGCGCCCCGTGCATACCGTCCGCGGACGTTTTCGGCTTACAGAAACATCCAGCGCGCCAGATTGCTGTCGGACGTCCGAGCGCTCAAGGTCAGCCCAAGGTTACGTCCGCGACTTACGTCCGCAGGTTTGCACACCGTAGTGTACATTCAATACCTAGATTCCTTTAAGTCGCGGCTGTAAGCCGCGTCCGTAAGCCGCGTCCGATAGTATGTTTCCAGCTTAACTCTTCTGGTTGAACATAAAGTTGAAGATTGGTTGAAGAATTTTATGAGACTCAAGAAACATCATGTTTTTCCTTTTTTTTTTGTTTATAATCCTAACCATATTAATCTGTGGTGAATGACGTGGTGATCATAACATAAGATTTAGTGTTGCCGAACTATCGATAGTTGACCATCGATATTATCGATAGGCCTATCGATAGCTCAGTAATAGTATCGGTATAAAGCAATACTATCGATAGTATTGCTTTATACCTTTCGAAGCCCAATATCGGATACACTATCGATAGTATCGACTTTTACTATTGTAATAACAATCGATAGTATCGATACAATCGATATTTTTGCGCTATCGATAGTAGGCTGTGATTCGATAGTATTGTATAAATGTATATTAGTATTATTAGTTGATGTAACTACATAGTAAATATTGTGAGGCTGTACTCTTGATATAACTATTTGATGTGACCTGTATAACGAAAAATAGTGCAATAATATTTAAGGTGGATTCATCTACCAGTATATTATTGTATATAGCAATACTATTGACAAAAAGGTCACTATCTATAGGCCAAAACTATCGATAGTATCGATTGTTATTACAATAGTCAAAGCCAATACTATCGATATTATCGAAAGTGCATCCGATATGGAGCTTCGATACTATTGATAGTATTACTTTCTACCAATACTATTATGCCAAACTAAGCTATCGATATTATCGATAGTATAACTTTCTACCAATACTATTATGCCAAACTGAGCTATCGATATTATCGATAGTATCGACAGCATCGATGCTATCGTTGTGTGCCAACTATCGATAGTCTATCTATCGATAGACTTTCGAGCGGCAACACTGATTACATTTGTTTGTTCAGACTTCTTCAGATTTGTTTGTTTGTAGACCATTTTGCGATTCGTAAATACTTAACATAAAAGACCTAATAAATTATTAAGAAATTATGGATACTGTTGTAAAAAGCATGTTAGAAGAGGAACCAGAGGAAAAAAAGGTAAATAACCCGTGAAAAGTGAATAAGTCATTTTGTATCCACCGAAAAATTTTGCTTTTTATAAATTGAAGTTTTAATTATGTACGTATTCTAATGAGCCTTTTTATGGTTAAGTTATTCTTTGACAATAAATTTAATAACCTAAATCTAGAGTACAGTCCAGCAGCTTATCAACATAACCTGCCATAAAGCCATAAGATTTCTCTATTGATATTGTACCCTACCTATTTATTTTAAAATTAAAAACCTGTTGATGATTTGACTTCATATTTATGATTCATTAATAAAACTTGTTTATTGTTATGCAATAAAACCAAGCAGTTACTGCTTCATACAATGTTCAACTAATTATTCCTAAAGATTATTGTTACAAATAATTGATGCCTAGTTTGATTTAATTTAGTGGTTTTCAAAATATGGCAGACATTTAATAACCTAATTCCGGAAAGTTTATGAAAACATTTTTTTTAGGGTATTGTACTTTTTGGACGGGATGTATCAAAGATACCATGTTTCCGAGAAAGTTTTCTATATGGGATAGCCTCAGGAGTAGGAGTTGGACTAGCGGCTTTTCTCAAGACCTCAAAGCCAATGCTGGCACAACATATTGGGTTTGGAACATTCGCCACATCCACTCTAGTCTATTGGTCATACTGTAGGTATCAGTGGTCCAAACAGAGGTTTGATGCACAATTATTACAAGAAGCTCTAAAAGATAAAATTAAATATGAAGGGACTGCAATTGAAAGGGAATTAGAATCTAAAGGTGTTCTGAAGTCAGCATAAAGCCATGATGCATTTAGTTATTGTAAATATTGTAGTTTATAAATCATGTATTAAATTATTTTGGCAGTTGCATAGCACACTATTTTTAAGAATGTATCTGTAACTTTGTAGATATTTGTAGAAAACTATTAAATATATTGTATTCTAAGGTTTTTATTGGTTCTCTTACACACCACAAAATTTGCTGAATGATATTTAATTTCTTTCCATATTAATGAAGTAGGTACTCATATCCATCACAATTAATAAATATTAAAATATACAACTGATACCAATTTTTATAAATAAATGAAAAAAAACATTTAAACCTGAGGCATATGTAAACCTGGTAAGAAAAAGAATCCGCTAGAGGCTGTTAGTCGCCAAATGATTGAAGTTATGTAAGGTATGTAATTCTATTCTCCTATTCTTAATTCAGGACAGAAAATAGCAGTCCCTAATGGGTTGACTGGTTGGTTAATGGGTGGGTTTTATTATATCCTTTTTTGTGATCCTTTTTCTATTGCAAGGTTTTCATAGAGCATGGATATTCAAATATCAAGCAAAATTTAATTTTTGTTAATGCACTGCCTAATGGCGAGTTAACAGCATGACACCTCATATAAAAAAACATTGCTGATCGATCTGATGCAGCGTCTGAATCTCTGAGTACTGAAACCTGAAGGTCTGAATTGATCGCACTGTTTGGGAGATAAATGGCAACATTAGAGGCAATACACAAACAAAAATTAAACATACCTTTTTTGTAATTCTGTTCCGTCGCGCACATATCCGGCTATACTTAGTAGTGTAGTAACGTATATTGCTACTTCGGTCAGAAGGACCGCCAGACTCTAGGGCCTTAAGAGTGTAACACAAATGATCGCGTCACTTACTTCGATCGAAAAGTCAATGTTAATTTGTATTTTCGGTCGATTTAGGTGATTTTGTTATTTTGTGCAACTCGCCCTAGGCACTCTGGTGTCTCATTTGTCGGCGCGGTGTCCGCAGGGCTAGCGTCAAAATGGCATTAATTAGGTATAAAATATATCACGTTTTCTGAACATATGTAGGAGGAAGCGCCTACTAAAATGAGAATGCAATCTGTTTACTACAATGTTGTGTCCAGATTGTTGGCAGGCGTTTACAACTATGGTGTAATCAATAGTATTTCGGTAATCCAAGCAAGATACTTATTTTTATAGAAGCAAAACATTCGTATTTTCAAATTTTATCGCTTTTAGATAAATGGAACCTGATAAATGAACATGAAATTTAAAAAAAAAATAAGAAACCGATTTTACGTTAGCAACAAGCGTGAAAATATATATGATTTATTCTGATCAACCTAGCGATTTGGTCGTATAAAATCATTACGACATCGCCACAAAATGTTTAACGGAGAATTGCCTTAGGTACCTACATGAAAATCATGAAAACACGAAAATGGAGATAGTCCAAAAAGAACCCAGATACCAATTGGGAATAAATTAGTAAAAGTAAAAGATATCAGTTGCTTTATTTATATTCTCAATTTAACACACCGCAATCACTATGTCGAAATCAATGGGGTATATGAACTATAGGAGGCAGCCAAAAATTATATGCAAAAATATTAAATATATTAAATCAACATTAATATTTTATTACTTTGTAATGTTGCACGTACATGTTTACAATAAAATAACAAATTACAATTATAATAACACAATAAAATTAAGTTGTGTATAACTTCATTTCGATTCTTTAATTTAAACCAAATAACAAAAACTACGTCAAAATTGGTCTACTTATTAGTTAGGGACCTACGATACATACACACCTTAAACTTATTATGACACCCCTCTTATTCCATCGGGGGCTAACAATCAGAAAGCGCGTGTTATTCGTTTTCTTAAAACTTTACAACATCTCCTGATAACAATTATAATGCTGTTAACACAAAACCTACTTCTTCTTCTTATCGTGTCGATGGTAAAGCGTCTTAAATTTGTTGTGCCCAGTAATTGGCGACGCGGATTGCTTTGTCGTTGGCACACATAAGGTCTTCTAGCAAGCATGAATAAGGGCACGCAGGACAAGACAGCAAATGGGACATGTCTTGCGGAGTGAACCCGCAACAGGACAGATCAGTTCCATCCGAAAGTCCCCACCTAAACATGGTGTCCTTTCATTTACCCACTTGGGACCGGAGTCTGTTAAGGGACTTCCAAGTAGGCCATGGCAGTTTGTGTCCTGCAGGAAGGTGTTCGGAAGGAGGAACGAAAGGAGCAGTCGGTAAGGGACCGTTCTCCCACAGGACACGTCTAGCAGTAGAGGGCTCGCGGTCAAGAGGGGAAACGCACTTTATGAAGCTTCTGCGGCTTTTAAGTCTTTGGCGGACCGTGCAGTAAGCGTGCATTGGATGAAGTGCGCTCGTCTCCTGCTTACGACGCTCCACTCCACTTGCCACTCGTCTGCGAATGTCCGGAGGTGCGATACCAGCTAGTGGATACAGCATTTCTACCGGGGTGGGTTTAAGACAGCCTGTAATACTTCGGCAAGTCTCGTTTAAAGCTGTATCCACCAGCTTTGTGTGAGCAGATCGACTACAAACTGGACATGCGTATTCGCCAACGGAAAACGAAAGGGCTAGAGCGGATGTCCGTAAGACATCCGGTGACGCGCCCCATTTAGTGGAGGTAAGACGACGAATTAAATTGTTGCGGGCATGAATTTTAGCCTTGGTATTCTGGCAGTGTTTTTTATAGGTGAGGGACCTGTCCAGAGTAATGCCAAGATATTTGGGGTGGTCATTGTGTTCTATAGGCACTCCCATCCAGTTGATGTTTAATTTGCGGTTAGCCTCTCTGTTGCGC
The DNA here is from genome assembly GCA_950371115.1 of Anania fuscalis. NCBI lineage: Eukaryota > Metazoa > Arthropoda > Insecta > Lepidoptera > Crambidae > Anania > Anania fuscalis. The sequence goes on along the minus strand of OX493331.1, from coordinate 9,325,572 downwards.
GGGTGGAAGACACAGGACTCAGTCTTAGACGGGTTGGGTTTTAGTGCATTTTGTGTGTAGTAATGGTCGAGATCTCTTAGGGCAGCAGTTAAGGCTGCCTCAACCTGCACAAAGATCTCGGCCTGTGAGGTCAGTGCTAAATCGTCGGCGTACAGGAAACGGGTTGTATCTATAGTCATTGGCTGGTCGTTAGTATAGATGTTGAACAGCAACGGCGCCAATACGCTTCCCTGAGGGAGGCCGTTTTTTTGTGTTCTACATCTACTTTTTTCTTCCAAAAGATGAACTTAGAAGCGCCTGTTGTGGAGCAATTCTCTTAGAATCTGCACAAATCTACGGTCTTGAGTAATAGACTCTACCTTCCACGAGAGGCGTCTGATGTTTACGGTGTCATAGGCCGCAGATAGATCGATAAAAACTGTGCCAGTGACAAAACCTACTGATGGGGCTGGTTTATCGTAATCGCAAGATAATTGTAGGTTAACGACAGTATTAACCTAATAAATATGTAATACAATCCAGATTGGTTGTTTTACTTATTGTTTGCTTTGAATATAAGGCGGATTATGTGTTAAAACTACTAAAATCATTAATGTGTTTTAGTCGTTACAAAAGTTCGCCGCGGCGATTAAACTCGTACACAGTAATTGTAGGACTAAATTACATAAAACAACAAAATAAAGTTTGGCCATGGACCGCCCAGGTTCCATAAGTACAATTTTGCCCATTCTCCTTTTATTAACAGTCGAAGTGAACGCCTGAACACAATCGGCTCAAGACGCTGTGGTAAATGCTTGCATTTTTATTTCAGTTGGCGCTTCCTCCTACAAATGTTAATACACGTCATATATTTTATACCTAATGAAGTACGACGCTAAAACTGAATATTTTTAAATGAAGCAAATAATGATGACAGCAAAATTTTTGCAATTCGGCATCCTTCATGTTGAACGTAGAAGTCACCAGTCATCCTGATATCAAAATGGCTGGTCCAAAAAATATTTATGTTTTTCTCTATGTATTATATGAAGCATTTTCTTAACGAATGAAGCAATCATGAAGCAATTTTTTAATATACTTTTAGAGCCGTTCGTAGGTGACCAGCCATTCTGACGCTAACGCCGCAGGCATGAAAAAAACGGGCTTAACACTGTAAGTGATGCAGGGCATTCTTTAGCTTGTTCATCTGGCACCAACCTCTGCCAGCCAAAGCATGTACGGCCAGCACTGAGGTACCTATTAACTCAGTGTCGGCCGGCGCCCGAATACACTGCTGCCCTGGTAGAAGAGACAGTATCCCTTTGCTACATCACTTGGTTTTATTTCTATTGTGATTAATATTTTGTATTTAAATAATCGTATAGTCTTTAGGTATGAAGTTATTTTATATTAACTCTGGTACTGTTATATTCAAGTACCTATTACTTGAATATAATAATTGGATGACCTCCGGAGCCGAGACTAGCACGCCGGACTCGACGTCGTCGCCATCTCTGAGGTCCCGGGTTCGACTCCCGTCGGGTCAATGTTGAAAAAAAGTAACTTTTCTCGGGTCTTGTGGTAAGGTTGTTGTTTCTGATTACCTTTTTTACATGGACTCGAAAAATTCACATACATTTGTATTACGTAGTATATAAATCCTCTTTGAAATTTGATGGTTCTCTATCTTAGAGCATTCATTAAATGCTCTAAATTCTCTATTATACAATTAGGTACATATCACACGCAAGAATATCGGCTTACCGGTATCCGCGTGCCGGTAAAAGCCACACAATTTTAAACGAAGCCACATGTGGTCACTAGTTTCTAGAAAGTTTGCATTGCAGCCAGCCGTCTAGTATAACTGCATGAATCCACGGGTTTTTGAAAAAAATAAAGAAGCTGATTCTGATTAAAGATAAATAACACTTGAAAAAAAATCATCGACGATTATTTTTTTCAAGTGTTATTTATCTTTAATTAAACCTTGCATGGAATTGCTAAAAACAAAAATTTACAAAGCTGATTCTGGTCGCGCTTCATGCTCACCTTGTTTTTACTTATTCGTGGTACCAGTAACAGTATTCTAGGGGCGATCATATAATGAGCGACCCTTCCGTGATGCATCTTCCCGTTAAAACTGCAGTCTGTCTGAGGGTACTCTATATAGAAACGTCACATATACAGGGTGTACAAGAAAATAGGACACACCTTAAAACCGCGTGATCAGCAGGTCATATACAACAACTTTTCCTATGCAATAAGTTGCTCCCATAAAATAAGTTGTATATGACCAGCTGATCACGTGGTTTTAAGGAGTGTCCTATTCTCTTGTACACCCTGTAGAAAAGCGTACCTTGCTTCAAGTGGGTTTGAAAATACACAAAATGACTTTCTTATTTTCAATAGACCTTTTATAAATCGATCCATAAATACCGTAGGTAGGTACCTACAACATTTATAACACCAATGTCTAGCCCTAAATTAAATGAAGCCTGTACCACGGGGTCTCATTAAGAACTAATCGAGAATTGTTATAAATCTATCAAAAAGATGGCGTTACAAGTATCGAATTTTTATAGGCATTTGTGTAAAATTAAAAATCGAACAAGAATAGGTATTCAAAAAATATCTTATAATCCGAAATATAAAACAAAATACGAAAAACGAGAAAATACAAAATCTAACTAACTTTCCGTATTTTTTAAAAACGATGAGTGCTTTTCTCATACTCCTACCGAAAAAATGTTGTACTAAGTTATAAAATTAGATAAGCAGGTCGTTTGGATAATAGATACATTGTAAATAGATGGCGCTATTTTACGTTACCATTGTTGGATTGGATTATAGCGAAAAAATTTTTGTTTATTAACTTTGTCAAATTACAATTTTGAACGAATTCACTGTAGTTTCTATTATTTAAATTAATATCACTTTAAAAAATATAACTACAATTGCGTTTAACTAAAATATTTTTTACAAAAGTTTTTAAACGATTAGTTGATCAACGAAACGCAAATGTCAGTTTAAAATTTGTATACTTTGAAAAGTTTTAGTTTTGAACTGAATCTTGATTTGTTACTTTCTTCAGACTCTTTCTCTTTACTTATTTGAACGACGACTTGCGCTGCTTAACTGGACTCGAACTCGGCTGTTTCTTATATTGACCATTAGCTATTCCATCCTGGACTCCGTGATTATCTCGTACGACGACCTGGCTTGTGAAAACGGATTTAATCTAGGCAACAAGGTTCTAAGAACAAAATGCCTGCGCACAAGTGCTCTTATTTTAGGTGTAATAACACATTAGAGATGAAAGCAATGTTCCGTTTCCCTTGGAATGACGCTAATCGCTTGAAAATTTGGCTGACTAATTGTGGTAAGCGAAAATGTACATCAGTTTACTTGTTTCCATTTGTTTTTCTAATCGTTCAATTGATAAATATTAACTTTGTAGCCCTGCCACTGGTAAAAGCATTATTTATAGTTAATTTCACTTCTGCCATAATCTAATTGAGGAAAATGCTAAACTAAACAAAGAAGTGAAGACATTAAAAGAAAAAGTGTACAAACTAGAAAGAGAAACTAGGAAAAACAATGTCATATTACACGGCTTAGAAGAAACGGAAAAAAGCAACGCTGAATTGCTAGAACTGGTAATGAATTCTTTCAATGAGGCCGGTAAAGAGGGAAGAATGGAAAATTTCGACACGTGGGAAATAAGTGAGTTCTACAGACTTGGAAAAAAAGAAGACAAGAAGCGAAGACCTATATTAGTGAAACTCACCTTGGTGTGGAGAAAAATAGAAATTTTAAAAAATAACAAGTATTTCCCCAAAAACACATACGCGACGGAAGACTTTCCAAAAGACATCTTAAAAATCAGGAAAGAACTAAAGGCCAAACAAAATGAAGAAATTAAGAAAGGAAATAAAGCTATCCTTAAATATGACAGACTTATAATAAAAGAACATGGAAACCAGGACAAGGCACTGCCCAGCGTGAGCAACAACCCTGGGGATGGAGAAACTACTGACTACAGGAGGAAAAGATTACCAACAAAGTCACCCAAGGGAACTCAAAATGAGAGTTTAGCAGGGCCAAGCAAGATAAGCAAAAATTACGATTTATTTCTCCCGAGAACACATTCGGACAGAGTGTAAAAATAAAGGCACTAAAAACATCAACGAAAGTCCAAAATATATTAGAAACAAATATTATACAAAATTATGGTGTCCGAGGAACATCGACTTTACTTTACGAAATTTCAAAAACTTAGTTACAAAAACAAACAGCCGAAATCGCAAGAAAACTAAACAAAATGCACCAACAAACAAAAACAACATAACTTCAATTCCCAACACGACTGGTCATCGCGGGAATTTAGACCACCACCCTCCAAATACAAAAGATAGCAACAACAATATCAATAAGAAAAAAGACAAAGAACATTACTCCAAATCCGTAAAAATATGGACATACAACGTGAGATCCCTAGCCTCGATAGAAAGACACATCGAACTTACCTACGCTCTAGAAAACATCAAATGGGACATAATAGGCCTTTCAGAAGTCAGAAAGTTGGGATGCAACATTCAAGAATACAAAGATCACATTCTATGCTATTATGGAGAATCAAAGGGCCTTCACGGTGTTGGCTTCCTGGTTCAAAAAATACACAAAGACAAAATTACTAACTTTCAAGGAATATCAGAACGAGTAGCCTTACTCCAATTAGCATTTGAAGAAATCTCTATCACACTAATCCAAACATATGCACCCACAGACAAATCATCCGAAGATGAGATTAATCGGTTCTACAGCGACATTGACAAGGCACATTCTCTATCGAATGACAAGATAGTGCTGGTGATGGGTGACTTCAATGCCAAAATAGGGCTCCCAAAAGAAGAAGAAATTCTTAGCATGGGCAAATTTGGCTACGGAGAACGGAACGATAGGGGCGAGCGACTAATAGAATATGCACTGGAAAATAAACTTTCGATAATGAATACCTTTTTCAAAAAAAAAGAGAGTCGCAAATGGACTTGGATCTCACCGGACCAAAAAACCAAGAACGAAATAGACTTCGTACTGACTAACAGCCCGAGACTAATAACAAATGTAGAAGTTCTGAATAAAATAAAATTCCCCTCGGACCACAGACCACTAAGAGCAACCTTACAGCTGAGACTACCCAAAAAGAGCAGAAAGAACTTCAGAGCTCATACTGCTACCCCAAAAACGGAAGATGAAATTAAAATCTATAGAAACAATCTGAAAATGCAGACTGATAACGCAATAATAAAACCAACAAATGTCCAATCATATTACAACTTATTAACGGAATCAATGGCAGACAGTTTACAAAAAATCAATACGGGTTCAAATAAAACTAACAAAATATTTAGCAAAGAAACAGAAGAACTCATAAAGAAACGAACCGAACTTATACACACCAAAAATAAAAACAAGGACAAGAAAAACGAACTGCGAAGACTATACAGCGAAACAAGAAAATCAATAAAAAAAGATTTCGAACACCACCGACAAGAAGTGATAACAAGAAACTTAAACAAATATAGAAGCACAAAGCGAGCATTGAAAGAACTAAATTCACATAAAACCTGGATACAACAACTACACAACGTCTCGGGAAAAACTAAAACAAGGAAAGATGTCAAGGACCATGCAACAAAATTCTACAAGGAACTGTACAAAAGAAGAGGCAAGGAAAGAAACGATGAACCAAGCAGAATTGAAACTACAAAAAACCAGATCGAACCAATCTCTGAAAACGAAGTGAACTACCACATCAAACAACTTAAAACAGAAAAGAGTCCCGGCCCAGACGGACTGAGCAACGAAGCCATTAAGCTTGGAGCACCAGTCCTAACATATCACCTAACCCAACTATTCAACATGGTATTAGACACCGAAATTGTACCAGAACAATGGTGTACATCAGACATAATACTTTTGTTTAAAAAAGGCGACCCACTAGATATAGGAAACTATAGACCGATTAGCTTACTAGCAAGCATATACAAACTCTTTGCTTCTATAGTCCTAAGAAGAATTGCCCGTGTAATCGACAACTCGCAACCAATAGAGCAAGCAGGCTTCCGCTCAGGCTACAGTACCACAGACCACATACAGGCACTAGAACAAATAATGGAAAAATATAGCGAGTTTAATAGGCCCTTGTATGTGGCTTTTATAGACTACAGCAAGGCCTTTGACAGCATAAGCCACAGCTCAATCTGGAACGCACTGAGTCTATTCAAGGTGGATCAAAAATATATCAACATTATAAAACATATATACAACAACAGCATAAGTAGGGTAAAACTTGAAACCAGAGGGGACTCATTCAACATAGAAAGAGGAGTGAGACAAGGCGATCCCTTGTCACCCAAACTTTTTATCGCAGTTCTTGAAAATATATTCCGCAAGCTGGACTGGTCACATAAGGGTATCCAAATTGAGGGTCGCAATTTAAGTCACCTTAGATTCGCAGACGACATTGCCGTATTTGCTGAGACACCGCTAGACCTGGAGTTAATGATTATATCGCTCGACGAAGAAAGCTCTAAAGTAGGCCTGGAAATGAACATCACCAAAACCAAAATTATGACTAATAGCCACAAAAGACCTATCAATGTAAAGGGCAATTGTATAGAATATGTCGGAAGTTACATATACTTGGGGAAGCAGGTGTCATTTAGCAGTACAAATAATGAGGATGAAGTTACTAGAAGAGTAAACTCAACCTGGAATAGATTTTGGTCGTTGAAAGAAATTCTGAAAGGGAACTACAGCTTACACATGAAAAGAGTTGTGATGGACACCTGTCTCTTACCCTGCCTATTATACAGCTGCCAAACATGGGTCTTCACTAAAAGAGTTAAATCAAAAATACAGAGAACTCAAAGAGCAATGGAGAGAAGCATCTTAAAAATCAAGAAAATTCACAAAATAAGAAGTAAAAATATAAGACAAAAGACAAAAATTATCGATGCTCTTAATCATGCTCTAAAATTAAAGTGGCGATGGGCTGGCCACATATCACGCTACACAGACAAAAGATGGTCAATCGCTACAACAAAATGGAAAGGACCACCGGGAAAAAGGTGTGTCGGCCGGCCGAAAAGACGATGGGCTGATGACTTAGTCCAAATTGCTGGGACAAAGTGGATGACTTTGAGCAAAGACAGAGTGGCATGGATGGAACTGGAGGAGGCCTTTACCCAAAGGGTTCAAATCTCAGAAGCAGACTAAACTAACCATACTAAAACAACTCCTAGTATTTTATTAAGTAACTTACTAACCAACTACTAACAACTTCTGAAATGTAAATTTATAGAGATTTGAAATAAATGGCTAAATTATTATTATTATTATCACTTCTGCCATAACTTCAAATTTTGTACATGATTTTAGGTAATAGCCCATTTGCCTCCTCAAAGATTGCGGTCAAGATATTTATGCATTGATCATTTTAATAATCAATACATACATAATGAGTTTGGTGCCAGGAAACAACTGCGTAAAACTGCTATACCAGAACCGTATCAGGAACCTGAAGCATTAGATCACTCGCCTATATCCTCAGCAGGTAAGTGTAAATATAAATAATTTTATTCTATATAATATTTTGGAATCTAAATTCCATCCTAGTGCCGGCGCCAAAGAAACTTGAGTTTATTATTAATTGTGAGAACTGAAATAAATGCTCAAAGTTTTGTAACCTGCTCCTTTACCTTTTAAATTTTATAATATTTTGATTTTTCTTGTTTATAAGTGTTTAATTTGTGTTAGTGCTTTATTTAAAAACAGTGAAAGTGGGAGACGGCTATAAATTGGATATTGTCAAAAAATATTCAATAAAATAGCTCCAAAGCATTTGCTCAATATAATGATGATGTGGTATAATAATAATGCCCTTAATGAGAATGTAATATTTTTACTAAATATTTTATTAAAAAAAAAAGATTGTTTGGTAGAAATTAATTATTTTTAATAAGTATTTTTATTATGTATGTTTTAACTTCTAAAATAGGAAGATACCTAATATATAAAATTCTTGTGTCGCAGTGTTTGTGATATCAGTTATTTAAAGAGTAATTGTCATTTACTTAGTCGTTCAAAAATTCCAATTCAAATAATAATATGCATTTATTCAGTCAACTACATAGGATCAATTAAGATACAGATAAATTAATAATAATAATCAATACAACATCCACATTAACAATAAATAATAAAACACTCTCATTCCTAAGAGGAAAACATTAAAAGTGACTTAAATGAAGTGTTGTGGTAATGACGGGCAACTACGGAATCCTATACTGCGCGAGGCACTACACGCACTTAGGTTATAGGGTTCCGTACCAAAAGGGTAAAACGGGACCTGGGATTACTAAGACTACGCTGTCTGTCTGTCTCGACTCCAGGCTTATCTCATAAACCATGATAGTTAAACAGTTGAAATTTTCACAATGATGAAACAACAGTATATTTCTGTTGACGCTATAACAATAAATACTAAAAACCAGTATAAAATAAATGTTTAAGGGGCCTCGTAAGGGGGTTCGTTCATTTGACCGGTTTTTTATAATACAGTAAAAGAAACTTAAAATTGTCTATGTCTAATCATTTTGAAAAAATAAACTAAAATAACTAAAAATATTTTATGGAAGAAAAACCTTTTGATTTTAATTATTTTAAGAGTAAATAAACAATAAATAATAATTTTCTGCCATTAGAAGTTGCTTACAATCGCTGTGCTACAGCTGAAGGCAGCGCATTTTAGAATACGGAAACTTAACAGGTTCAAAGCCAACTAGGCGTTTTAAAATCAATTCAATAATTCGCACCCTAAGAATTACAATGACATAAGTGCAAATACTATACAACCGAGATAAATGCATTTCAATTTTTTTTTTAGATAACCATGTAACTTTTTAAAGATAATATTTTTAGATAATTATGGCCTGGTTACATTTATTTAAATATTAATCAATCATATGGGACACCTACAGTTACGTCATTGTTCCACTAAAATATATACAACGTGTTAATGAAAAAGCGCAAAACTTCAAACACCTCAACTTAAAGATACCTGTCTCCAATTATTACTAATTACTTAACAAATTATAATTATTTTAAACATTTAAATAAGTATGTATAAATGAAATAAGAGTATTGTATAAAACTTAACTTTTATCGACGCGATAGCGCCTGCCATATGTATTCTATGGTTCGGCTCCAATCCCGTATTACTTTATGAAATCTTTTATATTTTAAATACTTATACTTTGATTTATTTTTAGGTTCACCTTATTTAAAAGTGCTGACACCAAAAAAAGTATATAGAAACAAGAGACTGTTCTGCGAAGTCCCAGAACACAGAAAATTTAAATGAAAAAATCTACTGGAGTACACCAAAGAAGAGGAAACTTAATCAAAATGAAGAGAAGCAAGACACGCCTAGGTGTAAAACATTAAAAACACTTGTGGTCAAATTTAAGAAGGTGATAAAACGTCTTAAAGTTCAAAACACATCTTTGAGGAAAAAATCTTCAAATAAAAATATTATTGATTTAAGTAAATATCATTTCAAAAGTGAAACAAGCAGAATGATAACTAAAATGCAACTAAGATCTTCCAAAAAACCGTGGACTGATGAGGAAAAAAAATTTTGCATGTCACTATATTATAAATCGCCTGCTGCGTACAAATTTTTGATTACATCAGGAGTAGTATTAGCATCTCCATCTACCATACAACGTTGGCTCCAAAAAACTAATTGTCTCCCAGGACTCAATCAAGAAATATTTGATAATATTAAAGAAAAATTTTCCGATAAACCTATTAAGGAGAGGGCCTGTACTTTATGCTTTGATGAAATGAGTATAATGGTTGATTTAGAATATACTAGTAAATATGATTTGATTGAGGGTTTTGAAGATTTTGGTGGTGGGGATCGGAATGCAAATGAAGCAAAATATGCTTTAGTATTTATCGCCCGGGGCATCTATGTAAACTGGAAGATTCCAGTGGCATATTATTTATCTTCAAAAACAGTTGATTCAAATAAATTAGAAATGATTCTTAAATCTGTGATTAATAAATTATTTGTAAGTGGCTTGTTACCAAAGGTAACAGTATGTGATCAAGCCACTACAAATGTGAAGATGATTAAAAATTTGGGAGCAAGTGTTGATTCACCTTTTTTTTTCATCAATGTACATAAGATTTTTGCTATTTTTGATACACCTCATTTAATCAAAAATATCAGGAATAATTTACTTAACAATGATTTTGATTTGAATGGTAGTCGAATTTCATTTAATGATATAATTCATGTATATAATATTGATAAAGAAAATAAAAGTAAATGTTTAAAAAAACTAACGCCAGTGCACATCAAACCAAACAATTTCCAAAAGATGAAAGTAAAATTAGCTACTCAAATTTTGAGCAGTTCCGTGGCCGGGGCAATAAAAACTGCCATTGATAGTGGAGAGTTGAAGAGCAATAGTGCTAAACATACAGCTGATTTTGTTCAATTGTCGAATGATTTATTTGATTGTCTGAATTCAAAAAATAAATTTGATCCTAATCCATACAGGTGCGCAATCACAAATAATCGAAAATCTCTAGTCAATCAAACTTTAGTCAAAAGTAAAGAAATTTTTATGAACTTAAATAAAATAACATATGATCGTAAAAATCAACAAAAAATGACTCGTCCTCCATGTTTTGATGGTACGGTTCAAACTATCAATGCTGTTCTTCAGCTCTCGGCCGAAGAATTTACCGAAGGCACTGGCGTCAAATTTCTCATGACCTATAGATTAAATCAAGATGTGATTGAAAACTTATTTGGTATTTACCGACTGAAAGGAGGATGTAACAGGAATCCCACATCAAAATCACTAAGATCCTTTTTTCGTTCAAATTTATTAAATAATTTAATGAAATTTGATAAAACGAATTGTGAGTCTGATCAAGAATTGTTTTTATCTGCCCAGCAAAATTCAGAACGTATGGACTCGAATCTAACGTTATCATCATCTGTAACAAAACAAAACGATACTGATGACAGAGTTGGGGGACAGATGACATTAGAAAATGAACTTCCAAGTTTCAGTCCTATTGTAAACGAAACTTCAGAAGGATTAGGCACTGATTCTGAATTGAGAAGATTGTCTAATCTTGCCGAAGATCCAGTTTCAATAGAAACGTGTTCGGTTGTGTATTTTGCTGGGTGGTTGGGTAAATCATGTGTTGATAAATTTGATTGTATGGATTGCAAGAATATTTTGTTAAAAAACGAGGTTGATTTATCAGATAAAAAGCAGTTACTGTTGATTAATAAAACATACTCGAATATAATAACGCCCACACTCAAATCGCCAAGTGATTATTTATTTCAGCTGGTGAATCAGTTGTTAGATTTTTATACTGAAAATATTAAAGGATTATATCAAGTTGATCTAGTGGCTGATTTAATGCAACGATTTAAAAGCAAAATAAACCCCCCAGTTGATTACCACGATTTCAATCACTTTGATTACTTGATTAAAAAAATATTAGAAGTTAAGATTCATGATTATTGTAAAGCACGGAAAAAATCATTAAAATCAGCATCAAAATTAAGAATCTTGCAAAACGAGTAATTATTTTAAAAGTTTGGCTTACTAAGTACATAATTTATCAATCATCTGTTAGGAAAGGTAGTTACTTATCAATGATTAATTAGTTTGCCTAGCTCTTATTTTTTAACGAGATCACTGATGTTCTTTAACACATCAAAATAATATGTCGATGAGGATTATTCGTGCCATAACTGGTGTAAATGTGCACTTGTAATAAAAAGTTATTTAATTTTATTTGTGTGCTTTTTATTTATTATTTCATGCTCTTAGGCCAATTTTTACTAAAGTTTTTTTAAATGGAATAAATATAACTTCGCCCAATCACCGCTCCGGGACTACATAATGGGCTGCTGATGGTGAAATTAACGGGGCAAATTAAATGAAATGATTTATTTCAGGTTTTTTCAAGTAGACTTTTTTATCACCGTCCAAACCTTCTGAGAAGACGTCAGAAATTCAGAATGTTAGTTCAATAGAAAAAGTTGATCGTTTGTATCACGGGAGTCTTCCCAGAAAGTTTGGATGGTGATAAAAGAGTCAACCTGTATAAGCCCTGCTCCGGGCAGGATTACTAATGTTTGGCCAAAAAACGTTTCCCGAAGTATCACATCCTAAACTATCTTTCCTAAATTTTCATTTGGCAAAAAAACATTTGACAAAACCACTTTTCGCATTTTTACAGTTAGCAAAGGCTATAGGCTAGTTATTGTTTAACACATCATTGCTTGCCAATGTTTCATTTCACCAATTATTATTTAGTCAAATGGTTTAGCAAAACATACTCTTCCCAAAATATTGCACGTAAAGTATTGGTTCACAAATAATTACTTAGTAGTAATAATTTGGCCAAATGGAAGGATACCCTCCGGGCACTTATACAGGTCACAAAATATAACTTAGCCCTACCACCGCTTCGGGACTACATATCGGCTGATGATAAGAAGAAGCGGCGCAAAAACTCAAACAATTTTATACCATTCCCCATAAATAAAATACCAACTTTTTTAATCTCAATCTCGGCACGGCAATTTTATTTTAATTTCTAGTATTATAATAACGTGAACCTACCTCACATTGGGAATAATAAATTTGGTAGTAGTGACAAGCGACAGATCCTTAAGGAATCCTTATAGTTTCGTCGTGTCCGTAGTTTCGTCGTGTCCGTCTGTCTGACCACCCGGGGTTTTTTTAGACACAATGCCCCTCTATGACTGTAACTCCCCTTAAACTTTAATTATTAGCTCGTCATCATCATTTCAGTCTATTGCAGGCCACTGCTGGACGTAGGCCTCCCGAAAGAGCGCCAAAAAACATGTTTCGGTCGGACACTAATTAACATTAAATGTGTGCAAGTAGTCAGCGACAATCATTGCAAATCGGCGTCTAAGCCACTGCAACGATCAATTTGGGCATTTTGAGCCTTTTGGTTCTGAAATGTTGTTTTAAAAATGCTGCGCTATGTGTGCATCTTATAATCTAGAAAAGAAGCAACAGTTGATTGAGCGATAATATATAATACTTAGTTTTTTCTTTTTGCAAAAAATATTCTGTTATAATCCTTATGTTTTTTCACGAAAATTATGACTAACGCAAAAATAACAAAAAGTGAGTTACGATATTATTCCTTGCAGGTGTCGATAGTTATATAACTCATTTTGGTCTTATTGGCTTAAGCATTAAAAGCTTTCTTCGGTTGAATAGTAAGTAGGTACTTGTGGCATGGAAGATTTCATGAATAGCAGGAGAAAAATGATATGAAATTGGAAAACACCGGGCGACTAGTGAATTTGGAAACATCTTATAATCATAATTCATACTTACTTATAACGAAATTTCATTGTAAACAAAACGAGCTCGACGTGGCCTACTACAAAATCATAACAAGATAATCTAAACCTTACGGCGCTCAGCATAAAATTCAACAAACAAGAAGGTTTCAACCTGCCACTTGTAAGAAAATCATGACAAACGAATCTAAACTTTACGTTCATAAGTTTAAAGCTCTTAAAATGCTCAGTATCGTTAGGTATCGTTCGCCACCTATGATGGCATAAAAAATAGCACAGCATGTTTGTCTTTTTCTAACACGCACCTGTAGCAAATCATTCCTACTCGCTCGCGCGCTCCAGGCCTTCGCTCAAGTGCGCTCGTTAGACCCGCTCTGCTACATGTCATCAACGAATGAAAAGAAATGCGCATGATATTATATGATTTCACAGTCTGTGATTTGTAGCAGTCAATATGATAAAGAATAGCAGTGTGACAAATGATTCTCAAATCATATGATTTTCACCTGCTACTCATGAAATCGTCCATGCCTATACGCGCGCACGCATCGCACACACACTTTCATAATAGCCTACCACGCACCGCCCAGTCTCCAGAAACGATAATACGCCGAAACAGCCACGAGCGAGAGCTCCTATTACTTTGACTGTCAAGGTCCATTATGGCGACTTGTTATGAATGCCCTGATCGTATACTGAAAGATTACGGACTGTAACTGACAGGTACCTAATAAATAGCCCGACTTGAATAATTTATCGATAATTGGCCTTTTAAGGGTTTAAAAATATAAAATTAAATTAGGTAGGTAAGTTGTTTGTTAACCGCTCCACACTGCCGTTTCTGTCTATAATATGTACAGTCAACAGCACGTCGACCTACCCAAAAAGTCAAAAATTCTCCAATAGATTTTCCACTTTAAGCCTGACACATAGAGATCATTTTCAAATGAGAAAATTTGACATTTTGTGGTAGGTCGACGAGCTGTTGTCCGTACTTTTGAAAGCGTATAACAAACAAGGTGTGCGGCGAGCGCAGAACATTCGACTCTAAGTCATTTTTGCAGTTGCAGCATCGACGAGGCGCGATGTCATTTCAAGTATTGAAAAGGGTAATTGTCATTGTTTGGTGTCATCATGACGATATAAAATCCAGTTTAGCTTATGCAGTAAACACTGCAGTTCAGTTATTAAAAATATAAACGATGAGGTTATTGACATTTTGACAAAAAGAAACAGAGTTCAATGTATCAGCCGTATTGTTCTGAATTCGGAAGAAAAAGATATAAAAAAATATTTTTACGTAGTTTAATATTTACTTTCTTGTGATACAAAAAAAATAATAATTTTTGGATGCGATAAAATACATTAAAAGTAAATTGTTTGCAGCGCCATCTATTGATTATACGTTGTAATAAGTCGCCAGTTATATTCTTACATTTCGAGTTGCTCGAGTGACGACCTAAATGTCTGGCCGGCGCATGCGACATCTAGCGAACACGCGAAAATAAAAAAATAGCCCGCAGGTCTGCCCGATTTAGGGCGGTCCTGTTTTTTAGTATGGGATGGGGCATCTGTATATTGCCTTGATCAGTGCCTGTACGTAAGTTTGTACATACCTGACAACACATTTATCATAACTTATATAAATCCTCTCGTGCTCGTCACTCAACACTTACTCTTGCTTGCGAGAATCGAACCCGCGACCGCTGCTAGCTTTGTAGTCCGGAGCTCGAGCCACCAGACCAAGGTCATCCGTATTTAGTAGGCACTATTATCAATTCTGTGCCATTAGTATCAGCCGCTTCTTTCGCGTGTATTGTTATGCTGGAGCTTCACCTGCGTGACGCCTAACGTTCAAATAAAGGCATGATTATCGTTAAATAAATTAAAGCATTAAGCTACGCGCTAAGTGCGTGGCCACACTTATTTGAGGTTTGATTCTAGCGTCTAGCGACTTAGTTAGCGTGTGATCTGTGAGTGTGTCTTTAAAATAAAATAAAAAGCTTTCAAGAACTCAATACTTTTTTCGTTTTGTCTACTCCATTCTAACTTAATAAACTATGCACTTTAACATATATTTCACAAAGAGTTTTTGAATGTGACCGTGTTTTAACATGTTTAGTGTAGTAGGTGTAGCCACAACAACGCACTAGACGCCCGTTTAATCCCTTCGATGTGCCAAAAGTTACCGCCGTCCGAGCTATCGCCTAACCTAATGTTATTGAAGCAAATTAGCACACAAAGACCGGCCACACATGCGTACTACGTCAAATAGAGCACTAATTAACGACATTAGACGCAGATGAAGCCCCAGCATGAGTGCAGAGTGACCCGCAGGCGCCCGCAGTCGCAGTCGATCGAGGACAGCCGTCTCGACCGCACATACCGCACGGTGTTACGTTACGCTACTCGAATCGCCGAACTTCAGCTACACGGATAATCTATGGAAGAAGTGGAAAGCTTGGTGCCACACGATGCTCAGAGGCGGTTGGTGTTTTTCGTTAACGGGAAAAAGGTAAGTTACCTACGGTCTGCGTAAGCCGTTTAACTAACAACAAAGTATGAATGTGTATGTATGAAAGTAAATCACGCATGTCTCTAAATTACGCGATAATATTTGTGTGTTTCTAATATTTAAGTAATTTTCTGGCATAAGTAAATAACTTGATAAACTCGGAACTACTTATATATAACCCTACCAAATTTTTATAACTTAAAATATTCCTGTCAGGCCAAGGTCAAGAGACACAATAAAAAATCTATTATTCGCGGCCACCGGTGGGGCAATTGAAGCTTGATAGGATATTTTCGTCATTTGGACAACATCGCAGGCTGATACCTAAGACATTAGATAAATACGGTAGTAATAATGACGTGACAAATTAATGATAATTAGGTACACATTAAGAAGGCACTTTATTATGTTTTAAACAACAGTGTTAAACTCATATTTCTAATGCGACCTGTGACAAAGCGCCTAATAGGTAGGTAACCTATCTGGTTTGTTATGTTTGATCTCAAGTTCTTACAAATAGATACTACCAAGCGGAAGCCAACTATGTTAGGTACGGACAACAGCACGTCGACCTACCACAAAATGTCAAATTTTCTCATTTGAAAATGAACTCTATATGTCAGGTTTACAGTTGAAAATCTATTAGAGAATTTTTGACTTTTGGGGTAGGTCGACGTACTGTTGACTGTACAACAAGACCTCCTTTATGGTTTGTGTCGGTTTACCATGGGAATTCCCCTATACCTAAATGTACCTATTCTTTCTTTAATTCATACAACAACTTTTTCTTTGGGACTACCCTAAACTTAAAATA
Source organism: Anania fuscalis (assembly GCA_950371115.1). Classification (NCBI taxonomy): domain Eukaryota; kingdom Metazoa; phylum Arthropoda; class Insecta; order Lepidoptera; family Crambidae; genus Anania; species Anania fuscalis. Next base: position 9,308,811 of record OX493331.1, on the reverse strand, counting down.
AATTTTACTTAGCCACACAAATTAATTACACCCATAAGCTTGAATGTTCTTTACTGCTGTGGTAGACATTTTTAACCGGTTGTGCTGTAAGCTGTAGCAAATTATGTTTTTCTCGGGTATAACTGGATGTTCATTGATGAATAAGATTTCGGTGTTGCTCCCAGAGAAATTGTTGGGCATCCAAAGACCTTTATTGCTTTATTTGACCATGGCGTCTTGTTATCTTTCTAGAAAATAATAGTTAAGTAAGTAATTATTATACTAAGAGAAAATAATTTTCTATTTGTCCATTGAAGTAAGTAGGTATATAAATATAAGTAACGATTGGCGTACTTATTGACGTTGGGTTCGATTCTCCGTTCAGGTAAATTTCTAAAACAAGCTTTTCAAAATTCATTCTCAGGCTCCTCGTAAGACAAGGGTGTAAATATCTTTCTTCAAGACCATGGCAGTTGGTGTGTTGTTTAGCGCATAATAATAATTTACAGCATAAAAGTCAGGGTTTTCTGTCTGTCTACCTACCAACTGTTATTGTCACAGAATACAGAAAAGATTTCTACGTTCTGTGGTTATTGTATCTCCTAATTAACATCATAAACATCTTCAAACTTTTGTTTGTTGATGTGAATAATTGAGTGGAAAATGAGCCATAAGAAAATAGTTTAAACTGAATACTTTGACAAGTGCAAGTAAATTGTTTACTTTTTTGTTATCATTCATGAGGTTCAACTCGTACGAAATATTAAATATTACCTACATTCAAAACTCATAACCAGTCAAAACTAATTTTGACTGCCAGAATCGGACGAAAATGATCAGATATAGCGAACTATAACTTTCGTCCGATTCAGTCTGTTCCAACTTAATTCGTTCCAACTGAAGGTAATTAGCCCCCCTGTCCCCGAATTATTTAATACGAGTCATAGCTTAGTTAGGTATGAAATCAACTTAGCAGTTGTCGATGGAGTGAAATGTGCTAAGTTGAGAAATAATTTCTTTTTGTTTTAAATAATAGTACTTACATTATGATACAAGTGTGCTAAGTTGGTCACTTATGTCCATGTCTACAGCTTCCTCATTACTCTAAGAGGAATTCTAAGCCTGCCATAGTTTAAGGCATAATGAGAGCCATCGAAACGTTCCAGTCATAAAATAGCAGCAATAATCTTCGGTACTATGAGGTGTTTTTTGTGTGTAAGCCGACGAAACGTGTCTCCAGCTGACACATGCCGTTTAGGCAAACCAGCGAGGTTAGGGTTTCAGAATATAGTCAGAAATTTAACTAATAATGGCAGCAATGATAGCCAAAAAAACTAGCCATCACACTGAAATACTGTTGAAACTACGATCGTAAAACTATGTGCGAGCTGGAGACCCATGTCTCTGGCTTGCACAACTGTATCATTGTAATTACTCAAGATACGATTATAATTTATTCCTCAAAATTCGCGGTCGATTTGCAGCATTCGAGCAATTGTAGACATGGACATTGGTCACTTTCGGCTTCCTTAACGCGCTCGCCTGCGGCTCGCTCTTACAATAATGCCTTGTGTGTAATAATGATCAATGCACACGAGTTGCATACGACGTTTTTCAACACAATTGCGAGGAAAAAACCAAACTAAAATCAAAAATACCTTCTCCGAATATGACTTGGCGTTTTTGCTGTTTTTCTCTGGATTTTGGCGGCAACAGGCTATCACTCGCGTTTCGTGCCTCGATAAGTATTTCCGACGGTATTGAATTAACATTTTACTCGTATTCACTATTTGGAGTAGACATTTTTGATAGTAATTAACCACACAACAACAACTTTACCAAATATTTAGGGAAACTAGCACGTAAGTTTTGTTTTTTTTCGCGCGCCACACTTTCGATGCGATCGCAGGTTCAATAATCGTGGCACAGGAAAAAACGGCTGTTCAGCCGGAGTAGCAGCAATTTAAAAAATAAACTTTAGTTGTTTCTAAAAATGATAGTTAAGTTAATTTGTGTTTTTAAATATACAATTTGATGAAATTAAATATTTATTTGTCATCTTAACTCTAAAATAATTTAATATTCGTAAAATATTCAATGTTTTTAGACATAAACTATTACTAAAATTAAAAAAAAAACGTTTACATTACCGCACTAGTGCGAAAAATGTTATGTTATTACAGCACATGATGAATTATGAAACTACAAACGGTGTTATAAGAGTCAATTTACGAGCAACAGTGTTGAAAATATATTTTTATTGAGTGTGAATCGCATCCTATGACTATTTTCTTAATTTAAAATACCCTCTAGCTACAGTGGCGCTGCCAGTTGGACACTTTTTATTATACAGAGATGGTTTTCGTTACCTCTACCTTCCATAGGTTCGTTTAAATCGTTACAATAGTCAAGAACATGGCACAGCTAGTTATTAGTTCAACCATTTCATCCGACCTGTACAGTTTTCCGGGGGTTTTGAAAGTTGGTATGTATACTAACTGATACAGACGCCACGTGTACTTTCAGTAATTTTCACTTTTGCCGATTGCACATCAAAATGAGCACGTCCTTTTTAACAAAAAAATTAAACCGCCGAAAAACTGAAAAGCAAAAAATAATAAACTTTTTTTCATTTAACCATAATAACTAACCTTAACCCCGGTTCCTGAATCGGTGCCAGCCATTGTAAGTTGAAATGTGTTCATTCGCACCGACCATATATCTTTAATTTCAGGTTGTGGAACACCATCCCGATCCGGAGGCGACTCTGCTTTGGTACTTGAGGAAGAAACTCCACCTCACTGGAACGAAGTATGGCTGCGGCGAAGGGGGCTGCGGAGCTTGCACAGTCATGGTGTCCCATTACCTGACGCATGAAAAAAGAATCAAGTATCCTTTATAAATTAAATAATTGTCGATGATGGTTGGTAATAATCTTCTTAATTTATAAAACAAAGTCGGGTTTGTTACAACACTTATAACTCGAGAACGGCTGGACCGATTTTCATGGTTTAATTATTTCGATTTGTCTCCGCCCCGAATGGCAGAATAAATAAAAACTGACAAAAAAAGTACCTACTGTTTGGTACGAAGTTCGCCTGGTCAGCTAGTAGTTAAAAAACAGACAATTTTTACGTCAAATTATATACTTCGAGTTTACAAAAAGGTGTCAATGGGGTAAATTCTTGGTTTTCATACCAAGAAATAAATGTTTGATTGTAAGTATTATGACATAATTGATTCGGTAACATCTTACCTATTTATTCTTACGCAAGACGCAGTTAAATCACAGATATTTTATTTAAAAAAAAACGCCAATTAAATCAAAGTACAAAGTTTTATAACAAACAAAATAAAATAATTACCAAAGATTTGAATAAAATCAAATATAATTAATAGAGCCATTCAGGAATAGTAGATTTTGAGTTTGATTTTAGCAATTGAAGTTGGGTTGGGACAGTTACTGTGATAAACTTAGCTTGCGGGTTCTTATTCGCCGAGTTAAACCCTATGGTTAAACGCAACGCGCGATTTACGCGCATTATTTTGTTACACAATTTAAAGCATAGCGACATTAGCGCCAAGTCTATCTAATGTGCAATCGACTCCAAAAATGTGTACCTATCCACTTTTATCGGATGTTGACTCTTAATACAGGGGAACAGTTTGTCAAACTGCCAAAAGTATACAAATATAGTGTGCCTTTGTAGTATTTTTGGAGTCGACAGTGACAATATCTCTAATGTAATGCAAACGTTTAATTAAAGGACTTAAACCAGAAATTACGTAACTCTTATTAACGTTGCATCATAAGTACCTAATAGGCGCATTATACGCATTCTGAGCAACTAGCGGTAAATCAATTACTATGTAATTAATAGCATATCTGTTGAATGAGACACCTCTAGTCCACAATGTTATTTACTTACTTCATTTACAAAGCTGTAGTGAACCATAACTTTGTTTAAGAGGTATTTTTCTAAAAAGAAGAACGACAGAATTATACAATCATTTTTTTTTCTTATTGATTAAATAGTAAAGCTTTAATTTAATAATCCTTACATTATTACATCAGACACATAGCTGTTAATGCTTGTTTGACCCCGGTATGTGCGATGCATGGTTTTGCGGTAACCACAGTGGAAGGCATCGGATCAACTCAAGATCGCTTACACCCGGTTCAAGAGAGATTAGCTAAAGCACATGGCTCGCAGTGCGGGTTCTGCACGCCCGGCATTATAATGTCCATGTATGCTTTGCTTCGAAACAAAGAAAAAATTGATTACGCAGACATGGACACAGCATTGCAGGGAAACCTCTGTCGATGTACAGGTTATCGGCCCATAATTGAAGGATTTAAAACATTTATAGAAGGATGCGAAAGAAATTACGTGCCTAACACAAAACAAACTCCTTGCATCATGGGTGCGGAATGCTGCCGATTAAAAGGTACTGAAAAAAGTGAGAAAGATAAATTATTTAACAAATCAACTTTTGTGCCATATGACTCAAGTCAAGAACCTATTTTTCCACCTGAACTTAAAGTTTATCATAAGTATAACGAAGAATATCTTTATTATAGAGGGGAAAACGTAACATGGATTCGACCCAAAAATCTTGAAGAACTTCTCATTTTAAAAGATAAACTAGATCATGGAAAAATCGTTGTTGGAAATACTGAAATAGGAGTAGAAGTAAAATTTAAGAAGAAAAATTATCCATTTCTGTTATCTCCATCTAACATACAAGAATTAAACTTTTGTAGACTAAATGATGACAGATTTGTACTTGGTGCTGCAGTCACTCTATCAGACTTGCAAATATTTCTGGAAAACAGCGTATCAGAATTATATAGCAAAGGAAAAATTTCTGAAGCTATTTCTGAAATGCTGCATTGGTTTGCTGGTAATCAAGTTCGTAATGTAGCTTCACTTGTAGGAAATATAATTACAGCCAGTCCGATTTCAGATTTGAATCCTATTTTAATGGCATCTGCCGCCACTCTTACCGTTGCCAGTCTAAAAGGACACAGGAGGGTGGTTATTGATGAACATTTCTTTAGTGGGTATAGGAAGACAGTAGTTGATAACAAAGAAGTCGTGATATCAGTTGAAATCCCATTTACTAAAAGCAATCAGTTTTTCAAAGCTTACAAGCAAGCAAGAAGAAAAGATGATGATATTTCAATAGTAACGGCTGCTTTCAACGTAACATTTGAAGAAAGTTATCCAGATATTATTTCTGAAGCACTACTGTGTTATGGCGGAATGGCACAAACGACGGTGCTTGCAAAACAGACATCCAATTTAATGAAAGGACTTAAATGGAACGAAAAAATGTTGAACGTGGTTTATGATTCTTTAATAAAAGAAATGGATTTAGGAGTATCAGTTTCAGGAGGAATGGCTGATTATCGCAAGTCATTGTGTCTAAGCTTATTTTTTAGATTCTATCTCTTTGTGTCACAACATATAAACAAATCTAATGGTTATAAAATAAGTCACAATCACGTTAGCGGTGCCAGTGAAATACCTGTTCTGCCACCAAGTAGTTCACAATATTTCGAAATCAAAGAAAATATATCTGCCTTTGATGTCGTTGGAAAGCCCATACAACATGCATCGGCATTTAAACAAGTAACTGGAGAAGCAATCTATTGCGACGACATTCCAAATATTGAAGGGGAACTCTATTTATGTTTGGTTTTCAGTAAAGAAGCACACGCTAGAATTAAATCAATAGATGCCACTAAAGCATTATCGTTCCCTGGTGTAGAAGCTTTTCTTTCTGCAGCGGATTTAGATGACGAATGCAATAGAATGGGCCCTATACTGAAAGACGAAGAAATATTTACTAAAGAAGTTGTGACAAGTTGTTCTTGTGTCATTGGTGCTATAGTTGCCCGGTCTGAAAAAATTGCCAGAAAGGCCAAAGAATTGGTTACAGTAACTTATGAAAAAATAGAACCGGTGATTATTAGTATTGAAGACGCTATGAAGCATAAATCATTTTATAGCGACAATCCACGCGTTTTAAAAAAAGGTGATGTGATTGATGTAATACAAAAACAGAGTCATCTTGTGCAAGGAGAGATCAGAACTGGAGCACAAGAACATTTTTATCTAGAAACAATATCTGCATATGCTGCTAAGAAAGAAGATGAACTTGAAATTATTTCTACGACTCAAAATCCTGCAGAAATTGCGGTTGGTACATTGATATTTGCTTAGAAAAATGATAAAATTAGTATACAAGACACTGACATATTACAGGATCCTTATGTAAATCATGCTTGAAATACTTGTTAAACAACAACTCGCACCTACTGTTCAATGTGACTTTATAATTTGCCGTGGCTAATTAAAGAATATTTGTTTCAGCAATTCGTGTCTAAGGCTCTGCATATACCCAACCATAAAATTGTATCGAAGGTGAAACGGCTCGGAGGAGGATTCGGAGGGAAAGAGACAAGAGCTTCAATATTAGCTGTTCCCGTAGCCATTGCGGCTTATAAGCTAAAAAAACCTATCAGAGCAGTGCTAGACAGAGATGAAGATATGCAAGTCACCGGCTATCGACACCCCTGTTTGATAAAATATAAGGCCGCGTTCGATGACGACGGCAAGATTACAGCAGCTGTTTTTGATATCTATGTCAATGCAGGGAATTCTATGGATATTTCATGTTCTGTAAGTTTTGTTCTCTTTTTATAAGTCCATTACCTTAAACAAAACACTGAGGGTAGTACTATGTATTAATAAATTATAATCAACAACAGTGATTTGCGCTCCGGACTACTATACTTCCTACCTAGGTAGTTGCGAGTTTGAATCCCGTAATGGGCAAATGTTTGTGTGCCTAAACTATTTAATTAATTTACATTTTATTATAGTACTTTATTCCGTTATATATTTGACGATCTCCGTAGTCGAGAGGCGAATACGCTGGACTTGGCATTGCACTCTCTGAGGTCCCGGGTCGATTTCCGGTCGGGTTAATGTATGTACAAACTGTTTTATATTTTCTCTGGCAGGTCTGGGTGGAAACAACGACGGTACCGTGTTGTTGTTTCTGATTCCTATAACACTTACCATACTACTTTAGCTTCTTACCTTAAGATCACAGATGCATGTGATGTTGTCCAATGATTATTATTTTACCTGAGTTTTAATACATTTGAAATATTTTGCAGATGGTGGAAAAAGCTATAACGCACGTGGACAATTGTTACTTCATACCAAACTTAGAAGCAAGGGGCTACCTTTGTAAGACAAATATGCCCTCCAATACTGCATTCCGAGGGTTCGGAGCACCAAAGGCGATGTTGGCAGCAGAGTGCATGATAAGAGATGTAGCCGCAGCGTTGAACAAAAACTACGAAGATGTGTTGATGACAAATCTTTACAAAGAGGGAGACCTAACACCCTACAATCAAACGCTAACTTATTGCACAGTACCAAGATGTTGGAAAGAGTGTATCGAATTGTCACAATATTGGAAAAGAAAGAGAGACGTGGAAGAATTCAATCGGTAAGGCATTTATTTTGAACACTCTTAAATTAGTTTCACTCGTAACTAACAGCAAACTATGTTATTAAATATCTTGAAATCCGTTTTGACCTACTGAATAAAAAGTAGACAGAGAACACTTCAATGGCAATTAGTGAAACCAAAGCTAGAAAACAAGTCCTATAGATATACAAAAAAACGTTTAATAAGGTTCTACAATTAGGTAAAGTCCAAGTTATAAATGCGGCCAATTTTAGTTATTTTTTTTTTTTTACCTAGATACAGTTGATGTTAAAAATCTAATTTTATTAATTATAAATTATAGATCTCACAGATGGAAAAAGAAAGGCATCGCTATAGTCCCTACGAAATACGGCATATCTTTTCAAACCGATGTATTGATGCAAGGAGGAGCACTCCTATTGGTGTACAATGACGGTTCAGTTTTGCTGTCCATTGGAGGCATTGAAATGGGACAAGGGCTTTTCACAAAGATGATTCAAGTTGCATCCAGAGCATTAGACGTCGACTTTAGTAAAATTCACATCAGCGAAGTGTCTACAGATAAAGTGCCAAATAGTTCGCCGACTGCTGCCAGTGTTAGTTCAGATCTGTACGGTATGGCGGTAATAAATGCTTGTAATGTATTAAATGAAAGGCTAAAACCCTATAAAGAGAGCAATCCTACGGGGAAATGGGAAGATTGGGTGTCTGCAGCGTATGTGAACAGAGTACATCTTTCAGCGACGGGATTCTATGCGGCTCCTAAAATCGAATTTGACCCAAAAACTAGCTCTGGTAACTTATTTGAATACTTCACATACGGTGTCGCTTGTTCAGAGGTGATCATCGATTGTTTAACCGGAGACCATCAGGTGTTAAGAACTGACATAGTGATGGATGTTGGTGAGAGTCTTAACCCGGCAATCGATATAGGCCAGATAGAAGGTGCATTCATGCAAGGATACGGATTTTGCACCATGGAAGAAATGGTGTTTTCTCCAAGTGGACAGGCTCTGTCCCGAGGTCCGGGAGCTTATAAGATCCCTGGTTTTTCTGATATACCGAAAGTATTTAATGTGTCTCTCCTGAAAGGAGCGCCGAACCCAAGAGCAGTTTATTCTTCTAAGGTACGTTAAATAATGATTAATAGAAATATTATGAAGGTATACAGATAATAATAAGAATTTAATAAGAACAAGTTAAGTACTCAAGTAACGTGATACTAAGCAAACTAAAAGCGGTTAAATGGGATCATGATCGACAGCATAGATCGTTTCTTGACCAAATTGCATACATTTTTTAGTGATAGGAATTTAATTTTATTCTGATTGTTGCAATTTTATTTACGCTTGCCGCTGGCTGGCAATTCTGGCTTTTAAGCTCGGCCTAGGGCCGAAGACAGAATTTCAAGCTTGGGGTTTACTAAAGAGCTATTGGGCGGAGTATTTAGTTAGTTTAGCTGGGAGGTGTCCGCACTTAGCCTCTTGATTGGGCCATTGTGCGTGCTGTGTCCTTCCCCTACTCCAATCAGCCCAAGTCATCCCAGAAGGTCAGTTGACCCTTCAGGCTCCTGAAGGCTTCCAAAAGTGATCCTGGTGATTGGAGAATCCGTGCCCGTTGTTCTGCCACACTCTCGCACTCCATGAGCACGTGCCGCGGCGTTTCCTCTGCCTCCATGCATCCTCTGCATGTGGGGCTGTCTGTTACTCCTTTGTGGAATAGTAGCCTGTTTAGTGAACAATGACCGGTTATAGTACCTACAACCTTCCGAAGTTCGTTCCGCTTTAGTTCGATGACGCTGCGGAACAGCTTTTTTGATGCTACCGGAATTGCATCTTTTGTTTGCCTGCATCCTACACTGTTCATCCATTCGGTATGGTGTGTTTCTGTGGTTCTTTCACGCAGCCACGTTTTAATTTGGGCCTGAGGTATAGGCAGTAGTGGTTCCGGTCCATGGATTTCTACCTTCGATCCTCTTTTGGCCAATTCGTCTGCGGTGTCATTTCCCAGTGAGTTGCTGTGTCCCTTGATCCATTGCAGAACTACTCTGTTCGTGTTTGCAATGGATTGGAGTGCATTGTGACACTCTAGTATGAGTGCGGAGGTTACGACATTGTTTTGTAGGGCTTGGAGTACGGATGCACTATCCGAGACAATTTTTATGCTAAGATCTCGGACGTCTCTGGCTGCAACCGCCTGTGCCGCTTTGGTTATACCAATGCATTCTGCCTGGAAGATGGAGTTTAACTTGTCTAGTGTGGTCGATATGTTTATGTTTAAATCATTCTAGAAGACGCCGGCTCCGGTACCATGTGCCGTTTTTGAGCCGTCTGTATATATCCTAACTTCATAGACGTCAGAGTTGTCTTTTGGTTCTTCTGTGAGTTGGATATTGTATCATCGATCGAAGATGTGTTGACACGGAGTTCTGTCCATGGGCGCCTCGAGGAGTGGTAATTCCTTTAGGACCTCCTGCAGAACTTTTGAGTGTGTTGTTTTTATGTTTTGTTTCCATAGTCCGTTTGCTCTTAGTCTCAAGGCGGCTGACTGTGCTTCCTCCTGTATGATGAGATCTAGCGGTCTCAAGTTTAGGAGGAACTCGAGCGCGGCTGATGGGGTGGTTCTCATGCATCCAGTAGTTGCTACGCTCGCTATTCGCTATAGACTCTAGAGTTTTGTTTTCACTGTGGTCAGTTGTGTTCTGGGCCACCATACAACTGATCCATAAGTTATAGAAGGTCTGCTAACTGGTCTGCCAAAGTGTGATTTTTGGATTTAGACCCCAACTTTTACCAACTAGTCTTCTACATTGAAAAAAGGCTATACAGGCCTTCTTTATTTTTGTATCGATATGACTCGCCCAATTCAGTTTGTTATCAAGGATAACGCCCAGGTATTTCACCTGGGTTGATGGCGAGAGTTCTGTGTTAAATAATTTTGGTAATTGTAGTGGAGGTAACTTTCTTTTGTTGGTGAAAAGGATAAGTTCTGTCTTTTTCGGATTTACTGATAGTTGATGCTCGTCACACCATTTTTCTACTATCTGAAGTGCTGAACGCATAATTCCGCAGAGCAGATTTTCAGCGTTTCCGTTTATCAGTATTGTTAGGTCGTCTGCATAACGAATAGTAGTGTATCCTCTTTCGTTTAGTCTGTACAGTAGGCTATCCACTACTATGTTCCATAGGAGTGGTGAAAGGTCACCACCCTGGGGGCATCCTCTTACTACCTTTGCTCTTGTGGTAGTGTTCACCACTATTTGAACCGCCCTGTTACTTATTAGTTGCGTTATCCAGTTTTTTATGACTGGATCGACGTTGTATTTCTGTAGGGCGTGGTTAATGTTGTTGTGCATGGTTTTGTCGAAAGCCCCTTCTATGTCTATGAAGGCAGCTAGGGTTGAAGCTTTATTTGTGATAGCCGTTTCTATTTTATGCACCACCATGTGCAGCGCTGACCCTGTTGATCTGCCTGTTCTGTATGCATGTTGTTGGGGATGTAGTTGCTTACGTTTTAGCGCTCCGTCCCTTAGGTATCGGTCTACTAGTCTTTCCAGTGTTTTTAGTAGAAATGATGTTAGACTAATGGGCCTGAAAGCTTTGGCGTGCTTGTAGTCTTCCTTGCCTGGTTTTGGCAGGAAGACTACTTTAGCCTCTCTCCATGTTTTCGGTATGTATTTAAATACAATACAGGCCCTGTAGATTGGTAGTAGATGTTTTATTACTTGGTTGGTCTGCCATTGTAGTAGTGCTGGGAAGATTCCGTCCAGCCCTGCCGACTTAAAGGGCTTGAAGCTCTTTAGAGCCCATTCTATTCTATTTGTCGTTACTACCTTGTCTGCCATTTCCCATTCTTGGGTTGTTGGTGTGCTGTATTGCTCGTCAGACCACCCATAGTCTGACGTTATTTGACAGCCTGGGAAGTGAGTTTCCAGTAGTACTGTACTGGTTTCCTCATCTGTGTTTGTGTAAGTGCCGTCTTCTTTCTTCAGGGAGCCCAGGAGTTTGAGATCGCCTTTTGAAAGGATTCTTTATTCTTGCGGCTTGGTTGGTTGAGTTAATGGTATTACAGAAATCATGATGGGGCGGAGTATTCTAGCAATAAAAGTTAGATCAGACAAGAAAAGGCTGGCTACTGCAATAAGAATGGGCGGGCTAAGTGCGCAGGATGTGTCCTAAATTATTAGGGAATGTAATTCATGTTGTGGCTACCTATTGATTGACATCATTCCAGTTAAGGACTCCGAAAACATTAGTGACAAAATGTTGTAGAGGTCAGAAAGCCCTATCTATTTAACACCTGGTTGGATAAGTTTGGGGATGACATTTGCCCAGTGGTGGGACGTCGACGGTTAGGTAAAAATACATCTGATATTTATAATAATTATTATTATAAATACTAGTGCTTTGTCTTTTAAATGAGGTTTGTTTGAAAGAAGTAAGTTACGTTTTTAACATGAAGATTTATCTTCGTCTAACTGGGTAGTTTAGGGGTTAAGGCACAGAGACAGGCTCTGGTCAAGGTCTGCAAAGTCGGGAATAATGACCCAAAGAGATATGGTAGTTTATTACATAACAATATATATGTTTGATGAATATGATGTAGATATTAATTTTAATGTTATAATTTAAGTAGGTAATAATGTAAACATTAAATTATAGTAGTAAAATATTGATGTCCAAATCATACTTAAAACAACAGACAGCCATCCACTGACAGAACAGTAGCGGAGCGTAGCGAGTCTTACTTGTTCTGTGCATCCACTCAAGCATAAAAGTCAGCAATGTTATAGGCGATATGGTTTTTGTCACAAATAATGCTGAATTAACTTTTCTCTGGGTCTTAGGGCGGGATATTAGCCTGAAAAGAGGATCGCAAGAGTCGAGAAACATAAAGAATTAAAAAATCATATACTAAATAGGTACATATAAATTATTTAAAAACACTGCTTAATCTAATTACTAGGACTAGGTACTAAGTACTAGGTACTAGGACTAGGTGTTAAGGACTAGGTAAATTAATTCTTTATGTACATTCTGTCAAACAGTTCCGGGAATTAATGATGTGTTTATGGTTCCAAATTCAAAATTATATATTTTTTGTCGTTGTTAGATTGGCACAACTGTTTTTCATTTTTGCGCGGAGCAATGAGGATTTAAATACTACGTAATAAGAGTCGGCATTCTAGCATAGCCACTGAACCGATTTATGGGAAAAATTGTACCGCACTGGTAATTTGAACTTGTACCAACATTTAAAAACACAACTGTCACACTAATTGACAAGCTAGGGCTTGACGAAGCTGTATCGTTCTTATCTATCGATATCGATAAATCCGCGATCAATCGGTAGGTCGGGTGGGTACTTTTTACCATTAAGATATGTCAGTTGTATGTACTAAAATAAAAACAACAATTAAATTTAACGTATTTATTACATTATGTAATACAAAACATACCAAAGCTATTTTCTTTTTTTACATTATATGAGTTATTATTACTCTAATGAATGATGTATCTTCGGCGCATGCTACGTGAGCCGTGAAGTTCACTCGTTGTAAAAAATCCCTGTCGGGGCAAAAGCGCAGCTGGTTTGGGGGAGGGAGAGAGTGGGGAGCTTGATTTCTTTCCAACCCCATATTTGGTTGACCTTAAAACTGAAAAATAGATAGTCCTCTTAAGTAAGTTTGTACAAAACATCATCCTGCATTTTTATCCTTGCGAATAAACACATTTTAACTATCGATGGCTGGCACCGACTCCAAAAAGAACTGATTAGGTATGTTTTAGTCAATATTATTTTTCGCTTTTTAGTTTCATTTTGAAGTCAGTTTTTAGTTTTTTATTAAACTTATTTTTTTGTTGATAATGAGAAAGCACAGGCAAAGCTAATCTCAGAAGGCGCCAGCGTGTTTGATTTTCTCGACGAAAATGGCAATGTACAAACGTGGAAGTCTGAAGAAAAGACGCCACCTTTCTATACAAAATTGACATTTATCTCTACGATAATGTAGGTACCTATTTCTCTGTCTGAACGTTGGTAAGTCTCCAAAAGGCTACTAGTAACTAACATTACGATTCTTATAGGCAATCGGCATAAATATAGGTATGATTTTTCTTATCCACAAATATAATAATTACATAGATAGATACCTAGATGTATTTTTAAACAAATTTTGTAAAAATAAACGCTTGCTCTTTAGGTGCATATGAGCATAATTGTAGTATATTAGTAATTTACCTGCTATGCGATTTCATTTAGTTATCCACTTCTACACTCCTCGGTTTGATAATACTTAACAAGAAGCAAGCAAAGTCTGCCCATCTAAAACAAAAATAATAAAAACAGATTTAAAAAGGAGATTTATAATTAAAAGTTAATATTCATAATTGCAATCTCTTTCGTTTCTTTCATCTACTACTTAAACTATGTATACCACTCTTTTGATTAGAAGATAAGTAGTTATTACGTACCGTAAGTTTATTTCAGTGATATTTTTCCAGGCCGTAGGAGAACCGCCGCTTTTCTTAGCTGCTTCTGTATTTTTCGCGATCAAGGAGGCTATAAAATCGTCGCGCCTGGACGCCGGTGCGCCTGCGCACTTCGCCCTGAATGTACCTGCCACTTGTGAGCGGATTAGAATGGCCTGCGAGGATCGGATAACGCAACAGGTATGGTTACCACTTTTGATTGTGCAGCCATCTAACCGTGAGGGACAATTAAATAAACATATCTTGTCAGCCTCGAAGGAGAGCAATAGTGCGAAGCAAGATAGTGCGTATAATAGTGCACTAGACTAGGGATAAGTAAAGGTGTTAGGAATACTAGAATACTCAATCGTTTATTGCTTCCATAATGAACTTAAATAAATGGTCGTGGAATCTGTACAAACATGCCGTCAAATAAGATCAGCAGTCGGATTGGAGACAAACATAATATGGTAGACTAGGTGCCTATGTTGCAGTATTCGCAACAAGAAAAACAGATCTGATTCACAACTCCTTTCAATTTTTATAATGAAATCCTGTTTAGGTTTAAGAATAAAAAATGCATTGCTTGCAAAAAATAATAATCGATGTTGGTACCGAGGCGGTGTGAGCGGTTTCATGTCTGCCGGAGATGCATCCAATACTCAATTATTTTTTGCGTTCCCTATAATGTACAGATAGTAGTTGGATGGTAAATAAGGATAAAGCAACAATTATGGACCCTGACGGGCACAGCATAGTTTGGTAGGAAAGAGGAACAGTGCAAAATTTTATGAGTAATTTTATCAGTAATGTATTCTTTTATACTGTAGTAGCTTTTTTTGTAGAACAAGTTTAATTAGTGGATTTCTGAATATGGGTATCTATGGCAGTCTTTGGCCCTAAACAGAGAAACACGGGGCTCTTGGCAAAGATATTGCCCATGCAGTAGGAAAAAAATATTGAACAATTAAAACTACCACCTCACGAAAAACGACTTAGTTTCACAAAATTTGAATTAAATTATAAAGTTCTTATTTGATTACGAAGAATACATTTATTGAATCTACGAATCTCGAAATTCTCTGACAGTAGTAATCTTCCAATTCTCCAATTTCTGCAGATTAGTGTCTGACTGGTCTGAATACGTGTTGGGTCGGTTTGAAACGCAAACTTTGATTTTTTGATTGGTAGACCTTGTACTTTTTAAAAACATTTTACCGAACGACTCGAAGTGGAATTTTGAACGTCGTTTATTTAATAATGACTCAAATTATGTCGCGCATGGCTTAATGCAGTTCAGATTATTCCTTGTGGCGTTTTAATGCTAATCGTTTTGAAATTTCCCATGAGTTATTCATATCTTGCTAGTATTAAAGTCATAGTGAAGGTTCACCAGTCACTCCTTTATACTAGTCTACCTTCTTGTAAGTAGGTAAACAAATTATTTAAATCTTCTATCGCACGTTAGATGAAAGATACTCATACGTAAGCGTTAAAACGTGGTTTTGTTTATTTTCAGGTCAAGCCTTCGATAAAGCAAGATGGTAAACCATGGAATGTGATTGCATAAAATGTCACGTAACTTATTTTTAAGTATATCAGTATATTCACCTTACATGTACTTAATTTACTAACATTCCTTATCAACTTGTTACTTTGATGTTTAATTATTTTTTAAATCTAAGTAGGGTGTACGAAAACACAAGAATACGGCACTCCTTAAAAGCTACGTAAACAGCTGCTCATAACAAGTAATAGATCAAAATCGATTCATAGTGCATTATGCTGAATCTATAGTGGAAGTAGTTGTAGTATCAGCTGATTACTTGTGTAAAGGATTTTTCTATTTCTTGCACACTTTAGATGCTTTTTTTATCCCACTTATAGGTTATTTTAAATGCGAAATTTTGTGAGGATGTTTGTTAATCACTCGTAAACGGCTGAACGGATTTGGATGAAATTTTGTACACATATAGAATATGATCTCGATTAACACTAGGATACTTTTTATCCCGGTTAAATGTTCCTGTGGGATACCTATAATATATGAAATACCAAACAACCTGTTGTATACGCAAACGAAGTTGCGGGCACAAGAAATACTTTATTTTCAGGGAAGTGCATCTAAAGCTTAATTCCCATAATTTAACAGTAGTCACATGGAGAGGTTTTGTTGCCATAAAATAAAGACAAAAAGATAGTAATGTACAGTCAACAGCACGTCGACCTATCCAAAAAGTCAAAATTCTCCAATTGATTTTCAACTTTAAGCCAGACATATAGAGATCATTTTCAAATGAGAAAATTTGACATTTTGTGGTAGGTCGACGAGCTGTTGTCCGTACAGGGACCGCATTGAAAAGGGATTGCGACTACTGTTATTTTTTTTAAAACAGGAATGGCTTCTGAATTCTGGTACATACTCATATATCATTCTCCGTATCTTAGACAGGTGTACTTGCACCGGTAATTTTTTTCAATATTTTACACGCCTTGTAATATCATAATTCCAGGGCTGGCTATGCCCAAGTGCCCTTGTGGCACAATGTGTCTTCTTATTGTTTTTACTTATCTCGGGTTTCTTACGTAAGATGATGAAAGGTACAAATTAGAATTTAATAATATTACCTATAAATTCAATTGTTTATTTATACTTTGATATATTTCTGTGTTGCTAATCATACATATTGTTATCGTTTGATCGAACTATATGCCCCCTGTTGATTTGATATGAATACGTGTTACAATATAAAAATGTTTCTGATGAATGCATTTTATTATAATCCAAATTTGTAAGTTTAATAATGGTACGGTAACTAAAAGCAATATCTTTATAAAATAAATTTTTATTTTGTATATAGGTCAACATACACACCCGTGATCTGATACTAAATGCATTTTCTACCTATGTGTAGGTACACATAATACAAAATAATAATTAATTTTATAAAGAGTTTGCTTTTAGTAATGAGACCGCATTATTTTGTACGTTATTCAGTTATGTTTGAATAACCTTTATTGCTTATTTAGTGCAATAAAGTACCTACATAACCATAATTTGCAGTTAGGCAAATTTTAAATACCTAGTCCATATTAAGTTATATTGAATTAGATTACGTATGAGCCGACTATGCTGACATCAAACTCACATTTTCCCTCGCATTTGCGATACCTAACTGGATTTTAAAATAAAGTCGATGCTGCGTGAAGTTTTATATTAAAAGTGGAATGCGCAAGTTAAAATGAAAACTGATTTGACTAATGCTTGTCTCAATGTTGTCGCTTATTTACCTATAAACAGATAGCTCATTTTTAACGGATTACCTACGTAGATATTGACCATGAGGTTGTATTAAAGTTATTATTGCTCGTACATTACCTATTTCTTGCACTCGCGTGAAGTATGAAAGATTGTAATAGATATAAAAGTTGTCATTGAACTGGATCTGTGTAGGTATGACATAGTAGATAATAAGTTGTTTACAATTTACTTGTCAGTCCATATGCGATAGACAGGCGCGCACGCAGCCCATCGCGCATGTTGTCTATTAATCCAATCAAGCCACTCCACTTCAGTAGTGTTTTAGATGCGAAGTGAAACAGACGTGCCTAAGCCCTTAGCAGTGTTATCAGCAACAAAATGGGACTGTTGAATTTGGATGAAGAAGCCGGCGTTACCAATGTTTTAGTTTTTTATGTCAACGGTAAAAAGGTGAGTATCAGATTTATGTTATTTGGACATATAGGTAAATAGTGTAGGTGGTAATAAAAAAAAATAAGGTGGTCCGCGGAAAACGTACGAGTAATTGCCCGTAGAGCACTTAAATAGTGATTTGAAACCACAATTTACGTGTAGTTAGAAGAGCTTTAGGTATAAATAACTTAATTTTTGTGTCTTATACGAAATATGAATTGCATTGCAGTTTTACGCATAATAGTATATCATTAATAATGAAGTTTCCTTACAAGCATTGGAAGTCTAGTGGGTATAAATTAAGCGTAGGCGTTAACGATATAAGTAGGTAATGAGATACGAGATACAAATAGTTATCTATGCTTTAAGATAAGTTATTACCAGAAAAGTACTAATAACACGATTTTGAATATTCAAAACATAGAGCTTATTAAACCTCGCTTTTGAAAAATAAGTAGTACTTAGGTAGGTAGTCTTTTCCTCGAGCGACTGACTTTTAATTATGATAGAACCAAATCATCATCATCTTTGTGATACAGATGTGTATTTGCAATTATTATCTTTGACGTGGTAGGTAAACATTCTTTGATCGCAAATTATTTGAAAATCTCTTTATTATCGTAGCGCAATAAAGTAAATCTTTGAAAATATTAAACTACCTATTTTAAATGGTATTTTAGGATTTAATCAACTCTAATGTAGTTAGAATGTTAAGGTATCTTCTCTGCCTGTGCTTTTAAATTCATTTAGTGAATTTTATTGGATGCAATATTGGTATGGCCTCCAAAACTAGTTTTATAAATATATACTTATCAGCTATGCACCAGCAGTATCTTTCCCCGCCCCGTTTTGTTTGTATCTATCCAATAATGCTTTTACTGGAATATGTTTAAGACTTTATTTTTATCTATCTGGGGCATGTTAATTTATCATTAATTCTCTTTACTTATTATTATAGTACGAGTAGGTAATATTAAAAACAGGGTTTGAAATTTCCTACGAGATAAACGAAAAAAACTTTTAGATATTTCTAGTACATTAACTTCAGTTGTTTCGATAATTTGTTTAAAATTTTATTCCATAAAATAAAATCTTCTAACTTTTGGTGTGATACCAATACCTAACGAATAACCCTAAACTAAGCATTGGCGACTAGATACTTAAATGCAATAATTAAGACACTACTGACTTAGGCCTCCCCCGCACTAGCGTCTTTCGAGCGTCGTCGTCTTGCCGGCGCCGGCGGCGCAGCGTCGAGAGCAACGATAGCGTAGCGACGCGAACGCTGAGCGGCTGCCGAACGCCGACGCTTGAAAGACGCTAGTGGGGGGTCCCTTGGGTACAAATAAATCACTAATGCTCATCACGCAACCATTCATCCTACGTGGAATTTGAACCCACGATCGCTGACTTTTATAGTATACCTAAGCAAGTACTTTTCCGGGCATTGAAGCCCCTTTTTTCCAGGAGTAGGTAATCAACCATTAAGCGACGGTGTCGCTAGATCCTATGTCGTGCGTGCGATGTCGAACGCCACTGTCGCCAGACATCTTGTCACTATGCATTTATCGTTAAACGGTCATGAGATAAGATTTCACATTACCAGTTATTGCTATTTTTCCTAAACCCAAATATAGAATAGAATAGTAATTATTTGGCACTATCAAAAAATACATGGTAGGGTAGTTTAGCCCGTTTGCCGGACACCCCCTGTTTTCGGACACTTTTCAGTTTTGTCGCAATAATAAGAAAATATGACGTACTCGTTCAAAAACCAATGTTTACTTGATTTTGTCGAATGTACCCCATACATTTTTAAATTTATATAATATTAGTTCATACGCCTGGTCAGTGGGCTTCTAAAGAGTAAAGTAGTACGTTGGTGTGCCTAGACATAGCAAAAAAATAGTGCGCAGGAGTTACTTGCAAGGTAAGTAAAAGTACTTACTATTGTATATAATGTTTTGAAAATGTTTTAGGACATTGTGGATTGGTTCCGTAAATGATATATTGGTCCAACTAAGTGATATTTATAGTTTGTGTTAACTAAATCTAGTGGCCGGCTAACCAACGTACAAATTAGTGTGTAATCTAGTTCTCGGCCGGCCGACCGAGAACCAACATGTAATGTATTAAATCAAATAAATTGTACATACAGGGTGTAAAAAAAGGCTTAACAAAGCCTTAAACCACGAATTCTATACATAAAACCAAGTAGAATGCAAAAAAAATAATTGGTGGGAAATGTATTTTATTTTTGGGTATCAAAAAAAAAAACTTATTTCTAACCCGCAATGTATAGCGCGCACGCCACAGACCATGCCTGTGTGTGTAAGTGGACCATGTTTCTTTGTAAGAAAGTTTAGTATTATCAAACAGAAGTCAATTTTGTAAAAATGTTTGAAAAAAAATTGTTACTTTGACTGTCAATAACTCGGTAACCCGTCATTTCCCAGGTATAGTGTAAAAGAAAAAAATGATCGTAATAATACGTAGAATATGTAGTATTCGGCTTCGTTAAGCCTTTTTTTACACCCGATATGTATATGAAAGAATTATTTAAAGAGACACTATTTTTTCTTAAACTCTATTCATTTCTACAGCGAGAGGTTAACAGTCGGACGCAAATTTTGACAAAAAGGTTGCAGAAAAACCCCATTAACTTATTAGGTATTTGAAGGCCGAAAACTCAATTTTTTGAAGTTGGTTTACGACATACCTTAAATCGATGTCCGAGAAATGACAAGTAGCTATTTAGTTTTCGGCCAATATCGAGCATTGAAAAGGTACCCATGCTTTTATTTGTTTTTTTAAATATTTAAAGCTACTTTTCAAAGTATATTTATATAAAATACATCAAAACAAATATTTAAGTTTGGGATAATATATTTTAGATTTTAACCTTATATTAAATTTTAAAATTTTTAACATTATAAGTTTCGGCTGTGTTTGTAAGGCTTTGTCAATTATTAAGTATAACTACAGTTTTACAGGCAGTGATAGTATTTTATTTATTTATATAAGATTAAACTTTTTATAACAGGCGACTTTTTATGAATACTTTTAATATCACTCAGTTCGTACTCAACTAAATAAAGATTACAATATTTTTTATTAATTTATTTATTTTTCAAGTCAATTCGCACTACAAATATTTAAAACTATTTTAAATATCTACAGTTTAATCCTAACAGCCAGCAAAAGTTCGTTAAATTCTAATTTAATCATCTAACAATGGTGAAAGAAAGCTAAGATGAATAATGTGGTTGGTATTCAATTATTAGTCCTTTATACAACCTTAAAAAAGCCATTTTCGATGTTGAAAATTAGCGTCCGAAAACTAACACACTGGCGGCCGACAACTAATGTAAGTGTCCGAAAACAGACGAAATCGCTTATTATGAACATTAACATTTTTTGTAATTTTTTCAGTGCTATTTTCATGCAAATGACTTCAATTAATAAGAGAGCAATACCTGTTTTGTTAAAAAAAAAATGTTTACCAGACTTTGATTAATAGATCATTGCTAGGAGTAATGTCAAAGTCAGGAATCCGCTTAACTGTCCGAAAACGAGCTAAGTTACCTACTTTATATTAATTACTTTATGTAGCAGCTGCGCAAGTAATTCAATTATCATATTAAACAAAGAAATGTTAGTATCAAATAAAGAATATCATTTCAAAACATAATTATCTATGAAAATAACCACGATGCTCCGATTGTCTTGCTTGATTACCTGATTAGCGTTATGCTAATGATTCAGTGGTTTTAGTGGCACCTTAAACGCTAAGGGGTCTCAGAGTCGATTACCAGTTTAAGTCAATTAATGAACTTATCTCAACTTCCTGGGGTCTGGGTGTGCTGGGACTGAGATTAGGGAATGCAATCCCGATCTCGCGGGATCCTAATCTCGCGAGATCCCGTGTTATTTTTCGGGATCAATCCCGAAGCATATTATGACGAGATCCTGTTTGAGAGACTTATTAAAACAAGGGAATGAAATTGTTATTTTTATTATATTTAATTAGCGGTTATTTTACTTCAGTTGCGTCATAATGTTGATTATATTGACGCAGTAGGATTAAGTATTACTTTTTCTCATTCCAAGTTGGTAGCACATAGTGTTTATTATTAACAACTGTCCTGTTCTGATACTAGCAAGAACTGACCCTTGCCACCAGATACGGCTTCGATGATTCGCGCATTTATTGAAGCCACTTCATTAGTAAATGGATTGCGTCATAATGTTTCAACATGGCTTGCGATACTTGTTACGGAATATTTTAATTAAAGCTTCTCCACTAAATCTGGTAACTAAATGTTAGAAATATGTTCTACTTATAGCATTAAAATTATGTTCGTACTATTGAGTAGGCTAATAATAAGCGTGCAACAGTTCGAAGTGAACAACGAGTCATACCTACCACCAATTATTTTTTCTGGCGTAAATCACGATTACTCAGTACGATTGTTAAGAGTACCTTTTATAGCTTATTATTTGTTCAACAGACATTACTTATTACACAAAAAACAAGTATGTAATTCATCACCAGCCTATAACAGTCCACTGCTGGACACAGGCATCTAAATATAATAATATAATAGTATGTACTAATTACCTACTTACAAAGCCACACTTTCGTGTATCTACATTGACATTGGGCCATATTTATAATTTAATTAAACACGGTTTGCCTGATCAGTAACACGGTAAAGGGTTGAACGATTCAATAATCTTAACAAGACCTTCTGATAATTAAAATACACCGCTTTTACTAGCGTGCTAAATTGCTACTCGAAAAAAAAACTGATGCTTAATTAATTATACAATATCGTCGAAATTTTCGTATGCGAATTGGAATTCGAATGCTTAGTAGTAGAGTACCTACTTTTTTTTCTCCCGATTTCGATATTGGTGTTGTTGTGAAAGTTGTTCATTTTAATGGGTAGAATATCATGTTATGGCTATTCCCTCGTATAACCAATCACTCAATTGTCAATATCACACACAACTTTTAATATCGTTGATCACGCGCCAAGTGTGGCACGCCCCCCACATTGTGGCAGAGCCGCGTGGGCTGTCGTAAGCTATAATTATGGCAACAATGGCATGGCAAATGGTCCGGGGACACCAAAAAATTGCCAGAATTTAGAATCATCCGCCGAAATAAGTATGCATAATAGGACATTGAACTGATATTTGTTAAACACAATTGGAATAATATTATTTTTTGTCAGAAATGTGAAATAGCAAAACAATAGAAAATCTTTCTTATTAGGCCCCCCGTAATAATGCTTAACAAGGACAGACTGGCAGTTGGTTAGTTCAGGCCCGTATTAAATTTACATATTAATCATACCTAAAATGCACTCTTTTCTAAAAAACAAAGAAATAATTTAACATTGTACTCTAAGCAATTAAAATAATTTCTATTATCTATGATGTTAAATTATTGCGATGGTAATATTATCTACGTACGTAGACGTAGACGTGCGTATACGTGAAACGTGCATTATTAAAAATTACCTGCTAGAAATTAATTTAATATAGTTAGTTACCTAGTATAATACATGCAATCCTTTTTAGGGTTCCGTACCCAAAGGGTAAAACCGGACCCTATAACTAAGACTCCGCTGTCCGTCTGTCACCAGGCTGTATCTCACAAATCGTGATAGTTAGCAGTTGAAATTTTCACAGATGATGTATTTCTATTGCCGCTATAACAACAAATAGGTAATAAAAACCAGAATAAAATAAATATACAACGAACGTAATTTTGTGCTCGTTTTTTTATATAATGATGCGGAAGGCTTCGTGTTCGAGTCCGACTCGCACTTGGCCGGTTTTTTAAAAGTATAATTCAATGTTTCTGCCTCGCCCAATGGTTGACTGGTAGAGAAGCCTTAAGGCATTAAGTAAGCCAATTGTAAATTTATTTCGTGCAATAAAGAATAAATAATAATATAAAGCAATATAATTACTTTAATCAATAAAAATCCTTTGTGGAATCCGATTGTTTGTTTTTTCTTCAAAAAAATTAAGTAGATAGTTTGCATTGACTTCAGATACTTATAATTTTAATTTAAAAATAAACGATAAATCATTTACATCTATGACTCGGACAGCTTGTAAGTATAGATAGTTAATACGCATACATCTGCCTATTGCGGGATTAGACGTCTGTTAGCTTTTTAGTTAGAGTGAACCACAAGACTAACTTGTGGTTCCGTTTTAAAAACTCTAACCATAACAGGTGATAGAACCGAACCCGGAGCCAGAATGGACATTGCTGTGGTATCTGCGCAAGAAGCTGCGCCTCACGGGGACCAAGCTGGGATGCGCCGAGGGCGGCTGCGGCGCCTGCACCGTCATGGTCTCGCGATTCAACCGCAAGGAGAACAAATTAGTGTATCCTTTACCAAATAAAAAACTTGTTTGTCGAGTTAATTGGCGAGCGATTACTGTTAGTTTCCTGTCGTTAGCATTCGGCTGTTATTTAACACTATTTGCAGTGTGTTAGATGTCGTACCTCGAAAATAATAAATTTTATTTAATTTAGAGCACTGGTCAAAATTTAGATGCTTTTTAAATTTTAAATATAATTACAACCATCAGTTTTATGATTATTATTCTTCTTCTATGTGTTTTAATGATAAGTAGTTTAAACTTTAAACCTTTAGTTACAGTTTTTTCAGACACTTGCTTTGTTTATTCATTGCCTAAAAGCATTTCGTTCTTTTAAGTGGTGTTTTTTTTTTCTCTTATCAAGTGATTTGTTATCTCTTTATATGTAATAAGTAAGTTTTTTTTAAAGATTTGAGACATTTGAGACCTTATAAATCTCATAAGTACATTCCCTTACTTGGTTTATTAGGTGAATTTGGATTATTTTAAAAAGTTACTAGTGCCTAAACTTATACTTCAGTTAGAGTACCTAGTAGATTTAATTTACATCATATAAATATTTCTTACATTAAAAATCAGTCATTTAGCTGTAAACGCGTGTCTGGCTCCAGTCTGCGCGATGCACGGCCTCGCGGTCACAACAGTAGAGGGAATCGGCTCTACAAAGACAAAACTTCACCCGGTTCAAGAACGAATTGCCAAAGCACACGGCTCGCAATGCGGCTTTTGCACTCCAGGCATTGTCATGTCCATGTACGCGTTACTAAGATCTTGCGCTAATATAACATACTCAGAAATGGAAGTAGCATTCCAAGGCAATCTGTGCAGATGTACAGGATACCGAGCCATCATTGAAGGATACAAAACGTTTATCGAAGATTGGGAGAAGCAGCGCGTTGTCGACGTCCCAACTAACGGCATTCAAAGGACCGCATGCGCTATGGGAAAAGACTGTTGCAAAAATAAGACTGATACAAATCAAAGCGAAACCGAATACATTTTCGACAAGTCATCGTTTCTACCGTACGATCCTAGTCAAGAACCTATTTTTCCACCGGAACTAAAAATATCGTCTGTGTATGACGAACAATATTTATTATTCAGAGGGAAAACTTCAACTTGGCACCGGCCGACAGAATTATCCACACTCTTGAAACTCAAAGAACAGTATCCTGATGCTAAAATTGTGGTGGGTAATACTGAAGTTGGCGTAGAAGTTAAATTTAAACATTGCGTTTATCCCACCATAATAATGCCTAACCTTGTCTCTGAAATGAATACGATTGTAGAAAATGAAAATGGCCTAATAGTAGGAGCAGCTGTAACGCTGATGGATATAGATACTACTTTCCGACGCTATATCCAAAATTTCACTCGTTGTAAGACACGGACACTAATACCTATTGTAGAGATGTTAAATTGGTTTGCAGGAAAGCAAATAAGGAATGTGGCGGCAATAGGAGGAAACATAATGACTGGCAGTCCTATTTCTGATTTAAATCCCATCTTAATGTCATTAAAAGTTAAACTGAATTTACTTAGTAAACAGGGCGGTCATCGGTCGGTTTTGATGGATGAAAGCTTTTTTACGGGATACAGAAGAAATGTTGTAAAGCCAGATGAAATACTGTTATCTGTAGAAATTCCATTTTCAAGAAAATATCAATATGTTAAAGCTATTAAGCAGGCTAAAAGAAGAGAAGACGATATTTCTATAGTCACAGCAGCCATTAATGTGGAATTTGAAGAGAACACAAACGTAATACAAGATATTAACGTTGCTTTTGGTGGCATGGCACCAGTGACAAAACTAACACCGAAAACTAGCAAATCGCTTAAAGGACTCAAATGGAATGAAGATATGCTTGAAAAAGCTTACAATGCTTTGTTAGATGAGTTACCTCTTGATCCTTCAGCGCCTGGTGGTAATATTCAGTACCGACGTGCTTTAACTATGAGTTTATTCCTGAAGTCATATTTAGCAATTGGTAGGGAAATTTGTCAGGATTACGTACATGATGATTTCATTAAGCCCTACCATAGCAGCGGGGCAGAGCTGTTCCATGGCAGTATGCCGAAAAGTTCGCAATACTTTGATCTGGTTGGTGATAAACAATTAAAGACCGACATGGTAGGCAGACCCGTGCAACACACGTCGGCGTACAAGCAAGCAACAGGAGAAGCAATTTATTGTGATGATATACCAACCGCCGAAAATGAACTGTACTTAGCTCTTGTCGTTAGTACCAAAGCACATGCTAAGCTGATTTCAGTTGATCCACAAGAGGCATTGAATCTACCTGGCGTTGTTGCATTTTTTTCTGCCAAAGATTTGACCTCAGAGCAAAATACGATTGGCCCCATTTTCCACGACGAAGAACTATTCAAAAGCGAAGATGTCACAAGTCAAGGTCAATTAATAGGGGCTATTGCAGCTGAAGATCAGGCAACAGCCCAAGCTGCTGCCAGGAAAGTGAAAATAGAATATGAAGAGCTTCATCCAGTTATAGTCACAATAGAAGATGCAATAAAGTACAAATCATTTTATCCACAATTTCCAAAAACTATTAGAAGAGGAGACGTTACTTCCGTATTTGAGAATAAAAATAATGTCATTGTAGAAGGTCAATGTAGAATTGGTGGTCAGGAACATTTTTATTTAGAAACTCATGCCGCTTTTGCTATACCTAAAAGAGAAGATGATGAGTTGGAAATATTCTGCTCTAGCCAACATCCAACGGAGATAGCTGTAAGTTTAAATACATTTTTGGTTAATTTATATATTTTTTAATTTGTGTCATATTAAAATATACATTTTTTTGCAGAAACTTGTTAGTCATGTTCTTCACGTTCCGATGAATAAAATCGTAGCTCGAGTCAAGAGAATGGGTGGTGGATTTGGCGGCAAGGAGTCTCGAGGCCTTTTGACATCGTTACCGGTAGCACTGGCTGCACACAAGTTAAACAGACCCGTTCGTTTAATGTTGGATCGAGACGAAGACATGGTGATGACTGGAACCCGGCATCCATTTTTAATAAAATACAAATTAGCAGCTAACAAAGAGGGACTCTTGTTAGGTGCTGTTGTGAACATCTATAATAATGCTGGTTATTCGATGGATTTGTCAGGGCCTGTAAGTTCTCTTGAATATAAAATAAACACCCCAAAGGCGTTAAACTTAAATGAACAAACGTTCAGATATTTTGCGCCATTCTTATCTTATCAAGTGTATTGTAAAGCAAAACATAGAATGATATGAATAACATTACTATTATCGCTGTAAAGTAAACAACTGACGTAGTGGATTTGATACAATTTAGGTTTCATTTTTTTGCAGGTAATAGAGAGGGCAATGTTCCACTTCGAAAATGCATATTATATTCCCAACGTCGAAGTAACTGCTCATGTTTGTAAGACCCATTTACCATCGAACACTGCTTTTCGAGGTTTCGGTGGGCCACAAGGAATGTTCGGTGCCGAGTGTATGCTGCGCCACCTCGCAACCACTTTGGGCAAGACTCCAGAAGAACTTAGTAAACTGAATTTGTACCGCGAAAATATGACAACTCACTACGGTCAGGTGTTGACGCATTGCACATTACAGAAATGTTGGGATGAATGTGTTGAAAAGAGTAACATGTTAGAAAGGCAAAGAAACATTGAAAACTACAATAAGTATGGTCTGAAATGATTATTTTGCTTAAAAATATTGCTTATTTTGTCTTTTGAGTAAAATTTTTAATGTATTGTTAATTACAGGCAACATCGTTGGAGAAAGCGAGGAATCTCAATAATCCCTACAAAGTTCGGAATAGCATTCACAGAAAAGTTTTTGAACCAAGCGGGTGCTCTGGTCATCATATACATGGACGGGTCCGTGCTTGTATCCCACGGAGGCACAGAAATGGGTCAAGGGTTACACACAAAGATGATACAAGTGGCTTCTCGCGTTCTCGAGGTTGATATGTCCAAAATTCACATAAGTGAGACCGCTACAGACAAAGTTCCGAATACTTCAGCCACGGCGGCGAGTGCTGGCTCGGACCTTAATGGAATGGCGGTTCTCCGTGCATGCGAAACGTTAGTTGCCCGCCTCCAGCCTTATAAAGACAAGAACCCTAAAGGGAAATGGGAGGATTGGGTTTTGGCAGCTTACTTCGATAGAGTTAGTCTGTCGACTACCGGATTTTATGCAACCCCTGATATTGGATATGACATCAAAACCAACACAGGGAAACCTTTTAACTACTTTACATATGGGGTGGCTTGTGCCGAAGTGGAAATCGATTGTCTGAGTGGTGACCATCAAGTGATAAGAACGGATATCGTTATGGACTTGGGACAGAGTTTAAACCCAGCCATAGATATAGGACAAATTGAGGGAGCTTTCATACAAGGATACGGTTTATTTACAATCGAAGAATTAATTTATTCGCCGACGGGGACACTGTACTCGAGGGGTCCAGGGGCGTACAAAATACCAGGATTCGGTGACATTCCCCAAGAGTTTAATGTGTCTTTACTCAAAGGAGCTCCTAATGCGAGAGCTATTTGTTCCTCAAAGGTATAGTTTTTTTTAAATATTAATATACAAGGAGTTAAAACAGTATAAGCCGAATTTTAGTAGGCTAGGCTGGTACCGTGTCAAAAATGTTAAAAATAATTGTTGAATCTGAAACGAAAATTGTAATGGCATTATTTATACTTTGTGTTTTTTCTAATTTATATTAAAATAATTACCACGGAGTTATTTGTATAGGTAAGTACTATAGTTCAGTGTGTTTTTACAAAACCTAATGGGGTAAAACGGGGGTTCAATATTTGAATAGAGCACCAAGATCGCGAGGTTAATCTTTTAACTAAATAAGCAAATACCTGTTTCAAAGTTTTTTTATTTACTGAGTTAGACACACATTGACGACCTCCGTAGCCGAGAAGCGAGTACGCCGGACTTTAAGTGGCGCCGCCATCTCTGAGGTTCCGGGTTCGATCCACGGTCGGGTCAATGTAGAAAACGAACTTTTCCACATTGGCTCTGGTCTGGGTGTTGTGGTACCGTCGCTGTTTTTGATTTCTATAACACAAGTGCCTTAGCTACTTACCTTTGGATCAGAGCAATGTATGTAATGTTGTCCAATATTTCTTCATTATGCATTCATACACTTAAAATCAAATCTAACGTAAGTGAAGCCGCGGGCAAAAGCTAGTAATAAATAAAGTAAAAGTGGGTTTTGACCGCTGGAATATGCCAATTTTCAACTTTACAAATAAAAACTAAAAAGTGATATTTGTAGAGATTTTTAAGTACTTTAATTTCTGTGAACAGGCCATTTACTAAAAGTTCATAATATCCGAGTTTTAAGCAAAAGCCCGGAAAATAGCAGATTTAAAAAAAAAGCGATTTTGTTCGGATTCGGATTCAGCACCCCAAAATAAATATTAAATGGAAGAAATCAAAACTACCCTAAAACTTTCCCACTAAGAGCCTTATTGATTACAAATGCACTGAACTTATAAACAAAAGAAACAAAATTAATCTTTTAACAATGATTTATTAACAAAATATTTACTATTCTAGACGCAATTGGACCAATCCCAAAAATTTGACTACAGCCTATATAAGTTGAACATGCCAGTAAACTGGGCCACAATAACAACATTAAAACATTTATGTTTTCCCAGGCTGTCGGTGAGCCACCGTTATTCCTGGCGAGTTCCATATTCTTCGCGATAAAGGAGGCGATAGGCGCTGCGCGAATCGACGCCGGCGCACAGCTAGAGTTCACATTGGACGCGCCGGCTACGTCGGCGCGCATACGCATGGCTTGCGTCGACCATATTACGAAAAAGGTGGGTTTTATTCCATATTAGGAAAGCGATTTTAGCGATACAATAATGTTTTGTATCTAGATTTAGGAAAAATAGATAACACTGCTTGCTAATAAAACTCGGCAGTCATAACGATATTTTTATTGACATTTTGGGGGCAGGAATAATCTTTAAATAAAGTGCGATAATAGTACATTATGACACAAGTGTGCAAAGTAGTAATAATCAATGCACACGAGTTCCATACGACGTTTTTCAACACAATTGCGAGGAAAAAACCAAACTAAAATCTAAATACCTTTTCCGTTTTTGCTGTTTTTCTCTGGATTTTGGCGGCAACAGGCTATCACTCGCGTTTCGTGCCTCGATAAGTATTTCAGACGGCGTTGAATAACATTTTACTCGTATTCACTATTTAAAGTAGACATTTTTGATACTAATTACCCAAACAGCAACAACTTTACCAAATATTTAGGGAAAATGGCACGTAAGTTTTGTTTTTTTCGCGCGCCGCAATTTCGATGCGCGCGCAGGTTCAATAATGGCACAGGAAAAACTGGCTGTTCAGCCGGAGTAGCACCAATTTAAAAAATTAAATAAACTATAAATAATTGTTTCTAAAAATAATAGTAGATAGTTAAGTTAATTTGTGTTTATTAATATACAATTTGATAAAATAAAATATTTATTTGTCACCTTAACCCTAAAATAATTTAGACATAAACTTTTGCTGGGTTTTTAAAAACAAAGTTTACATTACCGCACTAGTGCGATAATGTTAATTCAGCACAAGTGCGTAATATGATGAATTATGAAACTAAAAACGGTGTTATAAGAGTCAATCTACGAGCAACTGTGTTGAAAAATATTTTGCCAATTTGAACCTTAATTAGGAGCTTTTTTAACTCGCAAACTTCTAACGAACTTACAGACACCAGAAAATAATATGTTTAAGTTTAATCAAGATTTGAAAGAAATATACCGGCGGCGTTTAAATATTTTACATTTCTTTTTTCCAGTTGGATCAGCCAGACCCGGCCAGTTTTAAGCCTTGGAACGTCGTTCCATAGTTTATTGCGGTTATTACTAAAAAGCATACCAATATTGGCCGAATTCATGAACACTGCACTTACATGGGTGAAATCAGTAATGAATATTATGTAGACTTAAATTAACATAATACAATTTACTATTTATGTATACCAACTATTTTTTTTATATAAAAAATACCTATACACCTGTTTTATTGCTGTTTTATTTCCGATCTGAGTGATGAATGAAAATACTTTATTTATGAATAGATAAAATTATTTATTTTTATTCGTATCTAATATAATACATTAAGTGACTAATAAACAACAATGTTCAATAAATTAAAGATTGCAGTCGATGAGCTGTGAAATATATCGCTATTATTGCTAACAGGATGGCAATAAGCTTACATTATAACATTTAATTTAATAACACGAGGTCAATAAAACAATATAATTTTAAAGGGAGGGGTTTTGAAACATTACAAATAAACATATTTAACAATGATAATATTAACTAAATTGTAACTGTTTTCCTCAAATAAGAAATTATATTGCTTCCATTTATTTGTACATGTTTATTTAAGTACAACATCTTATATTTTTAGATGAATAATTTTATAAATTATAATCAATGATGGAAGACTGTCAATAGGTTAGTTAATATTTTCATTGGAATTAGTACCGACGACGCGTCTTTAAGGTTTGCTAATATTAAATGACATAATTTTGAAGAAACTGTAGTTTATGCCTATACAATTCTAAACAAATTGCAATAAGCGAAGTTGACATTTTAAAATTATTACATAAACTCTAAACATGATAAAACTCAAAACATTATTCATTCTCTACTCATAATCTTTGCATCACATACGTTTGTTTGTAAGAGATAAAATAAATAGCTCTTAAGAGCCAAATTTAGCAGGTGATGATTTCGCATTGTACAAAGGACCAATGCTATAAAACGTTACGGACCAAAAACCCAGAGTCGATTAAAATAATTTATGTATGGGGAGATAAAGCAAAGATAGTTTGTCAGGAATATGATATTTGATTTCACTAAAACAAATCCCAAGTATTAAATTAATGCAATGAAAAAGATAGGGTCCTCAAAGCATAAGTGGGCATTTTTCTATAAAAAAAATCCAAGATATTTACCGTTGTTTTCATAGGGATATCGAAGCGCTCATGGAGAAGCTTGACAGGCTGATCGTATCCGATCAGATTCGATCAAGCAGCGCTCGGTCCGGCCAGGTGTCCGATGGGTGACCGATAAGTGGCATTACGACTGAGCATTCCCGTCCTTCGGAGGGCACGTTAAACTGTCGGCCCCAGCTGTTTGTCATTTGATAACAATCGTTATACTAAGTCAGAGTCCTTCAGGCGGCTTGAAAAACTCTAATACTAGAGGTGGCCAATTATAATCCTCATACACTAAGAAAGATATTATCGTGATAATATATTAATGTTTGACGTTTGATGATGTAAGACTACCAATGTGTCAAAAAGCAGCTGAAACCTTCTCCCGTCTCCTTCTCACTAGTTAAAACAATGTAAACCAGTTATGAAACGCGGTTTGCTAAGGGTCCAGTGTGGGCTTTTGGTGACGGTTTTCAGCAAAACAAATTGCGTATTTAAGACCTTCTATTTATGCTCTAAAACACTACACATAAATTATTTTAATCGACTCTGGGTTTTTTAGCACTCTTTTTTTGCCTTCATTTGTGGTCCGCACCGTTTTCTACGAAAACAAAATCATTTATTTTTGGAAATAGGCCACTAATAATACTTTTATACGTACAGTAGTAAGTAATAATTCTACAGTAACTAACACTGTTTCAATAGAAAATAAACTAGGAACCTGTGTTGTAATTTCTTTTATCATGTTAACGATTTAAAAACCGATTTAAATTCGAATATTAAAACGCATCGACATATATAGAATAAGTATCGACATGTAGCAAAATACATATGCCTGATTTGATACCTACACTTCATTACTCGTATTTATAATAATTAAAGTATGAGCATAATACGTTAGAACGCTTATGAAGGTACAGATATCCCAATATGATTATATTCTATTGTTTTGATCTCTATTGTGAAAATGACTCACAAATTACTAAAAAGTTGTAAGGTTAATACGCTAAATCCCGGCCATCGCACGAAAACCGGCCATTTCATACATTATCCCTTTGACAAGATTCAAAGCTAACGGACTAGGATTTTTTAACAATCTATAGTCAACCAGCATATTTACTAAATTTAACTTAAAATCCTAATACTGTCAGGTCTGGTCGCCCCAATTTTTATAGCAATCTTTGTTAAGGAGTGTATCCTCAACTTCAAAGTCTGACCGACATCTCTCGAAAACCGTATAAACTGTCATTTCTCGAGCCTACCTCTCAAACGTCTTCGGTGGGCACAAAAAAGATAGATATATTTCAGTTAAATTAAATATTACCTTCTACCAAGATTTACTTGAATTGTATTCTTCATCGAAAAATGTTATGTTAATATTTTAGGCACTTAACATTCAGAAAAACGCAGGCTTAAAGTCAAAGTGCTCTTAGGGGTCCGAAATTTAGAGTAATAACCATTTAGTAATTTTTTTCTTCGCTTTTTGTGGATATCTTGTTATGTATTTAGTTACCAGGAGGTGTCTGATTCATAAAGATAAAAAAAAATGGCAAGATTAATAACGACGGAAGCATATAAAATACAGTCTCTTTTCTTTAATTCATTTAATTCTGAGCCGCAGTGTGCAACGTTTTCTTCTCTGCTTTAATTTGTTACTAGTTTACTATTATACTAACAGTGTTTCTGTAAAGCAATCATATACTTTTGCACCAATTCCGATGTGATTGTGAAAGTTTAACACGTCTCGGAAAGCTGATTAAGCAACTCATACGTGATCACCGCATTGTATTTTGGCCTCAACAATTTATAGATCATAGTACAGTAACCTAACGAACGCTAAGTGACTCTCATTTATCCGATTCCGATGAGCAACCCGACCCTGAACTTGGACCTGAAAAGGAAAATATGATTTCTTATAATATTTAAACAGGGTTAAATAATTATTGTTATATTTAGGTTGCTGAAAATTTGGTATCTTTTGAAAATAATTCAATTAGTTTTTTTTGTTTGAAAACATTAAATTAAATTCAGATATCCCCAATTTAATGATCATGACCCTAATAAGGCATTTCCGTTCATTGTTGTAACGGATTATGTTATGAACATAAGAAAAAAGAAGAATAATAATGAAAGATTTGATGCCGTCTACAAAGTCTATAAAAGTATAAAGGGCCTACCATGAGATGATCACCCATTGGCAATAGCGTTTTGTATGGGCCTTTGTGGTTTGTAAATATTTTCTGATAGAGATGATGTTTGCTACAGAAAGAGCATTGCTCGCGATTTCTCTAATAAACCCCCTGTAACGTTACTGTAGCATAGGTGGGACGCACAAATTTTGCACGGATTTTCTGCATCGTTCAATCTTTAAAAGGAGTCAACATTTTGCTTTGGAAGTAACGCACACCCAAGGAACAAACTCGTTGGTGTACAATAGGAGAGGTCTATATCCATCACTTGGCTGATGTGAGCTGATTATGATAATAATACGAATTTCCGTTACATACAACAACGTCGATGGTGACTATCCGATAATATAATTGAACCTATTCGGGTTCCGTACCCAAAGGACCCTATTACTAAGACTCCACTGTCCGTCCGTCTGTTTGTCCGTTTGTCTGTCACCAGGCTGTATGTCATGAACCGTGATAGACAGTTGAAATTTTCACAGATGATGTATTTCTGTTGCCGCTATAACAGTAAATAAACAGAATACTATAATTTTTAACGCGGGTCCCATAAAACAAACGTGTTTGTCTACGACACATTCACATCGTCATCGTTCCGTTCCATCCATTCATTCGTACATACATTTATTCTATTCTTCTTGCAAAATTCATACCGAACGTTAGACGGTCTAAAATATATTGTGAATTTGTTAAACCTAAAAAACACGAAAATATACTAAATTCAAGAATTCACTGGTTTGATTTAATCTTATACAGTGTTTTATTTGCCATTTTTAAAGATAATGGTACGAAGCCTTCGTCCGCGAGTCCGACTCACACTTTGCCGGTTTTAGGAGTACATAAAGAGGTGTACATACCCGACTGCCTAGAGTACCGACGGCGGCGTCGTGGCTCGCGCGCCGGACTGTCCGAGTTGTACTCCGTCTCGGTATCCGCAGGCCCGTTGCGAGACCGCGTCACTCGCTTATCGTCGTACCTGCGGGGCACACAGGGACTACTTGTAGACTTAAAAGCGGTAAGGGTGTTACCGATCGACTAATCGATCGATCGTCGATAGAAGGCATCGATCGATGCTAGAATGGATTAGTCGACGTCAATCAACAGTTTCTACTAGACCTATCGATCGACAATCGATCGACGGTAGAATTGAAGTTGGTATACATTTTGAAAGAAACTGATGGAATATAGCCGGGGTCGACGTCGACCGACTCGATTGGTTAGTCTAACGGTATCCGTCGATCCGTCGAATTAAAGTTACCAGACCAGTCGATCAACTTAAAGACTGCTATGGAGTTCACAATAAAAACGGGAATAAATAACAAAATCCGGTCAAGTGTGACCGCGCTTTCGCTTATTCCAAACTAAATGAAAGAAACAGATGGGATGGAAATTGTAATGTATTCCACCCGTGTCTTCGACGGTCCATAAAAAGTGTGTACTTAAATTGGTGGTGTCAATTAGTCGCCAGTTATTTTTGTGAATCCACAATATCTAGTCTAACAATATTTTTAAAGACTGACTATTCACTCAACATTTGCGCGGAATAGCCAGCGAGTTAGTTCTGAAACGGGCGAGTAGCGCACCGTCTCCGGCGAGTATTGGCTGCCGGCCGAGGAGCGGCTCTCTTGGGAGTATCAGCTCTCGGGCGAGTAACGGCGGTCACGCACTTTATAGCCAGCCAGTAACTATCAGTTATACCTAACAACCGAACGATTCTCACCTCTCTCTCGAACGTCTCCGCGACCTCGGCGAGTAGGCTTCGCGTCGCGCGCGCGGCGAGTAGCGGCTGTCGGGCGAGTAGCGCACCGTCTCCGGCGAGTAGCGGCTGCCGGCCGAGTAGCGGCTCTCTGGGGAGTATCTGCTCTCGGGCGAGTAGCGGCGATCGCCGTATCTGGAAAAATAAAAATAAAGCCTTTATAAACAGAACACTTAAGGAGGTTTTAATATCACGGGTATTTTTTTATATAAATAACGCAATCGGTGGCAAAGGCATCTTCTGTATCTGGTACGTCAGTGGCTTACCTAGGCGGGTGCGGCGAAGGCAGCCTGCCCAGCGGCGGCGGGCGCGGCAGCGGCGGCAGCATCGGCGGCGCGTGCGGCAGCGGCGGCAGCAGCGGCGGCGGCAGGAACGCCATCGGCGGTAAAGGCGGGACTGGAGCGTCTGTGGCGTCTAGTGGTGATGCCACTTCTGAAATAGATAGGAATCGGATAGAAAATGCTTAAAGATAAATCAAAATGGCACTGGTTACTTTAAGTGAAAATAAACTGTCGATAATAAACGATGTTGAAATCACTGGAATGCGCGTGAAATGAAAGAGGGTATAAGATAAATAATTATGTAGATGACGAACATGAGGTACGAGTCCAGAGGCGCGCCGCGCCGCTATACGTAATTTGTGTCGAGAGCATAAATACAGATACATTTTTTTGAACATTAAACCTTAATGCAACGGTGTAAGTCACAAAGTGTTTAGGTTTACATATTATACACCGTGACTACGTAAGTGCAAAGAAGATTGGTACTTCCAATGACAGCTAGTAGACACCAACATAACAATATTGACGACCTCCGTAGCCGAGAGCCGAGCATGCCGGACTTTAAATGGCGCCGCCATCTGAGTGTTGTGGTACCGTCGTTGTTACTGGTTTCTATAACACAAGTGCTTTGTATGTATGTGATGTTGTCCAATATATTTATTTAAATGTAACAAATGTAACAGCTCCACATTTATTTTACATTAATTATAAATACAACGGTATAGATTTTATTGAAAGTGAAAACAAAAAGGTTTGCTACTATTAGTTTTATTTTGTCGCTAGCCACATGAAGCTTGCTTTTTTAAGTGTGGCGGCTTCGTCCGTAGCAGCGTCAGGCCTTTCTTCTTACCAATACTGAGGTGTAGTTTCCACATTACAGTGCGACAGATGTAGTTACTCACTGTGATGACATGAAGCACCCCAGGTGCAGTTACAGAAGCTAGCTTCCTTTTAACTGTAGTGGCCTCGTCCCCGCATCGGTCTCTCACCTCACCTCTTAGGCCTCAACCAAGCTGATTGAGCTCTGGTTTCCACATTACTATGCGACAGATGAAGTAAACTCACTGTGATGAGGTGAAGGAGCTCCAGGTGCAGCTACAGAAGCTAGCTTCCTTCTAAGTGTGGCGGCCTCGTCCCTAGAAGCGTCGGCCTCTCACCTCACCTCTTAGGCCTCAACCAAGCTGATTGAGCTCTGGTTTCCACATTACTATGCGACAGATGAAGTAAACTCACTGTGATGAGGTGAAGGAGCTCCAGGTGCAGCTACAGAAGCTAGCTTCCTTCTAAGTGTGGCGGCCTCGTCCCTAGAAGCGTCGGCCTCTCACCTCACCTCTTAGGCCTCAACCAAGCTGATTGAGCTCTGGTTTCCACATTACTATGCGACAGATGAAGTAAACTCACTGTGATGAGGTGAAGGAGCTCCAGGTGCAGCTACAGAAGCTAGCTTCCTTCTAAGTGTGGCGGCCTCGTCCCTAGAAGCGTCGGCCTCTCACCTCACCTCTTAGGCCTCAACCAAGCTGATTGAGCTCTGGTTTCCACATTACTATGCGACAGATGAAGTAAACTCACTGTGATGAGGTGAAGGAGCTCCAGGTGCAGCTACAGAAGCTAGCTTCCTTCTAAGTGTGGCGGCCTCGTCCCTAGAAGCGTCGGCCTCTCACCTCACCTCTTAGGCCTCAACCAAGCTGATTGAGCTCTGGTTTCCACATTACTATGCGACAGATGAAGTAAACTCACTGTGATGAGGTGAAGGAGCTCCAGGTGCAGCTACAGAAGCTAGCTTCCTTCTAAGTGTGGCGGCCTCGTCCCTAGAAGCGTCGGCCTCTCACCTCACCTCTTAGGCCTCAACCAAGCTGATTGAGCTCTGGTTTCCACATTACTATGCGACAGATGAAGTAAACTCACTGTGATGAGGTGAAGGAGCTCCAGGTGCAGCTACAGAAGCTAGCTTCCTTCTAAGTGTGGCGGCCTCGTCCCTAGAAGCGTCGGCCTCTCACCTCACCTCTTAGGCCTCAACCAAGCTGATTGAGCTCTGGTTTCCACATTACTATGCGACAGATGAAGTAAACTCACTGTGATGAGGTGAAGGAGCTCCAGGTGCAGCTACAGAAGCTAGCTTCCTTCTAAGTGTGGCGGCCTCGTCCCTAGAAGCGTCGGCCTCTCACCTCACCTCTTAGGCCTCAACCAAGCTGATTGAGCTCTGGTTTCCACATTACTATGCGACAGATGAAGTAAACTCACTGTGATGAGGTGAAGGAGCTCCAGGTGCAGCTACAGAAGCTAGCTTCCTTCTAAGTGTGGCGGCCTCGTCCCTAGAAGCGTCGGCCTCTCACCTCACCTCTTAGGCCTCAACCAAGCTGATTGAGCTCTGGTTTCCACATTACTATGCGACAGATGAAGTAAACTCACTGTGATGAGGTGAAGGAGCTCCAGGTGCAGCTACAGAAGCTAGCTTCCTTCTAAGTGTGGCGGCCTCGTCCCTAGAAGCGTCGGCCTCTCACCTCACCTCTTAGGCCTCAACCAAGCTGATTGAGCTCTGGTTTCCACATTACTATGCGACAGATGAAGTAAACTCACTGTGATGAGGTGAAGGAGCTCCAGGTGCAGCTACAGAAGCTAGCTTCCTTCTAAGTGTGGCGGCCTCGTCCCTAGAAGCGTCGGCCTCTCACCTCACCTCTTAGGCCTCAACCAAGCTGATTGAGCTCTGGTTTCCACATTACTATGCGACAGATGAAGTAAACTCACTGTGATGAGGTGAAGGAGCTCCAGGTGCAGCTACAGAAGCTAGCTTCCTTCTAAGTGTGGCGGCCTCGTCCCTAGAAGCGTCGGCCTCTCACCTCACCTCTTAGGCCTCAACCAAGCTGATTGAGCTCTGGTTTCCACATTACTATGCGACAGATGAAGTAAACTCACTGTGATGAGGTGAAGGAGCTCCAGGTGCAGCTACAGAAGCTAGCTTCCTTCTAAGTGTGGCGGCATCGTCCCTAGAAGCGTCGGCCTCTCACCTCACCTCTTAGGCCTCAACCAAGCTGATTGAGCTCTGGTTTCCACATGACTATGCGACAGATGAAGTAAACTCACTGTGATGAGGTGAAGGAGCTCCAGGTGCAGCTACAGAAGCTAGCTTCCTTCTAAGTGTGGCGGCCTCGTCCCTAGAAGCGTCGGCCTCTCACCTCACCTCTTAGGCCTCAACCAAGCTGATTGAGCTCTGGTTTCCACATTACTATGCGACAGATGAAGTAAACTCACTGTGATGAGGTGAAGGAGCTCCAGGTGCAGCTACAGAAGCTAGCTTCCTTCTAAGTGTGGCGGCCTCGTCCCTAGAAGCGTCGGCCTCTCACCTCACCTCTTAGGCCTCAACCAAGCTGATTGAGCTCTGGTTTCCACATTACTATGCGACAGATGAAGTAAACTCACTGTGATGAGGTGAAGGAGCTCCAGGTGCAGCTACAGAAGCTAGCTTCCTTCTAAGTGTGGCGGCCTCGTCCCTAGAAGCGTCGGCCTCTCACCTCACCTCTTAGGCCTCAACCAAGCTGATTGAGCTCTGGTTTCCACATTACTATGCGACAGATGAAGTAAACTCACTGTGATGAGGTGAAGGAGCTCCAGGTGCAGCTAGAGAAGCTAGCTTCCTTCTAAGTGTGGCGGCCTCGTCCCTAGAAGCGTCGGCCTCTCACCTCACCTCTTAGGCCTCAACCAAGCTGATTGAGCTCTGGTTTCCACATTACTATGCGACAGATGAAGTAAACTCACTGTGATGAGGTGAAGGAGCTCCAGGTGCAGCTACAGAAGCTAGCTTCCTTCTAAGTGTGGCGGCCTCGTCCCTAGAAGCGTCGGCCTCTCACCTCACCTCTTAGGCCTCAACCAAGCTGATTGAGCTCTGGTTTCCACATTACTATGCGACAGATGAAGTAAACTCACTGTGATGAGGTGAAGGAGCTCCAGGTGCAGCTACAGAAGCTAGCTTCCTTCTAAGTGTGGCGGCCTCGTCCCTAGAAGCGTCGGCCTCTCACCTCACCTCTTAGGCCTCAACCAAGCTGATTGAGCTCTGGTTTCCACATTACTATGCGACAGATGAAGTAAACTCACTGTGATGAGGTGAAGGAGCTCCAGGTGCAGCTACAGAAGCTAGCTTCCTTCTAAGTGTGGCGGCCTCGTCCCTAGAAGCGTCGGCCTCTCACCTCACCTCTTAGGCCTCAACCAAGCTGATTGAGCTCTGGTTTCCACATTACTATGCGACAGATGAAGTAAACTCACTGTGATGAGGTGAAGGAGCTCCAGGTGCAGCTACAGAAGCTAGCTTCCTTCTAAGTGTGGCGGCCTCGTCCCTAGAAGCGTCGGCCTCTCACCTCACCTCTTAGGCCTCAACCAAGCTGATTGAGCTCTGGTTTCCACATTACTATGCGACAGATGAAGTAAACTCACTGTGATGAGGTGAAGGAGCTCCAGGTGCAGCTACAGAAGCTAGCTTCCTTCTAAGTGTGGCGGCCTCGTCCCTAGAAGCGTCGGCCTCTCACCTCACCTCTTAGGCCTCAACCAAGCTGATTGAGCTCTGGTTTCCACATTACTATGCGACAGATGAAGTAAACTCACTGTGATGAGGTGAAGGAGCTCCAGGTGCAGCTACAGAAGCTAGCTTCCTTCTAAGTGTGGCGGCCTCGTCCCTAGAAGCGTCGGCCTCTCACCTCACCTCTTAGGCCTCAACCAAGCTGATTGAGCTCTGGTTTCCACATTACTATGCGACAGATGAAGTAAACTCACTGTGATGAGGTGAAGGAGCTCCAGGTGCAGCTACAGAAGCTAGCTTCCTTCTAAGTGTGGCGGCCTCGTCCCTAGAAGCGTCGGCCTCTCACCTCACCTCTTAGGCCTCAACCAAGCTGATTGAGCTCTGGTTTCCACATTACTATGCGACAGATGAAGTAAACTCACTGTGATGAGGTGAAGGAGCTCCAGGTGCAGCTACAGAAGCTAGCTTCCTTCTAAGTGTGGCGGCCTCGTCCCTAGAAGCGTCGGCCTCTCACCTCACCTCTTAGGCCTCAACCAAGCTGATTGAGCTCTGGTTTCCACATTACTATGCGACAGATGAAGTAAACTCACTGTGATGAGGTGAAGGAGCTCCAGGTGCAGCTACAGAAGCTAGCTTCCTTCTAAGTGTGGCGGCCTCGTCTCTAGCCGCGTCGGCCTCTCGCCTCGCCGCGCGGGCCTCTAGCCAAGCGGAATGCGCTCGGGCTTCCACTTCGCTTACTGCTGTGCGACGCATAGACTCTTGTTCTGCAAGCTCCAGTGCTAATGCGTCACATTTCTCCCTAAAAATACAAGCAATCATAAAACATGTATGTTTACCCAACCTAATTAATATTTGAGGCAGATAATAAATTGACAGATTAGATCTGGATAGGTTACTTTAGCCGTTAATGGTGGAAAGAATACAAAACGATTTGGATATAAAGTTTTACATACTTAAATGTGGTACTCACTGCAATGATTTGAAATAAAGTTATCAAAATGTTTATTCTTTATTAATTTAATTTAATTTGTTTATACTCACTTATGTCTTTGAACCTCTTGCTGTAAAAGTTCAATTTTCTCTACTGTACTCGCAGACTCGCCTTGCTTGCTGAGCCATAGAGATTCTTTGGTGCTAAGTTCTCTATAAAAAGTAATTTAAAAGTAAATAATTTAAAACATACATAGTATAGTATTTACTAAACTACATTAATAGTGTAACAAGTAATGGAAACACACACTTCGGATTCTACTTTTTAAAAAGAAACATTTACTGAATTTGAATGTAGATACATTTACTGAATTTAAATGTAGCTGTCAATATAGATGGCGCTGTTCAGTTGCCAAAATATTAAAACAGACAAACAAAATACTACCCGTATTTGACGCAGGCGAAACGTAAACGTAAAAAGCTCAAGTGAAAAATATTATAGCTACCTATTTTAACTTACTTCATAAGTTCAGTTTCTCTTTCCTGGAAATATTTTCCGAGAACTTCCAATCTTGTTAATGCCTCCGTCGCTTGTTGACTGGTTGTTACCAGGGATTCTTGAGTTACCTGCAATTCGTCGCCGAGACGCTTTCTCTCTTTGTATTCAACCTAAAAGTGCATCGATAGATAGTTTATCGGTTGGTAAATAACTTGTCCCTGCGGACTCAGTCCAATTGTTATTTTTAAAATTTATATAATTTCACATGTAAATTCTATAGAAATGTAATTAACTTTTATTAAACCAACGATTTCATATAGTAGTTATCTATGGTTCAAATGTTATGTGGTATGTTTTATTTGAGACAGCAGTTTCAGATTCGGTGGGAGCTGTAGAATGCATTTTGGTGTTGTTTGCGTTTTAATGTAGGGTGAAGTGATAGAGATGTGGAACCATTTAAAATATTATTTTATTCAACACGCATCGAGTGAAGTGAGGTCACTTGGACTTGTCTCTTAGACAACCTGCATTGTACCCAATGGCGTCTTGAAACCTGCTTCTACGGGAAGAGTAGCTTTCACTGAATCCATTCAAAGCAATAAATCACTGAACACCCGTGTTTTATTGTAAACACTAATCAAATAGTTTACTCGACATTGGCAGAAATAAACCTTACGCAAACAGGTATGGTTGCCGCAAAAAAAACTGTTTTAAATAAAACATCAGTTTAGTTTAATTTTGATTATTATACACAGACAAACCTCGAATTTCTTCTCAAATGATTGTTTCTCTTCCAATGCTTTGGCTAATTTGGCCTTGATTTCAGTGTGGTCAATCAAGGACGCTACATCCACATTAGGGGACAGTCCGTTTTTCGAGTCTTTCAACGCGTCCTAAAATGAAAAAACAAAAAATGCTTTTAGGTTTCTGAGAGCCTAGTGAATAAAATAACCGCTTTAAATTGATAGAAAAGTTATAGATATTAACGTGTACTTTTCGATGATTTGGGAAAGCAGTTATTTTGTGAAACTCACCCTAGGCGCCCTCTGGTGACGGAAATTAGTTTGTGAGTAGACATTATAATATTATTTACATGAAAAATTTAAATGATAACTTACTTTGAGAGCAGCGATTTCATGTTTCTGCAATTCTATCGTGTTATTAGCCTCTGATAACTTCTGCGTTAGTTCTTCAAGTTTATTGTTTTGTTTCTTCGCTTCCTCTAAAGCAGTTTCAGCAGACACATACTTTAGTTGGTAGTTATCTCTGTCGCGACTAACCGAAATCAACTCCTCTTCAAATGCTTGCACTTTACCTAAAACATGTTTACAATAAAACAGGTGTTAAACTAGATTTTTAGGTTGTGCATCTGCGCTCGTAAAGACTCGCTGCGATGTAATTATTGTACTGCGTAACACTCAAAAGTGAAATTTGATGACCGTCTGGTGTAGTGGTTCGCGCTCCGGACTACAAAGCCTTGCGGGCAAATGTAAGTGCGATAAGCACGAGCATTTGTATCTAAGTCATGGATTTTTATAAACGTAAATAAGTATGTTTATCCGTTATCTAGTCACCATAGTACAAGCTTTGGTTATTTTGATATTGAAAACATTTAAAAAAAAATACGAAAAAACCAGCCCCAGGTGAAATATAACGCCAGCCAGTTCCCACTTTAAGATACGCAAGTGAAACTTTGAAGATTTAAAGAGATACTATAGTAATAAGGAC
This sequence comes from Anania fuscalis, assembly GCA_950371115.1. Taxonomy (NCBI): domain Eukaryota; kingdom Metazoa; phylum Arthropoda; class Insecta; order Lepidoptera; family Crambidae; genus Anania; species Anania fuscalis. Next base: position 9,264,857 of record OX493331.1, on the reverse strand, counting down.
AAATTAGTATAAACAATAACCTACCATTCAATTCAGCAATCTGCTCATCCGAGTTAGCTCTTTCACCCAAGAGCTCACTGAGAGTGTTCTCGACCTCCCCGAGGGTGTTTTGCAACTCCCCAGCTGTGTTCTCTGACACCCTAAGCAGTTTTTCGTTATCGTCTAGCGATCGTCGAAGCCGCTCGTTCTGTGCCTTTATTTCATCGATCTCTTCCTTCAGAGATTGCACCATGTCGTCCATGCCGAAGGAACTGTCTTCGATGCCAGCCAGCTTGGTTTTAGTAGACGCAAGCTCTTCTTTAAGGATCTCACACTCCTGTTCATGACAAAATAAAAAAAAAACAATTAGCACTGCCACACACTAAGCCTCTTTGTGGCCGCGCGCAAAAATCATTCTCATATGGCGTTCATTTTCCTATTTATTTACAGCCGGAGCAGCGAAGAGTTATTGTGTGTAGTTTGTAACATGAGACGAGAACCAGGCAACGCGTCTACACCCAGTACGTAAAAATACCTGCAGAAAAAACTTGGTCCTAAACTAGAGGCCACCCTCTAGTGCATGTTATTTAAACTATTACCTAATTTAGTGTGCCTCTTGGCAAAAGCCTCCTCCAATGATTTCCATTGTTGCTTATATTTCGTATTGTTTGCCGGCAAGCGCAGCGTGGGACGTCCACCTATAAGGTGAACAGATAAAGGATGCAGGAAGCCACTGGATGTAGTCTGCTTGTATGTATTACGCTCAAATCAGTTGCCAATATCGCGATTCGAGACTCGTTTCTAGGATGACGTTTACATTCCAAAACCTTATTCTAGTTGACCTTGTATGACTTTTAAATTCAATAGTTTACTTTCTACAATACATTATTTTACGGTGCAGAACGTAAAACCATTATTAGTCCCTGTATTCAGCCACCCACTACGTCAGCCCATGCATTCATAATTTATATTATTAACCGGTAAGTACTACAGGCCACAGTTTAGGTAGATGCGAGCAGCGAGCATACCATGAAACTAAATTAGAAACGGCCGCAAAATAGGCAGTCATATGCAGTATACGTCAAAGTCCTCTGTTATTTGACGACCTCCGAGGCCGAGAGGCGAGCACGCCGGACTTTAAATGGCGCCGCCATCTCTGAGGTTCCGGGTTCGATCCCCGGTCGGGTCAATGTAGAAAACGAACTTTTCTATATTGGTTCGGGTCTGGGTGTGGTGGTACCGTCGTTGTTTCTGGTTTCTATAATACAAGTGCTTTAGCTACTTACCTTATGACCAGATCAATTTATGTGATGTTGTCCAATATTTATTTATTTGTATGGGTAAAACAGATAAAGTTCAAACCCATAGACAAAATATAGTTAAAAATAAGTTTAATAAAAAACTAAAAACCGACTTTAAAATGAAACTAAAAAGCAAAACTTAATATTGACTAAACCATACCTAATCAGTTCTATTTGGAGTCGGTGCCCGCCATCGAAAGTTAAAATGTGTTCATTCGCACCGACTCCAAAAATAACTGATTAGGTATGTTTTAGTCAATATTATTTTTCGCTTTTTAGTTTCATTTTGAAGTCGGTTTTTAGTTTTTATTAAACTTATTTTATATCACAATTTTAAGTGTTAAGTCCTGTATTTTTCCCTTCCTAACTCCACCAAAAATAAAGACAAATGTTGTTCTTCTGTGGACCACCCACCCAATAGTATAATAAAAATAGGGTGCTAAATAGGGTGATCAATTTTTCGACGAAATTTATTTCAAGTCCCAGACGCCTTTAAAATAAGCTTCAGTTTTCACCTTTTAACTCCGCCAAAAATGACTTAACAGCAAAGTAACCTTAGCTAATTTTGGTCCTCCATGGACCCCCATCGAATGGTATGATAAAAATAAGGTGTTATATTGGGTCAATATTTCGACGAAAATTTGTAAGTCTTAAGGAAAGGGTTTTCCTACACTCTAACCAGCACGGCGGCTATTTTGGTGTCGTAACTCGTAACCATAGGATAAGGTCTTGCATTAAATACCAAGTCAATTTAAGAAAGCAACTTTTTTTTTTACTGGGTGTGCGGGTACGCCCCTAGTAAATAAAAACCTCATAAGCTCCACGTCTGCTCAACACACTGCGAAATACGTTCTGTCGACAAAGAGCAGTATTATCTTCTAACTCCTATCCGTTAAGGAGTTCTGTGGCTTCCATCATCAGGCAGCAACATGATATGATGATTACCAGACCCAAAAATCAGCATTGAGTCAGAAAATATATGCAAAACATTATGGGTGCCTATAAAAATTGAGGGTTGCCCTCGATTTCCCAAGGATCCTCAGATCCAAGGATCATCAGAATCTGACTTGGTGTAAATGCGACCACCTCGGGAGTATACCCTTTCAACTAAAAAATAAATTTTAAAATCGGTTCGTAATTGACGGCCTAATCGCGTAGCAAACATACAAAAAAAAAAACAACATCTAGACGAATTGAGAACCTCCTCCTTTTTTTTAAGTCGGTTAAAAATCTTGTAAATAGCCTAGCCTTCTGGTTATCTCTGGTGTTGGCGATTGTTAGTTAGTAGGCGAAGCGAAAAGCAAGAGTAGGTTATTATGTTGTACCATACCAGAATATTCAAGTGATAGGGATGCAGAAGTCATGCAGTAAAAGTAGTTTAATAGTATTCTTACCTTACTGGTAAAAAGTAAGTCCCTTTGCAGAGAGTTGATTGTACCAATGAGCTTCCCATCTTGTCTCTTATTGTCAATGTAGTAATAGCCTAGGGTGAAAAGTAGCACAGAGGTAGCTGTTGTTAAAAGGAAGGTTAGCAATCGGTTGCCATGGCTGTTGGAGTTGCCGTCACAGTAGTCTTCCGAGAAGCAGGACTCACCTAAAAACAAAGATAGGGCTGAATATACAAGCATACAAAAGAATAGCACACTCCTTACAACCACGTGATCAGATGCTCATGTGCTATTCTCTCATGTGTTGTACAACCTATTTGATGAACTATTATTTGACCATGGTACAAAGTCTGTAAAGACTTTTATGATATAAGTTCAAGTCCACAGGGGGGATTGGAGATGGTTAAAAAATATCTTGATTCACATTAACAAGATAACAGAAAATAGTTTTAAAAAATTGTATGATTTAAAGTAATTAACTTGTAACTGTCTTATTCAGGGTGCATTTGCTAGTCCGGGACTAAGGTTAAACCGCTGTTCTATATCCACCTTCACTGTACGTTAGTACAGTGGGTTAAACTTAGTCCCGTCTAGCAAATGCACTCTAAATATGACAGTAAAAAAAAATTATATTGTTTTATTCACTAAATTGTTGATGATCAAAGCACAATATCTTCGTCGTCATTTTAAAAAACCACTATTTCAAAATAATTTTGAAACTAGCTTTGCCCGCAACTATGTTTGCATGGACTACAGGATGTTTGGTATGATACATAACAAAAAAATGTTCAAATAGAGAACATTATACAGCAAAATAACTCTGAGGAACATTTGACCGGAATAAAAAGTATCCTATATGTTAATCCAGATCATATTCTATATGTATGCAAAATTTCATTCAAATCCGTTCAGTGATTTTTGCGTGAAAAAGTAACAAATATCTACTATACATATAAACTCTTGCCTTTGTTTTATTAGTAAAAAAAGAGAATTTCTAAAATGCACAGGCCAAAATAATTTATTGCTATGGAGATAACATAATAATGATGATGCAATATCTTGAGTAGGCGATATGAAAATAAATCAATACTTTGCTTTTATTTATCTAGATAAGAAATCATACTCTCGGTAATCTTATTTTTTAACACAAGTTATGTATTAAGCAAATTAATAATATTCATGATTGATTACATCTTGTAACTCAATATTATAAGGGTATAATGCTAAAGTGCTGATAAGGTTGGAACTTACCTCCTGATGCGAAAATTGCATTTGTTTCTTGTTTAGGTCCAATGAAACCACCCAATATGAATTTAACAAATGAGAAACCCTCATCAACTTCTTTTTTATCACTTATTGAACTATAATCAGGGTTGAATATGGTCTCTGTTAGTGGTGCCTCAGTAGTAGTAGGCCATAGGTCTGATATTGTTGTGTAGATGTTTGATAAAATACCCTCTCCATTTTCTTCTAACACTGGTGGACTTTCAGTGCTCGCAGTAAATATTTCATCAATTAAAGCCTCTGTTGACATTGTGCTATAATCAGGTGCAGTTTCAGTTACTTCGTCAGATTGTTCAGATGAAGATTGGCTTGGTGGGTTTTCAGCAACATCATCAACAGGTTGGGGATATTGAGTTTCAGCAGTTATGTCTGGTGGGCTGGTAGTGTAACTGTCGATGCTGTTGGTGCTTGGTTCTTCAATGGGTGGTGGTAGAGTAGAATATGTGTTACTTTCTGCAACAATTACTGGTTGGCTGCCAGTGTCAGTGTGAATATTATTTAAAGGTTCCTTTACATCTGAAGGGGGAGGTTGAACCGGTGGGTATGTATACATGTTACTGATGTCCGGAAAGCTAGGTGGTATAACACCATGTGTTGGTAGAGTTTGTTCAGGCAATTGAGGGGTAGGAGGTGCATTTTCAACTATATTCACATCATTGGCTTCTGTTGTAGGTGGACTGTCTAGCTCCACAACTGGAGCTGGGGTTGAGCTAGCACCATTTACATTGTCATTATTATCTTGGCTAAACAAATTTCCAAATACACTATTTACCTTTTCTGCATCCGCATTAATAACTGGGCTGTCTGGGTTCACAAAGTTCAAATTATTACTAATGCTAGGTACACTCATAGTTTCTGTTGTAGTTTCAGAAGGTAGATTTTTGGCACTGTCAACAGACTTTGATGTATTTTGCTCGATATCATTTGTACTATCAAGCTTGCTTAATTCTTCTTGTAAGTCATTTATTTTCTCAGGCACTTCTACAGTTATACTGTCAAAGTTTTCTCTACCAGAGTTAATTACAAGAGGTTGGGGAGCAGGGACTTCCGGTACTTCATTTGGCACTTGTGGTGGTGGTTGCAGTTTAGTTTCACTATTATTTTCAGGCACTTGGTTTTCTGGGGGGTTCTGTGTTCTAGATTCAGTTGAGGTATCAGTGCTTAGCTCAACACTATTTGTTTCTTGGGGTTCACTTGGCAAGGCAATTAGGACACTCTCCTTTAGTTCATTACTAACCTTAGACTCTTTTTTGGCAATATTCTCTTCTGTTTCACTGACCTGAGGTTCCTGGATCGTTTCAGTTAAGGATGGGGTTACGATTTCACTGACAGAAGATGCAGGTGTCTCTGTATAACTTTCGGCCGATTGGGAACTCGCAGATGATTCAGTCGTAAAAATTGTTGTGCCTTCTATTACTTCATGTGCTTGTTGTACCTTATCCGGCTGCACATCAGGCTGATTATTACTTGGAGACAAAGGATAAACCACTAATTCAGTAGTTTTTTGTATCATTTTATTCTCTCTTAGAAACCGAGAGCTAACAAATCCTGTTTTCCCATTAATAACCGCATACCACAAGTCAGGGTTGGTCCCAGCCGATTTCATAAACACCAAGGCATCAGCGTTTCCACGAAAGGATATAAGGTCTGGATCGGCGCTTGTATAAGTTAAAAGAGTCTTTGCTTTTGATATAGGTTCTGAAATAATAAGAAACACATACGGTTAGAAAGTTACATGAAAAACAGATTGTCACTCTAGTAGAATAAATGTAACTCGCCTGAACATTGTTGATTTACACAATAAACTTTGTCAGGTGTTCGACATTGGTACATAGACGTTAATAATGTGAATAAAATAATTTTAAACATAATCATTTTGCATTCTAATAATTAAATTCGTCCGTAAACTATTCACAAGAAGACTACAGGCCACATCATCTGTCAAGTGTCACTTCTGTTAAGTTCTGGTGTCACTCAACTGTCATTCATAAAGCAGAGGCTCATTCCTGTTTGATCCAGCCACTGATCAAATAAATGGATCCGGCCTGCTGCAGAAAAAATATATTTCTTGGTTTGACAGCTTACTAAAATATTTAGTTCTACGCAAAGTCGGCCTTACTTATATACGTTGATTAAATTTAAGACACTGTTAAACAGCTTATTGAAAAATATGTTTACTTATAAACGGTAATTAAAGTTAAACAACCTCTTAGTGACTTGGTAACTAGCTGTCAAGTTAAACAGCGTCGTACCACAAATTACGTATAGCGGCGGCGCGCTAGACAGATAGGCCACTCGGAACTAAGCGTCAAAATCGTTAGGCACAAATTGACAATTGCGTTTATATGCAATCTCGGACGATTCGGGGCAGTACTACAGCAGACTGTCACTCGACAGTTTACTACGCATTGATCATTGTTATGAGAAAAATAGATATAAGCGTTTTTATTAGGTACTGCTGCAGTGTGTTTGGATGTTTGAATACAACACAAAATTGTGATTACACGTTCTTTAAATTTACAAAATAATATTAAAAGGTATATAAAAATTAGGTCTAGGTTTTCTCTTGTAAGTAAAGTAAGTAAGTAGTAAAGGTAAAGATAAGTTTTTATAGCGATCAATCATTCATTTCATAACACTAAACATTCAGCAGGAATGAGCTTGTAAATTTTACTTAAATCGTCATTGGTTTAACACCAGTGTTTTAGGTAAGCGTTGAATAAAAAATTATAAAAATATTAAATTATTAATTGATTTTTTTACATTGTCTTTGCTAGGATAAATACGCCACCTAGAAATGTCAGTATACCTATGTCATAACAGTACCTAAGTAATGAAGTTAGTACGTATAATTTCTAACAACGCGCAGCTGCCGCCGCTGTTAAAAACGACAGTAATTGCAAAAGCCAAGTTGGGGAGAGTAATTATTGCTCTGTCTTCCCATTTAGGCCTGGACGTATGATAAGATGAATGAATAAACTAATCGTTGTATCGGTGTAATAAGGCACACTTATTTATTTCAAAAATCAGAATAGCAACCCTAGGCAGTCAGCCCAATTTGGGCAGTTGTTTTCGAGAACGGCGGGAGTGGACCTTCTGTATTTTTTCTATTTTGTGGTCGTACCCTTGTTTAAAGTTTAATTACCAAAATGGCGTAGCAGCAACAGCTGTTTTCTGCCTAGCTAGCTGTCATCTCGGGGGTCCCCCATACAATAATGTGTTCAACACTCCTAAATGACATTGATGATTTCTTATACATATATGGATGTATGCATCTGTGCCATCACCTTTCCCTTCGTGGATAAATACAAGTAATACTCTTTAGTCTCAAGTCTACGTAGTATTATTTGATCAGTGGCAAAGACATTTCACTATAACTAGACCGCGCACTTAGATCTAAAACAAGCCGAGCGAGAGACCTCCAACACGGAGTTGGTCCTTTTCTATTAAGGTGACCACATGTTTAGCATTACTATGGATTTATATCTAGTTTGTTACCTTAGAATAATGATATTATTAGAAATCAAATCCACGCACACAATGTAAAACAACAAAAATATGTTACTTAGGGTTTGACAGCGGAGCCTTAGTAAGAGGGTCCCGTTTTACCCTTTGGGTACGGAACCCTAAAAATGGCAAAATAATGAAGCCCCCCCCCCCTTAAATATTTGTTTTATTTTAATTGAATTAGGTATTTATTTTTAAAGATAAGATAGATAAGATAAAATAATTTTTATTTGCATAAGAACACGGTATTACCATAAAGTTAATTAGGTATATTACCTTTATGGTATTAAACAGGTGTTATACATACAGAGTAAGGCACATTCGTGTCTTGCCAATCTTTTAGCACGCAAACACAGTGTAAAATAATATCAGTTAAATAACATTGCAAATATGTCATGGAAAATATTTCACTAAAAATATAATTTCAAATATGTCCAGGTCAATAATAATTAAATCAAGTCAAAATTTTAGAATTTACAATCAAATAATTCTTTAATGTCATATATATTGTTGTCAATGAGCCACTTATACAACTTAGCCTTCAAAGCATTTATAGTTAGATTTCTTATATCATAGGAAACTTTATTATATATTCGGATGCAAATGTACACACAATTTCTTTTGTATTTAGCTGATTTTGAAATGATACTTAGGACCAGTCTTTCTGGATGTCTTTTAAGTCTAGTGTTTATATCTTTGGCTTTCATGAACAGTTCATTATTTTTCTTTACAAAACAACAAATCTCAAAGATGTACAGAGCAGGTAGTGGTAGGAGACCAAGGTTCGTGAAAGCTTGTCTACAAGAGTTGTCAGGTGGAATCCCACATATAGCTCTGATGCATTTCTTTTGAGCTATAAATCATCTATTCTTATCCGTACTATTCCTCCATATTATAATTCCATATCGTAGTAGAGATACTACATACGCATGGTAGGTAGTGAGTACGGTTTGTCTGTAAGTCACATTCCTAATTTTGTTCAGTGCATAAACGAAACAATTGATTCTATTGCATAGATTGTCTACATGTAATTTCCAACTTATGTCTTGGTCAATAATGACACCTAAAAATTTTGTTTGGGCAATTTCTTCTATTCTGTCAATGTTTAGTTTAATATTGCAATGGGTGTGTTTTGATTTATTAAACTGTATGAAATTAGATTTATTTAAGTTTAGTTTTAAGTTATTTGTGTCTAACCATTTTACAATGAGGTCAATAGTTTAATCAATTTCGATTTCATGTTTTCTTATAGAGTTGTCAGTTTGCTTCTTAGATGTCACTACAATGGATATATCGTCAGCAAATAAAAGACAAGTGTGATTAATTGCTTCTGTTATGTCATTAATATATAATATAAATAACAGAAGTCTCAGTCTCAGAAGTGTGATTCTTTTATAGCTAATTGCGCAAGAAACAAGTTCGTCCTGTATTATTTTTTTAACAACTACGCGCTGGTATCGGTCATTCAAATAAGGTGCTATCCATTGTAGGGTGGGTCCTCTAACTCCCTCTCTCCTAACTCTAAAGTGAAAAGTAACATATTATGTAACTTAATATTCTGTGAATATTTGGAGCATCTACCTATTGCTGTTATCAATATCGAACAAGTGTAGCACGTTTGTTACATGGGACGCCCCTTAAATATTATTTTATTCGGTTTGTTAGTATTTGTTGTTATAGCGGCAACAGAAATAAATACATCATCTGTAAAAATTCCAACTGTTTAACTATCACGGTTTATAAGAAACAGCCTGGTGACAGACGGACAGACAGACATACATACGGACGGACAGCGGAGTCTTAGTAATAGAGTCCCGTTAAAACACTTTGGGTACGGAACCCTAGAAAGCAACCTATTTGGCAGATTAATTTTTCTATTAGTTAAACTATTTGAAATACCAACACTTCTTTTGCAAATGTTTCCAAACCGTCTGGTACTAAGTATTCCACTTAAATCAATGCCACCCCAATATTGCCTTCTTATGTTAGACAAGGATACACTACGTTTCAGGTACATCTCATTCTGCTTGTTTTTTTTTGTATGAAATTGTCATAGTTTAATGAACCTTACACGTTAGTGTTAAAGACTAAATTAAAACTGGCAAAAATGTGAAGTGCACAATCTTGTTATAGTGAAATGTCTTTGATTAGTGGTTTTAAGATTGATTGACATTTGACATTTCTTTAAAAATTCTTCTTCTTCTTCTCTTTATGGCTAATACGTGTTGCCACGTTCGCCAATGTCAAGTGAGTGTAGCATATCACTGTTTTTGGGAATAAGGAAATGTGATTCTGAATTGAGGGTTCATAACATAAATCTAAAACAAAGAAAACGGCACATTTATGACATCACAATATGTGTTTCACTAAAAGCTGGGACACAGCGAAAAAAACTAAACATTCTTTTTTTGAATTTTGCTTAAATGACAGTCTTTTGAGTCTTACATAATGACTTGAGTTCGGTGTTGGCGGAGTAAAATAAAAATTGTGTTGGTTATCCATTAATTAACTTACTAACGCCTAAATACAGATTATGAGTTAAAAATAGTTAAACACCAATTAAGAAGTTAAACAGTGATTAGTTAGTTACTAAGATGTTGATTAGTTGATTTTTATAAGTAATTCCGTTAATAATGTGAATAAAATAATTTTAAACAATCACATTGCATTCTATTAAGTAAATTCGTAAGTAAACTATTCACACTGTCTTATTCAGAGTGCATTTGCTATTTCGGGACTAAGGTTAAACCACTGTTTTAACGTAAGCATCCGCAAAAATCCGTTCAAAAAACGACCTTATTGCTTAAGCGATGGATTGAAACCGCGTTAACCCGGTTCGGTTTCCAGCAGCGTATAGACCGAGCCTAAGACAGAAGAAGACTACCTACAGGCCACATCATCTGGCAAGTGTCACTTCTGGTGTCACTCAACTGTCATTCATAAAGCAGAGGCTCGTTCCTGTCCGGTTCGGCCTGCTGAAGAAAAAAATATTTAATGGTTTGACAGCTTACTAAAATATTTAGTCCTACGCAGTGTGTTTTGTTGATCAATCAGTGTGAATTCAAGATTTATGGTTAAAAAATACGTCTCTTTTACTACCTTCACCTCCTCCTGCGTAACTTAAGCAAATGCAAAACATTTTATGCAAGGGTGGATAATATTACAAAATGTGAAAATAAAATGGCCATGTGCATTATTCTGCAATGTAAAATAGAAATATTTTTGCATGACAAGAACTTATTAAAAACATAAATATGCAATAGGACCCAAATCTTCGAAAGGAAAACTTTCTAAAAACTATTATTTTAGCTTCATTAGGTATATGTGTAAAATAGGTCAAGCCAATCAAGCAAGATAGCTCTTCAAATATTTCACAACATCATAGTATTTTCTTTGAACAAGGTCATTATTACTGCTCGTGTCGTGAGAAGTTTCATTCGGGTGTGTAATATTTGATATAGTGACAAAAACACTAATGATTACTTGACCTAATCTCATTTTACACATTTTTTTATAAATATAATGATCAATTGATCTAACGTATTATTGTTATAATTTAATATTATACAATAAGTACTAGAACTAATTGTTTTAAGTTACGAATTTTATGTTGTTGTTTTTTTTGATATTTAAATATAAATATATATTTTAAATGTTGTGTATGCCTAATGCATCAAAAGAATGTCATATTTGTTTGATAATTTACCTATACCAATTTTTGGGATATGTATGTATACTAAGGTATGTACTAATAATTGCTGTCGGACTTAGGTTAATTTTCTATGGACCGTGACGTGATCCGTCTTTTTTGGGATGTTTAACATTCTAAGGGTCGTCATTAGACTTAGCTAATTTCATGATAAAAGTTGCTTTTAAATTGTCAGTACCTACCTAGGTAATTATCACAACTTCACAAGACTTTTGGGAAAGGTTTTCTTTAAGCTTGGCTTGACACGCTCCTGTGTAGTGATAAACATAATATTATTGATGATTTTTTTGGAAACTTAATCGTAGGTAACTAAGATGTTCACTTTGTACCTACCTCATCATCATCTCAGCATATTGCAGTCCAAAGAGCGCCATAGAGCACGATGTAGCGCTTTTTCATCCATCTACTGCCATCTTCCTAAGGTCGTCGGTCCATCGAGCTGGGGAGCGGCCTACACAAAGTTTGCCAAGGCGTTGTCTCTACTTGAAAACTCGTTTACTCACTTAACTTTTTGTCGGTTCTGCGTCAATTGTGGCCAGCCCATTGCCACTTACGCTTGCTATATTTTTGGACTAAGTAGGTATGTCCGTTACTTTAGTCCTCTGCCTGATGATCTCGTTTCTGATTTTATCCCTTAGCGAAATCCTAAGCACCGCCCTTTCCATAGCTCGCTGAACTCAGTCGGTGGGCCAGTTTTACTGTAATTTTTCACGATTTAGCTCTGTAGGTCATCACCAGTTACGTAGGACGCAGTACGCACTGATGGAATAAGTACGCTCTTCGGGCATTGTAGCAGTGGCGACAAGAAGATGTGATGCAGCTTTCCAAATGCTGTCCAACCAAGCTGCATTCTTTTAGTGATTTCCCGTCCGAAGTTGTCTCACCCTTGCCCAAGGTAGACATACCTACTCCTTAACAACCTCGTGCGCCACGCTTTCGACAGAGACCGGTCCGGGGATGGCTTGTTCATTACCCTCGACTTGAATGCTCTAAGCCTTCGACTACCCCTGACTTGACTTTCCGCCCTCGCCTGCGGCTTGGTGCATTTTATGTTTTATGCACTTGTTGTTAAATCTACAATTAAACAAGGAATTTGGTAGTTTTTTTTTATGTTTTTTGGTTTTAAATAGGTACTATTTTAAAAAGTAGTCTAATAAAAACTCTACGTAGTATTATTTGATCAGTGATAAAAACAAACTGATACAAACCTCAGATTTTGACAGTTTTTTTTGTTATGCCATAAAAATACATAAACATAAAAAATATCAAATATTATTGCCAATAATGTCTTTTAGTGGACATGTTTCACTAATTGACTTATCTCAGCAATTACCTTTTGAAATAGGTAAGAAGGTGTATTACAATAATATTATCGACACGTAGTCCACGGACGTCGTAGTCTTAGAAATTTATTAATGTGATTTTGTGCTTACAGTTTACATTACCATTATTAGCCTTCAGGTACTATGCACAAAATCTTGACAAATCCTCAACAACCTTTTGATACTGCTCTGCAACGGCCTTATTTAGTTTATTTATCGCGGTTTTTTAGCCATGCTTAAGACTAAAAACCAGGGCTAAATACCTAGTGGGAAAGTCACTAGATCCTAGATCATCTGACTAGTGGGTGCAATCTTACTTTGCAGACTCCTGAAGGCACCTACCTAGGGGCACCATTACTGCTATCGGCTATAAAATCACATTGCTAAGCAGCATAGTAGAATCAGAAAAGTACGCCAACTCGAGCCCCGAGCGAGGGATAATTACCTAAACATGTAGGGCTGTCGCTTATTAAAATAATACTTAACCCTTCTCCATAATTTATTAATGTTTATGTAGTCGCTTTTTCTCGTTTACCTTATTGAAATGTCGTTTGCAGCTATAGTCAGAATTGACAGATTTTCGTCGAATGTGTGTACGTACCTTACCTTCCTAAGGGTGTCGTAAGAGGCGACTACAGGAGAACCGCCACAAGAAGACGGGCAGCAGCATCTGTTTTCCACCGTTGGCCAAACTGCGATCGCCAACCCGCCTGCCAAGCATGGCGATTATGGAAAAATCCTCTTTTTGGAGAGGCCTATGTCCAGCAGTGGACTAATATAGGCTGGTGATGATGATGATGATGATGATGTGTGTACGTAGCCGCGTGAGGTACCTACAGACCTACATGTTAGCGATGTTAAATAACTGACGATGATTCATTTAATAAATCTGTTAAAAATAAATTAACTACAAATCGGTATCTGGTCAACAAAACCCGCATCAAATATTTCCTAAACATTTTCGACAAACAAGTTATAGCTAGAAACAAATTTATGAATGTACCTACGACGATAAATGTTGTAGATTAGATTACTCACCGTTCTGGTACGCTAGGTAATGTGAAGAAAGACAATTCCGGATTTGACAAACTGCTCTTGAGACATCCATAAACACGGCAATATTTTCTACTCGAATTGTTTGCCATTTTCACGAACCTACAAATCATTACCTCGCGACCGCGCGCGCGGGTATTACGTACGGCGTAGCAGCCACGACTGGCGCACCGTTATCACCGATAAATTTTGTCAGTGTGTGCGTGCGACGTCGCATACGCACGGGCACGCTCATTAACAAACCGGGCTCGGTGCGCATGTATGAAGTCGAGCTATTTTTCTGATTCTACTATGTAAGCAGTTAGCACAATACTTGACTTTTTTTATTGTTTTCTTTGCAAAAAGCAAAATCAACTGTTAAATAAATTATTATAAAACTTAAAACCGAAGTTCTAGAAACCTGAATTCATGACGAGAAAGGATGAGAAAACTATGGTCTGGTACCTAATTGCATTTTCAAGCTAAATTAGGTACAATTTAGGATTAATAGTATGTAAGATTAAGTATGTAAGATTATTTATTTATGTAAAATTATAATGAAATTGCATTTACTTTAGATGATGAATTAAAGAAAGAAATTTGCTTTGGAGAAACTCTTATCATAAGTTGCGGCCATTATGAAGGTGATATCGGTGATGAATCGTCAGATTCAGAATGGTCCTGCCATGATACTACTGAGAGTACTGTTTCCGAAGAGGTAAAAAATGACATTATGCAAGAAATAACGGATCGAGTGGACGAACCGGAACCAAATGAACTAATTAGCGAGGAAGATGACGACTTTCATTTTTACTTCTTTCCGGATTGCAGTAAACCGGAACCACCACGTAATAGTAAAGCGAGTCTTATAATTGTTGATGGCATGCCACAAATTAACCCCGATGCCAAAGGCCCACCACCATGCACATGTGATACAGATAAAAAGGGCAAATGCGATTGTCACATAAAATTGCCTTGTAATTGTGGAGCTAAAAAAACATCCGAGTGCGTCTGTAAGGAAGCAGAAAATATCTGTATTTGTCACGATGGAAAACCGCAGCCTATATGCACTTGCAAAGGCAGCGACGTTTGCTTATGTCACCCTGACGGGAAAATCCGAGCTAAGTGTACTTGTGATAAGGTGGATATTCCTTGCATTTGTCACCCCCGCAGAAAGTTTCCTTCCCCTATTTGTACATGCAAACACAAGCCGAAGTATGAAGTTGATGATCGTCTAAAATCTATGATTGAAACTGTTGAAGAAGGCAGCGAAGAGACGGGCCTAGGAGAACAATTAGAAGGAACGGAGGGAAGTGAAGGTAAAGTTGAACAGGAACCGTGTTTATGTCAAATACCAAAACCTAAGGTGTGTCGTTGCCTTAAGGGCAAAGAATGTACTTGCATTGATAAATCATGTATTTGCGGAGTCCAAAAAACATGTGTGTGCGAAGCGACAGATAATGAGGAACCAATTTGTAAGAGCGACGACTCAAAGTCAATTTGTAGCTGTCATATCCCTTTAGAATGCAAGTGTGACAATGCTACATCGCCTGAGGACTGTACATGTTTTCCTACAAATCTTTGCACATGTGGCAACGATCCCGGCAAATGTAAATGTTTCGCCGCTTGTGAATGCTCTGCGCCATGCATATGTGATACGAAAGTAGATGACGATGAATGTATATGTCTCGACAAAACAAAGCAAGTGGTTAAGGGCATGGTTTGCACTTGTTCGAGTAAACAAAAAGAGAAAGAGGATCCAAAAAAACTAAAGAAGATGAGAGCTGGTAAACACGGTTACCGCTGGTGTCACGAAGTAGATCCGCAACATACATACTTTGATTATGGCTATGGAAGACACGATAAGATATCGTACAAATTCCAGGAGGAAGAGAAGATTAAAATCCTAGGTCTAGGGAATGAGGTAGAGGATGAAAATGAAGTGTGTGCTGTCCATGGCGTTAAAGCACCACCATATAAGAAGAAAGTTCGAAAACCTTCCATTGATTGTTGTAGTGCTCTCGGAGGTTAGTTCAAAACATACATACATTTAAAACACATGTGAAATACTTCCAATGATTGATATTAATTTGCAGGTATAAGCATTTGTGTGGAATCTCTAGGAGAAGACAAGGATAAGTTTCTCGTTCAAGTTGTGTCGCATGCATCAAAGGAAGGAGCTAAAACAGGATCCAAACTAGTTAGCATTTTGGACTGCCAACTGCACACTATGGAAGAAAATAGAACCGAGTAAGAATGGTCAATTTATAATTGCTAGGATGCTTGTTATCTATCATTGATGATTGAACCACTGCCATGGTTACAACTAGATTTATAAGTATATTTTTCCCATATAAGTAGGTCTAGGTACTCTTACTTGTTACACACTACTATTTGGAATTGTAGATGATCTCATTATATTTTACAGACACATAACAAAGAAGAACATTACAAAAGAACAACGCAGCTATATGACTATCTGCGAGAGCGGTTATTACAACAAAGTGACGCGCATCTGCGGGAATCGCGATGTCGTAAAGAGGTTTTACCATTCTTTTGAGGATGCCCGATATTTTCTTCTCGAAGGCGCTAACATCGTCCTTTTGAGATATTTCGGACTTCGCCGTTATAGGGGCAATGTTAAAACTCAGACAGTTATGATGGATGGTACAATTTGTGAAAGCATTTACGTGAGTACAATCAGGCCTTAAAAGCAAACCAATCCAAGCTAGTAAAATAAAATGTTTATTTGACCAAAAACTATATTTATGTGACTTGGTAAATACTAGACTACCAGCTGTTTTCCGCGACTATTTGCGTGGTCTTCAGTTTAGTTAGACAATTACTGTCTTATTGCTATTCCGGGACTAAGATGAAACCACTGTTTTATCGTACAGAAATCAGTGGTTTAACCTTAGTCTGCTGGACTAGTAAATGCACTCAAAATAAGTTTAATAAAAAACTAAAAACCGATTTCAAAATGAAACTAAAAAGCGAAAAATAATATTGACTAAAACATACGTATAATCAGTTCTATTTGGAGTCGGTGCCAGCCATCGAGAGTTAAAATGTGTTCATTCGCACCGATATTATTTTTCGCTTTTTAGTTCATTTTGAAGTCGGTTTTTAGTTTTTTATTAAACTTATTTTATTTCACAATTTTAAGTGTTAAGTCCTCTATTTTTCTCCTCCTAACTCCGCCAAAAATGACTTTACAGCAAAGTGACCAAGACAAATTTTGTTCTTCTATGGACCACCCACCCAATGGTATAATAAAAATAGGGTGCTATTAATGATCAATTTTTCGACGAAATTTATTACGAGTCCCAGACGCCTTTAAAATAAGCTTCAGTTTTCACCTTCCAACTCCGCCAAAAATGACTTGACAGCAAAGTATCCTTAGCTAATGTTGGTCTTTTATGGACCCCCCATCGAATGGTATGATAAAAATAGGGTGTTATATTGGGTCAATATTTCGACGAAAATTTGTAAGTCTTAAGGAAAGGGTTTTCCTACACTCCAACCAGAACGGCGGCTATTTTGGTGTCGTAACTCGTAACCATAGGATAAGGTCTTGCATTAAATACCAAGTCAATTTAAGAAAGAAACTTTTAATTTTTTTTCGTTACTGTGCGGGTACGCCCCTAAATAAAAATTGGCGGTCTGGTACCTCATAAGCTCCACGTCTGCTCAACACACTGCGAAATACGTTCTGATGACAAAAAGCAGTATTATCTTCTAACTCCTATCCGTTAAGGAGTTCTGTGGCTTTCATCATCAGGTCAGCAACATGACATGATGATTACCAGACCCAAAAATCAGCATTGAGTCAGAAAATATATGCAAAACATTATGGGTGCCTATAAAAATTAAGGGTTGCCCTCGATTTCCCAAGGATCCCATCATCAGAATCTGACTTGGTGTAAATGGGACCACCGCGGGAGTATACCCTTTCAAACTAAAAAATAAATTTTGATATCGGTCCATAATTGACGGCGTAATCGCGTCAATTATAGACCGATTCCAAAATTAACAAACATACAAAAAAAAAACAACATTCAGACGAATTGAGAACCTCCTTCTTTTTTTGAAGTCTGTTAAAAAGATAGCTGAAGACTAGAATTAGGCGAAAAAGATCCTCTTTACCCCACGACTGTCGGTAAAATAGATAACAATTGAATAACAATGGTCATGCGCGGTAACTGGTTACCGCTTGGGAGTTGAAAGAGTAAACCTATAGGTACCTATTGAAATATAGGCACTGAATCTAAATACTAAATAATCGGCGTATTTCGTACCGTTCTTAGAAAGTACTTAGTTTTAATTACGTATTCGAAACGATATTAAGAAGTAAAACAGTAAATGGCATAGGTATTAAAAAAGCGGACTTTTATGTATATAATTCACGCTGGGCCTATTGCTTTAATATTATAAAGTCTTTAGTCAGCATATGACAGTAAGTGCTAGGATTATTATTTGTAAGAAAAACGCGTCGTTAGAATAATTCATCTGAACTGTAAAGCTTCTATTCGTTCTTAGTAGTCACAGATTTTATTGATACACATTCCAGGTTTGCCACGGAGTCAGTCAAGCAATAGTAAACGGCAAACCACTGTTCGTTTGCAAAGTTGAACGTCACATCATAGAACCTTCAGGAATACTACATCAGATGTTAACAGTTCTTACTCTTAGAGGTACCTATTGCAGCAGCATTGTGCTTATTAATTATATTTTATGTTTATACTTCCAAACGCACGTACCGGCAAGCACAGTGTAGGACGTCCATTCACATGGTTGGACACACGGCCTGCTTGGTAAAGGTTGCAGGGAGCCGATGGATGCAGGAGGCCGCTTCTAACCAGCCAATCTGGGCCCCAAATATACTATATACCTAACTTAAAAGTAGCATAATTGAATATCAATAATTGGATCTCATTGTAACTGTTTGTCTGTTTGTTTGGTATTCTGCTGCTAATTAAGACTTAAAGACTTTAAATCCAGACTCAAATTTAAGACTTGAAAAGACTTTAATTTAAGACTTAAAGTAGCAGAATACCAAATGCTGACGACCATCTGGTGTAGTGTTTGGCGCTCCGGACTACAGTGCCTGGCGGTTGCGGGTTCGAATCTCGCAAGGGGCAAATGTAAATGTGATCAGCACGAGCATTTGTACCTAAATTATCAATGTTTTAATAATTATTATTATATGTATATATATATATATATAGATAGTATATAATTATTGATGTATAAGCATCTTTCTTCTAGCATATTTATCAAATATTTGATAAATTGGCTGGAGTGAGCTAATTCTGGACAAATATTGTTTTAAATAGCTACTCATTTATTTTTGTAAAATCAGTAGTTTAAAAGTTATAATTTTATTGGGTTTGTATGTATGAACCCAAAAAAATAATAACACACATAAATTACACTTTTTTTTTCATTTGACGGACGTAACCTTAAAAAGGTATTTCATATTCTAGTAACTTCACTCGCTTTTGGCAACGCTCAGTTTTGAGCTTAACTAGCAATACAGTCCGTTCTGACGTTTAGGATCCACTAGCCCATTTTGGAGAATTTTCATGTCTTTACATACTGAAAATAAAGTTTAAAAAACTATAACCCGACTAGGTAAAAAGTAGAAAACAAGAAAGTAATTCAGATTAAAATCCAGAAATGCATCAGGTACAAAAATGGTTAAGGTAGAGTCGTGGTCCCATCCTTCCCACTGTATACCTACCATGTCAGTTTAATGGAGGTGTTCCTGGCACATAGTAGGTGCAACCACGGCTCTACCATGACCATTTTTGTACGTAATGCATTTCTGGATTTTTATCAGAGTTATTTCTTTGTTTTGTAGTCGAGTTATAGTTTATTAACTTTATGTATTTATTACATTTCCGTTTAAAATATATTTTTTGACTTGAACAATATAATATACAGTGTTATTTGATAAACATCAACAACCTCGCAGGACTAGACAGCTAACATCATAAACAACAACATTTATACCCATTTATTTTAACAACATTTATAACATTTATACAATCCTACATTTGTAAGTGTGCGCCACCTTTCCTCTGATACCAAAAACTCTCAGTTTTACTTTTTCGAGGTTTCAATCTGAGGTTTAAATTCCGTCATATAAAATTTTGTCAAAATCACCCGCGCCATTATTACGAATCTGTTGACACCTCATTCATTAAAATCGGTTCAGTGTTTAGGCGCTACAGTGGAACATACAAACATACATACATAGACTCCCAAAATAATTACCCTTCCTATGGCTTCGCCGCAGTCGGGTAAAAAGAAAGCAGATTCCTATACTTGGCATTTACAACCAATTAATGTTTTGTTCCTTAGGCTATACTGTAAGCCACGAATGGGCCGACACCAGTTACATCTTGCATCTAAATCCTCTTCTCAATATTGTTCCTGAAAAAGACGAAATAGAGCCGCATGAACCTTTACGAGAAAAATGGCGAGATGACCTTCAGCTGTTATCAGACTATTTAGATTTCAAGGTAACTTCGCAGAATTAGTCTGCTTGTGTTTATTTGTTTTACGGCCCTTTCGATCGGGCCCTTTCGACTTATAGGTCAGGTCTCTGGGCCCAAATGCCCGGTTGTTCTCTAATATGGAATAAAAATATACGAGAAAATAGTTTTTCATAGTATGCATGCGTATCAAAATTTATTTTTCTAATTTTAGTCCCATATCTAGTAAATAACTCAGCTACTAGCTTATACTACATATTTCATATTCACCCTGTACAGTCATGATTCATATGGACTAATTCCAAAATTATGTGGTTTAATTAGGTTGATTGTTTGCAGCTAAATTACAACACGAATGCTATTGAGCTATCTGATATATAATACAGCTTTGACAGCTGAGAACTGGAATAGGTCATTAATTATTATCCTACTAATACAAATGGTAGCATAATCCCAATGGCTTAGCGCGCAGGGTAATATTGAATAACCAGAGCGACAATTAGTCAGAAAGTAATCATCCTATATTACTACATATTAGAGAAAGACTAGCTTAAGTGCTTAAAGCTACGGCCAAACCAACGCGGGGGCGTGGGCGTGTGCGGTTGAGGTGGGCATGGGCGTGCAGGCCAGTTCACACCATACACGCGGATACTACGCGTTCAGGAGGCCTAGTACGAAAATGTATCTTTCGCTCGGACGTATAAACCTAACAAGAAAGAGATTAGTCATAAATGAAGTCAAAGAAGATTAAAAATGTTAGTCATAATAAAGGTGTACATCTAATGATGTTGTAGAAATTGTGATTTAACAATTGTTTATCAGATTATTTGCAGATATACTACAAATAGAAAAGCTCAACCCTATTACTAAATAAACAAAGATTTTTTGTAGAGTTTTTAATTCATTTATTTACTGAGTTTCGCATTAAATAGTTCCAACGTGGTTACCCGAGCGAAGCTATTTAAAGATCTAGGAAAGAAAAAAGTAGTTGGCTTCACTCATTGCTTTTCGGAAAAAATGTAGTAGCTTTAAACGTAATTATTTATATTATCATAGTAGCGCACCATCTGTCTGTTGACCAGTCCTGTCACGTCCAATGTCATGTCCGCGGTGCAAAAGCTGAATGTCAAGGTGCACGCCGCCGATGTCCGCATCGGTGTGAACTCGTCGATACAAATGCTATGGCACGATCTGAACGCCCACGCCCACGCTACCACGCACGCCACCGCGCACGCGTTGGTTTGGCCGGGACTTACTACATTCCCATCATGACTAGGTATACAAGGTTCCTCGTACCGAGTCCTGACATAGTACAAAATGAACAAAAATGAAACGTTTACAGTTGTTTGCACCATGCCTAACTGCTTTTATTTCTTCAGTCCTGAAATTGGCACCCAATTTGTGAACGGCAATCGATTGTTTCCAAACTTAGGTTTGCTACCGGTTACGATTTGGAAAGTTAGTTGATGCTAAGTAATTAACATTGCCGGTACATATCTTTCAATCACAAACATATTTCGGTAAATTAGCACTTGCGAATTACACAGCGAGAAGGATTCAACCATTGTAGGTTCAAGTTCCCTTCATATAAGTACATGACTTTACATTTGTTATAATCCGTAATCAAACATTTTGGAATTCGGCGCCAAAATGTCTATGTTGATGTCATTGTTTCTGTAACTGATTTTTGTGATTTTAAAACAGAGCACCAGATCATCAGACGGCGCTCGCTACGTGACCGAAACTGGCTCCTTGACTGGCACCATCCGTGACTACCTCCAAGCACTTCTTCTTCTTAGACCTAGTGACGCTTTGCACTTCACCAGACACTACTTCGGATCTGCTTTGTCTGCCCTGGACTTGCCACACGATGAGTATTTCGACCCTAGTACTAAGCACGTCAGATATTTCTTCTTTGAAGAATAATTATCAGAGATAGCCCGGCAAGAGTCGGTGATACGCCGCCGATAGAATTCAGAGAAGTGAGAATATGTTTAAAAAAAATTTTGTTGTTTTGCTCTTCAATAGTTTTATGTGCCAGTAATAATTGAACTTTGAAGTTCAGTTATTGCTTTACTTTTATTATTCAGCTCAGGGCCATAACCAGGAACTCTTAAACAATCTCAAAGTTGTCAAATCTGTCAATTTTGGTAGGTCATTTCATACAAAATTTGACAGAAATGATTATGTTTGACAGATTTGTGATTGTTTTAACAGTTCATGGTTAGGGCCCAGCTCTTAAATCTCCATGGTAACATACTAATATTCATTGTAGGCCAATTATACACAGGTCTTAAAACAAGTTGTGTGAAAGAATGATGTGAGATTCGTGAATTAGTTAAACTCATTGTACCCCTTCAGAGCTTTCCTATAGAAACATGCATTGAAATTTTGTGTTAGTTTTGTATGGAATAGTCTTTTTTAAAGTTTCCACAATGTTTCTATTAAAAAGCTGTTACCTACTTATTATGTACATCGTGGTTTATGTAGTTTTACCAGTCATCATAATACGTAGGATGACGTAGGTCATTGATGCAGTGAGGTGGAATAAAAAAGGGAAATCATGATCAATGATTGCCGAATACGTTTCTGACTATCGTTTGATAAAAATGAAATGAACATATTTTATCAGTTTCAAATAAAAAAATCAAATCGTTTCACGAAGTATTGCACTGCGTAATGTCGGCAAGGTTGATTTATTAATTGACAATTGAATTCATCGGGCCGTAGTTGTTATAAAAATATCTAGATACATTTATCACCTAGAATCTAGATAAAATTGAAATTAACAACAGTATTATTTCTCATATTTATTTCATTTTATTTTACTACATTTTTTTTTATTAAAAAACACATATTTGTATTAAGAATGTAATTCGCAATAAGTAAGTATGTAAGTTACTTTTGGCAATAATATAAAAAAAAAATACAAAATCTATAAGAACTTTTCTATTAATAAATTTTCTGCGATGCCTACTTTAGTCTTTGTTTTATTTGCGTGAACGAGTCGATCCGTTATTTAACAATAAGTAGAGATTTGACGACTGACCCGATTGACAAAGAGTCTCGGGTTCGATTCTCGGTGCGGGTTAATTCAGAAAGAAATCTTATTTAAATTGTATCGAGTCTGAGTGTGCTAGGAGACGCCCCTGGTAAAGCACAGTCAACGGCAGGTCAACTTAACCAAAAAGTTAAAGATCATCCAACTGATTTTCAACGTTAAGTCTGACAAATTGAGATCATTACCAATTGAGAAAAACTTTTTAACAAAAAAATTAAACCGCCGAAAACTGAAAAGCAAAAAATAATACTCTTTTTCATATAACCTTAATAACTAAATTCTTTAACTAATATAAGTATACCTAATCAGGTCTTTTAGGAGTCGGTGCCAGCCATTGAGAGTTCAAATGTCTTCAACTAGGGAACTCTTCAAATTGAAAAATTATATCGTCATTGCGTAAAAAGAATACCTTCTCTTATTTTTTAAGTGATTTTTCGATCTACATATATCTATTGGCTACAGATCAAAATTTGTTTTTAGGTAGAAAACCAGGAACCCTTGTAATCTAAAAAAGTAAAGAGAAAACTGCTTTAATAAGTAGTTTTTGTTATTATGTTGTTTTTGTTGTTAAAAGTAATTGTAATATTAAGAAAAGCTCTTGACCAAAATTATAAATCATGACCAAAGAAAGGTGTTTCTTTTTATGTAAAGCTATTGACTGCCGCGTTGCTTAAATGAGATTAGCTGATTAAAAACTCATTTAAAAATAATGTATAGGTAAGTCTGACCGTTAAGACCCAAAAATAAAAAAGGAAAAATATCTTAGGACTTCTTTGCGAGCTTAAGTATGTATACTCATCAAATAACGATATTTGTTAATTATTATTTGACTCTGTCCGGTATACCTAAGTGCAGGCCATCCATGAAATAATTAGCAGTGTCTCTGTACCTTGTTAACTGTCAAAAGTTACTCGAGATAAGGTACAGGGGAATAGTTTTAGCAGCGTTGATGGTCAACGGTCGGATTATGAAAACCCTCCAGATGGTCGCCTGCAAATGGCGAGCGAATCGTAATTTGCTTCCTCAGCTTTCGCCTAATGACTGAATAAGACCCTGTGTAATTAAATACACAAACGTGCTTAGGTTACAATATGCTCAAAAGAGGCATTAAAAACCCAAATGTAGTCATTGTTGCAAATTCAAATCAGGTTGTGGTACTTCGTGTTGTGGTTGGTTTTTCTGTTTGTACTTGTATTACTAACATAACATGATAATTATGAATAACCAGCGGACCCGGCGAACTTCGTATACCGCCTACGCACACTGTTTACGAACAGTTTGTATGGGAAAATAAAATTTTCAATTTTAGTATTTTCTTATACAATTTTTCAAGACCAAAATTAGCCAAATCGGTTTAGCCGTTCTCGAGTTTTAGACAAAAGAACAGCAATTCATTTTTATATAATAGATTGATAATAATAATGACTGTGATGATGATGGTCTTTTGACCATTTTCATCACGTTCATAATTAGTAAGACAGTGGTCTATCCTTTAAAGTTAGGTATTACCGTTATTACAGATGAGTTTTTTTTAAAAGTCTGGTTGAACCGTGAACAAACGTTGGCTATAAGCTATCGGTAGAATTTTATTTATTTTAATAGAAACATAAACATCCAAGTTTAATTTCAAAGTTTCACACATTTATCTTAAAACTGGTTGTAATGACAAAGTTGGGAAATGTGTTATTTATTTACATATTACACGAGTTCCGAATAACTATTGTAATAAGATAAGGCTTCTATAAATTCAGTGTAGACTAAGTTGATGCAATCTATAGCTAGTTTCTGACCCGAACAAATAAAATATTCATACTCTTATTTTAATTTATTGTTTTCGATACTATAAAAGACAATAGAGTATTCTTCCTTCTTTGATGTTTCTAGCCAAGTGTGAAAATATACTAATTCATTAAGCTTAGCTATTGCCAGTAAAATCATCAAGTTTATACAATAATCGCTGAAGGGGTCAGTGTTTATTGTTAAAACATTCAAAATATACACGCAAAAGTTTGTTTAACTCCGTAATAACCTCAATACAAGGAGTAAACAAAATGAAATCATCCCGGAAAATTACGTCAACATAACTCTGCCAAAACTTTACCAAGATTGAATTAATAATTGCGACGGACGAGATTTCGTATAAGTTCCTCCGTTTCCACATTATGTTACGTCACGCGAGCCCTAACAAAATGACATAGCTGCGCTGAGGGATGCCGGGGGACACGGAAAGAATTTTAATTTTTGTTTCTTTTCCCACAAAGGAATTTATTATTAAGTCTCGCATGTGAGCATACGATATTATGGGAGGGACAACCCCAATTCCATCTCACCTACGTTCGAGAGAGAAATTTTGATAGAAGAGAACCGTTTCGTTTTCAATTACTTACCAAATGGCCTGGCCATTCATCTTTCGAATATGATGAAGGAATAAATTCACGATCGTCTTGGTCTAGTGGTTTGCCTTCCTGACTACGGTCGCGGGTTCATCGCAAAGGGAATTATTTGTAGTAAGCTCAAGTATTGTTTATTGTTTTGTAAGTCAGTCATGCATATACCTAATGTCATCTCATGTTAGGTAGTTTCTGTTGTATATAAACACTGCGGCTTATCCACAGAACAAGTAAGAATCGCTACGCGGGCTTATCTATGAATTCTTAACAATAATTTTTTTGAACTGCAGGATGTTTGGTTTATCACATATAACCCAGACACACATTAAACCGGGATAAAAAATATCCTATATGTTAATCCAGATCTTATTCTATATGTGTGCAAAAATTCATCTAAATCCGTTCAGCCGTTTACGCGTGATTGAGTCACAAACGTCCAAACATCCTCACAAACTTTCGCATTTATAATATTAGTGGGAAGTGGGATAACTTTATTGTTATCTCCTTCTCTAGTTCTCTTTCCGATTCTATCCCGTAATGAGATCTTAAGCTTCGACCGTGCAATAGCGCGTACAGTCGGTGGGTCAGCTTTACTGTCATGTATTACGTTTCGGTTCCTTCATCTGGTAGGACGCGCTGTTTTAACACCTTGCTCTTCAGGAACGTTCAAAAGTAATAAAAAATAATACCAATACAGACCTTGTCAGCTACAAGTAAGGCTACAAGATCTCTTTTACGAAGACGAAATGACGACGCTAATGAAATGAAGTTACACATTGTACGAATACGTGTATCTTCTTTTATGGAAGCTATTTTTAAAGTTCTGTAAAATACATTACCAACGATTTATACCAAGCGAGTAGGCATGTAAGTTTTAGGGATAATTTGATTAGATAAACAGAACCTACCTATGTCGTATCGGACTGGAACCCGCAAGTAATTCATTTGTGCCCGCATTCCACACACATTTCGTAATTTTAGGGTTGCCAATTTGTATGCAAGGATAGAGGATAGCCGAGGAACGCCGCTTGTCTGTTGTTTGTAAACTGTATTGGCCTGCACGGACCCACCCTAACTAGTTAATTTAAACTTCTAACGCTTATCCGACTTAGCTTGATGGAGCTTAATAATATAATATTTGAACAAAATCTAAATTCCAGGACCCGTAAAATTGAGAGTGGAACAATGCTTTTGCGGAGTTTATCTTTAACACCGGAATTGCAGGACGGTAGGATGCTCGGACAAATAAACAAACAATACGAATGCACTCACACGGGTATTATCAGATTACAGACGTGGCTCGAAAGTGTGGGGTCAACTTAGGGTTGTCGGTAGAAGGATAAAGTATCTACTTCAAGTTTGAAAATACTGTCCGGTTTCTATAGCTGCTGACTTTGCTGATGTTTGTGTATAGGATTATGTTGATCACTGGTTAACATTTTGATATATTTGTAGGTACGAAATACGACAACTTCATTTGAAAAGTCTATAATAGGGTAGGCTCCACTTTTTGACACATCAAATTAATATAATAAAAATAATATTTGTTCATGCCGTAGCTACTCGTACCCAAATCATTATTCCAATTATACATTATTAGCTGCGCACGTCACGGCGTTGGGGAAAACATCATGACGTATTTCTAAAGCATTAGAAATAAATCATAAATTCGAACTCTATTTCTTTTGAAATAGGGACATTTAAAATAGTGATATTTAACGCATTTTTGAATCACTCGATTATATTTAGATAATAATTGTAACTATTTTTGTTCCACGCAGAAAATATTAAAAACCGTAATTTAATATTTTGATTTTAAAAACAGTCAATGAATTGCATAAACAGGAACGAAAAAAAAAAGGTTTTTATTTCTCAACCTTAAGTTTACTTCAGTTTACTTGTCAGTGTCATACTTCCGAACTTTCTACTAGTAGGTAGAAATCTAAAAACGATTGGGTAGGACCATAGATATAGAATGTGCAAGATAGACAATGTCTCATTGTAAATGATACAAAAACTGTGACTCGTATGTGTGTGTGTAGTAGTGTTGTTTAAGCCACATTTTTTATCGATGAATTGCGACCGGGAAAAAAATTGATTTAGCAGAACTTACAATTGCCGCGGAACTTGAAGCACCTTAAGGTAACAAAATAGAGGTGAAGTTCGGTTTTATGGAAATTTATACAAATACAGTTGATGTTTATTAAAAAGATGTATTGTCAGTGGTCATTTCGATTGGAAATCATGATAAAATCAAGCGAAAGAATAACTATGTGCGGCTAACATAGTAATTCTTTCGCTTGATGTCAGGAAAAAAATCAATTAAAACAATAATCACGGACCTTCTTTGTTTAAGTTAAGTTTAATCTGTAAAAAGTAAGATTTGGTTAAACGTACTATCTGCTATGCCAGTATCACGTATGAGCGTATCGTATTTTTAAGAAAAAGGTCTGAGTATATTATAAAAAGCTATTTTAATACACTTAAAAATGATTAACTTACAAGGACAAATAAGGTAGGTAAGTACTGAATCTTTTATTAATATAGGTACATCGAAAATTTCTTTCTAGGAAACATTTGTCCTCAAATTGTTACTGCAAACTGTTGACTTTGAGTGATTTCGCGCAGTTCACTCTAGCCTGTTTATAACTCTTATCTTCCTTTCACGTATTTACTTAGCATGTCGGTTAAGTTAGTATTCTTAAAAATTTATAATATTATCCTAAATATTTGGTGAAACTAAACATAAGTATTATGTAGCAGCATAAAAAAAGATTTATTTTAGAAGACCAAAAATAAAACGAAAATCTCGTAATGTCATTACAAAATAACAGTATTAGAGTTTATTTTTTGTAATTAAATATGACAAATATTTCTTTAGTAATTGCAAAAAATCTCCCATACCCACAAAAGGCTGTCAATATTTTATCGATACTTATGACGTCACCGCTAGTTCAAGTCCTAGTGTAAACATGCAATTTACTATTTTACTTAATATTTTTTGTAATTATCCCTATAACTACGAAATACACAAATATACCCCAAACCTTTGTTTGGGGTATACTAATCTTTTGTAAAATCTAAGTTCTTTGTCGATTATTATTATGAATTAGACACAATATTGTTTCGAAATATTTTTATCAAAAATGTATTTACCTGTGAAATGTGTGTTTATTGGGGTTGTATTTTCTTGTTACATCACAAATAATAATTGAACAACACCCCCTGTCTACAGAAACATACAAAATATGTTTTTATTTTGTATTTTTTTATATTTTATTGTAATTAGGTTTGACGTATGAAATTGGAGATAGATAAAGTCAGTTACATATTTTTTTTGTGTCACATAGATACATTGACATCTATCTCTTTCCATCTTGTAGGGTGTCCGCAAGGATATGATGTCTCTTTTGCACGCTTTGTCAGTCTTTAAGCGTAGCGAATCCTAAGTCTATGGGTAGGACCACTCGTTGCAGAATAGGCTAGTTGACACCACCAATCAATTGACATACTTTTTATGAGCTGTCAAAACGGATATCTTCCTTATAATTTGTATGGCGATATCGGATTATGACGTCACTATCTGATAAACTCAACTGCCTTACTTTTTGACAATTTTAAAGCAATCAAAAATCAGTTTGTCTCTTAAATGAAATTGTACTGAGTTATTAGGCCTAAAATAAAGAGTCTGTTTTAATAAATGATGCCTTAGAATTATCTGTGAATGGGGTCAACATCCCTATTTACAAAATGAATATTCGAAAATACTGATTTTTGGTATTCGCATGCGAATCTTGGCATTTCGTATACGACCTCAGGTGGGACTCGAACTTTTTTTTCAAGTGTTATTTATCTTCAATTAAACCTTGCATGGAATTGCTATAAACAAAAATTTCGTATACGAATTCTAATTTCAATGCTTCAAAACTACGTCTCTACATTAAATTAAAGACCATGCGCGAATGAAGTTACTAACATCAGCTAGTTCTGTATGAATTTAACTAAAACAACAGAACCTCATCATAACAACTGGGTTGTCGGGTAGCTTGTGGGTCGATTCCAAGATTCGTAAAGATCTATTCGATTTCCAGAGTCGATATTACAGCTGGTTGATAACCTACTAAGTTATGTAGGTATATATCAACTGAACAACGAACAAGCGGAGCGGAGCGAGCTAAGTACCTGCAGTTTCACATCAACCAGCTTAAGGGGTAAGCACAGGGAACGTCTAATACTTACATAAGGTGCTGTACCGCTAATGGTTTTTGTTTGCTGATGTAGTAAAGCGCGCGAATCTGGAACAGGTAGTGATGTAGGGGGCTTTGGGAATGCTTGACGTATCCGTCATAATCAGCTTACTGTTGCGGCTGCGGCGAAGCAGGGTTGTAGTGTTGCCACATCTACCGAGACGAAATTGGAGAATAATTTCCGAATTGAAGCTTTGCTATAATTGATTCGAAAGTAGAATACATGTTATTGTCAAATGAATAATTTATTAGACCACTAGCTGATTGAGACTTTGTTTGTGTAGTCTTCAATTTAATTCAGAAACGTTCGCCGGAACAACAACTCATCATAGTTTCATCATAGTCGGGTGAATCGAGTTACAACGAAACATTGATTTTTATTCCCTTAGACAAATTGATAGTATGAGATGTTTTGAGTTTTAAGGTTAGCATGAGATTATTGAATGCTCTAAGGATTATTTACATAACTATCGCACCCTGGTTATAAGTAATTACATGAAAGTATTGCTTATAAAGTTTCCTGTTTTTCTTACAAATAATGGTGTAAACGGAACGGTTCCTGGAATAAGGAATAACTGGAAACACCAGTTTCAGGTGACATTAAGCTCCTTTACTGCGTAAGTATTGCATTTTGTATAAACAGCATCCACTTAGGTAGATATATTCTTGAACGGTACCAAAAGGGTAGTCGGGTATTATGGTCCAGGCAATATACTTATAGTTGATAGACACGACAAATGCTAAGCGTGGGTTTGTTTATTTTGACACATCTTTTAAATATAAATAAAATAAATATTGGACAACATCACATACATTGCTCTGATCCTAAGCTACAGCACTTGTGTCATAGAAATCAGAAACCTGTATAAGCTGTGAGTCAGTCAGTAACGCTTGCCTTTTATTTATATATACAACAACAAACAAGACTAAAATGCTATCAACGCACAGCGCAAACCACTGAACGGACTTTGAAATTTGGCACACATGTAAAGCTATTAATGTAGGCATGCGCTAAGAAAGGATTTTTCAAAATTCACCACCTAAAGGGGTAAATCGGAGCACCAAAATGTTGTGTCACGAAATTTTGTTAGCAAACCTTAGATTCGGATCTAGCACCCCAAAATACATAAAAAATTGAAAAAATCAGAACTACCCCAAAACTTTCCCACTAGGAGCCTTTTTGAGTACAAATTTACTTAACTAAAAGTGATAACTTCCTTCCTTGATTAAGGGTCAAAAGAAATTTGTTTTAAAGCACGCTGAATGGTTAAGAAGAGTCAGTTGCACATGTTTTAATTTGACTTAAATCTGAATTAAACATCTTAATCTCTACAACTCCTCAACAAGTGGTTGAATTAATGAGGTTATGCTATAGTTTTAATGTTTCTGGAAGTTCTCTAAGCTAAAGAGGCTTCTAAGATAAATTTGATTAGAGATACCATTGACTTATATATGAGAGATACATTAGATACAATCAACTTGGTGGCCGATACTGCATCGCTAATATATAGACGATTTTATCTCGACGTTTGACCTAGTTTTTGAAACTGTTCCGATATCAAGATAAAGTCGATGGTTGGGAGTTGGGAACGTAGTGACAGTTTTGTTACAAAAAAATAACGCCGCGAGTTGTCATTTGAAACTGTAGGTTTGTTCCAGTGGTTTGGGTCTATTTTACATAACCATAGACCAAACTACGTTTATGTGTTTTTATCAGCTTCTTACAATACTTTATTTATAACTCTTAGGTTGGTTGAATGCTCTAAGTTATAACAGAGTTTGAATTTGCTAATACGATCTAAATGCATTATTGCTCGTTTAAGAGCATGGTCACAAAGACATTGGCATTGCCTTTGAAGAACATCATGTTCTTTGGAATAAAAAAATATGTATAAGCCAGACAACACATATATTATTATTGTCTCAAAAGAAAGTGAGCTCTAAGCACATAAAATGATTGTCGTTATTATTTGGCGAATAAAACACAGTTCGTTTTTAAGGCATTAACGTACGTGTATTTTATAAACTTTTATCACTGCTAATGTGTAATCCATATCCACCCATAGCTGGTACTGTTATTAAACTAAAATCAAACCCGTTTAAACCAGGAAATGTCCTTAAAAACGTTTTATTGAGCAGATATTAAATATTTAATGTTAAAGTAATTATTACAGATTTAACACCTTCATCAAAGTTACTTTATATCGTAATTGTAAGGTTTTTATAGAAGTCAATCCCGCTCTTCCTTAAGAAGTAAATCTCGTTTATCTCATAAATCGTAACTTTATGTGCCACCCGTCATCTAAGTAACCAAAAAATTATGACAAAAGCTAATTATATTCATAGGGATATGTTATGCAACCTCTTACTCGAATTTTGGCATACTAAACTGGGATTGAAAGCGATGCACGATGCTAAATATGACCATAGAGATGTAGCCCGTTACCTTTGTATCGCTAGAGCTACGGACTATCAGTGGCACTATAAATTAGGATCTATTGTCACCTTTTATTGGACAGGTGAAGCGTTGGGTGACCTCTTACTGACAAACGACAACACTGAACTGTAACTCCTACGACGTAAGGTCCAGGACGGTTGTTCGGTGTCTTGAATAAGACAAGAAGTCTATTTGAAGCGGTTGTTCGTTCACCGGTGAAGGAAGACACTGTTTGACCCGTACAATAATGTGTTTCGACGATTTAGAGCTTGTGAAGAGAAGATTAAGCCGAAATGTAGCACGTCTGTGAGAATATTATACACATAATATAGCTATCTATTGTGAACTTCTAGTAATAACCGTGACTTTTTAATCTGAATATCTGTAAGTTTTTTTGACGTTATGTATTAACGTTAATATCTAAGTTATGTTTAGTTTTTGTGCTGCTTCCGCACTTAGCCTCTTGATCGGGTCCATTGTACGTGCTGCATCTTTTTTTCATACTCCAACCAGCCCAGGTTATCCTAGAAGGTCAGCAGCCTTTTCAGGCTCTTGAATTCCATAAGCACGTGCTATGGTGTTTCTTCTAACTTAACTTCTGAGGTTAATCTATACAAAACGATGTTGAATCCAGAGTTAAATCTTTTAACAAAGTTGTCAAAGAGTAGTATAAAAGCCAAAAAGTTTTGAAGAGGAACTTTTATAATAGATACACCAGTTTATGACAAAATGACAAACTATTTGGGTGGGTAGTAGGAAGCTAACTAAGCATTATACAGCTCCTATATTGCAATAATTCAGATTAAAGTCTGAAGCTAGGACATTCCGAGAACCGAGTATTATGGCCATTATAGCGAAGCTGTATCTTAGGTACTATGTACATATACAGCTTTGCTATAATGGCCATAATACTCGGTTCTCGGAATGTCCTACCTATCATATAGCATGTACATATCTACTCTAGCATGTACATGCTAGAGTAGATATCTCTCTATACTGTGTTAACGACTCATTGATGAAAAAACTGTAAATGATATCGTGACAGATGAAATAGATCTAAATTAAGTTTGGTGGCTAACAAATGACGGTGCTCTAGTAATTGGTTGTCCTTCTAGTGTAAAAAGTTTTATTTTTGGTGTTCATAGTCTGGCCACTTCTTAGTCATATCAAATAATTCAATTATTCGGTCATAGAACAAAAGAACCGAAGCTGTATCTAACCCAGACTTCCACCATCAAAGAATCGGCCAGAAGGGATTCTGTATGTATGAAGTGTTTGTTCAAAGGGGCAATTTAAAACTGAAATTAAGGTAGGCCCTCGCATCGGCACGCGTTATAATTTCCGCGGTTAAAATATAGGTAGTTAAAAATTTGACACGGCTCTTCCCGCTACGCCCGTAAACCGCGAAAGTTGGTCCAATGTAATAAAAAGTTAAAGCTCAGCGCAGGCCGGCGCGGGTCGGATTGCGCATTACTCGCTACATTATAAACAAGGATGGCAGTGACACCCCTCCTTTATGATGCCAGTACCTGAAGAACAGCCAATGAAATCTGTACGGAGAGTACTCAATGAAAGATAATCAACAACAACGCAATAGTAAATAAGTAAGGTAAGCAAATTAAGTTGGTTTTAGCTTTTACATCTAAAAAGTTTATTTTGAATAGAAATACAAAAAATAATTCTAACAATGCAAATAAACTCGCTATAACTTTTACGTAGTATAATTCTTACTCTGTGCTATTACTAAAACAAATCTACCAACTCAAAAATAAAAGCATATCTGTATGGCAAGGAGGCAAGGATGCTTGCAGCATTTTTCTTCTTGCTAAACGTTTTATTAAGCCTTTAAGCAACAAGTCATACGTTTAACTCCAATGTCTTGTACCGCCAAATGGAAATATGACAAGTGTTTTATTTAGTTTTGTATTCTTTAGGTGGCCAAAATATGTATATTTTTGCGGAAATACTGCAGCGAGCTAGCCCAACCAGTTGGCTGTACTACCCAGGCTGCGTTTATGACCCCCTTCTCGGCGGCCGGCATGCATAATTAAATCTCCGCGGTCAAATTAGCAATTTGGAACCCCAACAATAGGACATAGTTCAGTTTAAGCGTCTTTATTGTCCAAACAAATTTATTCAACCATTACCGAGCTCAATTAGCACAGTACCAACGAAACAGTTTCAGGGCTTGTTTTTATTATGTCTTCATTGCGAGTGTCTTTGAATTAAAATTTCTGAATAAAGAGGTATCTGTTTTACAAAAAGGTTTTAATTAGGAGTAAAATTACGTCTACGTTTACTTTTGACCCAAGCACAGGGGGATAAAAGGAGGGTTGCCCACGGGTGGTTCATGGTGACTTTTACACATTTTAGTTTCTTCAAGGCCCTTCAAAGAAACATTTAGATATAACTATGTATATATTATTAATAACAAATAGCCAATAGCGTTGTTTTCGCGTTCGGCTTCAGTTGGATATCATTTTAAAATTTATAGACTGTACGCGTTGTGTGTACACAGTGAACTGTTGCCGCTAGCGCAAATGCACTTGAATGGAAGCCAAGATTTCTGATATTCTTGTGTCTATTTTTTGCTTGAATAATACATAAGAACGGATCTTTGATGAGGCGATGCGAATTCAACGACTTGTTTCAAAATTTCTGTGGCACATTAAAATGATATTTTAATATTTTATAAAAGTATTTACAGTGACCATTAATGAATTAAATGCACGATTACATCTCGTTGGTGATTCCGCTGGCTTGTGGCTGTTACGACTCTCGCACCTGCTCCAACGATTCGTAGCTGCACCAGCGTAGCATGCTACGAATTCTATGGATGCTACAGTGCTACGACGCTATGGATTGCGAAATAGATTTACCTGTCTTCCTTGCTGGGTAAGTTGGGAGGATTTTTTTTTGTCACAGAAAGACTTTACTAATATATAAACTTAGGAGTACAATTATAATAGTAAAAATAAATTATACAATGTTAGTTTGATACTAATAGAGGGATATGATATTTTCATAGAAGGCTCTTAAGCATTTAGGTTGCAACATTTGTATTGCAGAAGATCCATACTAAAGCCTTACTAAACTGTTTTTATCAGAATTTTGGCAACGTGTGTGAATGAGATAAATTACTCTTCTAAGTATACAGACATTAAGTACCGCACGAGTAAATGCAAGAAATGTAACACTTTGCAACACCAACGCTTAATAATAACGAATTTCCAGTGAAGTATCTGCGAGATATGGAAATGTAGTGCTGGGACCGACACTGGCGACGGCTGATAAAGGACTTAGTGTTTTTCGATCCGACTGTACACACAGATAGAGCAATAAAAGCTATATACTGCACATTGATTCATAAGCAATATGATCATAATGATTATTATTACAGTGTTTCCTTCACAACGGTATTTTTGATTACTCTATACGTCGTCTGGGCTGGTTCTGGTATTTAAATACATTAAATCTTACTATGGAACAAACATTAAAAACTCATACTCTCTTGTATCAGTTTCTATCCAAACAAACATGTTAGTTACCTTGAGCAATAAATGTAGATTATAATTATCTTAAATACTATAACATTTTGATAAATACTTTAGTTAGATGACATCCAACCCACGCAAAGCGGGTCGCTAGCGCTTTTTAATGTATTCTACTTACTATAATAAAATACGAGAAACATAAATGTTTCTCGTCTTATTATAAACATTTGAGATGTAACTAAATAATTTTACCTACTTCCTGAATGCTCTTAATAAGATGATGAATTTTACTGAGTAATTTAGTGGCTCTGAGACATTTTATTTATTCATAACTCAAAACGCTTTGTTAAAAAGTTAGCGTTAGACGTCTCTTACAATATTTTATTTACGCCAAAAATTTAATCCCAGAACTCGCAATTAATTTAAAGTTTGCATTTAATCTTGTTGGCTGACGAAAGTTTCCCAGAGTGAGATAAAGTATTACCTAAAACAGCAGAGCCCCTACATTATCAAACTAACAAGATGGAAATACGGAAAATTATTTTGGTGAGCGGGAAAGCTTCGTTTTGAGAATATAAAATATTTTGCGCCTGAAGCGAGGTGTTGGTAATTTGTATGTGTTCTTTGTTTCGTATTTTCGCAAAAGCGGTGACGGTTTAAAATACAAATAAGTAATAAAGGTGATTTAAAATTATTTATCGGCTGTAGCATGACAGTTGCAAAACTTGCAAGGCAGCGAAACTGCTGATGTGCGTCTAATTTAAGGGGGCCCTACGTTTAGCTGTTCTATTTTTCGCGCTATTACATTATGTAAAAAGCTTTCTTAAACCAAACGAATACTGCGCAGGTGGATCCGATGGCGATAACACGTATTGATAATACGCCCGTAATGCTAGCAATGCCTCGATGTGAAACTAAACATTCGTAAAATTGTGTTCTCGCCTTAGATTAAACCAAAAAGAGGAAGATATGGTATGTTCTTACAATCGTCAAATAAAACATGGGCTTACGCCTTGCACCCACAACTACATACATACGAACTCACACAAAGCTAAAATTAGGAATGAATCAATATGCCACCAAACGACAAAGATAGAGCTCTTTTTGGTTTAATCTAAGGTTCTCGCACAAATTTTAGTCATAATATGAATAATCTCAAATTCCACATTTGAAAATTGTAAAATTCCCAGGGGAATACTTGGTGTAAAGTTATTCTAAGGATCTAATTAGGTTAGTTGGTCTACTTACCTCAATTTTTTTCGGGACGAACCTGGCATATTTCAGAGCATACTTACACACTAATAAAAAGGAACCTTTGACAGCAGTCTATGTTCTCTGTTACATATTCTTATTAACAGATTCTGTATTGTAGAAGATCCGAATAGGACCGACCTTCCCCGGTCCGTTTAATTTTTAAAAGGTACTTTATATAAATAATATGGGTGCAAATTATTCAGTGATTATTAGTACCGACTTACCTGGTGATACTACCCAATAGTTATACAATAACTACCGCCTACCAATAAAAAATAGTCAACCTAATAACGTTTGCATGTTCATAGGCTTCATACTTTCATTGGTATGTAATTTGTCTTATAAACAAAAAATTGCAATTTTTTATAAAATATCATTTTCAATTAATTGTATAATGGAATGAATTTTTTTAGCCTACCTATACGCCATAATATATTAACTTAACATATGAAATTTGTTATAAAATACATTTTATCCTTTAAACAGCCCGGTGAAGGTCGTATCCTATTGGGATCTTAGAGCAGTTCCTTGAACGGTAGTATCATCATATTGGAGCGTGTACAAATCAATTAGTATCATTAGGTAAGTCCCTATTACTTTTAACCAAAATTAATAGGTTAACCTGTGATCGATAGTGTTATTGCTTTTGAATTATTTATTCTAAGTAGAAAAGGAAGTAATGGTCGATGTATGTAGTGCTCGACATTCTAAACTTTTTTATACTTGCAAAATAAATTGTTGGAGAAGTTAGGAGATGTCCTCGGAAGCAGTAGACATCACTCCACAAAGGAATGCGGCCTCGCGTTGAAGTAGGAAGTATGTGGTCCAAACTTTGCTGACCGCATCTATTATGCCTGTAGGATTGCCATATAATGGAATTCCCCCATATTTTGGAAGAAAAATTATGTTGAGTGGATTTTTAAGGCTTATGTAAAAGTGACGTCATAGACCTCAGATAATAAAATGGATTAAATTGGTACATCTCGAATAGATTGTATAACAAAGTGCATAAAATACACTCCTCGATTTGACTATTATCATTCTCAGGTAAAATTGGTTTTATGTTATATTTTTACATTTTACTCACAATCGAAGTGAAAAGCAGAGTGTAGGTAGGTACGTCAGTGTACTCGTACATAAGACCCATTTTACACGAGTCAAGTCAAGTCTTGTCGAGGGTACGTTTTATGCACTTGATGTACAATCTAATAATTGTTTTATAATAATTTGGGTCTAACTGCTTGCGGTGTTGATCTCCCTGATGAATTTAGAACGCCTGATGGCGCGAATTCCTAGTAGGAATGTTTAAATATTAGGTATACTTGGTGTCACGTAAAAAGAGCGGTGGCCAAAATAGGAACTAACATTTTCAATACTGCTATAAATATTCGGTGGAGACAAGTAGCGCCAGCCTTCAGCGTTCTTTTTATTTGACGAAAATTATAGCGTGTTTACCTGGCCGCTTATTTTGTGGACTTCGCTCAACTATTACTTTCTGAATTAAAATAGGAATTAACGTTTGTTGTTATACATAGTGGAAACGATCATACTATAATACTTAAATGATAACACGGTTTTGAAGTACTAGTCTTTACAAAACCATTCAGAGCATGATTTAAATATAATTAATAATAACTGTCAACACAACTTTTAACGTCTCTATTTTGGTATTTTGCTACTATAGTAAAGGTGGCTTAATTAGACTAGTAAAAACTATGTTCTTCTTATTGTGGTATGATCGTCTATATAAGTTTGTGACTAACCAAATCAAGTCTTCGTAGAAACAAAAGGTCATGTTTCGATATAAAATTTTTCCATATTATGAGCTCGATTTTAAATTCATTTTTTTATTTGGAGCTGAGCCATACTATGAAATAAAAAACAAAAATATTAGTTTCTTTTTTAGGTTAGGTTAATAATGCGTCATTTTCCATTATAGCAGCACGAGCGACAAAGAGAATACGAAACCCCCCCCAAAACTTTCCAGCTAAAGCACATAACTAACCCTTAACTACCTACAGTGGCGGGCATTGGTTTTATTTCGAGGTAGGCGATATATACTTATAACGTGTTTTATTAACCGATAAGACCGCCTAAATTGTACATCTTTCTGTAAATATCAACTGTAACTTCTTTGTTTGGTGTGCAATAAAGATTATCTATCTATCTATTGAAGAAAATCAGTGGTTTTCATCAATAATCCACATTTCTAAGTACTTACTGCCTACCTTATTTCAATTATCAGGTAGGCACTGCCTAATTGTCTATATGCACCGCACGCCCCCCTACCCCTTGTTTAGGTCACGTAAATACCTACCTGGAGTCTCTCTGACTCCTCTCTTCTCGAGACTCTAAACAAAAAACTATGTTATCAAAAGGTATATAAATGTAAAACATATTATTTTTACAGTTTTC
Source organism: Anania fuscalis (assembly GCA_950371115.1). Lineage (NCBI taxonomy): Eukaryota > Metazoa > Arthropoda > Insecta > Lepidoptera > Crambidae > Anania > Anania fuscalis. Next base: position 9,225,537 of record OX493331.1, on the reverse strand, counting down.
TATTTCAAAAAAATATATAAAGGTGTAAACAATCTGAAATATTTATCAAAAAAGCCTAAAACCCTTATAGAGTTAGAAAATTTTAAAATTGCAAGTCCTATACTTTCACAATTTTACGCGACAAAGCCCACATAATATATGTGAACATCTAGACAGAAAGGGTTTTTGCAATTGCAACACATGTACTAGGCTTTACATTTCTTTTTAGGATCACACTGAGAGGAGTATTTGCGCATTAACAGCCTTTCTGGTTGTTAAGAACTACTTTCTGCAGCACCAGGAAGTTTTTTGTCTCCAGTTGCAGCACCCGACGAAGGAAAAATCTTATATTTCGCTGTAACGCCCTGATTTTTTCTCTGCGTTCCATGTGTGGTCTCGTTAGCTGTCCAGCCAGTCTCTGCATATGAATCTGATATCAGGGTTATCTAGTTGAGTGGATAAGTACATCACATATGAGTTGGAGGCTGATATGACCAAAGAGATCGGTTTTTGCCAACATAATATCTTTTTCTTGGTCGATATCGCAATTGTTCTAAGAGTATGTCATCTTCGTCTGATAAAGACAGAACTGAAGACGTGTTTTGAGGCAAAATCGGTGGTTTCTACCACTAAATCCGTTGCTTCTTCAACGTCGATTTCCGAGTCCGATCTGGAGTGTTCGCCTAGCACGAAATTGTCGCCAATATTCACATCCACATCACTGCATTCTGCATTGTGTGAGTCGTCTTCAATATCAAGTTCTTGCTCTAACCAGCACTCAATAATTATATTATTAGATTTCATTTTTCATTAAAACAATAAAAATTACACGATTAGAAAAAAATCACATAAGTACCTACTCTCTATAGAGCAAAGTCTTGCACGTGTAATGTTGACGAGCTCAGACGTGATACTGCGGGTAGAGGGCAGAAGGTATATGGTTAAAGACTAAAAACGCGTATGTGATTAGTTACGATAAGAAAAAAATTCGCCGGAGTCTGAGAGATTCCCGGTAAGGGCTAATAATACCAATTACAAAGACAATAAGGGAGGTATTATCGAATAATCGACTTGCAACTTTGTGAGTATAGTTTAATGATTGAGCCTCTTGCCTCAATAAGGTGGATAGTGAAACTCTTCGTTCACTTCGTACTTAGGTCATTTATTTACTTTCGATGACTCCATCTTTACTACTCGTATAATAAATCTGTAAAATTATGTACATTGAAGATATTTTGAAAATTGTTTTTGGGGAGCACTCTATAATCGATACTGAAGCCAAAAATGCACATAGAGTGTGTTTGTTAACTTTAAATAACTAATTCAGATGTTTGCGTCTGTCAGTTGTCTTTTTTTTTTACAAAAGGATCCAGCTCCGCTCAGCATTAGTCGTGGCAGCTAGAAAAACCCGCCACGCCACTGGTATTCTGCGGGGGCCCAGGAAGTATAAATTAAATTCAGCTACGAACAAACAAACAAACAACATCAATATCAAATGCATTACTACTACACATTATATTTAAAAGAAATAACAATAAAAATAGATTAAATTGACCAATATCTATTCATATAATAAAATTGTAGAGAGGGTAAATTCTGTACATTAAAGATAATTAAAAAAAATACTAGGGGTCTTCACATGACCAACAGAAGCCAAAAATATGGTTTTCGAAATTTTTGTCTGTCTGTCTGTCTGTTGTTCGCCTTTCACGCAAAAACAACTGGACGGATTTTGATGAAACTTTTTTATTATATAGCTATTAGTCCTCGGCAACATATAGGCTATAATTTATTTTGAAGGTCTGAATACCTAACGTGGAACACCAGTGGCCAGTCAAATTTTTAATAGGAATTTATATAGCGCCTAAGGAAAAGTTGGTCAACGTCATCAGCACTTACTGTTGACATAAAGAAAAACGAGGGTCTGGTCTACCTGATGTGGAACCCTAGCAGACCAGCTAAACTTTGAGAGCTACTAAAATAACGTCTTAGGAAAGGTTGTTCAGCATAATGAGCTCATGCTGAACACGAAATGCATGCGCGAACGAAGTCGCGGGCACAGTTATATAGAATAAGATCTGGATTAACATATAGAATACTTTATACCGGTTTAATGTTCCTGTGGGATATACATATGCTATACCAAACATCCTGTAGTTCACGCAAACGAAGTTGCAGGCACAGCTAGTATAAAATAATAATAATATATAATATCATAGTGTTGAGCTGATGATGAAAGTCACAAAAATCCCTAACGGCTATAGCAGTACATATCACCTATTAACACTTAGGGATAACTTTGAATCGTCGAAAGAAAATATTTTGCAGTGTATTGGGCAGACGTGGCGCTTACGAGGTACCGACAGCAATTTAATGTATCGGGGGTGTAAACCAACACATCAAAAAACATGAAAAAATAAAAAGTTTATTTCTCGATGTGACTTAATTTTGAACGAAACATTTTAAACTGTGGTTCCGACACAAGAATGCTTAACTGGACCTCACTTCTGTTAAACATCTTTTAGGGACCTCTAACCGACCTAATGATGATAATAGATGCTAAATGATATTTTTGTTAAGGGCTTACCACTAAACGTTGTAAAATATTTTTTTTATAAAAAACTAAAAACCGACTTCAAAATTAAACCTAAAAGCAAGCAAATTGTATTGACTAAAACATACCTAATCAGTAGGAGGTACTATTTGGAGTTGGAGCGATTAACACATTTTATTTCTCCGTGTCTTTGTTTTACTTTATATTCATAATACTTATTCCATGTAAATAGCAACATTTTAGGAAAGTCCGGCGCCCGACCCGCCTTTTCTACTCCTGTCGTACTGACCAGTCTGTATTAGTCCAAATTATCTGTTATTTTTCGAATACATTTCGGAGACATCCAAAGGAGCTGCTCATCTCATAACTTTGTTTCACCGCCAAACGAGAAGAGTCACAGTAAAAAGATTCATTCGAAATTCGGGAGTAAAAGGCTCTTTTTTTAATAAATAATGTTTCACGCAGTCCACAGCGTTGCTTGACATATCAAGCAACGCTGTGGACTGCGTGGACTACAGTAATTTGCCATAGCAATACCACTTGATTACTGTAGTCCACGCAAACGAAGATGCGGGCACAGCTAGTAGATATTAATAATGGTTTCAGGCAAAGTTCCTTCGGTGGAAATCCAGGAAAACGTTTGTATTTACGAAACTTGGTGACAGTTGAGTACATAGACGAAATTATTAAATACGATCATTATTGAGGCGATGGTACCTGTAAGTACTTATATAACTTTTTACCCTTAAAATTGTATTTCTATTTTTAAAGCTAAGAATTAATAAATAAGCAATCCCTATTGATTACACATGACAGTAAGTTTATAACGATTGTAAGAAAATCTGCAGGAGTTACCTATCTGTAGCTTTATTTGGCATCCAACTCCAAGTACATAATGTCTATTATCTTCATGATAGTGCGAATTTATGAGGAGCTCGACTTGGGCGTAGACTTCGTTGTTCTTAGATTATCGCACATCAAAAAGGGTCCCATCGTACCGAACTTCGTATGGCCTTGATTCGTTCGAACGATATATATTAACCTATCAAATTAAAATTACTATTTACTTATATCAATCCTTTGACAATTTATTTTTTATACTATATCGGGTGTAAAAAAAGGCTTAACCAAGCCGAATACCACATATTCTACGTATTATTACAATCATTTTTTTCTTTTACACTATACCTGGGAAATGACGGGTTACAGAGTTATTGACAGTCAAAGTTAAAAAAAAAATTCAAAGATTTTTACATAATTGACTTCTGTTTGATAATACTAAACTTTTTTACAAAGAAACATGATAAAAAATTTCAGTCCTTCTTTCATAAAAGGCCTTTAAAAGGCACAGCCGGCAATGAATCGTGCGCAGTGCTCTCGCGCCACCCGCTCGCCCGCCAACCGCTTACACACACAGGCATAGTCTGTGGCGTGCGCGCTATACATTGCGGGTTAGAAATAAGTTATGTTTTTTGATACCCAAAAATTAAAGTCATTTCCCAGCAATTATTTTTTTTGCATTCTACTTGGTTTTATGTATAGAATTCGTGGTTTAAGGCTTCGTTAAGCTTTTTTTTACACCCTGTATAATATATATAGGCTAGTGTAGGTATTTTTAGTTTTTTAAACGAGAATTCCTTATTAATGTAGACATAAGAGAATCACGGATGAAATCAAAAACTCTGCTCATTAACTTACTACTCTGTCAAGAAAGTACCGGGAAGAGATTAATAATACACAAAATGTTAGTTATTCATCCAAATTTATTTTATCACCTTCAAAGTATGCTCCTTCAGAAGCGATACACTTACGCCAATGAATAAACCAATTATCAAAACATTTTTTAAACGCTTTTTCCGGAATCGAGTTCTGTTCTCGCCGCGAATTCTCCTTTAGGTCTTCTACCGAATGAAACCGGGTGCCACGAAGTGGTAATTTGAGTTTAGGAAAAAGAAAGAAGTCGGCTGGAGCCATATCTGGTGAATAAGGTGGCTGCTCGATGGTATTTGTTGAGTTTTTGGTCAATAATTCGTTCACAATGATGGCCTTGTGGGAAGGCGCATTATCGTGGTTCAAAATCCAAGAATTTTCATTCCATTATCTGGCCTTTTTCGTATAATTTGGTCTCTTAAACGCCGCATAACGCTTCAATAATACTGTTTTTTATTGTTTGACCTTCTGACAAGAAATCTGAGTGCACAACATCGCAACAGTCAAAGAAAACAGTCAACATGACTTAGACTTTCGATCGAGTTTGGCGCGGTTTCTTCGGTTTCGGTTCAGTTGGAAGGCGCCACTCCGAAGCTTGTTGACTAGTTTGCATGTCAAACTCGTAAACCCACGTCTAGTCACCAGTAACAATGCGTTTCATGATTGTTAGGTCGGAATTGACTCGTTCTAGCATGTCCTTAGCGACTCTTTTGCGATTGAGTTTTTGGAGAAAATTCAGGTCTTTTGGGACTAGCCGAGCGGCAACATGTTTCATACCCAATTGATTATTTAAAATGGTACGAATCGGCTCGTGTGACACAGAAAGTTCGACGGCTAGCTCTCTCAAACTTGAATGAGGATTTTCAGTCACTATTTCCTTCACTTTTGCAATGTTACCTTCAGTAGCAGACGTTGATGGCCTACCAGAGCGAGGCAAATCTTCCATTACATCTCGACCGCTTTTGAACGCTTTGTACCACTCATAAACAAGTGTTTTTGATAAAGTCGATTCACCGTAAGCATTCTGTAACATTTTCAGAGACTCCGAAGACGAAATCTCATTGGCGATGCAAAATTTAAGACAAACTCTTTGTTCGATGTTTTTGTCCATTATGAAATTCGCAATACACACTAGATATGGTATAACTAAAAACAATATTGTATTTAATCTAATTATCAGATGAAACTCAAACTCCGCGCCAAAATGGAAAACAGTTGTGCCAATCTAACAACAACAAAAAAAATATAACTTTGAATTTGGAACCATAAACAAATCATCAATTCCCGAAACTTTTTTGACAGAATGTATATCATTTGAAGCAAAAATAAAGAGTTTTAATATTGTGTTTTTAAATTTTCTCTTTTTTACAGTGGCCTCCTTAATTTTGATCCGATTAGGTCCATAAAGATCTGACGGAGTTGTATCTATTTAGCAGAAATGTTTACCGAAAGGGCGGGAAACGGTAGATCGTTATTTTTTAGTTATTCGCTGTAAAAGTTTCCAATAACAAAGTAAGAAAGATCGTCTACGCTTTCAGTATCAATTTAAAAAGGAAATAACCATTAAGATGTCGATCGAAATAAACATTAAGAGAGGTTCATTAAAAAAGGAAAGGATTTTGAGGTGAGATCAAGTACGACACCTGAATGCTCTAAGACGACACCGGATCTCTATACAATAAGTTTCTTTATGAAAACAGGTATGTGATTAGAGTGTAGAGTGATTTTGCTTTCTTACTGCCGAATAAGCTGTATAAAATTCCATGAAAATATCTTTATATTTTATATTATATTAAGTTAAAATAATAGTAAAAAAACATTTCTTGAATTTCCAAAAATACTTCTTTAGTCCTGCAGCCACTGCAGTCCTTGCATTTTAGAATTCTTTGTATGAAATCATATGGATCCTCGAGCACCTAGCCACGCTCAGCGCGTGCGGCGAGCGCCTAGGTCGCTAGTGCTCAAAATTTGGAGGACGTCATAAGTTCCATACGATTTCATACAAAGATACTGCGCGTACTACGGATACTGTGTATTACGGACGGGTAGCGCACCTAGTCGCACTTAGCAGCAGGTAGTGCGCTGCATGCGGTGCGGCTAGGTGCGCGAGGCTTTTAGTGACTGAGCATGCTGCAAAGCTTGCAGGTATTGCAGTGTTCATAGAAGCGCGGTCACCTTAAACATCAGTTCCCTTTAGTGTCAGGTCTAGCGCATACCGAAACTAGGAAGAATATCAGTGACGAATTAATATAAAGGCTTCTGTAATGGTGCATTACCACCATTGTGTAGATAGATAGTAGGGAAGACTTTTCTACTAGTAAGCACGGACGTAACTTTTTTTTTTTTTTTTAGTGCGCATGATAAATGCATTTCGCATACCCACCGCCGCGGGGGCAGCGGTAGGTTATGTGGGACTCCCTCGTCATCTTACAACGGCTTTCGCCGCTGTGCCATGACAAAGTATCACCCACTAAAAAACCTGCGGTGTACCACGCAACGTATGCGAGTAACACATGGGGACCCGTGTTCTGGTTTCCGTCCATGCGTCACAAACGTACGGCATGCTATGCCGGGCCTCAGGCATAGGGAATGGGTGATCCTGTACACACGGGATCACCCCAGACTGGCAGACTGTGCAATGTGAGCTAAGGGCCCCCGCCCGCACCCACTAGTCCGCTAGAAGGGAGAAGCTGAGCACGGCACAACGCCGTCTCCTCCGCCCTCTTCTAAGACTTCGGATCGGGTCAGCAAGGGTTTAAGCTTCCCAGCCCGATCCGTGGCCACCCTTTGCGACGACAAAGTGTCGCAACAAAAGGCCGCCCACGTCTTACTCCCACTCGCTGCCCAGCATAGCTTGAACCATACTGGGAAGCGAGAGACACCACCAACCGCAGGGTCAGCGCCTCGCAGCCAGGTCATCCCCGCGACCACCGTCTAGGCAGCACGAGTAGGGAGTCATCACCCCCCACAAGTGCCGCCCCAAGACGCATCCACGAGCGGGCTGCTCAAGCCCGCCGGGAGCGTCTCACGCAGAGTTTAGCCGTGAGCTAGCAATAACCCGAAGGAAATTACTAACCCCCGTTGCTCAGGGTGAACCAGGACAGGATGCTACTCCTTACACCCGATCGTAACCGAATGTAATTAGTAACACCCCGCCGCACGAGGAGGTTACTCTGACACCCCTTTTTTTTTAAGGAGGAACTGCGAATGCATAAAACCTCCTGGGTTGCCACTCGCGCAGAAGGTCCCATTGAAACCCATAGGGGTCACCACCCCATGAGCCCCAATGGCAAAAAAAATTGGGACATGTAAAAGTGCCATTGCTGGCCACGGACGTAAAAAAAATACGGACGTAACCTCGTCTAACCGTAAGTGAAGCATAATAATGGCCGCCAGTTTAGGCTGTATGCGTGATTTAAGGGTTGCTATATAAACCATCAATTTCCCTGCTGTTTAGTGGTACCAATCGATCTCTTGAAAAATATTGAATACGAAGGTGTAAAAATATATAATAAACTTCCAATAGAAATAAAAGATACCAAATCAATAACCAGCTTCAAAAAACAACTTAAAATGTATTTTTTGGATGAAAAAGTACTAGAATAATTTAAAACATAAAATATATTACATAAAACAAAATTACTTAAAAAATATATTATGCTTATTTATTACCTAATTATTTACATATTTTTAATATAACATTTAATATGAACTAATTTAACATAAAAAAAAAACATATGCCGCATCCAGAATGTAAATGTGTTCGATGCTCTTTGTGCCGTGGTTGCCTTGTAAGGAAACCAGTAAGCGACGACTAGACCGTTGTGTTATGTCAATCTACCCGTTTTACGTTAAATTTATGTGCGCTCATTCTGTTAACTACAAATATTATAATATGTGTAATTATACAATGTTTCTCAGTGAGTGAATTAATGTAAGTAATTCTTATGAGAAAATAAAGTTCTTAAACCATACCAATAGATCTCAGTTAACTTATGTAATTTACATATATTTTCTTACAGAAATATTTTAAACGGTTGATCTATGTTGACCTACCAAACATATTATTTATGATCACTGTGATAGAAAATACAACACAATGTTACGTATAAAGAAATATATTTTTACACATGGCTATGACTATCTATAAAATTTACCCCTTAATAACAAAAAGTAAAATTGAAAAAATCCGAAAACCCCACGACGCTTAATACGTAATTGAAAAAGGATAAAAATTTTACTAGTCAGGCCTTTCATTGGATACCCATATTGAGGGAGTTTAACAAAAATATGTGATCCTCCATTTTGTTACGGCGGCCATCTTGGACCGATTTTTATCAAACATAGCTAAAAACACTCTCGACTAATTAATCATTCAAACGAAAAAAACTGAATCAAAATCGGTTCATCCGTTCGGGAGCTAAGATGCCACACACACACAAACACACACAGACACGTCATACTTATAACACCCCGTCGTTTTTGCGTCGGGGGTTAAAAATCAAAAATACGTTTACATCATATATCATAATAGTATAATAATAATGTTAAGTACGTATATTATTATAATTAATAAAGATGCGCTAAAATCCTTAATGTTGTGTCAACTTTTTGTACACTTGTCTTTTGTTGTCTAAGGTACGGGAAATACTTTCTATTTAAAAATATGATGATATACGTAAGAGATATTTTATATTAAAAATATGGGGATCTTTTATTTTACTTTTGAGAAACGGTACCCAAAAACTGACTAAATTTGATTTCAGAGAGTCACATACATAGTTTGTTGCATACAAATATAGATTTCCCCACCTTTAGGGTAAATTTCCCGTAAATCCGTAAGAATCCGCAAGAGTCCGTTCAAAAACAACCTTTTTGCTTAGCGATGGATTGATTCCGCGCTAACCAAGTCGGGTTTCCGGTCGGGTATGGTCCGAGCCTACCGTCAGGGTCCCTGCTGAAAACCAGCGTCGTGATACGTTCCTGACTGTCACGACAAATGCTGAGCGGGGGCCTTTTTGACACATACTGCTTCTTATTATCCTGTAAATGTTTTTTTTTCTTTTGTATTCTGTGTGTGTCAAATAAATCTTTTTCTATTCTATTCTATTCTAAATAAAGTGACAACACTGTTGCATTTTACCTCTAGAATTCTCGGCAAAGTATTTAAAACATAAATATTTTTTTTTATCACGAATCGTAATAACTTACGGATGATAGGTGATTCCATGTGACTTTTTACGTTTACTCATTTAGTTTTTACATGATTTAACAACACAAGACGGCATTTTTGAAAAATAAATCGTTGACGCAACGTACGCATTTACTACGTGTCACTGGCGCAGTCACTCGGGGCGAAATGGCGGCGGGTTGTCGTACCTAGTGAGTATGTGTGAGTGTAGATCATGTACAACAAACGAAATTGTAGTACCTTGCATACTTTACATTTTTTTAATGTGATGCTACGTCCGTATTTTTTTTACGTCCGTGCTAGTTAGTTTTAAAATAAAAATAAACGTACATCGCTTAAGTTGACAAATAGTACTGCTTTTCTCTTCGATTGTGAGGAAATGAGCATTAATGTATTATCAATCGTATAAATCCATTGATGTAAAGTAATATAAGTCAATGTATAAATCATTTAAGATTTCAAATTGAACAAACACAAAGAAAATACAAGGATTTCCCGCTAATAACCTTTTTTTTATACGTGGCAGTAGCACTTCAAATCATAGGTTGTAGTCCATAATGCTTTTGCATAAGTTATTTCTTATTGCCTAGTTTTATTAATTTTGTGTTATACATGGATTATTCATAAAATTAAAGAAACAGAATGAAATAATAAGTTTTTTTAATACTTAAACTAAAGAAACAGAATGCAATAATAAGTTTAATTGCGTTTTTGGCTGTTTAATTGTAACGACCTTTGTCATAGAGAATGACCTTAGACGAAGATTTAATTTTATGCACTAGTAGAGCATAAAAATCTGTTATAAGCCGCCTATACACGACATAAAGATGAACTTTACGAGCATGAGAAGTGAAAAATATAATGTTTAAATAATAAATAATACGATCAAAGCAGGGAATATAAAATGAGTAAACATGCTTATGAAATCAGGAATCGTGCCTTTAGGACTGAAATTGTGTTAAGCGGAGACCCGCGCGGGTTCATACAAAAGTGGTCCGTCGCGGAGACCCGCGCGGGGCAGCTCGTTGCTTGGAGGCGGGCCTCGCGCCCGCGCAACGTCCGCGCAACGCCCGGAGCCTGTCTGTCAGCGACGCTTTCCGTCGCCATAGTAGAATAAGAGAAGTAGGCCAACTCGAGCCTCGAACGAGAGATAATAGCCTAACACGTAGGGCTGTCGCTTAAAGTTTAATCAATTGTGAAATATGCATAGTTAATATTTAAACAAAACGGTTTTCCCCTGTAGGGATCTATAGTTAAAAAAATCAGGAGCTGACTCAATTCATTCATTACTTACCTACGTCATCATGTATCTGTTTGGTGATTTGATAAAATACGGTCGATATAGGATTATTAACTCGCGGCTTGAGAGAATCATGTATGGAATCATATAAAATAATTGAGCATGAAATTGTATTATTTACAATAAACTATTTTATACTTTTTAATTAAACTAACTTTTCTAAATTATAATATTTAAATTCGTAAATGTTTTTTTTTTACTATAACCTCACTCAAATAACAGCTAATAAAAGTAGTTATACTTTCTGTAGCAAATTTGCGATTTTTTAACATTAAATTATGAAGTTAAAGGAACACGTTCAGTTTATTACGAACGCCAGCGCAGCGGTGGAGTGAGCGCGGCGCGTAGCCACGCATGACTGGCGCACCTTTATCACCTTCAAATTTTGTCAATGTGTGCGTGCGACTCACAAACAAACAGCGCTCGGTACGTATGTATGAAGTTGGCGTACTTCTCTTATTCTACTACATTATACCTAAATGATTCTACTAGCCGTTGCGGAGGCACGCGCGGGTTCCGCCGCCGGGAGCAGTGTCCATGTCTACAGCTTCCTCATTACTCTAAGAGGAATACTAAGCCTGCCTTAAACTAAGGCATAATGAGAGCCATCGAACCGTTCCAGTCATAAAATAGCAGCAATCAGATCTTCGTTACTATGAGGTGTTTTTTGTGTGTAAGCCGACGAAACGTGTCTCCAGCTGACACATGCCGTTTAGGCAAACCAGTGAGGTTAGGGTTTCAGAATATAGTCAGAAATTTAACTAATAATGGCAGCAATGATAGCCAAAAAACTATCCATCACACTGAAATACTGTTGAAACTACGATCGTAAAACTATGTGCGAGCTGGAAACCCATGTCTCTGGCTTGCACAGCTGTATCTTCGTAATTACTCAAGATACGATTATAATTTTTACCTCAAAATCGAATTGCAGCATTCGATTCGAAATATATCAAAACTTAATCTTGAATAGTTTATGATCTACGAAACGAAAAGTATGTGTAAGCTGGTGACCTATGTCTCCAGCTTTCACATGGTGAATTAGAGTAACTGTATAAGTTAGAGTTTCATTTTAAACATGAAATGATTTGATGTAATAGCAGCACAAACGATGCTTTATTTTAAATCTCTGGGCCTTTTGGTTTCATAATTATAAGCCAAAACCTGTATTCCCGCACAAAAAATTCAAAATAATGGCTCGGAAGCTCGGGAAATGGATCAAATTTAACATGCAAGATATATCGGGTGTAAAAAAAGGCTTAACCAAGCCGAATACCACATATTCTACGTATTATTACGATCATTTTTTTCTTTTACACTATACCTGGGAAATACGGGTTACAGAGTTATTGACAGTCAAAGTTAAAAAAAAAATTCAAAGATTTTTACAAAATTGACTTCCGTTTGATAATACTAAACTTTGTTACAAAGAAACATGATAAAAAAAAATGGTTGGCTGTAAAGTCGGTATACGGGCGAAAGTTTTACGTGACAACGACTTTGAGTGGTAAAATAATTTTAATGTGAATATTCATTCGTATAGTAGGAACTCTCGCTCTGTCTCTCTCGCTCTTAGGCGGGCTAACTGTGCTCGAGTGGAAGGGACGCGTGCCTTTCACTTTTTATGTCTGTCTCTCTCGCTCTTAGGCGGGCTAACCATGCCCGAGTGGAAGGAACGCGTGCCTCTCACTCGCTCTCATTGTGAGCGCATAACGTGAGCGGAGCGTAACGCAGTTTCTTGAAGTGTCACCCGGCAAACCAATTTATAAGACGTTGTCACGTCAAAATTTTCAGTCCTTCTTTCATAAAAGGCCTTTAAAGGGCACAGCCGGCAATGAATCGTGCGCAGTGCTCTAGCGCCACCCGCTCGCCCGCCAACCGCTTACACACACAGGCATAGTCTGTGGCGTGCGCGCTATACATTGCGGGTTAGAAATAAGTTATGTTTTTTGATACCCAAAAATTAAAGTCATTTCCCAGCAATTATTTTTTTTGCATTCTACTTAGTTTTATGTATAGAATTCGTGGTTTAAGGCTTTGTTAAGCCTTTTTTTACACCCTGTATTTACAAAAAAAAATCAGGACAGGTGAAACTAAATAAAAGCTTGTAAAAAGGAAAGCTGCCAAATAGCTTACGTTCAGCAGTAAGCTAAATAGAAGTATAGATGAAAAGCTGTTTTAAAGCAATGTTTTTTATTCATTATTATTTACAATCTATTCAAAGACTAGTTCTTAAGTCATAAAATGAATCCACCAACGATTTGGGAAATTTCCGGGAATGTTCCAGGTGGAAACATAGAAAGTTTCCTAGCCGCCCATCTCTTGTCGGCACAGTTCACACATGATTGATGACATTAGGCCTTTTTTGTTGCTTAGTGTACGAAATAAAAGCAAAAACACTAAAGTCCCGGCCAAACAGACGCGTGCGCGGTGGCGTGCGTGGTGGCGTGGGCGTGGGCGTTCAGATCGTGCCATAGCATTTGTATCGACGAGTTCACACCGGCGCGGACAGCGGCGGCGTGCATCACGCGTGCAGCTTGACATTCAGCCTTTGTACGCGCGGACATGACATTTGACGTGACAGGCTCAACAGGCAGATGGTGCGCTACTACGATAATATAAATAATTACGTTTAAAGCTACAATTTTTTTTCGATAAGCAATGAGTAAAGCCAGCTGTCTTTTTTTATTTCCTACATCTTCAAATAGCTTCGCTCGGGTAACCGCGTTGGAATTCACTAATGCAAAACTTAGTAAAATAATAAATTAAAAATTCTAAAAAAAATCTTAGTTTATTTAGTAAAAGGGTTGAGCTTTTATATTCGTAGTATATCGGCAAATAATCTGATAAACAATAGTTAAATCATAATTTTGTTAAATAAAAGATGTTACTCTTCTTAACAAAAGTTTTTATTATTTTAAATAAATGAAACAAGTTACAATGGAGAACCAAATTATTAATAATAAGTCTATGAGTTTGAGTTTGATACTACAAATATAGTTAATTTTAGAGCCAGCCAGTCAGCGGTCGGGAAAAGTGGGTATTTCGAAGTGAGTTTTAAACCTACGGGGTTGAGCAATTACTATTTTGGTTGAGCATATACTTAAAAAAAAATGTAGGCGCCATACCCTTATGGTGGGTAACCCCTATAAAAATTAAAAAAAGTTTTCTTCCCTGTTGGGGGCGAACAGAAGTCGTCGCCTCGGCACACCTTCCCATAACTTCTATTATCCAGGGAGGCAGGCCTTCCCTAGCTGCGTGTAGTCCCAATGTAGACCCAATACAAAAAAACCCCTTAAAACGGGGTTAAAAGCAGCTCGCGGTTGCTCAGGCGTCGTTCCAGTCTGTATCCCGCTGTGTCACTCGCAAAAGCTGGTATAATTGTACTGAAGAAGTCGAGGGTGAAGCTCCTCAAGGAAAAAACCGTCAGAAAACAGCCTAAAAAATTAACGGGGCTGGCAGGCGATCCACCTCGGCGCACAACCACACGAAAACTTCTTTACTTGTCGACGAGCAGGCAACAAAAAAAGGCACTTCCCGGCTCCGCGCCGGTATTTATTACAAGGCGATGGAAGCCTCTGGAACTATTGCCTAGTTCCTGCTTCGACTCATCAGCCTCTAACTACCCTATTTAAGATTTTTAATAATTCAACTTCCTGAACACAAGACATTTGACAGACACTTTACTTTTTAATTTCGAAGACGCTATACGTTCGACTAGAACGTATAGCGTAATATAATCCAATTGCTATGGAACGATCAAATGACTTATCAAAAGTGACAACATTGAACCTTCAGAATGACAGTTGTAAATAAAAATATAAGTTAGTTGCCAATGTGCAACTTTCACAAGATAAAAAAATAAACTGTCACTAAGGTTATGTTTGTGTTATGTTTTAGTTTTATTTCCAGCTTTTACCAAAATAAAACGCAATTGTTTTAAACTAAGTTAATTAATGTATGTAACAAGGGATGCTAGTGTAAAATGTGCTGCAAATTGATTAGTTAACAGGTAAATAAGTTTCCATGAGTGGTTCTGAAATTACTACGTAACAATTTCTACAATATTATAAGATTTATTTTATTATGACTAACATTCATAATCTTCTTTGACTTCATTCATAACTAATCTCTTTCTTTTAAGGATTTACATCCGAGCGAAAGATACATTTTCGTGATAGGCCTCCTGAACGCCTAGTGTCCGCGTGTTTGGTGTGAACTGGCCTGCACGCCCACGCCCACGCCACCGCGCACGCCCACGCCCTCGCGTTAGTTTGGCCATAGCTTAAAACAAACAACAATTTTTATTTGTTTTTTTTTATATGGCAACCAAACCTTTGTGTGCGAGGTTTATTTCTGCCAATCTCGAGTAACATTTTTATTAGTGTTTACAATAAAACACGGGAGTTCAGTGTTTTATTGCCTTTTCTGGATTCCTTGAAGGCTACTCTTTACGTAGAAGCAGGTTTCAAACGCCATCGGGTCTAAAGCAAGATTTCTACGAGACAAGTCACTTGACACTTGATGCGTGTTTAATACAATCGTATTTCAATGGTTCTGCTTCTCTATCACTTCACCAAACTTAAGAATACAAACTACACCAAACTTGCACTCTAAAGCTCTATAAATGATAAATAAAACCATTAAAACAGATCGACCATGCTTTACGTTCGACTACCCTTCACCGAATCCCAAACCACTGATCAAATAAACTAACAACAAGAATTTCTAAATTGAAACTGACAAACAAACGTCATAATTACTGATCAAATAAACTTAGGTTTTATTTTATTTTATTTGACAGTGATGACATGACAGCACTGTCTATATGGCTACGGGCGGATTGCCCTCTACCAGTGTCGAGTAAAAAACGGGGAATCAGGGAAAATTAAAAGGCCTAAGATCGGAATTTAGAAAAAAAGGAGTTACAAGGATCAGGAGACTAGGGAAAGGTAGGATTACTTCTATTACATGGTGATAAATAAAAGATTTTGTTTCTCTTTAATGATTATGATTTATTATTTACTTAAGCCAAATAAAAAAAAGGGTTACAGTGGTGGGTTGAATTTGGTATTCAAGATGCTACAGAAAAAAAAGTTTCGAGCCAGCCAGTCAGCGGTCGGGAAATGTGGGTATTTTAGAATAAGTTTTAAACCTACGGGGTTGAGCGAGTATCGGTTTGGTTGAGCTTATTTGGTTAATTAATAGTGGGCGCCATACCCTTAAGGTGGGTAAACCCTATAAAAAAATAAAAGTAAGTTTCTTTCCTGAGGTCGACTCGGCACACCTTCCCGTCTCGTTCTATGACCCAGGGAGGCAGGCCTTCCCCAGCTGCGTGTAGTCCGCAGGAGTGGGGGTCGAGTTCCCAATACAAAAAAAAAAACCCCTGGAATGTACCAATTTCTAATTGAGAACCAGAATACATCCCAGTATGAAGTTATCGAGACGGGTCGTTAAGAAAATAAATTATTATTTAAAAAGGTCACTTCTGTGTGATTAAAAGGATTTAATTAAGTTGAAAATACTATGTAATAAACGAATTAATGATATAGTTTGAATATTGGGGGACACACCCTGAAAAAGAGAACTACCCTCCCCTAAATAAAATTTATTAAAAGTGCAAGTTATTATCTTAAAACGGGGTTAAAAGCAGCTCGCGGTGGCACAAGCGTCGTTCCAATCTGTATCTCGCTGTGTCACTCGCAAGAGCTGGTACCTATGAGCCAAGAAGGCAAACTTTATAACCTATCAAGTTTCAACTACAAGAATTGTGAAAACAGCAATAATTACAGGTTGCACTGTACTTACAATATGTATTTTAAAGAAGTCGAGGGTGAAGCTCCTCAAGGAGAAAACCGTCTGCAAACAGCTTTGAAAATTAACAGGGCTGGCAGGCGATCCACCTCGGCGCACAACCACTTTGAACTTCTTGTATTGACGGCAGACAGGCAACAAAAAGGACCTTCCCGGCTCCGCGCCGGTATTTATTGCAAGGCGATGGAAGCTTCTGGAACCATTACGTAGTTCCTGCTTCAACTCATCAGCCAAAAACTACCCTTTTTCAGATAATAAAAATTCCACTTCCTGAACACAAGACACTTTACTTTTTTAATTTTGAAAACTAGTCGAACGCATAGCGTATTATAATCCAATTGCTATGGAACGATCAAATGACTAATCAAAAGTGACAACATTGAACTCTCAGAATGACAGTTGTAAATAAAAATATAAGTTAGTTGCGTATGCGCAACTTTCGCAAGATAAAAAAAAACAAACTGTCACTGAGGTTATGTTTCAGTTATATTTCCAGACTTTAGCAAAATACAACAATTGAGTAAACTAGGTTAATTAATGAATGTAACAAGGGATGCTAGTGGAAAATGTGCTGCAAATTGACTAGTAAACAGGTAAATAAGTTTCCAAGAGTGGTTCTAAAATTACTACGTAACAATGGGAATAAAATTAATATGTTAAAAATAATGTAAATGTATAACAATGTATAGGATTATAGTTTTATATTATTTAAGATAATAAATGCAGCTAAACAGTTATATACAGCAGGGTCATTTGTACAAAGCAATGAAATAGTGGATGTAGGAAAGGGAATTTTAAGGGAAATAAGTTCAGCTTAAAACATGGAACGGTCATATTTCGGACAGGCTAAAATAATGTGATTTATATCACCAATGTCAGTGCCGCACTCACAAATATCGTCTTCAATAAGACGAAGCCTAGCAAGGTGAGCTGGGGAACATGTATGGCCCAATCTTAAACGAGTTAAAATAGAAGTCACTAACTTGCCAAACTTTGCCTTGAAAAGCCAAGGTCTTACTGAAATTCGCGGTTGAATTTGGGCAAAATATTTACCTTTGAGTTGGCTGCTGTTTTCCCACTCCGATTGCCAAGAGTCAAGTAATGAAGTCTTAGGTAGTGATAAGAGGTCGTGACAGTAGTTTTTATAAGGAAACATGTCTCCAGAAAGTATTGCCTCGTTTGCTATCCGGTCAGCCACTTCGTTACCCTTGATGCCAGAATGTCCCGGAATCCAGGAAAAACAAGCATTAAATCCTCGTAAAACACAGTCATGATATACCTTTCTGATGTCATATATAACTGGAAATTGTGTTTTAAATTTAAATGGAAACTTGCTTAGAGCTAAGAGGGCACTCATACTATCGGTAAATATGACTGTATGTTTAAGATGCAATTATTTTATGTATTCTATGGCTTTTAAAAGGCCATAGCATTTACCTGTGAAGACAGACGTTTCTGGGGGTAACTTAATTTTTTGCACAATATCATACTGAGTGTGATACACACCCACACCAGTGGCTTCATTAGGAGAATGTTTGGAAGCATCAGTATAGATATAGTGAAAGCCATCAAACTCAGAATTAAGTATTTCAATAAATTTTGACTGAATATTCGGATCTTGTTTATCAATAGAAAGTGGCCGAATATTTATGGGAAATATTAGAGAATCAAGGCTGCAGTGAAACAAAGGTAAGTGATTTGAATGGTGAGCAGGAGAAGACAAAGACGTAAACTTTCTGTAGCTGATTAAAATGTTAGGTTCAGACTTATGCCTCCAGTAAGCTGATGTGGAAACTTTTTGCAATAAGCACTGCAGTTTTGGGAAAAATGGAATAAGCGAAAAAGGAATTTGTCAGATAGGAACTGACGCCTAAGTCTGAGAGGAGAATCGCAGCACTCTACCATTCAAGTGCATTAACAGGGCTAGATCTCATTGCACCTGTTACGGTTCTAAGAGCTTTTGATTGAATTAGATCCAGTTTTTTGAAGACTGTTAAATTACCTGGCTCAAGCAAGAAAGTTCCGTAATCTAAAACGCTCCTGATGAGAGCATTGTACACAAGCTTCATTGAAAAGGGGTGAGCACCCCACCATACTTCCGATAAACATCTAAGTAAATTAAGTATCCTTTCACATTTCTCTACGACGTATTTACAGTGAGGACTGCCTGAAAGTTTAGAGTCAAGTATAACTCCCAAAAATTTGTGATGGGTTTTAATCGGAATGGAAACTTGATCATACAAAACTTGAACTGGAGGAGGATTTCTTACTCTAGAATAATAATAATATCACAACTGCACTTTTGGAAGCAGATAGTTCAAGACCATTTTGATCCATCCAGAATTTCAAATCTGAAAATGAGGAAGTTAATGAGTTGGCAGCTGCAAGTATGGATTTGTTAACATTATACAACACTAAGTCATCAGCATATTGCAAAATGTTTGTATTATTATCAAATGATAATGCTAAATCATAAGTATAGACGTTGTATAACAAGGGACTGAGAACTGAACCTTGAGAAAGGCCTTTCCAAGATCTGCGTTTGTATGATGAAGCACCTTAAGATAACTCAATAAATCTTTCGGATAAGATGTTTTTAATAAAATTACAAATACGTACCGGAGTATTTAAAGAGTACAGTTTGTGTAGTAAAACAGAAATTAAAACGTTGTCGTATGCTGAATTAATGTCTAAGAAAGCTGCTACGACTGAAACATTATCAGAAAAAGCGATCCTGATATCAGAAATCAGTAAACTAATATTATCACCTGTTCCTTTTCCTTTCCTAAATCCGAACTGGCTGTCTGCTAGCAAGTTATTACTTTCGAGAAACCACTCAAGGCGGTTTTTATCAAATGTTCAGCTTATTTAATCAAAACGGAGGAAAGGACTATTGGTCGGTATGAGGAGGGGTCAGATGGAGATTTGTTTGGTTTAGGAACTGGCAACACAATTTGTGACTTCCAAGATGGTGGAACATTTCCAGAGTTCATAATATAATTAATTAACTCTAAATAAAAACTAAGAACCTGATCATTAAGATCAAAGAAAAAGGAGTATGGGAACCCATCTTTACCTGGCGAAGAATCAGAGAGATTTTGCATGATTCCTTTTAGTTCAAAAAGTGAAAACGGGGAATCAAAACACGAACCTGTGACAATAGGAACTGGAATATTAAAATCTAACTTCTGTGGAACCCACGGAGGGGCCAGTTTATCTAAAAAATCATCGGCAATATCTAAAGGAATAGAAGGACGAGAAGAGTCAGCCATTGCTGATTTAAATCGACGGATATTTTGCCAAACTATCGTGGATGGAGTATTATGTGAGATTGATGTACAAAACTTCCTCCAGCTCTCAAACTTTTTCTTTTTAAAAAGTTTGCGAGTTGCAGCGCTGATGTTGTTAAGTTCTATAAAATTCACATTTGACATACAAAATTTATATTTTCGTTCGGCTGCTTTACGTTTTTTAATAGCCTTAGTGCATTCTTTATCCCACCAAGGAGGAGAGGGAATTTTATGACTGGAGTTTTTTAATGGAAAAGCTTTATTTGCAGATTCTATCAATAAACTAGCCAAGGAATCAGCACAAATTGTTTCATTGCCAGGGGAAATACTCGGAAGAGAAGAAAGTTGTTGCTCTACACTTTCCCTAAAAGTATTCCAGGAACTATTGTTTCTATCTGGGAACCTATGTTTCAGCTGTGGAACATATTTTGGAATAGAAGGATTATTAAATGGGAAAGAAATCAAGATGGGAAAATGATCACTGCCAAATGTTGAGGAAAGAGTTAGCCAAGTTAGTAATGATGCTAAATTTGGAGAACAAATAGAGAGATCAACAGCACTTTTATTTTGGCCTGGAGCTGTGCGGCGTGTTGGTGAACCAGAGTTTAAAGTACATAAATTATGCCTATCTATGATATCAATTAACATTTCTCCTGCAGCATTGGATTTACCACTACCCCATGCAAAGTGATGAGAATTAAAATCACCAAGAATCAACAAAGGTTTAGGGAGTGTGGTAATTATTAGACTGATTTCATTAAAAATATAGAAAGAGGGATAAGGTATATACAAAGAGACTAGGCAAATATTGTAAACACTGACAGCAGTTATAGAAAAATCATTACTATGATTGGGTATTGCAATTGGGGAGAAAGGAATAGACTTGTTAATCAATATGGCAACCCCGCCATATCCATCCAGTCTATCTTCCCTAATAGAATTAAAACCACTTACTTTAAACTTAATATTAGGTTTGAGCCACGTTTCTGACAGAGCAAAAACAAATGGCTCATACATATTAATTAAATAATAAAAATCACTCTTTTTGCTTAAAATACTTTGGCAATTCCATTGAATTACTTTGGCGTGTAAATCAATCTTGGAGGAATCGAATGCAACTTTCTATTATGGGGGCAGCGTTGGACGGTGAGTTTGAATTAAATTGGGAAACTAAATTAATTAGGACTACAATAAGGTCTGTAAGATTCGATTTTTGCTGATCTTGGGGCTGGCTCATAATGGCGCAACCATCCCTTGGGGAGGGGAAGGAATAATCCTTAATAAGATCACTATGAGCTTTTTTGTCATAGCCCTTAGAAAACGATGGTGAAGGGCGAGGGGTCAAAAGAACTGTTTTTTTTATAAGAATTTGTTGCCTTGGAAGTTTTAATTTTAGCAGAAGTATCCCGAGGACTGATCACTTGTGTTACATTTTCAGGACTGGAGGACAAAATATCAGCATATGACTTGGAAGCCGGAGGGTGAAGTTTGAAAGCTTCTACATAAGAAATTGAATTTTCAGCCATATAAGTCTTAATATTTTTTTGGCGCATGAATTCTGGACAAGACTTACTGGTTGCAAAATGTGAACCAGAACACAAACAACAAGAGGCATGATGATCATCAATAGCACAAGAATTTCCAAAATGGCTCTGTCTACACTTAAAGCAGCGGGGCTTTGATCTGCATTGTGTTTTGGTATGGCCAAACCGGCAGCAGTTAAAACACTGAATTGTAGGGAAAATGTACAAATCTACTGGTAAAGCATTGTAACAAATGAAGACTCGTTTGGGCAAAGTTTGGCCATCAAATGTGATAACTACTGTTTGGGATGGCTTCCAAGATGCAGAACCATCAATAAATGTTTTGAAATTAAGGCGTCTTACTTTCATTATTTCTCCACATCCAATTGGTACAGACATGTTAGCTTTAACTTCATCAGGTGACCAATCCGCAGGAACACCACGAACAAGTCCCATTCTGGTGACATTGAATGTAGGTACAAAGGCTTTCAATTTGTTAGGTTCCAAGCTATAATGGCCCATAAAGAAGTTAGCATCAGAGAACTTCGAGAATGATACTGATATTTTATTACGGCCAATACTTTTAACACTGCCATCAATTATATTTTTGAAGGAATACTTTTTAAGAATTTCCCAACCTCAATCGGGTGCAAAGTGGCTCCGTCATTAGGAGAGGCTAAGACTTTTTGCACATGAACAACATATGGGGCAATATCTGAGTCATTGTAAGTTTTACGCCCTCTAGGTGTGTTATTATTCGGCAAGTCTTGACTATTGGCAACTGCATGTGGAACTACAGCAGGCAAATCATTCTGGCGCGGTAGAGATTCTCGGTTTACTTGGCCTAAGTTTTTACGCTTTCGTTTAATAATATGCTCATGTTCTGTAGCTGAAGTTGAAATATCGGTGTCAGAATCGTTCGTAACAGTTACAAAGTATCCTGCCGGAGGTGGAGAAAGGTTAACATCAGGAAGATCGGCAAGTTCGTCGGATAAAAGTGGAGGAGGTGACCCTCCCGGATCATCGGGAGGATCATTCATTTTCAAAAGAAAACTGTGCAACTCACCTACTTTTCAGCAAATAAACACTACTAAACAATAAATATATGTACACAAATAATAGTTATCTACACAAACACTACCCTCCTGAACGCAATCCCTTAAATATTAAAAATAAAATTCAGAAGAAAAAAAAAAAGCCCGTCGAGTCTAAAGATTCCCGCGCTTTTTCGAGTATGTAGGTAATCACCAGTAATCGCTTGGCAGTTTTACGCACCGATCAAGTAATCACTACGTGCTATATGTTTCATTTTACGATGACTTATAAAACTATATTACCAGTTTTTGATGAAAACGTTTTAACAATAGAAAAAAAACATTTTTGAGCTCTCATAGCTATAATAATTTCATATCTCATATCAAGGGCGACACGACTTTGGAACTCACTTCCCCTTGATATTAAAAGTTCGGATTCTAGAATGGTTTTCAAAAAAAAAAGTACGCCAATTCTTAAAATAGATAAATTGCACTAGATATTTGTATGTAAGTAAGTATATCGGGTGTAAAAAAAGGCTTCACCAAGCCGAATACCACATATTCTACGTATTATTACGATCATTTTTTTCTTTTACACTATACCTGGGAAATGACGGGTTACAGAGTTATTGACAGTCAAAGTTAAAAAAAATTTTCAAAGATTTTTACAAAATTGACTTCTGTTTGATAATACTAAACTTTGTTACAAAGAAAGATGATACAAATGTTCAGTCCTTCTTTCATAAAAGGCCTTTAAAGGGCACAGCCGGCAATGAATCGTGCGCAGTGCTCTCCCGCCACCCGCTCGCCCGCCGACCGCTTACACACACAGGCATAGTCTGTGGCGTGCGCGCTATACATTGCGGGTTAGAAATAAGTTATGTTTTTTGATACCCAAAAATTAAAGTCATTTCCCAGCAATTATTTTTTTTGCATTCTACTAGGTTTTATGTATAGAATTCGTGGTTTAAGGCTTCGTTAAGCCTTTTTTTACACCCTGTATATATTTATAGCATATTTGTGTATATAAGTATGTATTTATTTATTTATATTTTGTAGTGTATCTATATTATTTATTAAAGTATATGAATAACATATTATGTATAGGTATTTAGCTAGAATAAGTTTGTGGAATTATTGTTGCCTTAATTAACTTTTTTTTTTTCTCTATAATTTAATCTTACCGCACCCTTTGCAAGCTTTCTGCATGACCCAATGGTTGACTGGCAGAGAATGCTTTTAGCATTAAGTCCACCATTTGTACACTTATTGTAAGTTTGTGCAATAAAGTTTTAAATAAAAAAATAAATAATAATTTAAATTAATAATTAAGTAAATTTTATTAATACTTAGCTGTTAAAATAGATTTTTAACAGTTTTTTTTGTGGTAGTTTTTTGACATAGCATTATGCATGTAGCAGATATTGTTTTAATTTATCTTATTTTATTTAATGCTTATAATTTCTATTTCATTTGTAATCATTTGACGACGCTTGTTGCTGAAGAAATTGTTAAGAAGAAAAAAGAAGAAAAATAAAGTGATTTATTTAAAATGTTATTTAATTGAATTGAAATAAATTTATATTTTTATTATACATGTTGTACAAAAGAATGGGACACTCCTTAAAACCACGTGATCAGCTGGTCATATACAAAAACTTTTCTTATGGAAGCAACATCGATATCTTGATTTTATTTTCAGATGCTCCATACATTATCATCGAGGTATGCAAGTAAGTTTGTATCATATGGAGAAGCTGATTTTTTTTTATTGATTTCGATGTTGCTCCGAAGGTAAAAGTTGTTGTATAAGTTCAGTTGATCACGTGGTTTTAAGAAGTGTCCCATTCTTTTGTACACCTGTACACCTTTTTGTTGCATTACAAAAAAAATGGTTGACAAATAATTATCAAATTTTTCATTTTGTTTCATTTTTACGCAATAATTTGTCAGATTACCAATAAAATTACAATATGTTTAGGTATTCAACCGTCGCTGTGGGCCCAAAAAAAACACGATCTCCTTTCAAGTCTCTAGGCTTAGCATTCCGGGCTGTGCGTTGATAGACCAACCATCAGCTTAGAATTTTATTTAATAATAAAAGATACTAAAGCAAAAACTGTGATTTCTTCATTTTTGTCTGTTTTTTGGCCGCGCATCACGTTGAAACTATTGAATGAATTCAAATGATTTGAGTTCATACTCTGGGGAGGTAAGAGGTAAGTAATCAAATCACACACTACGCACGTATTAAAAAAATATTCCTGCTATTCTTAACTTACTCTAATACTTCTTATTCTTAAGTATGAGATGTACCAAACATCTTTTAGTTCACGCGAACGAAGTTGCAGGCACAGCCAGTATTTATAAAAAGTTATTTCATGTTTCAAAAAACGAAATGTTAAACAAAATGAAAACGAATGTTGCTTTTCGTAGGTACTTTATAGCCACTCGGGGTATCTATATTTTGTCATTCTATTTAACGAGCAGCTACTATGTTTCGTGAAAAAAAAAGGTAAAGCATATACGTCCCACCAAGGGCACAGGCCTCCCCTCAACTATGTGGTGGGTTCGTGGAAAAGCGATATTAAATTTGCGTTTTCGCGAAAAGACTATAAAAGTTTTTTTTTTGGGCTGAATGCAGATTTTTTGTGGTATTATAGACAAATTATGTTCACGTTTGTTTATGAGAAATAACTAAAGTACCTACCTAAATATATTTTTCAAGTAGCTCTTTCAGCGAGTCACGTAGTCTAAGTTTGTAAGTACACAATAGTACCTACAGAAACCTCTACTTCTCTGCGTGTGTTTCGACTCGACCGGTATTTTCTCAATTTATTCGGAACATGGAAATCATTTGTGAAAGGGATCAACTGCTTGTGTGACTAGCTAAAGGACGATAGTAGCTTCGCTAGCTCGATTTTGTTGTCATAAAAATAGTAAAAAAACATTTGAAGCGCGCTGGATTCTGTCCCATTGTTTTAGTTTCGTAGTAAAGTCGTATTGATCAGCTAATGTCTGTCATAACATAACTAGGCCGAATTTGGCAACTTTTTTTGCAAGCCTGTAAGAAAATTATGGGTTATTTAAGGCTGATATGATACATAAAAAACTTTTCCAACGAAAATACAAAACAATTACCTGGTGAGGAGTGATGCCAAGAGGCCTGATGCTATGACCTTGGATCCGTGAAAGATTTGCGAAATATGAAAAACTTTTAAGGGGTTGATAAGGGTGCTCAAATAAAGAAGAAATACTATAGAGACCGCTTAGACAATAAGTAAGTTCCGTTTGTAAAGAAATTGTATAAGTTGACTTGATATTACGTTTCATACGATATCGGTATCATATATCTATTTCTATATATACTATATAAAATTCTAAACTGATTGTTGGTCTATCAACGCACAGCCCAGACCGCTGGACCTAGAGAGAGCACATAGATACCTTATACAGTGTAGGCATCCACTAAGGAAGGATTTTTGTAAATTCTATCCCTAAGGGGGTAAAATGGGGGGTGAAAGTTTGTATGAAAGTTCGTCAGTTTTGAAGTTAGGATCTCCAAATTTTGTGTTTCGGCCGACGTTTGAAAATGAATTAGCAAGTGTCTCAGCGTTTTTGATAAATTATCCCCCGATGGTGTAAAAAAGGGGACGAAGTTGTGTATTGAAAGTCCGTCGTTTTAGAAGTAAAAATCACAAAAAATATTAAATATTTAGGCATATGGTTAAAGTATATTGTTGCTGTTGGAATTTCAACCCTTATAAGGGTGTGAAAAGGGGATTTTTGTATTTAATTTTCTTTATTTTCTAACTAAAATTCACTTAGTTTATTATTTAAGCTTATAGTTGGTAACTCACGCAAGGTATATTGTTGTTTTAGGAATTTCAACCCTTAAAGAGGGGAAAAGGGGATACATTTTTATTTGAAGTTCTATATTATAATTTCTAACTAAAAATCACTAATTTTTTATTTAGGCTTACGGTTGATAACTAACGCAAAGTATGTTGGTATTGTTAAAATCTCAACCCTTAAGGGAGTGAAAAGGGGATGCATTTTGCATTTGAATTTTTTTATTATCTTAGTAAATATCACTCTATTTTTAATATAAGTTAATAGTTGAAAACTCAAGCAAGGTATATCATTGTTGTTGGAATTTCAACCCTTAAGGGGGTGAAAAGGGTATTCATTCTGTTTTTAAAATTCTTTATTTTCGAAGTAAATAAATAGACGTATGGTTGGGTACTCACGCAATCGGTGATATATACAGTGCAGGCATCCACTAAAGAAGGATTTTAAGGAATTTCATCCATAAGGGATGAAAAATTGTATGAAAGTCCCTAAGTTTTAAAGTTAGTTTCTCTAAATTGTATGTTTAGGCTAACCTTAAAAATTAAGTGTATGTGAGTATTAACGTTTTAAATAAATTCTCCCTTGACACGGGGTGAAAGTCCGTCGTTTCCAAAGTAAAAATTACTAAAATTATTAAGGTTAGAACCTCACGCTTGGTATATTAATGTTGTTGGAATTTCAACCCTTAAGGGGGTGGAAAAGAGATTTAATTTAGTATTTGAAGTTCTTTATTTTCGAACTGAAATCACTGAATTTATTATTTAAATATTTAATCTTATAGTTGGAGTTTTACTTAAATAGAGTTTCTGAACTACAACACTTAAAATAGGCTTCTATTTTGTATTTGTAAAAATAATGTATCGTTACGTGTATCATCCTATTACTAATTCTCTACTGCCTCAAATCTATCCGTCTCTCTGTCTGCCACGAGCAAATATCTCAGCTGTTTTGCCTAGTTGTGTTTGCGTAGGGATTATTTCGAAACCTCACATAGATAATATTTATAAAACTTGAAAGTATACAAGTGTACTGCATAACTTTTTAAGGGATCTACTATTTCAGCAAATCGGACATTGTTTATATAAAATGGCAAGCTGACTGAAAAAATAATATATCAACCCACAACCAAAACCGCTGGACCTAGGGACTTTGGATTTTGCAAAATGATACTTTATACCTATAATGATACCTATCTTATAATGATATCTTATAGCCCGATAGACCGACGACCTGAAAGATGGCTGGCATTGGCTGGATGAAAAAAGCGGGAAATCGTGGTCTTTGGGGGAGGCTTACGTCTGAAATGGACTGCAATAGGCTAATTAGATACATAGATTGATACGATATAACGAAGCAATATTTTTAAAATTGTGGGATTAGATTAGGTAACAAATATACGAACTTATATTTACCAATTTTATTTTATAAAAGCTTAAATGAGTTTGTTTGTTTATTGTTTGTTTCGCTGTCACGTCTTACTACTAAACGATCATCAACGTAGCAGAAAGGGACGTTTTCCCAGAAAAAAAGGACTTTTTCCGCGGGATAGAAAAATATTTCTGAGATATGGTCGTCCGGCATAACAGCTCGGCGTACTGGATGTATATTATTATAATGTAATTGGATTACGTTTAAAGTTTATACATATTGTTCTTTATTTTAAATCTTTATTAGCGCGAGCGTAGCCGCAGGCGAATGCTAGTTATGTTATAAAACCTTTATATTTTTTTCTATAATATACTTTTTTTACACAGTTATTTCCAGAGATAAGTGAGTAATTGTTTCTGACACAGGGAGTCATATTTCAAAGGAAGATAATACCGCATATTATTTAACGAAAAAATTTAAATTGGATGCTGTAAAATAATCGACACTGCTTTTATAAAGTATTGACGCCGAACCAATAAACATTTTTATCCATTGCACAGCATTAACTGAGATTTATCCATGTGATAGTTTGGCTTAAAATATGTACATGATAAAGGATGGACACCGGCTAGACAGTCACATGAGATAAATTGATAAGGGTCACATTGAAACATTGCCTAAAGGATAAAACGAGTCTAGTTTTTATTTCGGTATAAATTGCATGATATAGATGTATGTTGTTTACAATATGGTGAATATACTACAAACGTTGAAGAGTTCTTTACATTTAAAATCTATGTGGCATTGTCAGGTAGCCCTTAACATTAGTTTATTTTTTTCTTATCTTTTTTTCGAAATAATTATAATTTATTGTCAACACATCCTACAAATGTGCGAAATATGGTGCCATTTGTGTTTATCTATAAATCTGTCGTGCAATATTTTTAATTTCAAATTCAAAATGTATCTATTTTAAGACAACAATGATCCTTGGGTTAGTATTTACGCTTAAATTAAATTAGGTGTAAGTATTATATTCCCTAAGCATGTTTCCTCTGGATTAAAAAAATATTGTAACTACGGTTGAAATTCCTAATAAATAAATAAAAAGTTTTAGAATTCATTTGCAAGGCTACAAAACTTAGTAACCCAAAGGTTGCTTCAGGATCCAGTAGATAAATATTTAGATCTGTTTGTTCCGTTATTGCTTGATTAATGAACTTAAAAACTTTCATATTTAAAAATAAGTGGGATTCCATGCCTTAATTGAATCCACTTTCTTTGCGAAGTTCTAATTTGGCGTTGACAGAAGTACCTACTCGCTTCATGGGCTTCATAGAGAAAGTACGTGAACCAAAACTTGGCACCAGACTAAATATAAAACAGTTTTTCTGTTAAATTTGTATCGTTATAAATTGCCAAAAATAGGCAGTAGTTTGCCGGGCAGCCGGCGGGGGCGTGGACCGTGTCTAATTATTTTATCTATGTTACAATAATATCTACCGCTGTCGCAACCCCATTTTGTGGCCACGTCGCATATTGGATTACCCGCTTCGTGACTGTGAAGTGTTGCTCTGGATTTCGTGTTCGCTTGAAATATTGGATGTATTCCGCTATTTTATACATTATTATGTGGCCATGAAAAGGCAATATTTGAAACCGCAAAATAGTAGCAAAGAACCAGTATTACAGTAGAACTAGACATTTTTGTCTCATCATCACAGAGTCATAGACAGACTACTGTAAGTACCTAGTCTAAAAATAAAAAAAACTATAAAAAAGGCAAACTTGAAGTGTACAGTAAAAGTTTCCCAATATTCCATTTTGAAAGTAGTGTTTATCTGCTTTTTTTCATTATTATTATCGACCTTAAGATATTAGCTCTATAATAGATATTTCTTGTCCAATACGAGCCGCGTCTAATATTAGGATAGATACCAAGTTTGTGAATGTGCCTTTTTTATAAATAAAATAAAATCTGTAGGTATGTAAGTATCTGGCCGATTGTTATGTATAGATGCGTGGTATCATAAAGAAGATGGTGGTCAAAGACTATCAAGAATTTGAAACAGGGACACATGTTTCGTATCAGTTGGGTTCATGACATTAAAAACGTCGAAGTTTTGAAGTGGTTCTCTAAGGCGTTTTGCAGACGGCGGGGCGGGCCGGGTCGGTCAATTTCACCGCAAAGGATAGCACCAAGGGAATCCTATACTACCAACGCACACGGAGGGCAAAAATACCGCGCCGCAGGTGCCCGGCGGACACTGGCGGCGCGGTGTGCTTTGTGTTCGCGGCGAGGGCAGCCGCGGGCAACGGCGGGCAGACGCGGTCTTTATTGCTTCGCGGTCAGACCGGCCCGGCCCGCCCCGCCGTCTGCAAAGCGCCTAAAAGAGTTAAATAGGTACTATCGCGCTCCGACGCCTTACCGCTTTGTAGAAATATTCCTGTGTAAGCGCATCGCGCCGGACACGCCCAAACCCGCCCTGATTGGTTATGCATTTTACTACGTTTTACTACAACCAATTAGATACATAGAAGCTTGCTTGCTTGTGCCTAAACACCTATTGTCTTGAGCCCGAAATATAAATGAACGTACGGCGTGGCTTGAAGTGAGTGGCAATGAGGTGCTTGCAAGCGATTTTAGCTTTAAGACTGGTCAGGCATCGGAGCCCGCGATAGTGCGCTCCAGCATCTTATCGCTCTTAGATGGGACATGTCTGTTAACATAACAGATACTGACTGCTATAGATAGCTTCATAACATCAGCGAGTAGACAGAAATCAATTTATTCAGACTAGCCTAGGATAAAGTAAACGGACCTTTAGTAAGGAGAAGCACTAAAGAAGTCGTTGTCACTATCGACCTAAAGACAGGAACAATACAGTATTCCGGCTGTGTCAGCAGAGTGAAAGACCGTGGACGCGTCACGTACGAGCCGCGTCAATTTATCAGCGATCACCCGTGTTGCGTCCCCGTGGGAATGTTTCCGCGTCACGCCGCGGCTTCTAGCATTTACAGTACATTGCGTTTTTAAATTAATTCTGTCAATGGAATAGTCTTGAATTAGTACCTACCACCCCGACGACGATCTGGGAAAGGTTGCAACAATCCGCTGAATGCAGGTCGCTTCCAACCGGCCGACCTGGAAGTCTGGGGGTAGTTTCAGCAGTGGATATGATATGATAATGATATGATGAGTACCTACCTCAAATCAATAAGTAGGGTAAAGATGCTCTGATTCTTTTCTAATGTCCGATTGAGACGGAACCTGTTATTGAAGACCTCCATAGCTGCGCGACGAGGACGCTGGACTTGGCATCGCCGACTTTGGGGTCCCGCGTGGTCAATGTCAAAACCAAATTTTATATCTATATTATCTCAGGTCTGAGTGTTGTGGTAATATCGTTGTTTCTGATTTCACGAGTGTATTGGCTTACTTCAACTACCTAAGTATTAACAAATTGCATGCACTCAAAATTTTTCTTTACCTTACTCTTTTTGATATCCGGAGCCCATCTTACTTTTGGTTTAAGTAGTGTAAGACAGACAGAGTTACAGAGTATAAGACTCTGAGATTTTAGTAATACTGAATAATAATCCAAGTATTGTAATTATGTCTATGTTATACGAGTATTGCTCGAAAACTCACCGTCTAAGAACACCACCAACAAATTAAATTAAAATAAAAAAACTAGCTAATATGCTAAGATTTTATGACACAACCAATACCTACCTTTTTCTTAGTTAAGTATTAGTTTATTGTTTCACAAATTTCAAGCAAGCATGATTGTCAGTTTTTCTATTTATTTACATAAAATTTATCAATGTTTCGCTTTAAGACGATGGTCATAATTTATGTGTTGAAATTAGTCTAGGTCAAACTAAAAGGCTATTTTCGTCCTAGTTAACTAAAATCAACAAAATTGGCGCGTAATACCCGAAATCTAAGTTTTATTAACGCTATCCTAGAATATAGGCCTCCCAGCTATAAAAATATTGGTTTTCTTCACAACACCCTTTCAGCTAGGTTGCGTTTTAGCGATACACTGAATACTGATCGCATATTCGTAGAGCACCGTGTGCGGCTTGACGTGAATAGACTGTGAACGATAAGTTTTTACGAACATGCTCGTCAATACCTACTCGTAAGGATGGACTTGTTAAGGAATAGTAAATGAATTTTCTGGTGATTTTGTTTGATGTGTTTAAATCATAGAATAGAAAATATATGTATAAAGTAAATCAGATTTTAATCATACACAAAATTACAAAATATACAAATAATTCTAAGTAATTAGTTAGGTGTGTATTTATAGTAAGCTAAAGAATTCATGAATTTCACTGTAAATCTTAGCCTTCTATCTTCTTAGCGAAATACTTAGCCTAAATATTATGGAAATCTTTAATGCCATAGTCCCACGCAAACTTAAAACGATTGTAAGGGAAAAAAAATTAAGGAAACTTGCACTTCGTTTAATAAAGATTATTTTTCTTTCATATGAAACCCAATTCGTTTTTATGTAGACAATGTCCTTTATCTGTCAATTGTTTGAAGCCATCCGTAGAATCATTAGCAGAAATAAAGAGAAGTAGGCCCATCAAATTGGCAAGTTTTTCTGTTTTCGTACATATATCGCTGAAAAGTCGTAATATAGCACTCCCTCGGGAAATCTGTTCTATTGCCTGTTTGTTTTGTTCTACTGACGACGGTTGGCTAGTCGAGTGTGTAGGTACCATGTGAAATTATTGCTCTCAGATGTATTGTTTGATCATTATTATATCATATGGGGAGCTTATAGTTCGCGGTTAGAATTGCTTCTGAGGCAGTGTTTTTGTGGATTCCGCTTGTGAGGTTAATCGGTGTATATCGCAATTCATTTTTGATTCAGCAGAATAAATAGAAAAGAAACAAATGATATCATATATAAACTACCAAGTTCTATTGAGCTACAGCCTACATATAATAACATATTTAAAGTTTTTTTTATGTTTATGGTTACAGAGGTAAACAGGGAATGTTACAATAACAAGAAAAAGAGAAAAGGGTACTATAAGCTAATAGATAATGAGTTTTAAATCGTATGGTTATTGTTGTAGCAAAAACATTTAGGTAAGTATGATTACTGTGAACATGCTATGTAATAATAATAATAATTTATTTGCTTGTCACATGGTAAATTACAAGTGTTATTACAATTAAAAGTACATTGCACACATGACACCCCGTAGGGGCACCGCAAATTAAGCGAACAAAGGGCCTCTTAACGGTTAAATACACAATATAATATGTTATGCACACTCATCCTTTCATTTGTTAGCAAATTGACTGCTACAATTGCAAAATTTTTGCTCTGCTTTGCTTTACACTGAACCAGTTCCTTGAGGACAAGTCTCAAAGAACTCTTCCAGTGTGTAATAAGCTTTAACTAATAGATATGTTTTCAGACTGGTAGTAAATGAATTAAACTTTTTTTATGTCTTTAATACTATTTGGGATACAGTTATACATTTTTATAGACATCCAATGTGGACCTGATCTGGAAATTTGGAGATGTCTACCTAACGGAAGATTTAATTTATTTATATATATATATATATATATATATATTATATGTTATATATATATTTTCTATCTTGTAGGGTCACCGCAAGGATATGATGTCTCTTTTCCACGCTTTGTCAGTCTTTAAGAGCGTAGCGAATCCTAAGTCTATGGTTCTATCAACGCACAGCTCAAACCATTGAACGGATTGTGCTGAAATTTGGCACACGTATGTAGGCGTGCGCTAGAAAAGGATTTTTCAAAATTCACCAAAGGGGGGTTCAAGGTTTGTATGGATCACCAAGATCGGGAGGTTAATCCTTTAACTAAATAAGCAAATACCTATTTCAGGGTCGAGAACAAAGCAGTTTTGTACAGTTTTTTTTAAATTCTTTCACTCAAAATCAAGACCAACGCGAGCGAAGCCGCGGGCAAAAGCTATTAGTTTAAAATGGAGGAACAAATCGGTCCGTTTACTCTTTGCCAAGGACTAGGTTCCAAATTAGAACACAGCAGGTGAAAACTCTGTTTTCAACAATGTTTCCGAAAATGAATTATTCTCTACTCTATTGAAACCTGTCTGGATTCTGTTTAATGCAAATGAGTAATCATGAATAATGGAATTAGTTGCAGAGTCACGTGTTTCGTGTATTTCTGAGTACCCTCTTTGTTTATGCATTTTTAAACGACACCTTTCCTGTGAATGTCACTCGCAAAATTTACTTACTGTTTCAACCAATTACGATGACATTTTAAATTGCTTGTACGCGTGAAGGCTTTCTGCTTAATAGGATCTGTTGAAAGGGAGCGTGATTTTTCGTTGATCCTGTCCTGTGTAAACACAATAACAAATTCTCCAAAAACCTTTTTTTATTTTATTTGGTCATACTGTAGAGATAATTAAAGTTTTTTTTTACACAAATCCAGTCCATGACCGAGTTAAAAGAGCTCTTTTCACTACGTTACACTGAAAACTGTAAGCTCAAATTAGCAAGGTCTTTATTAAGTAGTTAACGCCTATCAAATAGTTCAATAAGAAAACAATCTTCTTCACCTACAAAATAAATTCATTTAGAGCTCATGTTCGTGAGTTTACTGACGTTTACCGTGCCGATACTAGCTGGCAACGACGTTTTAGGTATTTTGTAACCACTTGTACTTCGCAAATAGCATTGGTAAGGGGCACCGTACAAAGTTCCATACAAAAATACAACGACGTTACTAGACAGTATCGATTTCGTAAATTTAACTAAAGTAATGGTAGGTAGACCAACGTGATTATAAAAGATATGATTTGAATCAATTGATTTTGGAAGGTATACACCGCCTATATTATATTAAAATTTTAATTGTTTAAATAGGGTTTGTACAAGACTGAAAGTAAAACCCTGTTAATACAGACAATTTATAAAAATATAGTGTAAACAATTAATATCATCTTCATCATTTCAACCATAGGATATTCTATGAATTCTAGATTGGCCGGTCGGAAGCTTAGCGGGTGGACCACTTTGTGGGTGGACGGCCTACAAAAAAATATATTCACCCTATAAAATATCATAATCAATCTCAATTACGAAATTGCCCTAAACAAGCAAATACCTAAACTGCGAAAAATGATATTCGGAATAAGTACATTTTTTTCTTTATATTCATCCCAATACCGCTTGCAAATAACATAAATGTCTGTGTTTATGTGCCACATTCGCGGCGGTGCTCAGGAGAGAAAATTTTAACTTAACGACAGCAATAACGACCTCGCCGGGGCCCGTTTACACCTCCCTGTAATATTTTCACCCGTGAACGGAAGCAGAAAGTAACGGAACGTATCTACTTTAGCCGCCCCGAGCTTATCCGCAAACGCAACGTTTAAATCCCATTTTATTTATTTGAGAAAAGTTTTCCAGTGCGTTTGTTTTATTTTTTTAGTTCCCTGATGCGGAGGTATGAAATACCCTACAGCCAATGTAAGCGGTTAGGTATGTGAATTTTATCAAAATATTCCAAGCACTTTACGTCCTGTTATAGATATATTTCAATTATATTTATATTTAGACACTTACTAGTTTTATGAAATACCTATGTGGTTGGTATATTACTGTTATACATAGGTACAGATTTTGCAAGTACTTTTAAAAACTGATTTTTATTAATACCTTAAAATACTCGTATTTCTAGCAAACTTGGGTTTTTAAATCCAGATTATAAATGTAAACAAAGTAGGTACCAATCTACTATATAAAATAAAAGGGCTTTATGCGAATATGCAAGTTTCGTGCAATAATCAAAAAGGTTAAAAAAAAATTATTTTTATTTCAAATGTTAAGCTATGAAGTATAAAAGACTTTACAACTGATTTGGATATTCATCTTAAGAAAAAAACCCATTTCAATATTTAAATTATAAAACACAAGTTGTTAATTAGGTATTCGATAAATTTTCTTTGAACAATACAAATATCTTGAATCTTAAAATTGAAATGAAGTGAAACCAGATTGACATTGAATCCAAGTATGAACTTTAAATTATATCCATGCCGAAAAGAAAATATTCATTTAGACGATTGATGGACTTCCTTGAGAGGGGATTATTTAGGAGCCCTATTTTTGTCTGTTACCTTAGTTGTATACTGTACACTTTAGTAGTTGTATACTGTAGTATTGACGGAATCACCTTAGGAGCACCACGCTATTGTGATTGCAGGAAAAAAAATGCTACTGCTATTGGCATGAAATACGCCTGTAAGTCCACAAGTGTGTCAAACAAACTCAGGGTCTGGCGTATAGTGGTATGATTTAGATAAGTCGCCCGCTCACCAAGGCTGGTTTGTTTCACTTTGTACTGGGAAACATTCTATATTCTCCATCCCCAAAGTTTCGAGAATGATATAGTATAGAGAGTCGGTTCGATAGGATGTGTTGTGAGATTGAAGGATTTATTTACTTAAGTACTACGTACGTTACGTAATAATCTTTAGACAAAGCGGGCTGAGTTAGGAGGACGTTGGAATATCAATTGTTGTACCTCCGTTTTCTCACCGACAGTGTTGAGATGAATAAATTAGAGTTTTAGAACGCAAACTGAAAAATTAACAGCCCACGTAATCAGCCATCAAGTGTGCCTGCACACTGTGTTGCACGCCTAACATGCAGTAAAGATGATTGCTAAATATAGGCTTTTTATTCAGTATATTTAGCCAAATCCTTACTAATATTATGTATGCGAAAGTAACTCTGTCTGTCTGTCTGTTACGTTTTCACACCGAAACTACTGAACCGATAATTGTGGAATTTTGTACAGTGACTAGAGTTGGTAAAAGGACATAGGCTACCTTTTATTGCGAAAAAAAGGCTTGAAGGAGTGGAAATAGGGGTTGAATGTTTGTATGGAACTGGATCATTTCGAAGATAAAACCATGAAACTTTGTATCGCAGCATGTTGTCTGTGTATTATTGTTAAAATAAGAACAATTAAGAAATATACTGCCCAAATAAACTATCCCATGTGGACGATATCGAAAGCAAACACTAATTTTAATATTATAAATGTGTCCGGCTGTCTGTTACATTTCATGCCTAAAATACTGAATCGATTTTGATCAAACTTGGTACAGAGATAAAATAAAGCTTAGTTAAGGACATAGGCTACCTTTTATTGTAAAAAAGGCCTGAAGGGTTTGAGATTAAACTTTGTACATACTTAGCAATTGATAAGAGAGAAAAATTATAGCGTTTTTGAAATTTTGACCTGTATGGGGATGAAAGGTTGTAAGTCATATGGAAGTTCAAACTTTTACGCCTGTTTGTCTTTTCAGACCGAGTGTTTCAAATCCAAAGTAAAAAGCTCATTTTTGATGCGTGCTTCAGCGTAGAGCACAATATTGCTGAATAATGAGACACAAAATATCCTGTAGTCCACGCGAACGAAGTCGCGGGCACAGCTAGTAAAGAATATTTTGTGCACTGGTACAGATTTCACAATGTTTTTCTATAAGGTCAGATTTAAGAGTTCTTGTTAAATTATTAAACACTGACAATGTCTTGTTATTTATTTTAAGACAAGTGTTAGTTAACTATTTGCATAACTACCTACATTGAAATTGAGCTCCAGGATGCATTATCTGCGACCTAACAACATTTTCGTATCGCTTCGAAAATTGCACTGCAGGTTTGTTTGTCAATTTAGAACCAACGTTGAAAATTGGGTCTAATCAGAGTGTCAAAGTAGATCGCAGCACTCTGTAGCCGCTCAGTTTCTGCCCCAACTACTCTTCCCACGGTGCATTACCCTCGTCCACCGCATTCGAGAGCTATTTGCTGCCGGAGATCAGATTAATGTTGCCACTTTTCTACTTGTCGCAGCCACAAAACTTTCGCCCGAATAGTCTTTGCTCGGAACAATTGTTTTCTCGATTTATTTCGGTTGCGCGAATTTCACCGATAATATTGCGTAGGCGAAAAAGTGCCTAGTTTTATACACTGCACTGTACCTATTTTTTTACACAAATAATGAATGTTACCTACTTACAGTAATCGCATGGAATTAAGGAATTGTAAAGACCTTACAAGATTAAATTAGGTCCTTACATATGAAATTGTCGCTCTGTATCAAAAAAGTGAAACAACTTTTTTTTGTGAAATTATTATTTAATCAATTTGTAGTATGCGCCATTGTTATCGATACCCTTCCGCCATGTTATAGGCAGATCATTGATTCCTTTGGAAAAAAAATCGTGGGAACGCGAGTCTATGAGTCATCACATTTAAATTTATTTCCTTGTAAAAAGTTATTTAAATTTTGAAAAAAGTGGTAATCGGTTGGGGCAAGGTCTGGAGAGTTTGGTAGGTGACGCAGAGGTTCCAGTCGCAGCTCCTCTAACTTGGCGACCGTATGATGTGCAGTGTGTGGTCTAGCGTTATCCTGAAGGAGCAGTGGGCTAGAGCAATTCACCAGTCTCGGTTATTTAATGGCGAGCTTTTCCATCATTGTTTGCAATTGTTGGCAATACAAGTCTGCAGTAATCGTCTGGCCTGATCTCAAGAAGCTGTAGTGGATAACACCAGCACTGGTCCAGCAAACACAAACCAGAATCTTCTTTTTGGTCAGTTTTCGCTTAGGGGCAAGGTTTTGCCGGTTCTCCAGGGTTAAGCCATTGTGATGATCGCTTCCGATTGTCGTACAGGATCAATTTCTCATCACAAGTCACGATACGGTTCAAAATCCCCTCATTATTGTGACGATTGAGCATAGAAACACAGCAAGCGACGCATGTCTGATGGTTTGCTTCAGTAAATTCGTGCGGTACCCACTTTTCGAGTTTTTTTTACTTTTCAGATTTGGCACAAGTGGATAAGAGATCGTTTTTTCACTTACACCGAAGGCTGCTGCTAATTCTGAAGTGGTTTGGGATGGATCCACTTCCACTATCGCCTTCAATTCTTCGTTATTCACTTGTGTATCAGGTCGTCCACGAGGCTCTTTGTGTAAACCGAAATTTCCAGAACGGAAACGTTGAAACCAAAAACGCATCGTTCGTTCGATAGCGGTGCCTGGTCCGTACGCGTCGTTAATCGTCGTCGTCGTCGTTCTTCCAGTCGTTTCTGCAGCATTCGTGCCACGGTGGAACTCGTATTCGTAAATACAGCGAATTTTCAATTTGTCCATAGTTGTTGTTATAGGAATGTTGAAGCTCAAACAAATGATGTGAAAACAAATGAAATACGAATTTTAAAACAATATTTTTCTGGCTTTATTTTGAAATCAATTTAAATTAGAAATTCCTAATCAAACGCAAGATATTTAATTTTAAAGTTGCCAGTTTTGAGTATCGGCAATTTCATATATCGGGTGTAAAAAAGGCTTAACGAAGCCGAATACTACATATTCTACGTATTATTTCGATCAGTTTTTTCTTTTACACTATACCTGGGAAATGACGGGTTACAGAGTTATTGACAGTCAAAGTTACAATTTTTATTAAAGATTTTTACAAAATTGACTTCTGTTTAATTATACTTAACTTTTTTACAAAGAAACATGATAAAAATTTTCAGTACTTCTTTAATAAAAGGCCTTTAAAGGGCACATCCGGCAATTAAATTGTTTCCACACACGGGCATAGTTTGTGGCGTGCGCGCTATACATTGCGGGTTAGAAATAAGTTATTTTTTTGATATTCAAAAGTATAAATCATTTCCCAGCAATTATTTTTTTGCATTTTACTTGGTTTTATGTATAGAATTCGTGGTTTAAGGCTTCGTTAAGCTTTTTTTTACACCCTGTATAAGGACCTAATATGCTGTGTTTTTAAATCCATATTAAAAAAGGTAAATGAAAAAAAAAATAAGCTAAAAGTTAAAAGTAGTAAAAAGCTAGTTTATTAATAAAATGTGCAATCTAACCAATTAAAATCTTCTATCGTGTAAAATCTATTCCTACCATCATTACAACAGGACCAAATTTCTTATTCTACAGGTATTCAATAGCCATTATCAAAACATAAGCCAGCAACAATATTTGTTTAACTTGTAAGCTCGCGTCGCGCACACATGTGTGCGCGGGTCTATTGTTATTAAATTGTTAACTTTTTTTTCGAGCAAATAAAGATCCATAAGACAAAACATGATCTACAGTTTTCCCAGAAAACTGTTCATGACTCAATGCTTTATGAACCTCAATAAAGTCCCCCATGTCAAACGGTAAACGCAGTAACTAACCGCAATGACAGAAGTTAACTGTTTGATTGCATCAAATTGCATAATGACTGCATTAGTAACAGAACAGCGCACAATCTACTATATAAAACTCTAAACTGTCCGTTGGTCTTTACCCCTGATAGGGTAAAAAGGGGGATGACGTTCTGTATTGAAATTCCATCGTTTTCGAAGTAAAAATAAATTAAAATTATTATTTAGGCGTACGGTTGAGAACTCAGTCAAAGTATATCGTGGTTGTTGGAATTTTAACCCTTATGGGGGTGTAAGGGGGATTTTTGTAGGTAAAGTTCTTTATCTACTATATCAAACTCTAAACTGTCCGTTGGTCTATCAACGCACAGCTCAGACCGCTGAACCTAGAGACTTGATATTTTGCACATAGGTACCTTATACAGTGTAGGCATCCACTAAGGAAGGATTTTTGGAAATTCCACCCTGGAGGGGGTAAAAGTTTGTATGAAAGTCCGTCATTTTTGAAGTAAGGATCTCGAAATGTAGTGATTAGGCTGATGTATAAAAATGAATTAATACGTGTCTCAGCGTTTTTGAAAAAATCACCCCTGATAGGGTAAAAAGGGGGATGAAATTCTGTATTGAAATTCCGTCCTTTTTAAAGTAAAAATCAATTAAATTTTATTATTTAGGCGTACGGTTGAGAACTCAGTCAAAGTATATCGTTGTTGTTGGAATTTCAACCCTTATGGGGGTGTAAGGGGGATTTTTGTAGGTAAAGTTCTTTATTTTCTAACAAAAATTCACTTAATTTTTAATTTAAGCTTATATTTCTTGCTAAGTTGCTTGCTTTAAGTTATGTCTTGGATATGGAGTATGGCGTAGGGAATTTCCCGATACCTCACATGATAATATTTACAAAACCTAAATGTGTAGCGTTGATGTCTCGCGCTACAACCTATACAATAGGTACGTAATAAAAGTTTAGCGATTTGCTTAAAAATATAATAAAAATTGATTTTGATAATGTAATTGGACTACGTTTGAAGTTTATTTTATCCCTTATTTTTAAATTTAGATTAGCGCGAGCGTAGCCGCGGGCAAATGCTAGTCAACACTAACAATTTGAATTTTACCCCACGGACTTAAGAGTATTCAGACCTTTATAACCAAGAGAACAAAGGACTGTCTGAGACAAAACATTACAGTAGCTGTAATAGTATAATGCCATTTTTTATAATAAAATATGAAATACCCAAGAAAATTTCGAAATGTGGCCTCGAGATTTTTTTCTAATGCAATAGATCAAAATGTTTCCATGTCTTTATTTCATTTTTGCGATAAAATAATTGCATCTGGTATTAATTTGTAAATTTTGTAAGCTTTGTTAGTTATGCATTGCATCATCACTCACGAACAAATAGTATCAGTAAAAAAACTTCTCACTGCTTTTAAAAAAGCACCCGGTTACTATAGTACAGATTTTTATTTTAAATTCTTACTGCAATATTATATTAAACTACAGTATGTTTCTCACGGTCTCTGTTAGTTTTACTTGTAAAATTTCTGCTAGCGGCTATTTAAACCTCCTCGTATGCATTTTATTTTATTTTCTATTAAAAATTAAACTATAGATTTTTTTGTTATAACGTGTAACGAACAATTATTATATTACACATTTCTTTTTACTGCAATTAATAACAATATTACTGGACAAACGTGTCTGTTTTCTTGAATAATCTTACGTATTGTAGTTACGTATATAAAATTTCACAATAAGCACTCCGAGACTAAGACTTTCCCCTTTCTTTATAGTTGTCCTCTGCCTGAAGGTTGTCTGGAAGAAATCGCTCTTAGCGATAAGACTGCCTAAATTGTACATCTTTCTGTAAATATCAACTGTAACTTCTTTGTTTGGTGTGCAATAAAGATTATCTATCTACATCTCATCGTGTTTCAGTACAAACACTTCAGCAACTCTTTGTTCTCGTCTAATCTGTCTTTTGTGCAGTAGATGCACAAGGAGCAATAACTGTGACCTGAATGCATAATAACATAACAGACATTGCCAAAGCTGGAATTCAATTGTGAATCTGGGTCCGATATAGGCCTTAAACGTTGCCGAAGTCAAGATCCGAATGCTCGGGTGGCCCTCATTTTGAACGATTCAGTTCGTTGATTGTAGACAGATAAAAAGGCCAAGCACGTCCAAGCAAGGGTGTTGTAGCGATTGATACCTATATCTAAAACTAGTTGAGTGAAATCGACATTGGCGGGACAAAAAAACCATTGGATTTTGGTAGAGTTTTTAAAATAAATGTACCTACACCCGTATATCGGTAATTCGATATCAATTATACAACCTGACACTTTTAACATGCATAGCACAAGGGCACATGCATACGATGATAAATAAAATTAATTTTTTGAATTGTTTTGCAGAATATACACACAATATGGGTTAAGTTAATACGTATTGAAATATCGTATATATCGCTCGTCCGCAATATCTTAACTTCATTGGCTGTAGTGCTGGCAAAATTTATTGATATTTAATTAATAAGTCTACATTTATTTCAATTAATAAGTCATGCTAGATCTCGATTCGAATCAAAAGTGAAGTCAACCAAAAATATATAGTAGGCATAATAATTAAATTAATTTAGGAAAAAATTGGATATCTTCTCAAAAGATTTACTTATAAAAGCATTGATCCAAAGCGCATGGAAGTTCATACAAATTTGCTCAGAAATAAATATGAATGGCGTTATTTCCGTTGTCCTATTTCCGCAACAAAGGGAAGTCATACGAGGGGCTTACAGCACAATACCTGCAAAGTGGCTGCCACTCCGTATTATCGAATAACGTCGAATCCCCACAATGGACGCCGATTGACCTGGAGGCCGTTATGATATACAGGGTGAAGCAATAAGCTTTGAGGAATCCTCAATATGTTGATGATGGGGAAAAATAAGTACCTACTCACAAAATAATTGTATTTTAATATCAATATTCTATCTACATGCCTACTTTATTGAGATATCGCTGCAGATGGCCGAATACAGATTGTCCTAATTTTTTAAATCGTTGTTGGGTCTTGGAAAATGAATTGGACGTACAAGATGATCGCACTTATGGTCGGAGTAATATAAATGGTGGAATTCTGACACGGTCTAACTTAAAACGGCCAATACGAAAAACGAAGAGCAATATTATAATGTTAAATACCATGATTTTACGGTAAACGATTAATGATTTTTTTTTGTTATCCGAGCCCATAAAGTCCAAAACCAATAAAATGTGGAAACATCGAAAATGATTTAAAAGTCTATAAAGCGTATAGACAAAGTAAGAGGTAACAAAGGATCGTAGATTTTAGAATCCGTCGTGATAAAAAGGATTTACGTTCGTTCGGGGGCCGGTAGAGTTTTCAACAGGATTTGAAAAAAGTACTGATTGATATTTTGGTGGAGACTGAATTTGTTTTAACAGTAAAGACAACCAATCACTACGATCCTGATTTTATTGAAGAGTCATGTAGTAGTTACAAAAGTTTAA
Organism: Anania fuscalis; assembly: GCA_950371115.1. Lineage (NCBI taxonomy): Eukaryota > Metazoa > Arthropoda > Insecta > Lepidoptera > Crambidae > Anania > Anania fuscalis. The sequence goes on along the minus strand of OX493331.1, from coordinate 9,182,151 downwards.
TATTTAAATAATTTAGCAAGTTTTAAGCTGTTTGAGGAAAAATAAAAATAAATTGTATGTTATTTTGGGAGTACTTTGTTCTCCAGACCGCAAGAGCAATACATGTTTATTTCAACAAAATTACCAGGTGATTTTTGTTATCCAGTTTAATATTTTGGATTGTGTTTAATAGATATGTTAAAATTTTAACCAATTTGAAGCATACTATAATATTCTCGAGAGAATATTCTTTTAACTACTTGGCTTAAAAAGTAGCGGTTCTATTAATATTTATATTTCCCTATACATAGAATAGTTACTTTGATTCACGAGATCTTGAAATATATTCGATATTAGTATTAGTCGATGGAATAATAATTGTGTAGGTATTGCATCAATTGAGATATTTGGATGAATACCTACTACAGAAAATACACCCAATAAAAGACAGAAAGGGTCACTAGTATTGAAAATCTAATAAATCTTAAACCGATTTATTTCTCCGTTTCCCAGAAAACGGATTTACTAGCATCGTTTTTTTCCAATTACCTAATTACTGAGTCAGCGTGCTTAACCAGACTTTATTACTTAGATTGAATTCAATCAAACGCATCTTAATTGTAAATAATCAAGTTTAAAATTAAGATCAAACTATCCGAATAAAAAATTGCCATCGTATACGCATTTCAAGAGCGCGTCTAGTTAACTTTGCAACGCGCGCCAATAAATAGAATTTCGTGAAAAATGTGTGCATATTCACTCGTCGGTCTGGTTGTGGAATTGGATGAAACTAAAAACTATTCAGCCCAGCGAATAGGCGTCCAGTGAAATGAACCTTATATTTGGGATACCAAATATGTTCATTTCAATACATCGGAAATTGGTCTGTAGATAGCTTTTTTCTATCTAGATTCGTTTTGCTCTCTGCAAAGGAGTTCATAGACTATTTTAGTTTTACCGGATAACTGTTGTAATATCAGATAACTAGGTCATGTGCAGTCATGGTCGAAAAATGGCCTGGTTACAAGGTCTAATGGCAATTTAAAACTCAATGAAACGGGAATTAACGCGATCATAATTTATGTACAAAATGTTACCTCTAATTCCCGTTTCATTGAGTTTTAAATTATGCAACGCGAAAGTTTACAAGAAGTCTAATGGCAATAGCATCAAATATAATAACTTAGGCTCTTTGCGAATCAAAGATCATGTTCTAGTGAACCCCGCTAAGAAACGAGAAAAAGCGGTAAGATGAAGAACAATATTTGTTAAATGTCTACAATTTTATTCATTAATCCCCGGCACAAATAACCCAATGTGACCTGCATTCAATAGCTCCCTGCAAAATTATTAGGTCGTCAATCCATCGGGGCATAGTGATCTCGAATAGCAAATTATACCTTAGGTATCGTTGGTCCTTCACGCTATGTACTTCTCATTTTTCATTTCTCTTTAGCATGCATGCATGGTTGTCGGGGATCTAAGTTAGTTATTAGGAACTGCTAACAATTTGCTGCTAGCATTTATGTCAAAACAAATAAGCTAACATTTTTTTAGGAAGCCCGTCCCCGCTCCCAGGGAACTAGCGTGAGACCATCCGGTCTCTTGCCAAAAATTTTTTGTACGATTTTCTGTTGTCGAAGACAAGACGTGTTCGCTTATCTACGACAGCGATTGACTCGCTGTCCAAGTCAGCTGTGCTTTGAGACTACAGGGCCCTAACCATGAACTCTTAAAACAATCTCAAAGTTGTCAAATCTGTCAATTTTGGTACGTCATTTCATACAAAATTTGACAGAAATGATAATGTTTGACAGATTTGTGATTATTTTAACAGTTCATGGTTAGGGCCCTGATCATTTCACGGGTTGTTTTACGGGGTAAAGCGAAGTACTCGAAAAGTAATCAACTTTATAAAATTTCGTGGCTCCATGTCTCTTGTTTCGTGGAACCACTATCCTGACACCTGACGCCCTAGTGTGCTAATATCTTTATATTTTAAGTACTTAAATTTTCGTTAATTATGTTTAATTTACGTTTTTAAGATTAGGTTAATTATTAAAATTGTTTTGTTATAAGTTGTAAGGTTGTAAATAATATTATCCTACTAATGAAAGCGTGTTTAGAATATATAAGTATGAAATTAATCACAAAAGGTTATCAGATTCTTAGATGAATACTATTGCAGTTTTAAAATAATGTATTGTTTTGCGAGTTTGGTAAATAGTCACTGACCAGCCATTCCATGCCCGGCTGCTAATCAAAATTAATATTTTTCAATATTCTCGAATGTTGCTACAGTAAGCTGTTCCATGTTCCCATTATCAGAGCGTAACGTTCACTTCCCCTTTTGATCCCTTATTATACTAATTTTAAATGAGAATGGGCATAATATTCCCATCCATTGTTGCTCTCAATAGCCTTCTACACGACAAAAGATGTTACAAAAGTCCGACCCAACCCGTATTTTCTCGAAATTACAGTTGCTTTTCCGCTTTGTTGTTTATTCAGATAAAACATCCTGTCTTGGTATGTTTATGTTTGGTTTTAAGATATAATAAAAACATGTTTTATACGACTACTTGTTTGTAGCTTTAGTAAAATAATTCAACTTGTTTAGCTCTTCGTTATTCTGGTATGCTCATTTCGTTCGGCAGAGTGACTTATTCGTCAACTCGCGCGCCATAAACTCGCGAGTGCGCGCGAGTTGGCGCCTTCTGAATTAACCTATTTTTATTTGTCGTCAACTCGCGCGCCACTTTGAAGTACAGTCATTATAAAAACGGATTGAAACTAAAAAAACATAAATAACTATTTATTGCCTTTATTGTTAATTACCGACTCTTTGTTTTAAATAATTTATATGATAATTAGCGAAACGCTTCACAACATATATGTTTGTTGTTTTTTTATTTTTTTTTTGCTTATTTTTAGACAGTTGACATACTAGGTAATAAGCCAAATTGTCGAGTCATTGTGATATTGTTGATAATTATTAAGGGAAAAAGGAAATTTTATTTTGTCATATTGATTTATAATAAATACCTTTCTCAAAAACTATGTATATTTTGTTTTTTTTTTAAACTCAAGCCGTATAAAGTGGCTTATACATTTATAGTGGGCATCTTTAATGAATTAATTGAAATGTTTTTGTAGCTAACTGTACATAAAAACGTCAGATTTTATGATCGAGCGAGTTGGCGACAAAAAAAAAAAGGTAAATTCGGAAGGTGCCAACACATGAGTAAAGAAACGAAACAGAGACAAAGCTTAATACGAATGCGCTGTGATAGGTACATCACTACAAGTGCAACGCGTGTGTGTGCGTGTCCACTGGCCGCTTGTCACGTATGAGCCGAAACCGCTTCAAACTAGATCAGCCAGTGGTCAATCTCAGGGCTTGCAGGCGTGACACGACGCTCGAATGTCGTGCGTGTTTTGTTTTTGTTATCGAGTTTCTCACATAATACGTAGTAATATTTTTGTTTTAGTATTTAAAAAGTGTTGTAAATATGGTTGTACATTGTACTGTGTGTGATAATACCTCCTGATAATTTTATTGCATTTGTTGAATTGCTTGAGCCAAAATTACGCGAATATTTTGATCTTCATGTACAAATTGTTAATATTGGTAATGACATATTAGCACGTTTACAAGATTGTACATTTCATATGCCATGTGATTATTTCCCATTGGATTATTTGAAAAAACTTTATATTAGATTTAGAATTTATCATTCGATTAAAAGACACAACAAATTATTAAAAACCAAAGGTAATAAAAAAAAATATTTTGAGTATGTAATTTGTAAAAAAATAACCTATTTTAATAAAAAATGTGAAAAAAAGAACATTTAAATATTTTAAATTTATTCAATTGTGCCAACCCTACCAAAATAGGTATAAATTTTGCTAGCTCTTTGGAAGCTTTGTCTCTGTTCCGTTTCTTTACTCATGTGGTGCCAACTCGCGCGCACTCGCGAGTTTATGGCGCGCGAGTTGACGAATAAGTCGGCAGAGTACCTACCTATCTCCTTTGCCAAAAAAATGGGCATACATTATTGGAACTATATATTTTGTATGTGTGGTTTACAGGTGTTTGTCGGAGTAATCCTTAAATGTACTGAATGAAATTTTTTCGATGTGCTGCTCTCGTGAAAAAAATTGCGTCCGACTTGTTTCAATGATTGCGTATTCTATCTGCCTGATACAGATCGCAGGGAGGGAAAACGATAAAACTTACCTTTTAAAGGACCATGTGGAGAATGCTGGTTGTCGCTGCACTAATATTTTATGTTATAGATAGCTAGTTTCTATTATTAAAACAATTTTGATGCGGAGTATACATTTATTCTTAAGACATAAAAAGCGAGAGAAAGAAGACATGGGAAAAAATATTAATTTTGATGTTGCCAACAATAAATTAGTTCTGAATACTGATGCTTGTATTATTGGCGACTGGTTAACGGATAGGTTTATGAACATCCATGACATGAACTCATGATACATATAAATATATGTATTTAAACTTTCAAACTTTAAAGGCTTTAGAGCCCGCAGCGCGAACTACTGCACCTTTCGGTTTAAAAATCTAAGTATTGAAATCGTAAAAATCTTTGCCCAACTAATTCTTGTAAAACAAGCGAAGCGAGACACGATCGAAGTGAATCACCAGCATTCGCATAATTTTCCTATTAAAAGTTCAAAATTAAAGTAAACTTTCATTTCACAATATCAAATGAGTTATCAATCCAAAGTTGACATTGAAAATTATACAAGACGTGATCTAATTATTCCAACGTCTGCGAGCCGAAGACTTTTGTAACAATCCAACTTGGTTTACAATACTCTGTGGTTTATTTATTTTTTCTGTTCTTTTGTTTGGTCACTCTTTTTTTGGAAAGGATTAAAGATTTAAAGAGTACGCCATACGCCAGTCAACACACCAAAATCACGGCGTCGAAGTGAGGAACTTTGTCTCCCAGGACACCCATATGCTTTTAGAAAAGTTTATTTTATGAATTGAATCAAACCTGGGTTGTCGACTGTTATCAAAAACTAGATAGATACTTTGTTAACTGAGAGTGCATTTCGACAAAAGTTAAGTGGAGCCGGGAGAAGCTGTTCTTTCATAAAAATAATCCCAAATAGACTCAAGTGGACTCCGCTTTTCGTATAATCGCGCCCTTATTGGTGAACTGGTTTCGTGCTATGTATGATGCCTACTTTTATATATATATATGAAGTTCATTAGAAACTTTAGTGATAGACTTACAAAGTCAATAAAAAATATAAACGTATAAGTACTTATTCTAGACCGTAACACCAACTGCTTCTTATGCCGCGAATAGAGAAACGATTATATTTATCGATAATAGTGGGATGCAATCATTGATCGACACCGTATCGCAACTGTGCTAAACGTGTACCTAGCCTACTTACTACGGACTAGAGTCCGTAACACAAACCCCTTATTATGCCGCAGATAGAGAAACGATTATATTATCGACAATAGTGGGGCGCAAGCACTCGACACCTTATCGTCAGCTAGTTAAGCGTTTCGCTGATTGCTGGATTGAGTTATAAATCTGCGACGGCACGCGATCCATCCCTTAATCCGCACGCATAAAGCCGATGGAAGCACTGCACTGACGGACTCGATTTATTACACGGAATATAAAAGTGATCAGTTCGGTTACCATTAATGGGTCACCGGCATCCACTGCACTGTCAACTGTTAAACTTCTGCTGGATGGAGTCATTTCTCTCATTGGGTTCTCACGATAAAAAACAGTATTGTAAGATAGAAATTTAATTTTAAAAAGACGACAACCATTTACTGTAAATAAAAATACAACACTTAATCAAAATGAGGCTAACAACAGTGACAAGTTTTATGCACTGCTTTTAAGACTGCATCTTGTCTGCGCTCGCCCTCAGTATTGTCCCGAAGGGTAGGGTATAAAAATGGTAGGGTAAGGACTTGTAAAGATGCTCCGTTCAGGGCTATTTGCACTTGCAGAAACAAATGATTGGTTTACATATTTTCAACTTTAACAAAGTACCTAACAAGTGCGCATTATAGCTATGAAATAGTGTAATCATTAGCTTGCATTGTATGTACAGCCATTGCTCGGCCCTTTTCCACTAGAGCTGTATCTAAGTGAGAGAAGGAAAATGTGATTCTATGACAATTCCTATCTTATACTATTACAATCAATTTCAAACGCTACTTATCCTTATAAACTCAAATTTAATTTTATATTACTGCCCTTTTATAGATATTGATTTGTACAGACAACATTAATCTCTATATATTATAATGATCTATGTCTGCGTAACAAAATCAAATTTTAAACGACAAAGTCGCTGACATAGCCCGACGGATTAGCAAGTTTAAGTGGCAGTGGGCGGGACATATAGCACGTAGAACTGACGCCCGATGAGGCAGAAAGGTTCCGGAATAGAGTCCACGTACCGGCAAGCGCAGCGTGGACGTCCGCCCACAAGGTAGGCAGACGACCTGGTAAAGGTTGCAGGAAGCTGCTGCATGCAGGTCGCTTCCGACCGGCCGATCTGGAAGGCACTGGGGGAGGCCTATGTTCAGCAGTGGATGTTCTGGGGCTGAAATGATGATGCTGACGATGATGTCTGCGTGTGCATTCGTATTATAATATATACACTCTGTTGACTGACTGACGCTTCCAAAACATTTAGATCAATGCTTCTTGACTACCAACTCGTGTACTAACAATCAAGCTTGTTGAAAGTAAAGAAACGTTAGCATAATACGCTTGCATTTCCCTTTAATTGTGAGATATTGCGACTATTTCTGTTAAGTAGAAGTTGTTCGTTTAAATACATAAAAAAGAATCACTCAGAAAATTTTCAAACTGTTTTCGATTCATGTATCATAGACAAATTACTTCAAATGTTAAAATCAAATAGTAAAATATATTTCTTTGTTAACACCACAGGTTAAAATTATTTATCAGTAGTTATACTGCAGTTTGTACAATGCATATCTAAATCTAGCTTTTGGTAGCCATAAAAAGCGTGACAGTAAGAAGCCTGTTTACCTTTTTACGACCCACAAATAAGGCTTTACGAATTTCGTGACTCTCCCATCCCCGTGATATTTACTTTGAGATCAGCCAGTGATCGCTGTGAATGAAAAAAATAAGTAATGATTACCTTCTGTTGTGTACATTTTTGTTATACTTGCCACTGCCAGTGAAAACAGCCCTAACACGTTATTAGAGGATCAAAAATAGGACACGACTATCACCGGTCCATTTAATTGATAAAAGGTATTGAAAAAATAAAGTAAGACACAGATAAAGTGATGGATTAGAACAGCAGCGGGGTAACCATGAACTCTTCAGTTCTAGGATGTAACCATAAACTCTTCAAAAAAAATTAAGGGAATATATTATAAGTATGATTGTTTTTTTATATGTTCTCAAAATATTGTCTATTGCGTTAGGTATTCCATTTGGCATTCTAGTAAGATGAATTACATGTTTGGCTAGTTTTCTTCCAACACTGGCCATCGGCGCTGATTTATATGTAAATTATACTCTTTAGAAATGTAAACAAAACGGATTTATTTTATAAAGTTAAATTTCCCTATATATTTGATTTCCAAAGACGAGGTTTCTATCAAAAGAACAAAAAGTCGTCATGCGACTAATAATTTCAACTAGCTGCCTCGACATACGTTGTCTTGACAAAATTAGAAAAATTTAAACGACATTTGCGCCCGTGGTACCAAAAACCCCACAGAAAAAGGATGTTTTGATTTTCCTAAACTTAGAAATTTTTAGGAAAAAATCCCAGATTTTTCTCCCTACATATATGGAATTACTCCAGTTTTAGCTTTTCGGAGAAGGCAACTTACAGCGTTCTACTTTTAAGGCCAAAATAGCGTTGCTATTTTGTTTTAACTTGTCAAATATGCAAGTAGTTGGAGAATCAAATGTGGTAAGATTGACTTAATTAAATATTTTTATTTACGTTTTTGCAAGGTAAATGAATGAACGTACAAATACCATGGTCCTAGAATTGTCCCCGTTATTCACGGTACATGATTAACATGAATATTGCAAAGTAAGTGGTTAGGATATTTTTAATAGGATAGCAGTCTAGGAATGTATTTTGTATTTGTTACCAAAACTGAACATGTGTACAAAATGGTGAGAAATTTACTCTAACGGAGACGGTCCTGGGTTCATTACAAGTAGGATTGTGTGGGTTCTACAAAACAATCTCTAATAAATGAATTGAAAAGTTAAACAAATTAAAGTTTACCATAAATCTAACTAAAGTGACGTGAAGTGAGTGATGATAACATAACCTACATGCACACAATGTTTTGATCTCTAGACTAGTCTAGTCTAGAGATCAAAACATTTTCGATTTGTTATCACATTTCTATACATATCATAGATCTAATTATAGAATCCCTACGATTCGAGCTCCTAAAAATATTTCTCGACCAAATTCATTGCGGAACTAGGTTAAAATTATTTTCTTTCGATAAAAAAATAATTTAAAAAAATGGTTCACTAGTTGATACATTTATGTATACATACATACCTACATAGGGGTATTCTGTTTTATCATTAAGAAAAAAAAAACAGTCGTATCTACTTATCTTTTGAAGATGGTTAAAAATAAAACAGGAATAAACAACTGTTCACGTAGGTAACTTTTAAACTATGTCACTTGAGAGTGAAGTTTTTTGATTTGCACATGGTGATGCATGTGTTGTGCTGGAGTATATGGAAACTTGTTTCAGTTTCCGATTTTAATCTGAAAATACAAAGTTAAAATATTTTATCGAGTTTTCAGATTACTTTCAACTAATTCGCCATGTAGGTAAATGCATTACTCAACAAACATATGAACCAGTACCCTTTTAATATAGGACTGAAAAAATTACAAGCCAACTTAAAGAAAATGAACTTAAAGAAAATTAATTAGATGAAGTTGATCATTAGATAGTAAATACCGCATATTGTGCCGGTAACTTAATTTCATTCATAGCGACTATGGTTACTATAGGCACAGTAATATTACAGAAAATAAGCTTTGCACTCATAGACATTGCTCAGAGACACGAAACCTCGAAGCACGCTGGAGGCCTACAACTACTTTTTCGTTCGTTCGGACGTATTATCCTATCTAATTTAAATATCCATTCACTTGTATCAAACCTTTAACAATTCATGAACAATTAAAAACGGTCGTGTTTTTTTAGACGGCTAGTTTGAGTTGTTCATGTTATGTTAAACGATTGATACAAATGACTAGTTATTTTAATTTGTTTGGTTTATTTATACGTCCGAACGAACGAAAAATATATTTTCGTAGTAGGCCTCCTGGACCGGTCAAGTGTACGTTGCTCGAGCTCGCATTGTATGAAGCTTTATACTTCTGAACCCATAAATGGCTTATTATTTTTGTGTGATACTACTTCCAAAACTTCAAACAGCGTGACTGTTATTTTAAAACAATAGACTTTAAAACATCACTTAAAAAGTCAACTAACATTTTTACGTGTGAATAAACTATCTTACACTTTTGAAATGTTCTTTGAGTAGCATCAGTTCTATTCTTATTTTAAGATAGGACCCGAGTAAAAGAACCCTCTGTAGTGTCTAATAGCCTTTTTTAAACGAAATAAGTGCTAAGTAGACTAAGTAGACTAGACATTAGACTTGTTTCCAAGTTAAACAGCGAGGACAATTTATTTCTATTATACTCGAGTATTAATTAAAGTTTTTAAAAAGGGGTAGAGTCCCTTAATTAAGACCAGTTTGAATGGTTGCGGCTGTTTTTTGGCCAGTTAACACGGTTCTAAGACCCGTACTTGAATAATAAACATCAGGCTGATGTAAAGTTGAGAAAAGTGATTCGTAAAACAAATAAGTATTCTGCGATAAGACACTCCGTTTATATTCAAGCGCTCTCATTGTTGTAGAACAAAGGGGCCGTCGTTGTTAGAACGTGTTTTGTTTAAAATGGCTAACGCCGAGGGCTTATCCGCGAAATATTAACGAAATGTCAGATGTAAGTGGGGAAGGCCCCTGTCAATGGATTTTGAAGACGTGATCAACGGTTCTCATTTGTTTTAATTTAACTCTCATTATAACTTATAGGTTTTCATCGCAGATGATTTCTAGTTACATATTACGTCTTAATAATTAACTCTTATCCTTTGTCTAACTTTAAAACAATTTCTACGGATTAGAATTTGAAATGTTGCCAAAATTAGAATGTCTCGATGTCGGAGACTTAAATTATAAATTGGTTTGCTTTTTTAAGTTATGGTTTAAATCTAGTCCAAGTTTTTAATAATAATTCATTATGTTAAGATTTAGACAACGTAGACTGGATTTATGAATGAATGCAAAATACATTGTATACTTTTTTTTTTTTAGAATTTCTTAATGTTTTTCTGTGTGGGCCTGATAGGATTTTTCAGTGTTATTTGTAAACCTGATAAAAATTGATAACCTTGGTTTCTCTAAAGTAAATAAAAGCAGTTGACTGCGTAATGACATACGGAGCCGAAACGTGGACACTCACGATAGGGCTGGTCCACAGATTTAAAGTCGCTCAGCGAGCTATGGAAAGGGCTATGCTCGGAGTTTCTCTGAGGGATCGGATCCGAAATGAGGTAATCCGACAGAAAACTAAAGTCATCGACATAGCCAATCGAATAAGCAAGCTGAAGTGGCAGTGGGCCGGCCATATTTGTCGCAGAACCCATAACCACTGGGGTAAACGAGTTCTTGAGTGGAGACCGCGTGTCGGCAAGCGTAGTGTGGGACGCCCTCAGACTAGATGGAGTGACGATCTTCGCAAGGTTGCTGGCAGGAGCTGGATGAGAGTAGCCGTGGATCGTGCAGAGTGGCGTGCAATTGGAGAGGCCTATGTCCAGCAGTGGACTAGTGTGGGCTGATGATGACTGCGTAATGCGTTCGTACAGTCAACGGCCGAGCATTGGTTTGGTGTGAACATTGCCTCAGACCTTTGACTTTGCACGATTAGACCTTTAATTAAATAGAGGCCGCTGCTGCCGGCTCTCCTCATAAGAAAAAAAAATCAAAATAAGAAAACATTATACAGGTTGAAATAAACGATATGGAAAAATAATTTTAAATTGAATACTGAAATTAGCTTATTTTATTTAAACGATACAATATTTTATTTCTAAAACAAAAAAATGCATTAGATGGATGCCGTTGCTATAAGTACTTTGTCGAAATTTTGATGATGTTGCTAGCTCTAAATTTATTATTTAGAAGGTTTGGTTAAAAGTCGATATTGCAATCGTATAATAGTACATTATGATACAAGTGTGCTAGGTTCTCACACTCGGCTTCCTTACCGCGCTCGCCTGCGGCTCGCGCTTACAATATGCCTCGTGTGTAATAATCAATGCACACGAGTTCCATACGACGTTTTTCAACACGATTGCGAGGAAAAAACCAAACTAAAATCTAAAATACCTTCTCCGTTTTTGCTGTTTTTCTCTAGGTTTTGGCGGCAACAGGCTATCACTTGCGTTTCGTGCCTCGATAAGTATTTCCGACGGGGTTGAATAACATTTTACTCGTCTTCACTATTTAAAGTAGTCATTTTTTATAGTAATTAACCACACAGCAACAACTTTACCAAATATTCAGGGAAAATGGTACGTAAGTTTTGTTTTTTTCGCGCGCCGCAATTTCGATGCGCGCGCAGGTTCAATAATGGCACAGGAAAAACTGGCTGTTCAGCCGGAGTAGCAGCAATTTAAAAAATAAAATAAACTATAAATTAATGTTTCTAAAAATGCTAGTTAAGTTAATTTGTGTTTATTAATATACAATATGATAAAATGAAATATTTATTTGTCATTTTAACCCTAAAAAATTTTAATATTAGTAAAATATTTAATGTTCTTAGATAGAAACATTTGCTGGATTTAAAAAAAAAAAAAGTTTACATTACCGCACTAGTGCGATAATGTTATTATAGCACATGTGCGTAATATGATGAATTATGAAACTAAAAACGGTGTTATAAGAGTCAATTTACGAGCAACTGTGTTTAAAAATTATTTGTTCAATTTATTGAACTCTAACTACTCTTTAAATGCAACCGTTTACCGAAGAAGAGACAAAAATAAACTACTAACTTGAAGTGCTTCGACAAGTGTATTAAAGTTTTTTACAAAAACCTTCTACTAAAATACCTTAAGCGAGAATCTCTCGTAGAATAAAACGAATAATACATAAATCACCGAAAGCCACAGATCGTCTGGTACACCTTTATCCTGTAAGTAAAAATAATAACATAGACAAATTAACGTTATTGCTGTGTAGCAACGTTATGCCACATAATAATAACGTTGATTTGTCACAGTTGTTATTTTTCAGCGCTTACCGCTGTCGGTCCCCGATATTACAAGCCTTAATATAACACGTACTGTACTCAGTACGTACTACGTATACGTAGTTAGGTACCTTAGATGAACGGCGAAGAGTCTTGTACCGTAATATTGCGTCCCACGGCAAACTCATAAGCTTTACGACATCCACTTACTTAGATTTTATTACAAATCCCAAGCGGAACCAGATGCAATAACGTGAATATGAGTAAACCACGACAAGGGAGGTCAATCGCCTCCTCGTATAATTAAAATTATTATATTGGATGAATGAGCTTTTACTGGAGGTTGTTAGACTTGAAATTATGTATTAAAAACTCAAATGTCTTTAGGGGCGTAATACCTACCATGTCATATCGGAGCCGAGACGTGGACACTTAGGGTACGACTGAAACACCAACTTCGAGACGACCTCTGTTGCCGAGAGGCGAGCACAATTGACTATAATATAAGTAGTATACGCCATTATATATAATATGGCGGCGCCATCTCTGAGGTAACAGGTTCGATCTCCGGTCAGGTTAAGGTAGAACACGAACTTTTCTATATTGTCGCGGGTCTGGGTGTTGGGGTACCGTCGTTGTTTCTGATTTCTATAACACAAGTGCTTTAAGTGAAGTGCAAGTGATGTTGTCCATGTATGAAATGAGGTCATTCGACAAAGAACTAAGTGTACTGTTGTCTTTTATTTACGCGAACACGATACATTTAAATGAAACTACTTTTACGGATTATTTCGCAATTTATTAACATTTTATTTAACCTGACGTTTCGAACACTTTACAGCGTTCGTGGTCACAGGTAGACTAAGGTGTTATTCGTCTTTACAATATTTTGAAAAAATATAAACTACCGTCACTCAGTTAATATTAATTTGTGTTCCTATCCACGCAAAAAGAGCTAACTGTATCTAGACGTTAAAACAGGATCCCATGCTGGTGGTATTTTCCAACCATCTTCTCTGTTGAAATTCGGGTGTCTTCTAATATCAATTGCCTCCCGTAACATGCGAGGAACAAATCGTCGTTCTCTTGCAAGGACTTTAGGCTGGTCAAATCGTATGAAATGGTTGGGTGTATCTAAGGCATGTTCACACACTGCAGACTTAGTATTCCATCTATGTTTGATGTCGGCTATATTTCTTTTGCCGCACGCCTATACTTCGTTTTGTTTGACCGATATAGGAGAGCCCACAGTCACATTCCAGTCTGTACACCCCCGCATCTTGAAGAGGTATGTTGCACTTGACAGGTGGTAAAAATTGGCTAATCTTTTTCGGCGGCTTGAAATAGGTTTTGATTGAAGCGCGCTTTATAATGTTTCCAATCTTGTCAGTGACACCCTTCATATAAGGTAGTACAGCATTAGTACAGTAGGTTAAATAAAATGTTAATAAATCGCGAAAAAATCCGTAAAAGTAGTTTCATTTAAACTAAGGGTACATAATCGAATTAGCTCAAGCCAATCAAATGATTAGTAAGCTGAAGTCACATTGGGCTGGTATTATTAGGAGTAGAACCAATAACTCATGGGGTAGAGTGAGTTTAAGTGAAGGGCACGATTTAGCAAACACAGTTATAATAATAGCTTAATTCCAGTTGGCGAGTCACCACCTGCCAAGTTTTTGCCAAGACTATGAACCAGTCAGGTGACCGGTAGTCTCCACCAATAGCCCATTACTTAATCCATCAAGTAAGTAGTTCCTTTCCATAGACCCGGTTTAGTTTGAATTTTATCTGCAATAGTCCTTGCACCTAACGGGTGCTGCCATTGGCTGTATCTTCTCAATAGTGCAGCATAGTTAGTATCCGCTAGGTGTACATCTCAAAGGGGCCTCTTCGTCTTGGATTTGTATCCCCGTGAACTCCTTTCAAAAGGTCCGGCGTCCGTACCGTGATTTCCCGCAGGAGAGATACAAATAACTTTAGTTATTAATAAAAGCTCTGACTTCCAAACTACAAAAAAACTGTTTCAGGAGCCAGTTACTCACCATAAGATAATTTTAATCAAAAGGTCTAAAATAACTTACTTGTTCTTAACTAAACCTTAATATAATAACATAATAGTGCAGAGCGTCCTCTGACAAGGCGGAGGGATAATATCCGTCAAGCTGGTGGGTGAAAAAGAATAGTTCAGCATCGGGTTCAGTAGCATGCATTGGGAGAAGCCTAGGTCTAGCAGTGGACTGACGTGGGCTGATTAAAATTAATCGGTCTTCAGATACACTAGTAATTCTTATTTTAAAATTTTATTGTACCGGCAAGCGCAGCGTGTGACGTCCACCCACAAGGTGGACAGAAGACATGTTAAAGGTCGCAGGAAGCCGCTGGATGCAGGCCGGTTCCAACCGGCCAATCTGAAAGTCGCTGGAGGAGGCTTATATTCAGCAGTCGTCCTGTGGCTGAAATGATGATGATGATTTATATTTTTATGTCTTTCTTGGCTTGGGTTCTCTTTCATTCCTATGTACTCTTGCTCAAAGTTCCAAGTAGTTTATGTGCAGAACACTGCAATTGTTATACCTTTGTGTTTCAATGAAGGCAATTTAGATTTGAGTGCCTAATCAGACAATATTAAATCCATATGCGTAGTACATTCAATTAAACTCTTTCTATTTGCTTTTTAACTAGCTGCAGTAAAATGAAAGCAATCGTGTTAAGACCACTATAACGCTATAGGTACTGAAAGGAATAATAAAGTTTTTTTTTTCAAAATTTAATTAGACACCTTTACTTTAAATTAGAACGATATTGCTTTAATGTATGGAACGTTACTTCTGACTTTCAATGTCATTCTATGTGTATTATTTATTATACTGTTAGAATTTGATAGAGACTTATTAAATTTGTTAAACTTTTTAATTTTAACTTGTAAAATTATTTTTTCATGCATATTTAGGGCCATTATTATGGATTTACGAAAGTGACGGCGAAACTTTTAGTATTAATAAAGATAATATTATTATTGAAAACTGAGTTTTAACAAAGTACCTTGTCCAATTGAAATCCTAACTATTGAATAATTGAATTTCTTGGGAATTAATAAACGCGCTTCAACTCTCAATCTTAAGGAACTTTTAAATGGAGTTCAATGTTATTATTCTGAACAGCGTGTGTTAGTAGCCGTTATTGTATCGTCGTTATTTGTTATTCTTAACGAGCAGTTGATACTTAGAAAAACTCTCATTGTTTACAGTGACAAATTTGCTTGCTCGAACTTCGAGTTGAGTTGAGTATAACGCAAGGAAGTTATTTGGCGCTCGCGTTTGACATTGAAATATGACGGCAATTTTCAAGCTGCCGAATATACCGAACGTTAGCAGAATTTGCAGTCAATCCTTCTGTTTGTCGATCAAACCCACCAGGGATCCCGCGAAATTGAAAATGTTATTCGATTTCGAGCCGAGCATTTATTGTCATTTTTTATTTCAGACCCTTCGAGGCGGCTGACTGGTAATATTGAATTAGCAGCGTCGATTTATTTGGTTTCGGTATATTCTGACCCAATTTACACATTGTTGCATACAAAGAGCACATTATTTATTATTAATTCTAAATATTACTTTCGTTCGGTTATATTTGATGTGGTTTTATATTTATGTAATTAAAAACAAAATTGTGTCTTCAGGATTTCGTCTTGCAATCAAACGTAATGTAAACATGGACACAACTTACGAATTTGATAATAATAACGACCGCTACGCGTAGTCGCGATGACTAACAGACATTTGATCGGCGTATAGTAAAAACGTTTTTTAAAAACAATAAGTCATCGGGCAATATTCTTAAAAAACATATTGGCTTATAAAAAGTATGTAGTCTGGTTTGGCTACAGATCTAGTCGTCATTGTCACAAAGAATTTAGCAACCGTAAGTCGACTGTGTTGGTTCATAACGAACACATTCATCAAAGTATCTATTGACAACTTTCATTTCATCACTTTGCCGCTAACGTACGAGATCTCGCAATATTTACTTGCTTTAGTAGATCTACATTATGCTGATTTTTACAGAAATTTTTTTCGCGACATCCCGCCGTTTTCGTCAACACAAGGTGTCTCATTAGCTCGATACACGCCTGTGTACCTACTTCAAATTATTACTTTTGATACAGGCTGCCTTTTGACGTGGATAGCACAAAAGGGACGGCCAGTTAATTTAATTTTACTTACGCCAAACTTTCGAAGACAATTTCAAAGAGCATATGCGTGATATATGTTTTTGATATTATAGATGTAGTTACATGGTTCTTTAAATGAAACGTGCTAGTTTTAACTCTTATTGTGATATGTAGCTTTTTTAAGATGTTTCATGTGAGATTTAATAACACTTTATTCAATTTAGCACAGTTCATTGGTGTAGATGATTTTAACATGACTGCCCATATAAAGAGTGTAAAGCTTTCAGGGTTCATAGGTATGTATGAGTTTTATAATTCCACCATAAATCCTAAACGCTTTAACCGATTTTGATGTATGACGTGTCGTTAGAATCACATAGTCCAAAACAAAAAACATCAAAATAACTAGTAGGAAAATAATTAATTAACGTAAATAAATAAGTAGGTGCAGATACCTATAAACTTTAGTTTTTTTATTTGAATTTTGTGTTTGCAGTCTTTATAACCTTCCCTCTTTATAACCCCTGACTAATTTCGCTTTTATAAGCGGCAGTTGTGTTTTTCAAATATTTTGAATTAATAGTGAAATGTTTGTAACATTTAATGCTGTGTCCTGGGCTCATCGGAGACTAGCGCCGAGTCGCAGTCACCTCTATAATTGCTGTGCTTACTTCATAATCTTGAGAGTTTGTTAATCTTCCACCCTGGATGAGTCTGCTCGCTTCAGATGAATCGCGCATAATTTGGTGTGCATAATTGGTAATGTTTTTACAATTTTTGTAAATAGCATTAAATTATTGGTATGTATTCAGTTATATAAGGATACTTTATGTTGCAGATGTATTAATAATCGAAATTAACGGTAAAACATTGTTTATAGATTAATTTTCTTGCATAAAAATAAATGCTTAAAGTATTATTTAGCTTGTTCAAACTTCCATAAATAGGACATATAATTCCGGGAATAAGGCCGCTCAACCGCCAGCTACTCATAAACAGCCTGTATAATACGAGTATTTTACTCCAGAATCAATTCTGCAAAATGATAATTTTATTCATAGAGTTCCCGCTAGAATCGTATCGCTTACTTTGTCCGTGATTTGGTTCGGAAATATTTTATGAAACAATTGTATTATGCACCATGTTGTTATTACTCGTACTTCCTGAAACAATGGTTCTTGCATCTTGAAAATTAGGACTCAGTTATAATTTAACTTTAAACTCGTAGATAATGCAGTCGAAGATAGAATAGCATGTTATTAAGTTGATAGGCTGTCTCTTGCTGTTCTATCTAGAACACAATAAAGCTGTTTATCTATATCTATACTAATATTATAAAGAGGAAAGATTTGTACCTATTTTTGTATGTTTGTATGTTTGTAATGAATAGGCTCAAAAAGTACTGGGCCGATTTAAAAAATTCTTTCACCAATAGAATGCTACATTCTTCCAATTTGACATAGGCTACATTTCATTTTGAAAAAAATTAGGGATCCTTGGTAAAATTTGAACAATGTGACCGAAGGTGTAGAAAAATGAGTCTTAAAATGTCTTTCGTCGAATGCGCTGCTGAAACTATTAGCGATAATTGTCTACCCCGTGCGAAGCCGGGACGGGCTGCTAGTTAAAAATAAACAGGATCTTGGTATCTATACTGGTAAGCTCGCGCAAATCCGTTCAGTAGTTGCGTGAAAGAGTACAATCATTCATACAACCATACATACGACGACCTCCGTAGCCGAGAGGCGAGCACGCTGGACTTTAAATGGCGCCGCCATCTCCGAGGTTCCGGGTTCGATCCCCGGTCGGGTCAATGTAGAAAACGAACTTTTCTATATTGGCTCGGGTCTGGATGTTGTGGTACCGTTGTTGTTTCTGGTTTCTATAACACAAGTGCTTTAGCTACTTACCTTAGGATCAGAGCAATGTATTTGATGTTGTCCAATAAATATTGTCCAATACATACAAACACACGTTTATAATAATATAAGTAAGGAAGTTTACTCACTGTAAAGTTATGGAAGTAAGGATATGGATGCAAACTTTGGCTGTAAGAAGTCAGATACAAAATAGTGATTTGAATTATGATCCGGTTAAATCTAGATTTATGAAGATTGTGCAAGTGGGTCTATAAACCAATGTATCTAAATTCCTTTATGATAGCTGTTCAAGTTAGGTTATTTTAAGGTTTTTCGGTAATTAACACCCGAATAATTGAGCCAAAACAAAATATCTTGCAGTCAATAGTGTGTATGTGTATACGTTATAGTTTGGGGTTGTAATTGTACTTTCTATGTTCAATTTTCATAATGCCTTAATGTTGATTCTTACTTTTAAACAAATTAATATTGACGGCAGTCTTACCAATTGTTACCTTAAGGCAAACCTATTATTAGCCTTATTATTGAAATATTTAAGTAAAATTTAAGTACAACTGTAACGCTGTTGGTTTTCTAAATAAATAAAATAAAATAAAAAAACTAAAAAAAAAGACTCGATCACCAAGAACATTTATCGCTCAAACGAATTGTTATTTTCTGAATGCATATATTTTCTCCCAAACCGTATATTTGTTTGAGCGTATTTTTGTGCCAGAATCGATACCTTAAACACCTGGCGTATCCGCAAGGTTTTTCTGTGTAGGTGCTCGACCAACCGATTTTAAAATAATCGTCTTTATCAGTCACTCTTCACTCATAACAGGTTAGTAAGAGAAAGAGATAGATTGAACCTAGGAAATTGTTTGCACTGAAAATAGACACGACGAATACCGCAGTTTGCTACCTGTTTTTGTAAATGTTTCAATGTTTTTAAAATATTATTTTTTAAATAAAAATCAATGCTAGTGTAATCGTAGTTAAAGTTTAAATTAAGTGTTTTAAAAATATTTTTAAAAACATTTTTGAATATAAATTGTGAAATTCAGAACATAAAAAACTTAAACTATTTTCTCCTACGCGTTAAAATATTAAAATGTATATTCACAAAGTAGACCTCAGTTTTTTTTCATTTTTTTTTTCAAACTTTTGTACACCCGTTGTTTTGCACGTGATTTAGCTACTACATTTGGATCAATGCAACGTGTGTGATGCCGTCTAATATTATATAACATCAACATTTTTTTGTCCAACTTTAAAAAAAGGTTGAGGTAATACTGCTATAGATCATGGTTCTGTGCCAGTAATCTATAATATGGCCTTTCGTGAATATCAAACAGCCTACATCTACAAAACACAAGTAAGGAATATGTTCGAGAAATACGCCCATGAGTAATGACCGCCATTTCTCTTCCAGTTCCTTATGAACTGTACTATATCCGCGTCGAACAAAATTTCACTTGTTCTCTTGTTAATAGAAAGTTGGGACGAGATTGTCGAACAATGCACTGCGTTTTGCAAACTGTTCTATGAAAAAGATATCTACGTTTCAAGGGATTTGTCTGCGGAACAGAGCAAATGGTCCCTGTTTGATATAGTAAATCGATAAAATCCATACGTAAGCTTGGCTTCATTTAAAAAATCTCACTGAATATGTGAGGAGTAACATATTAAAAAATTGCTTTACTAACGTTTTGTCTATTGGACTCTATTTCCTTTAAATTGATTGATTGTAGGTACGTATTTCAATATTATTTCGCATGTCGTAAATGGCTGTAACGATTTCGATCTAATTTTGTATTATGATACATATTTACATTTTTAGGGCTCAGTACAAAAAAATTAAAAAGCGGAACCCTTTTATGATCACTCGTGGGTCTGCCTGTCCGTCCGTCTGTCACAGACACTTTGCTTTGAATGTATTGGATCAAATCAGGTGAATGGTGTAATCCTGTGACCCAAACACAGCAGATGTGCAAAGTAAATATGTAAATAATTTTTAAAATAAGGGTTATTTTCGGGGGCGCAAAATAAGAGAATTAAAATAAAAAGTTTTGCAAACTTTACTTTGTCATACCAAAAGGGCTCGTTATGAGGATCTTTTATATATTTTTGTTATTATTGTTAAATAAATAGCTTTGATTTTATTCACGAAAGAAGACGAAAATTGACCATCCCCCCCATTACTGATCTCCGAAACTACTGAGCCTTAAAGAAGGACGGCAGTCTTCTATGGAGTTCCCGACCCAAAATATTAAATTTATGAACTATATGAAAAAAACTAATATGTGTACATTCAAGAAAGCCTATTTAAAAAGTTAACCGAACGCACCCTCTTAAAGTTGAGATTACTAGAGATATTACGAGAAAACTATATGTTGAGGTTAGGTTTTGTTGTGTCATCAAAACTCGACTACTTACATAAATAACTTTCTATTTTGGTATACAATGTAATAATACCTACTTACGGAGATAAGCATTTATCTAACAAACAAACGGCACTTCATAGAAATATCTTTGTTTACTTTTTTGCAATTTGTTAACAAATTGACAGCCATATTACTAAAAAAAATAAAAAAGAAGTCAGAATTGACCCAAAGTTGGTTTAAGTGTACCCAAACTCTAGTTTTAGTGAACTAAAATCAGTAAAGGCTCTATTTGGAACAAAACGTTTGGTTTTTGCATCCTTGGGGACGTTTTGTTATTTGGAAATATTTTATTAAATATTGGAATAACTATAATGATTTATTTTTTAAATCCCTAAATTAAAATTAATATATTTTTGTGGATAAGACTAGTCCATCCTACTATCAATATTTTTTATGGGTTCCAACATGAACGAATCTGGAAAAAAATTGGGACGAGTATAGCCAAAATTCTTTAGAAAAAATTTACAAAATACAGTTCATTGCTTGTAGATAACTGGAAAACCTATAAGAATTCTATCAATTGAAAATTTGACTTTGGAATTGGACGGAACCCTCTCCACCCATGTTCAACTCGTACTTGTTCGGTTTTTAAGCATTAAATCTAAATATCGCCCTTTGTTTGTTAGGTGTATGCCACTGAGCCCCCCAATTCGGCTACTATTTTTGTTGCGTTAACGCGACCACTTTCCAAAAACCATCTGATGTTCCATTTTAAATTGTTCACTAAGCCTCCATTAGTACAATTCCTGATAATGATTAAGCTCGTGACATTCCACAAACGATTCACAATGAATGTCGTCCGCAGGTTTCGACTAGGTTTTGCATACCTTGGTAGAGCGAGCCCTTTGATTGAGAGCAACTGGACCGGGGGTAAGTGCTTACTAATTTAGTTAACCTAACCGTCTAGCTTAGGAATAGCGTCAAAACGTCTGTCTGTACGCCTTAAATTATAACCGCCAGTAAATAAATAAACGGTCTGGGTAGAGGAACGAATCTTAAGCCACGAATCTAGCGGGTTACGTTCTTTATTACAATAATGTTATAAAACAAATAAGTTTATCTCGGAAAAAACAAAATATAGTAAACAAGTTTATTTTTGTACTTTATTCATGGAAATAGAGATTCTCTTAACAGAATGTCCCCAGACATCAACAAAAGTTCGTTTTATAAATCGGCTGGTCAGAAAAAGGGCGCTCTAGTCTTTCCGAGCAGCTAAGAAAATTTTCCGCTAATAACAAATCGAATGAAGTCATATAATATTGACTTCACTTAATAATATTTTTCCGACAATTCAACTTATTTTTATATTCTTTATACTGAAATATGCGTCAAATCAGGTTCTGTACAGCTACAGAATTATTGCCACATAACTTCTTTGGGAAATGAAAATTTCTTTTTAATTATTAACTAAGTATGTGTAAAACTTTTAGTAATTTACCTGTTTTCTTTTGTATTAAGACATAGATGTAGTTCTTGTACTAATAAATTACACTAATTAATAGTACCAGCAAGTTCAACTAAACAAAAGTACTTTGCTGAACACCAAATTGGCAAGAGACGAAATTTAATAGTTCTCTGGTCCTTTCAGTGTGAAAGGAAAACCGTAGGCCGCAGCCCACAAGGCCCGGGGGAGGCCGCTTGGACCGTAATCAGCCTAATGGACAAACCCCGGCCGTAGGCCCCGTACAACTGACACTTTAACAACCTTATTTTGTTTATTTGCTCTTACAATGTAGTTCGATACCGATTTGGGGCCTTAGCGGTCCGAATGAATGTGCCGAATAAACATTTGCTATATTGATTTTATGTTCGTATTGGAATTTATTTTGATGGAATATGGACGTTTAGATATCGTCGCAATTGATGCGTTTGTATTGTCGAGTATTAGGTATATTGTTTACGCAACCACTTTCCACGAAATTCAAATTTCATATTTTTTTACCTCCATAAACTGTGCAGCTGTTATTATTTACGGCCAGACACTGTTAGTCTAGATTTTTTTCCCTCGTAGAATCAACGACATTGTAACCAATTAGGTACGAATAGAATTCTCGTTTTTTTATATTTTGAAAATTGATAAGTAAAAAAAACCTTCGCAAAGTAAACAGCCTATTTCAGCAGCATTTCTATTTTTATTTGGATCACAAACATTCTTCACATCCTTTAAGTAAAAATATTCAAACTGGCTGCATACCATTAATTGTGTTAGTTCTTCTTTTTTCTCGTGTCAATAATTTTCGATCAATGCGTTGTTTTTTGGCCTTTCGTAACATATGAACAAGTACACAGCTACTGTGCTGTGTGCAGTATGCCGTGCGACAGTATGAGAGACGCCACTATTTTTGATTCCTATAGCCTTATTCACATCAAAAACATGACACCAAAAACTATTTCAGAGTCAGTACAGTATATTGCAGGAGACACTGCGTTATCGTCCTCTCGCACGCTGTAATCTCTATTGTCCTGTGTAGTTGGCTTGTAGCGGAGTATCTCGGCTTGCAGGTGGGCCGAACGCGACGCGGGAGATAAGAGTGCGCCGTAAGTGCCTTTGTGTAGCTCACAATAACGGGCATTATCAACGGACGGCCTCAACCGGCTAATGGATACCCCAACATCACTCGTAATTATTTTAATTCTCATTAAGTATTTTTAAGTACTTTCTGATCCCTTTCATCCCCGCAATTTAAGGTTCCGAAAGGTTTCATTGTTTTTAATGGGCGCCTCTTCGAAATTAGTCTGTTGTTAAGCGAAATAGGCAAGTTCACGAATGTTTCATTGTGTCGTTAACCCAAATAAGTAACTCTTCGAAAATAGACTCTTTTGTAGTACACAATATTTTTCTGTTTTCCTAACCTTAAAAGTTAAAAAAAGAACCCTCATAAGATCACTTCGTCTGTCTGTCAAGACCCTTTAAACCAGGAACGCGTGACGGTATCAAGTTGAAATTAATATCCAAACTTAAGCATGCAATCTCTTGAAGGTGTGAAAAATAAAACTTCTAAGTGAACACATACAACTATAGTTTGTACGAAACCCTCGGTGCGCGAGTCCAACTCGCACCTAGCCGGTTTTTATGTTAGAGAGTCCAAAGTAAAGACATAAGGGCCAACAAAATGATTTTCTTAACGCCGTTGAAAGCAATATATTATTTAGCAATTCAGGAATCCAGTATTTTTTAAACTCGGCGGACCACAAAGAAAGTTAATATGTAAAAATCCTTATGAATTAAAGAACGGCGGTTCGGACCGATTCGAAGCGATGTGGGTCAGCCGCGCTGAGCTGAAGCTGGAAACGACGCGATCGCTTCTTTATCATTTACGTGTCATTAGCAGGTCTCCGCTGTTTCTCCGTCCATGTAGCGGGAAAACAGGGAAACGGTATCTGGATTTTACTTTATGGTTTTTCAGACGAACCTTTTATAATGGATGTAGGAGTTTTTTCCTTTGCACTCAAATACGACTGCAGAAAGTCGTTATCGCGCAACCTTTGGGAAAATACTTTTATTCGGTGTAAAAAACTGTCTATAGGCTTTTTTCAACCGATGAATTTCTGTTTCCCTATAAAAACTTGTCGATCCGTTGCGTTGACTAGAAAACAGACACGTTCATACGTTGTTTGCATTGACTTACTGTTGTTAGTAAGGATTTATGCTTTAACCATGGAAATTAAGGACCGAAGCTATATCTGATTCTATATAGAGTGATCTAGTAAAAGGCTTTTATTGCAACTGAGATTGCTGAAATCAGTAAAAATACATTTTATTTTTAATTGACTAGCTCTCTAACAAGTAACAAAAAAATAACGTATTAACATCGTTTTTTATTACTGGAGAAATGTCAAACATTAACAAAAAATGTAAATTATTTATCAACACATTTGTGATATATAACATAAATGAGCATTTAATATCTTTCTCATTCCATATTTAATTAATTATTTAGACGGAGAGCACGAATAAAAAACCACGTTTGATTACTCAGAATTTTTTTTAACAGTATCAATAACTAAAATGAATGATAATTTTGATACGTATTTTAACGACTGCATAAAATATGAATAACACGATTGAATTCATTCCACTTTGTACCTAATTGCATTACGTTTACTTCATCGGAAATTCTTTTGACTGATTGAAATTGAATTGTGTACACTGATGAATCAATAAAATTTACAGTCTGTGTACTCTCTGCTGAAATTATGCGTGGGTAGAAGAAAGGAGTTCGAGATATTCCCTGGACGTTAAAAACTATTTTAATTACGACTAAAAACGTATTCTAATTTATTTTCCTCAGTAAAATATAGCTATCGACACCTGTTAGAAGTCAATTGGTAAAGGTTAGGTACATATTATTTATAATTTTCCCTGTACCTGGGAAACTTTATTTTATTTAGGCAATCTAGCCTTTGCCTTTTAGAATCGGTGGTCACGTTTAGAACTCTACTAGAGCCTTACTGAGAATTCTAAACAGGACCTAAAGCACGATTTCGATTTCACGCCAACCATATAAAAAAATCAAAATAAGGTTTAAGTAATTCTGTTTTATGAGCAGATGTATAGACCCCATTAGCAGAAGCGGCAGATTTGGCAGATTGCATGCGGTTTGGTCAATTGTCACGTATTGCAAATGAGAGACGAGAAAAAAATCTATTTAATGTTATTTTTACTCCGATCCAATTTAAATTGGGCAACAGGGCTAATTGTTGAGCATTTATTTTAAACACACGGCAATTACTCATAAACGATAAAGGTCGTCTTATTACCTGTTATTGAAAGTGAAGAGTATCGAATAATTCTTATTTTTAATGATTTCTTGGGTCAATGAGTCAATTAAAATATAGACAAATACTTGGAGAGATAGCGAGTAGCTGCTTGATGGTATTTAATACCCACGACTGAACGACTTTACACACACAGAATCCAAGAATGTTAAATAATTAAACTTGACAATATTTTTACGACCAGTGCGTGAAACGGGATGACGTGGGTATAATAGTGTATCCACTCTGGTTTAGTTAAAACACCTGCCAAATAAACGATCGAACCTTTTTCGTTGTAGGCATTTAGCGTTTAAACGCCCACTGCTCCATCTGTCTTTCTGCGATTTAGTGGCAATAAATACCCACATCTGTATTTTTCCACATAAAAGTATGAACTACGTGACGAAATATTACGAATGAGAAAGGCAGTTTTGTTTAGTTCGTTTATGATTTTTAGTAGACTTCAAATAGGTCAGCTAAAACTTTTAAAATTGGAGATGAACGGAATAATAATAATTATTCCACGTAGTCATATTAGACGAACAAGAAACCGTGTGTAGTCAAACATTGCGTTCATTCGACTAAAAGCACTCGATCTCATAAAACGTGTACCTATCTAGGTAAATAGTATTTGAGCGCATTTATTTACTTAATTTACTTTAAGAGTATTGCGATCCTTTCTTCCGAGTGAAGAGCCGTTTGTAAGAAAGTTTATGTTTTTTTAGTACCTAATTCCAACAGCAATACCAGCTGTGCCGTATTGTAATCAACTAAGTAGAATGAACCAACTTATTTTAAGTACGAAATAACAATTATAGGGTCTATAAAAGATTTTATTAATAGGTACTTAATTATTGAAATTTGTAAGCCAAGTTTGGCTAATTCTATTTGGAGTCCCAAAATTTGAGTATTTTCACTGTGCCTTTCAATAATGCCTGATTTGATATTTATGTTTCTAGTAATTTATATGTTTTCTCGGGTCAGTTGTGGTACGGTCGTTGTTTCTGATTTCTATAACACGAGTGCTTTAGCTACTTGCCATAGGATCAGAGCAATTAATGTGATGTTGTCCAATATTTAATTTTATTTACTTATTTTATTTTATGTTCAGTTTATTGGCAGTGACACATCGATTATTTGGATCACATCGATCATTTCGTCGTATCCGACTGTCTGTTTGTCTTTTATATACCATAAGAAGACGTCCGTCGGTACCATTTCTTGTTAGAAAAACAAAACTTTCTTTAAAATTGGGTTTCCGAAAATTTAATAACTTAACTTTGGAAATGCAGATTACCTAAAACATTGCTTATCAGACCACATGCTCTCCAAAGCAGTTATAAGTCAATTAGATCCGCAGCTGCTACATAAATATTCTATTATAATTACATTAGCTGGGTATACAAACAATAAGTACTCGCACTAAGAGGAAATTAGAAACGCAAATTTTGTGAGCAAAGGCCTTAGTTTTGTATGATTTACGATGTTTACACAGCCACAGCGTGTTTAATAACCCACCTAAATGTATGTTCGTATGGAAATGTGGCAAAGTACCCAATTTACATAGGTACTAACTAACTTGAAGTAAGGACGCACGCACGGGCAAGTACAATTGTACGGAGATAATATTATAATCATTTTCGGTCTCACGTACGAATACGGGACGGTACGTTTTCATAATGACTACATTTACTATGCTATTCTATGCGTGTAAGTAATAGGTAGTGTGTGTGGTATCAACACACATTGCTTATTTCACTTATTCTTGTTTACTTTTTCTGCTAAATAGTACCTATGTTGGTAGATTAGTTCTGCTAAAACTATTATGTATAAGGTTACGCTATCAGACAGCAAAATATTATACTATTCCAGACAAATAGGTAGGTAGATATCCTAAAAAGTGGGTCACCTAGGTAGGTATATTACGTCTGGTTTAACTTTTTAAACATTCTGCTATATTTATTGTCTCGATTGGGTCTCAAAAACAAGCACGCCAGCGCGCCGGAGGTAATATTTTGTTGACAAGATATATTTATGGCGACCTCGCAGCTTTGGATCGCGCAAAAAATATAATATGCAAAAAAAAACTATCCGAAATCTGATGTGGGACCATCCATCATACGAAGCGACAAGGGCGAAGGCTTGTCGACCCTAATCGAACTATAAACATTATACATAATGCACTCGATACACGTAAGTATAGCTCAAGGCTCTAGTATATCGAATGATCACGCCAAAAGCCGCATGAATTAGTTCATTTTTTTACTTGCATTTTTATAACGAAAACAAATTTTTTTTTTTACTTGCAGCGTTCGCAATCTCGCATTAGGAACTGTACCTTTTGTTGAAATGTTACACTGTTCGTAATAGAGGCCGTAGAATATTGTTTGGAGATGTTGATTTTGTATTTTATATTTGTTTCTGAGATCACACTGTCAACAGTCATTCGCGGAAATCCGCGTATATAACTTTTTGATTGTTTTATGCAAGGGTAGGTTAGGTTAGTATGATTATTTAGGAGACTTTTTTGGGATCTTATGCCCATTTTCACCAACAATACCTAAATCTTCCACTTAGTTAGGGACTCTTATCCTAAGTGAACCCTTAAGTCATCCCCTTACCTAAGTTTGTTTTCACCAAGTTAGGGGAGACATTTTTAGGGGACTCTTAACTAAGTGACGGACTAGTGATTTCAATAACCGTACTTGAACCGCAATACTTTTATAAGTCGAATATCTACTTATATAAGTCAAAGAATAGTTACCAGGGTAAAAATATTTTATTCCTTGTTATATTTCATACATATAAACAATTCAAAATTATTGTTTTCGCGTATTTGCTGTAGGCTGCATGTCATGAACCATAACCATTCTTACAAAAAAAAGATGCTTTCAATTGCGTTTGACGGTGACATTAGACGATACTATCTATTCTGTTTGTTTCTCTCTTTGAATTGTTTGGAAGCCTAGTTTGGAAGCGACTCTTGCGTTTTGACTCTAGATTTCTAAAATAACTACAGAATTAAATTTGGACTGGTCCCTAATTCCAAAATCTCACACAAAAAAACACTTTCTAGGCTCTCAAATCATAACTCTTGTTGACTTTCCATTTTAAACAATAAATAACTGTTCTGTACCTACAAAGTCAAAGCAAACGCAAAATTTAACCTCAACTTACAACGCATGACACAACTGTCACCTAAAAGTTAGGGAGTCAATATTTGAGCCCCTAAAGTATAGGGGGTCTTTTAAGCGCTAGGTGATACCTTACGGTTGGTGAAACGTAAAAACTCTTTAAGTGTCCCTTAAAAATATTTACGGGTTCCTTAAAAGTTAGGGGTTGTTGGTGAAAATGGGCACTAGTCAATCAATATTAACCAAATTTATCAAACTGAATTCTCACCAATTCTATTTCAAAGTTAGCCGAAATAATGCGTGTTCAAACGAAATAGTTTGTAATTTAAAACAATTTTAAACAGTTTGGTTTTTAAAATAGTTTGAACTGTAAATATTTTTACCTATGATTAAATATACTACACTGAATATAGTAATTAATTAATGTAATATATGATATTTGCTTAATTTTGATTTTATCTTGTGTCTCCTCGAGCGGACTAATGAGACCGACTTACAATAAAAACCGGCCAAGTGCGTGTCCTGCCACGCGCAGTGTAGGGATCCGTATTTGCTTGTCGTTAACACAATATATTTCATCAATGACTTCATTTAAGTAACTTTTATTGTTTTTCTCTAAGGATTTTTTTAAATTAGGTAAGAAATTTTCTAATCCATAAGTTAAACGACTATTACTTTTAAACTAACTTAGCTATCTTAATCGTTTTGATTTTTCTCAAAAGTTCATGAAAAGCACTATTATCATTATTTTTTTTAGATTTTTCAAGCCGATACTTTAGCTATTAGAGGGGAACGCCCTACTCGAACCAACAATTTGCAAACGGATCCCTAAACCGAAAAATAGTCTTAGCAACCCCGAAGTAATTTAAATTGACCTATTCAACGATACCCCACACGGTGGGGTAGACGATGCAAAAAAGAAACATCCTCGTCAATCATCAATCAACGTTACATGTATGAGGGAGATACCCTAAAAGTATATATTTTTTAATGATAATTAACCACTAACACTAAATTACAGCTTGCTAGTGTCAACAGTCTTCAATCAAAACCTCGGACGGACAGACAGACAGACGGACGGACATGACATAACTATGAGGGTTCCTTGTCAGGACTACGGAACCCTAAAAATTGTGTTTGGTTTCGTTGGGCTAAGAGGTTAAATAACGATTTGTAAAAAGTTGGTTGAGTTTTCACAAAACTTTGTGAGTGTTGTTTGATTAAATTAACAACTCATCAATCATGACTGGAAACAGTTAAAAATATACTTCAGTAATGTCAAATTGCGGTACATGAAGATAATTTACAACGGCCGTATAAAGCAATCCGCCTACAAACTAAACACAAACCAGCCATTAGTAAGGTAAAACTCATGATTGAGCACCTCGGCGAGCAACGTGACGCACAGATTAGATATCGCGTGTACCTTAGGGGCGGGGCGAGCTGCAGCAGTGAACGTGAACACCAATCGGAAGAGTGATAAGTGGGCCTAGTGTGGGTTTTGTATTGTAATGTAAAATACAGGGTGTTAGGTAAATGGCATATCAAGCCAAAACTAGCCTAAGGTATGTTAACATCCCACAAATATTTTATATTAATAAATTATATCTTGTTTGGATGTTTGTGATTCCTTCACGCGTAAACGGCTGAACGGATTTGGATGAAATTTGCACACATATAGAATATAATCTGGATGAATAGGATACTTTTTATCCCGGTGATATGTTTCTGTAGCATATTTTTCTATAAATTGTTCTTTATTTGAACGTTTTATGCTAGGTATGTAATACCAAACATCCTTAGTCCACGCAAACGAAGTTTCGGGCACAGCTAGTATGCATACAATTCACCTTTCTACCCCATTCACCGTAAGTTCTATGTGCTATGTGCCCTCACTGCTAATAAACTAAACTTTCATAAATATATAAAAAAAAATTGAAATGTTTTTTCTTTCTTTGCATTTGCATGTGTACGTCCACGGGGTGTGGATATAGGTGGGTGGGATGCTTGCTTAACTGAGTGAAAATTATAAGCAAAGTAATTCGAACGATTTGATCCAAAAGCAAATGTGTGAAATCATGTTTTCCTTATTTTCATCAAAAGGTTTAGTTAAAATTCAGACTAGGTATATCACCTTTGTCGTGTAGCAGATACAAATTAGTAAAGTAATAAAAAAACAAATGAATTAATGTCATAGTATCATTTTATGGCTACTATAATAATACCTATATAGGCATAAACTACTAGACTTCTTACTAGTACTAGACTAACTATTAATCTACGACTTTTCAAGATTTTACATTTAAAACTTTTTAAATATTTTTTTTCTCATTGATAGGGTATCGATACGATACTCATTACAAAACTTTGTGATCGTGAATAAATTCATGAATTCTTTTAAAAACTACCCAACTTACGCAGATTTTTACTATGGCAACTAGATCACGGATAAAATAAATTAGGTAATACAAATACAGGCAACAGCAGGTCAACCTGCCCAATAAGTTAAAGTTTATTTAACTGATTTTCAACTTTAACGCCAACTAATAGAGATCATTATCAATTGGGAAAATTAGACGTTTTGTGGTTAGGTTGACAATCTTTTGTCTGTAAATTATATCCATCACTCAAATAAAATATTTTTTCAATATCAAAAACACTTGCCAGCACACAAACCAGCGAACGATTGGTTTTGTAGTCAATTATAACCAAGTAAGTTTTGACAAGACAATATTGGAGGTGTGAGGCGAGCACGCCGGACTTGGTGTTTCCATTTCTAGTTTGATTCCCGGTCGGGGTAATGTAAAAAATAAACTTTTAAAGTTGTCAGTCTTAGAGGTAAAGTATATGAACATAGACCGGAGTATAAACTGGTGAACTAAGACGATTGCCATAGAAGGTAAAGTGTAAATTAGATATCGCGTGTAGATATTGAGAAGGCGGAGTTCTTACACAAGCATAGCAATCAGGAAATTGATACACACCTTGTGATGGCTACTTCAAACTCTTTCAGCCATCTACTAACGAGAATTCTTATCTTTAAAAAAAACAGGCTAAGTACGAATGGTATCTTCTCACGTGTAGAGAGTTCCGAACTTCTACTAAGTATCGTTGTACTTGTAATCTATAAGAAATTAACTGTTTAATGTATTTATTGAAATTTTTTGGCTTAGGTCTTAGCAGATCTCTCCCTCTTCCCCATCAAATTTCATATATTATCTTAATTCATTTTAAAATAGTTTGTTTAAAATTATAAAAAGATACATTTAACCTTAAAAATAAACCTTTTTTTGATATATCATGCGGTACAGTTTGCAGAATCGGAGCAAATTAGCAAAATGGACAGACAGACACATATGATCCCATTTTCCACTTGGATGTTTAAAACCCAAAACCTAAATTAATACCCTTATTTAACGAAAACCATTTAACATTGAATTTATTCTGCTCTTCTTAAAAATATAGATTCTTATAGAAAAAAAAAACATTATAAGAAGATAATTTGGCTGATACGGCCTTATCGGAGGTAACTAGTATGTTTTCTTACAATCTTCAGATATTTTCAACAGATTAATATATTGTTCTTGTTATAGGGTTAAGGAACCTTTTATAATAAATGGGCGTCGTTTTTTAACATTTTCTATTTGTGACCTTTTCTAAAAATAACAATATGAAACTGCTCAATTCAAAGGTCAAGTGGCTATTTTATTTTGAAGGAAACCCTTTTGTTTATTGTATTTCATTTGTTTTCATTGTAAGCGTTTTCGTACACAACCGGAATTAATAAAACAAATTACGTAACAAAATAAATTGAACAATCCAATCTCACCTGGTTAAGTAGGTACTTTCCTTATCGATTTTGATTATATTGCATAATATTGTTCATTAATTATTAAAGCACAGCTTTAATTACTGTAATTCTAGATTTTTTTGTTGTTGAAAATGGATGACAGTTTGCCAGTATTAAACGTCGAAACGTAATAGTAAAACGACTGTTGATTTCACTTTTACAGGTAAACTTCATTGGGAAAAATATTTTATACCTATTTTGAAACGAAAATGTATTTTATTTATTAGGACAACCAACAAGACAAACACCAATACAATTAAGTTACATAATCTGACATGTTGACTTAAACCTAAAATTAGAAAAATATATATTTGTTTTATATCACATTATATTATCATCATATTATTACTCTTTTAACATTGATTTTATAAGGCTCTGTAATGCGAAAGTCTTAGCTGAGCAGATACAAGTAGACAGTGTTGTAAGAATAATACCTACGGAAAAATTACAATAATTTAATCACATTATATCTTGAGTTACAATTGAATTATGTTAGTTAATAGAGTTGTTTGTAGAACTTATAAATGCTTGTTTTGAGTAAGGCACTAGGTTACAATTAAAAAAAAATACTAATCCAAAAGTTGACGTACTCCGGCCTTTATGGAGGACCTTAGATACGTTATTTTACAGATACAACCGTGCTTGGTAAGTGATGTTTGTAGTATGCAATTAGCAAGGCACGGCAAACGAGTAAATTATTATACAAAGTAAGAACCTATCTACACTGAAACCACTTTTCCTTTGCACTGCATGTAAATTAGATTTCGGAAAACAACCACTACCGAGGTACACAGAGTACAAAGAGTACAAAGCAGGCGATTGTTGGAAGGCTCTTCATTGTATATGGTTTCATGTATTCTATCTTTACAACATCACTAGCATGCTATGCAATTTTGCGTACATGACTTGTAGATGTCAAATTGCCAATAAAACTTATTTCCCAGCCCCAAAAGGTTTGTAAAGTTCTTCCACCTCATGTTTGTATGCAACACAAACTGCAAAATATTATAAAGTCGGGGAGAAGACAGTATTTTCCTATTGAATTTCTTTGGTTGTACACTTTTCTCCTTGCTTAGGGTTGCCATTTCTAAAATTTGGCAACCAGTACAAGTCGCGAGAAAACCCCTGATTTTGAAGCCCCAACTAACTATATAATATAACTTAGGATAACTTTGAGCCCAAAACCCCCGGAAGATTCGACGACCGTCTGGTGTAGTGGTTCGCGCCCCGGACTACAATACCTGGCGGTTGCGGGTACGAATCCCGCAAATGTTTGTGTGATCAGCATTTCTACCTAGTCATGGATGTTTATAAACGTATTTAAGTATGTTTATTCGTTATCCAGTCGCCATAGTACAAGCTTTGCTTAGTTTGGGGTTAGCTAATTGGTGTTATTGTGGAAACAATTTGTTATTACCCGACTGCCAAACGAGGGTTATGTTTTTCGAGCGTATGTATGTATGTATGTATGTATGTAAGTATGTCTATTTCTTTGGCACGCCCTACAGCCTAAACCGTTTAACTGATATTAAAGTATAATATATCAATAGATTCGTCTCAATTGTGGGAGTGACAAGGGGTATGTTATTTCCCGAAATTCCCGCGTGAACAGAACTTATGCGGGAAAAACGGATCTGCAATACTGATAAACCGATTTTGAAACTTTCTTTTATTAACTAAGGGTCACACATTTTCAGTGCTAATAGTATTCAATACTTTATTTTCCAAAATTCCTACGGGAACAGACAAAAAATACACCGAAAAAATAGGAAGGAAAAACCGTTTAATGGATTTCAACATATGATATGTCATTAGATTCGTCTCAGTTGTGGGAGTGACATAGGCTATGTTATTACCCGGAATTCCTATTGGTACCTACATGAATTAAACGGGAAAAACCGATTTCAGATACTACTTACGAAGTAGAGTTATAAATAAGGCTTTAAAGTTCATTGAAAAGTAGTAGTAGAACACTACAAACTAAAAAGTTAAAAATAAAATTAATTAATAAAAAATATCAAAAAACTCGACTGCGTAAAAAGTGAACTTAAAAGATGAAAACAAGATTTAAAGAATCAATTTGCAGTCGGAGGCATCAGAACCATTAACAGCATAATGATGATTGACTTGGTATGCACTGCGTTAGTACCTCATTAAGTAATTTAAATCCGTGTAGAAAAAGTCGAATCAAGTAGGTAACATAGATTTGATGCCTCAGACTGCAAATTGATTCTTTAAATCTTGTTTCCATCTTTTAAGTTCACTTTTTACGCAGTCGGGTTTTTTGATATTTTTTATAAATATGTTTTTTACTATATTATTAACTGTGACTCGGGGGGGGGGGGGGGGGGGTGACAACGCGTACCTTGATGGGTAATGATGCTTTTTAAAAATAAGACATTTAAAGGTGAAATACAAATTATAAAATGATAACAAACAGTTGTAAAAACCGTGGTAAAAAACTATTTCATTTTTTTAAAGATGTACGAGGAAATTAACACGGTATATACACAAAATAGAAAAAATACAGAAGGGCCACTCCCACCGTTCTCGAAAACAACTGCCAAAATTGGGCTGACTACCTAGGGTTGCTATTCTGAAATAAGTTAGTGTTATTAGTGTGCTTTATTACACCGATACATCGATTAGTTTAAACATTCATATTATCATACGTCCAGGCCTAAATTGGAAGACAGAGCAATATTTACCCTCCCCAACTTGGCTTCTTCAATGACTGTCGTTTTTAACAGCGGCGGCAGCTGCGCGTTGACAGAAACTATACCTACTACTGTTAAATACTGACATTTCTATGTGACGTGTTTATCCTAGCAACGACATTATAAAAATATTTAATGAATAATTTAATATGTTTATTCTCTTTTATTCAACGTTTACCTAAAACACTGGTGTTATACCTATCAGCGACGATATGTTAGGAAAAATTTTAAAGCCTGTTTCTGCTGAATGTGTAATGAAATGAATGATTGATCGCTATCAAAACGTATCTTTACCTACTAACAAAAGGAAACCTAGACCTATTTTTATTTACCTTTCCATATTATTTGGAAATTTGAAGAACGTTTAATCACTATTTTGTATTGTGTTCCCACATCCAAACACACTGCAGCAGTAATAAACACGCTTGTCCATGTTTTGGACGTAACGATGACCAATGCTTAGTAAACTGTCGTGTCGTGAGTGACAGCCCGCTGAAGTTCTGGCCGGAATCGTCCGAGATGGCGAGTAAACGCAATGTCAATGTGTGCGTTAACGAAATGACGCTTACCAATGTTCCGAATGGACTATCTGTCTAGCACGCCGCGCCGCGTTATACTTAATTTGTGGTATATATATATATATTATATCTATGCAGTAAAGAAACTACCTATAAGGCGTTTTGCAGACGGCGGGGCGGGCCGGGCCGGTCAATTTCACCGCGAAGGATAGCGCAAAGGGAATCCTATACTACCAACGCACACGGAGGACAAAAAGACCGCGCCGCAGGTGCCCGGCGGACACTGGCGGCGCGGCGGTGTGCTTTGTGTTCACGGCGAGGGCAGCCGCGGACATCGACGGGCAGACGCGGTCTTTATTGCTTTGCGGACAGACCGGCCCGGCCCGCCCCGCCGTCTGCAAAGTGCCTAAACGGTCAAAATGACGCACTCACACATGTGCACGCCTCAACAAGAAATATCCTTAGAGCATTCAATGAATGCTCTAAGGAAATCTCAGTAAAATAAGTGTACTGAGAGTCGTGGTTGCCGAATACTGCCGATACGAGACGAGATGCTGTCAGTTGTCATTGTTGCTGTTGAATGTAAAAACAAAGTATTTAATCTTCTTCGGTCAACGCTCTG
Organism: Anania fuscalis; assembly: GCA_950371115.1. Taxonomy (NCBI): domain Eukaryota; kingdom Metazoa; phylum Arthropoda; class Insecta; order Lepidoptera; family Crambidae; genus Anania; species Anania fuscalis. The sequence goes on along the minus strand of OX493331.1, from coordinate 9,145,706 downwards.
TCTTCATTACTATTGTTTTCAGTTCGCGCGCTTTTTAATCAACTTTGACAACCCTAACGCTCCATTGACGTTTTTGACATTATCTCGACAAACAAGGCCTAGTTTCTATACTGTATAGATATATTTACTGTTAAATGACTGAATGTAAGCTAAGGTTCTAAACTAAAGGTTCAATGAGTTATAAGGAGTTGATATTGAAACCACTGAAATAGATGAATCCCGTTTATTGAATGCCCACAAAATATAATGAACAAACTTATAACTAGAGGATAAATATATTTTATGCATATACGTTAAGGTAGGTATACATAAGGTTGGCACATCATAGAGTCGTAATTGTATTTTTTTTGTTATGCGCTAAAATCTGCCCTTACATTTAATATATTTTAAACATTCGTTACGAGTTATTGAGAGTAGCATGAAGGTATTGAATCAGGTGCATGCGGTTTAATCAGATCGGCCAATTAAAGATAAAGTTCTTTTTAAAGATTATCATGTTAATAATTAAGAGAATACGACAAAAGTCTCGACATTTCGGGACCATATGAGTTCAGCAAAAGAAACCTAATGAACGTAGGTACTCACAGTTATCTATTCAAACACAATGAAAATAATCAATTTTTGACTAAGTCCTCTGGTGGTGAGCAGCTTAGTAGGTCACCTATAATATTATTGACAAAACCATGCACAACCGCATTAACCACACACACCCTACAGAAATGCAATGTCGATCCAGCCGTGAGAAACTGGATAACCGAACTAGTAAGCAAAAGGGCGGTTCAGATAGTGGTGAACACTACCACAAGAGCAAAGGTAGTAAAAGGATGCCCCCAGGGTGGTGTCCTCTCACCACTCTTATGGAACATAGGTAGTAGTGGATAGACTACTGCAAAGACTAAACGAAAGAGGATACACTACTATTGGTTATGCAGGCGACCTAGCAATACTGATAAACGGAAACGCTGAAAATCTGCTTTGCGGCATTATGCGTTCAGCCCTTCAGATTGTAGAAAAATGGTGTGACGAGCATCAAGTCAGTAAACCCGAAAAAGACAGAACTTATTTTTTTCACCAACAAAAGGAAGTTACCTCAACTACAATTACCAAAATTATTTAACACCGAACTCTCGCTATCAACACAGGTAAAATATCTGGGCGTCATCCTTGATAATAAAATGAGTTGGGCGAGTCATATCGATAAAAAAACAAAGAAGGCCTGTATAGCTTTTTGTCAATGTAGGAGACTAGTTGGTAAACGTTGGGGTCTCAATCCAAAAATCACACTTTGGCTACACACATCAGTCATCAAACCTTCTATAACTTATGGATCAGTTGTATGGTGGCCCAGAGCACAACCACCACAGTGAAAACAAAACTCCAGAGTTTACAGCGCAACTACTAAATGCATGAGAACCACCCCATCAGCCGCGCTCGAGTTCCTCCTAAACCTGAGACCACTAGATCTCATCATATAGGAGGAAGCAAGGTCAGCCGCCCTGAGACTAAGAACAAACGGACTATGGAAACAAACCATAGAAACAACACACTCAAAAGTTCTGCAGGAGGTCCTGAAGGAATTACCATCCATCGAGGCGCCCATGGACAGGACTCCGTGTCAACACATCTTCGATCGAAGATACAATATCCAACTCACAGAAGAACCGAAAGATAACTCTAGCATCGATGAAGTTAAGATATACACAGTCGGTTCAAATACGCACATGGCACCGGAGCCGGCGTCTTCTCGAATGATTTAAGCATAAAAATGTCAACCACACTAGACAAGTTAAAACTCTATCTTTCAGACAAAATGCATTGGTATCACCAAAGCGGCACAGGCGGTTGAAGTCAGAGACGTCCGAGATAAAAATAAAAATTGCATAAAAATTGTAAATTTTTTTGTTTTTAGCAATTCCATGCAAGGTTTAATTGAAGATAAATAACACTTGAAAAAAATCATCGACCTCAGGTGGGACTCGAACCCACGTATGCGATGGGACGTGGGTTCGAGTCCCACCTGAGGTCGATGATTTTTTTTTCATGCATAAAAATTGTCTCGGATAGCGCATCCGTAGTCCAAACCCTACAAAACAATGTTGTAACCTCCGTCCTTATACTGGAGTGTCACAATGCACTCCAATCCATTGCGAACATGAACAGAGTAGTTCTATAATGGATCAAAGGACACATAAATTACTGACTGGGCAATAACGCTGCAGACGAATTGGCCAGAAGAGGATCGAAGGTAGTAGTTCATGGACCGGAACCACTACTGCCCATACCTCGGGCCCAAATTAAATCGTGGCTGCTTGAAAGAACCAGAGAAACACACTAAAACGCGAAACCTCCCAGCTAAACTAAACTAAGGTCGCCTATGAAAAAACGTGCGAATAAGATCATGGTCATGATCCCTTTTCGACAGACTGTGTTAAATCCCGAATAAAAGCACAAAAAGGTGACGTTGTGACGTGAGTAGTAGTATTGAAAGGGCATCGTTCATCCTGAGCTACCATCGGGCAAATAATCAGTTAGAATAGATATCTAATAAAATGAAAATAAAACCAGGCAAGTGCGAGTCGCCCTAATCCTAATCACAACGAGGTTTCCGTACCAATTTGTATATAGAGAAGAAAGCATTAGAAGATGGACGCCGATATCATAACATTATTTTAGGTGAAGTTAGGTGAAAAGCATGCTTAGTGAAAGTTCATCTTACCTACATTTTTAAAATGTTGGATAACATCACATATATTGGTCTTAAGGTAAGTAGCTAAAGCACTTTTTGTTATAGGTAGATATCAGGAACAACGACGGTGGGGTTGTGACCCCACATCCGAGTCTATTTCGAATATATCGTTTTCTACATTGGCTCGACCGGGAATCAAACTCGGGACCTCAGAGATGGCGACACCAAGTCGGCATGCTCGTCTCTCTTTCAGCTACGGATTACGACAATACATCATAATTATCATATCACTAAAATGTAAGGTATGAAACGAAAGGCATCATTGAGAACCTAGCGTTAATAACAAGTGTAGTAATTAATCGATTCTCTTTGTCATTATGATATCTCATTTGCTTTAAATTTCACATTCATAAAATCGTATACCTTCACGTTGCATTGATGCAAAATTTACAAAGCAGTCTCGGGAATGGTTTTAAAATTTAAACTGCTCCCTTGACTAACATTATCAGCGAACGGAATGACATGACAGCGCACGCGTTTCGATAAAATTAACTCGTTATTTGTCTCTTTTATTTTCGATCGGATAATACGATATTGGCCGATTAACAAAGCGAGCGAATATGACGTTGTTGTTGTTTGAGAAGGGTTAAATTAGCTATGGAACTTGGAGATTCCATGTTCACGGGTTGATCGATAATTTTAATTTCTATTGATCGCCAGTAGGCATTGGTAAAGTACAATGTCTTATGTAATGACAACCAAATACTTTTAAATGCGGTTGTAGTAAGGCCTAGTGAATAAATTACATTTAGGGTAGACTGGGGTCAAATAAACCACGGGTCAATGCACCAGAGCCGATTCCTCACTAACTACGCAATCTAGTAATGAGTGCGTTCACTTGGTACACTCTTTTAGAAGGTTCCGTGTATCTCCCGTAATCTTCCTCCTCTCCTTGTCGATGTGTGCCCAACACGTCGTCGTCGACGAGGAGAGGAGGACGAGTTACGTTATTACATACAATATTTCGTCGTTACAATTTGGTCATAATCTCAGATTAAGCGTAACTATTTAAAAATTTAAATTTTTAAAAATTGAATGGCGGCCGCGGTCCCGAAGTCGTAGTGTTGGTAGGCCCCCCACAAGGTGGACCGAGACGATCTGGTGAAGGTTTTAACTCTCAATGGCTGACACCGACTCCAAAAAGTTCTAGTAAATGTTTTATTTAGTAAATATTATTTTTTGCCTTTTTGTTTAATTTTGAAGTCAGTTTTTAGTTTTTTTTTATAAAACTTCCTTTTATTTCACTCTTTTTGAGTTAAGTTGTTATCAAAACGTTATCATTCAGAATCTATCATGTCGTTTAAAAAGATAAATTATTAACAGAATCGGGGTCCAATTAAAAGTAAGCCTGCTTTATTGCGTTGCCGTAACTATAGGATAAGGTCTTGCGTTATATAACTAAGTCAATTTATGAAATGACCTTAAATATTTTTCCCAGGTGTGGTGGTTTAGGCCCCCAGTAAATGAAATTGCTGTCGGAAACTCGTATACATTCATACTAATCATGATGTTGAAATAATTATTTTGATTTCACTTTTAACTTCAAATTTAAGTTTTAATTCACTTTATTTTCTGAAATAATTTACGTTTAAGGGCCGTATTTAAATAAAATTGTACATTTTTCATAATTAACTTAAAATATTTAATTTTATTATGCTTCAAACAAAAAACACTTTTACAATATTGTAATCGTGAAACTTTGGTCTCTCACAACAGTCGATCTAAAACGTCAACAATATTTTTCAACGATTGTGTATTCGAAATAAAAAGCAAACCTCGCGTTTGACCTATACCTACAATACTGTTTTGTTGAAACATGAAAAATTGTATATCGAATTGCTGTGAGCGCTGTGACTGACAGACAAGATAGCCAGATTACAAAAACGTTATAATTTTTTTAAGATTGGTTGTATGATAACTTTTTAAAATACTTAAATCACATCTACTATAATAAAATTCTAAACTGATTGTTCGTCTATCAACGCACAGACCAGACCGCTGAACCTAAAGACTTGAAATTTCGCACATAGATACATTATACAATGTAGGCATCCACTAAGGAAGGATTTTTGGAAATTCCACCCTTAAGGGGGTAAAATAGGAGGTGAAAGTTTGTTTGAAAGTCCGTCAGTTTTGAAGTAAGAATCTCCAAATTTTGTGTTTAGGCTCACGTATGAAAATGAAATAATACGTGTCTCAGCGTTTTTGATAAATTAACCCTCGACGGGGTAAAAAAGGGGGTTGAAGTTGTGTATTGAAAATTCGTCGTTTTCACAGTAAAAATCACTAAATTTGGGAACTCAGTCTAAGTATATCGTTGTTGTTGGAATTTCCACCCTTATGGGGTGAAAAGGGGATTTTTGTATTTAAAGTTCTTTATTTTCTTACTTAAATTCACTCAATTTATTATTTAAGCTTAAAGTTGGTAACTCCCGCAAGGTATATCGTTTTTCAACCCTTAAAGGGGTGAAAAGGGGGTACATTTTTATTTGAAGTTCTATAATTTCTAAGTAAAAATCACTAAATTTTTATTTAGGCTTTCGGTTGATAACACACAAAGTATGTTGGTGTTGTTGAAATTTCAACCCTTAAGGGGGGTTAAAAGGGGATACATTTCGTATTTGAAGTTCTTTATTTTCGAACTAAAATCACAGATTTTTTTTATTTAAATATTTAAGCTTAAGGTTCGTTAGAGTCGTAGTCAATTAGAGTTTTCCTAATTACGACACTTAAAATGGGTTCTAATTCTGTATTTGTAAAAATAATGTATTGTCACGTGTTTCGTGTTATTAAATTCTCTATTGCCGCAAGTCTATCCGTCTGTCTGTTTGTCTGCCAGGAGCAAGTATCTTAGCTGTCTGGAAATTGTTAAGGGACTTTTGGATATGGAGTATGGCGTAGACAATTTCCCGATACATCACATGATAATAATTATAAAACGTGAAAAAATACAAGTGTAGCAAGTCAACGATACCTACTGAATAACACTTAAAGGAACTTAGATTGAAAAATAAAATAAAATTTGACCTTCCCATTTATCTACCCCTACAGCTGACCCGATACTGTATATAATTATATAAAATGGCAAACTGACTGACTAGGTGATATGAAAATATCAACGCGCAGTCCTAACCACTGGACCTAGGGACTTGGGATTTTGCAAATGAACACTTTATTATAACTACGCAAGAATTTCTGGAAATTGTAGGATTAGAATATATAACAAATATATATATAATAGGTAACAAATATACAAACTTCAATCCTAACTAATTTTATTCTATAAAGGCGTAAGTGACTTTGTTTGTTGATTGTTTGTTACGCTTTCACGTCTTAAAACTCTACCAATTATAACGAATTGTAACACAGATGTCTTCGGTTCAGAAAAGGACTATATCCGGAAAAAGTACTGTTTCCGCGGGATAGAAAATATCTCTGAAATGGTCGTCTGGCATTAAAACTCGGCTTACTGAATGTAAATAAAATTGTAACATGATATATTCCCATACTGAAAAATTAACAGAGTCCGGAAGGAAATCTTATATCCCTAATAAAAAAAAAATCGCGAGTGATATTAGGCATTCTTAAAATACCTAATTACTGTTAGCTAATTCACCTATGTCTATAAACTGAATTTTTATGGTAATTGTCATAACATTTTACTAAAATGCCTATCATGATTACTACATAGGTGACACTGAATGAGCACATTTTAAAACGCGGTATATTTTTATGTTATCAGAATAATAAAAAGTGCATCGATGTCTCGCGCTACAACCTATACATTACGTACGTAATATAAGTTTAGCGATTTGCTCAAAAACATTATTTTTACGGTTTTGTTATGTGTGTCAAGTTTTATTTTAATATTGTAATCCATTGTCATTGTGCCTTATTTTGAAATCTAGATTAGCGCGAGCGTAGCCGCGGCCAAATGCTAGTCATTAATAAAGCAGGTAGGTACAGTTATGTATCACGACTAATTAATATTTAAATTAAGTGTCTTGCTGTTGTGATTGAATTTCAATTGTCAACATCACGTTTGTTTGAATACACTTTCATTTCAATTTAACCAATCTAGTTTTAGTCTAATGGCGAATGTTGTTAAAATTATTATTCTGAATAAACACACTGCTTATGTATACTTGTGCATTATAACCGTTATTTGATAGTGACAAGTAGGTACATTGTTTAAGTTATAGTAAATCAATATAGGTTTCCGTTTCCAAAGGAAAAAAACCGGCCAAGTGCGAGTCGGACTCGCACACGAAGGGTTTCGTACCATTATCATATTGCGGTTTACGATTTATGACGTATTAAAAAACAAACTACCTTCTAGATCTCGTTCGAACCAATTTTCGGTGGAAGTTTGCATGGTAATGCATATATTTTTTTTGGTGTTATCATTCTCTTATTTTAGAAACACACATTTTACCACTTTAGACTGCCTAAGTGGTAAAATGTGTTTTCCCCCCCTCCCCCTGCTTTGTTCAGTGTCTTTCGCGCAAACTATTTAGGTAGTTTAGAAAAAAAAAAATAGAAACCTCAATATCATTTTTGAAGACCTATCCAAAGATCCCCCCACGTGTATGGGTTTTACGAAAATCATTTTTTTAAATTTCAGTTCTAAGCATGGGGAACCCCCATTTATTGTTTTTTTTCTATTTTTGTATGAAAATCTTAATGCGGTTCACAAAATACATCTACTTCTTTCTGGTCGTCCCCTTAATGCTGAGGATCGTGACTGTATGTCAATCTTCTCCACTCGGTCCGGTTCTGCGCCATATGTACCGCTCCCTGTATCTGGCCTCCAGTCACCTCCTTAATTTGGTCTACTTACCAAGTTTTAACAGTATAGTTCTTTAGTTTCGGAAAAAAGTGGTTGTGACATACGGACGCACAGACAGACTGACGGACAGACATGACGAATCCATAAGGGTTCCGTTTTTGCCATTTGGCTACGGAACCCTTATAGGATCACTTTGTTGTCCGTCCGTCCGTCTGTCCGTCACTCTGTCTGTCAAGGCCATTCATCCCAGAAACGCGTAGAGGTATCGAGTTGAAATTAAACGATATACTCAAGTCTATATTCTCTTAAAGTTATAAAAAAAATAAACTTAAACGTAAAAAAGTAACGTAAAATTGCTAAAAACGTAATATTTTTACCCTCATAGGGGAAAATAATTTTTTTTTTAGGTATTTTCCGAGGACCTAGAACAATGAAATTTGGCAAGTAATACCGTCTTATACTATAAGTATAAGGGAAATCAGAAAATTATACATTTGTGATCATAAAAATAAATCATAAAAAAACAGGGTCTTTATGCAAGGATCGGTGGTCCAAATTTTGAATTGAGTTAACCGTGTCATGGCTTCATTGGCACAAACAGATTCTTAGGGTTCCGTACCCAAAGGGTAAAACGGGACCCTATTACTAAGGCTCCGCTGTCCGTCTGTCCGTCCGTCCGTCCGTCCGTCCGTCCGTCTGGCCGTCCGTCCGTCCGTCCGTTCGTCCGTCTGTCTGTCTGTCTGTCATCATATCTATAGTGACCGTGATAGTTAGAGTTGAAATTTTCACAGATGATGTATTTTTGTTGCCGCTACACCTACAAACACTAAAAAACATACAATACAATAAATATTAAGGAAGGCTCCCATACAACAAACGTGTATTTTTTGCCGTTTTCATAGATAATGGTACGGAACCCTTCGTGCGCGAGTCCGACTCGCACTTGGCCGGTTTTTAATTATATTGAATTATATATTTTTATGATGTATAGTTTTCGATTTATGACGAAGAATGATTGTACGGAACCTTCGGTGGGCGAGTCCGACTCGCACTTTTCTGGTATTTTTATTGTTATGGTACCTTTATCGGTTGGATTGAATTAACTGCGCCAGACATCGGGATCAAATGTCAATTGTGATTTGTGATACCACACTTTGGCAGGGGGATAAGAGTCTCTTTACGTTCGTTCGACGACGTAATTCTAGAGAAACGATAATGAAAAGGGACTTTAAGTCACTATTATTAGGGGTAAAATGGATATGCGCAGGAACTTGGCTAGGCAAAATATGACCGATGGCCCAAAATTGTAGGTTTGGCAGTCTTGGACGAAACGTAGTGGATAGTCCACCACCACTTTTTTAACACCACCACTTTTTTCACACCACCCTTTGGGTAAACAATTTAATTTTCCGGCTGGACTTCAATAGTTGAGGTTTTTATAAAGCCTTAGGCAAAACGTGATTTAAACCCTGCACAAAGTTAACAGTGATTTAGCTGTGTGTTATTTTATGTCCTATACAGGGTGTAACAGAATTAATGCACATTCTCATAAGGACTGATTCTGGTGCTCAAATACAACAACTTTTATTATGGGACCAACATCGAAATCGTAAAAAAAAAAATGTCTCCTCCATACAACTTGATGTCAGCTGATCGGTGATTTGTATGGGAAGGTGATATATTTTTTTGCGATTTTGATGTTGGTGCCACTGTAGAAGTTTTTGTATTGAAGCACCTGAATCAGCCCCTAAAAGCATGTGCATTCATTTGGTTACACCCTGTATTTATAATTTAATGTGCAGTGCATGTGCCACTTTTCTTGCGCAACCAATGAATAATCATTACGAATGCATCTAAATTTTAAATCTAAACAATGCAAATTAAAAGCCGAAATATGAGTGTTTTTGGTTAAATGAATTAAACATGCTGCGTTTTCAGCTCCAAATTCTGTGTGGGATGTGCGATGTCGCGGGACATGCTGTCACTTGTCAAACCGAGTGTCCGATTGCAAATAAGTAGCTATTGTACAACCGGGAGGGCGTTATTATGGTTTTAGTTTAAATAGTTAATTGGTCTATAAATGCACGGATGGGAGCTGGCATTCGATGTAATTTTGTATTCTTTTGGTAGATACTTGTGCCGTGTGGGGACGGCCGTAAAGAATACACTTCCCCACCGCCAACAGGAGGCGTTTCGTAAGAGGCGACTAAAACCTGTAGCACGAGACGGGGAGCGGCGTCTGCGTGCGAAAAAATAAAAAAACTGCGCTCGCCAACCCGCCTGCCAAGCGTGGCGAATATGGCAACAACCCCCCGATGACAGAAGTCACTGGGGGAGGCCTATGTTCAGCAGTGGACGTCTTGTGGCTGAAATGATGATGATGATGATGGTAGATAATATTAAAGTAGCTTTGCCAATCTTTGCAATGCTCATCATGTTTGTTCTCTTATAAATGAATAAGTTATGTACTTTTTATAGGGTAGACGTATGTTGTATTGGTTCTATTAACGCGTTACACATTGTACTTGCATAAAATAATACGGCGCAAAAGTGACTGCTTGAAATTTTTTGTTTGACAGTTCATATTGTTTGATAGTAGGTAATATAGGTTACTTAAGGCAGGGTAAGTTTTATAATACCCGTGCAGAATTTGTTGTTAGGGTAAATAAGCTACGATCTCATTGCCGTTAATTTTCAGCAATATAACAGAAATGTAAGACATAGAGTTACTCGTTACAATGATTAAATAGTGATAATCAATGATTAATTGATTAGTCGCTTGATAAAAAATACTTTTATCTTAGCTTTAGGCTTAATAAAAACGAAACAATGCAATTTAAAAAATAAAATAAACGCGAAAAAATAAAATAATGAGTGTTTTTTGTTTAATAAATTAAACTGGCTTCGTATATTCAACTGCAAATTCTGTGTGGGAAGTGCGATGTCGAGGGACATGCGCTGTCACTTGTCAAACCAAGTGTCCAATTGCAAATGGATAGCTACTGTCCGTTAACTGCGATACACCCGGGACGGCGTTAATACGGTTTTAGTTTAGCTCTGATGCCGTAATTGATCGATGAATGCACCGATAGGCGGTGGCATTTGATTTAATTTCGTATTACTTTAGTGATAAATAGAATCGCTTTTCCAATGCTTTGGAATGGTAATTTAGTTTCAACGATATACACATTTAATGAAAAGGACTAACTGATTAGTACCTAATTGTAAGTTTTGCGTGCAAATTTTGTTTAGTGAAGTATGTGTTTGTTTTTATTTAGTAAATGGATTATTACAAAATATTTTTATTTACTAAAACCACAGAACGAGTAAGACTCGCTACGCCTTTGACTATGAGTACTACTTCGAAATCCCAGTTGCTCCATATATCGACGAGGTACCTCTATGCCAATATTAAACATTGTAAGTGTATTTTTTAATAATCTGGGCAAAAATTTCACCCAAAGTGGATCAATCCTTAAATACAAAATTAGTCTGATTAGGTAATAACTACAGCTGTTAATTATTAATCACATTAAATACACTATAATATTAAAATGCTGTAAATATTTTGTTAATCATAATTAAACAATGATGTTAAACATTTTCACGTAACATACCTACCACACGTGCGTAAAAACACGTTAACGTCTCTAGTTAAAAGAAATTTACGAAACCGTATACGCTTTCGAAACGTTTGTAAATAACAAAGTTTAAACAGCCCAAGTCTATTCCCTCAATCGGAGAAGCAATAAATTTAACTGCGTATTTTACACCAAGAAAATTAACGCGGCAATAAAAAGAAAGATTTTCTTAATTAGAAACCAAGGTGAAGATAACTCGCTTACGTCCGAATCGTCAGGCCGTTGCGTGACTGGCGCAGGATTTATGACTTAATAGCCGCCTGTGCGCGTTAAGTAGGGCTTAGATAAGCCACCTCTAAGTGATTGTCGGCGCTCACAACAATCGTAATTACTCCAAACTACTATCTTCGCTACTAGCACGCGATCTCTTTCATCGCTCTACTTGAATTGTGTTAATTGCCAGCCAGTATTTCACAGATCGCTCCTGCCGAAACCTGAAAACGCTGGAATTATTTCCAACAAAGAAACGTTGATTCCAATCTTACCCTATTATTTCTTCGTCGATAAATTGACTTAATAGATTAATTGAAACAAGTTTTAAGTTTACAGACCACCGATCCCATTACTAAGTCTAAAGCGAAAGTTTAAAACCGTTTTGTAATTCTAAGTTAGTAGAGGTTTTATTCTGTGTTTAATATAATAATTGTCTTTAATAAACGGATAAGCTTCGTATTTTTAATGAACGAACTGGTAAATGGGTTGAAGCAATTACTAATAATTTGAATTAGATGAAGTCTGTCCATATATTTTGAAACATCCAACAAAAAGAATATTTTAAATTTACAATCACGATTATTCGGCATTATTTATCTATCCTACCAGTATTCAAAAAAGAGTACATACCTGTATTAAATAGTTCAACTGAATGCAATCATAATTTTGCAGTAAAATTAACATAACGTATCGCATTTTGTAAAGTTTAGAGTGAATAAACTCTAAATTGCGAAACGAATTTAAAATACAAGTTAGCCCATAAATCTTGCACGCTTGCGCGATGTCAAAACCGCACTGAATTTCATTTGGTTACTGAAAGTTCTCACACCTAATTAGTTGAGTTTTGTGTATAAGAAATACGTTTTTACGCACAAAGCGAGTCGAAGCCTCGAATGTGGGAAGGAGTAAGTCCGGATTTGCCTAAATATTCGCATAATTTTAATGTGCAATCTCAAATACTGTATCCACTTAGGCTCTTGGTATTACATTTTACAATGAGATTTAAATATTCTTAAAGTACTATGTCAGTATAATAATGAAATGTTGCTCTGTTTATAAAATAAAGATATTTTGTAAAATGTGACCATTAATTTATTGTTTGAAATAGATTTTGCATCTGCATATATCTGAGATTAAATGTATTTAATTCAATGCCATTTGAAAATTTAATTCTTCAATACAAAAAGATAAGCACTTTTACAGTGCTCTTCTAGGAAGTGTAGACACCTTTTTGAATAAAATACTTTTCCCAAGAACGCTTTGTGAATAAAAAAAATCATAAAGTGCGAGTCTGACTGAACCACTGGCAAGGAATCTGTACCATCATATTTTCATTTTTTTGCCCAGGATATGTATTCTTTGTTTAAAGATAATTATTATCACTTAGTGACTCACAAAAGTGAAAAGTACTATCTATACCATATTATGGGCCTGTTTCATAATGTAATAAAGTTATGTAAAAGATAAAGCATATGTAGAGTATAAAAGTGCTTGAAAATTGTATTAAAAATGTGTCAAAAATCGTGTTTATTCTCCGGATAAGTATAATATAGCTTATTCAGAACTATTGCAGAACTTACCCTTATATTGTGAAACAGGCCCTAAGGGTTTGAAAGTTAGTTTGGAACCTTAAATTTGTTTAACTTTAAGTTTTAAAGTCACTTGTTGTGTGGTTTAAATATGTGTTTTTATTTTTAATTTCGTATTTTGAAAAGGTATCAAATAATCATTTTTTATTTTCATTTTTTTTTTAATAAAATACTTTTCGATTGTGTCGACCTAGAAACTTGAATTGTATGCTCCTTCTAGCATCGTTAATTTCAATGTGATTGAACATTTGCCTGTTTTATTAGAAAAAGTCTTGCTTCGGAGACATTCAATAAAGTGCCACTATATGGTTCTATTTTTCATTTTGACGTTTGGAACTCTAAAAGTGCTCGACGCACAAAAGGAATGTCTTCGCTTTAATTAGCCGGCCTTTACTACAAATGAGAGAAACGTTAATGATAACGGATGTTTTAGAATGTAAATAATGAGACTAATTTGTGAGTTAATTTTAGAGTAATGTTGTGATAAATCGTCAATGTTGATGAAGAATATAATACAGTTTTGACACCATTCGGAGATGAATGCAATCGTAGCAAATAAATAAAAGATAGGTAAAAAAAGGTTTCGATATTCTAAAAAACGAATTAAACACTAAACAATGGTATTAGAATCAGGTTATAAAAGGGTATTGACATGTTTTTATGGGGGTCTCTCAAAACACGTTTGTTTTACTATTTTTAACCGAATTCAATAAGGAGAAGGTTCTATGTTCAACTGTATATGTATATATTTTTTGTATGTTTACTGATAACTGCCAATTATGGACCGATTTCCAAAATTATTTTTCTTATTTGAAAGCATTTACTCTCAAGAGGGTATGGCCATAACACTAAGTCAGAATCTGATGATGGGATCCCTTGGAAATCGAGGGCAACCCTCAAATTTTATAGGCACACTTAATGTTTTTCATGTATTTCCTAACGCAATGCAGATACTTGTGTCCGGTAATCATCATCTCATATTGCAGAGTTGATGATGAAAGCCACAAAACTTCTAAACGGTTAGAAGTTACAAGATAAACTATGTACTGCGGTTTGTCGATAAATCGTAATTTGTAGTGTATTGGGCAGTTGTGGCGCTTACGAGATACCATTTTATTACTGGGGGCAAAAACCAGCACTCCCAGAAACGAGGAAAAATTTAAAAGTTTGTTTTTCAAATTAATTTGGGTATTTAACGCAAGACCTTATGATATTGTTACGACACCAGAATAACCCATTAACGCCTGCTGTACTATAAAAAGTACACTATGATAAGATAAGAGCGATGTTATAAGTGTTTTCACTCTAGCAACCTTTTAACCGGTCAATTAAAGTCCACGCAACAAGGCAATAGCTAAAACAAAACGCAATCTATAAAATAATATGATCTTAGTCCCCATTATTTGCAAGTGTATTTATCGTGTCTGCCGCTGAATTCTTCTTTATTTAATTATACAGGATTGAGCTTTGTAAATTGTTAAAAACATTTGTTGTTTACTCTATAAAATACATAAAAAAAGTTGAATGTGTATAAAGTTCTTCATGCTATATCAAATAAATAGTTGCTGTACTATCTTTAGTACAATGGGCGCATAAGATAGTGTAGTGAATACTGTTTATTTGTGTTTTTATTTTTAAGTCGCAGTTTTTACTCGTGTTTTTGTTGTTTTTTTCTCAATAAGTGACGATTTATTTACGTTCTTTATAGGCGGCAAAGAAATTTACTTCAAATATAATAGGTAATCGACGTATTACGCAGTAAAAATACTTTTTTTGTTTACAAGAACCTTTGAATGACATTAGGCAAGAAAGTGATGATAATGCTACTTACGTCGTGTTTTGCTGCAATTCAATCTAGATGTTATCACCGACGAAGAGGAAGGTGGAGACGACGACTTGTATGTAAAGGAATTACCTCAAGATTTTTTTGGTAACATAGGAGTTGTCACCCGCAGAACCGCACCCCACTACTGTTGAAGATGAATGAAGCAGCAGTAACGATGAACCCCTCACAACATTCGCGATGTGTGCCAAAGAAAATAAGCGACGAAACTTATGCTGAATTGCCAACTTGGAGACAGTGCGTGCCTATTTACTCTGATTCTCAGTCTAATCCACATCAAATATCGTTTGAAGAACGACGTCTCATTTTTCACATATCCTAAAAGGTATGACCCCTGTGACAGTCCTTGAGTACTTTTGTGACGATCAGGTGCTAGTGCTTCTTGCAACTCAAAGCACATTATTTGCTCGACAAAACAATAGACACGATAAAGTCCTTACCCTAGAGGAACTGTGAAAATTCCTGGGAATACTTATAATTACTGGATACCATAAATTACCCAGTAAAATGCATAGAGATTACACTGCATTGCAAACCGATACCGAAATCGAAAATGATCTAATGGATCAGCTAGCGTTTTGCAGACATATAGCACGCACGTATTCCAGTCTAAACACATTCGAGCGAATATTAAATTCAGAAATAGCCCAAGACAAACGAGAGATAGATACTCTTTATAGTACACCACACCAAAAAAAACAGTACAAAGACTAAAATACAATACGGGCCTGTTTCACAATGTACGGATTAGTTCTGCATAAGTTCTAAATAAGCTATATTTTACTTATCTATCCTTCAGATAAGTAAAATTTAGCTTATTCAGAACTTATGCGTTTTTTGCGTTTCACGACCGTCAAAAAGCGCTATATGGCACATGAATTCAAGGACTTTTATCCTCTAGATATTTTTATCTTTTACATAACTTTAACCCTTAACTTTACACCCTTAGGGGTACGAGGAGAGTATGGCGATACGAGTCAGCAGACTGGGACGAGATGCGAGCTTTCTTTGCATCATACCCGTGGCGGCAGTTATGCTTCTCTTCGAAAGACCCCTCATGCGTCGCTGATGCGATCACAGCTGTTATCCGGCAGGGAATGGAATATTTCATTCCATTTTCCGACATCCCGTTCGGTTACAAAGCCCGACCTTGGTACAATGCGGACTGTGCTCGAGCTGAGGCTCGTAAACAGTCAGCTTACCAGGCTTGGGTAAAAGCTCGAGATCAAAAAGCGCGAGCGCGAAAGGTGCGAGCAAAGAAGAGAGCATATAACACAGCCGCCAGGTCTTGCAAAAGGGTGCTGCGAAAAGCTAGGTTCGACCATGTCAGCCGTATTGGGGCGAAACTTGCATCTTACCCACAGGGTAGTAAGCAGTTCTGGTCCCTGTCGAAATCAGTCGAATCTAACTTCTGCCTTCCTACACTACCTCCAATGCAGAAACCTGATGGGTCACTTGCCCACACAGCAACAGAGAAAGCAAATTTATTTGCCGATCTGTTTGCAAGCAATTCACGTCTTGCCTCAATGTGATTCTTTGATGCCAGAGATCACAGTGCACAACAAAGAGGTCCGTAGATCCCTTCTTGGTCTAGACGTGAACAAGGCCTGTGGTCCTGATGGCATACCAGCAAGAGTGCTGAGGTATTGTGCGCCTGAGTTGTCTCCCGTACTGACGTGACTGTACCGCCTCTCTCTCACGACAGAAATCGTACCAAAATCTTGGGAGCTTGCCAATGTGCAACCAGTACCCAAGAAGGGTAGCCGTGCCGACCCTAGTAACTACAGACCGATCGCCATCACTTCCATACTCTGTAAGGTTATGGAAAAAGTTCTAAATTGCAAACTGCTTTCATACCTAGAAGACAATGATCTTCTCAGTGATCGTCAATATGGCTTCCGCCGGGGACGTTCAACTGGGGATCTTCTAGTGTATGTAACGCATTGCTGGGGCGAAGCCATCGAAAACCACGGCGAAGCAATCGCAGTGTCGCTGGATATTTCGAAGGCTTTCGACAGGGTTTGGCATGCGAGTCTGCTGAGCAAGCTTCCAGCGTACGGTATCCCCACTGGCTTCTGTAGCTGGGTGGCTGACTTCCTAAGTGAACGGTCGATCCGAGTAGTCATTGACGGCTGCTCCTCTGACCTCAAGGCCATTGACGCCGGAGTTCCTCAGGGGTCTGTGCTCTCTGCGACTCTTTTCCTGCTGCACATCAATGACCTCCTATCTTCAGGTATTGTTGGGTACGCAGATGACAGTACTGTCGCGGAGAAGTATCTGTCTAGTGCAGGAGCCAGTGGAGTTGAGGTCCAAAGACTGAGAGAGGCCATGGTTGAGCGTACGAGCCTGACGTTAAGTAACGTCTCCCAGTGGGGCGATGACAATCTCGTCAGCTTCAATGCCTCTAAAACGCAGGCGTGTCTTTTTTCCACAAAAAGGAGTCCTTTCACCCTTTCTCCTACTTCCCGAGGTACATCTGTTCCAGTGACCGGCACTCTACAACTTCTTGGCATGGAGTTGTCCTCTGACCTCAACTTTGGCACCACCATCGAGTCTAAGGCTCAAATTGCAGCTAGAAAGTTGGGCGTCCTGAATAAAGTCAAGCGGTACTTCACGCCTGGACAGCTTTTAACTCTTTACAAAGCCCAAGTCCGATCTTGCATGGAGTACTGCTGCCACCTTTGGGACGGCTCGGCGAAATACCAACTTGCTGCACTTGACTCGGTGGAACGCAGAGCCAAGAGAATAATAGGCGATAAAAAACTGGTGGCGTCCAAGCTGCACAGCCTGGCTCACCGCCGCAAGGTTGCTTGCCTATCGGTCTTCTATAGATTGTACTTCGGAGAGTGTGCTCATGAGCTGCATGAACTCATACCACCGTCACCTTTCTTCCATCGGACATCCAGACGCACGGCCGGCTACCATCCGTTCTTAGTTGATATACCCATAACCCGCACTAAGCGCTTCTCATCATCTTTTATAATGCGCACAGCTAAGGATTGGAATTCCCTGCCTGCGTCTGTATTTCCGAGTGCATATAACCTGACTCTCTTTAAGTCCAGAGTGAATAGGCATCTTCTGGGCAAGCTCGCTCTATCGTAGATCCCATCTATGCTCTAGAGCAAGATTGGGGTCAAGAGTAAGCCCATCTCAAATAAAAAAAAAAAAAAAAAAACCGTAACATTGTGAAATAGGTCCTTAGAATGGTAGTTACAATTAGGCGGTGGCGGCAGCGCGGTTAACAATTTTAAGTATACTCGTATATCATCAAGTGACACATTCAAAACATTCTCATTAAAAACAAGATTAAAACTGGATAACGACTTGAAATGGTACCGAAATTAATAAAGTCAACCATCAAAGTATCTACATTTACATTTGATATAAACTTTTAACGAAGATCCATTGTCGGAGTCCGCAGTCGGAATGAAATACAATTTGGTGGGTCCAATTAGTGAGTTGCATAGAGTTCTGACTACATTTCTCTTCTTATTTCTATACTTTCAGTCGGGGATGAACAATTGTGTGCAAATTAGCAGTGACAACCCGCGACGGGGGACCGCACTGCGCGGGACACACAGCCAATGAAACACACGAGCATAGTCCCAATCAATCAATTTTAAAACTAGCAGAACTATCTGCCTTTAACAGCCCTTTTAGGGTAAGATAATCATAACAAAATACTTCTATTTAAAAAAAAATACTTAGCCTTGTGGCATTCTCTGCCAGTCGAGTCTCAGTGGAGCTTCACAAACCGACAGATAACTGAGGAATGTTTAGGAGGCTAAGGGCCACTCACTTGCACGTTCTAGAGTTAACACAAATTACTCCGAGTTAGTTGCTTCCCCAGGGTTAAAAGAATAATTTGCCTTGCACAGATACGAGTTAAGAGTAAACCAAAGAGCGGTGCGACAAAGGAGAAACGTAAAGTTAAAGATATTAGACGACCGTCTGGTGTAGTGGTTTGCGCTACGGACTACAAAGCTTGGCGGTTGCGGGTTCGAATCCCGCTAGGGGCAAATGAACACGAGCATTTGTATCTAAGTCATGGATGTTTTTTAACGTATTTAAGTATGTTTATCCGTTATTCTAGTCGTCATAATACAAGTTTTGCTTAGTTTTAGACTAGATAATTGATGTGATTGGGGAAATTATTTATTTATTTATTACTTATATTATCAAACTTTTATATTTGAAAAAAAGATGAACGTGCAAGAAAGTCAACACAAATTCTAATAAAAATTTAAAACAAAACATACTTTTAATTTTGGTTAACTTCTAACAGATTTTTGGAAAAATACTGGTCATCGCTGATTATCCATAGCTGAAATCGACAAAATTACCTACCTAAATTTTTGTTTCAAAATAATAACTAAAATAAAATAAATTAACTTAAAAAAACCCCTACTGCGTAAAAAGTGAACTTAAAAGATGAAAACAAGATTTAATGAATCAATTTGCAGTCTGAGGCATCAAATTTATGTTACTTGATTCGACTTTTTTTACTTAATTAGGAAGTCAATCATCATTATGCTGTGGATGGATTTGATGCCGTCGACTGCAAATTGATTATTTAAATCTTGTTTTCATCTTTTAAGTTCGGAATTATACGCAGTCGGGTTTTTTATTTTTTTTTAATTAATTAATTTTATTTTTGACTTTTAAGTTTGTAGTGTTCTACTACTACTTTTCAATGAACTATAAAGCCTTATTTGTAACTCTTCATTGAGAAAAAAAAGGTTTTAACTCGAGTAAGTAGTATCTGAAATCGGTTTTTCCCGTTTTTCATATACAAATAGGAATTACGGGTAATAATATAGCCTATGCCACTCCCACAACTGAGACGAATCTAATGACATATCACATGTTGAAATCCATTAAACGGTTTTTCCTTCTTTTTTTTCAGTGTATTTTTTGCCTGTTTCCGTAGGAATTTTGGAAAATAAAGTATTGAATACTATTAGCACTGAAAATATGTGACCCATTGTTAATAAAAGAAAGTTTCAAAATCGGTTTATCAGTATGGCAGATCCGTTTTACCCGCGTAAGTTCTATTCCCGCGGGAATTTTGAGAAATAGCATACCCCTTGTCACTCCCACAATTGAGACAAATCTATTAATATATTAAACTTTTGTATCCTTTAAACGGTTTAGGCTGTAGGGCGTGCCAAAGAAATGGACATACTTACATACATACATACATACATACGCTCGAAAAACATAACCCTCGTTCGGCAGTCGGGTAATTAAATTGAATTTCGTTTATAAAGCAAAGAATTTAAAACATTTCATGTTATGTCAAAAACGATTAAATAGTTTTATTATTAAACAATATTATGTTTGTGGCATTGCTTGCTGTTTGTGTGTAGTTCGGAATATTAATCGCCCCTGCAAGTAGTTGAGACCTTTATAATGAAGTTCTATTTTACTCACCACATTTTTTGTTTTAATTTTTATTTCCCATGCACTCTCTTTCATTCAAATATGTATTTTAATAAACTCAACACGACTTTTTACTCAAAAAGACGGTGGAGGATTGCTTTTGACTGATTTATCTTCGTTGTGCAGGCTCTTTCATTTTACCTATTTTGATTTTTAGAGTAAATATATTTTGTTGAGTCTGCACTTAACGAATAAAAAAAAAAATCTACGCTACTCTGGTCGTGCCTTATTTTTATAAATGTATTATATAGCTACTTAATATTAGTACAATAAAACAATAGCGCAGTATTTTAGACTTTTTCGGGTAAATTTTGAAAATAATGTTTTTACATCGTCCCGACCGGGAATCGAACCCGGGACCTCATTAGAATTGGCAGCACCAAGTCCGGCGCGCTCGCCTCTCGGCTATGGAAGTCGTCAAAAGATTATAAAGGCTTTAATAAGCGTAAAAGTTAACTGCTAGAAAGCATGCTAATTTTGAGACTCGGCCAGAAAGCTGCCATTTTCATATTAATATTCATTGCGCACCTAGCTCATCACGGATATGTTTAATTAAAGCCATTTTAAAACTGAGAATTTGATTTTTTATTACATTTCCAACATATCATTCGTTTTCATTAAAATTAAAAAGACTTTGTTTTCAATAAAACGCTTCTTTTAAACAATTTTATATTAACCTAAGTAATCAAAAAGAATGCGAAGGGGGTTGCCGTATTCTTATTCTCTACCCTGAATTAGAAACATAATAACTGTAAAAGCTAACATTAAAAGAGTATAATTATCAAATTATGCACATAGCACGTAGAACTGACGATAGATGGGGCAGAAAGGTTTTGGAATGTAGGCCAGTGGACGTCCTGTGGCTGAAATGATAATGATCAATTTACGCAAAAACACAATAAAATATTGAGAGTCTAATGTTGTTCCTATAGTAAAATTCATTGCATTCGAGCACGAGAGTGTAAAAAAAATCACAGCGTATACAGGCTAACTTATATTTTTAGTTCTAAAAAAATTTGAATTAAATAGATCAAGCACGGAATTAGAGTAGGAAATTCAAAATCAATTTAAAAAAGAAGCTTTATAATGTTACAAAGGTGTTATACATTCTGTCAAAAAAGTTTCGGGAATTGATGAATTGTTATATGGTTCCAAATTCAAAATTATATTTTTTTTGTTGTTGTTAGATTGGCACAACTGTTTTCCATTTTGGCGCGGAGTTTGAGTTACATCTGATAATTAGATTAAATACAGTATTGTTTTTAGTTATACCATATCTAGTGTGTATTGCGAATTTCATAATGGACCAAAACATCGAACAAAGAGTTTGTCTTAAATTTTGCATCGCCAATAGGATTTCGTGTTCGGAGTCTCTGCAAATGTTACAGAAGGCTTACGGTGAATCGACTTTATCAAAAACACGTGTTTATGAGTGGTACAAAGCGTTCAAATGCGGTCGAGATGTGATGGAAGATTTGCCTCGCTCTGGTAGGCCATCAACGTCTGCTACTGAAGATAACATCGCAAAAGTGAAGGAAATAGTGACTGAAAATCCTCATTTAAGTTTGAGAGGGCTAGCCGTCGAACTTTCTGTGTCACACGAGTCGATTCGTACCATTTTAAATAATCAATTGGGTATGAAACATGTTGCCGCTAGGCTAGTCCCAAAAGATCTGAATTTTCTCCAAAAACTCAATCGCAAAAGAGTCGCTGAGGACATGCTAGAACGAGTCAATTCCGACTCAATTTTTGACCAAAGACTCAACAAATACCATCGAGCAGCCATCTTATTCACCAGATATGGCTCCAGCCGACTTCTTTCTTTTTCCTAAACTCAAATTACCACTTCGTGGCACCCGGTTTCATTCAGTAGAAGACATAAAGGAGAATTCGCGGCGAGAACGGAACTCGATTCCGGAAAAAGCGTTTAAAAATATTTTGATGATTGGATTATTCGTTGGCGTAAGTGTATCGCTTTTGAAGGAGCGTACTTTGAAAACACGAAGAAAAAAGGAGACACCTTTGAAAATGTCAAGTATCTATTTCATATTACGGTTCAAAAGATACAGACTATGCTTTACAGCAGAGCCTTAGTAATAGGGTTTCGTTAGCAATATGTACACAACTCAGTCCTTAAAAAATTAAAGACGTCTTCTTAGTTATTTAAATGAAAAAGAAAAACGGTACTCCATTTCTTTTTTAAGTTGGACTAGGTGAATGATAGGGATAAACTACTTCATTTTATTAAATGAAAACTCTGCGTTTGAGCTGTGTAGGCAAAGCGGTCTGTGGTCCGGCTGGCGAAGATATTTCCGATCCATCCGGCTGTTAATTAGATGATAGCGAGCAGGAAAGCCAACCGAGGTAGATTAGCCCGGTGTCGTCACCGATCCCCTTTATTTCCTTTACGAAACTGCTTTTGCTTCTTTTGCGTGCTTTGAGTTTGGTTATTTAAACGGAAAATAGTCTTTAGCGACCTCAATCGCTTGAGATTAAAATTGATTCTAGCATTATTAAGGGATTTGAAGCAGCTAATTAATAAATTATTAAGGTTTCCTGTTATGAAACTAATACATTTAGATTAGGATTAGGAATAAATGAAAAATATGAGTAGATACAGTTGGTTTTAGTTCTAGAAAACTTAGTTAATTCTGATAAAAAAGGAGTATACCCGTAATGCCACTGTGCATTTTCAGTATGTGTTTATACTTACTACAACTTTTATTTTCACTTGCTTGGTTAAATCTAAAGTTAGGATAAACCAAGTATCAGCATTATTTAGGTCTCAACAAAACCTAATAGAAAATAAAATTAATGTTTAATTTTGTTAAAAAAGTTTTAAAATTAAGTAAAATCCTATTTGCACAAAAAGTTGATTAGTTTTGCGGTTTGTTTTGATTCTAGATTATAGCACCTAACTACCACAAATATACGACCGAGCCTCTTTGTGGTTCCCTTACACCTACCCTATTTATTTTAGCACCATCTATAAAGTTTTCCTTTACTATAAACTCTCCTGTCATAAAACCTCTGTACATCGTCTCAATAAAGATTCATTTTATGGTTATTTAGGGCGAGTACATACAGAGCGGCCATTTTCTCTATACACAACTCGCAGTAGCGGGTGAACAATGTTGTTTCTCATTTTTCTTGATAAAGATAATATTCTGATAGGTCGTTCGTTTGCTTATTTGTACAGAGTATTGTATGAAAAGCTACGCTTCTGTAGCGAAATTCATTTAAGGGTATTTTTATCCGTAATATTGTATTGTACAATTGTAAATCTGTGCAATAGAAAGTTGGTTAAATACTTTCTAAATCATCTTGCACTTCTATATATATATTACCTTCAACACTCCCAAAATAGTTGTTTAATATTACGATCTCTAAACATTTCTGAAACTGCGTTAGAATTGAATTCATTTCTAAACAAAAGAAAAGTATTTGATCCATTATTTACAATCTACGGTCATTGAAATTACATATTTATATGTGGCGCGTGAGCATCCTAACCGACGTGGTCTACACAGACGTATTCTCAGATCGAGTCAGAAGTTCTAATTCGAGGCTTTCGAGCGGAAAAAACTGAGGGCTATCAAGATCACATATACGACCATCTCCTTCGAAACTGACATTGATGACGTGAGTTCTAAAGTTATTATAATGGAGTAGGCGGGTCATGTCTGCCGGATGCATCTAGATAAATGGACCTAGATCGTTACTCAATGGATGCCCAAAGATGGGTATCGCTAAAACGCCAGGATAAAAACGATGTCATGATGATTTGGTAGGCTACACAATAGTCTAACAGGTTTTTTTATTTGAATGGGAAGATTAGTATGTGGTGTACATAAATGTGTTGAAATTGTAGTTAAGAATATGTTAGTAACATGTCACTATCATCTAATAAAAAAAAAACGTTAGTAACAACTGTAGATTATATTTTATAAAGTTGGATATATATTTTATTACCATTAGTTACAAATTAGTAAATACTAATTAGTTTCTTTAACATGAAGGAAGAAAAGGTTGTGATAAAATAATAATAATAATTCATTTATTTCGGATATCATGATCTATAATAGGTTATTAGTTACAATTGGCCTTAGAACTAATGTTAGTAAAATTTCACTATACAAAATACACCACAAAATACACATAGGAAGACAGACACACTATTACTAAATTTAACATCTTGCTAGCAGCGGAGGGTGTGTCTGTCTTCCTATGTGTATTTCGTGGTGTATTTTGTATTGTGTAATTTTACTAACATTAGTTCTAAGGCCAATTGTAACTAATAATCTATTATGGATCGTGATATCCGAAATAAATGAATTATTATTATTATTTTATCACAACCTTTTCTTCCTTAAATAAAATAAAATATATATCCAACTTTATGAAATATAATCTACAGTTGTTACTAATGTCGTTTTTATTTTATTAGATGATAGTGACATGTCACTAACATATTCTTAACTACAATTTTAACACATTTATGTACAACACATACTAATCTTCCCATTCAAATAAAAAAACCTGTCAGACTATTGTGTAGCCTACCGAATCATCGTGACATCGTTTTTATCCTGGCGTTTTAGCGATACCAATCTTTGGGCATCCATTGAGTAACGATCTGGGTCCATTTATCTAGATGCATCCGGCAGACATGACCCGCCTACTCCGTTTTAATATCCCTGCTTTAGAACTCACGTCATCAATGTCAGTTTCGAAGGAGATAGTCGTATTTGTGATCTTGATATTCCTCAGTTTTTTTCGCTCGAAAGCCTCGAATTAGAACTTCTGACTTGATCTGAGAATACGTCTGTGTAGACCACGTCGGTTAGGATGCTCATGCGCCACATTGTATGTGACCACACGTCTTTGCTAGTACGTGCCTAATATAACTAATTTAATAGCATGTATGTAATTGCATATTGACGATTTGTTTGATGCTAATCGCAATTAATTAATTTATCAATGGTAGAGAGAGTTTTAAGTTTTATTAGACAAAGGCCGTTTTCTGATTTGTCGGCGCAGCAGCGGCGCGACATCTGCTGATGGTGGATGGATGGATGCTCGGTATACGCTGCTGTGCCGACAAATCAGAAAACGGCCAAACACAACAATACAAACATAAATAGAAATAGAAAAAAATAATATCTTATTTAAGGTATCTTAGGTAAACACTTACCTGGCTGGAACAAACACGTCCGCGAGGCACATGGGAGGGCTCGACTTTGTTTCCAAAGTTGGTCACTACATGGCAGACCCGGCTCTGGCCATGCATATAATGAAATGTGTGAATCAAGACGCATTTTTAAAGCTTATCAATGGCAAAATTAAGATGGTGCCAAAATAATCAAAATCAAATTAAAATGGATATAATAGCTGAACACCATAAAAGTAAGAATTTCGGTCGGTTTTGGAAAGCCACTAATAAATTAAATCATGGGTCGAGCCTTCCCGTGAGTGTGTCTGGAGCTTGTAATCCGAGTGATATTGCTAACGTAGTTGGACAACACTTTAGAGTGGACTCGCCCCTGGGACCGGCAGCGACGCCGGTGTTCGATGCGATGTAGTGTATTTTTTACCGCCAGAGATGTAGCTAAAGTTATTAAGTGCATGGTTAGGGGTAAATCGCCTGGTCATGACCACCTGCAGCATGCTGGAGTTCATTTGCCAAGGGTTTTGTCAGCATCGAGCACCTGCAGCATGCTGGAGTTCATTTGCCAAGGGTTTTGTCCTTATTGTTTAATTTATGTATTGGGTATTCATATCTCCCAGACAAATTGATGCGAACTATTTGTTGTTCCAATTCCAAAAAACAGGACTGGTGACTCCTCCGACGTGTCTAACTATAGGCTCATCTCCCTTGCTTCTGTGATGGCCAAGGTACTGGACAGTTTGCTTAACAGGTGCCTGAATAAGCACGTCTCACTTAATGACGCACAATTCGGTTTTAGACCAGGTCTTTCCACCGAGAGTGCTATCCTGTGTTTCAAGCAGACTGTCCAGTATTACACACCACGAAAAACACCAGTGTTTGCTTGTTACTTAGACCTATCAAAGGTGTTTGCTTGTTACTTAGACCTATCAAAGGCCCCACAGGCGTCGGTGGCTTACCAACGCCTGTGGGGCAAAATGAGATCTGAGACTAATCTGCCTAAAGAAGTAATATTGCTTTTCCAGCACTGGTATAGCAACCAAAAGAATAATGTCAGATGGGCAGGCTCACTCTCAGATGAATACAGATTAGAATGTGGTGTGAGGCAGGGTGGTCTAAGCTCTCCTACGCTCTTTAACTTATATATGAATAGGCTCATTGATGAGCTCAGCAGTACCGGTATCGGTTGCCACGTAGACGGGGTCTGTGTAAATAACATAAGTTATGCAGATGATATGGTGCTGCTGAGCCTATCAAGTGCAGCCTTGAAGAAATTGATAAATATATGCGAGTTTTATGCTGTGGCCCAGGGGTTCAAATACAATGCCGTCAAGAGCCAATTCATGTTTTTTAGACCGGACCACAAGCGATATACTAATGTGCCCCTTTTTAAGCTTTTTGGAACCCCCTTGAAAAGGGTTGAGACCTTTAAGTACCTGGGCCATTGGGTCACAGAAGATCTAAAAGATAACAAGGATATTGAGAGGGAGTGGATGTCGCTGGCTGTCCGCTGTAATATGTTGGCTCGCAGATTAAGGCGGTAAAAAATACACTACATCGCATCGAACACCGGTGTCGCTGCCGGTCCCAGGGGCGAGTCCACTCTAAAGTGTTGTCTAACTACGTTAGCAATATTACTCGGATTACAAGCTCCAGACACACTCACGGGAAGGCTCGACCCATGATTTAATTTGTTGGTGGCTTTCCAAAACCGACCGAAATTCTTACTTTTATGGTGTTCAGCTATTATATCCATTTTAATTTGATTTAGATTATTTTGGCACCATCTTAATTTTGCTTTAAAAATGCGTTTTGATTCACACATTTCATTATATGCATGGCCAGAGCCGGGTCTGCCATGTAGTGACCAACTTTGGAAACAAAGTCGAGCCCTCCCATGTGCCTCGCGGACGTGTTTGTTCCAGCCAGGTAAGTGTTTACCTAAGATACCTTAAATAAGATACTTATTTTTTTCTATTTCTATTTATGTTTGTAATGTTTGTTTGGCCGTTTTCTGATTTGTCGGCACAGCAGCGTATACCGACCATGCTGATGTCGCGCCGCTGCTGCGCCGACAAATCAGAAAACGGCCTTTGTCTAATAAAACTTAAAACTCTCTCTACCATTGATAAATTAATTAATTGCGATTAGCATCAAACAAATCGTCAATATGCAATTACATACATGCTATTAAATTAGTTATATTAGGCACGTACTTGCAAAGACGTGTGGTCACATACTTACCCAAAGGATAAGGAAAGTCGTAGGCTCGATATTAGTATGAAAATAAATATGTGCCTGAATATTCCTTCGTAAAAGTTGCAATAAAGGTAACTCTCGAACGACAAGCCGTAACATGACTGAACGATGGTAGAAAGTAGCCATAAGGTACGTATTACTCGGTGATAGACTTACGTTTTTATATAGTTCTTTCTTTGGGAATGGAGTTGCACCTATCCTAAGGATCTTTTAATCTTCTATTCTACTACTGCAGTATTTACATGACGTGAGATTTTGAATGAAATCGTCATTAAAATTGAATTCGAAAAAAAGCCGTAAGTCGCCGGATTATGAATCCTAACTTGTTGAGCGTTGTTAATTTTCCATAGGTATTGCTGGTTTATTTATTTACAAACAGTGTTGACTTTGATGATTGTAATCTTGAAATATGTACATGAAGCTATATGAAAATACGAGTAATTAGGTAAACGAAAATAATTGATGCAATCGGGCACGGCCCATGTTGAAGAGTAAATGAGTAAAAAAACAAAAGACTTGCGCTCTCGTCAAACACACTTTTTTCTTCCTTTTTTTTAATGGTAATTACTAACTGTCAATGAGGTTTGATGTGAGTTTTCTCAACAAGCGTCTTTATTCCGATTGTGATAATAACAAATAATAAACGCTGGAAGCCGTTGGATCCAGACCGCTTTCAAACGGCCGATCTGGAAGTCGCTGGGGGAGGCCTATGTTCAGTAGGGGACGTCCTGTGGCTCAAATGATGATGACGAAACGCGCAGACCGACACACACACAAAGATATGAATAACTAATAACAATAAAATAAATATCTGCGATATATGCATTTAGAATTCCATTACATACCTACAATTCTAAAAACATTGTTGTGTTAGCAACTAGGCTAGTTATTTCCTGAACGGAGTCCTAAAATCCGATACATAGGCTGTCTGATTGGGGTTTATACATCGTACAGTACGTAAATGAATTGGTAGTGCAATAAAGCGCCAACAAGACGCCTTGAAAGTAATTGTGAATTTGGTGCTGTTTCTACTCGGAGGTGAAATTGGAACTCCTACAAGGATATAGAGAGAATGGAACGAATTAAACAAAAAAAAACATTGAAATAATTTAGTGCGAGTTTCACATCTTTCCCATCTTCTTTGTCCTTCTCAACCAATTTGGTTTAAACCTCCTTTCGGTTTCGCCATTTTTATTTGTCTTGTACCACTATTTACTACAAACAAGCCAATATTTAGATTTTGACTCGCCGTGGCCTTTTTTGGCAATTCCAACCGACAACTATTATAACCGCAACTTTAAATTCTACTTGACAGCTAAAAGTCATATCACATAACAACTGGCATTAACATCATCATTAGGTACCTACTAAGTATTATATTAAATGAGCAGGTTATTATATTTAGCTAAATAATTTATAAAACTTTGGTATTCAGTCAGTTATAAAGTTCGGTAAGTGCAGGGTATGACGTCCACCCTTACGCACAAGAAGGGCTGACGGCAAGGCAAAGGTTGAAGTAAGTGGCATGTATCTGGCAGTCATTCGGAAGGCCTATGTTCGGCAGTGGACGACCCACAGCTGAAATGATGACTACCTACAAGATATCACCATCATCATTATTCAAGTGACAAGTACCTACCACTAAACGAGTATTATTTAACACTACACAGCACGGGTATTATGCAACATACCTTTTTTATTTATTATTTGTCCCGACGTTTCGGCCTTATTACATAGGCTATGGTCGCGGGAAGACTGACTAAATAAAAAGGTATGTTGCATAATACCCGTGCTGTGTAGTGTTAAATAATTAAAAAATGCAACAAGAAAGTTTAAAATGTTATAAAACAAGTATGTGAATAAAAATAGGAGATCCGCAGACTAATGAAGATACACCTTTTTGCAAGACTCTTTTAGCTGGCCATTTCAGGTACATTGTTTGTTTGTGGAGCGATTATTTTTCCTAAGTGCAAATCGATTTTCCGTACCTCTTCTTGCTCGACGGTGTCCGTCACCTCAGCCCACCCGCCCCGGGGTCTTTTCATTTTCCAACTTTTGGCGCAATTACGAAAGTAGTTGTAAAGTTTCACATCGGCCCCTTTAAAGATTTTCATTTGCAAGAATGAATTTCTAAATTACAAATGAGCGGTTTGCTTAAAATTTTCATCGTGTTTCCAGTTTCTCTGAAGTATCTATTACCAATGGTGGGAAGTCATTGGGGGAAGTTGACTGTATTTTGTTTAGTATAAGTATTATGACGATAATATTTCCTGGGAATTTTGTTATAAATTTTTATTAATTAAATGAATACAATAACACAAACGAAACTAAATAATACTTTAAATTAAACTAACTTATCCTAAACCTAAATAGTAAATAAAAACCTACTCAAAAATAAAACCGTGTTCGTGAGGCAAGGAAGCAATATAATTTTGTTATAACTTTAGAATCAGTTATATCTAATTTACAATGTAAGACTATGGCTGAAAGATTAAAGAAAACAATTTTATTAGTACAAGGATCTCCAGTTACTACGGTGTTATTTGCGAGAAATTGCAATTGAAGGGCTTTGGTCAGCTTTTCACAATGCACTTTGCACTTCAATGTGAATTAAAGGCACCAAAGAAATAGTGTAAGAAACACAATTCATTTAAGTGGTCGGTTCTGGGGCACATCCTTCTATTTTGCACTTTATTTAAAATTATATTACAACAAGTTGTTTAAGCATTTTCTAAAAATTTGTCAAATTATTGTAAAAACAACTTGTATTTATTGCCAATGTTAATTAACGGATAAGTAAATAAATTATTGATTCTTTCAAACATCACACCAATTGTCCAGCTCAGACAACAAACTATACAAGTAAATGTTATTTATAAAAAATAATGAATAAGTAAAAATATATATATCATAAAATAAAATAAATTAATGCCATCTAGATAACGGATCAACTCATGGTCATCATACAAACATTTGCCCAGTGCGGAATTTGAACCCGCAACCGCTTGTCATTGCCTAGAGAGTCATCAAATGCCCTTTAGTACCTAATTGCACGTATAAAAAGACTGATTAAGTAACCATAAAAAACCCTTCCTAAAATCTTGATAATCCTACCACAAATTTAAAAATCAGATATTGTAAATTAGTGGAAGTAATTAGGTAGAAATCTTTTTTCTGTAGAAAAGCAGATTAGATATCATCCATATACGCAGTGGGAGATCTGCGCGAGAGACCTTTACCACGTGACTATCAAAGTCACGTTTGTTTCACAATTTTTAAATTAAAAAAATATATATTGAGATTTTTTGATAATAGAAAAGCCAGTTAGTATTAATAGTTGACATCTAAACTCTTTGTATTGATAAAACAAGATACTATAGTCCAAAATTTAAGAATACTTTATTTAATTCTTTCACACGAGCCAAAGCCAAAATAAGTTTGATTGTTTGTCCACCCAAAGCTACAGTTGCCAAAGGTTTTCATCATACTTATTATTTCGACAGACTTCAACGAAAAAACCACAAAAACAAAATAATTTTTACTGTTTTCCAAATTGTAA
Source organism: Anania fuscalis (assembly GCA_950371115.1). Lineage (NCBI taxonomy): Eukaryota > Metazoa > Arthropoda > Insecta > Lepidoptera > Crambidae > Anania > Anania fuscalis. Next base: position 9,114,458 of record OX493331.1, on the reverse strand, counting down.
GGTAACTATGGTACCGTCATCATACGGAGAAAGGCATAAGGAAATATCTCCAATTTTGGTCTTAAATGAGCTATCTATATGTATGAAATGTGCAAAATATTTCCAATTTTTTGGTCTATCTAACAAAGCTTAATTACGCTTAACACCAAAGATATCAATTGATAAAAAGCCATAATTTCATATACTATAGCCCGAATTTTCAAATGAAACGCCATAACTTTGAAATTAGGGCTTTTCTTGTTAGAAGTACCGTTTTTCTAATGTGAAAGGCCATAATTTACCAACTAAAGAAAATAACCAAGTATCAGCGTTGTTGCATTATTTGATCTCGATTATTAGGTATTCAGTTTGTGTTTTTAAAGATTATTGGCTATTCCGCTTAATTTATTATTATTACCATAATATTGTTTTTTTGAAGCCTGAAGGAAAAATATGTAATTAAAAAAAGAAAGGAATGCTTGAAAAACTGAAAAATAATAATTAAATTACAAATGTTTTTCCAAGTGTAATAAAGTAGACAGCTTTGTCAAGTAACTTACGATAAACGAGAAACTTCAATTTTCATAAAACACTAATTATTTTATCTCGAATCGACTTCGATGAAGTTATGGCCTATCACCGTATGAGGGCAGTATGAATAATCCAGTTATTATTAATATTGACTACACTAATTCCATTTACCGTAACATCCTGCATAAAAGTCTAATATTGCAAAAACATAACCAGGTTAATAAAACAACACAAGAGTCTAAGCGCTTTCACGCAAGAATAAAATAAAAACGAGCAAAAAAAATCGTTGTATGGGAGCCCCCTTAAATATTTATTTTATTCTGGTTTTAGTATTTGTTGTTATAGCGGCAACAGAAATACATAATCCGTGACTGTCTTACAGTCACGTTTCATATGATACAGCCTGGTGACAGACGGACAGACGGACAGACGGACAGACGGACAGACGGACAGACGGACAGACGGACAGACGGACAGACGGACAGACGGACAGAGCGGTACAAAGCGAAACCTTAGTAATAGGGTCCCGTTTTACCCTTTGGGTACGGAACCCTGACCATACACTAACCCTAAAAACTAACCATGTTTTTGTTACGAACGTAAAAACGAGTGGAATAAGTCACGAAACGATACGCGATGCAATTTTGTTTCCGACGTAAACTGAGCCGCTATTAGGAAAGGTGGTAGGGCTTTCTGGCAGCTTTTTGTGTCAGCTTTTAATAAGCTTGGGGCTTTAGCGCCTGCCGCTCTTGGAAACACAAATAACCTTAATGTTATTAACCTTATTATCGCCCGTTTGATCATCTGCGTAGGAGGGCACACGATTACAGATTAATCTGATCTTAAGATAATTAGAATTTGGTGCAACTGTTTTGCTTTATTTGCTCCATTAATACTATTTCTAATAATTGGCCCAGGATCGGTTGTGAGATAATAAATATCAAATCTCAAATGTTTCGTTGATTTAGGAATACGGAGAAAAACATTCAGATTATGTATAGGTAACCTACCTGAGTATTATTGTGCTTATATTTTCTGTTACGAAAACGAATATTATTATTAGTGGCAATGGAAAATATGAAAAAATAAAATATATTAGGCATTTATCCTTTTTGTGCGAGCTTTTTTATCAGTTTATTGATATCTACGGCTCATAATATATAATATACATAATTACAAACATTGTGACATTCCTTATAATAGATTTAGGGAAAAATTTCGCCACGATATCTTTCCACAGAAATATTACTTTTTCGAAAATTAAAAACTGTCTTGACGTAGAAATTACGTCCAATCTTTGTTTAAAAAGTCGAGGAGATTCGTAAATAAAGTCACAAGTAATCACAAGCCATCTTAATTAAAGTATCCTATTTTTTAGTTTAGAAGCCGATTCAATTACACAAAAAAACAACTTTTACCAGGAGTGATCTTAAAAGCATACCTAAATCTTTATAATACCTATAACCTATATACAACATAATCAGCTTTATATGGGGTAACGTTTCTCGGCGAAATTATTGTTGGTTTCATAGAAAATGTATTTGAGCAGTAAAATTAACTACTACAATTAAGTAAACTAAAAAAATAGGGCATTAATGTCGATCCATAGTAAATCACCAAAACAAATAAAATCCGTAAACCTATTTTATCTCGGTTTAAAATGTCTCTTGGGTAGCGAAATGATAAATTAGATGAGATGGAACCATACAGTCCTATATCGCATGTGCTGTAGCTACAATAATTCCCTTGTGTGTAATATCTTTTCAAGTTGGAGATTGAATTTTATGTAACTGCTGGATTCGTATTAATATCGAGTTAGTGTATCGGTTTTCCTATACGGCTCTCTTAGGTAGTTCTTGGAAAACTTAATCGATAAAATACAGATTTCAGAGGAAATAATATATTTTATTGGTATGGGAGAGGTTCCTTGAAAGGCTGTTGTGAATGAGACAATATTTTAAAAAAGTCATAGCTGAATAGGAAGCCTATGTAACTTTACTATTAAAAAACAATGTCATATTTATCATTTATTTAATTCTCAGTTGTTAATTTTTCCAGTCTTTAAAAATGTGCATTATGTCCCTTTCATAAATGTGTTTTGAAAGGGACGTAATAACTTTCGATAGCGACAGTACGTAATATCACGGGAAATTACACCTTACATAGTGCACAAACAACGTATTCTTTGCTAATAACATTATAAATATTTGAAGGAATTCTTAAACTACTCAATATGTTTTAAAATCAAATAAAGTAACTTGAGATATTATCAGTCTTACTTTTTTACAAAAAAACCTTAAATAAGCACCCATAAATATTTTAAACAGAAAAAAACTATCTGATCTGTTTATATAAATAATTTTAGTTTTAAAATAAATTTTGCTTTCCTTAATAAAAGTAACAATCTTATCAAATAAAATTTGGTAAAAAGACAATCTTTTTACAGTGAAATAGCGACCCTTTTATGACCCTTTCTGGTGTGCCTATCATAAATATCACAACCAGATTAAAAACATAAGCTGAAAATGTACAATTTCGATTAAAAGTTAACTGGCCTTTTGCTTTCGTGTCTGTGTAAGTCTATCCAATCGTAAACAACAGTTATAAAATAAATAATACTTGTATGTGCTCTGGTCCTAAGATAAGTGGTTACTTACACTTAGTCTCGTGTTATAGAAATCAGAAACAACGACGGTACCACAATATCTAGGCCCGAAAGAATATATAAAAGTTAGTTTTTTACATTGACCAGACCGGGAACCCGGAACTTCGGAGATGGCGACGCCAAGTCCGGTGTGTTCGCCGCTCGGCTACGGAGGTCGTTAAATCATACACATACATAAATAAAAAGTAAAAAAAAAAACCTCTGTTGACAGTTGAAGGTCTAAATGAGTCATAAACTAAACTTTATTATAGCTATATTTTTCTTGGGCACGGGATAGCATCAAGAATTACGGAATTAGATAAATTAAATACCGGTAGATGGAACTCTGTTTACGCGATTCCCACTCACACTTGTCTGGTTTTTGACATAAGGAAAATGTTAATTTGTTATTTATTTATTGGGACAGATTCACCAGCTGCACATCAATAAACGTTACACAGTTCAGAGTAAAATGTGTAAAAGATAACATGTCTTTAAAGGTAAATACAGCGTTTTTAATATTAATTAAAAACATAGGAATCTTCAAAATATCAAGTATATAAGTTATTTTGGTAATATTTACTTAGTCATGCTTTATCCAATACACTACCTAGCGTGCTTATCATATTTTCACCTTAAAGATATGTTATAAAATAGGCACTGTGGTGCCTATTTCATTAAATTCATCCGTTTAATACAGTCAAAACAAACCGCAAAGATTAGACCTCTAGCAATTTGTTATACTGGCATGACAAGAGTGCTTCACAAACAATTTATACACATTTCGCGCGCGCTAAATTAAAAAAGTTCACAATCACTCTGGCCTAAAAACAAATTAAAAATACGTCGAGTTTACAATTTGTAAGAGAGGGAAAAAGTTAACCACCCGTAACCGAACTAAGTACACTCCATGCAGTTTAGTTTTGTGATACTTAGGTACTGTAGCTGTTTCTGATTTCTATAACATAAGAGATTTAGCTACTTACCTACCTTACCTTAGGATCAGAGCAATGTATGTGATGTTGCCCAATATTTATTTATGTATTTATTTTAAAGAGCTAGTCAAAGTAAAACTCTATAAATTAAATAACTCACTAGTAGAAAAGTCGTAGACATTGGGACATTATTATGACTATTTTTCATAAACAAAATAAAGTCTCCTTTTAGTTTTAATTCCAGTAACACTTATTTATGTACAGTAAGTGCAAGGCCTTAAACCATTTTTTTCCCTTACTATAATTTATACCTGACTTGCACTTATTGCTATGCTTGCTTTTCTATGGCTGTATAACTAACTAAGCGAGAGTAATATTTTTTTTCACACCAATTATCTAGCCCCAAACTAAGCATAGCTTGTGCTATGGCGACTAGATAATGGATAAACATAATTAAATACGTTTATAAACATCCATGACTTAGGTGCAAATGCTCATGCTCATCACACTAACATTTGCCCCTCGCAGGATTCGAACCCGCAACCGCCAGGCATTGTAGTTCGGAGCGCGAACCACTACACCAGACGGTCGCCAATAATTGTACCAACAGAATTGGTTCGAAGCAATACAACTTTGTCTACAGGGCGGTAACCACGAACTCTTAAAACAATCTCAAATCTGTCAAACATTATCATTTCTGTCAAATTTTGTATGATATGACGTACCAAAATTGACAGATTTGACAACTTTGAGATTGTTTTAAGAGTTCATGGTTATAGCCCTGGCTATGTTCTGCCAAAGCCAGTGTTATTTTTTGTTTACAATGAAAATGGGTGCTCTACTTGTCACAGGAACAGAAAACAAAGTTGCAATTTACTGTTTCAGCAATTAAAATTTGTGGAGGACGCCGAACTGAAAATTATACATGAAGAGTGAGTGAGATTAGGGTGACCATGATTCTGGTCACGGTTTAAGCTGGGTTTTTTTTTGGTCATGATTTTTTGCTATTATGTTTAATTTTTTCAAAGTGTTGTTAATTAAAATTGTAAATTGGATTTTTACACTCTAGGGTTGCTTTGGTTTTAATATCATCAACTCTGACCATGGAAATTAAAATCATTATAGGCATAGGTTTTGATTTCAATTTTATGTTACTTTAAATACCTATCAATTGAATTTATAAATAATAGTTTTAATGATGACTTATCTTTGAGATTTTAAAGCTGAATTAGGCAAGAGGTATTTGGAATAAATAAAAAGAGACATTAATTTAGTGGGACCCATATAACGCGATCAACGGTATTGATATAATGTCCTGTCGTCGACGCACCATTATTTAAAATAAAACTCAAAACATGCAAGTCACGTACCTCTTTTCATTTATTACTGTCCCGACGTCTCGGCCTAATGAGGGTTTTCTGAAATGACGCTCACTAGGTGGCAGTACTGAGACGTCAGATCCAGAAACCTGCCAAAAAATTAATTAAATAAAAAAATATTTTATAAAAATCGAAATGCCACCATGTTTTTCAGTTCCTATGTGCTCTATAATTATAAAATGCAGCAAGAAAGTTTAAAATGTTATAATGCAAGTCACGTCCCAATCGCTAAAAATAAGTTTCCCTAAAACTCGAAATCGTGGTGTGCCAATAGGTAGCCGAGCCTGTCCTCGGCGATTAATATTAATGAACTGTGACACGCCGTTCAACATCGCCTGCCGTTATGTTTCTTTTGATTGTAAATTCTGAGCTTGTACTTGTTGCATAGTAAGCGACTACGCAAAAATATACCGGGAAATTTTCACCCTGTATAATGGTACCGGTTTAATGAACCTAAAAGCTTTAGATCTCGCTTTAGATTTCCACCGAACATATTCAGAATTTGAAATGTTATTACCTTTTCAACATTATTCCTTTTAAAACTGGACACAAAGGGTATCTTTCTTAAACAGCAGTGAACGGTGCATTATTGTATGTACCTGCTAAATGCAGTGTGTTTGGTCATGACTCACGAGGTAGCAATAACGGAATATAATTTACCTTATGTTCGACAAAACACTTTCTGTTGAAATGGCCACCAATTAAATCGTTGTATTATATTTTTGAAAACTCTTTAAGGAAGGTGCCTTGTGAAGAGTCTATTGTTAATAATAGAAAACCATAATACGACCAAAAAAAATTTATTAAAATTTGATAAAGCATGAAATAATCATGCTCTATGTTGAACATGGACAAAACAAAGATCATGTCGAATGCCCATGTTGCGCCCTACCCAGTACCAGTTGGGAGCTCTATCCTCGAAATTGTTGACAAATATGTTTACCTGGGACAAGTGATCCAGTTGGGTAGGTCCAATTTTGAGATGGAGTTCAATCGACGAATCCAACTCGAATGGGCAGCGTTCGGGAAATTACGCAACATCTTGTCGTCCAAAATACCTCAGTGCCTAAAGACGAAAGTCTACAACCAGTGTGTGCTACTAGTGATGACATACGGAACAGAAAAGTGGCCTCTTATTATGGGCCTTATAAGAAAGCTTAAAGTTGCACAGCGCGCTATGGCTTTCCATAGAAACACCGAGCATAGCTTTTAGCTATGCTCGGTGTTTCTTTGCGAGATAAAATCAGAAATGAGAATATCCGTGAACGAACAAAAGTCGCTGACATAGCCCGACGGATTAGCCAGCTAAAGTGGCAATGAGCGGGGCACAAAGCACGTAGAACTGACGGCCGATGGGGCAGAAAGGTGTTGGAATGGAGGCCGCGTACTGGCAAGCGCAGCGTGGGATGTCCACCCACAAGGTGGGCAGACGATATGGTAAAAGTCGCAGGACGACGCTGGATGCAGGCCGCTTCCAACCGGCCGATCTGGAAGTCACTGGGGGAGGCCTATGTTCAGCAGTGGACGTCCTGTGGCTGAGATAATGATGATGATGATGATGATGAAATAATCATGATTAAATCACAACCCTAAAAACATAAAACCAAAGAGTTGATTACCCAGAAAGTTTACAATCTTACTTAATTTCCTAAGAGAGGTATTTACCTCTCTCCTCCACTGGTCATTTGACCACAACAACATCTTTATGGCCTACACATTATATTATTTCTCAATACTCCAAGAATAACTATAGTCTCATAGTTGGCGAATTGAACTAGAACACGATATAGTCTAAAGTTGTGAAATGACTTTTCTTCTGACTTTTTAAGTCGCCAGGGCCATAACCATGAACTCTTAAAACAATCTCAAAGTTGTCTGTCAATTTTGGTACGTCATTTCAAACGTCATTTCAGGTACAAAATTTGACAGAAATGATAATGTTTGACAGATTTGAGATTGTTTTAAGAGTTCGTGGTTACCGCCCAGTACTTAAAGCCGTTAGATAACCTTCTATTGAGATTGAAACCCTGTTTAAATATTTTAATATTATAAACTAGACAAGAAACAGTTGTTATTTTTTAAAATAATATATAAATATTTAATTTCATTAAAGTGCAGGTTATTAGGGTCAGCACTGTTTTCGGCTTAGTAAATAATTTCTTTTTCATGGGGAATTATGTAACACGTTATATATCATAATATTATGTCTATCAATTGCTAATTTGTATGTAAATATACGTTCGATGCTTATTTAAATTTTATTTAAAAAGTCGTCTCAATTTTTCAGTTTTTAAATTGTTGCAAAAGGCAAAAAAGTTTTCTACAAAATAAAAGAAAAATAAATGCGGTTGCAAACGAAGGTATCGTTATTACTAATACCTAATAATACACCTTTGGACGGGCATATAATATATTACTATAACACAAGCTACTTACCTAACTTAGGATCAGAGCAATGTAGTAATGTTGTCCAATATTTATTTATTTAAAAGATTATGATGGGAAACCCTGCTGTTCTATTTTATATTTTATTTCTGATTGAATTGGTTTTAGTTTTATTTTGGCTACTTATTTTTTTATCACATAGCTTACATACAATTCTATGTATGGACTATGTAACGGAGGTGCCCTTGGATGGTTAGTGACTAATTAGTTGTTTAAAGGCAGGCCTTTATATTAGGCCAAAGAAAATAAGTATGGCGTATGAAGATGATGATTTTTAACCGACTTCAAAAAAAGGAGGAGGTTCTCAATTCGTCTGAATGTTGTTTTTTTTTTGTTTTTAGTTTGATAGGGTATACTCCCCAGGTGGTCCCATTTACACCAAGCCAGATTCTGATGATGGGATCCCTGGGAAATCGAGGGCAACCCTCAATTTTTAAAGGCATAATGTTTTGCATATATTTTCTGACTCAATGCTGATTTTTGGGTCTGGTAATTATCATGTCATGTTGCTGACCTGATGATGGAAGCCACAGAAGTCCATAACGGATAGGAGTTAGAAGATAATACTGCAATTTGTCGACAGAACGTATTTCGCAGTGTGTTGAGCAGACGTGGAGCTTATGAGGTACCAGACTGCCAATTTTTATTTACTAGGGGCCTACCCGCACACCCAGTAACGAAAAAAAATTAAAAAGTTCCTTTCTTATATTGACTTGGTATTTAACGCAAGACCTTATCCTATGTTTACGACACCAAAATAGCCGCCGTTCTGGTTGGAGTGTAGAAAAACCCTTTCCTTAAGACTTACAAATTTTCGTCGAAAAATTGACCCAATATAACACCTTATTTTTATCATATTATTGGATGGGTGGTCTACAGAGGACCAACATTTGTCTAGGTCACTTTGCTGTAAAGTCATTTTTGGTGGAGTTAGGACGGGAAAAATAGAGGACTTACTTACACCTAAAATTGTGAAATAAAATAAGTTTAATAAAAAACTAAAAACCGACTTCAAAATGAAACTAAAAAGCGTAAAATAATATTGACTAAAACATACCTGATCAGTTCTTTTTGGAGTCGGTGCGAATGAACACATTTTAACTCTCGATGGCTGGCACCGACTCCAAAAAGAACTGATTAGGTATGTTTTAGTCAATATTATTTTACGCTTTTTAGTTTCATTTTGAAGTCGGTTTTTAGTTTTTTATTAAACTTATTGATATCGCTTTAGTCTCAGAGTACCGATGGAAGAGAGTAGTTCAGAGTGGAGGAAACACTTCGCGTTATATTTTATTATTGGATATTTTCTATATACCTATGTCTATTTCGCACGTACGCATCTATCTCTGGCAGCATTATGTTAATCTTATTTTGGGGCCTATTGACTAATGGTACTTATTCAATTTGGAACGGGCAAATTGTATCGCGTTACCGTGTAAGATACATCATTGAATTATCATCACTCCAAATGTCATTTACTTTGGCATGTGACAGGATCTCAATTGAATTTTCCCGGGGCTCGAATAAAAATGGAACATTAAGTGGTGGGACAAGGTACCCACTGAAGTGTTATAAACGTGACTTTTCTACCGATGCTATCTTTTACTCAACTGCATGTACGTACGGATATGTGTACGTACGGTACAATAATAAAAACATTTAATTACTCATCACACATAAGGTTTTAAATGATACATGTAGTACTAAGTTTAGTTACATACAAGAGAAAGGCTATCCATGTGAGAGTCTGGTGGCTGACAAAAGTATAGAAATACCTGTATTACAGGTCACCAGGTTCGCTCATCGGATCTGAACCACTGTAGAAACAGTCCAAGCAAATTGCAGTGTAATAGAATTAATGTAACTAAACACTGCAGGGCCATAACCATGACTCTTAAAACAATCTCAAAGTTGTCAAATCTGTCAATTTTGGTACGTCATTTCATACAAAATTTGACAGAAATGATAATGTTTGACAGATTTGTGATTGTTTTAACAGTTCATGGTTAGGGCCCAGGTCTATTATTGAAGCTAAAAAATGTATAAGGAACACGAAACAAAAACCAAAACGTTTAAACTAAATAATATGGTGTAACTATCTTAAAAAAGATTTACATAAATAAATACACATCTGTTTCTGCCCTACGCAGTCGAATCAACCTTGGGGTCAGGTGCCCGTTAAGATCGGACAGCCACAAGGAAGATGTGTGCGATTAGGTACGTGAGAATAGGTGAGTGTCATGTGAATTGTGGCTACGCAATAGTTGTACCTATTTCTTCATCAGAAATCTACGTATGTCTAAGATATTCTCGTAACTACCAAAATCTTACACATACGTAGATTATTTATAGAGATAATTACCTATGTGAAAAGCATCTCCCGAATAAGTTTTTAATGATGGATTTCCTGTTTTTAAGGAATTTAATTAATAGCTTTTTCTAGGGCATGTATTATTTGAGCTAGTTAATATAATATAGGTATGTAATTTACATATTATACTGATTTCCAAATTACAATGCGCAAGTGCTAGAAATTTATGTTTTGACGTAATAATTAGCAGGTTAATATTGTGTACCCAGCTCTTTGTTTACAGAAGAATGGGACTGTGTTTTGGCAAGCTAGATATTTAGCATTCTAGTCTACCCATTTCGGGGAACGAATACCTTTGATAACGCTCCACTGCACTGTTTAGTTACAAAGTATAGCATTATTATAATTTATCTTTGCACCTGCTTTGAAGAACCATTTGCGGTTTGTTATTATTTAAGGTACTTATATTTAATTCAAATATGGTAGCATGAATTTATTGCTGCAATAGAGTACTGGGTAATTGGTGTTAATAATCATTTTTCTTCTAGTGTTGACGACTAAATAAATATATAAGTGCAATTACTGTAAACATAATATTATGATCCTACTATTTTTTTTAATAAACCAAAACTTATTAACTGGTGGCCCTCCCTGGCATCGCACGGCGCAGCGGTAGTACAAATTTAATGTGTATCGTATTAGGGTTAATTTAGCGTAACTGTACCAATAGTACAAAATTCGGACGGATGTTTTTTCATAGACAGAACAATAGGCAGTGATGGGCTTAAATTAAATTACAATGTAGTGTTTAGTAGATACTTATACAACTAGGTATACAAAGTTATTTAAAATCAATTATAGATTTGTTCGGAAGTGTCAATGACATAGGTCGAAGGTCCTGGATTTCAACAGATACAAAAAATATAGAATTACAAATAAAATATTCTTACCATAAAAATATCCGTCGCTTTTGCAGAAATAGTAGGAACGAAGGCCTTCATTAATTAATGTTGTGTCTGTTTTTTATGAATAATATTTCTGTTGGCAACACTGCTATCTCTGGGGATTGATATTCTCGCCAGTCTTATTTTCAGTCTCATTAAAACTACCTGCATCAAGGTGGGCTTAATTAAAAGCGAGAAGAAAATAATCAAAAAACATTTCTTAACTTGATAGGTTTGCATCTAAACTAAATGTTCCTGATTTCTATATTCTTTGTATGACTTGATCTTAAGATAAATCAAATAAGCACCAAGGCTTGTCGTGAAAAATAATTTCGTTATTATTTTTTTCTATAATAGTCATGTATTCAGTGCTCGCGCCTTCGTTTGCGTGGACTACTTAATATTCAATTTGTCTCATAATTAAGAAAGATAAAATACCTTTAGTATGCTTTCCCAAACTCTACTATAACTGTACCATTTAACAAAATTTCAGTAGGCGTGAAAGGATTACGCATTTATAATATTATTGTAAGAGATTTAAGCTCTCTTTAAGTGTTTATTCAAGTTCCAAAAATAAAGCTTTCTCTGCTATAGTTTACCGCTACCGTTTCAAAACTTGATATCACATGGTGAAACGGTGAAGAAACGGCGCAACAAAGTCAGTACAAAATGACTTTCGTTACTTGTTCTTTATTTAACATCTAAAACAGGAGTCCTTTTCCTTAACTAACTTTATATTTTATAAACATCGGTCACTTAAAAGGATTTTTATAAATTTGTAACAAGCAAACGTTTCTCAAATTCAGAATGACCGCATTAATCATTCGCAGTACCTACCGAAAAGCCACGTCAATGAATAAATAAGAGGAATATAAAATATTTACCAATTTTTCGGACACCTGCGAAACTCAAAGCAAAATAAAACTGAAGAGATAAGATGATGGATTAAATAAAACGACGTCAAACCGCTGAACGCACAAAGTGAGAGAGCAAAATGCGGGGAAACAGAAGATAAAGCAAAATGGCGGGCGGGTTCGCGCCACCACGGAAAATAATGTCTTAGAGGGAAATTACTAGTATGAAGCCTGTGGAATACGTCGACTTTAGTGCACAAGGAAGGCGCGAGTGTGGGGCTAAGTGCCTTTTTTCCAAGCTATTTGACGTGTCTCTCCCTTCGCTCATGTTCTCGCCGTTTGTAAAAAATATCGCTTATTGCGAACTGACGAGCGGCTATAGTTCACTATAATAATTTGTAGAATGGAATGATTTACGTTGTTTCATGCTAAAAAGTTAACAACTCGACTCTTTTCGTATTGGACGCTATAAGCGGAATTTCAATTTGTGTTTTACGTTCATTTGTTTTATGGCATCACATAGCTGAAAACTATGTAAACCGAATCCAAATGTTACTGGATAAAAAATAATAAAATAGTATAAAAAATCAAGTTAGTACTTCTCGTTGAACAAGAATCATGGGTCTAACAGTACAATTGAAATCATTCAAAAATCGTTGATACCTCAGTTTTTCATATTTTTAAAAACGTCAAACTTACCTTTGCAGTCAAGAACAGATTTTTGGTTGGTGTCATTGACTTAGCATTCGCTACGTATGGTTGGTGCATAAGTCTGACACCATGCTTGTCTAGATTTTATACTATGTTTGCTGGCATTGATCAGGCAATATCTTCTGGCATTTCATAAAATATTTAAAAAGTTAACATTTATTCATTTATTATTATTTTCAACCACTTTTGTGTCTCAGCTGTAAGCCGGTGTTTCGAGAAAGCACGGGCCTAAGAGTGGTTTCGCACTGCGTACGATCCGAATCCGAGAATTACCGGCCCGAAATATAAGTAGTACTATTAGTATGAACGCTCTTAGACCGTTTACGCACTAAATCCGATCCGAATCCGAGAACCTTTTACACAAGTAGTACTACGTTCACTTCGGACGTTTGTTTCTCGAATTCCGATCGGACGTAGTGCGAAACCGCTCTAAGCCAAGTGCATTCCCAATATGCTAAATATTTGTATGACGGTATGCCGACGATGTCGATGACAGTTTGATAGATTGTGATTGTGAGATTTTTTGTGTTTGTTGTTGAAGTATTCAATATGACTGCTTTTTGTAGTGGGATGTATGTGAGCTTTGGAATACCGAGAGTATTGAATGACTAGTGCAGTTGTTTGGGGATGATGCCTGTGAGATAGCACAATAGGGACAATGTTGGCTTCAGTCAACAGCTCCATTCTTTTGATATTCTCTTTTTAATCCATTCGCTTGGGAATTACGATTGTATTAACATAAGTTACAAAATTGTATGTAACAAACTAAATTATACTTCACTACATAGTATAAGACAAAATCGCTGTCCGCTGTCTGTCCCTAATTCTCTATGTACGCTAGCTATGCTATTAATTTTGACGCGGTTTTTTTCAAATAGATAGAGATTCAAGAAGAAAGTTTGTATGTATAATACATGCATATTATAGTAGAGAAACACTGATAATTTTAGAGGTTTCTAATGTGATGTCGTAAATAAACTCATTTTTTTGCGCTTACATTGCAAACGCTGGCTGAACCCTACGAGATAAATAAAAATAATGTATTACAGTATTGTACACCTTAAAAATGTCTACAATAAAGTCCGCAACATACAATAACCAATTTTTATCCTTTACTTTTTACGAGAAATAATGGGCTGATTAAGAAGTGATTTTAAGCAATAAAGCATTCATATTTATCCAATTAATTACCAGAAATACATTTTGCATTTAAAATAGATCAATATGTCATTTTACAGCATGTAATTTAAATGAATATTTTCGAAGATATTACGGATTTAAAATGCAGAGATATAGCGGTTGCAGAGGTAGGTACCGGCGGCCGGGCCACCCATGTGAAGCCGGGGCAAGGTCGCTAGTACTATTATAAAATAAATATTAAACAACTCACATACATTACTCTTGCTTGCTTTTGACCCCAATCTTGCTCTAGAGCATAGATGGGATCTACGATGGAGCGAGCTTGCCCAGAAGATGCCTATTCACTCTGGACTTATAGAGAGTCAGGTTATATGCACTCGGAAATACAGACGCAGGCAGCGAATTCCACTCTTTAGCTGTGCGCTTTATAAAAGATAATGAGAAGCGCTTAGTGCGGATTAAGGGTATATCAACTAAGAACGGATGGTAGCCGGCCTTGCGTCTGGATGTCCGATGAAAGAAAGGTGACGGTGGTATGAGCTCATGCAGCTCATGAGCACACTCTCCGAAGTACGATCTATAGAAGACCGATAGGCAAGAAACCTTGCGGCGGTGAGCCAGGCTGTGCAGCTTGGACGCCACAAGTTTTTTATCGCCTATTATTTTCTTGGCTCTGCGTTCTATCGAGTCAAGTGCAGCAAGTTGGTGTTTCGCCGAGCCGTCCCAAAGGTGGCAGCAGTACTCCATGCTAGATCGGACTTGAGCTTTGTAAAGAGTTAAAAGCTGTCCAGGCCCAACTTTCTAGCTGCAATTTGAGCCTTAGACTCGATGGTGGTGCCAAAGTTGAGGTCAGAGGACAACTCCTCGAAAAGTAGGAGAAAGGGTGAAAGGACTACTTTTTGCGGAGAAAAGATACGCCTGCGTCTTAGAGGCATTGAAGCTGACGAGATTGCCATCGCCCCAATGGGAGACAATACTTAACGTCAGGCTCGTACGCTCAACCATGGCCTCTTTCAGTCTTTGGACCTCAACTCCTGCACTAGATGTTCTCCGTGACAGTACTGTCATCTGCGTACCCAACAATATCTGAAGATAGCAGGTCATTGATGTGCAGCAGGAAAAGAGTCGCAGAGAGCACAGACCGCTGAGGAACTCCGACGTCTTGAGGTTAGAGGAGCAGCCGTCAATGACTACTCGGATCGACCGTTCACTCAGGAAGTCAGCCACCCAGCTACAGAAGCCAGTGGGGATACCGTACGCTGGAAGGTTGCTCAGCAGACTCGCATGCCAAACCCTGTCGAAAGCCTTCGAAATATCCAGCGACACTGCGATTGCTTCGCCGTGGTTTTCGATGGCTTCGCCCCAGCAATGCGTTACATACACTAGAAGATCCCCAGTTGAACGTCCCCGGCGGAAGCCATATTGAAGATCACTGAGAAGATCATTGTCTTCTAGGTATGAAAGCAGTTTGCAATTTAGAACTTTTTCCATAACCTTACAGAGTACGGAAGTGATGGCGATCGGTCTGTAGTTACTAGGGTCGGCACGGCTACCCTTCTTGGGTACTGGTTGCACATTGGCAAGCTTCCAAGATTTTGATACGATTTTTGTCGTGAGAGAGAGGCGGTACAGTCGCGTCAGTACGGGAGACAACTCAGGCGCACAATATCTCAGCACTCTTGCTGGTATGCCATCTTGACCACAGGCCTTGTTCACGTCTAGACCAAGAAGGGATCTACGGACCTCTTTGTTGTGCACTGTGATCTCTGGCATCAAAGAATCACAATGAGGCAAGGTGGGTGGATGTTTTGAGCCAGCGTCTAGACGTGAATTGCTTGCAAACAGATCGGCAAATAAATTTGCTTTCTCTGTTGCGGTGTGGGCATGTGACCCATCAGGTTTCTGCATTGGAGGTAGTGTAGGAAGGCAGAAGTTAGATTCGACTGATTTCGACAGAGACCAGAACTGCTTACTACCCTGTGGGTAAGATGCAAGTTTCGCCCTAATACGGCTGACATGGTCAAACCTAGCTTTTCGCAGCACCCTTTTCGCACTTTTTGATCTCGAGCTTTTACTCAAGCCTGGTAAGCAGACTGTTTACGAGCCTCAGCTCGAGCACAGTCCGCATTGTACCAAGGTCGGGCTTTGTAACCGAGCGGGATGTCGGAGAATGGAATGAAATATTCCATTCCTTGCCGGATAACAGCTGTGATCGCATCAGCGGCGCATGAGGGGTCTTTCGAAGAGAAACATAATTGCCGCCACGGGTATGATGCAAAGAAAGCTCGCATCTCATCCCAGTCTGCTGACTCGTATCGTCATACTCTCCTCCTACCCCTAAGGGTGTAATCCGGAGGAGAGTAGATCGATACGACCCGAGATAGTAAAGAAAAGTTCGTTTTCTACATTGACCCGACTGGGATTCGAACCCGGGACCTCAGAGATAGCGATGCCAAGTCTAGCATGGTCGAGTTATTCGTCAGCTCGGCCCACACGTATAAAAAACCCTTGGGACGAAATGCATAAGTTCAAAATTAATTAAAATTGTATGCGTCAACTCGTCCCATCATCTTTTTTCGTTGAATTTACAACCTTATTAACGTCTGATATAGTTGCCAAGAAAAGTGTTTATTTAAGAAAACTTATCATAATTGCTTCTTTTGTGTTCATATTATATAAAATTAAAAAGCTCAAGACAATTTTTTTTAAATTGTTTATTTATAATACTTATGATTGTCGATTATTAACTTCATAATTGTTGGTTTTTAAAAATTGATAATTAAGTACTTTTTAATAGGCTAGTTGACACCACCAATCAATTGAAATACTTTTTATGAGCTGTCAAAACGGATATCTTTCATATAATTTGTATGGCAATATCGGATTATGACGTCACTATCCGATAAACTCAACTGCCTGATTTTTTTACGGTTTTAAAGCAATCAAAAATCAGTTTGTCTCCTAAATGAAATTGTACTGAGTTATTAGGCCTAAAATAAAGTGTCTGTTTTAATAAATTATGCCTTAGAATTATTTATGAATGGGGTCAACATCCCTATTATTGGCCTTCTTAATCATTGATTATTCCCATGTAAAAGTCTAAATAATTTTATGAGTGTTAATTATTGCCTTATATGTTCAATCAGTTTAAATCAGCGATGAATAAGCATTTTATATTAAACGCACAGCCTTTATTATACTTTTACTTCTGATTGTACTTTTAATGATATTAATAGTAACATGGGACGAGTTGACGCATACAAATTTAATTAATTTTGATCTTCCGCAAGTGGTCCCAAGGGTTTTTTTGCATGTGGGCCAAGTTGACGAATAACCCGCATGGTCGCCTCTTGGCTACGGAGCTCTTCAAATTTACCTACTTTACTTACTTTTAATACTTTTTTTTCTTTGTCCAAATATTAATAAATTAAATATGGACACCATTAATAATTAAGTTTTAGGATATCATAAAAAGGATGTTATTACAAAACCTTTACCTTCAATATTTTATATTTAAATATATATTTTTATATTATGTTTGTTGGTAATTATGACTTCACGAAAATTTTAAACTAACTCAGAAGAAAACTAACTTTTTCATAATAATCTGCTGCATTTTAAGTTTACCCCATTCTTTATCCAAAAGCGAGCGGAATGAAGTCACGTTAATATTCGGAAGTATGTCGTAAATATGGCACCTATTTCGTAAAGATTCCCGCGCCTAATTACGCACAAGTTTTGCCAGTAAATTCGAGCAAGATAAACGACGTGGTTTCAGAGGGCACGATGATGGGTATTATATTTTATACAATGAGAATTTGTCTGTGATTTTTTAGGCTTCATATCTGTACCATTTAATTAGGTAAAGCTAATTACATCTATTTCCAATATATTCTCAGTTGTTTTTTGAGACTCAAGTACCTAATGAGCAGTTCTAGCATGAGCATTACGTTTAATTAATTGCGATTGGACGTATACAGGATAGGTACATTACATAAAATAATACGAAAAACTAAATTCCGATTATTGTTAGATATCACGAATTTCAAAATTTCGAAAGTAAAAATTCCGAATGGTTAATAATAATCCCTAAAATTTTAATACCGATTTGTCATAAGTCCGATTTTTTAAATTCTGAAATCACATTTCACCTGTAGTTTAAGTTACCGAATTTCAAAATGGCGAATGTCATCACACCGAACGATTCGAAATTTCGACTTAATGATTGTCCGACGTATTAGTAATACGAATTCCAAAAAAATAAATTTCCGAAAATTATTAAACGCGCCCCTTAAAAGGTTACCAATTGAAACGCATAAAGGTTTTCCCCCATAAATTGACAATTCATAATGTTGATAGCTATATACGTCACTTGCTATAAGTATTTATAGTATAACTTCATAACGCATGACATCATCAAGCCGAAATCAGTAAGGTCCCGAAATCGAAAAAAAAGGTCTCGTACAATTAATATTCGTTAAAATAAGATCGTGATTTTCAATAATCGAATTTTTGTTTATTCAGAATTATGAAGTTCGGATTAAAGAAAATTCAAATTAGGAATAAAATATTTCAAGCCGGAGCCGGAGGATGTCTCGTCAAAACCACGCTATGACACTACCTCAAATTTTATGCAAACTTTTAAAAAAATCATAGTCTAAAATTTTATAAAATTATTATGTAAAATTCGTGGTGACAAGGTGATGTGGTCTTTATATAAAACCAGCTGTAGGTATATTATGTTACGAGGGTGTGGGTTTGTTTTCAAACTTGCTTGGCCTTAAATTATGCTTGGCAAATATTTTTTTAATAAGAAGTTGTTTATTACAATGCAAATATTTTTATAAATAAATTAACATTTTAATAAACAACTACAAAATATAAATACTATGCATGTACTATGCATATGCGGGCTCCGACGCCTTACCAACCATCCATCCATCAATCAGCCGAAAGACGTCCACTGCTGGACATAGGCCTCCCCTAAGGGTTTCCACGAAGATCGGTCCTGTGCCACCCTCATCCAGCGGCTTCCCGCGACCTTCACCAGATCGTCGGTCCACCTTGTGGGGGGCCTACTAACACTACGCCTTCCGGCCCGCGGCCGCCATTCAAGGACCTTCCTGCCCCAACGGCCATCAGTCCTGCGAGCAATGTGCCCCGCCCACTGCCACTTAAGGTTTGCGATTCTGAGAGCTACGTCGGTGACTTTGGTTCGCCTTCGGATCGTCTCATTTCTGATTCGATCGAGAAGGGAAACTCCGAGCATAGCTCTCTCCATTGCCCTTTGAGTGACCTTGAGCTTTCTTATGAGGCCCATTGTTAGCGGCCACGTCTCAGATCCGTATGTAATCACTAGCAACACACATTGATTCCATACCTTGGTCTTGAGGCATTGCGGTAGTGTTTGTGAGGAGAAGATATTACGTAGCTTCCCGAACGCTGCCCATCCGAGTTGGATTCGACGATCGACCTCTTTCTGGAAGTTGGACTTACCTAGCTGGACTGTTGTTCAAGGTAAATATAGCGGCCAACGACTTCCAGAGCAGAGCCTGCAACCATAAGAGGAGTGGGTGCGACACGACAGGTGGAAGACTTACCGCTTTGTAGAAATATTCCTGTTTAAGTGCATCGCGACCGCCCCAACCCGGCCTGATTGGTTATGAATTTTACTACTACGTTTTACTACAACCAATTAGATACATAGAAGCTTGCTTGCTTGTGCCTAAACACCTATTGTCTTGATTGAACCCGAAACACAAATGAACGTAGGGCGTGGCTTGATGTGAATGGCAATGGGGTGCTTGCAAGCGATTTTAGCTTTAAGGTCAGGCGTCGGAGCCCGCGATAGTACATCCTTGCTTTTGTCAAAACTCTCTTGAATACTCACTCTTACCGACTTACGAAGTTCTTTCTATTTGTAGATAATAAAAAAAACAAGACGAATAAAATATTGAAGCTTTTATTTACAAAATTACCAACATATAATATCACTTTGGGAATTTGCAGGTTTACTTACATAACGCCGTTAATATACATACCTTTACAATACTAATTCATAAAAACAATACAGAGCGGTTACAATTCCTCCATCGTTTATTTAATAGAACCCTACTTTTTGGTAGGTATAAATGCTCAAAGATACAAGTAGGTACATTATGGAAGTAGGTACAGATAATAAAATATCAAGGCTAATCTTATTTACTCAATGATTTTATAACTGATATTTTCTTTAAAATTATGATAATATACAAATAGAAAATATATTTGAATATATAAAGATCAAAAATATTATATAAGATGAATTTGCTCAAAGCTTCGCTTTAACTTATTCAATGTATCTAACTGACATATTTTCATTTTTTAAGTTTATTTATCACATTCTGAAAATATGTTAGTAAGTTTAGGAAAAACTTTAAAATAATGAAATCTATTAAAAACTCAATTACATTGAGAAACATATTATGTACGATATTTTACAAGCTATAGCATAATTAATATTTTTATAATAAGACCTAACTATAGTAACTAACTTATATATAAAATAATGTTTATTGTATAAAATCGTGTCATTACTTGCATTAATAGATGTATTTAATAAAATAGAAATATAATAGTGAGTTTATTTGTAAAGGAACTTTTGTAATTCCTTGCTTTTAAAATATAGTAACCAGTTTATTTATAATATAAATAACGATACGAAGGTAATAAATTAAACATTAATGCACCTACTACGGTAGGTATAATCTTTGTGTATTTTTGATAAGGTTATTTGAAGTGTTGTTTCTTTTTATTGAATTTAGTTATCTAGAGGCCTAGCCATGACTCTAAACAGCTCAGCACCTAGATAACTATTTAGAGCTCATGGTAAGATTCCTGCAGTTGTATAAATCTAGTTATACAATTACAGGCTATTCAATGGGTACAAAGATTACAACGAGGTGATTAGATGTCTTTCTTTTACAAAACATAGTTTAATTACAAAGGCAAGTACAAAGGTACCTATAACGAAATGAATTTAATATATTTGGCCTTGAACTATTACTAAAAAGCGTAATTTACATTTATTGTCACAGGTGTGAGAAGAAAACGACAAAAATAATACAAATTGAAAGAATAGCTAAGTATCTCTATACAGTATGCTCATATTTACAGTATTCATTAGAGTAAGTATTTATATTACAATATCGTAGGTAATATTAACAATTTTGAGAGTAACTTTACAAACATGACATTCTTCATTACATAGATATGTTTCAGACTTTACACTTAAATTATAACCTTTCAAATCCTATTAAAAACTTCATGAGGCTTTTCAGGGTTTTTGCTGAATATCTGAAGCTGGTACTAAAATCATCTTTATTTAAGGTTCTAGATAATGAATTTACTTGAAAATTCTTAACGTTCACACAAAATAAGCATTTTATTATATTTTAATAATTCGATTAACTAGATGCCGGGTTACTGTAGGTATAAAAGTATAATTAATTTGATAGGTTGCATAATGTAGTTCAAATTAAATCATCCTAACGGGATTTTAAACAATGGTAACGTATTTTTAAATATATAATATACCACGAGTGATACTAAATATTTAAATCAGTCTTTTCGCACTGTAGTCAAGACAATCTGTAACAAATGCCATAGGGCTAATAAAAACGCTGTAGCATTCCATATTATGTTGTTCGTTTATTATTATTATTGGTAAATAATAACATTTTCGTTCATACGATGATGCTGTTATTCAACTTGATACAAATAATTAAAAAAAAAAAGTGTAACATTTTACATAGTTACAGAAAATAATATTTCAGTGCTCATAAGGGAAGTGTTATCCTTTTTGCAGAAACAAGACAGAACAAAAATAATATTTATTTAAAAAATAAGCTCATGCAGTATTATTTTTTAAGTGTTTTATTTTTTTCTATACTGAGTTTGATGTAAAAAAACAACTCTGTTTTGGAAATGTTTGTTTTAATGGTTGGGCCTTAGGTCGTATAACATATATATAATGTCATGACATATTTTATAAATTGTAATAGTAAATAATGTTGTAATATTCACCATGCGCTCGCATTTCGAAACTTTGTAAAAGTTCCATTGAAAAAGCCGACGCCTTCTGAAAGGCATGCACTTTTTTCAGTCGTGCATTCCGCTCGCAAACAGGAAAACTATTGTTTATGTAACCGTAAGAGATATTAACGTTTCATTTAACAGCTCCACGTAGGGTACTTATACACATAATTATAAATGCAGCTTGGCTTTAGTTTCTAAATCAAGGAGCGTTTGAATGACACTTTGCCGTTATAATGAAAGAAACTAATCTGTGATTCAAATAATTACGGATTTTTTTTAAAACACAAAAATCTATTTTCACCGGCGTCGTCGATATTATGGTGTGTTATTTGTTTTAAAAAAAAATGCAAATTGAATTATATTAGTATTTTAGTCACTCAACGAAGCTTGCATAAACATTACGTGGGACCCTTATAATATTAGTTGTAACTTTCGCCGTTAAGGCGCCATTTTATAACATTATACTTAGTCAAGTGCTTATAGTATGTACAGTCAACATATGCAAAGATACATCAAATACACTAGCCTTCGCTTCGATATTGAATATAATCGTTTATATGTCTTAAGATTGCGTAAAAAATATTAAACATGGAAGACGACAAATAAAATTTGAAACAAGAAACAATCGTTTCCCAATTTTTTTTCAAATTATGAGACCCTAACATTTGATAAAAAATCTTATATGCACATGTATAAAATTTTCTTAAGTTACATTACTAATCTATTTACAATAAATATCTAACTACCTCTATAACGTTGTTTCAAGACCCTCCCGTATAATTAGAACCTATAAAAGTATGTCTATTGACACATGTAAGTAAAGTTTTTAACTTTTACATTTTTAAATGAGATCAATGATAATAACAATTACTTTTTACAATTATTGTAAAAATGAGTATGTAAAAAATAATGTAACAGAAAGTTATTTATTCAATAAACATTGTTAGTAAAGAGTAACTTGTAGCATTTATAGCCAGAGTACTAACTTTTATGTACTGAAAATAAGGTAGTTAATGTTTCAAGTTGACTTGAAAACACTACAATATGCCGTCTTTAAAGCTATCAAGTCAAAAAATAATTAAACAAGAATTATTAAACAATGAACTAACTTGCTAATTTTTGAGTTAAAAACTGAATGTTGTGTCCTCTATCAATAGTTTTGGCAATTGACATACTGTTTATACTTTCTTTGTTTCCAATAGACATTGCTAATTAAATCTGTAATTTAAAGTTAACATAGATTGCAAACAACGTAAACTAGAGCTAAACTAAAAGAGAGAACTAAAAGAGAGCCAAAATCACAATAAGTTTTCGTTTAAAGCCTTTATAAATCGAGATTTAACTTAAGCCTGGCTTTTAATGTAATTCTGTATCTACCACTTTCATATTGAAAAAGAACTTGTTGTAATCCAGATTTAGTCTAAAAAAATATTCAGAGAGTTATACAAGTGATTTAAGAGAGAGGGTAGTCACATAAAATATTTATTCAACAGCTTATAATATCGTCAAGTGATCGGAACTCTAAGAAAATCGGATATAGGTACGGAAGTAGGTTAATATTGAGTTAGCCGTGTTACACGCTTCGTTCAGGGCTTAAAGCTTTATAATTTCATAGTCTCTAATTT
The DNA here is from genome assembly GCA_950371115.1 of Anania fuscalis. NCBI lineage: Eukaryota > Metazoa > Arthropoda > Insecta > Lepidoptera > Crambidae > Anania > Anania fuscalis. The sequence continues at coordinate 9,090,884 of OX493331.1, read as the reverse complement.
AAATAATCAATCGGTAGACATAAGCAAAGTGAAGTAATAATGATTTCACAGTGCATTATTTGTTGCAATAATGAATGTGTGTTGAGACACACAAGATGATTTTATTTAAAAAATCTATAATATTATTAAAAAAACCATTGTAAATGTATTCATAATGATTTCCGAAAGTCTTTATTATCTCTACTTCCCATGCGTATTCGGAGGTACCTATTTCTGGTGATTGTTGTAACACTCATTCTGCAATGTGGGACAATTGCTTCGGCATGGATAGGCATTATTCACTTGCTTCATTGTAGATCATGTCAAAAAACCTTTTTGGTCAGATTGAATTTAAGAAAACTAATAAATATGGAATGCTATTATGCTGACAATAGAGAAAAAAAACCTATTCTCCTATCTTGCGTTTCATCTATCGGAAACAAAAAAGCATCGATAAAACGGTTTGCAAAACTTATCTTATTTCCTTCGCTGCTTGCTCATGAGAGTTCTGACCCTCTTGAGGTTGGTGATCGTGATTTCATCATTCGGCTGAAGCTGCAGTGCTCTTCGGTATGAAGCCGCAGCAGCAGCATACTTCCCATTTAAGTGTAAGATCGCACCGAGGTTGGAGTGGAATTCTGCATCCTATAAGAGAAAATTTTCAGTTAAAGCTCTGTCTTGCTTTAAGATATTATAGATAGATACTCTTTATTGCACACCACATAAAACAAACAGTACACAGAGAAAAGTATATTTTGAATGGTACAATTTAGGCGTTCTTATCGCTTGAATTCAAATTCATTTTTTATTTATTTCATAATCTTAGTCTAGTTAACTATTGAGTGGTGGGAACTCCCTTTTAGGCATAACACAGCCTGTGTTAGGGAGAACCGCTCTTTAGCGATTGAAGCGATCTCTTCCAGACAACCTTCAGGTAGAGGACAGTGAGGTAAAAGTTGAGAGGGGGAAGTGGTAAAGAGTAGTACGTACGTACGTACGGTTATAGTAGAACGGAAATTTCTTATTTTATAACCATGACAGCTGGTCTGATGTCTGGTGCATATTTACATTTATATAATTTATCTAGCACAAAATATAACATCGTAGCTACGAATTAGTCACACCCTAAAAAGTTTACTTTTTTATGAACTTGAGATTTAAGTTAATACCTAAATGTCGAGCCATACACCCACAAGGTGGACAGACAGAGGACCTGGTTTAAGGGTGCAGGAAGGCGCTGGATGTAGGCCGCTTCCAACCGGCAAATCTAAAAAGTAATTCGGGGACCTACATTTTCAGCAGTGGACGTCCTATGGCTAAAATGATAATGATGATGCGCTCATCATTTCGCTAAACAGTTTCTTTAAAAAATACAGCGATAGGAAAATAGGGTAAATATGAAATGGTATATTTCTTTGAAAATATGCATACTTATTTTTAGGGTTCCGTAGTCCTGACAAGTATAGTTTCGACATGTCCGTCTGTCTGTCTGTCCGTCCGAGGTTTTGCTTGGAGACTTTTGACCCTAGAGAGTTGTAATTTTGTCGAAATATGTATATCAATCACGCCGACATCGTCTATCCCTTCGTGTAGGGTATCGTTGAATAGGTACTTAAAAATGACTAAGGGGTTGCTAAGACAAGTTCGATTTAGGGATCATTTTTGCTCGAGTAGGGCGTCCCCCCACCCCTCTAAAAGCTAAACCTATGGTCTGAAAAATCTGGAAAAAATCATGATTATACTTTTTATGAACTTTAGAAAATCATAGTGGCTAAGGTAGACCAGTTAGTTTAAGAGTAATAGTCGTTCAATTTTTGTCGTTTTAAAAATCCTTAGAGGAAAACATTAAAAGTGACTTAAAACAAGTAGGATTACTGAAATATATTGTGGTAACTACGGGCAACTACGGAACCCTATACTGCGCGTGGCACGACACGCACTTGGTTGGTTTTTGTTATTATTTAATACGAATGGCTGCATATAATTGTTGCTGACGTTGGCTTCATGGTATTGGTCCAATTATGATTTCAAGTAAAATTAAATATCGTATGTAATATCACTCTCCCAAAATTTTGTTTTATCATGGTATCTAATTTAAAAACAGTTTATGTTTCATATCTCAAACTCAAACTCAAGCGTTTATTGCCAAGAACACAGTAAATAAAGATAACATTTAAAAGTATGTGTTCGCGCATGTGCTCAGTCTGCTCGAAGACGTGCAAAAATTCAATTACAAAATTACACATAATATATCTTTATTACTTAACATGCTAACATTTTAACCAAGGAATTGCATGCATTCTTATTGTTCGTCCATTTTTCCAAGGGTTTATTCCGATGCCTCTTTTACAAGCCTACTTTTACTATTTAGCTTCCAAATAAAACTGTAGGTATTTTTTTTTACTTTTTATGTGTATCGTAATCGGGAGCTACATTTTGCGTTTCGTGAAAGAACCTGGGATCTCATTTTTTGAATACAAAATTTGAAATCACAGCTAAAGGTTGAATTTGGTAATTAGCTAAAATGGTTTTTAAGTTGATTAGCAGCTTTTTACGAAAAACGCTTCTAATTAAATAATTATGTGTCAGACTATGCATACATTTTTATGGACGGGGGTCAAGAAAGGACAATGTTTTTTATTGGCTTAAGGCTAGGCTAGCCTATGCAAAAACCTGGCCAAGTATGAATTAAACTCGTTTACCGATGGTTCTGTACACGTAGGCATTTAAATAGTTTGCTAAAACAATTGTGATGTAACCAAAAATATACGGTTTTTGTAATTTTTCATTTACCAAGCGCCATTCCATTTTTTCTGGTCAATTCTAAGGCAATAGGAAGTACCCTATACCTAGGTTTGGAGTGGGAAATCGCGAGGAGAATGCAGCTTGGATGAGCAGCATTTAGAACTTGCGTCATATAATTTTGTAGCTTTTGCTAAAAGCCATTAGCGGAAAAAAGAAGTTTTATAAAGATATGGTTCTTAACAATTCATCTTTTTTATATTCTATCAAATAACAGTAAATTTTAGCATATTAGCTAGTAAAATAATACATTTAGTTACTTTCATGGGAACCAAAATTAACTTTCGTGGGCACTGAAATATCAAAATTAAACATCGAAGTTATAGTCCGGTACGGCTGAGGTTTGAGGTTTCAAAAATTCTAAAGTTTGTGATTTTTTGCATATAGTTTCCGGACCAGTTTCCTAACCTAACATATTAATTTGTGTCATTTTTGATGTTTACATTGGTAGAAATTTAGGTATTTGTCTTTTCGACCATTATCGGATGAAAATAATAAGTTTAGATATTTTTTTCTATATTTATATGAAATGAGATACATCATGTTAACTTTTTAATTGTAAGTTTTTTTTTGGCAAAGTTATTCAATGCCAGTTTTTACCGGACGTAAGTGACAAAAACTAGGCTCGTATTCTAAACATGCTATATTAGGAACAATACAATTATAATTTTAATCTTCAAATCAATTTTGGCGGTTTTAAACCGTATTAAATAAGAAAAAAAACAAAAACAAAAAAAAGATCGCAAGATCTGACACAAAACGCTAAATTAAGCTTTTTAGGGATAAATCCACAGATACATCAACAGAAAAAAAAATAGAAACTTTAGAATTCTTGTAGGTTAAGACACCAATATTGCTTATCCATACCGGACTATTAATAATGTACCGTTTTTTTATGTTTTAAAAGGAGGTCACTAAACGTCCATACAACTTTAACCATATTTGTACCTTTTATTAAAAATTCGAGGATTCCAAAACACTTATCATTTTCCTTTTTTGATTAGTTACAACTAGATAGTAAATAAATAAAGTTGTTGATAACTTGTAACACATTATTTAACATGTGGTAGCATTGGATGTTCAATTGCGTTTAGTATCAGCCTTTTACAAAACCTGGGTATGTTTAAAAAATATTTTATTCTCTGCTAATTATTCCTAATGCATCAAATGTCGTCTATTTACCTGAATACATAATTTAATGGCTTAAAACAATAAAAAGATTAATATAATACTATTGTTTCGGAAATTAATATTGTCTCTTTGCAAGCAACAAAACGCCACAAAACGTCAAAATACAATCTATGGTGACCATAGACTTAGCATTCGCTACGCTCTTAAAGACTGACAAAGCGTGGAAAAGAGACATCATATCCTTGCGGGCACCCTACAAGATAGAAAAGGACAGATGTCAATGTACCTATGTGACACAAAAAATATATCTAACTGACTTTAAATGATTTCAATTTCAAACGTCAAAATTAATTTTATTAAAATATACAAAATTACAAACGGAAAACTTATTTAAATATTTCTGTAGACATGGGGTCCTGTTCAATTATAAATTGTGATGTGACAAGAAAATATAGCCCTAATAAATACACATTTCACAGGTAAAAACATTTTTAAAGAAAATATTTTGAAACAAATTTGTGTCTAATTTCTAATAATAATCGACAAGGAACTTAGATTTTACAGAAGAATATGAACTTTGTTTGTTGTGTGTTTGTGTATTTCGTAGTTAAAGGCATAATTACAATAAATATTAGGTAAAATAGTAAATTGTATGTTTACACTAGGGATTGAAGTAGCGGTGACGTCATAAGTATCGATAAAATATTGACAGCCATTTGTGGGATAGAAGATTTTTAGCGATTACTAAAAAAATATTTATCATGTTTGTTTACAAAAGAAACACTCCAATACTGTTATTTAGTGATTTCATAATGAGCTTTTTGTTTTACTTTTAGTTTGACGACCCCCCAGGCCGAGAGGCGAGCATGCTGGACTTTAAATGGCGCCGCCATCTCTGAGGTTCTGGGTTCGATCTCCGGTCGGGTCAATGTAGAAAACGAACTTTTCTATATTGGCCCGGGTCTGGGTGTTGTGGTACCCTCGTTATTTCTGATTTCTTTAACACAATGGCTTTAGCTTCTTACCTTAGGATCAGAGCATTGTATGTGATAAACAAACAAGTTTTAAAATCTAACAAAATTATCTTTTAAAAAAATGTGCACCTTTGTCCCACCTGCAGGGTACAGAGACTATGTTTGTTGTTGTCCATTTAACTATGTTTGTCGCCATTTTTAGGGTTGCGTAGTCCTGACAAGGAATCCTTATAGTTTGGTCATGTCCGTCTGTCCGCCTGTCGGTCCGACGTTTTGCTTGGAGACTGTTGACCCTAGAGAGCTGTTACTTTATGGAAATATGTATATCTAGCTTGCGACAAAGTAGTAGAACAATATTTTTTAAATTTTTTTTTTGGGTAGTTCCCATACATGTAACGTGAGCATATTTTTTTTTCATCGTCTACCACATCGTGTGTGGTATCGTTGAATAGGTCCTTCAAAATTACTTTAGGGTTACTTCAACTATTTTTTTATTTAGGGATACACACAACACAGAACCACCTACTGTAAGTAGTATAATATTAACTCTGTGATAATAAAGAATAATATGTTGAAGTGAAGTTATGATATGTAATTGTTTTAAATAGGTTACATATTTAATATTTGAGCAGACAACCTGGTTAAGGTTGGAGGACGACGCTGGATGCAGGTTGCTTCCAACCGGCCGATCTAGGAGTCACTGGGGGAGGCCAATTTCCAGCAGTGGACGTCCTGTGGCTGAAATGATGATGATGATGATGACATATTTAAAACAACCGTTTTCTTATTTTCCATTATATAAACTTGTTCACAATATTCAATTACTCATTTTTCGATTTAATGCGAGTAAACTTGTTTTTCAGATTTCTCAGTTTCCAGACTGTGAAGTTTGCATAACAAAAATATGACCTTTTTTCGACCATATCTTAACTTTGCACATACAAGCCCAGAAAGCCCCGTATCCTTTCCGTGATACTGATTTTCACCTCCATTTTGTTTAAAGATTAGGTTTAACTTTAGGTGCTTCAAGTTACGCGGCGATTGTAACTTGTGCCAAATCAATTTGATGCCGGTTGCAATTAATCGATAAAAAAATTGTTGGCTTGAACAACACTACTACACACACACATACGTGTCACATTTTTTGTATCATTTGCAATGAGCCTTTGTCTATCTTGTACATTCTATATCTATGATGGTGACAAAATGTCATTTCCGTTCGTTTTGACGTTTCGGGGTGCTTAATGATAATGACAGGACAGCAGTCAGACTGACAGCTGATAAGTTGACATTTGCAGTTTTTTGAGTATCACTACAGAAGGCCTAGTGCGAGTGCAACAAAATGTCAGCGTCGTTTACTTTTTCCGAGAAGTCAATGTTAATTTATATTACTTTTTTAAGTGACTTGGTTGTTTAGTGTAACTAATAATCGGGACCTAGAATAGATAAAGTCGTAACACAGATTAATAATTAACATAGACAGGGTATAAAATGGCGTATTTTTCTTAAATTGAAATGGTTATTTTTCGCCTTTTCCGAATGACTAACAAAAAAAGTATAGGCCTTGTATATTATTCAGCGTTTTATAGAGTATTTTTTTTCCATAAAGTGTACCTCGGTACATTAAATGGCCCGATTTGATTTTGGTGACCTCCTTTGCCTTACTTTTTATTGTTGTATTATTCTCTCGCGAATAAACTCAAAAACATGACGATGACGCGAAGAAGATTTTTCATAACTCAAACAACAAGTGGGAATAAGCCAAAAAAGATGAACATATTTATTTGTTATCTAATTCAGTTCTGTGTAGATTAATTGTACAGACTTCGGGGATTCCATAATCTATGCTTTGCCTGCATTAGGCTTATGCCACACTACTTGTTGCCCAAGTTTTCTTTAAGGGCTCTTGTGCTATACTTAATGTAATAAGTGCTGTAGCAGGCACTTTGCCTTTAGAAACGATGAGGACTGAGTCTGACGTTTAAAAGCGAGCATCAGGCTAATTACAGTAAGTGTTACGTTAAACCTGCTCGACTTATGTGATATCTTGGCAAAACCAGATGGAATAAAGTCAGTAGGAGTTGAATAGGCACCAAGTCAAATACGTAATTTATTTACACATTATACTTGTATAAGTTTTTTTTGTTGTTTTATCTTTATTTATCAAGATAAACCGGGGGTAAGTGAGGTTACCTATTTTGAAAAAAAAAATAAGCATCCATAATGAGCCAAAGAGCACGAACTCCCGCTTTTTTCATCCAGCCACTGCCAGTCATTTTCCTAAGGCCGTCGGTCCATCGAGCTTGGGGTGTGAGATATAATTTTGGTGGTAGTGATCACCAAAATTATATCTCAATAATAAATTTATACCTATCCATCACAATTTCATAACAATTAACTCGAAAACTAAATAAAAAATCGCGGAACATGTGTTTTAAGTACATCTTAAGGTGCTCTCCTTTCGAATTTCTCTTGACACACATTCAAGACATTCTATATTTATGCCTTCGCCAAAGGGGGATACCAAATAAGGTTTGATGCGTCACATTTAAATGCTCAACTGAAATGTGAGGATAGGTGTTTGTTCTACCGGTGGGATGTGGCTTTAGCCTTACGGTTGTCCATTTGTTACGCTAACCTTACGGCGTTTAGTTCTCCTCTAGGAATTCAACCTTCGCGATTAATTACACGTGCGTAAGAATCTTGCACAGACCACAATACAGTGGTGGGATTACTCGGATTAGCATTCATGCTCTAAGGATTACTCATATAAAAATTTAGTCTGCCTGTTTATTTTTATGTTACACGTTAATTATCTTTTTTATTTTATATTATAATAAAAATGTTTGTACGTTTGGATGTTTGTTACTCAATCACGGTTTACTGGCACGGTTCACGGGCTCACGGGTTCCCGTTTCATGGCAACGTTATTTTTGCTGAGTTGGAAAAAAATATGATTTTAAAGAGGTTTAATAGTTTTATTAGTATTCAGGTCCTGAAGTAAAAAACATTTTTTTTTATGGAATTGATATTAAATTTTTTCATTTCAATATTGGTTCCATAAAAAAATTGATACATTTGAGTACCGTTCATGACTAACCGACAGTTTTTTTTTATATCTTTACTCAAAGTCACGTACGATGATTGTGTTGATTTCGTCATGTTTTGTGAATACGTTAAACAATTTCCGAATATTGCAAACTAATTTTTTAGCCTAAAAATATATTAAGCCTAAATAAATGTAAATTAAAGCCTATGTCTTTACTGTCATTTCCCTCAACGTCGCGTCAAAGGAGCCAAATAAGGTTGTTAACGAGTAGCTTCCGTTTATTTGCCGTTGTAGGCCGCTCAAACGAGATTCATCCTTCACGAGAGTAAAATAAGTGGTAAAAGTTCGTATCAAACTTCGTCATTTTGAAATAAATATTATGAATTTCGGTATCTAAGCGTTTTCTGTGTTTTACCTAATTACTTTGATCTTACCTTAGAACAGTTCGCTTACTATACCAGCAATATTGCAGCCGAATTCACTGCGCTTTCCATCAGCTCTGGTAGCAATTCTGCAGCTAGCGGCTTGTTACATCGTTATTGTAGCATCTTTTAGCCTATACACTTACCCGTATGAAACAATTCATTATAGTTTCTCGCTTTGCTAGGCTAAAGGATTAGACAGCTGGGGACAGTTACTCACAAAATAGTCGCTGATACCATATCTACATACCTCGGGCTTCAATTGAACAGCTCTTGCGTACCACCGCTCAACGGAACGGCATCGTCGCGCGACGCGTAACGCTCGCGCCGCTGAGGAAGCGCGCGCGCTGTCCGTCGGTGCTAGCTGCACTATTGTGGCCAGCTACTCAAAACATAGCCGCTGATACCATATCTACATACCTCGGGCTTCAATTGAACAGCTCTTGCGTACCACCGCTCAGCAGAACGGCACCGTCGCGCGTCGCGTAACGCTCGCGCCGCTGAGGAAGCGCGCGCGCTGTCGGCCGGCGCTAGCTGCGCTGCTGTGACCAACTGCTCTGCTGACTCGCGTAGCCTTCGTTGTGACCTTAGAAACATTCCTTAACAAACAAAAATAATGATAAGTTTATAACGTTATTGGCTTAAGACCAAAACTGCTGCATTTAGACACTACACTCAACCCTTTAGTCCACGTTCGTAACTGATCTTTGGTAACCAGATACGAATATGGAAATTTTTTCTTGTTTGATAACCAGTGACGGAAACGGAATTCAACTGTCGTTTTCGTAACCATATTTCATAACCAAAGGTGGTGGTACCGTCGTTGTTTCTGATTTCTATAACTCAAGTGCTTTAGCTACATACCTTAGGATCATAGCAATGTATGTGATGTTGTCCAATATATATATATAAAAAAAAATGAATATTAAGAAAACAAATGACAATCGAGAAAACAAATGACAACCAAAAAAACGAATGAAAATTAAGAAAACAAGTGATTATCGATAAAACAAATGACAAACAGCAAAACAAATAAAAAATATAAAAACAAGTGCCTTTCGAGAAAACAAATGACAACTAGGAAAACAAATGAAGATTAAAAAAACAAGTGATACACACACACACAATACTGTCATTTGTTTTCTCGATAGTCACTCGTTTTCTTAATTTTCATTTGCTTTTCTAGTTTTCATTTGTTTTCTCGATAGTCACTTGTTTTCTTAATTTTCATTTGTTTTCCTGGTTGTCATTTATTTTCTCGATAGTCACTTGTTTTTATAATTTTTATTCGTTTTGCTAAGGCACTTAACTTCAGTAGTTAAGGAAAACCTATGATACTAACGTCGATACAAATAAAGACAATCATTGGATACGCAAAAATATTACAGCACTTTACCATAGTAGAATCAGAAAAGTAGGTCGACTTCATACGTGCCCACCGAACCCGGTTTGTTTATGAGCGTGCCCGTGCGTATGCGCCGTCGCACACACACACTGACAAAATTTATCGGTGGCTGCTACGCCGTACTTAATACCAGCGCGCGCGGTCGCGAGGAAATAATTTGAAGGTTCATGAAGATAGCAAACAATTCGAGTAGAAATAAAATTAATGCCTCAGACTGCAAATTGATTCTTTAAATCTTGTTTTCATCTTTTAAGTTTACTTTTAACGCAGTCGGGTTTTTTGATTTTTTAAATTGATTAATTTTATTTTTGACTTTTTAGTTTGTAGTGTTCTACTACTACTTTTCGCCTATTATATATAAAGCCTAATTTGTAACTCTTCATTAAAAAAAAAAGGTTTTAACTCGAGTAAGTAGTATCTGAAATCAGTTTTTCCCGTTTAATTCATGTACCAATAGGAATTCCGGGTAATAACATAGTCTATGTCACTCCCACACAACTGAGACGAATCTAATGACATATCATATGTTGAAATCCATTAAACGGTTTTTACTTCCTATTTTTCGGTGTATTTTTTTGTCTGTTCCCGTAGGAATTTTGGAAAATAAAGTATTGAATACTATTAGCACTGAAAATATGTGACCCATAGTTAATAAAAGAAAGTTTCAAAATCGGTTTATCAGTATTGCATATCCGTTTTTCTCGCGTAAGTTCTGTTCCCGCGGGAATTTCGGGAAATGACATACCCCTTGTCACTCCCACAATTGAGACGAATCTATTGATATATTATACTTTAATATCCGTTAAAAGGTTTAGACTGTAGGGCGTGCCAAAGAAATGGACATACTTACATACATACATAAATACATACGCTCGAAAAACATAACCCTCGTTTGGCAGTCGGGTAAATATTGCAGTGTTTATGGATATCTCAATAGCAGTTTGTCAAATCCGGAATGGTCTTTCTTCACATTACCTAGCGAACCAGAACGGTGAGTAATCTTATCTACATACATTTACCATCGTAGGTACAATTCATAAATTTGTTTCTAGCTGAAACTTATTTGTTGAAAATGTTTAGGAAATATTTGATGCGGGTTTCGTAGACCGGATACCGATTTGTAGCTAATTTATTTTGAACAGAATTATTAAATGAATCATCGTCAATTATTTAACATCGCTAATTTGTAGCTCTGTAGGTACCTCACGCGGCTACGTACAATCGTACATACATTCGACGAAAATCTGTATTTTTTTTTAAATTGATATCTCATTAAATATTTACATTCTGATTATAGCTGCAAACGACATTTCAATTAGGTAAACGAGAAAAAGCGACTACTTAAACATCAATAAATTATGGTGAAGGGTTTGGTATTATTTTAATAAGCGACAGCCCTACATGTTTAGGTAATTATCGCTCGCTCGGGGCTCGAGTTGGCGTACTTTTCTGATTCTACTATGACTTTACTGTTGATTAGCGTATCATCGGCATCATCAAGACCCAATTATACTTAAAGATGTTATTCATTCACAGAGGATTGGTTTATTTGATTTCAAATCGTGAGCTAGTAAACAATAGAGTAGAGATAGGTGAAATAGAGTCTAAAAACTTTTAGCAATAAAACGTCAGTATTGAATAGTCGCACTAGCCTGTCATAAGCCGTAAATGTACGCTTTTGTTATACCCTCCAACTATTACTGCCACAAAAACAACTAACCTAAAAAGCAATTGATACCTACGTTTATTTTTCTATTCGTATTGTGCTTCAATATACGAGTAAGCAAAAATGCTCGATGCCATTTTTTACAGCTATTATATTTAATTTATATTGCTGTTATATTTTTTTGCAAAAAAAGGCCAACAAACATAAAACAGGCAAAATAGAAAAGTCAGTCCTGACACTGGCAGAAAAACTGGCAGTTTTTGTTTGCCCGCCCGCGGGTTTGGGACAGAATTATTATGACATTAATAATAAAATCAACATGGCAATTTTAATATTTAAAGAAACGGTATAATTCCCCGTTAAATAAGGTTTTGAGCCTTGTTCAATAGTTTAATTTACTTCAGCTGCTGAAGTACAAGCATGCAATGAATTATTAGATACGTATAAAACAATATAATTTGCATTTAAATGTATTTTAACAGAGTACAGCACTATTGATGTCTTAATTTTTAACAATAACATTAACGGGTGAATACATTCTTAATTCTTTCTAAATAAATATCTTTATCTTTGCTAATGTAGTATAGGGTATGTATCGTATTTTTATCTACGACACCATGTTAGGGAATATTGTTCATAATAATGTTTGTGTTTTAAAGTTTCTGTTTTTAAAGTTTTTTCTGTAGTTTTTGTAGATGAAAAACGTAGACCTTAGGAACCATCCCGCATACAGTCACGCTTCATCACACTTTGTTACTTTTTTTGTTTACAAAAATTAAGATTCAATTACGCAGCCAACGATTTCATAACCAGAAGAGGCTGTCGAAAATTATGAAAAACATTATTTCGAGGTCAACACCGAATAAATGTTTTCAAAATTGGTCTATTTGTATGAAAAATGCATTAACCAAACGGAGAGTTTTTGAGAAACAATAAAATTCATTTTCATTGTATTTTTTAGGGTTCCGTACCCAAAGGGTAAAACGGGACCCTATTATAAGGCTCCGCTGTCCGTCCGTCTGTCTGTCTGTCTGTCTGTCTGTCTATCTGTCTGTCGGTCAGTCTGTCTGTCTGTCTGTCTGTCTGTCTGTCTGTCTGTCTGTCTGTCTGTCTGTCTGTCTGTCTGTCTGTCTGTCTGTCTGTCTGTCTGTCTGTCTGTCTGTCTGTCTGTCTGTCTGTCTGCTTGTCTGTCTGTCTGTTTGCTTGTCTGTCTGTCTGTCCGTCTGTCTGTCTGCTTGTCTGTCTGTCTGTTTGCTTGTCTGTCTGTCTGTCCGTCTGTCACCAGGCTGTATCTCATGAACCGTGATAGTTAGAGAGTTGAAATTTTCACAGATGATCTATTTCTGTTGCCACTATAACAACAAATACTAAAAAACAGAATACAATAAATATTTAAGGGGGCTCCCATACAACAAACGTGATTTTTTTGCCGGTTTAATAGAAAATGGTACGAAACCCTTCGTGCGCGAGTTCGACTCGCAATTGGCCGGTTTTTTATTATAGTGGTACGGAACCCTTCGTGCGCGAGTCTTACTCGCACTTTGCCGGTTTTTTTTATTAATTCCGGAAACTTTTACTAAGCCCTACGTATTATGCCATTATTGCCATGTTGTTTCCGGAATCAAATACGTCATACTATATCTAATTGATTCGGTTACAGCCTTGCCAATTGTCTTGTCTCTTAGCGAAATGAAATGGTGCACAACACCTAACAAGGCTACCGACCCAAGCAACTAGAACCGACGTTCGATTGCACATTGCATGTATTCTGAATCAAACGTTCATGTTCTGTTTACGAATGCAAGGGGTAACAATATATCTGGTGTTCGGCTTATGTGCTTTATCGCTGGCCTCCCGATTGGATGTCCCATTTATATATACCGGCAGAAGACGTGCGGCTTTGTGGCGCCCACTCTACTGTAGTTCCGCAGACTTACGACCTATTGTTCGTGATCCATTGCGTTAACTCTTAGTGCGGTAGAAACAGATTCGTCGGTTTACAGTATTACCCCTACGCTCGGAAAAAAGATAACAATTGAATAACAATGGACCCGCCACACATGGGTGCGCGAACTGAGCAAGATGTTACCAAAAACTACTAGGCTTTCTTTATCTATATCCGTCATCGATCTCAGATGCTAGTGCGAAATGAGCAAATTTTGTTTTCATTAGTCCTGAATTTAAATATAGTAATTGATGGTAAACTAATTAGATAAAAAAGATTAATTGCACAAATTACGATAGTGGCCTATTTTGTGTTAATTGTGTGTACTTTATCTACGATAGTTATTAAAAATAGTTAACGTTGACCATTATTTAAAGACTTTACCGTAATAAACTTATTACTTACATTACCTAATTACCATTGATTAAAAATATTATTATGTATATTACTGCATATTTATTAAGCTATGCTGCACCGATTGACAGATGCCCGTGATTTGATATTGTTTTTCCACAACACATTGTCATTATTCTTATGACCTAAAATATTAAATCCGTTATTTGTAAAGCTATCATCAGGCAAAATTCTTTTAAGGCAAATCAAATATTTTTGAAACGAAATTATTTAATCTATCTGTCAAAAGGACAAAGGGAAGGTTATCGAATTTGATTATTTTCATGTCAGCAAAATGAGAGTGACAGATACAAACCAATACGAAATCACATTTTATTTTCACAGAAATCCAATTGTGTGCAAGTCTAGGAATAAAATGGCAACATTTCTATCTTAACTTGCTGTTAAAAGGGGTGTGCCAAGAAAACTGACTTACCGAACTGATCCCGCACTGAAGGGTCGTTTGGCGCCAACATTAACGCCTTCTTGAACCACATTTCAGCCTCCATGGACCTACTCGTCTGCAACCAATGACACTTTAATTAATTCAAGCGTAATTTTATTCAATTTTTAGCATTTCAGTATGCTGGCATTATTAAAGGAAACGTGGATTTATATGGACGCTTAAGTTTGAGATGAAACTATTAATATATATATAATATATATAACTAATCTTAGTAAAATAGTTAAGGAGTGACTCAATAATACTGAAGTAGGAACAGCCATTGCAGAAATATTTTAAATATCTTGTCACGGGTCATAATATTGTGGTACCGTCGTTGTTTCTGATGTCTATAAATTGCTTTAATTATTTACCTTAGGATCACAGGAATGCAATGTTGTTCAACATTTTATACTAAACTTCAAACTCACAGTATGGTTGTTAATGTTTTTGCAATATCTAGCCTATTACGCCTCCTAAAAGTGCTTTAGATGTGCTGGTCATTAATCTTCGATCATTACTTTTCTTTCTCGCAAATACAAGGTATTTTTATATCTTCAAAAAGTATTTATTTTTATGATTAGTGATGAGATAATGTAGTCTGAACGTCGTGACTGGGAAAAGTAGATATGATATACAGTTTTAGCTTATTTGTATGGCTGAACTAAAAGATTTCACAATTACCGATGTACTAACATTTCTCGCGAGTATTTGTGCCAATGTGAGGTGCGTCTCCACGTGGTCAGGCGCGATTGCTATTGCTGACAGTATACTATGTTCGGCCTGAGGCCACTGCTGTAACTGTACGTAGATCTCACCAGCCATTGATAACACATTCTGTAACAATAAAATAATTTAAAGAAATATACCTAGCTCCTAGGATAGATAGTGCTCCTAGCTCCTAGAATAAATTAGTGCAGAAGGTAAATCATAATATGATCATAATTATTATGAATTACCTTCATATTATAATCATATCATCATGATCATATTATGATTATCATCTTAATCAGCCTACTTTAGTCCACTACTAGAGAAAGCAAAATCTCTCCCAATACTCTTTAAGATTCGGCAGCGTCCACTTTCGGTGCCAAAAATATAAATTTTGTCTGCAAATAATTAAGCGTCGCAATTTGGATGATCGTAATAAAATGACATGCGTGCATCGGGCGATATCTATTAGACTTTTACAAAATTTGTTAAAAAAATACAAGTTTTTTATAGGTGCACTGATAGCAATTTGTACCATGTCGTGCCTACGAATGTATTACTGCAGTTTGAATCAAAGAGATATACGTGATACATATGGCTTCCTGTGTACAACGGAGATCTAACTTACATGGCGCGTCCATCCAACGATAGGCGCGTTGGTGTCTGGCAAAATCTGCAACGCTTCTTTATACGCTGACAGCGCTTTATGCCAGTGCCCTCTCTGCGAATGCAGCGCTGCCAGTTGTACCAGCGCAGAGACGCGCGCTGATTCGTGTTCTCTTCTGTCGCGCACTCGCACGCCTTCTGCGCGGGAGCCGGCCCGAAGCGCGCTGGCTGCTTCAGCAAGTCTGCCATCCGCCATTAAGGATGTACCCAGATTCACGTAGGCCACTAAACAAAAAAGAAAACAATGTTATTTGCTAGTGGCCAGAAATAAAAAAAGTAAATTTTTTAAAACCTTTAGACCATTGGGTTGATAATTTTAGAATAATAGTAATTTAAATGACCTAGGCCCGCCTTAATCGTAATTTGCTAAATAAGGTTTAGATGTTGTCCAGTTACGAACCCAATTAGACTGAGCGAACACCATTGTATTAGCTAAATATAAACTGACAGCTATATTAATTATCGTGTTAGTAAAATCCTTATCTTAAAGCTTGGTATTCCAGCAAGGGCTGGACTTTTAAGTTTTAAAATACCATCTGAGACATATAAAATAGTGTTTGAAAGTCTGAAAAAATTAAATAAAAAATATTTATTACGTTACAAGCTTTCATGTACTAACCAGTGTTAAACAAGAAAGGAATAATATTGGCAAAGAAATATGATTAGACTATGCTAAGTGATCATAAGTAGGCATTTGTTTTCATGGTGAATCGTTTAGGTACTGGCCTACTTGAAAACTTGTCGCTGTTATGACAACAAAGGTTAGATTATTTTCATGAAATAGGTATTTAATAACCATGCACGATAATAGTATGTGTTCCACAGGGAAATACTAGCTTGATAAATAGAAGATAGGTCAGCGACAAGCTTTTAAGTAGGCAAGTACCTAAACGATATGTAAAAATATCACGGTCGTGAAACTAAGTAAAAGCTTGTAAAAAAGATATGTATTAGTTTAGAACCTTCTCTAGCCAAGTTCGCACATGATCTAACGAACAACACTCGATAGAAAAAAAATCCCAAAGATTTTTGTAAAATTTACATTTATTTTTGCTGGCTCTTTTGCAGGAATACCAAGCCTTAAGCTGTACAAGACTTAGAATTTTTAATGCATGCAATATTTTTGGATTAATTGCATACAAAACTAGGTACCAAGTAGGCAGGGTCGTGCGTGTGGTGCATATAGGCGATTAGGCAGTGCCTATTATACCTGATAAATCTAATGAGGTAGGCAGTAGGTACTTACAAATGTGTGTCATTGATGAAATTCTGTGATTTAATTTGTGAAAATTTGTGTCATTATAACACATTATTAAGTATCTACTGCCTACCTCGAAATAAAACCAATGCCTGCCACTGCAAGTAGGTCTCGTTAGTGTCAGTGACGGAAGTTATTTAGGATTATGAAATAAAACGCAAAGCTCCCCGATTCATTAATCACACAAATTTGACGTATTTTTAAACGTCACATATTGAAGGCTAAAAAGCCGTCCTCGCATTAATCATACCAACTAAGAAAACATTTCATTTATCAATATTTCATCATTTATCAAAAGTAGCATGCGAAATTCATTAGATTTTCACTAAGCTGCTTTATCATTATCCACCTATTTTTAATATCGAAATTGAAAAAAAAAAGTATTGAACAGCTTTCCTAGAGTGGCAACATGATGAAAGTTGTTTAGCATAATAACCACGGTGGAGATAAAAAATATAACGTAAATGTGCCAGCTTGGGTCTGGGATTTTATTAAAGAATTTCTAGGGTTATTTTGTAAAATACGCCAGCGGGTTTACTCAGCAAACGAGTTTTGCCCATTAGTAGAGTATCATGCTAGCGAATCTTTAGTACCGTACACATACGGTTTTGGTTTTATTTCGGAGGTACTAAATGCAATACTTTTCTTTATCAGTGACTGTAATTTAGCAAAGGTACAAGATTCTGCAACTACTTTTTCGGGCGAAAACTTTACTGAGGTTATCTCGGTCTGCTAAGCATCTAAAAGAAATTTAACTTAATTGGAGTTAGGCTCCTATATTTTGTAAAGTTTATTTGCTTAGTCATTATTTCATTTCAACTTTAGACTGTTCTGGCAAAAGTTAATTTAATGCCCTAAAAATATTATTGCCAGTTTAAAGTATCTATACTTACACTAATTAGAATAATTGTATAGTTGAAATATTTTTGTTTAAATTGTTGTGCAAGTTAAATTTGAAGATGAAAAAGGGATAAACAATATATGACCGTCTGGTGTAGAGGTTCGTGCTCTGACTTCAAAGCCTTGCTGTTGCGGGTTCGAATCTCGCGAGTTGCAAATGTTTGTGGGACAAATGCTGGTAAGTATTTGTCCCTAAGTCATGGATATTTAAAAATTACGTTTATCCTTTATCTATTCGCCATAGTACATACAAGCTATGATTAATTTGGCGCTAGATCATTTGGTGTGATAGTGGAAAGAATTTTTAATTTGATGTATATTTTATTTCGGTTTCCTTATGAAGTTATCCTTACCATATTTGCTTTTATCGTGCATTTTAAAAGCTATTGAAATAGATTGTTTTTAATCCTATAAGGTAGATGTGCTAATCAAAACACAATACTGATTCAAAGACAACGAATGGGTATATAATAATAAGTTTATCATACAATTAATTCTGTAAAATACTCACGGGCCATGGAGGGTCTAAAATAAATCGCTCTCTCGAAACTTTTGATAGCTTCGCCATATCTCCTTTGGTTCTGAAGTAAAATCCCCCTGAAACAATGAAACAGAAATTTAAAGCTTCCAATTTATGTTTGGTTTAATTTGGGTAAAAAGGAACAATTGGTCGACTGTTAAATGCGACTTACGTTTGAAGTAGAACTTGTAAAATTGTTGGCTTTCTTTGTTCGATTCAGAAACCTAACAATTGTATGAAGTATTTGTAAGTTAAGGTATTAAACCTTAAGTATTTCCAATTCCGAGGTGTCTACTGTTGGTAAGCATTTACTACGTCGGTGTTCAAAGTCGATAGCCGAGGGTGAGTTACAAATAACTTACCCCAACAATGGAACAACTAGTCCAGTGCCAGGGTCAGTGGTTCCATGCCCATTTTTGCCAAAAATTGCCTCTGAGTAAGAAGGTAGGTATTGACTATTGACTTCATTAAAAATAACCTTTGATTTAAAAAAAGATTTAATTTTGTATCCAATGAAGTCGTAAAGTTAAGACCTTGTTATAAAAGTGTTTTTACTTTTAATTTTCAGAAATGAGAATAAAGTGGACTTTGTACTTAAAAAAATGTTTCTGTCCTTTTTTATTTATTTGCCTCCTTCTCCAGGGCATCCAAGACATACCTACCTATTTATTACAAGCCATTGCTAACGAAGCTTTTGTTGCAAATAATAAACACCATTTCATTTTTTAAATGTTATTCGTGAACATTATATAATTATTAAGCTTGTAAGTATGTTACTTACATACTCACAAGTTTAATTATTTTAGAGCATGAGAGATATTAGAGTATGCAAGTTTTGAAAATGAAAAGTAATTTACTAAGACCTTTTTAATCAACTTAACGAGAATCTAGATAATATCAGTCTTTATGCACCATTCATCATGACGTTAAGATATTAGATATTTAAAATTGGCTAATAGCGAATTGGGTTGCTGATATAAAGCCACGAACACATTGTTGCCAGGCCACAATAATCAATCGACGTAATGCTGTAGATATTATCTAATAATATCTACAGTATCAGTATTTATATATACGATTTATATATTCCATGACGGTAAATTTATTGGTAATAACGGTTCAGGCTGTGATGTGAGTTAAAAAGTTAGTTTCTATACGAACATTGAATGAGATACTGATCAATATTTAGTTTCATAATAAAACAACCAAAACAAAACTATAAAAGAGAAAAAGAACCAAAGCTCAAAATAAGGGAGAGGACGCGGGTATTGCAGAGGCACTAAAATTAAATTTGTAATAGAAATGACCCGCATAACAACGTAGGCTTATTTTAACGAGTATTTGAAATGCTCAGTAGAATGGATTCACTATTTTGTTTTAGGTTGTTTATTCATAATGATGCTATTTTGTTTTCAGTTTTAGCATAACACGAGTTGCATTGTACACATTGTACCTTGAAGACAGACGATAAAAAAAGTTTTTTTTTGTGTTCCTTTTGGTTGCAATCTGTCTCTCTTCAGGTCATCAGCAATTTTCGTGGCTATTGTTAT
The DNA here is from genome assembly GCA_950371115.1 of Anania fuscalis. Classification (NCBI taxonomy): domain Eukaryota; kingdom Metazoa; phylum Arthropoda; class Insecta; order Lepidoptera; family Crambidae; genus Anania; species Anania fuscalis. The sequence continues at coordinate 9,071,071 of OX493331.1, read as the reverse complement.
TGAAGTATGTCTTACAAGGCATGTGTCCAGCGACACATCCTCAAAATTTGCTAGGATCAATTTTTTTTCATTTAAATGCATTAGTTATGGCTTTCTTCCATGATTCTCCCTCAATCATATAGGGTAGTTTAGCCCGTTTGCCGGACACCCCCTGTTTTCGGACACTTTTCAGTTTTGTCGCAATAATAAGAAAATATGACCTTACTCGTTCAAAAACCAATGTTTACTTGATTTTGTCGAATGTACCCCATACATTTTTAAATTTGTATGATATTAATAGTTCATACGCCTGGTCAGTGGGCTTCTAAAGAGTAAAGTAGTACGTTGGTGTGCCTAGACATAGCAAAAAAATAGTGCGCAGGAGTTACTTGCAAGGCAAGTAAAAGTACTTACTATTGTATATAATGTTTTGAAAATGTTTTAGGACATTGTGGATTGGTTCAGTAAATGATATATTGGTCCAACTAAGTGATATTTATAGTTTGTGTTAACTAAATCTAGTGGCCGGCTAACCAACGTACAAATTAGTGAGTAATCTAGTTCTCGGCCGGCCGGCCGAGAACCAAAATATAATGTATTAAATCAAATAAATTGTACATATGTATATGAAATAATTATTTAAAGAGACACTATTTTTAGTTTCTTAGACTTTATTCATTTCTACAGCGAGAGGTTAACAGTCGGACGCTAATTTTGACAAAAAACTTGCAGAAAAACCCCATTAACTTATTAGGTATTTGAAGGCCGTAAACTAAATTTTTTGAAGTTGGTTTTCGACATACCTTAAATCGATGTCCGAGAAATGACAAGTAGCTATTTAGTTTTCGGCCAATATCGAGCATTGAAAAGGTACCCATGCTTTTATTTGATTTTTTTATATTTAAAGCTACTTTTCAAAGTATATTTTATATAAAATACATCAAATCAAATATTTAAGTTTGGGATAATATATTTTAGATTTTAAATTATATTCGACCAGCTTATAAGTTTCGGCTGTGTTTCAAAGGCTTTGTCAATTATTAAGTATAACTACAGTTTTATAGACAGTGATAGTATTTTTTTTATTTATAAAAGATTAAACTTTTTATAACAGGCCACTTTATATAGCTTTTTATGAATACTTCTAATATCACTCAGTTCGTACTCAACTAAATAAAGATTACAATATTTTTTATTAATTTATTTATTTTTCAAGTAATTCGCACTACAAATATTTAAAACTATTTTACATATCTACAGTTTAATCCTTACAGCCAGCAAAAGTTCGTTAAATTCTAATTTAATCATCTAACAACGGTGAAAGAAAGCTAAGATGAATAATGTAGTTGGTATTCAATTATAGTCCTTTTTACAACCTTACAAAAACCATTTTCGATGTTCAAAATCAGCGTCCGAAAACTAACACACTGGCGGCCGACAACTAATGTAAGTGTCCGAAAACAGACGAAATCGCTAATTATGAACATTAACATTTTTTGTAATTTTTTCAGTGCTATTTTCATGCAAATGACTTCAATTAATGAGTAGAGAGAGAGTAACACCTGTTTTGTTAAAAAAAAAAAATTGACCAGACTTTGATTAATAGATCATCGCTAGTTGTAATGTCAAAGTCAGGAATCCGCTTAACTGTCCGAAAACGGGCTAAGTTACCCTAGGTCTTGTGATATTTTCCGTTTAAGTATTCTAGCAAATAGGGACTCTGCTATGAGATTTTGAGCCAGTTCATTGGGGTGACTGTCCATTCTTTTTTTATATCTTTCCACGATTTTCTTGGTCTTATCCTCAACTGTTATGCATAGGTCTTTATGTAGTGTGCTGTTTGTAATATAATATGGCGCTTTGGCTGTCATACACAGTGTCTTGGATTGGAACCTCTGTATGATGTTGATATTGGATTTGGAGCTAGTGCCCCACAGCTGGATTCCATATGTCCATATAGGTGTAATGATACATTTATAGATTATGAGTTTTGATTGTAAGGACAGTTGCGGTTGCTTCTATAACATACAGTACATTTTCTTTAGTTGCATGTTAAGTTGCTTTCCCTTGCAATCTATGTTTTCGCCATGTGAGTCGCCGGTCTAGGTGCAGACCAAGGTACCTGACATCGTTTTCTTGAAAGATCTGTACCTCGTTAACGTGTATAGGGAGGGCAGGCGTCGTGCCTAAGAGTGAATGTTACCTGAACAGCTTTTGACTCGTTTACTTTGATACGCCTTTTTTTTAACCAGCGGGTAATATCATCAGGTGGTTTTGCAGCATCTTTGTTGCCATGATTGGTTTATTATGTATCGCCAGAATAGCAGTATAAAGTATTAAAAAAAGTTAATTGCATAAATTTTCATATTAAATAATTTAAAAACCCATGTAAGTAGGTTTGAAAAGTTGCAAAGTCCATAGTTAGGTATAGGTTTTATACCGAAACTTTTGGTGACTTTACTACCCACCTAATGTGTTTTTTAACGCCCATTTATTGGAACCATGTATCAAAATTCATCCCCTAAGGGGGTGAAATGAGTGTCCAAAGTTTGTATGAAACTTTTAATTCCTTGAACATATATGCATGAAATTTGGTATGAATTAAGAACGGCAAAAATAATAATTTACGTATTTCAGCATTTTCTAAAATTCAACCCGTAAGAGGGTAAAATAGGGATGTAAGTTATTTTAAATAAACGCACCGGCCAAACCCTTAGGGCAAGAGACTTGAAATTTCACACACGTATTCCTCTTTGACATAGGCATCCACTAAGGAAAGATTTTTCAAAATTTAACCCCTAAGAGGGTTAAATAGGGGATGAAAGTTTTAAATAAACGCACAGGCGAACCCTTAGGGCTAGAAAATTGAAATTTCCCACACTTATTCCTCATATGACGAAGGCATCTAAGGAAGGATTTTTTTTTCCAAAATTTAACCCTCAAGGGGTTGAAATAGGGGTTAAATTTGTATAAAAACTTTTTATTCCTTAGACATATTTGAGGGTAAAATAGGGGATGAATTTTTTAAATAAACGCACAGCCCAAACTCTTAGGGCTATAAGCTTGAAATTTCACACACGTATTACACTTATGACGCAGACATCCACTAAGGAAGTATCTTTCAAAATTCAACCCCCAAGGGGGTGCAACAAGGGATAAAAATTTGTATAAAACTTTTTATTCCATGGACATATTTGCATGAAATTTCGTATCAATTGAGAACGGCAAAAATGATGGTTAGGTATTTCAGCGCTTTCTAAAATCCAACCCCTAAGGGGGTAAAATAAGGGATGAAAGTTATAAATAAATGAACAGGCCAAACCCTTAAGGCTAGCAACTTGAAATTTTATACACGTATTCCTCTTACGCCGTAGACATCCATTAAGGAAGGATCTTTCAAAATTTAACCTCCAAGGGGGTGAAATAGGGAATAAAAAAATGTATGAAACTTTTTATTCCTTGGACATATTTGCATGAAATTTCGTATGAATTGAGTACGGCACAAATGATGGTTAAGTATTTTAGCGTATACTATAGTTTTTTTAGCGTTTTCCAAAATTCAACCATACTAATCGTACATTTAGATTTATAAATAATCTTTAATCTAAATATATAAAAGAAAAATCTGACTGACTGACATATTAAAGCACAGCCCAAACCGCTGGTTTTATAGATTCCAACTTAGCTTTCTTATTAGGTCTAGGGGTGCACTAAGAAATAATTTTTCAAAATTCATCCTCTAAAGGGGTGAAATGAGGGTCCAAAGTTAGTATGAAAGCCCGTCAGTTTTAAAGTAAATACTACTATTTAGGCTTACGGTTAGGACTCACCCAAAGTATAATGGTGTTGTTGGAATTTCAACCCTTAAGAGGGGTACCCGTAAAATGTTGTATTTATAAATAAATAAATATTGGACAACATCACATACATAGCGCTGATCCTAAAGATTTGATTCTATATTTTCTTATAATTTAATGATTTGATTCTATATTTTCAAAGTAAAAATCACTGTATCTGTTATTTAGGCTTGTGGTTGTAAACTTACGCAACGCTGTTGGAATATTAACCCTCAAGGGGGTAAAAAGGGGCATAAAATATCTAATGATACATAAAATCATGAACTGACTGATTGATGAATATCCATAGCCCAAACCGCTATACCTAACGACTATGAAATTACTTTATACAGTATTTATTACAATATGCAGTGTAGTCATCAACCAAGGAAGGATTTTTGGAAATTCCACCCTTAAGATGGCAAATAGAGGTTGACATTTTGTATGAAAGTTTGTCTGGTTTTATATCCCAATTTTTTTTTTGTTTTGGCTGATGTATGTAAATTTATTTATATGGGTCTCAGCGCTTTTGATAAATACACCCCTGACAGGGGGTTGAAGTTGTGTATGGACGGTCCTTGCGTTTTCAAGGTAACAATCACTCAAATCATTACTTACGCTTATGGTTGGAAACTTACGCAAAGTATATCGGTGTTTTAGAATTTTAACTCTTAAAGGTCAACTCTTCCAAATAAGATGCAATTTTGAATTTAAAGTTCCTTATTTTCGATATAAAACTCACTGAATTCATTTTTAGGCTTATGGTTAGTAACTCCCACAAGGCATATCGATAAGGGGATAAAATTTTGTATTTGAAGTTCTTTATTTTTGAAGTAAAGGGGAAGTTTAAAGGGGTGAATTGTTTATTTGAAGATTATTTTCGAAGTAAAAATCACTGAATTTATTATGTAATTTATAATGGTTGGAAACCAAAGCAACATACATTGTAATTTTTTAACTCAAGTCTTAAGGTAAAAAAGGAAATAAAGTTTTGTATTTATGTAGGAAAAAGAAGTAAATACACGTGCATCGTGTTATTATTAAGCCTCTACTGCCGCCTCTTCTATTCGTCTGACTGTCTGTCTGTCTGTCTTAAAAGTCTACAGCGAGCGGCTCTGAGCTGTCTGTATCAAGCGGCTGCCGGCTGCAACCCTGATTTGGTCGGCAGTCCACCACGTTGTCAGCCTTCTGCGCTTTGTCTTCCAGTTTGTGGTCGCCAGTCAAGATTTTTTTTTCCCCAACGGTTGTCAGTTCTGCGAGCGAAGTGGCCTGCCTTTTGCCACTTTAGCTTAGCAATTCGAAAAGCAATGTGACTTTGGTTCTTCTCTGGTTTGAGCAAATATCTCAGCTGTCTGGAAATGTTTGAGAAACTTGTAGATGGACCTCCACCCGTCTATCTGTCAGTCTGTCGGCTGTCTGTCTGCCACGAGTAAATAGCTCAGGGCCCTAACCATGAACTTTTTCACGACCGAGATTGTTTGGTAGCACTTTGATATGAGCACAAAATTTTGGTCACGTGATTTGGTACCATGAACTACCTAAAACGATCTTGTTTAGTGTTGTGAAAGAACGAGTGAACTGTAAAAAATTGTCTATGCGTTGAAATAATGTCAAAAAATGATGCACGCGGTCCGAATTAGATAAATTAAATGAACGAAATATTATTGAACACAATAAATACCTGTGTTTGCTTGCTAATTACTTGAAAATATAAAAAAAATGTATTTTGCTTGTACTAGGAGTTATTTTTGTAGAAATGTTACCTATTTTTAGCGTAAATATCAGCCTTTCTTAATGAGCTATGACTGAGCTCTTGATTTTTAAAAATCATTTCGGACCAAGAGTCATACGTCATGAATGATCAAATTCAAACGTAGTGGTTCCATTCTCTTTGGATAAAATTAGAAAAAAGTTAAAGTCAGTATTTGATGTAAACACGTATTTACAATTTATTTTACAATATTTTTTTTCTAGACTCGAAAGCACATTTCAAGAATGTGTTTTGTTAATTTATGATTTTACTTTATTTATAGGTAACACTTATAATTCAACAGTTCAATTGTGAAACGATGTTTGCATGGACAACATAACACAATAAATTATCATTTTTATGGGTTTCTTGATTCATTTCGAGAAACTCTAAATTACCTTAAGTACCTTATAGGGGAAAAAAGCTAACAGCGTCTGGATAAGGTACCCCTGGTACCGGAGCAGAAGAAAGCTAGCAGTTTCATGATTAGGCATCCAAGATACTAAGTCGTTGAAATCAGAATTCGATGAAGACAGAGCCTCAAGAGTGTTTATTATCCGTGTTTCTAAAAATATTGTGAAAGCCAATCGTCAAGAATAAATAGTGTTAATAAATGTATACCCATAAAATTATTTTAATAATACAAACTGGTACACAAGGTACTCGGAAATTATACTAATCCACAGCTACTCACTTTGTCTTTTAGTACTTCACTTGCTATTGAAAAAAAAGGTGGCATTTACTAAACTAGGTATTCAATGAATTATCCGCAACGGCCACATCTTAGAGGCATAGGAAGCGGGATGCTTCATCTTACGCAGCAAAGCTGCTCGAGCGATTGCTGCTTCGAATGTAGGTACTTGTTTTTCTTGACTTCACCACTCTCCAGTTAGCAAGCATGCTCCACCATCTCAGCAACCTCCTGGTTGCTGAGATGGTGGAGCATGCTTGCGGTGGAGCATGCTTGTGGAGCAGATCGATACGTCCGTCACAATTTTGTTTCCCGAACCATGCGGATCTCGCCGGTAAAGGAATAGTAAACTAAACTAAGAATAGTAAACTAGTTTGGCGCGTTGCATGTTCGATTGTAGGGGGCCCTCTACCATCTCCTCAACATCACACTATTACATGACTGGCCACCGGACGATAGTCGGTGTGATGAGCCCAGCAGGTTCACGCCGACGGGAGCCCATTTGTATGGCGTAGATTTTTATGGGAAGTCCGGCCAGCCAGTCTATACATACTGTCTATCTATTCAGCCTTTTGCAGTCCACTGCTGGACACAAGCCTCCCCCAAAGAGCATGATCACCCGCATTTTTCATTCATGCACTGCCAACCATCATCCTAAGGTTGGTCCATATGGGGCTGGGGGGCGTCCTACACTACGGATATCTCTCATTTATATATAAATAGTTCAAAGTATGTATACTACCTCATAACGATACTATTTTTAGGGTTCTAAAAAATCTAAAAACCAGCCTTGTGCACGTCGTGCTACGCGCAGTATAGGGTTTTATAGTTGCCCGTGGTAGTTCCCACGATATATTGCAGCAATTATTTAATTAAGTCTTCATTTAAGTCACTTTAAAAGTTTCCCTTTAAGAAATTTTCGAACGACGACAAAATTAAACGATTATTACTCGTAAAACTAACAGGTTACAGGTACAGGTAAAATTAACCGTTATAATTTTCCTTAAAAATTCATGGAAAGCACAATAACCATGATTTTTCCAGAATTTTAAAACCCATAGTTTTATTTACGCCCTACCCGAACAAAAATTGGCATTTTAAAGATTAATATTTGGCAAACGGAACTCTAAATCGAAAAGTAGTATTAGCAACCCCTAAATTATTTTAAGGGACCTATTCAACGATGGGTTAGACGATGAAAAAATAATCACCCCCACGTTACACGTATAATAAATAAGTATTGGACAATATCACATACAATGCTCTGACCCTCTAGCACGAGCAACAAAACACGATACGATATGATAGGATATATAGCGATTTATTGCCTCTTTTCTTTTAAAATATAAATATATATATATATGGATAACATAGCCTCCAACTTGATCTTTTATTGAAACAGTGAGCATGTCCTTGCCGGCGACGTCACGGTTATGCTCGCTTTTTTGATAAAAGTTCATATTTTGACAAAAGATATGCGATATATTGCTATATCATATCATGTTTTGTTGCTTATGCTAGAGGGACAGATCCTAAGGTAAGTAGATTAAGCACTTGTGTTAAAGAAAACAGAAACAACGACGGTACCATAACACCCAGACCCGAGACAGTATAGAAAGTTCTTTTTCTACATTGACCCGACCGGGAATCGAACTTGGAACCTCAGAGATGGCGGCGACATATCTTTTCGGGCGTGCTCGCCTCTCGGCTACGGAGTTCATCTAGTATCGGAGCTACCCTAAAACTATATGCTAAAATTGTATGCTATCATTTTGTCAGCGTGATTGATTTACAAATCTTCACAATATTACAGCTCTCTAGAGTCAACAGCAAAATCTCGGACGGACAGACAGACACACAGACGGACATGACGAAACTATAAGGGTTTCTTGTCAGGACTACGGAACCCTAAAAGCCGGAATAAAATAAGTATTTAAGGGGGCTTCCATATAACAAACTCGATTTAATTTCCCATTTTTATAGATAATGGTGCTCGAAGGGTTCCCTTCGTGCGCGAGTCCGACTCGCACTTGACCGTTTTATAAATCAAAATCAAATCAAATCAAATATTTATTTGCAAGAATACAGTTTTACACTAAGGTCTTATTATATTTTAGTAAGTCATTAGTATTCTGCCTGCAAGCAGACGCGCAAATATTAAATTAATATTGTTAGTAATTTTGTCATTGATTTTTAATAATTAGTCATAAAGTGAACTATTTACTAAAACCTACTCACTTAACCAGGACCAAGGTGCTAACTAACGTACGGTGAGTGGGTATAGAACAGTGGGTTAATCTTAGTCCCGGACCAGCAAATGCACTCTGAATAAGACGTGTTTAATATACAGGGTGTTAGGTAAATAGTATATCAAGCTGAAACTAGCCCATGTTAACATAATAATATGCATTAAATTCAATAGTGAAGACAGAAAAGACCATGCGAAAATCGACCCCACCCACCAGCAGACTTCAAATGTATCTCAGTTAATAGATCTCGACTGCTGGTGATTTTATACTATGACGGCATCTCTCGTAGGAATGAGGTTTTCATGAAAAAAAAAAACTTTGTAAATATGTTTTTTTTTTCATTGATTTTCCGTATTTTTTTATAATATAGTGCAGTTAATTCTTGTAAAGAACGTACTTAAGCACACTGTGGCAAACCATACTCCGTTGTTACGTTAAAGGCTGCGACCAGACTACATAATATGGTCCAGATCTGGCGAATGCGCCGCGAACACGAAGCTCGCGCGCGGCGCTCGGCGCGCGTACTTTTGTCCCTCTAGCTAGTGTATGCTAGTTTAGGCCTATACTATATACTCAAACCTAAATGTTGTCATTTATTGAAGGTTAAAACAGGGTTTCATTGTTTTGGTTTTCGTATACCTACAAGAAAACGTTTACGTTTAATACAGGGTGTCCCAGAACTCAACGTTAAGCCGAAACGGGTTGACAGGATTGATTGTAACCATCATGAGAAAAATCAGAAAAAATCTTTCCCATGCAGTTGGAAAATTATGGGCATTTAAGAAAAACCTAGAAATTTGGTTAAACTGTAACCATTTTTCGGTTACTGCGGTTAATTTTTATTATTTTTGTTCATTTAAACTTTGGAACCGTAACCCTAAATAACATTTCTAGAATCACAGTCAAAAATAATGTCACAATTGCACCAAGTTTCCGAGAATTAAGACTATTTGTTAAACTGTGAATTATTATTTTTTTAAATTTGTCGACTTTGGAAGGCCTCCTCCTTTAACCTGTATGCTCAAACATTTGTGCGCGACCCGAGGCTATTGCTTAAAAAAAATGTACTAGAGTGCCTTGACTCCTCCTCTCAAAAATATAAACCTGAAGTAACCCGATTTTTGCTAACCCATATTACCCAGTTAAAATGTTTTTAGGGTTCCGTACCCAAAGGGTAAAACAGGACCCTATTACTAAGGCTCCGCTGTCCGTCTGTCTGTCTCTCCGTCTGTCAATAGGCTGTATCTCATGAACCGTGATAGCTAGAGACTTGAAATTTTCACAGATGATGTATTTCTGTTGCTGCTATAACAAAAAATACTAAAAAACAGGATACCATAAATATTTAAAGGGACTCCCATACAACAAACGTGGTTTTTGGCATTTTTATAGAAAATGGTACGGAACCCTTCGTGCGCGAGTCCGACTCGCACTTGGCCGGTTTTTTATTCGCCCAAGCTCTTGGTAGGTTATTAATTTTATGAATTCAAAATGATGAGATAGAAGGATAGTGGACATGTTTGCCATGAGTGAGCAAGACAGATAGTGACGCCACTTTTACCAAAGTCAACAAAAGTAAGTAAAATTAATAAAATAATGAAATATCTTGACCTAGTTTAGTTTAGGTTTATTGGAATAAAAGTCAGATAGGGATTATTGTAATAGGATATGTTATTTCCCATATGAGTATGAGAGTATGAGATTGGACTCCTTTTTCCGCACTTAAACTCAAAGTCGGTCTTTTATACGTGGGGGATGTGATGGTTACGGTTGCAACCAGCCTAGCTCCGCCCAGAAGCGCAAAAGTTTCCTGGGTTTTTCACATACTTCGCGGAGCGACCTTCGGTTTTAAAGGATTTCATTGCTATGTGATGCTACCGCCTCGCATTCCAAGACTACGTGGGCGGCGGTTTCATCTGTAGTTAGACAAGCCCTGCAGAGAGGGCTGTCTGTGTTGCCTATGGTGTAAATATGTATGTTTAGGAGACAGTGACCGGTCACTTTTATCTATCAAGGTTGAGTATACGCCGAGTCAATTTGGGTGTGACCCCTGAGAGGGTCAGTTTCAATTGTCTGCATGCTGTACTCAGAGTCCATCGTTCGTTATGTTGGGATAAAGCACTGTGTCTAATCCAGGCGCGCAGTTGGGAATATGGTAAGGGCAGGATCGAGGGTGGCCCCTCTATGACCATGTCCGAGCCCCTTCTCGCCAGTACATTTGCGGCATCGTTGCCTAAGGAATTACTATGCCCTTTTATCCACGGCAGTGTTACCTTGTTGACCCTTCCAATCTTTTATATTTGAATGAATTTGTTCATAGAAAATTATTTACAAAATGTCAAGCGATTGCCTGTGGATCCGTACTCTTCGGTTTGTAACAAAACACGTACCCGGTTACCTTAAACCCAAAATAAAAAATCGTTATTATATATATAAGTAAAATAAAGTTAATAATCAATAAGGTCCTAAGATAATAAAGATATTAATTTACTTCCTCTTAGGGGATAGGGGATAAAGCCTGTCCCAGACAGACGCGGCCTGAGGTGGCGGCCGCGGCTGCGGCCTGTTGTGTAGTATGAAGGTCTTATTTACTATTCAAATCCACATAGCCGCGGCCGCAAGCTCCGCCCAACAAAAGGAGAATTTTGTCTTCTAAATGACTTAGTTTAGACGTCCATCCGCGATGACGAGTAGGCAAGAAATGGCGGTCTCAGCCACGGCCTGGAGAGTCATTTCTTTATATCTTACTTTGCGAGTGTGTTTTATAATGAAATACCGAACGACCAACGTACCTATATTTTAAACTGGCCGCTGCGGCTAGTTGTAAAAAATTGCAACTGGCCGCACCCCGCGCGAGCGCACATACCGGCGGCTGAGCAGAAGCGGGTGAAGCTTGCGGCCGCGGCTAGCCGCGCTCCGGCCGCGCAAGTCGCGTGGATTTGAATAGTACTGAGACTTTCATACTACACAACAGGCCGCGTCTGTCTGGGACAGGCTTAATTCTCCTGCTTACATACAGCAACTTTTTCGACAGAAGATAATTTAAACCTTAAAAAAAACTTACATTGTTATACGAAACTGCCGACCAGATTACATCAGTTTGTACAATGTAAAGTTTAAAAATATAATATAGGTAATGCAATGCTAAGGGATGTTATGTCTCAATGATGAGTAAATGCTGAATGCATGGAAGAGAAAACAAACTAGAAACTAGTGAAAAAAGACTTGGAACATGGCACGCGAACGGTGATGATGGTGATTGGTGATGCCAGGAAGGTCATGATTTATCTATGCACAGAATTTCATCGAGAGCGGATAGGTATATCATTTCAATACTTGACTTTGTTTAAACAACTTCTTTATGTCTTGTACCAAATAAATGATTTTCTATTAGAAATAAAATAGAATTTATACAGTTTTAAGACAAACGTCCAAACGTTATGGATTTAAGATTTTTTTGCCTACCTTGCAATGACAACTTTACATGTAACTTGTTAGTTGGACTATTGAAGCGTTTCTTTTTTGCTCACGCTGTTCTTCCCTTAAATCGCATAAAATATACATTAAATAATCACTTTCTCTAGAGAAATTAAACACACGATAGGTACTACTCGTAAAATGCGTACCTATCTGATTTTGCATAGTGAAACGTACCTTGTATTCATGGTATTACCGAGGAGTAATCACTACGTCTTACTACTAAGTTCTATGGTTTCCAAAAAGCCGATAATTTAATAAATTTATGTAACGGTTATTGATTTCGATTCAAAATTTTGGTAATGTCATAATTTGAAAGCTGTCACAAATATAGATTAGAAGTTGACTTTTTAGTCTATTCCGAAACAAGGTCTCAACGTTGGTCAAAGTTTATAGCTCAATTAGCTCATTGATCGGATTCAATTTTGCGCCATACAAAAATTTCTAGCACTTGGCATACAATCTCAGTTTTTAAAACCATAAAACCTTAACATAAATTGCATTACCTCTCGCCTAAAATTTTTCATTTTAGAGTATATTTCTCTATTCGTTTTTTATTTCATTTTGTTTTCGGACAGCTGCTCCGTGTTTTTCATGGATATGACATTAGGCATAGACTAGGCAGATACAACAATAGAAAGAGACAAAGTTATCTGTTGACAGTAGTTTTGGATATTGCGTTCCTTTTCTTCTGACGACCAAGATATAGACAAGTCGTTCATTCTTTCACATCACTAAACAAACACATTTAAAGCAGTTCATGGTACGAATAAAAAAAAAGAAAAATCAAAATTGCTAAATATCATAATTGCTTTTACGATTTCCGGAGAGTCAAGCGAAGTATCATAATGTTTTATGCAAATATATACATATAATTAATCCTATTTTTGTATCTTGCTACTATTTTTACAGCATTCATTTAGAAATTAAGAAAACAATAAAAAATAAATTTTCCATACAAATTATTTTGACATATGAAATCAATTTCTAGCTGTCATTAGTGTCATAATAAACGTCATTTGTACTGAAATGAGTGAATGATAGGCAAAATTGTTTGTTGTCAAAATCCAATAAATGTGATTGTTTTTACGACTTCATGGTAGGAAATTGACAGATTTTGACAGATTTGTGATTGTTTTAACAGTTCATGGTTAGGGGGCAGCTGTCAGCCGCTCCGAGATCGTCGATCGACAGTCGAGCGACAGACTAAAGTGCGTTGAGAGCGTGATTCAACCTAATATTGTTTTTTACCGTTTATTTACCTGTTAAGCACTATTTTTTACTATTGTAATTGAATTATCTGTAAAGCTTATATTGTTTTTTTATAAATCTAGATCAGCGCGGGCGAAGCCGCGGGCAACAGCTAGTAGTAGTTTAAATAGACATAAAACATTGAAACATTTTTATTTTATTTATTGCCATTTTATATTTTGATACATTTATATTTTATTGACATTAGTTATTTTAAATTTTAATCTATTTTATTTTTATTTTTATTGTTACGTGAAGTTTGTACGAAAGTTATGGGCCAAGATGCCTGAAATAAATGCATTTTTTTTTATTAAGTAAAAAGCTAACTATTATCGCTCTATGTTTTCCCGCTAGGGAAAAATCAAATTAAATAGAATAGTTTCTGAAATGTTGTTTCTTTTATATTGCAAGTATTTATTTACCTCATCTTTGTATTACACATAGCGTACCTATAGGTACGAATATTAACAGCAGAGACAAAATTTTTCGAATCGTTAAAGAATTATTCATAAAGTGGTATAGCCATAAGTTCTGTAGCATAGAATTTATTTGTATTAAACAGATGGTATTTTTTCTCATCGAGTCATATGTTTTGTCAGCTAAAAGTTTCAAATTTAATTGATGTTCAGCCAAAGTGTGATGAAATAAAAGTGTGAATACTAAAATTAATTGAATTACAAAGCTGTGATAAAGTTCTACAACAAAACGTTAATATAAAAGTTATTTGCATAATATCTGTTATAAACAGATACTACAGTGTGCATTCACTTAATTAGTCAGTTCGTTTTCAACCTGTAAAAAAAATCGGTCAAGTGCGAGTTGAAAAGGCCCACCAAGTTTTCCGTTAAACTTGTTGGCATAAAGGTAAACAGTCCTTCTAAACAGGAATTGAAGGTCTAATATTTATCCGAGTTTGTTCAACATATTTATTTTTGTGATGGTCTTTTTACCCTTTGAGGCGCGAAACCCTAAAGGCTATACCTGATGAAATTATAGTAAGGTAGAAATCAACTGTGTATGACATTGTTGTTGTTAGATTATAATATTTTAAAGTCAACACAAAACTTATCGAATTCTCCTAAATGAACGATGTTTTGTTAATAGTGATCGATTAAGCATATGACAACGCATCTAGTTGGATTGGAATCGAGCGAACGCCACAAAATGTCCGTATTATTGCTCTATGTAATGCACAGCTAGGTACCGATGACAAATTATTATGTTTTTTCTTAATTCTGTGTTAATGCTTGAAAGTCAGGCAGTGTACGTTCCGTTATAATATTAATTCAAATATGTATATTGAATTAATAAAAATCTTGTTTTCAAAGCAATCAAATGCTATATGGATTACTAACACTGAAATAAATGTTGCGAAATTATAATTGAAAACACTGTCATTATTATACAGTAAAAACCAAAATCTCTCTGGTAAATGTAGAGGATTATTTTTTTGAAAATTCACCACAAGTTCTATTTCAAAGAGCTAGGTACTTTAAATACCGTGTCACACACCACAAATAAAACGAGTGGCAAAACTCATTACACTTAATTATAGGACTCAACAGTCTTCTATTTATTTTTTAATTTCTTTGCGGACGGTACCTGTAGATGCGGCACTGCAATATTGTCCGCATGAATAATGTAGATTCTGAACGAGGCGGGCTCTGCTGGGCCAACGTACACTAATGAGACCTATCCAACTCGGTGGGCTATTATGCCGCCCCCTATAGCAATAATTTGTTACTAATTCCCTTCTAATTATTGCAGCATCCTTTGTGTGAGCAGAATCACAATGTTTTTGCAAAACAGTGGAGGCTATCGCACCATTTATTAGCAGCAAATGCTTTACACTAGACGAGGTTAAACACAATTAACTTAAGGACTCGGTTATCTAGGTTTGACGACCGTCTGGTGTAGTGGTTTACGCTCCGGACTACAAAGCCTGGTGGTTGCGGGTTCGAATCCCGCAAGAGGCAAATGTTAGTGTGACGAGCACGAGCATTTGTACCGAAGTCATGGATGTTAAAAAACTTATTTAAGTATGTCTATCCGTTATCTAGTCCCCATAATAGTACAAGCTTTGCTTAGTTTGGGAATAGCTAATTGGTGTGATTGTGGAAACAAATTTATTATTATTATTTGGCCGTTATTGCACTACACACAATAAAAAGGTTTTGACACAAGATTGACTTTATGCCGAGAAGAGCTCTTGCCAAGATTTGGGATCAAAGGAATAGACACGGTGTGTCACACAAAAGATCAAAGGATAATAATAATATATGGTAGGTACGAGAGAAACAAATTGTATCAGCCTAACCTACCTACTCCCTTCACTTTAAGGGTCATGACTCATGGGCCTTCATTCGTTAGCATAAAATAATTGAGTACCTATATAATAGTCCTTTGTGTATCTGGTACTATTGCTTACCACTCCTAAGTAAATTTTAGGCATGGAGGTTCGAAGATGGCTAATATGGATGGATAAAGAAATAACAGAGATAGGCCTAATCTAGTTATTATTCGATTCAACTCAAAAATCCAATAATAATGTAAAAAAATATAAAAAAATGCTTCAATTAGCAGGAATAACCATATTCCAACTTTAGGTAGAAGTAAAAAACTACTAAGCTAGCTCGGAACTATTCATAGAAGGATTTAAATACTGTAATTTGAAAAGTTCGCAAGCAGTTTTCGTTCAATATTTTGTTCGGTGTATAGGAGTGGATATTTGTTCGTAATGTTTTGGAACTTTCAGTCTCAAATCCGAATGATTGCGTTATTAAATACCTATCACATAAACGGTATCTTAATAAATAAGTTTTTTTAAAAGATTATTATTAAAAAATACGTTATAGTTACTTTTAGTCATGGACCACATATCCTATTAGACAGAACATTGGTTGTATTTTGAGGTAGGCAGTAGGTACATAATTGTTTTATTGACGAAAAACAGTGGTATTCATCAATGACACACATTTGTAAATTACTTTTCGATCAATTTAGGTGACTTGGTTATTTTGTATGTAAAGTGATTTTAAGGAGTTTTTATATGAAAATATTAATCAATTCAGGAAACTAATTAGAATAAAAAAATATACTTAAACAGCAGACTTTATAAATATTTTTTGAATTTTTTAAGTTGATGACGTACTTTGTAAGCCTGTACAACGTATCTTCACTTACACATTTACATTTGCTTATATTAGGTAATATTTTTTCCTTATATACCGAATTGTCTTTATGCACCGCACGCTACTGCTTTTTACCCGACTGCCAAACGGGGGTTATGTTTTTAGAGCGTATGTATGTATGTCTATTTCTTTGGCACGCCCTAGAGCCTTAACTGTTTAATGGATTTTAAAGTATAATATATCAATAGATTCGGCTCAATTGAAGGAGTGACAATAAAAATAAAAATAAACTTAAATAAAATTAATTTAAAAAAAACCGACTGCGTAAAAAGTGAACTTAAAAGATGAAAATAAGATTTAAAGAATCAATTTGCAGTCTGAGGCATCCTAAAAAATATTTTTCATAATTCTATACTTTCATTTTGTCGGCGTGATTGATATACATATCTCAACAAAATTACAGCTCCCTAGGGTCAACAGCCTCCAAGCAAAACCTCGGACGGACAGACAGACAGACAGACGGACATGACGAAACTATAAGGGTCGGACTACGGAACCCTAAAAACGACACGTTTGCGTGTTACTTTAAACAATGATTATTAGCCTATTATAATTGACGTTCGCTGCAGCAATACAAAATGGTAAACACAGCCTAAATAGATACTGACAGAGCTTTAAATCAGTTAAAATTCTAACGATAAAAGCAATTTCATGTTTACTTTCAATTTTGTTCGTTTCCTATACATGAAAATCAACTTTTTCATGAAAGCCAATAAAAATGGTTTAAATTGCCATCGATTCTTAGTAAATGCTAGTTTTTTCATGGTCATGAAATGTGTATATCAGTTGTGAGGAGCGTTTATCAGTAAGTACTTAATGAATTTCATCAAACAATTATTCTAGCAAAAGGATGATAAACCTAATAAATTATAAATTATTTTGATTATATATAAATTATAACTTTTATTGTTTGTATTTAAACCTTTAACAAATTTATATTAATTTGTGTACTTGTCTATTTGTGGAATTCAAACTGTATTTTCGAATGTTTATAAAGATGATTTTTATGTCTTTAACGCATAGTGTTGCCAAATGTCTACATTCATATTTTTTTTGTAATAAACACCTTTTTTCTTGACAAATTAACCAATCTTAAGAATTGGTTAATTTGTCAAGAACATTCATTCATTAACCAATCTGAAGAATTGGTTAATGAATGAATGTTTCTATACTATACTAAATGAATATTAAAGATGACTTCAAATAATTAATTGACGACTAACGAGTATAGCTATTGTCATTGTCATGTCATTGTATTGTGGAATTGTCAGTAAACTATAAATATTAACTAAATAATGTGCCAGTATTAAAATGTATACCTATTAAATTATAAATAATGTAAATATTTCTACGCCACTAGTGGCAGAATGTGCTGAATCTACTGTATTTTTTAAGATCTTGTATGTTCCACTTTCTAAGAAATAAATTATTTTGATTTGATTTGATTTGAAATATTTTTTAATTATTTTTCATGTAATAAGTACCTAAATACTTATTACGAAAATGTTTTTCACTCCAAAACAGAAATTCATGCATTTAAGGGTTAAACAACGCTAAGACTGGATTTTGGATGGGCCGCTGAAAAAATTGCGTACTTTACATGCGATAATTATTTATACCGTGTTCACTGTTGGGCCAGTCAGTACTTCATTAGTAATAATATGTTTACAAAGTCTTACACGTGCAAAAAATATTTAAATCTGAAAAGACTGTAATAGTGTCGATATCAATGAAGCAAAATTCTTGAAATATTTAAAAGGTTTATTCTTTACCAAACTTAAAACTAGATATAAAAGTATTATATTGGATGCCCGCAGACAGATTTTACAAAGCCCTTTAGATTAAATTACCACACCAAATAGCTCTGCGAAGCTTTCAATGATGAAAATGGAATGGGTGTCATTATATCCATTTTACTGAAAATGTCTGGAACACGGTGGGAGTTCGATCCTGATACGCCATTTTAAGCTTTATGACACTCATTATTAGTATAGTAGGTATGACAATAATTAAAGGTATGAGTATTATACCTATTATGTTCAATTACTCATCCTAACACATTAGCCACCGGATTTCATATTTGTTTAAGAATATGACTATGTATGTATACACACTCGTAGTATTTAGAGAATAGACAAAATCCATTTTTACAAGCTTTTATTTACTTTCACCTGTCCCGTTGTCTGTAATCAAATCTTGCAAGTTAAATTTGATCCACTTCCCGGTTACCGATTGAGCTGAAATTTTGCATACATGTGTAAACCGCGTGACAATGCAATATTATGATGAAATGGTTCTGATCTGATGATGGAGCTGGAAGGTGGCCATAGGAACTTCACAATAAAACAAAACAACCTCATCGAGTTTGGGCTCGTTTGAATCGTCTTGACGAGTAGTTTGTCTTTCAATGGTAAGCAGGGTCTGATGATGGAGCTGGAAGGTGGTCAAAGGAACTCTGTACTAAAACGACGAAACTCCATCGAGTTTCGGCTCGTTTGATTCATCTTGACGAGTACTTTGTTTTAAGATGGTTACCAGGGTCTGATCTGATGATGGAGCTGGAAGGTGGCCAAAGGAACATTGTAATGAAACGACGAAACTCCATCGAGTTTCGGCTCGTTTGGTTTGTTTTGACGAGTACTTTGTTTTAAGATGGTTACCAGGGTCTGATCTGATGATGGAGCTGGAAGGTGGCCATAGGAACTTCACAATGAAACGAAACAACCTCAACGAGTTTGGGCTCGTTTAAATCGTCTTGATGAGTAGTTTGTCTTTCAATGGTAACCAGGGTCTGATGATGGAGCTGGAAGGTGGTCATAGGAACTCTGTAATGCAACGACGAAACCCCATCGAGTTTCAGCTCGTTTGATTCGTCTTGACGAGTACTTTGTTTTAAGATGGTTACCAGGGTCTGATCTGATGATGAAGCTGGAAGGTGGCCATAGGAACTTCACAATGAAACGAAACAACCTCAACGAGTTTGGGCTCGTTTAAATCGTCTTGATGAGTAGTTTGTCTTTCAACGGTAACCAGGGTCTGATGATGGAGCTGGAAGGTGGCCATACAAGCTTTTATTTTTTAGTTTCACCTGTGCCGTCGTCTGTAATCAAATCTTGCAATTTAAATTTGATCCACTTCCCGGTTACCGACTAAGCTGAAATTTTGCATATAGTTATGTGTAATCCGCGTGAAAATGCAATATTATGATGTCATGGTGCTGATCTGATAATGGAGCTGGAACGTGGCCATAGAAACTCTGCAATTAAACGACGCAACCACATTGAGTTTGGGCTCGTTTGATACGTCTTGACATGTACTTTGATACTATATGGTAACCAGGGTCTGATGATGGAGCTGGAACGTGGCCATAGGAACTCCGCAATTAAACGACGCAACCCCATCGAGTTTGGCTCGTTTGATTCGTCTTGACATGTACTTTGATAATATATGGTAACCAGGGTCCGATTATGAATCTAAAACGTGGCCATAGGAACTCCGCAATTAAACGACGCAACCCCATCGAGTTTGGCTCGTTTGATTCGTCTTGACATGTACTTTGATAATATATGGTAACCAGGGTCCGATTATGGAGCTGGAAGGTGGCCATAGGAACTCCTCTCTCCGTCATTAAAACTCCGTCCGTCATTAAACGACGCTACCCCATCAAGTTTGAGCTTGTTTAATTCGTCTTGACGAGTACTTTGATAATATATGGTAAACAAGGTCTGATGACGGAGCTGAAATGTGGCCATAGGAACTCCGTAATTAAACGACACAACGTATTTAAGTATATTAATCTGTTATCTAGTCGCCATAGCACAAGCATTGCTTAGTTTTGATCGCGTTATGGTGCGATTATGGAAACAATTTATTAATTTATTTCATTATTATTGGTATACCGTGGTAAAATATGGGCCTCTAAACTCTTTATTGTAATGTAGATTGCGCCCTACGAGTAACAGAACGTATCACAGTAAGTTATAATTATTGAAATCGATAATTAGGCAAAATATACGTTTTGCGTTGAAGCACATAACTTTTTTCTCCTATGCATTAGGATCAAAATAAAAACATTTCGCGAAATGTTAAGCCTAAACCTTCAAGAAAAACCCTACTACCCTACCCCTACCCTTTCAATACTGGTCGTGAACTTTGAGGTACCGGGTCAAAAATGCCCAATATGACCTTTGGGAAAAAAGTTCGTTCCGTTTGTTGTGAATGTGAATTATGTCTGATTGATTAGATGGATGACCCAATGCCAAGGTGAGCACGTGCCAAGGGCTTAATGTATGAAATAAACATATACTAAAAAGTGACAAATAAAATTAAAGAAAAAAAAACTTTTTTAAAAACAAGCTTTTATTATTTGTTAATGAAATGAACTAAAAAGTTATAAATAAATTTATCTGATGAGAAAAATACCATTATATAGGTGGCATTTTTTTTATTAATAAAAGCGTGTTACATTTTGATTGCAGAAGAAAAATAAGTACCTAATAAACTAAATGTTCTTTAATGTTTCTACAAAATGTAACACGTTTTTAATATTAAAAAAAATGCCACCTATATAATGGTATTTTTCTCATCAGATAAATTTATTTATAACTTTTTAGTTCATTTCATTAACAAATAATAAAAGCTTGTTTTTAAAAAAGTTTTTTTTCTTTATTTGATTTGAATTCCCATAGGGTACATGAGCATCAGGTCCATAACCAAAGAACAGTTAATCAACAGATATAATAAAATATAGATATAAATATTGTACAGCATCAGATACATTGCTCTGGTCCTAAGGTAAGTAGCAAAGCACTTGTGTCATAGAAATCAGAAACAAAGACTGTACCATAACACCCAGACCCGAGCCAATATAGAAAAGTATGTTTCCTACCAGATGTAAAAGTAAAGTAATTCTATAAATAAACGTCCCACTTTATGGTACAGGCCTCACCTCCAGCATGAGGTAGTGTAGCCCATAATTCACTTAGCAGGCCCAGTGAGGATTGATGAAGGAGTGTTTTATAGTACGCGGCACCGATGTTGAGCGATGATGAAGCAAAGAGTGGGGATCGCTTTGCGCATCTTATGAGACAATCATCGTATCAAAAACGCGTGTGCGCGGAATGGTCGGCGGTGCAGGCGCGTCGCACGACTAGCCAATCAGTAATTTAAAATAATATTTTGTGCATCTTTCGTCCAGCGCTCAACTTCCGCGCCCCTAGTTGTAAGGAGAGTGAGTAATCTTACTGTTAAAAGGAGTCTAGCCGATTTAAGGCCTTTGACTATCTGTATAACCGATATTATCCAGGATCAACTTGTAACGTCCCTTCCAAAGCACGGATATGCATTATAAATGTCCATAAATTCGTTCGATATGGTCACCAATTGTAAGTGGTCACGACCCCGGCGTGGGTTACTTAATTTTGACAATGACTCCAAAAGTCTGCCACCACTGAGCCTCTTCAAATCAAAGTAGTCCCGATACCCTTCGTAACGCTCTATTCGCAAAGGAAATTTAATACAAAATTAAATTATAGATATTTATTATATTTAACTACGTTTTTTGTAGACTGTTGATTAATGTGATATACCACAACCACAACTCATAATTAATGTTAATTATGAGTTGTTAACATATTATATCATTTAAAATTATCTTTATACATATGTACAAAGCTAATTTTAACTGAAACAATACACAAACTAGGTGTTAAAGTACCTACTTGATATTCACAGAATTTCTTAGAGGATCACTAGAATACCATCAATAATATAACGTTTCTATTACGGAGCCTAAAATAACACACCAAATTCGGAATAGGATCCTGAGTGAATATCAATATGGCTAAAGTCTAAGACGTGATAACACGTTACCATTGATTAAATTCAGATACAGTTTGTTACTATTGCATAAATTATACCTACGTAATATTTGTCCAATTTGTCACGTTTGAACTGCTGCGTAAACCGAGCTGCGTAAGGCAGTGGCTTTATCCACAGATACTGCAGGGCAAAATCTAGATCTAATCCTGAAAATAATTTTGTCAAAAGTGATTGTGTTACCAAAAAGTTTTAGTTTAAAAATTTTATACTTAAATGAAACTAAAAAAAACATGAGTCAAATATTTTTATATAATATATAATTAGTTTAACCTAATGGAATTAGAAATCTAATTCTATTAGGTTCAACAATGGCGATGCGGCTTTGAACGTATATTAATTTGCAAGCTTGAAATAGCCTGATTTAAATTTTACAATGTCTTCAATTTAACACTGCAATGAAATATTTCGTAAAGTATTACTAATGTTTCATTTTTGTTTTTGAATTGATGCTTTTTCCCAGATACTCCTTCCGGGCGTTTAAACGCCCAAAAAACTATCCAATTTATTTTATTTCTAATAAATAGTTTTCGTCAAATGTGACAAAATTTCATTTCCATTTTTGATCACAGAGGATACATGACTTTATTTGAGTTAGTAGTTTGAGAATTTTAAAAGCTGTTTTTTACTGATCTTTTGGTTTTAAAGTTAGATAATATAATTAATTGGCACCATAGCTTCGAAGAGGTGAGTTTATACTCACGTTCTGTGCTAAAATTGCACGATGCTTGTTATTTTACACAGCTGTAACTACAACCTAGTAAATACGCATAAAATAACACTTTGACATTTTTTTTTTATCTGACTCCAAAGTTTATGGCCGTTTAAATGCCCAGTAGGAGAACCCACGTCTGTCATCGTTTCAGGCCTTGACACAACAACCGTTAAAACCTAACGAAATCATTGAACAGTTTAAGTGCATAGATGACGAGGATCAACAGGCAAATGGTGTAGCAATTTTTCCTCCTAAAAATCCTGACTGACATACTATAGAAAATCACTATGACGAAGAAAAAGATGTACCTTTACAAAATCTTGCCAATGAAAGCTTGTATATTAGTAGATATATATATTTTGGGTACCAAAGTATTCGTATTTATAATCCACATTATTTAGGCAAATCAAAAGTTTGACAGTTGGAACCAATACATATTGAAAGAATTTGTCAAGTATGTACTACACGGGAAATATATTTTTAATGGTCGGGGTTGGCAACGACTAAAGTATATAAAGGATTGCCAGTTGAGGGAAAATTTTAAGTTTCCATTGCTGTGTCTGTCTTTATTAGGGCTACATATAGTGTGTGGCATTTGAATCATAATATGGTGGTTAGTAAGACCGGCTAACATAATGCAGAGTGATAGCAAAAAGCTCGCTTGAAACTTTATAAACGTTCGCACGTACAATAAACCCAAAAAAAACGTGCACAGGAGTTGGACAGGGTAAACTACATGGTTAACACACTATAAGAAAAATCAGCTAAATTGGGTTGTGTAAGAAGAAAAAAAAATGAAAATATAGTATGATTTTTCCTGCAGATTTTGGTTATTTCGTTTTGTTTTAATTATTTATTTAACTAAAACATTGTTTCAAGAATGTTTGGAATTTTAAATTTATTTTATGTTGCCACTTTTTAAACTACATCTAAGCAGTTGATTCTCCTACTGGGCGTTTAAACGCCCATCACTTTCCCAATTTCCCAGGTGAGCTGGATTATTTTCAGTATTTTTCCCAGATTAAGTGTACCCTAACTAAGGAAATACTAAAAAAATATGGAGTTTGGAAACCATAAATAGTTTCAGGAGTAAGTGGGTTGGTTTGAGAATTATAAAAAAATGATTTTCTTCAAACATGTTAATGAAATTCATAGAACTATGTCATAACAAATTTAACAGCATGCCCTATTTATGATAAGAAACTGGCTGCCGCACACAGAGATTTCAACTAACAATCATGTTAATTAACATTTTTGTTCATTAATTTATAATTATTCATATCCATTTAAGTAGTATTCATATTCATATCGGTTTTCTTAAGTAACCACAAAGTTAAAGTGACGTCTCTGAGTGCGGCAGTTAGTGACCTATGCAGCAAGACGTGTTAATGGCTCCTTTGTCATTGCGCTGTTATGCAAAAGAGTGTGAATGTCACAGACATAGCTGATAAAGTATCGCTTCCGTACAGGCCGCGGCCTAGTTGAATTATAAGTAATTTATGCAGCCAGTGCTCACGGACGGCTCGGATGCCTCCGTCAGGAGCGCGAGTCACGCGATACTGACATTCCGCGATTAAACCGAGGTGACAAATTGTGAATTGAGTTAATGTTTACTATCGCACGATTATAGTTTCGCACGGTAGAGTTTATAGTGGCATTAGTTTTTTTGTTCTTGCTTAAGCAATACTTTGACATTCTGTATAACGAAAATTCCCGGTAAAAACCCAAATATAGCAAAAAAGAAAAAAATCTATGTTGACGTTATCACCGAGGTAAACGGGGTGTAGTTTTAGCTAATCTCAACATTAAAGGAGACGAATGTTTTCATCGATAAGTACACAACTTTTTCAATCGGATCAAAAAGAAAATCGTGAAAACAATGTAACGTTTCATATACCTAATTATTATCGTCGAGAGAGAGAGAGCGTTAGTTTATAAGGACCTTTTATTTTTCACAAATTTAAAAAAATTGAAATGGCTAAAGCTATACCCTGTATAAATAAAAATTCATATAGGGAAGTGCGAATCAACATGATACGTAAACAGTGCGAATCGAAATTTAACAAATCAGCACGTTACCGTTACTGGAACCTACAATTTAGAAAGAGTTTAAAGTTTTCCTCAAACGCTACTACTTTATTGTATTGATAGATTTATTTCTATTGCCAGTGTATAGCGAATATCTCTATTCAAGGATTGAAGATTAAATGTTAATTCAATCTTGACACAAAAAACCTAATTAAAATTGCAGATCCGATTCGAATCTAAGAGTAGGTATTTACAAAGATGTGGCTTACCAGCGAGATACTTTTTGTTTGTCAAAGTAATAAATAAAGTCAAATTGTCAGTACCGATATAATTAGATCTCCTCAATTCGTATACATTATTTAGTTTGCAATTTGATATACCCACCTAATATATTTATCCCAAAGATTGTGTACAGCTACATAATTATTTTTGTAAATCTGTAAATAGATAAAATCCAAATACAGTTATGTTATTAACTGATCAAAACACATTAAGCTTAATTCTTTGAATTGAGATATTCGGGATCCATTATTATGCCTATTCACATAATTGAATTTGCTGCGGGTTTAGATATTTTCTTTAAGAATGTTTGATATCATACCTACTCAAAGAAGGGGTAAGTCTCTAGTCGCTTTAATAGGAAGAGTGATACGCTAACATAGTCTTGCATAGCAATAAACTTTAGTTTTAACAAAATGTAGAATAGTCTGACCTACTTATAGTCGCGGTAGCGCCCGCAACTAACAACATCAAATCTACGAGTAAAATATTTATTTGCACAAAGATACTCGTAGCATGAATGCAAAACACAAGGAGTTTCGTACAAAATTGCAAACTGAATAGATACTTATCACTTCGTACCAGAGCACTGTAGTCCAATTTTTGGTTTTATGTTTTAAACAGCCGTTTTTTGTGTGTTCGTTTGCATTGTACTTACTTAAATTCCTGGACATAATAATGACATAACATTTCAGAGAATTATCAGAGAAAGGTTTGTAATAACATTATTTAAGAACCAAATGGTCATAAAAACCCAATATATAAATTTTTCGTGCATTAACAATACAAAATAATGTGTTCTTTAGAATAAGCTAAATTATCCAAATTTGACTTATTCTAAAGAACACATATTTTTTTTTTCAAGTTCAAGTTTGAAAAATGAAGAATAAAAGCTATGTAACTCCCTTGCACATACTAGCTTGCTACGTATTATTGGTACAGAAATCTTGTTCAAGTTACACAAAACTTCCCGAATAAAGTGATCCTATTCATTGAGTTTTCCTAGAGCACCAAAACGCTACCTCAGAGAACCTTAAAATCCAGTCTACTATAATTATTTTGTAGTTTAGGACGGATAATCCGTACGTAACGTTACACTCCAAAACCAATAAAGCCTTACGCTACAGAAGATATACTTGGAAAAAATCTTTTCTGCAGTGTAAATAAATAAATATTGGACAACATCACATATATTGCTCCGATCCTAAGGTAAGTAGCTAAAGCACTTGTGTTATAGAAATCACGACGGTACCACAACACCCAGACCCGAGCCAATAAAGAAAAGTACATTTTCTACATTGACCCGACCGGTGATCGAACCTGGAACCTCAGAGATGGCGGCGCCATTTGAAGTCCGGCATGCTCGCCTCTCGGCCACGGAGGTAAATAGGAAACCACATCAAAAGAAACAAATTCAAATAAACGACTCTACGAAGCTACAAACAAAAGGCTAAAAATAAGAATTTGATTTCGCCAAAAGAAATAAGAACGAGAACGGCAACACTTTTGTATCCCACGCTGGGAGTATGTGCGTTCCATTGAACAAATCAAGCGTCGTTGCAGAATCCCGATTTGACGGGGTGCATTTCAGCTACACGTATCTAAACAGTAATTTAAGTCAAGGCGAGGCGTCGAAAACGAGTCGAGGCATGGCGCTAGTGGCGCGTCGGCACCCCGTGGCGCGGCGATAAGGCGTAGATTAAACTCCTGTTTGCTCACACACACATATTTAGCATTCCCGCTGAGCGGAATCGCGACAACGCTTGCTAGGTATTTGCATGCTTGTTTGTGGAGCGTTTCACTCGTCGTGCACGCAAATGCAATATCCGCTGATTAAATTGTTGGATGCTGATTTAAAGCGTTTCGAGATTAATTGAAAGGAAATTACCATATTGGAAATAAACGCTGGACGTTTGTGTATTCGTTGCTTAATCTTTTCGGTTATTTAAAGCTTTTTCAAAGGTACTAACCGGCTAAGCCCCCTGCCTTAATATTCATGATGTCAGCTGTTTAGATCTTTCTATTGTATTCGCATAGGCTAGATTTTTTTATAAACTTACCAAGTAATCTATTCTGCACAACAACACTGAGTGGTTCCCCACCATTATCGATAACTCACGTTTGTTGTATGGGTTTATTTTATTTTGGTTTTCAATATTTGTTGTTAAAGCGGCAACAGATATACAGCATCTGTGAAAATTTCATCTGCCTGACCATCACGGTTCATGAGATACAGCCTGGTGACAAACGCACAGACAGACAGACAGACAGACGGACAGCGAAGTCTTTGTAATAGGGTTCCGTTTTACCCTTTGGGTACGAAACCCTAAAAACAAGCAAAAAAACACGTTTGTTGCATGGGAGCCTCTTAAGTATTTATTTTATTCTGGTTTTATTATTTGTTGTTATAGTCGTAACAGAAATACATCATCTGTGAAAATTAGACAAACAGACAGACGGACAGTGAAGTCTTGGTATTACGGGTCCGTTTTATCCTTTGGGTACGGAACCCTAAGAACAGACAATGTGAGTTATTATGCTTGTGCATCGTCCGAATAGATTCTGCAAATTAATAATTTATTATTATGATAAATATGTAGTTACACGCAAGTGACACCGCTCAACCACACTGAATTGTTTAGAGATAAAATTTAAAAATAAAATATAATAAACATTTTCGTATGGTATCATTTCTTCTACTGGTCACCCCGTCATCCTGACAGGTACGTCATTCACGTTCTAGTGTTTTTCCGCTCGACACAAATTCATTTTAATGTAATCCATTGTAGCCTTAAATAAATTAAATTATGCCGAGAAGACGTCATTCAGACGATTTCGACCATATAAAGTCGGAAAATCAAAAAAGTTGCAACGCAAACTGAAACGGGCGCGGCTACGAAACCGGGATAACGTAGACGGTTCCCGTGTTTTTTCACACAGGTATGCACATAGATATCTTATTTCGTGATTTTCTTAAGCTGTTAGCGCTTACCCGATTGCCCGAGCGCGGCGAAGAATTAAATCACAACCGTAATGCAAATTAATGTCTTTAGAATCATGACATGCAAATTATTTAAAAATGAATATGAAATATTTAGCCAGGCTTTAAAGCGGGCACTACTTAAGCATTCAGGGCAATTTATGGGATTGACCCGCGCTTATACTATGCAGCCAATCAGAGCAGTTTTTGGGACTGTCTCGCGGCTTAAATTATGTACCAAAAATCAGGGCAGTTTTTGGGACTGACCCGCATAAAAATCTACTATTAGCCATCAGAGTTATTTTTGAGACTAATTTGTTACTCAAATCATTCTGACCTACGTAACGCAGATTCAGTTGTTTGTAGTCAGTGAGTGAATTTTTGGATAGCTTATCGCACAGCCATTGCCTGTCTCAGCACCTGAGCAAATTGAACAACCTGAATTACTTCAGTAACAACCAGTCTCCTGACCTCCAAATAATTACAACTGTATTTCCGACTGTTGTAAATCCACATATACCAACGACTAAAACTGAAACACAAGCCTAGGGTGAGCAAACCCTCCAACACAGTGAACTAGATTCAGAGGCTCTTGCAATACTCGGTATAGACTCCTTTGCAACAGTTCAGTATGGTAAAAATATACGTAACGAACTAGCTACTCGGCTTGAATACATTGCAAGGCAGGACTAGCCAAAAAACCCCGTAAAGCGTTAAAATAACAGTATTTGATTACCCCTAACTGCATTTGAATTGGGGCTCCTGTATTGAACCCCGAAATAAAAGATGATGTTACCGATATTGTCATGATAAAACAAGACAAGAGGATTGAAGCACGGCAAAAACAACAATCGCGCATCGATAACGGCGCCGGGCCAACCTCGTTTTAATCACAATCAGATGCACGCCAGCTCATCAAAGACATCGCAGCTTCCGTCCAAGCAAAACCGCTGTCGCTATATACGGTAAAGTATTCCGCACAAACTATTACTACCGCATAAAATAGTCTCTTATTACCAATGATCGTATCATACTCTCCTGGATCAACGAGTATAAACTTAATTTTTCAAGGCCTGCCATTCAACGTGATCCTCCTAAAACTGTAAAATATTCGAATACCGAAAAGTTCCATTTTCATAAAACAATTCAAGAATAACATACAATAGGGGCGATTTCCGTATGTGTACCTTGGCATGAAGAGCAGTTCTTGTCTAGTATTTTTATGAGACTAAAACCGAATGGTAATATGCGACTCATATTGATTCTAAGAAACTTAAATTTTATAGATACATTATTTCAAACTACAAGTCTTTCGCACTGCAATGACGCTTATTTCCAAAGATGATTATTTGGCAAATATAGACCTTAAAGACGCTTACCTGCTAAGTAGGATGCATGAGAATTCTAGAAAAAATCTATGCTATCTATGTATTTGCACGACTTTCATTTGGTTGACCGGTCATACCTATACGGATTGTCTAGAAAACATTTCAATTCGTATTTATTCGTATTCGAAATAATTTCAATTCGTTTGGGACGTGTATAAGTGCCCGGAAGAGGGCCTATATACAGAATAAAGAATTTCATTTCATTTCTGTCACCAAAAAACTCCTGGAAAGCCTAGGCTTCATTATTAACTAGCTGTCGCGGCGAACTGCGTACTGCAAAACAGTAATTGTTTTCCGTCAACTTTTTAATGTTTTTATTATTTATTCTGCTACTCGGAACGGAAATAAATCCAGCAAATTATCAACCGTGAAAATCGGTCCAGCCGTTCTCTTATTATAAGTGTTGGAACAAACCAGACTTTGTTTTGTAATATTAAGATGTTGATAAAAGTAACTTGACCTTGACGACCTCCGTAGCCGAGAGGCGAGCACGCCGGACTTTAATTGGCGCCGTCATCTCTGAGGTTCCGGGTTCGATCCCCGGTCGGGTCTATGTAGAAAACGAACTTTTCTATATTGGCTCGGGTCTGGGTGGTGTGGTACCGTCGTTGTTTCTGATTTCTATAACACAAGTGCTTTAGCTACTTACTTTAGAATCAGAGCAATGTATGTGATGTTGTTCAATATTTTTTTATTTATTATTTATAACTATCACCATCAAAGCTAAGTAAGTTATAGAATTAAAAAAAACCATTCAGGTTATGTTAATAAGCATGAGCTCAATAAAATGATGAAACTGAAATGGTGCAAAATCAGGATATTTGCACAGCTAGTGGGTTTCTTAAAGCTCGTTTTGTCTAGCAATTGAGTAATGGTAGGTTGTACAAAAAAGAATTTGAGCGTGTTAAGTTCCATAATTTAAAATATCATGAGGACTATGACAGACTTATGTTCTAACCTGATTTACTCCAACCTGGCTTCGAATAGTGTTCTCAAGCGTTTGAAACTTTCTGTTAGAAACATATAAACTAATAACAATCTTACAGTATTTTTACAGACGCCTCCACCACCGGATGATTCGCCGCTTGCGGAAATGAAACGGTCTCTGGGATGTGGTCGCAAGAGGGGCGTGAGAGTCACATCAACTCTTTACTTGCAGCGTTTTTCGGCCTTAAAACATTTGCTGGAGATCTCCACCACTGCCAGATACTCATCAGTATACATAATTGCACAGCAATTGCATACATTAGGTACTTAACCGCATGGACGGGATTTAGTTTCAGCACCTTACAAAAATCATAAGGGATCCCTGGCAATGTTCCGAGATCCAACATCTTTATATTTATGTTTCGTGCATAAAATCGGTAGACAACGTAGAAATTACAGGATGTATCGTATGTATCCCCGTATGTATCGTGGCACCGAGATCCCGATGCTTTAGCTATTATTGCGTTTAATTTATCACGGTCACACTCGTATTTCTATACTTTCCCTCCTTTTGCGGTCATATTGACAATGGTTAAAGATCTTTATTTCTCATAAGAATTACAAATTCACTTACTGGGAATACAGTTTAACAATAACAAAAAATATAATCGCCTTCGATGAGCGTATTACAAAATAATAATTTAACTTAAGGGTAGATATAAACAGTGACGGACAACCTTGATGAAAATCATATCCGACAGGGGCAGGATTGTCATGGTTGTGTCGAAATGGCCGTCACAGCCGTGGTACTCTTCCTAAAACAAAACTTTTTGTCTCAAACGTTACAGTCTTTAAACCTAACGAAGGCATTATCGCATATATATAGATTCAAACCCGAATATTCGTGGGAATCTTACCCTGGTTGCCGGAGTATTGTGTATATTATCTGGACAGCGCTACTGCAACGCAGAATTACATCATCGGCAATGGATAATATCATAAGCATCCGTCGCGAATAATTCGCTAAAACAAAGCCGAAATACAATGTCACATGTGATGCTTCTTTAGTTTTAAACTTTCTAGTCAAAGTATCCAAACGAACACCTAACACTCGAAGTTTTAACGAAAAGGTAAAAAAAAAAAAGAAAAGAAAAAGAGAAGTGTCACGCTTCTTGCGTTAACAACTGCTCATGGCGGTCAGGCACTTTCGAAGATCAAAGTTAAAAAACATTGAAATCCTATCAACCCAAATCAGAATTAAAATACCTAAACTCTTAAAAACATCTAGGTTGGTCGCAAAACAGCCGATACTCGTAACGGTTTTTACATGGATGCCGAAATATGCCCTCCTAAAACAGTGCTTTCATATCTATAAATGACTAAAGCTAGCCGACAAAATACAAGTTTCCTTATTAGCCCTAAGAAACCACATAACGCTATAACTTCCCAATCATTTTGGATAAAAAAGTTCATTAATGGACAGTGGCATTTACACTTCCACCTTTAAGTTTACAGTACGCGACATGCCTCCACTTCTAAAGCATGTTAATTTGGAGTCTCAGTGGAATCAATCCTTAAGACAACCCACTGGAGTTGCAGTTCTACTGTCTTTAGCAGATTCTATAATATAATCGTTATGATTTCTGACAATCACAATGGAAATTAAATGAAAAATGGTTTATTGCTTTCATGGCGCTACAAACATACATTCATCATATTAAACAGCACTAGCTATGCAGTACTAATGTTACCTAAACACAACAAAATGATGTATATAATAATTATTTATGGTTATCTTCTCGTCTAATACTTTTAAATATTTTTAACGTCGCAAAAAAAGTCGCCTACCTTAAATAATATTGACTATTTACGCTTTATTAGACTAAAATTATGTTTAATTTTATACCTGATTATTAATTAGTTCCATAGAACAACAACCTTTCGTTTGTTATTACAATAAAATGTTTAATTAAACTGTTTTATTGTAGTTTGGCATTTCTCAGGCCGCTCTGAAAGTCTACATATTTATCATAATAATAAATTATTAATTTGCAGAATCTATTCGGACGATGCACAAGCATAATTAATGATTAAACGAACTTACCTGTATGTGAAGTTCTATCATAATTATGCGAAGTGCATCGTCCGAATAGATCAATAACCCTCCCTCCCTAAGCATAGCACCCCATGATAAGCCATCGAAATGCCAACGCAACAACAAATACTATCTTTGCGCAACTCTGAACATAATGACGTACCTGTCAGGATGACGGGGTGACCAGTAGAAGAAATGATACCATACGAAAATGTTTATTATATTTTATTTTTAAATTTTATCTCTAAACAATTCAGTGTGGTTGAGCGGTGTCACTTGCGTGTAACTACATATTTATCATAATAATAAATTATTAATTTGCAGAATCTATTCGGACGATGCACTTCGCATAATTATGATAGAACTTCACATACAGGTAAGTTCGTTTAATCATTAATTATAACGCAACAATTACAACTGAGCCTTGCAGATTATGCCTTCTGTTATTAACTTCACGCTAAACTTTGTTTTTATCTGGTATTAGTTTAAAATATCCGAAAAGCACAATAACTCAGCACAGCCCCCTAACCATGAACTGTTAAAACAATCACAAATCTGTCAAAATCTGTCAATTTCCTACCATGAAGTCGTAAAAACAATCACATTTATTGGATTTTGACAACAAACAATTTTGCCTATCATTCACTCATTTCAGTACAAATGACGTTTATTATGACACTAATGACAGCTAGAAATTGATTTCATATGTCAAAATTATTTGTATGGAAAACTTATTTTTTATTGTTTTCTTAATTTCTAAATGAATGCTGTAAAAATAGTAGCAAGATACAAAAATAGGATTAATTATATGTATATATTTGCATAAAATATTATGATACTTCGCTTGACTCTCCGGAAATCGTAAAAGCAATTATGCTATTTAGCAATTTTGATTTATCTTTTTTTTTATTCGTACCATGAACTGCTTTAAATGTGTTTGTTTAGTGATGTGAAAGAATGAACGACTTGTCTATATCTTGGTCGTCAGAAGAAAAGGAACGCAATATCCAAAACTACTGTCAACAGATAACTTTTTCTCTTTCTATTGTTGTATCTGCCTAGTCTATGCCTAATGTCATATCCATGAAACACGGAGCAGCTGTCCGAAACCAAAATTAAATAAAAAACGAATAGAGCAATATACTCTGAAATGAAAAAAAATTAGGCGAAAGGTAATGCAATTATGTTAAGGTTTTATGGTTTTAAAAACTAAGATTGTATGCCAAGTGCTAGAAATTTTTGCATGGCACAAAATTGAATCAGAACAATGAGCTAATTGAGCTATAAATTTTGACCAACGTTGAGACCTTGTTTCGGAATAGACTTAAAAGTCAACTTCTAATCTATATTTGTGACAGCTTTCAAATTATGACATTACCAAAATTTTGAATTGAAACCAATAACCGTTACATAAATTTATTAAATTACCGGCTTTTTGGAAACCATAGAACTTAGTAGTAATACGTGGTGATTACTCCTTGGTAATACTATAAATACAAGGTACGTTTCACTATGCAAAATCAAATAGGTACGCATTTTACGAGTAGTACCTATCGTGTGTTTAATTTCTCTAGAGAAAGTGATTATTTAATGTATATTTTATGCGATTCAGGGAAAGAACAGCGTGAGCAAAAAAAAAAACGCTTCAATAGTCCAACTAGCAAGTTACATGTAAAGTTATCATTGCAAGGTAGGCAAAAAATTCTTAAATCCATAACGTTTGGATGTTTGTCTTAAAACTGTCTAGATAGAAATAGAAAATCATTTATTTAGTACCAGACATACAGAAGTTGTTTAAACATAGTCAAGTATTAAAATGATATACCTATCCGCTCTTGATGAAATTCGGTGCATGGATAAATCATGACCTTCCTGGCATCACCAATCACCATCATCATCATCACCGTTCCGTGCCATGTTCCAAGTCTTTTTTCACTAGTTTCTAGTTTGTTTTCTCTTTCATGCATTCTGCATTTACTCATCATTGAGACATAACATCCCTTAGCATTCCTACCTATATGATATTTTTAAACTTTATATTGTACAAACTGATGTAATCTGGTTGGCAGTTTCGTATTACAATGTTAGTTTTTTTAAGGTTTAAATTATCTTCTGTCGAAAAAGTTGCTCTATGTGAGCAGGAGAATTAAGCCTGTCCCAGACAGACGCGGCCTGTTATGTAGTATGAAAGTCTCAAAACTATTCAAATCCACGCGTATTGCGCGGCCGGAGCGCGGCTAGCCGCAGCCGCAAGCTCCGCCCGCTTCTGCTCAGCCGGTGTGTGCGCTCGCGCGGCCTGGAGTGCGGCCAGTTGCAATTTTTTACAACTAGCTGCAGCGGCCAATTTAAAATATAGGTACGTCGGTCGTTCGGTATTTCATTATGAAACAGACTCGCATAGTAAGATATAAAGAAATGACTCTCCAGGCCGCGGCCGGGACCGCTATTTCTTGCCTACTCGTCATCGCGGATGGACGTCTAAACTAAGTCATTTAGAAGACAAAATTCTTCTTTTGTTGGCTCTTCATAAAGATGGACAAAAAAGAAGTGTATATCTTACTATTGCCTGCGAGTGTGTTTCATAATGAAATACCCACCAACCGACGTTTATAAATTAGCCGCTGCGGCTAGTTGTAAAAAATTGCAACAGGCCGCTGGCCGTCTGTCTGGGACAGGCTTTATCCTCTATCCCCTAAGAGGAAGTAAATTAATATCTTTATTATCTTAGGACCTTATTTATTATTAACTTTATTTTACTTATATATATAATAACGATTTTTTATTTTGGGTTTAAGGTAACCGGGTACGTTTTTTGTTACACACCGAAGAGGACGGATCCAAAGGCAATCACTTGACATTTTGTAAATAATTTTCTAAGAACAAATTCATTCAAATATAAAAGATTGGAAGGATCAACAAGGTAACACTGCCGTGGATAAAAGGGCATAGTAATTCCTTAGGCAACGATGCCGCAGATGTACTGGCGAGAAGGGACTCGGACATGGTCATAGAGGTGCCACCCTCGATCCTCCCCTTACCATATTCTCAACTGCGCACAAGACACAGTGCTTTATCCCAACATAACGAACGATGGACTCTGAGTACAGCATGCAGACAATCGAAACTGACTCTCTCAGAAGTCACACCCAAATTGACTCGGCGTATACTCAACCTTGAAAGATAAAATCTGCGCATAATCGTCGGGACAGTGACCGGTCACTGTCTCCTAAACAAACATATTTACACCATAGGCAACACAGACAGCCCTCTCTGCAGGGCTTGTCTAACTACAGTTGAAACCGCCGCCCACGTAGTCTTGGAATGCGAGGCGGTAGCATCACATCGCAATGAAATCCTTTAAAACCCAAGGTCGCTTCGCGAAGTCTGTGAAAAACCTAGGAAACTTCTGCGCTTCTGGGTGGAACTAGGCTGGATGCAACCATAACCATCACATCCCCCACGTATAAAGGACCGACTTTGAGTTTAAGTGCGGAAAAGGGAGTCCAATCTCATACTCTCATACTCATATGGGAAATAACATATCCTATTACAATAATCTGACTTTTATTCTAATAAACCTAAACTAAAATAGGTCAGGATATTTCATTATTTTATTTATTTTACTTACTTTTGTTGGCTTTGGTAAAAGTGGCGTCACTATCTGTCTTGCTCACTCATGGCATACATGTCCACTATCCTTCTCTCTCATCATTTTGCCATAAAATTAAGAACCTACCAAGAGCTTGTGCGAATAAAAAACCGGCCAAGTGCGAGTCGGACTCGCGCACGAAGGGTTCCGTACCTTTTTCTATAAAAACGGCAAAAAATCACGTTTGTTGTATGGGAGTCCCCTTAAATATTTTTGGTATCCTGTTTTTTAGTATTTTTTGTTATAGCGGCAACAGAAATACATCATCTGTGAAAATTTCAAGTCTCTAGCTATCACGGTTCATGAGATACAGCCTGGTGACAGACGGACAGACAGACGGAGAGACAGACAGACGGACAGCGGAGGCTTAGTAATAGGGTCCCGTTTTACCCTTTGGGTACGGAACCCTAAAAACATTTTAACTGAGTAAAATGGGTTCGCAAAAATCGGGTTACTTGAGGTTTTTATTTTTGAGACGAGGAGTCAAGGCACTCTAGTACATTTTTTTTAAGCAATAAGCTCGGGTCGCGCACAAATGTTTGAGTATACAGGTTAAAGGAGGACCTTCCAAAGTCGACAAATTTTAAAAATTTTAAATTCATAGTTTAACAAATAGTCTTAACTCTCGGAAACTTGGGGCAATTGTGTCATTATTTTTGACTGTGATTCTAGAAATGTAATTTAGGGTTACGGTTCCAAAGTTTAAATGAACAAAAATAATAAAAATTAACTACAATAACCGAAAAATAGTTGCAGTTTGACCAAATTTCTAGGTTTTTCTTAAATGCCCATAATTTTCAAACTGCATGGAAGGATTTTAGTATATAGTTCACTTTATAAAACGGTCAAGTGCGAGTCGTACTCGCGCACGAAGGGAACCCTTCGAGCACTGTTATCTATAAAAATGGGCAATAAAATCGAGTTTGTTATAAGGAAGCCCCCTTAAATACTTATTTTATTCCGACTATTAGGGTTCCGTAGTCATGACAAGAAACCCTTATAGTTTCGTCATGTCCATCTGTCCGTCGTGTCTGTCTGTCCGTCCGAGATCATACTGTTGACTCTAGAGAGCTGTAATATTGTGAAGATTTGTAAATCAATCACGCTGACAAAATGATAGCACAAAATTTTGCAAAATATAGTTTTAGGGTAGCTCCGATACTAGATGAACTCCGTAGCCGAGAGGCGAGCACGCCCGACAATATATGGTACCGCCATCTCTCAGGTTCCAAGTTTAATTCCCGGTCGGGTCAATGTAGAAAAATAACTTTCTATACTGTCTCAGGTCTGGGTGTTGTGGTACCTATCTACTTACCTTAGGATCTGACCCTCTAGCATGAGCAACAAAACATGATACGATATAGCAATTTATCGCATATCTTTTGTCAAAATATGAACTTTTATCGAAAAAGCGAGCATAACCGTGACGTCGCCGGCAAGGACATGCTCACTGTTTCAATAAAAGATCCAAGTTGGAGGCTATGTTATCCATATATATATATATATATATATTTATATTTTGAAAGTAAAGGGGCAATACATCGCTGTATCATATCATATCGTATCATGTTTTGTTGCTCGTGCTAGAGGGTCAGAGCATTGTATCAATTGTATGTGATATTGTCCAATACTTATTTATTATACG
This sequence comes from Anania fuscalis, assembly GCA_950371115.1. Classification (NCBI taxonomy): domain Eukaryota; kingdom Metazoa; phylum Arthropoda; class Insecta; order Lepidoptera; family Crambidae; genus Anania; species Anania fuscalis. The sequence continues at coordinate 9,033,064 of OX493331.1, read as the reverse complement.
TGTAACGTGAGGGTGATTATTTTTTCATCGTCTAACCCATCGTTGAATAGGTCCCTTAAAATGATTTAGGGGTTGCTAAGACTACTTTTCGATTTAGAGTTCCGTTTGCGAAATATTAAACTTTAAAATGCCAATTTTTGTTCGGGTAGGGCGTAAACAAAACTTACTATTGGTTTTAAAATTCTGGAAAAAATCATGGTTATAGTGCTTTGCATGAATTTTTAAGGAAATTATAACGGTTAAGATAGACCTGTTAGTTTTACGAGTAATAATCGTTTAATTTTGTCGTCGTTCGAAAATTCCTTAAAGGGAAACTATTAAAGTGACTTAAATGAAGACTTAATGAAATGATTGCTGCAATATATTGTGGGAACTACCACGGGCAACTATGAAACCCTATACTGCGCGTGGCACGACGCGCACTTGGCTGGTTTTTAGATTTTTTAGAACCCTAAAAATAGTATCATTATGAGGTAGTATACTTACTTTGAACTATTTATATATGAATGAGAGATAGCCGTAGTGTAGGACGCCCCCCAGCCCCATATGAACCAACGACCTTAGGACGATAGTTGGCAGTGGATGAATGAAAAATGCGGTTGATCATGCTCTTTGGGGGAGGCTTGTGCCCAGCAGTGGAATGCAATAGGCTGAATAGATAGACAGTATGTATAGACTGGCTGGCCAGACTTCCCATAAAAATCTTCGCCATACATATGGGCTCCCGTCGGCGTGAACCTGCTGGGCTCATCACACCGACTATCGTCCTGTGGCCAGTCATGTAATAGTGTGATGTTGAGGAGATGGTAGAGGGCCCCCTACAATCGAACATGCAACGCGCCAAACTAGTTTACTATTCTTAATTTAGTTTACTATTTCTTTACCGGCGAGATCCGCATGGTTCGGGAAACAAAATTGTGACGGACGTATCTCTCTGCTCCTGGTTGCTGAGATGGTGGAGCATGCTTGCTGGCTGGAGAGTGGTGAAGTCAAGATAAACAAGTACCTACATTCGAAGCAGCAATCGCTCGAGCAGCTATGCTGCGTAAGATAAAGCACCCCGCTTCCTATGCCTCTAAAAAGTGGCCGTTGCGGTTAATTCATTGAATACCTAGTTTAGTAAAGGCAACCTTTTTTTCAATAGCAAGTGAAGTACTAAAAGACAAAGTGAGTAGCTATGGATTAGTATAATTTCAGAGTACCTTGTGTACCAGTTTGTATTATTAAAATAATTTAATGGGTATACATTTATTAACACTATTTATTCTTAACGATTGGCTTTCACAATATTTTTAGAAACACTGATAATAAACACTTGTGAGGCTCTGTCTTCATCGAATTCTGATTTCAACGACTTAGTATCTTGGATGCCTAATCATGACACTGCTAGCTTTCTTCTGCTCCGGTACCAGGGGTACCTTATCAAGACGCTGTTAGCTTTTTGTCCCTCTGGTATATATAAGGTACATAAGGTAATTTAAAGTTTCTCGAAATGAATCAAGAAACCCATTAAAATGATAATTTATTGTGTTATGTTGTCCATGCAAACGTCATTATACAATTGAACTATTATAATACCTAATATACTTATAAATAAAGTAAAATCATAAATTAACAGAACACATTCTGAAATGTGCTTTCGAGTCTAGAAAAAAAATATTGTAAAATAAATTGTAAATACGAGTGTTTACATCAAACACTGACTTTTACTTTTTTCTAATTTTATCTAAAGAGAATGGAACCACTACGTTTGAATTTTATCATTCATGACGTATGACTCTTGGTCCGAAATGATTTTTAAAAATCAAGAGCTCAGTCGTAGCTCATTAAGAAAGGCTGATATTTACGCTAAAAATAGGTAACATTTCTACAAAAATAACTCCTAGTACAAGCAAAATATTTTTTTATATATATTTTCAAGTAATTAGCAAGCAAACACAGGTATTTATTGTGTTCAATAATATTTCGTTCATTTAATTTATCTAATTCGGACCGCGTGCATCATTTTTTGACATTATGTCAACGCATAGACAATTTTTTACAGTTCACTCGTTCTTTCACAACACTAAACAAGATCGTTTTAGGTAGTTCATGGTACCAAATCACGTGACCAAAATTTTGTGCTCATATCAAAGTGCTACCAAACAATCTCGGTCGTGAAAAAGTTCATGGTTAGGGCCCTGAAATTGGATTTACGCAGAGTTTTTATTACTTCCATTGTATTTTATGTACCTATGTAAAACAAATATTGGAGTCCACTGTTACTCAAATAAGTACAAACATAAATAAAATAGGTACATAAACCCATTCATATAAAGTGTCTCGAAAGAAGGCAGCATAATGCATACAGAAGCAGCAGATTCAAAAAATGTAATCCTAATAGATGACGAATACGTAACCTTGGAGGTACGTGATGAAAACAGGAGACCATAACTCGGATCAAAATAATATAGGATAAAAATGTATGTAGATTTGTGTTGCTTGTCTCGGTATCTCAATTCAATTTTTCTTATTTTTACTCTGTCGTATTACACGTGGAACTTTGCAGCTACTGTTTCTACATTATATTATGTGAACAGTATATTATTACCACGAATCCTCTGGGACACGCCGTGCGTGCTCAAGTGATTTCTTGCGACTAAATTAGAATAATCTAATTTTCTTGGAAATAGCAGCTTACCCTCATTACGTTTGTTATTCGGTAATAACCTTACCTAATCCGATCATTTTTCACGTGCATTGACCGTTTCCTTTGTCCGTCTTTTCTGAGGTGCGAAGGTGAAAATATCATAATTGGATTAGTTGGTGACCAAAGCTTATACAACTGATTATTATTTTTGAACTTATGGTGTCCCACTGTTGGGCAAAGGTCTCTTCCAGTCCCACAATGTTTCTCTGTTTACAGCCAGATCTGTATTGGAAGATTATTGGCAGGGATTGCCCTAGCATGGCTCCATTCGTTTAGCCATCGTTCTTTTAGATTAGACATTCCCTACGGCGCTACCCATCTCCCATCTATAAAGACTTTTAACCCGAAAACAGCAACAAAAAATGCATTTTCTAGCCTACAACAAACGTTTACCTTCTAGCCTAGTTCCTTGAAGGAGCTTAATTAATTTTGGGCGAATGCAGCGGTGGTCCTTTATAAAATTAGTTGTTACTACTAGTGCAAATAGGGTTACAGAGACAGTCCCAGTATTTTTTAAAGTTCTATCAAATAGTTTGAAGAAAGATTTTTTTCAAACTATTATTATAAGTCACTTTTAATAAGTTTTTAATTACCTACTAAATAAAATAAAATTGCTTGTTATCATTATAGCACCCTCCCTAAATTTTGCTGACTGATAATAATTTCATCGTGTACATTATAAGGCTAGGTGTGTTGAAAAGACTTTATTGTCGGGTGCCTTATTAGGCTGTGGACCCACTAGCTCATATTAAGCCGATAATTCAGCGCTGGATTATTATCGCAAGCATCACAGACACGCGCTTCGTGAATAGCGGCCTCAAATAATAATTTTACGTAGCGGCTCCATTTTGCGAAATGAGCGGTGGCTGTGCCGCGTAGATTGTCTTTTGAGAACACATCTCTCACAGGTGCTGTTTTGTGGTTTAATTATAAAAGTTTTGATAATAAGCTGCAAGGTGGTTTTGTTATCCTAGAGTTACTTTATGGTATTCCTGAATTATTGAGTCTGCCATAACATCCAATTTATTTTATCTTTATCTAGTGTAGGTATAGGCTCAAATTAATCCTATAGGTACATACATATAAAAACAGATAAAGGCTACTTTAGCTACCGCTGCTTTCGTTCAATGCATTCATAGGGTCCATTCCAAAATTTAATGCTATTAGTTAGGTACGTGATAGGAGGCCCGAATTTCATAATCTGTGTTTAGTTCAAGTCCTATAGGATATTAATATTATTATCAAAATATTAACAAGGTTTATGAAATCTGCGAATAGGAGCGCGTGACGTCACGAGCCGGCCATATCTGGATCTCATTCAATATAAATTCTATATTGAAATTACAAAGCCAATATTGTTGTGAACACGAGCATAAGACGACTATTAAAGATTATATCAGGTCACGTGCGTATTACACGGCCTTAATAGAATAAGGAAATACGAACGGTGTCCCTACATTCAGTATGAGTAGGGGTAGAGTTGTTAATTAGTCGAGTAGCGTTTAGAAAGTAGGGCATAACGGTATCATGTTTCAAAGAAAACTGGTTTAGCCGTATAACAAAAGTCGTAGCTTCTGAAATATTGATAACGTATTAGCAACTGTTCTTGTATTAAACGATGTTAATCACCACCGTAGTATTGTTTGAGTACTATGTCAACCATGTGTCATTTATGAGTAGTGATTATAATATTTTTATGTTTAAATCTTCAAGGATGATAGAATAAACTAAGCTTATCTAGTTCGATCATCATAATATCAGGGTCCACCTTTTCTTAAAAACACGGGTTGCCCTAGTTGCAATAAGTCATAGTATGCGAAATGGCGGAGGTAAAGGCAGGTATATGATCTTGATACGAAAAAAAACAATTTAAATTGTTGTCTAATGTTTTATTTTGCAAAAAAAGTTGAAGTTGGTACTCGTACCTACGAACGCAATAAATAGCCTATCGTATACCAATCGACACGTCGTTGACATCACTAGTATAGAATTGCGTTCGCACCGGCCTATCAGCACGTACTAAGGCGAGCGGAACGAGAATACGGTTTGATGAGAAACGAGCTGGGACGTTTAAGTTAATAAAACTCTAATGTTTATATGCATTGGTTATATAATTGGATAACACGAGTATTTTCTGTAGGGGAATGAAAGTTAGATTTTAATTGATGTTTTTGTATTGGTTGTTGATGGAGGTCTTGCGTAAAATTAATTTTAATTACTTGAAGTCATTTTTGGTCATACGAGTGAGTGTTACATGCAAAGAGTAACCTATAATAAGATGTTTTCTCAATGAAGATTTAATTATTACCTAGGTACTTATTTAGGAACATCTGTTTATTTCATGCTGTTTGTAAGACCAAAGCTAGGCTGTGGAAATAAAACTTCTTAAATAATAATATTGCGTGTTATATACTTTACTTTTTCATTATGTTATTAAAAGTTCTTTCAATAAAGTAATTACATATAAAAACCCTGGCTGGTGATGATGATAATGACATAAAAACCCAATGAAATTTCCAACAAAAGTATGATTCAGTAACAGTTTTCTCGGAATCCAACCTTATCACTTATCATTGTATTTTCCTTGAACATTTTTCAATCCAATAGCCTATCTAATAACTCAGAAACTCAATTATAGCACGGATTTGTTTTGCCCAACAAAGTGTGAAACTTACTTCCCAAACCGACCGGAACCGAGCGAATTGGACAAATAGAGTTGCAATCTCGTCCATGTTATTGCGATTCGCATTGCACACACTACCATCTATAGTGTGTTAAAATAAACAAGTTTAGGAATCCGTAGAAAAAAATAAAAAAGAGGGGTCACATCTCAACCAACTTCCAAAAAAAGGAGGAGGTTCTCAATTAAACTGAATTCTTTTTGTTTGTTACGCAATTACTCCGTCCGTTATGGACTGATTCATTTTTTTTGCTTCAAAGAGTATAGGTCTCCCGTGGTGATTAAATGTTTACCATGTCAGAATCTGATGATGGTATTTTACATATATTTTCTAACTCATGTTGCTGAGCTGATGATGAAAGCCACAGAACTTCTTAATGGATAGGAGTTAGAAGATAATACTGCAGTTTGTCGACGGAACGTATTTCGCATTGTAGACAGCCAATCTTTATTAACTGGGGGCCTACACCAGCACATGTAACAAAAAAAACTAGGTAATTAGTTTTTACTACAGTTATGAAATTTGCTGAGAAGAAAGGTACAGCACAAGTAAACAAAAAACGAATAGGTTAATTACATTTTTTGAAAATGAATTTATAAACTTCTGCATACACAAGTTGATTTGCACAGAACTCTTAGAGCGTGGGATCCGTTCGCAACTTCGCACCTGCCTGGGTTTTAAATAAAAATACGAATTTTTCGCTGCTGTTATTTGCATAAAATAATTGTTATTATTGTACTCCAATCTGTCAGCGACTTTTTTGTCTGGCATGTTTAGAGATAAATTTAAAAAAAACATTTTAATCCCCTAATCTGCGTAAAAAACACACATACCTACTATTGAAAAAAGTGATTAGTTTTCGTGACTAAACCACTTTCAACCTTTATAATTTTGCGCTACGTACGTATGGTAGCAATAGCTAATTGTGAGTTTGCGTGTACGTAGGTATAGAAAATATGCAACTGCATCGACTAACCAAAGGTGTTTATGAAGAAGTAGGTTAACCTTTTGAGATTTCATAACAACGCAGCTAATCGCTTTCATTATTCGTAAACTACTTACTTACCTAGTAAATAAGAACTAGGTATATTTTGGCTCTCTTGTCTTTAGGATGTAGCCATGTAGCGGATTATGAACAACATTTAAAAATCTAAGCTAACCATACTTTACTTGTGTTTTGTGGGGAAAAATAGCGTATAGGTTCTTAAATGACTAGATTCGAACAAGCTGGAGTAAGTTGTAACTCGATGGGAAACCACTGCTTAATCTAGAAATAAGCCAATTTTTCATTTTACCAACCACAAATCTAAGATTAAGGTAATAAATGCCATAAGTAAGTTGGAAAACCGTATACGAAACGAGTTTAGATATTCTCGTAATAGCTAAACTGGGATAAATTAATGTTTCGTTAATCCAGCCTTAAGTAGGACTCATTGCAGGATCCATAGATGATGCAAATTTGTTCGGATGTTTTTGACAGGAAGAAGACTTACTTTTAAAGGAAGCATAGACTAATAAGATCACACAATTGATTGATGATTGATTGATTGTGTATCGTTCAATACAAGGAACTCAGGATAGCTCTGTTGTACCAGTGCAGTGATAAAGCTTTGGACGGCTTTGCCTGTATAGGCACCACCGTCCTGCCTTTTTATTATTTCTGCCACCAGTGAGCTTTCTGTTCCAAATGAACAAAAAAGTTTTAACTATTTATGCTTCGTATTTAATTAGTATAGATGTCCCAATTAAGACTTTATCCTTCCTTACATCAATTCTAGACAAAGTCTAACTTAATTGTAAACAAAAAAAATATATTTTTAAAACTCTAAAAAACACATACACACATAGGTATTGATACTTAATATTAATTAATCAACAGAATTCTCTAAATTCTAAGCATGGGTCTAGCTAGATCTTAAGTTTAGGCACTGATGAGTTGTAACATTCCTCTAGTTGGTCTTTGAAGTCATGTCTAGCTTATTGAACTATTCAAACTCCCGGGGATCTGATCAAAATCAAATTCGGGATATTCCTGAACAAATATTGCAATACAATCAGGTTTTCCGGTTGTAGTGCAATACAATACAAAATTTGATATTTAACACTTTAATAACACTAAAGGAACAGAGAAATGAGAATATTTCGTAAATACTTACAATGTTTCAGAAGAGAAAACAAACCAATTTGACATTGTTGTGTAGTTATAGGTGTGGTAGGATATATTTTTTTATTTCACAGTCTTATTTTACTAGTACGTAGTTTGTCTAACGGCTAGCTAAAAATAAATAAAGTTGCTATTAATACGAAAAGAATAAGAAGTAGACCTGCAGTGGGAGATTTAAGTCTGTGCAATCCCATGGGTGACGACGATTGAGGACCAAGTTAAAAATAAACTTTCAAAACAAACAAACATTGCAATGACAATATTAAAATAGGTACTACAATAATGAATCGGCACAAAAATATTTTTCAAAATAATTAGACATAGAGATACATACGCCTAAAAGAAAACATAATGATAATAAGTAACAGTGTCCTTGATAACACAACTTATTTCAAATTAGATCGATTTGAGCCCGCCGGGCGTATCGTTAATATTCGATGTAAAGCAATCAATCGCCTCGTGTAATAAGCTTAATCAAACAATATCATCTTAATAACAGGTTTAATTGAAATTTCCAGCGATTAGCTATGTTTTATTGGATGCGTATCAGGTCATGATGGAGTGCGTTAGGAGCGAGGCTGAGAGATTACAATTTTTTAATATGATTAACTATACTATGCCTTGATCAGTGACTATACGTATCAGATAGGTATTTGTAATAGTGTTTTATCTGATCCGTCTTCTGATGTTGCTAAAAAATTATACTCTCTTGTACAAATATCAATCAAACGACGGAATATTGTTATTTGGACTAAAATGTAAAATGTAAGCACTATGAGGGTGACATATTCTTCTAGAAAAAACCCTCCATAAAATAAATCGGATAAAAAAAAAAGTGAAGTGCAACGTTAAAACAGGAACAGAAATAAAGTATACTTAGGTAAGTGATATCGAAAAAGTAAACGCCCAAGAAAATTCATCAATTCAATTGGATCGCATCTGCGCTGGCACTTCCAGTAACACAATTTTGATCTTGAGACGACGTTAATTTGTGAAACTGTACGGAAACCCAACGCTTAGGTGGCAGGATGAGAGGGGCGAGCCCGATTAATTCAAGAACTGGAATCCACGGCAAATTAATCGGACAGACCGGTCGCGTTGTGTGTCTATTGATCGGCGAGCTTACGGACAAAACATCGTATTGTGTCCAAGGCGGCAGGTGGATAATAAAGCGTTTGTCATAAAATTCGAATTCGGAACTGAAGAGAATTTAGCCCATTGAAAGAAAGCGTTCGAGCGTCTATCATTTGTCCTAAATATTTGACAGTTTGCAATTACGCTTGTAAAATGTTTATTTGACGTATTAAAATTGCAACAATAGAATCTGTACCTATTTAGTTCAAAAATTTCGCAGTGCAGTTCATCTGAAAAGTTAATTATATTTGTAGCTCAATTTTGACCGATGAAAATCAAAGCATTTTGTTGCAGCATAATATGTATATTTTTTTTTTTTAGTTTTTGGTAGCAAAGCTCTTTGTGTTACTCATTAGATGATGTTTTTAAATGAACTTCTAACTAAAATGAAATGGTAACGTTATATTTTAAAGCCTACGTTGCTAATGTTTTATTGTTACTTCATTGACATACTTATAAGTATTGCCACCGTAATTTTTACACAAACCTATTATTTATAAAATTTTCCTCATCGTATGTCCCTTTCAGAGGTTGGACCTTTTGCCTTTTTAGACCCTCGGGGAGACAGCTCGAATATTATTTTTCCCTCCACTAAAGGCTAGCATGGACCTTTGAATGTATTATTAAACTTTTGTTGTTATTGAGATTAGAATAATATTATAGGGTTTGCGTCCAATCTTCGTCCCTTAATATTTCGTTTCTATTGTGTTGTGAAAGATTTTGTGAACTTTATTTTATTTCAAGTGTTACAATATTTATAACGTCGTCTAATACGAATAACGTCATCTGATATTACAATAATAAAATAAAATAGATTTTATTTGATGTACCTATATATAAGGTGTAAGTTGATTAGTGTCAGATATTTTTAGAAGTAACTTAGACTATCACATGGATCACATGTAAGATAAATTTAAAATTATAGAACAAACTTTAAAAAATCGAAACAAATAAAAAGTTTTAAAATAAAGAATCTACATCATTCTGTACATGTACCCAAACACCACAAGTAGACTACTCACACAACGCTAGCCGATTCATAATCTCTCCAGAATCACATTCATCATCATCATCATCATCTCAGCCACAGGACGTCCACTGCTGAACATAGGCCTCCCCCAGTGACTTCCAGATCGGCCGATTGGAAGCGGCCTGCATCCAGCGTCGTCCTGCAACCTTTACCAGGTCGTCTGCCCACCTTGTGGGTGGGCGTCCTACGCTGCGCTTGCCGATACGCGGCCTCCATTCCAGAACCTTTCTGCCCCATCGGCCGCCAGTTCTACGTGCTATGTGCCCCGCCCACTGCCACTTCAGCCGGCTAATCCGTCGGGCTATGTCAGCGACTTTGGTTCGTTCACGGATCTCCTCATTTCTGATTTGATCTCGCAAAGAAACACCGAGCATAGCCCTTTCCATAGCGCGCTGTGCAACTTTAAGCTTCTTAATAAGGCCCATAGTAAGAGGCCACGTTTCAGTTCCGTATGTCATCACTGGTAACACACACTGGTTGTATACTTTCGTCTTTAGGCACTGAGGTATTTTGGACGAGAAGATGTTGCGTAGTTTCCCGAACGCTGCCCATCCGAGTTGGATTCGTCGATTGACCTCTTTCTCAAAATTGGACCTACCCAACTGGATCACTTGTCCCAGGTAAACATATTTGTCAACAATTTCGAGAATAGAGCTCCCAACTGGTACTGGGTAGATTGGGAATCACATTCATGCACTCAAATAATCATATTACACTGTTCATCATAATATCATATAACTTGGTGCGTGATTTAAAGTTTGTTCTATAATTTTAAATTTATCTTATATGTGATCCATGTGATAGTCTAAGTTACTCCTAAAAATATCTGATACTAATTCACTTACACCTTATAAAGATAGATAAATAGATTGACTTTTTATTGCACACCAAACCAAGAAGTTACAGTTGATATTTACAGAAAGATGTACAATTTAGGCGGTCTTATCGCTAAAAAGCGATCTCTTCCAGACAACCTTTAGGCAGAGGACAAATAAAGAAAGAATCTATCAACGTATTTATTGTTAAATATTATACTTATCATTATTTTCTATTTATTTTGGACAGGAGATCTATACTACTCGTACAAGCACAGGAATGTACAAAACATTCAGAGGTGCCATCTACCGGTGTCCGGCCACACATAGCATTCAGAAAAGTCAGGTTTCCCGTTTCCCACACAGCCTTTCGTATATCGAAATCGAAGCTTCGACCACTAGAGAGAAACACGTTGTATTTATTATCGACACCAGGGCCCTAACCATGGACAGTTAAAACAATCACAAATCTGTCAAACATTATCATTTCTGACAAATTTTGTATGAAATGACGTACCAAAATTGACAGATTTGACAACTTTGAGCTTGTTTTAAGAGTTCATGGTAATGGCCCTGGGCCCTAACCATGATCTGTCAATCTGTCTGCAAATCTGTCAATTTTGGTACGTCATTTCATACAAAGTTTGACAGAAATGATAATGTTTGACAGATTTGAGATTGTTTTAAGAATTCGTGGTTACCGCCCAGTCTTTGAGTTGCCTATTTTTTGACAGCACTGACATAATGTTGTCGGGTTGTTGTTGTTGTGGTTGTCTTTATATTGTTGTTGTTTGTTTATTTTTTATTCACTATTTTTTCGCAACAACTATTTTAAATCCTTTTAATCCTTACAATTTACTCGTACGTCACTAGATTTGTATAACATCTAATCAGTACAATATTAAACAATCATAATGACACAACAGAATTTGTCTGAGCATTTCTAGGCGTATTACTATTACTAAATAAATATAATTAAATATTGGATAACATCACATACACTGCTTTGATTCTAAGGTAAGTAGCTAAAGCACTTGTGTTATAGAAATCAGAAACAACGACGGTATCACAACACCCAGATCCGAGCAAATACAGAAAAGTTCGTTTTATACATTGACCCGACCGGGGATCGAACCCGGAACCTCAGAGATGGCGGCGCCGTTTAAAGTCCGGCGTGCTCGTCTCTCGGCTACGGAGGTCGTCTAAACTAAACAACACTTTATTTAGGGTTTCCTATTAGGATTACTTGGTTGTTTAAGTATTTGTCCGTGTGCCGGACTTTCAAAACCAAGTTTACGTAATATTCATAAGTATTTTTTTCTTAGGTTTGTTACAATTATTTATTCTATTTAGCTACCTTTTCTAAGAGACTTCTTGCAGTAAGCTTCCTTAATAGAATATAGCTGTTTCACGATTTAAATAAGTAGTATAGACATTAATACTCACAGATTATAATGAACGTCGGCCATGTTCGGCCTGTATTTGAGCGCCCTCTCGAAAGCCATTTCCGCTTCCGCGGTCCGACCCTGCGCGGTAAGCACGCTGCCGAGATTGCCGTACGCTGCGAACAAATAATAACATCATTAACTGGGGAAGTAATGATAACTTTGTAACCCTTAACACCGAGGATTGCTTTATTGAGAAGCTAAATAATGGTCTTAGAGACTTTATAACAGCTAACAAAATACTGCCCGGGCCACACGCCAAATGAGCGTATAATCAAATAATAAATGTGTGTGCAGAACAGTTTTTATATAATTTTATTTTATTACAGAAACATAAATGACATTTTGTAATGCTATTACTGCCCAGTCCGTACTTATTTGGTCATAATTGAAAATCAATTGGGATTTCTAATTGCGTCCGGTTTTCGCCAGTCAGGGCTTTAAAACTCAGCCAAAACCTATGAGCCTTAGCGCATAGGTGTGGTAAATATTCAACAATAATTTAGGTAAACCTAAATTCGATTATTATATTTTATTAAAACAGTCAACATGTAGGGACAAATAACACAGGTGTGATTTTAGAAGTTAGAATAAAACCAAAACTCCAGTTAATAGACCCCGGATGCCATGGAAGGACGTCATAGGAACGGCGGCGGTTAAGAATTGGGTGCTGAAAGTCCAAGATAACCGAAGGGTTGAAAGGCAGGCCGCAACAAGGACTACACAAAAGCAAAAGTTAAGATGATGATGTTAAATTTGATAAATCAAGGTTAGTGGCCTCTAACTAATACAACCAACTCTAAGTAGCGAATAAATAACTGTTACGGAAACCATAAAATAAGATGCATAAGTAAGCATATCAAATTCATTCAAAGGTGATAAACGTTCGAATAAAACTGTCAGCCTTGAAAGGACCATTTATTTCCATTTCATTAAGAGCATAAACGGGTTGTATGTAAATGTTGTATAGGTATACGTAGATAATTGTATTTTTACTCGTCATGCTCGATGTGGGGCGAATAAAGCTTTTGTTATTGCACAGCGCCCTGTCGTGCGGCCTAAAGATGCGTACAAATTAGAGCATTTCCATGTAACATAATGATCTTTCGTAGGTATAGCACACAAGTAATGTAACGATATAGGAAAATCGTAAGGAATCCTTTTACACTTAAGGGTTGTTGAGTGTGTGACAAATTGAGAAAATATTACATGATAACAATGAAAACAGTTGCGTGCGTCTTATTACATTGCACGTAATATGAGTAGTAATGACTCATAGCGTCAAAAGAAGCATAAAAAAGATGATTAAAAATTATTCTGAATAGATAAACTTAATAATAGCTTTATAGAGGTTTATGGTAGAAAGTAAAGCAGCATTACTGTATTCTGCTGGCTAATGTTATAAAACGTAGTTGAATGCGTTTTTGTCACTGATAATCCAAAATGTATATTATGAATATTAACTTGAGTTTGGACTCACTAAACGAAGTTCAATGATATCGCATTACGAAATGAAGAAAAAGAAAACAACAGTTTCATTGTTTATTACAAAGCAATACTTAAGTCTGCACACACCTTAACTTAAACGAATGAACACGAACGCTTCGCATTGTTATCTGATGAAAATTAACTCTCTCGCGATATTTGTCACGTTTGTAACACGCACGAATTAAATAATTGCTGACGAATATATGCGTCACATTTCTACAGTATCTACTGACTTTGGAATTACTTTTTGTCGATTAAAACATTTCGTTTTGGAATTAATTTTGTTTGTTCATTTATTATATATATATATTCATATTTTCATTGTTGGTGCGCATTTTAGAGTATCACCTGTCTTACTACACTGTATTGATAGTCGACTAAGGTTAGAGTCAACCTAACAAATAATGACTTCATAGATTTCATCTAGAAGATCGTTATAAAACAGGGTGAAAATGAATTCGTGAATTAACGATCCATTGTCATTTAAAGGGCTACAAAAAAAACAAAATTACCTACCTTCTTTGGTTGTAATAAAATAAGTATTTAAGTAAATACATATTATTAAATTTGCAGAGAATAATAAACTCATTGTAAAAGAAATATCAATTAAGTAAATGTATGTAAAATTGTCGCAATGGATGTTTTTATGTCGCGCTACACAGTTTAAAACCCGCTTTGCACGCAGTAGCGAACTATTTACCGATCGTAAACGAAGCCAGAATGCGATAAAAGAGGACGCTTCGCATTGTTATTTTCTGAAAATTAACCGTCTCATCTTTTTTTTAATTTAAAGCGCACGTGCGTACAAAACAGCGTATGCCAACGGTTTTTACCGGGCTAATTAAGAGCCGTATTTATTAATTTTGTTTCTAAGAAGTTTCGAATTTTCATTCTGAGGTAGAAAAACTTCATTTCTTTAACTTGAAAAGCTATTTTTTTTTATTTGGTTAGGTGGGATCTTGGTTCAAGACTTCAATCAGCCTTAAATTTCAGTGTGCACGGTCTTAGTTCAATGCACGAAATTCAATCAACCTTAGCTTGAAAGATTTTCGTCATACAAAAGTAGCACTTTTGTATGACGAAAATCTTTAAAAACTTTGTAAGATGTACATGAACATTAGATAAGAGCTTAGAGCATTCAACCAGCTCTAAGGATAAGAGTTATGTGTCAAAGATACAGGTTATAAAAGCTATTGCTAAATCTTTTCATTTTAAAAAAACTTTTTGCCATTTTTAGATTGTATGTAGGTATCGCATTGTTGACTTTTGTTTAAAAAATTGTTCTTCAATTATGTTTTCGAACTTTTTACTTTACTTTTGTTACAATAATAATGCTTCTTGACAATTTTCACGATTTAAGGTCAACAGGAAGTAAGTACATTTTATACATATGGTTTGATTCCTGAGTATTTATAATATCATTTTAAACTTTATTTCACGCGTTTCTGTTGAAAAATGGTCCTAAAGACGTTCAAATAGACAGACAGACGGATAAAGAAGTGATTTTATAAGGCTTTATTTTACCTTTTGAGGCACGGAACCCTATAAATTCAAGTTATCATCTGCATTTCAATTTTTATTCACATCCACCCTGTATACATGTTAAATATCCATCCATGCCCCGAGCAATATCGAGCATGTTGATCGCTGTAAGTGCGTGTACATAAAAAAGCTTTCACAGCAATATACCAATCACTGGAACGACTAAGTAACGTCATGTCTCCTTTATATTTTGCGCTCTATGTTTTTCTTAATGGCGCGATCGTAAACAAGATAAGATTTTTTGTTTTTCTTTTGATACCTATTGCCCATTTATGGAAAGCTATTGAATTTAACACCTATTTGAACTGTGGCGGTAGTTCATTATTTGTTTAACATAGTTGGGAAAACCAAACATGCATTTTTCAAAACAAATTTAATAACGATAGTTTTCTATCTTTTTAGGTAACCGTTTAGATAGTAACTACATTTTAATTTTTAAAAGAAAAAGTTACTTGCTTTCTGAAATTCAAAAATGTGTAGGCAATATTGAATAGCTGGATTCGATAAACAATATTCTTTGCTCATATTAGTAGGTATTATTGTTTTGCAACTATATTTGTATTTTAATGTCTTATTTAATTAGGCTGAATAATCGTGCTAAATATTTTTTGTAGTTTTGTAAATTAGTAGGTAGGTACGTCAACGCCCATATAGAATCTCGATTCCCCCAAGAACCGTATTGCAAAACATATCTCATTAGTCTGTTATGAAGAAATCGGGTTATTAAATGACACATTTAGAAGAGTACTTTTGGAAGTTATTTAAAAACAAAAAAAAACGGTGTTGTAGGCTGAAATAAGGCCGAATAAGAGTGCAAAATAATTTGTGTAGTTTAGTCAATTTATACAGCTTATACATTGAGGTATGCCGTGGGGACGATCGACGATCGACGATGACGACGAAAAGATGGAGTCACAGTTCCTGTTCTGGAGACCTTGTGAAGTTTAAGTAGACCGCTGCAACATGTTCGGGTGATGTAGAAAAGACGACAGTACCGATTTGGACATGAAGAAGAACGCACTAAAATATAGCTGGGTAGCCTAAAGAGGCAAATGTCCAACAGTGGACCAAATACTTACTTATATGCCGAAGAACAAAATACCTTCATGTGACCAAATTTTAAAAAGTCTAATAAGAAATACAATTCGTTAATCCCATTAGTTTATTAGATTAACCAATTATATCTACAAATGTTCGAGTACATATTTCATTTGATATTTAAGTAAGAAGAATTTTTGCACGACAAAAAACGTTTCTGTTGATCTTTATGTGTTAATGTAATCTATGTAACTATTGTGTTACTTTTAAAAATTCTTACATTCTTTGTCAAATCTAATATTATTTTCCGTGGTGCTTACTTCTTGACTTGACTAATCATGAAATTTTATTTGGATGGCGAGTCCCTGTAACGGAGTAGTCAATATACTCTACTCCCTTAGGGGGTAAAATTGGGTTTGGATAGCTGCAAGGGGAAATATAACATCTGCCCGAAAGTCGCAAGGATTCATTTGTTGATAATAATGTACAGGAATCTGTATTGCGTGATCTTTTTCAACAATCGCAAGATTATTTTGAAGCTAAAAATGAACTTAATAAAATAACATTTGGTCCTTTTTAAAAATGAAATGCCTATTGAAGTAAAAGACATACATTTTGTTTTCTGTTTGACGTGTTCCTTAGAGACACGAGGAAGCAGAAAACCCAAGAATTTCTTTATGGGTGACTTCATTGCTTTTATTTGATAATACCCTTTGTTAGCATAAGACCTCTTGCGCCTGTGGGATTTGATCCCTTGCCCTACTTTCCAATAATGGACAAAATGTCCGCACTCAGTCATTTTGTGTTTCATCACTTAACATATATCTTGCAAAGCTTTGTGAATTTAAGAATAACCTTTGATTCATTTGAATTAATCAAAATCGAAGGTTATTCTAAAATTCACAATTCAAATTCACAAATTAAATACTTGCCAGTGGAAATGTATCATAGATTTCAATATTTTTTCAATTAAGTAATTCTTATAGCGAAGATCTCATCATGTTGTAAAATAGCTTTAATAATATAAAACTATATTGTACCTACCTAAAAATTACAACTCAAGTGACGTACGTACGTACGTTTAACTTCAAATTTTCTGTTTTAAGAGTTGTACCTGTACATGCGAATAATCCAATCTTTACTTGAAAGGCATCAATGTTGTAAAATAAAATCAGATCTTCACAATTTCAGTCAATTACATTTAATTTATCCTTGACCTGAATGCAATAACATTTCAGTTTGTACTTATAAAATTGCATCAGCTGTATTCATGAAATCCATAAATTAATTGGAATGCAATCACCCGTTTTTTATAGTATTTGCTACGAGCTCACACATTGGCGAATACCCTCGAATATTTTACTGGCATATTAACGCTTATGACGATCGAACGAGGGTCTCTCGAATCGAATTTAATCGACTTAGCTGCTCGCTCTCAATACCGAAAGCCACTCTTAACGGACTGTTAGGGATGCTATATATTTTAGTTTAAGTGATCCTTAGGGGAACGGTTTGATGTGTTAACTAATAGAGTGTAACGTAAGGTTTCGTAATATATCGTTTTCTATACTACAAAAGCTTTGAGGACTATGGATGCCCAGTTGTATAGTTGCATTGTAATTACATTTGACAGTAAGCACAACGGCCTATGTACTGCAGTGGAACAAATACAGGGCATTATTAATTCGATTATACATCGCAAGAGGCGATAGATAAAAGCTGTTTAGTCCTCACAAAACCACCTTCTGCATTGTTACGTGTGAAATAACGAGGTTTTTTTTTACTTATCCATTTTAAACATAAAATTAATCCTAGGAGACATGCGTCTGGGAAACATCTGATTGCGCAAATGCCCATATTCCGATTAATTTGTTGGGCATAATAAGTTTGTCATTTACTAACACAAATAGATTTGAATGTATCCCGGTATATAAGTATTTATTTTGTAAAGCATGTAAATATTCGACTAAATAAAAATATTTTTTGTATTATTCGCATGTTGAAACTCTTCACTGACTTTCTATTTTTATATTTCAACTGGCAGATGCCAGACTGAAGGTTGACAACCTGAAGGTTGTCTGAAAAAGGTCGATGTTAGCGATAAGAAGGCTTTTAATATGCTGAATATGTTTCCTTAACATTATTTAGTGTGTAGTGTGCAATAAATATTGCATACTAGCTGACCCGGTGAACTTCGCACCACCTAACAGTATTTTTTTTCTTTTGATTTGCCAATTTCTTTATTATTTATTCTGCTATTCGGGGTGGAGACAAATCCAGCAAATTATAAACCATGAAAATCGGTACAGCCAAACACGACTTTATATTAACTAGCTGGCCCGGCGAACTTTGTACCTCCTAACAGTAATTTTTTTTCGTCAGATTTTCGTCAGCTTTTATTATTTACTAGCTGACCCAGGCGAACTTCGTACCGCCTAACTGCTAACATTTTTTTTCATCAGCTTTTCTTTCTTTTGTTGTTGACTTTGTTTTATATATTAAGAATAAGATTTATTTTACATGTATTTATTTAACTTATAAAGAAACATTCAAAGTAAGTTAAGTTTACGCGCTGCCTAGAAATGCAGTGGTTTGTTTAAACCATATCTCTAATTGAATGAACAATCTTGTCTATGACTGTCGATGGTTAATTCATAGTGTCGGTAACGTAATCAATGCAGTAGAGAGCAATGTATGGAGAATCCGAGATATATCGTGATTGTGTTTCTAACAACACACTACATCATTGGCGGACTGCGGTGACAATAACTTTATCCAAAGATCTTTGTGTTACACTACAGTTAATTAAATTTACTTAGATAGTAGGCAGGTATGTTTTTTGTCTACTAGCTTATAATTTTTGACTTATAACAACTAACAACATTTCTGTAGAACCTTAAAGAAGGGTGGTTTTTCTTTTCAGGGTTCAGTATTCCTGACAAGGAACCCTTATGTTTAGTCATGCCCGTCTGTTTGTTGTCCGTCCGAGGTTTTGCTTGACTATTGGCAATAGAGAGCTGCTTTGTAGAGGTATGTTTGTTTATGTATGTCAATCACGACGACAAAGTAGTAGGATAAAATTATGAAAAACAATTTTTAGGGTATCTCTCCTACCCTACATTTGTTTTTTTATCGATGGGGTCATCGTGTGTGTGGTGGTTGTCGTTGAATAGGTGCTTTAAAATGACTTAGAGGTAGCAAATAATATTTTTCGATTTAGGGAATGAATGATGATTATGAAGATGGTTTACGTAACCAATTTTCGTTAGTACGAACATTGTGGGCATCTTAGTTTGCCATTTACAGTATGGTATGGACGGGCTTTTATTTGGTCGCGTTTAACGTCGAGGTCAGCTTTTCGCTACTCCACAAAGTCGCGCACTTGCCTGTACATACTCGCGCTATTTAGACCGTTTTGTGCTGCCAAACCTTCCCACTGAGAGGGCTCAATATTGCATCTTTTCATGTGACGCTTCAACACGTCTATAAATCGGAGGAGTTGTCCGCCGCATTTTCGCTTGCCCACTCCTCAAGTTTATAGTAGTAGTCAATAAAGATGCGCTTCGGTACTCTTTCCTCGGCCATACGTGAAACGTGGACGCACTACCGAAGCTAATTGTGGGAGATTGTTTGATGGTAAACTTGTAAGTAGAACGTCAGAACTAGTTACAAAAAATATAAGAGCAGCATGCTTTACTATTGGGTCATAGATTATATGGCAAATCAATTGTATTTTTAACAGATTATGATAATCCTGATATCCGATACTGATTATGCAAAAATTGTTTGGAATAATCATAAAGTTTTAAAAACTATAACCCAACTACTTACGTTAAAAAAGTTAACAAACCTACATCACCAGCCTATATCAGTCCACTGCTGGACACAGGCCTCTCCAAAAGGAGGATTTTGCCATAATCGCCACGCTTGGCAGGCGGGTTGGCGATCGCAGTTTGGCCAATGGTGGAGAGGAGACGCTGCTGCCCGTCTTTTTATGGCGGTTCTTCTGTAGTCCCCTCTTACGACACCCATAGGAAGAGAAAAACAAACCTACGACCGCATTTAAAGAAATATTTTGACTTTAACAATATTATATATTTAGAATGTGCTTGCCAAGACCTTTCTTTTGAAACACGTGGTAATTATTTTAGTTTTATTTTTTTTGGGGATAGAACTTGAGCTTTATATTCCGCCGCATAAACTTTTAATAATTTTTTTGTAGCCTATGTCACCTGGGCCATTATTAAGAATCTATTGACACCTCGTTCATTAAAATCGGTTGAGTAGTTTAGGCGCACGGTAGAATATATGTATATACAAACATACATACTATATGTATAGACTGCTAAAATAATTACCCTTCCTTTTGGCTTCGCCGTAGTCGGGTAAAAAAGGCAGCGCGAAGGTGACCTTTTTTCTTGACAACAGTTTTTAACACTTTTAATAGCCTGGGGATCCATAAAGTTAGATAATATTATATACTAATTCGTAGAGATAATGCCAAGATTATGCAAAATCATAATTAAGCTGGAGGCGTCAACGAAAATATTTTAACCCCTGACGGAAAAATAAAGGTGTTATAAGTTTAACGTGTGTATCTGTAAAATAAATAAATATAATAATAATATATATTGGACAACATCACATACATTGCTCTAATCCTAAGGTAAATAGCTAAAGCACTTGTTTTATAGGAATCAGAAACAACGACGTTACCACAACACCCAGATCCGAGCCAACCGGCCGGCCGGGGATCGAACCCGGAACCTCTGAGATGGCGGCGCCATTTAAAGTCCGGCATGCTCGCCTCGCAGCCACGGAGGTTGTCGAAATGTTCATTTCGACAACCTTCGTGGGTACCTACTTGTTTACTTTTTGACCCTTCAACTTTATTACCAGTAATATTACCTAGTAATGTTTTGATTCAAGCGTCACCGCGCCGGGCCGGGACCGCTTAAGTAAAAAAAAAGGTACAATATAAAAAGGTTTAAAAGAAGAAAAAGATGATTATACTTGTACCAGTAACGACGTTCCCCGACGCGAATGACGCGTGGGTCAAAACATTACTAGGTAATAATTACGTGTAATAAAGTTGAAAGGCCAAGAAGTATACAAATAAATCATATTTTTTACTTTTTATACTATATTAACTAAATATAGATATATAACTTTTTGTTTTTATTATTTCTGTAAGGTATTTTTTTAAAGTAATTTTAAAAAGTATTTATTTTCAATCATCGAGCTAATTTTGTAAGAGGGACATTCTGAAACAATTTGATATCGGTCAATATCATCATACCGATCCCACTATCGGCTAAAAGTTTTTGTACCTATACCTTTGACTGCCACGACACTAGACACAA
Source organism: Anania fuscalis (assembly GCA_950371115.1). Taxonomy (NCBI): domain Eukaryota; kingdom Metazoa; phylum Arthropoda; class Insecta; order Lepidoptera; family Crambidae; genus Anania; species Anania fuscalis. The sequence goes on along the minus strand of OX493331.1, from coordinate 9,011,675 downwards.
TAGAAAATCTGTCGTTTAAGGGTGACAACTGACACTAGTGGCAATTGCTCAATGATAAAAAAAATAAATAAATGAAACCAATCTAAATTAAAATTCATCCGCATCTACATTTTCAAACAATCTTTTTGATTTATGTTTGCATTTGATGACCCCATAGTTCATCAATTGCAATCATTATTTATGAATTTGAATCTAATCGCTCTTGTGATTATACTTTGAGTATCCATTAAAAGTCAAGTTAGTTGACAACTAATAAAAATTTCTGTTGGTTTTATGGCCCTGTCCTTACTTGCCTACTTGAATTGGCCCTGAAAGAAATAAAAGTCACGACTCACGCAAATTGATTGTGCGCCATTTTGGAAACTTTTCTTTCTTGTGGATAGCCTTTAAAAGTTCCTTGGTTCGATGACACAAATTGTAATTTTTACTAATAACCGCCCTAAGTTACGGTGTAATAATGGTACCTTTTACCATAAAATGATAGCCATAAACCTTTTTTATTTATAATTTGATATTCTTTATCTAAGGCTTATTTTGATAAAAGAACGAAACTTTTTCTATTATTTGTAGGTAATTTTACTCAGAAATATTTTGCATCCTTAAGTAAATAATACTTATAATTTGGAACTTGCTAAATATCTAGGTATTCTACTGGATGATGAAAGCTTGATACCTAATATTCTTTTATATAACAAATAAATAAATAAGTAAGACGATCTTTTGTTTCATATTCAAAGACTTTAAGCCAATAACGATCTTTGCTTAAGTCTTAATTACAATAAATACCTATGTGTCTGTTCGTGATTTGTTAGGAGTTGAAAAGTTGCTATTGAATTCAATGTTGAGATTGACGCAAAAGAAATCATTAGCGCAAGGTTGTCTCGAGGGTAAGAGAGACGAAAATTGCTCGAAAACAAAGCTCATTTTCCGAATTTAATTGTCACTCAGAACAAATTCGGCGTATTTGCGAAACGAATAATTATTTTCTTGGAATATATTTCGTGATTTATTATGAAGGTTCGATCGCTGACGTTTGGCATGTTTCGCTCAGTTAACTTACTTTGCGGCTTCTAAGTAGCCGTGGGATAAGTTGGCAACTGAGATAATGGTGTTAATCTTTGGGACTCGCTCTTCGAGCACTCGGGTATCTGGCTCGAAGATGGCTGATAGAGGCTTCAGCTTAACTGATTACATCAGCATGGTTCGCGCAAAGAGTTTTGTTGCAAACAACTAAGTCTGGCTAATACGGAGTAATAGAACTAGCTGCCTTAGAGACAAATTGATTGCACATTAACATTTCTCGTTTACCGCAGAGTTAAATTAGCGTTATGTAATATTGATTAACTTCAATAGATTTAATATTGAAACCTTTTACCGCTTTAGGATATTGGCCTATGGATGCCATTAACACGATAAGAGCCAGGAATAAGAGCAGACGTGAAGCAATACTTCATATATTGTTTTGGATTCGCATTTAAATTAATAATTATTTGATAATAGTTATTAACACATTTTAAAGGGATAAAAGAAGTTTTTAGCAATTGTCAACTGAACATTTCTTCACGGTAACAAGGTTATTTAAGGATTGCGAGAGTATGTAGAAGTTAAGGAGTGATTCTACTACCAAAATAAAATAACATGTTTCATGCGCAGCATTAAATTCTCAAAAAATAAAATATAACAAACCTACACACATTCTAAATCCTATATAACCTAAATAACGATTTGTATAGAGAAAAAAAATCGTTAGAGGTTTTCTGTTTTTGTAGGATTTAGATTGTGTTTTTTTTTAAAGCAACTGAATTACTTCTTAGAATGACCTTGCTTAGGGTAAATTAATCAATCAAATGTTATTGTTATCCCTTTCCTTTGAATGAGCATAACCGAACTAATGCCGCTTTTGCTCGAAATGAATAAATATTTCAACTGCCCTATCATACTACTCATTTACAACACATTTTTTTCTGGAAGTCATATAAATACACTATATTGTTTTCCAAAGTAAAAAAAAACATTGATTCTAGCTCGTAAAAAAACGTCATAAATATTTTTTGACAAACATGTAACTTTCTTCGAACAAAGAAAGAATCTTTACATTGTAAAATGGACTGTGAAAGTGATACAAGTAAGAAAATAAATAGTCGCTTTTCGATTTACCTGGATAGCAACCTAAAGGCAAACTGGATCCAATCTGTCCCTAACTGGCTCCTCGAAACAAGGCAATCAGACGGCGGACAGCTATTACACGATTTTGTTGGAGAGGCCGGGTGCGCCTAATCGGTTAAGCCACGGCTTTATCGAATACACCTTTAGTAGATAGCTGATCTATTGAACCGGCAACTTCGAGAGATTAACACTCTCCTAGTATATTGGACAAACATGAAATACTGATAAAAATCTTGCAAGTGACTGAAATAGGATGTTTCTCAAGTTTTAATTAGTAGAATCTACTTATTAGGTTACAAAGGCATTATGAAAATATTATTATTGGGAGGTAGATAAAATGATTAATTAGATACTAATAGTTAAGAAGTTTAATAATTGGATTAAATTGCTACAAATAATATAAAAAGTCGTTTCCTCGTTTCTCGAGAGTCCGATTAGACTGTATGTAATTACAGGCTAATAATTGATATTGTAGAGATTTTAATTAAATTTTTTGTCTTCTGTCTTGTTAGTGTCGATTTTGGGTGGCATTTCTGACAAAGCTTAGCGGATTCTACGGTATTAGGTGTCGTTTTGCTAATCCCTAGGGACACAAAGAGCAAATGATAAGTAAGTCATAGTTTCTGGGCCTGCACACTCAAACCCGTGTCAATATAAAAAAAAGGTTTTCTGAATTGCCCTGAAAAAAAAATCGAAATCAATACCCTTATTTCCAAAAAAATTGCAATCGGCAATAATCGCGCAGTCATCGCCCGATTGATGGTCAGTGTCAAAATTTATGGGCATCACTGACAGTAGATTGCTTTGTTTTTGTCGTTTGCTGTCAATTTGAGATTTTAAAGCCAGAGTTGGAAAATTTTTGCTATCGCATTGCTTTTGCAAGATACGAAATCAGGGTACTGATCGTAAAATTGAAACGACATTTGGAACTTTTTAATTTTTACAGTGACTTGTCAGACAAAAAATGATATACTGAGAAACATATACTGACCCAGAACTATCGCTAAGAGCAAAAATTATAGCTTAGTGATAATATCAAGAACTTCAATTGTAGAACAAAATGTATCACAACAGTAAATGCAAGCTAAAAGCCAGAAATTGAACAGAGTCTAATTTATATTCCATACACAGAACACGTAATAAAATGTAACACACAATTTTGAGATCGCATCAATCGTGGTTCTATCAAAGAAATCGCACTCCTTCAGTTCAGTGGAGTTCATTCTACTTTATGGAGGGGCCCCTAAATCGGAAATTAGACTGTGATAGTTTCCGCCCAGTAGTAGTACTAGAGCAGATACGCTATCACCCTACTTGATAGAACACTGACTCCTAATAGTATGGACATTTCAGACAAAAGCGTTCGAACTTTCTAGTCTGCCATCTAACTTTAAGAAAACGTCGAGGGATTTTAATGTCTCCAAAAATTTAGTTCTGTCGTCTCACTTTAACAGTGTAAAAGCATTTCTTTATTTAACCATTCAAAAATTTAGAAAATCAATTTGTTATTGTGTATTTGCATATTAATGAAACCAAAAATTATAATACTCGGTCATGCAAAAACATTGGTTTTAGAATACATTAGCCGTAAAGTGAAGTGACCGTCGAGTCATTGCATCTATCACATGACATCTGTCGTACACGATTCAGTTTTTATCAAGTTTTTATACAATATTAGTAAGCCTGTTTACTGCTTGTAGCCTAAATAGAAAATGTTTTCTATTCTTTAAAATTATAATATCCATAAATCAGTAAAACACAAATAGGTAAATATCGTAGAAAATTTAGGACTACTAAATTCTAACTGGTTTTTCGGTGATTCCTGTAATTAATGCATCAGTAACATACAAGCAATTAAAGTACCAGGCAAGTATACGCGAAGAGTGGGTTTAAATACCCCAGCCTTATCGAGGTAATCACAGACTAAACACATTCGGTTCAGTTAAGTCAATTAATTGAATAATTAAATAGACTCGTAGTACTGCTTGTTTATGGGGCGTGGGTTATCCATGGCCTCCGCCTTTTAAATAAATGAAATACTTCGTTTTGCGCTCGCCCGCGACACGACTTTTGTTACTTCTGTTGCCTATTTTTAATTTTTAATGGAACCACCAACCTCGTTGTGATGCTATCTTGTTATTTATAACGACACTTTTGTCAAATATCGTGTTTTTCACGAACTTTTCCAAGCGCTATAGGGTTGTTTTTCACTATTGTCTTTGAAAATAACATTTGCTGTGTAATTAATTTTAAAATGAACGTCCTACGAGTCCTACATTTGATAAAAATAATATTCGCCTAGGTTGTTTAATTAATGTGCCTTAGTGAACCCGAAATCAATTTAGATAAAATATGATAACCAAATAATTAAACTTGCAGATTATTTAATCTGCAAGTTTAAATATTTGGTTAATATAAGCCATAATTGTACGTAGATTTAATGATTTAATTCGTATTTTTTGTACCGTAGCTTGATTACGCACGTAATTGTTATATTTTCTAATAAATGCTGAAAACAAGAAAGTGTTTTGTTTCTATAAAAGGAGACATTTTGGAAATTTAGAGCATATGAAGAGTATAGATATCCGCATTTAATAAATATACCTACTTACATACTTTGATTTTAGATTGTGAAGTGCGAACATTTCGCAAATAGAACGAGAGACGATAATATGGTGAAACTAAAACGGCTGCCAAGAGATACGTACAATAGTAGGAGATAGGAGCCAGTTCACCATAACACTTGATTTGTGATTTATGTTCATGCCGGAAATTGGCCACCATTTTCATATATTATATTGGCGCGTTTGAGTTAAGATCAATGTGCTGCTAAATGTTACAATAATGGATATGTTATGTGTATTTTAAGTTCTCACAATGAAATGCGTACATAATACTGACTGATCATTTTGCACTGCGAAGAGGAAATTCATATTGCTCCAAGACAAATGAAAATCAAACCAAATACAGTGACGGACGGCATCCGAAGTTTAAGTTTAAATAAAAAAGCGCTTCAGTTAATAAGAATAAATAAGAAAAAAAATATCTTGTTAGCGTCCTTTACTCTTTTAATTGTTGTCTTTTTCTCTATTGCTAATGCACCAGATACCCCATGTTAGCCATGTTAGCTATATTAAGCAATAATATTTTTTTACAATAACTTAAAATGAAATTACTTTCTGTCAATGTAGGTATTCATAGGTCTATGAGCTAATAAGGTTCTAATTAATAGTTAACAGCCTTATAGAAACTGACTTACTTTTGATTTACGTTTAACTAAACCGCCGACAAGCTGAATACAGTTAATTTGTATGAAGAGTTTCAGAAGACAATTTATTCATTCAAAATAGTACTATACATTTTTAAAATATTTTTCTGCAAATTTGGGCCTAAGTAGTAACCTTTTAAACATGCTTGGTTAAATTTTATTGACTAAAGCCTGATCTGACCAAGGTAGCCACTAGCAGGCCGCTCAGGCCGAGTATCCTACACCCATTAATCAATCCGGTGAAGCTGTAAAGAATGTTTGCTAATAACATAGATCTAATAAATATTATTGAAGTAGTGCAAACTATACTCGAAGATTAAAATTATACTCACGCTCTTGAGATAAATCTAAATAAATTGCACAAAAATTAAAGGAGGCAACCGGGAAGCCTAAATTGCTATTCTTATGTCATCCTATTCCGCGATGTAAAGCGCTATCATCCCTACAACATTACTGAAAGAATATAATTCTCCTGGGAAAATAAGTTACAGAGCAGCTGGCCAGGTCCTCCTTCACAATATTTTTAAAAAGAATCAGGATATCGTAAAAATACAAGAAGTTCGATAGGAACTTTTAAAAAGCGACTCGCCTCTCTTATTTTTTCCTTACAAACCCATCGTCGAAAAGTTGGATAGTTTTACATCAGGGACCCTTCGATAAAGTGTCATAATTTACGTGAAATATTATTTTTGTAGTAAGTGGGGCATATATTTTGGTATCTTATTTGTGGTTTTATACTTCGTAGCTTTTGTGGCGGTAAGTTATGCAGTGGAAACCTGTTGATAACGAAGTAGGCTTTTCATGTGTGCCTGCCATTTGTCAACTCTAGTAATTATTAATATTTTTATACGTCATCGGTCATATATAAAATGCTACTGATATAATAGAATGTTACAAAAGTAGAATTGAAATATTGTGTTAATCTCTTTCTTTTTAACCGACTTCAAAAAAAAGGAGGAGGTTCTCAATTCGTCTGAATGTTGTTGTTTTTGAAATAAGAGTGTGAGTTAAATCTACTATGTTCGTTCAAGCAATAAGAAATATTTTTTAGATTTACGTTCACAGTATCAAGTATCATTACGAAAGTACTATTCATAACATTGAGAACAACATAGAGCTTTAAAAAAAAAAGTGTTTCATTTACCATGAATTTCTTAACCAACGTTAAACTGTCCGAAAATACCGAGATATATACAGCGAATTGTTAAAAGAAGTATTGGTTACGCTCTCCCGATAAATTAAAGGGAAACGTCAGCTTGAGACACCTTTCACGATTGGCATAAGATAAGAATGAAATTCGTGAAATTGATGATTCATTGATGTAAGGTAAAATTATTGGAAATAACGCTTTTGAGTCCTGTATATTTTACAGATTGACTTTCTAAAATGTGATTTTCCGTTAAATTCTTATGTAAGAAACGGCAAAGTTCAAAAACAGAAACGACGTTATTATAAATAACAAAAACCGGTTGAACAATACTCGAAAACAAACAGTTTACAAAACAAGTAATATAATATGCGGAATCGAGTCCGACGTTCGTCGTATGAAGTGAGTCAAAATGAGAACCATCGGGAAAAACTTTTCTCTTTGCAAGAAAGTTTGTGATGTGAACAGAACCCGGGGCCTCCCTTGGGACGTCGCACATGCATGTTTAATGGCGTCCTAGAAAGGTCAAGAGTCTGACTGTAGAGGTAGTGAATACATTATACGCTCCCTGGCGAGTACGTATACTCGGGGGTAGGCGTGCCGTGACAGCCTCTTTTCAAACTTCGAGGAACTAACACGCCGCGGACAGGTAGTTTGTAGCTGTCTCTCAAACAAATTAATTGTGTCTTAGTTTTGAGCTGTAACGAGGGAGCAACTCAAACAAACTTTTGAGGAAGGTACGAGGGAACGCGCCGCCTTGCGAGCCTTAAGTGTTACGTGGTGAATTAGCAAAATTTTAACTCTGCAATTGCCAGTCAATGCGTATCAGCACCATTATGGACTTTAAATGTTTTCGTTTTCCAATTCGCAGCGTATGAAAATTAATATTGAGTTCGCAAACATAATATTTCTTAGTCAAGTTATTTTGCTAGTTTATAATGTCAGAATTCTGCAAAATCTTACCTTTTGGTGGATTTATATGCAGCGCACTTCTGAAGAGACTTTCTTCATCACGCCAGTCGAGGTTTCGCCGCATAGTATAGCAGCACATCGACGACAGGACGATGAGTAGGGTCAGCATAAAGACCCTACTACGTGTCTCACTGCGATGCCAGCTCCGGGTCACTGCGCCAGCGCCCAGACCGACCAATAAACAGAACCCCACACTGGGTATGTACAGCACACGCTCCGCAACCACAAACCCGACGTAAAATAAGACATTAGTAGCAGGCACAAACGGTAACACCATAAATGCCACGGACATTAGCAATGCAACTTGCGGGCTGCGGTAAACGTTCCTTTGAGGATTAGGCGCTTTCGACTTCGCACTTGCCATCGGGCAGACGCATGTCGAGGCATGCATTATTGTATTGTTATTGTTTACGGCTCGACAAGCGCTCGTATGCTCTTCTGTCAGAGTGTGCCTGCAACCCGTACACGGACACAATATCTTCTTAGATGAAACATTCTCTTTGTGAGGCATCTGGTAGCTCTTTCTTTCAACGCAATCTGGCCCCTTATTGTAGTGCTTTGAGTTGTAATTCCATTTATGCCTGACTTTGCAGTTTTGTTTTTTATAATATTTTTGGTCTTTGAGGGGTTTTTCTTGACCTTTTTTGAGTTCGTTCATCATAGCTCGCCAGGTGACTTTGGATGCAACAGCGTAGAAGATGACTGTGGATATGTTTCGTGGGTCGGATATGCTTGTGATTCGGGGGATGGATTCCATGGACCAGTCGAAACTGAGTTGGAAAGGGTAAAGAAGCAGAAAAAAGTTAAAGACTGGAAGGTAAGAGAAAGTATAAAGACGGGTGAGGTAGGAAGGATCACGGGAAGCAGGGTTGTCAGCGGCGGCGAATGGTGTGGGGGTGCCAGCGACTCGCAGCCGCCAGTACAGAAGGGCAAAGCCACCTGTTCCGAGAGCGCATATGCTTCGCCAGCGACTCTGAAACAGATAAAAAAAACAATTGAAAAAATCAATTGATAAGCACCAATCAATCTGAGTTCCAAGAGAGCAATAAAATAAAATAAATACAAAAATGTTTCTGTTTGAATTTCGGGAAATTAAATCGAATTTAATCTAACTCAATAACGGAGGAAAATTTTTGGCCGTATTAAAAAAAATCGTACCACAAAAACATCTATTAGAGTTAGTAAAAAAAAAACATTGGGCATGATTTGACCCAGTTAACAAAAGTATTACTACAAAAACCAAGTTTATTTTAAATTGTGTATAGTTTTTTTATTTTTAAAACCTAAAGAGCAGTAAATTGCAAAAGATCAATTAAAACCGGTAGGTATTCAATTTTATAAGCATTTAAATACAGGTGTAGATTAAACAATGTCAGTAAAAAAAAAACTGATAAATATCTCTAATAGAGCTATATGAGGTATTCTGTGTAATACTCGTATCCGCTATAATAGTGCATGTAGTCACTAAGCTACAGGCACTATTTATCGCGATGTCATAGAGTTCACACTCGCACGAAGAAACTTTCCGACGGCCGCGGCCGCTCGGATTCACAGTATTATCAGGAAAACTATTTGTACCGCCCTTAGATGGTTTGTAAATTAAACTCGTGTTAATTTGAATGACCGTTATGTAGCTATCATTTATAAATTACATAGGTATAGTCCAATCAATAAAATTGTTGTAAAGTGCGTGAGCGGGAACCTAAGCGATTTCTTCAGAAACATATTCAGGGTGCTTGTGGAGAAAACATACAAAAACCCTGATGTCTAGTAGGTGAGCCCGAGGGACCAACATCGTAAAAATGGTGCGTTGTAGCAATTAATGTTCGTCGTTAAATACGTCAGGATTTTCAGTATGTTTTAGCCTGAAGCACCATAAATAAGTTTCTAGAGAAATCGCTTAGGTTTCGACTGACGCACTCTATACCCTCCTTTGAGTCATTCCTCGATCAATAGTTTTTGATGTAGTTTGGACCATCATTCAGAAAGTTTCTTGATCTATGTGTTGAGATAATTTATAATTTCACTGCCGCAAAATTGGGGTTGGGTTGCAGGTAGTGTATAACTTTTCATTAGTTTTTTTCTCTTGTCGGTATACCTACTACGATCGTGGTGATATATATCGTACGATAGAAATCGACATTTAAAAGTAGATAGTTTGAAAAATAATAGAAGGCTTTATTTTCAGCTTTATCTTTATCAACATTGGACTCTACTAAAAAGGATTCTTCAGCCCCAGTTTAAACTAGCGCTAATTTTAATCCATTGCTCGATAAAATTGATTTATAAGGGAGCAAGTCGCGGCAAGACGTCCCTTTAGATTATTAAATTACCACTGGCACCGCAGCAACCCTCTTTCTACATGATTAATATGGTAATGCTATCGGTTAGGTATTTTAATCTACTTAAAGTGGTGTTATTATGAAAGTTTTTAGAGTAATTTACTGAGGTGGGCGTGTGGGAGTCGAGAGTGAACCTCGGCTTGTTACTACAACGTATCTAAAATAAATCAGCCCACTCATTTGTTTAATTGTTATATTGTTCATAGAAAATAAGTGGGTTCCTTTTCTACTTCTTTTCTTTTCTAAAGCGGTTTCCGTTATAGGGTTACGGCGGTCAGATGGTAATTGCTCGAAAAGTAGAAACAGACGGCGTAGAACGGACTAAAAATGGGACAAAGCTGGAAAGAACAAGAAGATTGCCTAAAATAATAACAAAAAACCCTTAAGGGTTTCAGAGTCAAAGTGTCAGAGCCAAAACCCATTCTTTCTCGAAATAGGTTTCAGTCCAGAATAAGGGATAAAGAAAAAAACTTTGCAAAAATGTTTGTTAGAGCTCGTAATAAGCATCGGGCATCGTAGGGTCTGAATTTTAGTAGCTAATCCCACAAAGGTGAGTTTTTGTAATTAAAAATCGTATTTGGGATTTCTTACAAACACTTCGATATAATTTACATTATAGGTGAATAAATGTTCCGGCTATTTTAATCAGGCTGTGTTAATTGTGAGCTTCAGCTTGTTATTAACGGGTAGCGCGAGGAAAAGATTTATGTCGGTAGTAGTGTCTGACCTGCCCATAGGATGCGCACAACTAACGAAGCAGGGATCACCTCATTGAGCTTGAGTCACAAGAGACTGCATGGAGCGCCGAGGTAATCTACAAAACTGATGAACAATAACTGTCAAAAAACGAACAAGATATTTCTTTCCTAATCGATTGTTATGTTGATTAATTTTAAAAGTTCCTAGCAGATATATTAAGATTACCAGTTGTACCATACATAATTAAATGTTTATTGTAAGGTAGATCTTTCGAATTAAGCTTACTTAGGTTCAAACTAGCCTACATTTTCATGTTTATTATAAATTCAAGAAAAAAAATAGTTTGAAAGGTTCAAAACTGCAGGAAAATGTTTTTAATCTTACTGCGTAGGAATTAGGATTCAATTTGGCCGTAGTGTACATGTATATTATGTAGGTTTAAATTATAGACGTAGAATTAACTTATATAGGTACTGAATAATACCTACTAATAACTATTTATCATAGGGAAAACAGTTCAGTCAGTACATTTTATGCCGTTGCTGTAATTATAAATCGCACAGCAGTTTACAGGATTATACAAATATGGTACAAATTTGGTTGTTTTGATTTAGTTTATATTGGTTATTAGTTAGGAGGCGTATATTTCAAACTAAATCGGATGTATCTACTCGTTAAAACAATTATTTGGATTATCATTTATAATTCATCTGTCGTGCATCCATGTGTTATTGTTACGTACCTAATTACATTATTAGATGACCACGCATTATGCGTTTTCATCTATTTATCTACATGTGCTAATTATCTGCATGCGAAATAAGTAATTCAGTTCACTTTGATTTGCTTTTTTAATTAAGCTACACAGAAAGCGAGTTAGCAGCTTGCCACTCGCGGGAGGTGCGAGGAAAAGATTTATGTCGGTATTCGACCTGCCCAGGGGAGCCGCGCGGAACTAACGACGCCGGCCCACTCTGCCGCAAGAGACCGTGCGAAGCAACACGAAACCGCGCGAAGCGATGCAGATACCTCCGAGAAACTTCGATGGAGGCCATTAATGGATTAGAACGATCATATTTATTGTACAGATTAAAATTAAAACACAAAATTTGGCCTTGATGCTATTTGGACTTGTCAATTATTAAGCTGAACAAAAATATTTTGTGAGTCAAAAACTAAAACGCCTATAATACTGAATCAAATTCAATGCTTTTAAATAGATTTTGATTTGTTTACCACACGAAGTAAATTATTTAACATATCAGTCCACATCCAGTCTACTGCAGCTACTAGTTTTATATCGTCAGTACACCGGGCCTGGCGCCCCTTCCCCAATTTTAAAGATTCAATAACAACACGATGATATAAATGTATGTAACTTAAAATGTTATGTATGTTAGGTTATCGTTAAATTATATTTTGTTTAACTGGTTTGTTTAGAACATCAGACGCGGTTGCAATTACCTCTGCTGGCCCATACCATTGTTTTGCATCGGTAGGTAATTTAAAACCACCACTCAACCGCACCGCACCGCACTGCCTCGCGCCGCAGACGTGGTATGAAACCGTGCCTCAATCGCAACCTCACTATTGTACATTAAATCAAACAGATTCATTTTAAACTTCTTCCGCACAGCAACTGTTCAAACGATATGCACAACGATACGATACGATACGATATGAAACGTCAGGCAAAAAAGGTAATATTTTATACCTATAATACCTAAATTATGATACGTTAATTCCCGTTTTCCTGTTTTCCCGTCATTGAGTTTAAGATATGCACAAGGCCACACCATAGTTACGCGGAAACCTCCGACTATCTTAGATGACCGCTTGATTAACACGTTCACGTTCGCGCAAGCAGGGGGATTTTATTGTAGTGGCCACTGTGACGCATATTTTTCTCATACAAAAATAGGAACGTTTACATACGTTCCGCTTTATCTTAGCTATTAAATATGACAAATAATGTCACTGACGTCAATAGACGTCAACGTCAATGTTTGATTTGTCACATGATAAATATTTCATGGATGTCAGAAAACTGCAACGTCTTGTCACGTCAACGTTGAGTAGCGTACTGCTGCAGGAAAATAACGGCAACAAAACACCCAGACCCGAGTCAATGTAGAATAACTAATATAAATAAATAATAGATATACACACACAATCACACAATAACCTAGCCCTAAACTAAGCGTGAGCTTGTGCTATGGTGACTAGGATAATGGATAGACATACTCATATACGTTTATAAACATCCATGACTCGGGTAAAAATGCTCGTGCTCATCACACTCACATCTGCCCCTTGCGGGATTCGAACCCGCGACTGCTGCGTGTTATAGTCCGGTACGCGAACCACTACATCACAGCTGTCGTCAAAAATAGGATCGAACCCGGGATCTCAGAAATGGTGACACCATGATAACCACACGACTACGAAGGTCGTCAAAGAGGGTACAACATGGTATAAGTAATAGCCAATTGTAATGTTAGTGGGCATGAAATTATAAAACAATAGCCAGCTTACAGCTTTGTAATATTACAGAAACCAGCTGAGTGCTGACAATAAGTTAGACAACGTTGACAAGCATTTAATTAATAGCCGTAAAAAATATTCAAAATGCAAGACAAATGTCAACATAATCATACGTAAATAGGTACCTACAGAGACTAATATTTATAATTGAAATAAAAAGAATTAGGCTCTAATAATGGCTCCTGTACTTTAGTTAAATCCTTTTTACACTGTATTATTGCTCTTCTTAGTGTGCCTCTTTTTATTCATCTAAAACAATAAATTTGTATTATTTTTCAGTAATTATATTATAGCCTGAGTGTTGATATAATATTATCCAGTGAAAAAGTCCATAATGAAAAAGTACTTACTATTCTGGAAATTCGTAACAAGTTTCGAGTTCAGTAGAATGCACACTTCCCCGCGCAGTCGACTTTTCACGCACCGTCGAGCAGGCATACTAAATGTATGGCCAAGCGCCGCGTAAAGACGTTGTGAGTCGCGTGGGTGGGGCTTTGTACATGTGTGCGTAGTGTTAACTTGGCAGTGTGAAATTTCGATACAATACGGCGCTAGAATCTCCAGAATTAGTTATGTTGTGGAGAAATGACGTAGCTATCAGAATTTAATATCAAAATGTACCCTATACTTATGGTCCTAAGGCAAATAATAAATATAAATCGACGTATTCAGACGTTGTTCAACATTTCGTCGTCGTTTTTGGCCGTACCTATACGTCGCTTGCGCGAATGTGTTAAGTAACCGGAGACAAGATAAATTAAAATATGGATTGCACACTTCGCCAATGTTCTATTAGCGATTTTATTTTTCCTTGAAGATTTTATTTAAAATGTTAGAAATATATGTTTTGAGTATGTTAGGATGATACCTACGCGTCAATCGTAATATGAATTGCAGTATCCGCCAAAATGGCGATATTGAGTTATACATACAGTTCGACTGCAAATTTTCCGCTCTATCGATTAGTGTCTTTAAAATCGCGATATATTAAAAAAAATATCGAATACGTTAACAAAGTTTAGGTACTTTTTTTTCATTTACACTTATTTTTGTGACTTAAGTCCATTTTATAAATAAATTCAATTTGTAGTTTACCGTAAGGACCAATTTTAATTTAGCTTACGTTAAATTTTAATGATATATATTTTTTTGTAAAACACTAAACCTGTGCATGAAAGTGTTTTTATTGGCTATTAAACTATGAGTTTTTTTAGAGCAAGATTGGGGTCAAGAGTAAGCCCATCTCAAAAAATAAAAAAAAAGAATTTTGATTACTTATATCACGCGCCTCAGCAACAAAGCGTTACAGTTCACGAGATAGGTTTTGTCTGGTGATTTGAATTTTAAATGTTATTGATGCAATTTTGTGCAGGCTCCATAGCACCTCGATATATCGCCAAAAAATTAGCATCGCTGTAAGCATTCCAGAACACTCCAGGTCACGACGGAGTCGAAGGCTTTCTCGTAATTCCCAAAGGCTAAGTACGAGGCATGATTACATTCTTCGGACTTCTATATAATTTGCCTTACCCTGGATGGTTTTTAGTGTACAGCCTTTACTTAACTCAAGGGTGCCTGGTCCAGTGGCTGGAAAGGATTCAATCTTGTGTTAAGATGATTTGGTACGACTCTCGAAAACAGCTTATAGACATGGCTTAGGGCAGACGAGTCGAGCGTAGTTCTGGAGTCATTAGCATCAGGTAGAGGACTGATGGTTTCCTGTATCTTGATGTTATCCACTGGTTATTATTACTGGCATTAGAAAAGAAAATATTTATAGAATACTTCCATTAATTACATAATATTAAAACATTACTTTTAAACAAGCTCCCAAAATATCTCTCTTAATACGTAACTTACGTAATACTTTATACGTAATATTTCTACTATTTCAAAAAGGCATAATGCGAAAACTTAAATTGAAATACCTACCTAATTGTTACTACTGAGTCCTATGGATACAGATCAGTACTTAAAAACTACCGGCCCATAACATTGGTTCCAGTTTTGTCAAAAGTCTTTGAGAAGGCTATGAAACTTAGACTGCTTAGTTATATTTCGAAATTTGACATACTTAAAAAGAAACAGTTTGGATTTCAAGCAAACCAGTCTACAACTCTCGCCATGTTTCATTTGATGCGTGAAATAAATAAAAACATAAATGCAAAAATTCCTACAACAATTTTCTTTAATATGACTCCTGCTTTTGACTTTGTTTCTCATGACTTGCTACTTCTTAAACTAGAAAATATGGGAGTGAGGGGTTTGGTACAAAACTGGTTAGAATCTTTCTTAAGAAATAGGAAACAGGCTGTAGAAATTGGGAGTCTAGATCGGAATTTCAATTTTATAAATCACAGATCATAGTTTTTGATAAATGCATGTGGTGTTCCACAAGGAAGTGTCCTAGGTCCATTACTGTTTTTACTTTACATAAATGACATTCCTGAAGTAACTAATCACAAATGTATTTTATTTGCAGATGATGATAGTAGTAGAGAAAATTCCTTTTAGAGGAAATTCTGAAGTGTATGAATCTGACATTAATATTACAATTGACAAAATAGTAACATGTCTCTATGATATTAATTTGACGGTAAATATAAACAAAACGAACTATATAGAATTTAGTACAAATAGACAGACTAAACAAAAACTTAATATTAATTATAATGGAATAAATATACAGTATAAAGTTGACAATACAAAATTTTTGGGGATTATAATAGATGATAATTGTGATTCGAAACTACAAATTGGAGCCTTAAGGGATAAAATAAATCGCTACGTGTTTGTTTTGAGAAGACTGCGTCACACGTCTACTTTGCAGACTTATCTTGCAGCATATCATGGATATATTGGCTCAATTCTGAAGTATGGACTTTTGGTTTGGGGAAATTCCACTGACTTCAATTTTCTGTTTAAAGCGCAAAAAAAGTGCATAAGGGCAATTTGTGGTATGTCCTATCGTCAGTCTTGTGAACCTGTATTTAGAAGTTTACAAATATTGCCATTACCTTGTATGTACATACTTGAAGTAGCTGTATTTGTCAAAAACAATATAATGTTGTTCAAAAAGCGAAGGGACGATCATAGCTTAAGGCTCAGAGATCCAAATAAATTAGTGTATATTTTTTTACCAAAACTACAACATTATCATAGATAATGTGATGCTATGTGTGTTAAGATTTACAATGCACTTCCAAATGACATAAAACAGTTACCAAATGTATGCCTCAAAAGAAAACTTGTAAAATGGCTTAGTGATAAGAATTTTTATAAAGTCAGTGACATTTTTAATAAATAAATAAATTTAATATTCTAAAATATTAGCTTGACATATTATTTGACATTTTGTACTTCAATTTGATTTGTTTTTCGCAATAAATTAAAAAATATTTGACATCCAATTAACTTGACATTTGATATTTTTAAATTAGATTTATTCAATTATTCGCAATTACTTATAAATATTTGCATGCCATGTAAAAAGGTAAAACGTGAGTACTGTTATAATAATGTTAACACCTATGTCACACCATGTTTTGCGAAAATAAATTATTTCATTTCATTTCATTTCTTAAAAAACGGCCAAGTGCTCGTCGGACTCGCGCACGAAAGGTTCCGCACCATTATCTATAAAAACGAGCAAAAAATCACGTTTGTTATATGGGAGCACCCTTAAATTTTTATTTTATTCTGGTGCGTAGTATTTGTTGTTATAGCGGTAAAAGAAATACATCATCTGTGAAAATTTCAACTGTCTATCTATCACGGTTCATGAGATACCTGGTACCTACATGAGAGCCTGGTGACAGGCGGATAGACAGACCTTAGTAATAGGATCACGTTTTACCATTTGGATACGGAACCCTAAAAACAAAATTAAATATAGTGTAACTGAGATTATTAAAACAGTTTGTCTCGCTTTTTAATGGCTATATTTATAATGCTGACCCTTTTTCTCGAGTTAGCAAAAAATCATTAATAATCTCGATATTATTCTATATTAGACCTTAATATAAGGGAATAAGTATGGTAATACTATAATAACCTTACTACAGCGTATGTCCACGCCTTAAAAACTATGGTTACATACGTTATGAAATTATATTTGGTTTGTGATTTACGTTCAACTATGGTTGAATGTAATGTGAGTTACTTTAAAGCTCTTAATATTTTTTTCTACAAAAATTAAGGTAACGCAATATTTTATCCCACCAAAAATAACGTAAGCACAATGTCTTCTTCGAAACTATAATAAAAGGCTAAATATGTTTTATTAAAGCTGAAAGATCTCAACGTTTTGCATAAATAGGTGGAAACAGCATTGCAATCGGATAGGAACACAAAAAGTTACAACTGTTTTTGCGATTGTAATTTTGTTTTTCGCCTCTCCTGTAAAGTTGCCATTTGGCGGTTACCGCAATTCATATTACGATTGACGCCTACGTATTAATTAGGCTCGACAAATACAAACAATGGGTTTCAGCACTTTATCTAATTTTTTACTATGAATCTCCATTACATCACGTACGAGGATTAATATGATTTAGTAAAGCAATAACCATTGTGGTTGATAAAACTTTTTTTCTAGGCCAAATAATCCCATTTTAAGAGGTTCCGTACTCAAAGGGTAAAACGGGACCCTATTACTAAGACTCCGCTGTCCGTCCGATTGTCTGTCTGTCTGCCCGTCTCTCCGTCTTTCACCAGGTTGTATCTCATGAACCGTGACAGTAAGACAGTTGAAATTTTCAGACATGATATATTTCTGTTGCCGCTAAAACAAAAATAGAAAATAAAATAAATATTTAAGGGGGCTCCTACACAACAAACGTGATTTTTTTGCCGTTTTTATAGATGGCGCTACGGTACCCTTCGTGCGCGAGTGCGATTCGCACTTGGCCGGCTTTTATTTACAAAAATGTAAATGACACGTTCCCACCGAATGCAGAACTAAGCTAGGGACACACAGCTCACAAAACAACAAAACCGTTTTGGAATTGAATGCAGAATAATCTTGATCTCTACTCGACGATTCTACGCAAAAAGTCAGCATTCGAATGGAGTTTAAATCCGATCATAGCTGGAAATAGTCAGCCAGCCCACATATAGAAGCGATTTTACCAACCGGAGAGAACGGAAATTTCTGAGAAACTTAGATAGAAGCCAGATTAATCAATCGGAATGAGAGTAGGTACAGCTGAATAAATGAAAGGTTTTCGCGCCTCGTCGCTATTACTGCGATATTGGTTTCATGTTTTTGCCTGTTACAGTTCTGTAGTGAAACATCGTACCTATTGGTCGGCTAATGTTTAAACTCGTTATATGTTTTAAGTAACTTTAATATTACATTAGATGACTGCTGTAAAAAAGTGTATTCAATACATCTCACAGGAACAGTTAACCGGGATAAAAAGTTTTATATTCAGGTATGTTTATCCAGATCTTACTGCAAAATTTCATCACACTTTAGCATTTATCTGATATATAAAATTGTTGTGTCACAATGTTCGTTCCCGTACTCCTCCGAAACGGCTAGACCGATTCTCATGAAATTTTGTGAGCATATTAAGTAGGTCTGAGAATCGGCTAACATCTATTTTTCATACCCCTTAGTGATAAGGGTTGTCCACCCTTAACAGAAATTACTTGAAAATTTTTTATATGGCAAAACAACGTTTGCCGGGTCAGCTAGTAATATTAGTAAAATTATGAAATTGCACCAGTTTTATTTCATTTTTCTAGTTAGGGTTTTTTCCCAGTAATAGTAACTAGTTGTTTGTAAAATAACAAAAATAAAATGAGTTAGGTAAAAAAAAAAGATTTAAAAAAAATTATAATAGGTATTTATTTATTTTAACACATTTACATACATACATGCATTAAACATAAAAACATTATACTGACAATAATATTTATAACATATCAGCGGGGTAACCATGAACCCTTAAAACAATCTCAAAGCTGTCAAATCTATCAATTTTGGTACGTCATTTCATACAAAATTTGACAGATTTGATAATATTTGACAGAATTGAGATTGTTTTAAGAGTTCGTGGTTACCGCTCTGGTCTAATTTAAACTATAATACTATTAACAAATGCGATGTTCTAAGTGAGTCTGCTGGAAATGGATGGAAAAGACCAGTCCAAGATCAGGTTTACTGTCGTGCATTGAGAGAGGCTATGTCCAGCAGTAGACTGACTGACTGGCTAGCTCCATATCCTGCTATAAGTACTGGGCCCTAACCATAAACTGTTAAAACAATCACAAATCTGTCAAACATTATCATTTCTGTCAAATTTTGTATGAAATGACGTACCAAAATTGACAGATTTGACAACGTTGAGATTGTTTTAAGAGTTCATGGTTATGGCCCTGGTCTGGTACTCGTACTGGTCTCATCAGACTATCTTTTACTACCTCCATCGTACCGCCAGTACTTCGTAGGTATAATTATTGATATCAACTTCAAGGCAAATCACCCCCAAGATAACTTTCTTCCCCTTTTTAAGCCCGTTAGGGGATGAATTTCAATAAAATACGAAATACGTCTTAAACAAACTTAATTCTGATAAAAAATGTTTATGCAAAATTTGAAGGTGATTGGACCAAGGAATCACGTTATCCCATACAAACATTGCCTGCCTTTTTCACCCTTTCAGGGGTAGAATTTCGGAAAATCCTTTCTTATCGGATGCCTACGTCATACAAAAAACACACCATCCATGTTTCAGGTTCCTAAGATTAGCTGTCTTATTCAGAGTGCATTTACTAGTCCAGACTAAGCTTAAACCACTGATTTTTGTACGTTAAAGCAGCGGTTTAAACTTAGTCCTGGAATAGCAAATGCACTCTGAATAAGACAGTATTGGCCTTACTACAAAAAAGAGGCTAGTCTATAGCGTTAAACACTTAAAAATCTAAAATTAATCAACCAATTTGAAATGTTGATATGAGACATTCGAGACATATTACTAACAAACATTTCAAATTGGGTGACTTATCTGTAAACAGGTGTTCAACACGTGTTCAACACTAGTCTATCTTTTTGTAGTAAGGCCGAAGAAGTTTAGGCTGTGCGTTGATCCGTCAGTCAGTCAGTCATTCATGACAAAGCATTTTTAACCGACTCCAAAAAAAGTAGGTTCTCAGTTTGACCCGTATGTTTGTATGTATGTATGTTTGACCGCGATTTTCTCGCATTTGGCTCATCCGATTTTGATGCGGTTTTCAAAAAAGTATTTGTTAAAATTCTGGAGAAGGTTTTAGTATGCATATTGTACTGCTGAGCTGATGATGGACGCTACAAAACTCCTTAACGGTTAGGAGTCAATAGATAATACTGCGATTTGTTGATAGAACATATTTCGTGGTGTATTGGGTAGACGTAGCGCTTACGAGGTACCAGACAGTAATTTTACAGACAGAAAAAATATCTTAGTTCGTTTTTTAAATTGACTAAGGCATAGAACGGTTATCCCATGGTAACGACACTTCTGTTGATAACGATCTTTTAAAACGACTTCTATAATGATAGATCCTCAATTGGACGAAAAAGTATTGTTAAAATGCAAACACTAAAAAGGGTTAAATTAAAAAAAAGTTTAAAATACTAGGAACCGACTTTAAAAATGAACTTAAAAGCGAAAATAATATTTTGTAAACCGAACATAAGTACTTACCTAATCAATAAATTTTGGATTTGGTGTGAATGGACACATTTTAACTCTCCATGGAGTACCGACTCCAAAAATAACTGATTAGGTATATTCTGTCAAAAAAGTTTCGGGAATTGATGATATGTTTATGGTTCCAAATTCAAAATTATATATTTTTTATTGATGTTAGATTGGCACAACTGTTTTCCATTTTGGCGCGGAGTTTGAGCTTCATCTGATAATTAGATTAAATACAGTATTGTTTTTAGTAATACCATATCTAGTGTGTATTGCAAATTTCATAATGGACAAAAACATCGAACAAAGAGTTTGTCTTAAATTTTGCATTGCCAATGGGATTTCATGTTCGAGTCTCTGAAAATGTTACAGAAGGCTTACGGTTAATCGACTTTATCAATAACACGTGTTTATGAGTGGGACAAAGCGTTCAAAAGCGGTCGAGATGTGATGGAAGATTTGCCTCGCTCTGGTAGGCCATCAACGTCTGCTACTGAAGATAACATCGCAAAAGTGAAGGAAATAGTAACTGAAAATCCTCATTCAAGTTTGAGAGAGCTAGCCGTCGAACTTTTTGTGTCACACGAGTCGATTCGTGCCATTTTAAATAATCAATTGGGTATGAAACATGTTGCCGCTCGGCTAGTCCCAGAAGACCTGAATTTTCTCCAAAAACTCAATCGCAAAAGAGTCGCTGAGGACATGCTAGAACGAGTCAATTCTGACCCAACATTAATGAAACGCATTGTTACTGGTGACGAGACGTGGGTTTACGAGTTTGACATGCAAACTAGTCAACAAGCTTCGGAGTGACGCCTTCCAACTGAACCGAAACCGAAGAAACCGCGCCAAACTCGATCGAAAGTCAAAGTCATGTTGACTGTTTTCTTTGACTGTCGCGGTGTTATGCACTCAGAATTCTTGCCAGAAGGTCAAACAATAAAAAAGAGTACTATTTAAGCGTTATGCGGCGTTTAAGAGAGCAAATTAGACGAATAAGGCCAGATTTGTGGAATGAAAATTATTTTATTTTGCACCACGATAATGCCCTTCCCACAAGGCCATCATTGTAAACGAATTTTTGACCAAAAACTCAACAAATACCATCGAGCAGCCACCTTATTCACCAGATATGGCTCCAGCCGACTTCTTTCTTTTTCCTAAACTCAAATTACTACTTCGTGGCACCCGGTTTCATTCGGTAGAAGACATAAAGGAGAATTCGCGGCGAGAACTGAACTCGATTCCGGAAAAAGCGTTTAAAAATGTTTTAATTGTATTATTCGTTGGCGTAAGGCGTTGCTTCTGAAGGAGCATACTTTGAAGGTGATAAAATAAATTTGGATGAATAACCTAACATTTTGTGTATTATTAATCTTTTCCCGGTACTTTCTTGACAGAGTAGTACATGTATGTTTTGTTTAGAAAATATTATTTTTGCCTTTTAATTCATTTTTGTTTTTGAAGTCGTTTCCTAGTTTTTAAAAACTTTAAATTGTAATATTTGAGCCTTAGTTACTTGAATTTAATTAAATAAAAGATAAACTTTTTCTTTCGTTATTTTCTTGTTATTGGTTTTTGTTTGATTTTTCTAATGGCAAATTATTTTTATAAGCGCGTAGAATCAAAAAGGTGTCGAAGAAAAAGGTTTAATTCATTCAATTAATTTTATTCTTACTTTCATCAGCATTCCAGCCAAAATAAATTAATGAATCAACCAGGCTTGCCCTATACGTCAGAGGGCGTTTATCAGGGAAATTTACTGGCTAGCTGACATTACCATCCTCGCCTGCAAATACGAACTCATTTGCCAGTCCGTTTGAAAAACCCACAGAATTACCCGAGCAGTGAATCTGAAATTCTATTATGTAGGAAGTGATGTCAAACTTTTAGTAGTTTCTGTATCAATAGCTTACTGGTACCTTAAAAAAAACTGTAACGCCAGCTCTTAAGCTTATCTAGTATTTGTAAGTAATTAATACTATTATACAGCTTTATTACTAGTAGAAAATTGTTAGTATCTTGAATTGACTTCCATCCATTAACTCAATAAGTTATCCTCTATTTGAAGGTTGTCTGGTAAATATAATTTATTATTGATACCACAGCTAAAATTGTGCGTGCATGTCAAAAAAGTTCAAAAACATACCTATTTAATAGTATAAAAGAGTAATTGTATTAGACTTTCTACATTTTACACGTTAATATTAGAATATATTTATATTGATAATAGTAAGCAATACCATTACTTAACTGATTTTCTGTTTAAATTTTGACGTTCAATGTTAAGGACACTTTAAAAAACTATCAACAATATTGATATTTTAAAATGTATTTTGAGTCAAAGTTGAGATGTTGGATTTTACTCTGTAATACGAGGTTACGTTTAATTAGCCTGTTAGAACTTTCGGATCATTCCTATTGGGCTATCTTGAAAAAATAAGGGGTGAAGTTTTAATTGAGTTTCTGGCAGAGCTTTTGTATGAAAAAAAAAGATATTTGATAGGTTTAAGGTATAAGTGAATGATTTTGCTACCTCTTTTCTTTGAAGAAAAAATTGACGAAGCCAAAATCATTTATTCAGTATTTAGGAACTCTTTCGGGCGCTTATACAAGTCCCAAAACATAGCTTTGACTTACCAATCGCATTGGGACTACATATCGGCTGGTGTTATGAAGGAACGGCGCAACAAACTCGGTCACTTTTGTCAGCCTGTTTTTTACTGAAAATACAGTTATAAGACATTATGTAGTCCAAGCTAGGCAGATTATAAAGTTTATGCACTCTTTTCGTTTTAGTAATCGTCTGACGAAATACAGGGTTACATTGCAAAATAGTGCCAAATTTTAAAAATAAGATCTAGAGGTGCACTGCATACGGCATTTGTCGGCAATTTGAATCTCTCGTTTGCGCGGGCGCTCCTGCTGTTAGAAATGTACCTTACATCAAAAAGGCTCTGGTTTGTTTTTGCGCGCCATTGTGACTGATTATTGCATTAAACTTTGCAGTTGTAGGTTGCATTATCCACGCGTATTATCTTTTAACAGCGGATAGTCGTAATAAAAAATAAAATTAAAATGTGTTTGTGTTTTACAAAAATGTGTTAGATCAATTTAGTTACTGATTCTGAGTGGTCCCTGAAAATTTGGCACTACTTTGCAATGTAACCCTGTTTCAACAAAATTATACCTACCCACTAAAAGAACTAAGTGATAAATGTTGATAACCATAAACACTCAAACCAAATCAGAAAATTATAGTATTTGAAAAAGACTTGAATAAACCTCAGGTTGTTAGATAAGTAGCCGTAAGTACCGAAAAAGTTCCCAACTGAGAGGCCAAATCCTTTTGTCAACAACTCACATCCACGTTGGGTATTAAGCCTGTGCCTTCAATGGTGAAATATTCCACAAATAAAATATTTCCGTCGAAATATACCATGCCTATAAGCCCATAAACTTGCGAGGTGGGCGACGAGGGGTCCATTAACTTTAATACCCTCATAACTACATGACGAAATCTCTACAACAGGGAAAAGCTTTCTTAATTCCAGCCGCCCTGTTAGCGTTCCCACCAAGCAAATGATATAATATTTTTGCTCGGCACTAATGAAAAATTGGCCAATATATTTAAGGGTTTAAAATAATAAACCGTAACGTAAATAATGTTACGTTACGGTTTATTATTTTAAACGATATTTTTTAAACTGAATTAAGATATTATTTCGTTATTTATACAGCCAGAGCCCATGGTACAGAGTTCGATTATTATTTTTTAAACTTTAGTTTTGCACACTGAGAAATGTATATAGCTATAAAATGTAAACACGTTATTGGTCGTTTGTCTATAATGTTAGTTTTTATAACTCTGTTATTTAAGAGCTGTGGATTTTGTTTAAAATAAAATAGAACTTGATTGGCACAGCGGTACTGTGTATCACTTGGATCAAATTCTGGTAAACTCAATTTAGAAATTAGTTTTTCTGAAACGGTTTCTGTGCTAATAAAAGTCGTTTCCGGTAACCCTGCAGTTTGCAGTTATTTATAAATTGTATAGAATTAAGCCTTAAAGTTCCTCTGCACCTTTCTGTTACACGTGGTTTTACTAAATCCAACTGCAGGGCACCGGCCTAAGCTCAACCATAAGGTGTTTAGGTAACATTCTACTATGTCATTTAAAATTCCGTAGCTACTTATTTACTTACAAAATAAGCATCATGAAATTATTATAGTCACAACACAATTATATATCCGATTGGCAAGTAATATCTACTATCGTGTTTGCGTTTGTCTATGTTTCTTGCTACAGATCATTAAGGCCTTAGCCGAATCGAGCAAATGGTTACGAAAATGTGGCGAGCAAACGTGACGTTAATACAAAACTACTCATATATCATATTGCCGTTAATTCCAATAGGTTTCATTACAAATCGGTACCCATAAACGTTCGATGTTAGATAGAATCGATTCGGGCCTTGCTCTTACAAAAAGGTTTAAAACGTTGCGTATTGTATATTTGTTGCGGTTACAGGGTGCGGTTTTGTAACAGATTATCGGTAAAAAGGTAAGGACGCGACGGTGATAATTTTCGATAGCAGGTTCAGTGAAATTTAGGAAATACAACAAATCAGAGTTTTTTACAGAAAGCACTAATGTTTTATGTTTGTTTTGATATAAAAAAGATGGATTTAATTTTTCTTATGCCAGATTTCGATGATTTTGTTAATACAAATAAAGTATTGTAGGTAAATATAACTTTAAAAATGAAAGAGAACAGCTTTAAAGTAGTTATCGGCTTAGTTGCTGCATTAGCACATTTACTATTTGACAGATACGAATATTTAAGTTTTTTACTATAAGTCAAGGATCCCTAATACTAGGCACTGAATTGGCGTTGACACGCAAGTGGAATCGTATGAGGCAGCACGCGAACTGTGCGAAGGCACCAATTCATAGATAATAAATAACACATTTTGTAAGAAATGTGTGCCCTTGGTAGCCACATGACAAACCGTACAATTTAACCTTCGGTTGATTTGCTTTTTCACATCGTAATGTGATTTCGGTCATACCTACCAAAAAATTGTTTCCATTAGAATCGGTTTAAGCCTGCAGATTTTATAAACTTCAGAAACTGGTGTCAAACAAATTACAAAGGCCCTGTTCCATCTTTGTGGTTTTGGAATAAATAATTCAAAAGTATTTTTCTTAACAGGAAAATATAGGAAAATAACTCGGTATTCAGCATTGTGGCCCGTCATTGCATCTCAACGTCGGTGTACAAAAAAAGTTCGTATAGATTCAATAATGCTATTAGTGCTCTTATTTACAGACGGCAAAGAAACCATTTCTCACGTAATATATCTAAGTCGCAATACTAAAGATAAATAAGCAAGTTTCCCGTAGCGAATGAATTTCATATCGTCATAACCAGGTAGCTAGCGAAATTCAAGTCACGTTCACACACCAGCAAATAATATTATGAGAGAAATCGTGTCTGCTAGGAGCATAACTTTATCGGTCTTCCGCTTCTGATGTAGGAGCCTGTTAGGTGTTACGACCTAGCTCTGTTTTTGAATAGTTTAGGGCAAACGCTTGACTGAGGTCCGCTTGATATTTTTTAAATTCGGTGCAGTAAAGTTTTACAGTGCGTCCTACCCGTCATGACATACGGAGCCGAAACGTGGACACTCACGATAGCGCTGGTCCACAGATTTAAAGTCGCTCAGCGAGCTATGGAAAGGGCTATGCTCGGAGTTTCTCTGAGGGATCGGATCCGAAATGAGGTAATCCGACAGAAAACTAAAGTCATCGACATAGCCCATCGAATAAGCAAGCTGAAGTGGCAGTGGGCCGGCCATATTTGTCGCAGAACCGATAACTGCTGGGGTAAACGAGTTTTTGAGTGGAGACCGCGTGTCGGCAAGCGTAGTGTGAGACGCCCTTAGACTAGACGGAGTGACGATCTTCGCAAGGTTGCTGGCAGGAGCTGGATGAGAGTAGCCGTGGATCGTGAAGAGTGGCGTGCATTTAGAGAGGCCTATGTCCAGCAGTGGACTAGTGTGGGCTGATGATGATGATGATGAAAGTTTTACAGGAGGCAGGCAATGGTTATTTGATATTCAACAAAAATATTTACCTCTTTTCTTAGAATATCAAATTAAATACTTAAGGCTATGGGGTCGTTACTGTAATATGTCGTTAGTATTTAACTGTTATAGTTTTTTTTTAAATTACCGTTTTATATTAATTGACCGGCTAAATACAAGATTAATAGATAGTTTCATGAAGCAGGAGACTTGATTTATCATGGACGTTGTATAATGTAACTTATAAGGATTATGATATTGTACTACTGCTGTTGCATATTTTTTGTGAATAAATAAATATGAACGGATAGTCGGATAAGTTTGTGAACATGTTTTTGTTTTTTAACAAAGTTTAAAAGTGCGTGCAGTTTGCCTGAGCCGTGCAAGTCCAGGAGGCCTAATACGAAAGCGTATCGTTCGTTCGGTCGTATTATCCGATCAAATTAAAATATCCATTCACTTGTATCAAAGGATTGACAATTTATGAACAATTGAAAACGGTCGGGTTTTTTATACGACTAGATTGAGTTGGTCATATTTTATTAAAGGATTGACACATAGACTGGTTATTTTAATTTGTTAGGTTTATACGTCCGAACGAAAGATTCATTTTTGTGCTAGGCCTTCAGATTCGGACGCGTTTCTCAGATATGCAAGCGCCCTAAGTCTCGAAAAATGAAAGAAAAAAAACCGGCCACGTGCAAGTCAAACTCGAACACGAAAGAGACTGGTACGGACGTATCACCGTTCAATACTAAACTACCACTACGGATTTTGTAAATTGATCCTGTAAGTAATGCGCAAGCGCGTGTCCAACATAAACTTGACCAGTTTTTAATATGTATTAATTTACGAATATAAATTATAGAATTTACTAGTTAAACTAGTTGGACGTTTTTATGTCTTGGCATTATTAAGGTCGAGCAAAAAGCGCTTAAAAATCCCTTTAACTTTTATTGTTTGTTGAAACTGTGTTGCGTGTTGAAAGTGTCGAGTGTACCTATATTTATAACTGTCAAAATAATATTGCTATGGCAGCCAGACGGCAGAACCTTAGCAATAGGATCTTGTTAGCACTAAAGTATGGAACCAATAAGACTGAATAAGTACTCATAGCCGGCCGACGAATTGAACTGCCATTTTCAACAAACAATATTCAGATTGATTGAAATCTTGCATATTCCTTAGCCAAAATCACAAAGTATTGAGAGTAACTAATCAAATGAAAACATTTGAAATTGAAAAATAACATTTTTCATGGCAAACTATTTTGGTTGATACAGTTGTGGATAATGTAGCAAGTGTACTTATGCAAAATAATATTGTTGTAACATATTAAATAAGTAGCTACTACTCGTATGTAATATTTTGTCATTGTTAAAGCAATACCTATATGGCGACCTCCGTAGCCGAGAGGCGAGAGCGCCGGACTTGGCGTCGCCACCTCTGCGGTCCCCGGTTAATTCCCGATCGGGTCATTATAGAAAGTAAATTTTCTATATTGACTATATTTTCTCCAGTTTAAATGTTGTGAACACAAGATCTTTAGCTACTTATCTTAGGATCGAAACAATGTAATGTGATGTTGTTCAATATATACGATTGTTCTTAGTTTTTTTACTACAAGCGATTAAGTTTTATGTTCCATTCGTCGTAGCCGGTACGGTAATTCGTCTAAAACCCAAAATGGTCTTACTTCAATTCCCGGTTCGGAGAATGAACTTTCCTTAATTTTAATCTGGAATGCTCGTGCAGCTGGGAGACGCTACTAGAAAAAAATGTTTAAGTACAATAACATCGCTATTACTTAGTAGAAACTAAGAAATACAGTAAAACACAAAAAACATTTGTATCGTAACAATTTTTTTCGGTTTACCACCGTCAAATAGCGCTATATGACACATTAATTCAAGCACTTTTATCCTCTACATATTTATATCTGTTACATAGCAATTTGACACTTTATCCATACATTGTGAAACAGGCCTCAAGACTAAAGTTATGCAAAGAGACCTTCCAAGTGCGAGTCGTAATTGCGTACTGAGGGTTTTATATAAACTGTTGACATATTGATAGTTTATTCAAGGCGAGAAACAAGTCACAAAGATTTTTACCGCTATTTAAGACTTCAAAAAAAAGCTGACAGGTGGAAAAGATCCCAATCCTAAGGTAAATTTATTCATTTCTAGGCATGGAATCCTAAATAATAAAGGTTGTGCTAGTAAAACTTTTCAAAGCTCTATTATGCAAATTTTAATTTTATCGTTCCAACAAATAAAAATTATATGACAGTTAATGCGGCATAGTTAGATTCTTCAGCGTCTTATTTACTCAGTAGTATGGTTCGGCGTATTACGTCCGCTCGGTAAATAACGGTAAACCGAGTATTTACTGTGACAGTCAATGTCAACAGACTGTTCGCTTTATACCGACTCCGAGGGCAAACAAAGGTAATCCCCACCGCCTCGGAACGAATAGTCTTGGGAAAGACGTGGAGGGAGCACGATGAGAGATGTTCAACATTCTGAAATCGCACAATTGATTGTAGCTTTATTTTCAATTTGTCATCCGTACGATTGAGCGTTCTCTCTGAATGTTGTAAATTTATGTAGCAGCAAAGTTACGGTGGAACCGCTGCGCGCAGCCAATTTTCGAATACCAGTAAATTTATAGGGACAGAATCCTTTGTTGCAAGACAGATTCAATGGTGATGTATCACGAAATAGCTCTAGAGTAGGAGTCGGCTAGAACTAATGTGTTGTGAATATTCACAGAGTATCAATAAATCATTTTCATATTTTTTGTCTTTTGGAAACAATTGATAATAAAAATATACCCAGTTTTTGAGAATTTCAATTCTGAAATAGCTGCG
The DNA here is from genome assembly GCA_950371115.1 of Anania fuscalis. Lineage (NCBI taxonomy): Eukaryota > Metazoa > Arthropoda > Insecta > Lepidoptera > Crambidae > Anania > Anania fuscalis. Next base: position 8,981,891 of record OX493331.1, on the reverse strand, counting down.
GCATTGTTTAAATAGCTTTTCTTGTCAGTAAGTAAGTTATATAAAAGTATTGCATTGTGGAAATATCTTGTAAAAAGGAAAATTTCAACTTGTCAGCACCTTTTTTATCTTCACAGAGAAAGGTACTGGCTCTGTCTATAATTCTCGTAAAAGAAAAAAGGCATGAGCACTGAGAGCAAGCTATAAAGCCTGTACAGACCTATTTATGTACTGTACTGTTCCGCAAGAGGCATTATAACGGTCCAACATCTCATGCTCAGTTAAGACATTACCATAACTCCCTCGGCAAAAAGTAATCGACCGACAAAACAAGCTATCTCAAAGCACATACACTAAGCCCAAATAGGACGTTTTTATTTTACCTCCCTTTCCCTAATGGGACGCAGGGTACTGAATTACTCTAGCTGTTTCAATTTACATTTAGGTACGCCAGGTGGAATGGCAAGGATGCATCAATTTCTCTTTTAGTTATATGAGAATTGTTATTAAATTAGGAGTGAATTTGCAAGGAGTTAAAAAAACATTTAGGTCTAGCGCGTACGAGTAACTTTTGTCACCGTGACTGTTTTGTCACTGGCATCGAGTCAATGGACATGTATGGAGATGCGTGCATGTTATGACGTGACATTGATAAAATTGACAATAATTATTGTCACGGTGACAAAAGTGTCGTGTGGTGCCGGCACGTTAAAAAAATAGCACCACCCCTTTTCTTCCTATGGGTGTCGTAAGAGGCGACTACAGGAGAACCGCCACAAGAAGACGGGCAGCAGCGTATCCTTTCCACCATTGGCCAAACTGCGATCGCCAACCCGCCTGCCAAGCGTGGCGATTATGGCAAAATCCTCCTTTTGGACAGGCCTGTGTCCAGCAGTGGACTAATATAGGCTGCTGATAATGACAAAAGTTACTAGTGCGCGCTAGCTGTTACTCAGAATTTCAATCATCAATTAATCATATCAGCCTGTTGCAGTCCACTGCTGGACATAGGACCCCCCAAGGAGCGCCACAGCGCACGATCTCCCGCCCTTTGCATCCAGTCGCTGTCAGCTGCCTTCTTTAGGTCATCGGTCCATCTAGCCGGGGGGCGCCCCACACTACGCTTGCCTAAGCGTGGTCTCCATTCGAGACCTCGCGTCGGTTCTGCGACAGACATGGCCAGCCCACTGCCACTTCAGCTTGCTACATTTTTGGACAATATCAGTCACCTTAGTCTTATGTCGTATGACCTGGTTCCGGATCTTATCCCTTAATGACTTACCCCAACATAGACCGTTCCATAGCACGCTGAGAGACGTGTAGTTGGTGGGCCAACTTGACTGTCATGTTCCACGTTTCGGCTCCGTAGGTTAAAACTGGTAGGACGCATTGGTTAAACACCCGGCTTTTTAGGCACTGCGGCAGTGTCGACGTGAAGATATGACGCAATTTCCCAAATGCTGCCCAGCCAAGCTGCTCTCTTCTGGCGATTTCCCGCTCGAAGTTGTCTCTACCGAGCTGTAGCCTTGTCCAAGGTAGACGTACTCTTGGACAACCTCGAGCGTAGTGCCCTCGACGGAAATTGGGTCCGCGATGACATGTTCGTTGAACATTACCTTTGTCTTGTCCAAATTCATCCCAAGCCCCACACGTCTCAAGGCAGCATTAAGACTGTGCAGCATTTTTTGCAATGATGCCCAGTCCGTTCCAATCCAGCGTCTTAAATACATCCTCCAGTGCGTTGGTGAACAGTTTCGGAGATATAACATCTTCCTGTCTAACACCTCGGAGCAGCTGGATGGGTTTTGTTCGGTGGGTTTGTACTTGGACGGACATTGATGCCATACTGTACAGGCTTCTTAGCACATTCACGTACCGCCAATCGACTTGGCATCGCTGCAAGGATTCTAGAACAGCCCAGGTTTCGACCGAGTCGAAGGCTTTCTCATAGTCCACAAAGGCCAGGCACAGGGGCTGGTTATACTCTTCGGACTTCTGTATAACCTGCCGCACCGTGTGAATGGGGTCTATGGTACTGTAACCTTTGCGAAACCCAGCCTTTTCCGGTGGCTGGAAAGCGTCAAATCTTGCGGAAAGACGGTTTGTGATGACCCTCGAGAACAGCTTGTAAACGTGACTCAGGAGCGTGACTGGTCTATAGTTTTTCAGGAGACTTTTGTCTCCTTTCTTGAAAAACAATGCCACCACGCCCCCACTCCACGCTTCCGGAGTTGTCCCATTGGCTATGACGGAGTTGAAGAGCCTCTTAAGTTCGCCAAGCACAGGCTGGCCTGCAGCTTTTAAGAGCTCAGATGTGATTCCGTCTTTGCCGGGAGCCTTCCCATTACTAAGCTGTCCGAGGGCCGCCTCAATCTCATCCTCACTCACTCTCAGAATTTAATCTAGTTTATTAGTTTTGAATTCTTTTATGAGCTGCCAGTGTGTAAAAGAGTTCAAAATTTACGCGATTAATACTGACATGATATTCAGCTATAATAACTATTGGTAGATTACCAATAGTGTAGTACACAAACATGTCCTTGACGAAAGTTCAATTTCAACCCCAATGTTTATAACTTAATGGTAATATCAACAACATCCATTGCATAAATCCCAGAAAAAAGTCATTAAAGTTTTATTTCAATATCACTCTCACACATCAACTAATCAGTTATTAAAAAAAAAAACTTAAATATTTAACCTACCCCAATCACCTATACAAAGTCAATTATATGCATTTTAGTTTAAAAAAAATTACACATTCTATTAAAAGTAATATAAAATTGTATTTAATAAAAAAAAATAATAAAAAAATTCAAAAACCCAACTGCTTAAAAAGTGAACTTAAAAGATGAAAACAAGATTTAAAGAATCAATTTGCAGTCTGAGGCATCAAATTCATGTTACTTGATTCGACTTTTTCTACACGGATTTAAATTAGGTACTTAATTAGGTACTAACGCAGTGCATACCAAGTCAATCATCATTATGCTGTTAATGGATTTGATGCCTCCGACTGCAAATTGATTCTTTAAATCTTGTTTTCATCGTTTAAGTTCACTTTTTACGCAGTCGGGATTTTTGATTTTTTGAAATAATAAATTTTATTTTTAACTTTTTAGTTTGTAGTGTTCTACTCCTACTTTTCAATGAACTATAAAGCCTTATTTGTAACTCTTCATTGAAAAAAAAGGTTTTAACTCGAGTAAGGAGTATCTGAAATCGGTTTTTCTCGTTTAATACATGTACCAATAAGAATTACGGGTAATAACATAGCCTATGTCACTTCCACAACTGAGACGAATCTAATGACATATCATATGTTGAAATCCATGAAACGGTTTTTCCTTCATATTTTTTCAGTGTATTTTTTGCCTGTTCCCGTAGAAATTTTGGAAAATAAAGTATTGAATACTATAAGCACTGAAAATATGTGACCCTTAGTTAATAAAAGAAAGTTTCAAAATCGGTTTATCAGTATTGCAGATTAGTTTTTTACGCGTAAGTTCTGTTCCCGCGGGAATTTCGGGAAATAACATACCCCTTGTCACTCCCTCAATTGAGACGAATCTATTGATATATTATACTTTAATATACGTTACATGGTTTAGGCTATAGGGCGTGCCAAAGAAATAGACATACTTACATACATAAATACATAGGCTCGAAAAACATAACCCTCATTTGGCAGTCGGGTAATCATTTAGCAGTCGGGTAAAAGGAACCCCCACAATCTCTGAATCAAAAATAAATCACAATATCAACGACCAGAACTTACCTACTATGGAAAAAAGACTGTTATGTTTGGGGGAGGCACAACTATTCAATAAGTTACCAAACGCCATAAAAGAGTGTGAAAGCATACATTTTATGTATTTAAAAAAAGCTAAAATTGTATTATAGTTGAGTACGGCTAATTATTTTTTAAATTTTCATATTCATTTCATTTTCATTCATTCTCTATCTCATTGTAAATGAAATGTAATTTCATATGAGATTATAGGTCTAACCTTAATCTTCTTTGATCTAACTAGATTTTTATTTCGGTACAAGCGCGGATAACGATTTTATCCAAATGATAATGAAATAATAAAATTGGAAATTAACTGACAAAAACAATGAACAAAGCAAATAGGTCAGCGTGAATTGAAAAACAATAATATCAAAATGAACGTTGAACATGCCGCCAACTCAAAGAATCTAGGTTAACCTTTTTTACAGTAAACTTTCAGCTATTTATAAGGCAGGAATGTGCAGGCTATACAAAATATAGTTAACTTACAGTAGCCACTTGATGTTTCGTGTGTAGACCTCATAAAATTATCACGGAGTTACGGGGAAACTTGAAAACAAGCTGTTAGTAAATTGATCCAAACAGTATTCGAGTTTTATAATAGCACACAAGGATATTATTAAATTTTAATTTAGAGCATTTTTCCAGGTCGCACCGTGGGGAAATTGGGGCAGATAGATAAAACTTCGCAAACCCGGGAATCGATGGCGATTCTGTGGACCGTTTACACTTGAAAGTAAGTAGTGGTTTGATTGTTTATATTTTCAGTCCCGGAATTATGATTAAATGTTTGTGAAGTTTTCTAGCCTACTGTAGTATTTTTAAAACTTTTCTTAAGTAGGTATCTACTAAAATTTGAGGACCTATCTATTTTTTCTTTATAATGGTTATACAGACTTAAATAAACGTATTATTTATGTGTCATATTTCTGGTCGCTTATCCAGCAAGCGCACCGTACCTAGAACGTACACCCCCAAGGTGGACAGACGACCTGGTAATGGTTGCAGGCTGCTTTTAACCGGCCAATCTGGAAGTATCTGTCTATATTCAGCAGTAGACGTCCTATGGCTCGAATGATGGTAAGTTTTAGTTACTTTATAAATATTAGACAACATAACATACATTGCTCTGATTTAAGGTAAGTAGCTAAACACTTGAGTTATAGACAGAAACAACGACCACATACCACAAAACCTATACCCGAGACAATATAGAAAGTTCGTCGTCATTCAAACTATGAAGGATGATTCTAAAATTATTAGTGTACTTAAGGTCATAAAATGTGGGTTTGAAGGTTATGTGTATCATGGTCATTTCTGAAGCTTGAAAATTTGTATCTTTTGGTTTTAAATAAAAAGCAATAAATACCTTACTTTTTAATAAAGCCTGATTCATTGACCTTTGACGTCAATGAATTCATATTATTCTGATCTGTACTGCTCTCGCAACAACAAAACCTCGCGCTCCCGTACCATTCTTTGTTTTTGTTGGGAATATGAAATCACAATGCGCTTTACCATTTGAATATAAATAAACTTAGGCCTATCGTTAACATGTTCTGCTTGCCACTGTATTTTGCCTAAAACGGTTTTGCTCATAGGAGCCACATAAAACCAATTTCAGAAAATCTGCGTTGCAATATGCACACATGCTCCCCGCCAAGTTAACGTTGAGATACGTGGGGGGAAGTAGGGGAGGGTGACTGCAGGGTTAAAATATTATGAGGTCCTATAGAAATTTTAATATCCTAGCCTTAATCTTAATCACGAAGCTATTTATGGTTGCTTATTTTATTTTGTTCACTCTTGCCGTGTGCAACTGCGAACATGTAACTTTATTGGTATTTAAAATAAACCTACAAACGAAATCTGTATTTTTTAAATGCTATTTTTTGTATTTAACACAGTTTATTAAAACTGTTTTTTTATCCACGTGTACCAAAATTGATTGTTTTGGTTAAAGGTAAAGTTATATTTGCTTGAGGCATAGCTTGAGGGAAACTTCGAAAATGTGATCTTAAAACATTTTTCCTATTGTTTATCCCATCGTATACGGCAAGTTTAACCCAATAAGTAAAGGAATTTTATTCATGCGATGCAAAAGTAAGCCCCCTAATATTATTAGGCTGCGATTAAAATACAAACAGACAGACAGATGGACAGACATATCTGGCAAAGTCATAAGATTCCGTTTTTTGTCATTTCTAAGCCAAAAACCCTAAGACTTTATAAATGATTATTTATATGTGAGCCAATGCAAAGTGTCAGCACGAATAATAGAGGGCTGTAATTCAACACTGACAATTTGCTATTAGAATTTGTACCTGGGTATTTCACTTACGTCAGTAAAAAAATTACGATTAAAAGGCAATAAATTTTAGAATGGCATTACCTAGGTATCTCGACTTTTAATATCAATTCTATTGTTGGTGTAGAGGCGCAGTCTTGAGTCTTGAACGTAATGGGTCGTCAAAATACCGTGTGCAGTTCCGGTCAATCTTACTAATATTATAATATTATGAGGATGGTTGTGGCTCAATCAGGCATTAACAGATGAACGGATTTGGATGAAATATGTACACAAATATAGAATGTAATCTGGATTAACATAAAGGATACTTTTTATGCCGGTTAAATGTTCCTGTTTGATCTTTATTTGAACGTTTTGTGGGTTATACCAAATGTCCTGTCCATGCAAACGAAGAATCACGGGTAGTTTAAAAATAAATTTTACAATTGGCTCGGGTTTGGGTGTGCGGAGAAAATTCATTGTTATCTTTGTAACACAAAACAGGCTTTAATTCGGGACTATGATGGATTAATGATATACCTACTTACTATTTGGTTTATTTATGTTTACTTTTTACTTATACGAATTTTTAGTAAGTAGTTTGATTTGATTTGCAAACTGGCAGAGTTTCTGATTTATAAGTGCTAATATATAAAGTATAAATACTAAAATGAGCTTGCATGCCATTATAAAGGCTTGTTCCCATCGAAAAATATTTGCTGGCTAGCTGCAGGTATGGCGTAAGGTCGGCGACTTGGCATTGGCTGACATTGGCATTGCTGGCGTCGCTATGCTAGCTGTGATTGGCCGTTGCGTTCCGTTACACAAACTATATTTTTACGTTATTTCACAGGTAATTCTTGACGATAGAAAAATAGGTTCCGAATTCAGATTAAGTACTTTTGCCAGTCAATTTCTGATAAAGCAATTACGGTTACTTCTCGGTATAATAACAGGGCTGACTGACGGTGACGATGATGGTATAAATACGAATACGATGTCTGCTCGCTTCTGGCATCTAGCCGTAATTAGGTGAGATTTAGCACGCGGAGTGGAGTGAATGACAGGGAAATTTGTTTGCTTGGCTAGTCAGGTATTGTTTCTTTTCAAAGAAACTAGGGTAATTTTTTAATGTGTCTGTTTTGGTGCGTCGAGAAAAGAGTACCTACTTCTATGTTAGGCAGGATGTGCTTTGTGATATGAGAAGCAAAATAAAAATGCAGATCGCACTCGTGCAGCGAGAGTTCGGAGAGACGGACGTCGAAGTGACAACTTATTTTTATTTTGAGATTCGGGACCTCAAAACTCAAAGCAAACACCAAATTTTAATGGACTCTAGTTATTTCGTGTTGATTATGTTTCATTTTATTAAACATAATTTACCAATAATACTCAAGCAGTAAAGAAGGTGATGAAATATATTTCATCATAATAGACTCGCATAAAACAAAGTATTCAATAAAGACAGTGCATTTGTAGTTCAAATTTATTGAATTTAATTTACAGATACAGCAATATATCATGTGGGTATTATCAAATGTGTGTGCTTAAATATACATGTCATTTTAGCAGTAAATAACCAAAGTATGAGCAAAATATCATTCTCGAAAGCTTATGTAACGATTAAATAAAATATTGCGAATTTCAGACTCGTCTAAAAATGCAAGTCAAGAAAAGCGTTTTTGCCAATATTAATATTTTCTTATTTCGGAATGTCTATTATCTGTTTCCGAATGTAACAAAAGGATTTAAAAGAAGAACTACAATATAATGGACAAAATATGTTGTAATGGTATTATGAGTTCCTATTTTTATCGCTTGACATCGCGAGTTTTAAAACTGGCCCAAAATAAGCACAAAGCAAGTAGATAGGTACTTTTCCTACTAGGTAAATTAGAATCTGATCACAATATTTATTAGTTTTATTTTCAGTCACATTAATTGCCTTAAATAAAACAATACTGTCACCCAATTGTTACCCGTAGGTATAACTACGATAATGTTCTCCATAACATACAACAAAGGGTGCTTTGTCTATCATAATTTGAAGCGTAGGAGGTGTCCTACGCTTCAAATGATGATAGACGCTCAACCTGTTTGTTCTATTCAATTTAGGTTAAAGTTATATAACCTTACCTAACAAGCCTATTCAAACTTAATTCGAATTATTGAATTGCCTACCGCTCATTATCAATCTTTGTTTACAAAGATGAAAATTGTTAAATTATTTTCTACCATAACAGCTAATTAATGTTAACGCCGTTAAAACTTTGTTAAGTAACTTGTAACACAGAGGTATTCTTTACTTCAATACCATGACGCATAATAATGTATTTATAAAGTAGTAAGTGTTTTCAAATTCAAATTCAAATTATTTATTCACAAAATACACGTATTTACAAAGATATTGGTTTGTGCAGAATGAACCAGTGTAATTTGCCCTAGCGGGCGTGTGAATGTCGATTAATGATTTTAAAGATCAATTAATACATTCCATTTCAAATGTCAAATAATTAGATTTAATTTATGGGTTAATACAAAAAGAAAAAAAAATGTCAACTATGTCAAATGAGAAAAATTAAAGATGCAAAATCTGGAAAAAAAAATGTCAAAAGGAAAAAAAAACGTAAATCGTACAAAAAGCTCTGAAAGTTTGTTAATTCACTTACATCTTAAAGAAATCACTTATCGAGTGTATCGAGTTTGTAACATACTTAAAGAAGTAAAAAGTAAAACAAAGTCATCACAAAAAAAACCTTTGTCTATTAAGAGCTAACAATAACGCCGAAAGAATAAAAAACGGTATTTAAGTGAAGTGGTATTTTCTAGTTTTAATGTTCCTATTACATAGCAACAAACTAAGATGCAACTTTGTTTGCGGAAGTCCCGTATCCTTTATGAGGAAAATTTGGGACATCTCAGCTGATATTGCAGGTGTGCAGGCACTTTCGAATACATTCTGGTAATGTGCGCTCTTTACGACCTTTACCAAGACAAGTGACAAGTGACATCGTTTAGAGTGTTAAAAAAGGGAGCTCTTCGTAAAAATTAAAAAAAAAAACCGCCAAGTGCGTGTCGGGACACGCATTTTGTAGGGTTTTTGTAAATGCCCGTTATCACAAGCAGTATTATCTACCTATTTGGTACTGTTAATAACGGAATCTAAGTAAATTTGTTTCATGATTTCATTGTACGGCTTTGTTGACTTAGTTAATGTGTTTTTCCATGCGAAATCACGGCTTTCTAGTAGTTACAAAAAGTCTGAGTAAAGTCGCGGACAGATAGGCAGACAAACGGGCGGACATGGCGAAACCTAAGGGTTCCATGTTAACTACTAAACGATTAAAATATAATTTTGTAAGAAGACGTACTGTGTCTAAGAAAACTTGTAAAAAGTATCAAAAAAATAAAATAAATTTGTGTAGTTTTGCAGTAGATATTGCAATATTTTTAACACTGGGATTATTTTGTCTTCGTATTATCTGGCTCACATAAAGTTAAATGGTGTTATTAAGTACCATAAGAGCCAGTTAATTACTTATAATATTGATCTCGATATTATCTTACTAAAAACCAAAAACCATTTTTCGAAAACCGGACCGATGAAAAAGACGGTTGAAATAATCGTGTGAACAATAAAGATTTTACAAATTTAGAGAAATAATTTTAGTTTGATCTAATGACTGGTCGGAAACTATAGCCAGATAAAAAAGGGACAGTTTAAACTTTAAATGACATTAAATTGGATAAATAAAAATCTGGGGTTTTAGTGCATCTTACAATATATTATATTATAGGGCGGGGTACTTTTGCTATCGTGATATTCGATTTCTTGTCAAATCCATGTTTTAAGTTAAAAAAAAAATGAAAATATGTTGCGTGCGTGCACTTGGACGATTTGAATTATTTGATCAGCACTTGAATGTAAGCCGTCTTAAGTTTGTTGTTGGACATCACTAATTTAGGTTTTATATATTATTGAAACACCTTAAGCGTAAAATAACATACTTAAATACGTATATAAACATTACTTAAGTACAAATGCTCGTGCTCATTACACGAACATGTGCCACTTGCATGGGATTCGAACCCGCAACCGCCAGGCTTTTTAGTTCGAAGCACAAACCACTACACCAGGCGGTCTTCAATTATTAATCAATTGTAAAAGTTAATAAAAAAGATGAACATATTCGCCACCTTAAATTTGGCTACTGTTCAAAATTACACCCCGTATATAACAAAATGATATCCACTCACACCACAGAGACGTTTCCAATCACTTGATTGTTAGAATGCGCTAGCCAACTAGGCGCTCATTGACAAACATTGAAAATCATTTGGATGTTAACCGCACATCCATACGTTTGTCATTTCCTTTCGGTTTGGAATTCTATTGTGTTTGTGATTCCGGTCACTAGACACTGAATTGAAAATTCGCTTAAAGGTAAAGGTAGGAATTTGTTTTTAGCTACTTAATTGAGGAATACTACAAAATTCAGTTTTAATTTGATTAAGATTCTATAAAAAATGACAACAACAACAAGGGCTCACAACTTAGGGTTAGAATATAAATCTATTGTTGACTCCAAAATAAAAGCAACGCGTAGAAAATATTTCACCAGTTTCATATCTCAAATGCACACTATGACAAACTTAATCCCCCAAACTGCGCGAGAGAAAAATATATTTTGCGTGCCACCCAGTGCAGGCCCTTGTTCAACGAGATCTGGGTCAGCTCTAATACCTATTTTAATCTTGCTACGTCGTGAGTCGTGACTGACATTTCAGCGCTGAATTAAGGTATTTTAAAATAATAAGGCTTAGTTTTTACTTCGCCCTCTGCTCTGACTTCAAAAATTATCCGCGGCACACTTACGTTGAAATGAAAGACAAACATACTCGGATTGCACGTTATTTCGCAGTACTTTCAAAATCAATATCGTCTTCGTTCGATCGTAACTGAAAGAAAACGGCCAACTCTTTTCACTTTATGGATTTGGACTCTTTTCACTTTGGATTATGGTATTAAGACTTGACTTCTTAGTTTGTTTGTGTTCAAAAATAAAAAAATATGCTTTCAAAATTATTTTTACTACAAAAATAAACTTTGTGATCGAATTTACATAATGTGAGCCAATATTATGCGTTAATTTGGCAATGTATGTGTTATACAATGAATGGACGAATTAGGAGCATATGATTAAGTTACTGTTAGCTTCATTTGATTTTAATAAACGAAGATCAATTAAACGTAAACAAAAACCATCTCTGGCAAATGTTAAAGGCACTCAAATCCAAAGTTGAAAATAGAAGTCTAAACACATTACTTTGTTAAACCTAAAACCTTCTTCTTCATCATTTCACCCACAAGACGTCACTGCTGAACATAGGCCTCCCCCAGTGTCTTTCAGATTGACCGGTTGGCCGGAGCTCATAACCTATGTGACCCTGAACATCTACATAAGGAGCTTGCACATGTTCAGGAGGTACTAAGACGAAATAGATATAAAATGCCGAAAGAAAGGAGAAGGCGCAGGGAGAGCGGGAAGCTAGTCATCAAGCATCATTTTTACCATATGTAAAAGGCGTAACGGACAAAATTGGATCAGTACTCAGTAAATACTCCATTAAGACAGTATATACTCCGTTACGTAAAATATCACAACTACTACGATCGCCTAAAGACGTCTTGCCTTTTTAAACTCCGGGGGTTTACAAAATAGACTGCAGCTGTGGTAGTTCTTACATTGGCCAAACAAAACGGACTATAGTTGAAAGAGTCAAGGAACACATCGCTGCAGTAAAAAATCGGCAGACGAATAAATCCGCGGTAGCGGAACATCTGCTCAATATGGGGACTAATCACTGGATGGAGTTACATGACCCGAAAATCCTTTCCACGGATCGCCATTACCACACTAGGGTAATACGTGCAGCGCTTGGAATTAAAAAGTACAATAATTTCAATCGGAAAGACGGATTCAAATTTAAATTATGCGCAACACGATAAAATTTTGTCGTAGCATTTTATCGACTTTTGACGTAAATATGTCGTTTTGTCTTCGACGATAACAAAGAAAAAGTCAATATAGCATGGCAATGCCGTGTTATAACGTAAAAATAAGTGGCTACGATGAACGGGAGACCCTGAAAATATTAAGGTAGGTAAAAGGTTAGGGGAAACGACAAAATTATCGTTGAAGACAAAATTTGTCTTGTCTATCTAGCTGGCCATCCAGTGATTAATAAGTGCAAACCGCGTGTGTCGCCTTTTTCAATTAACATTAACCCGGATACTGTGAGTGTGATGTGTCGCACTGAACCTACTGACTCTAGTTCTAGTGCACAACGAATATCGGAAAGTTCGAGGGTAGCAGAAGTACCGGCCGCCCGATGCAGACGAAGACGCCGCGCACCAGTCCCCTCGTGACCAAGACCGTAGCATCACGGTCGAAACGTCGAGGAATGTAAGTAAAATCAATACTACTACATATTATGGTACGTCGCGTTTAGACCCGTAATTTTAAGTTTTAGTTATAATGCAACGCGACAATTTAAAAGATTATCTTATCTGGGTAGTCACCAAACAATTTTATTAAGGTTTTTGCGCTTCACTATCTAGAAACAAATGTCTCCAGTAGTCTCTTTCAAAAAGGGACAAAGTATTTTATTTTAATGGCTTACATTAATGCCAATTTTCAAACTAAAGAAGTTACAATAACAGTGCCCAATACGCTGTTAATTCGATGAAAAGTTCTTATTAAAACAGACAACTTCTAATTTATTTAATTATTGACATGGCAATTGAAAAGCGAAAGCCTTATAAAATAAATAAGGGATTCATGAACTAGTGATAGATAATTCGGTGGCCTAATTTGTTTGCACACTAGTGTTAACTTGCATGTTACTAAAAGTACGTTCAATGATATAATATATAAGAGCAATGAGTTCGGGCCACTTAACTAATTACCTGTCTTAGAGAAACCAAATGAACAAGCTCAATAAAAAAAAGACATGATAATCCATTATTTTTGACCTGGTCTTATCCTTTCTGCAGTCGGGGAAAATATAAATTGGAGAACAAGTGTTTTGAAAGTGTCATGATATTATTCATACATCAGACAACACATCCTATAAGTAATAACTGTCACGGTGTCAACTACCAACCAATAATCACGGACGTAAATTTACGTCCGTGCCAATAATATTTAGAATAGTTTGTTACGGGATTGCTACCATGTACCTTATTTTTGAGTTCCCGATATTTCGGCACTGTTGCAAGCGCCATTATCACGGAATAACTGAAGATCTTGCGGGTAAGTTGTTAAGGGCAAACATATCGGTCTGCCCTCTTTCTCTGTCTTTTATTGCACGCGTCGGTACTATTGTCAACAAACTCACTATTTTCTCGCACCTGTTCTCGACACACAACACTAACAGTATCTGACCGCGAAACAGCAGTTTGTTGTTTTTTCCGGTTTTTGCACATACGAATCACTGGATTCCAGACACTTGACAATTTAAACCCATCCTCGCGATTGAAATTTTTGTACTTTGTAATTTCAATCGCTTCCCTGACCATTCTTGGTATGTAGTGGCGTTCTGTCGCAATGATCTAAGGGTTGTGAAACTCAATCGAGTGATTTAGACCTGATTCCGATAAATGTTCCGCGATTGCCGATTTCTGTTTGTCGTTGTTTTTGACCGCTTTTATGTGTTCCTTCATTCGGCACGCTATGGTACGTTTTGTTTGGCCGATATATGAACTGCCACAGCTGCAGTCAATCTTATAGACACCCGGTTTCTCCATTGGGAAACTGTCTTTTGGAGATCGTAGACATTGTGTTACTTTTATTAATGGAGTGAAGACAGTATTAAGTGAGTATTTATGAAGTACGTTTGAGATCTTGTCTGTCACTCCTCTTATGTATGGCAAGAACACAGGTTGCCTGTCTACTGTGTCTTTAAAGTGTCTTGATTTGTGTCTAGATGGTAGCTGCCCTCTATATCCATTATTCTGTAAGACTTTCTGAACATGTTCCAACTCTTGGTTTAGGTGTTCAAGATACTGTTAGTGTTGTGTGTCGAGAACAGGTGCGAGAAAATAGTGAGTTTGTAGACAATGGTACCGACGCGTGCAATAAAAGACAGAGAAAGAGGGTAGACCGATATGTTTGCCCTTAACAACTTACCCGCAAGATCTTCAGTTATTCCGTGATAATGGCGCTTGCAACAGTGCCGAAATATCGGGAACTCAAAAATAAGGTACATGGTAGCAATCCCGTAACAAACTATTCTAATGTTAGTGACCATGAAAGTTTAAAACAATAATATTTAATTTAATTTTTACGTATTACTTGTTCGTCTTCTAGTTATTCCCTAATCTATTTAATTGAAGATCTTTCAATGATTACATACCCATCAATAAGCTCAAAACAATTTAAGCATATTGGATTCGACGTTAACCTTATTATAACAGGATCCTAATGAAGGATCCAATTATAACAAACAAGTGGAAATAATAAATTTCCGTTATAATGAGAAATCAAGTTGTTTTTATTGATGTAAAAATTATTGATGGCATGTGCGTACAAGTACAGCGATTTTTATAAATCATTTCGGCTTTTGTCAATCCCTCTTAGTTTTAGTGCACAAATTTAACTAATTTATTGAAAGCAATTAATTTCCTGAATTCTTAGTTGTTTTAACGAAATAGAAAGAGATATTTACTTGCATCATAGTATGTCTGATTTACATGTTGCCTGTAACACAGCAGTTAATAAACCCTTTCTAATGCTAAGTTCGGGACCACAAGGCAAGTTAACCAGCCAACCGTTCTATTTTCAGGGTCAGTAAGTCAGTGAATGGCACAGTCTAGACGTGTTCATTCATTTTCTACTAGTAACTTATAACATAGTCGCGGTTTGTAAAATTAGAAGCCAACTGACTTACTAGATCGAAACCCGTTTATTCTAACTGGCGCCAAAATTTCGCCTAACTGGCTTCAATTTCTTCCATCGAGTATAAACGTGGTCAGGAATGTAAATATTCTGAAATGATGACGCGGAATAACAAAAAGGAATGCCAATTAACAGCATTGCTGTCTGTTATTTCAATAAATGCTTTTTGCTTTTATTGTTGCTTCGTTGGGTCTACTTAGTCCACTGGTTCAAACCAACAGCGGCATCTATTTATAATGTATTATGATTTTAACGATAGTGTGAATTCATCATTATCACGATTAATATAGCTCTGATTTAATGCTACGTAAAACACAAGTTCTACAGAAATGAGAATACACTCTGACTGAGGTACACAACAACAAACACGTCTGCGGAGTTTCCTTACATTACTCAGTTCCATAAATTCAGAGGCAAGTCATCCCAGAACTTCTCCTATCTCGGTATAAGTACGAGTGTACGTTATTGTGAATTACAAAACACTATTCCACGTTTTCGCTGTTCCGTATTTGAGCAATTCCGTCTAAAATACGAGGTCATTGTTGGTGGCACCGACGGCTGAGACTGAAGAGTGGGGAGGGGGCGTCACTAGACCCAGTGGGAAGAGGGGGCACCAACCGAACCCATTACTACAGTAGGCGAGAAAGAAACAGCTTGCGTCGAGTTCTGTTAAGGTAATTGTGTTTCATCTATTTTTGCCCGACAAAGTAAAAAAAGCAATATTAATAAAATCTCACCCCCACAACCTTAAAATTCCACGGCATTGTAGTCTCCATTTATAATTTATCCGCAACATTTTTAATTTGCAAACATCTAATCACTTTAACCTAATCTTTGCTAGTCTTTTATTCTGATTTTTTTTTTATTTGATCTTGCTTGTTCCATTCATTTCTCGTTAATATTTTTATTGTTATATTTTTTTCTTACAATTTTTTTTGTTGTAAGCATAGGGAAAATGGAAAAAACCGGCCAAGTGCGAGTCGCACTCGCGCACGAAGGGTTCCGTACCATTATCTAATTGCGCTTTAGGTACGACGCGACGGCATACGGACGGACAGACAGACAGATAATTATGACGAATCCATAAGGGTTGCCATTTGGCTACGGAACCCTAAAAAAGACTTTAAACATGAAACAAAAGTCATGTTTTAGGCCTTTTTTCCATTTTCCATGTGTTTACAACAACAAATTTTTTGGTATTATTTTCAAGGGCTACTAAGGTTGCGTGCTTTATCACAGATTTCATCGTCGCTTTTCAACAAGCCAGAAACGAGGGAAAATATCATGAAAATATACATAATTATTCTCTTGAATTTGTGGTATAGTATAACAGCTTAATACTTGACTCCTTTTAAGTACAATAAAACGAAAGCTAGCAAATGCAACATGCATGCAAATGCAATGCAAGGAAGTGGACATAGAAATGATATCACGTCTTGTCTTGTCGAATGTCAAATAATGCCATTGTTCGTAGTGATGCTTTACCGTACGTGGTGTAAAAGTTATATCGGATACACGGACGTAAAAATTTACGTCCGTGATCGGATACGGAATAACGAATATTATAATGATATTTCGTAAAAGAGACAAAATGTAATATAATATTTATTTCGGCAATAACGCTTACGTAGTTTGAAACGATCGATAGTGTGTATAGCATGTGTTGTGCTGAGATATGAAGGAGTGTGAGGAACAGAGAAATATAAATTAAAATCTGAATAACTTTTTCGTAAGCGTGATAGCCGTGTATTGCCAATTGTTGGAATTATTGATTATTTACTTGACATTTATGACTTAACTGACATAACATTTTTAAATATTATTTTATATACAAAAGAGGCGACATTGAAATGAGGTTACTAAAAATGAGTATGGATGAATTTATGAATAATGATGAATGAGCCTACAGTGTGCAATCTACTTGCAAGTAGGAGCAAGTAGGTACCTAATATAATAAACCTTTCATTGAATACCAAAAACGCTAAGCGACAATGCAATTATTCCGTAGTACCGTAGATAATAAAATATAATCTGTGATTGTAGTTCTTTGTTCTGTTTCGGTGATATTAGGAATATGTAGCAAATAATATACCAACTTTTTTTTTGTTTTACATCAAACATCACAGAAATGGATCAGACATGCATCAGGTAGATCCTGGTTTATGAGAAGAACTACAACGGAAAAGTAGACTTTAACGACTTACTTGTTATAGTCGTATAACTTTATAACCTATTTAAATTACCAAATTATACCCAAATCGTAGAAATGGTATGGCAACTTGTAAGAAATATCCTTTAAACACGTGCACTGACGAGTGTTATCTTTCGGACTTGCGAAGTTAAGGCTATGGAGGCCTCTATTTCTTTTTTATACTGGGAGGACACTCACATAAAACATTTATGATTTCTTTAATCTATTACAAAATTTTAGTATTCTTGTTCGTAAGACTATTAATTAACGTTTATTATTATTGTATTAATAGACTACTTATTAACATATTTACAACTTAAAAATCTTTAATATAAATAACATTATATACACCTAAACTATTTACAAATATAAATAAAAAACTAATAAGTTATAAAAAAGGTCCTCGTGGTAAGGTACCCAAGATGCTGGCAGCTTTACCTCGCTGGATTGCGATGCTCAGTCGCTGTGCGAGGTAGCTGTCAGATCTTGGGTCACCACTGCTATCAGACAACCTTTTTGCAATATCTTTATATAAAGAGATTGCGTTAGGACCCCACGGACCCAAGGACTTAAATTATTTTCGTAAGACTTCAATTGTGAATTAGCTTAATTTTATACCTACTATCGTAAATTGTATTAGTTATCTGGTCTCGGTATATAGATTAGTATTGAATCACAATAACCAGGTACCTACTGTGCATTCAATTTGATCGGAATTTAGTCAGGTTTATTAGGCCAATTAGGCCTAGGCTATGGATGGTCTGCCAAGTTTCAGTGGCTGAAGCGGAGAATGAATATTTTCTGGTCGTTCTGCTTAAAATGGAATGCTTGTTTGGTGACTCGACTTTAATTTTTTAAACCTAATCTTAAGATAATTTTAAATATAATAAAGGTGTACATAATATTCTGAATGTCATTCCATCCTAGTTTAAGGGATAAAATAGGGTAAAAATCACATTTGATTTTCTACCTATGGCCTGCAACAATTCAAACTAAAATTTAATAAGAATATTTTAATATTTAAGATTTTAAAGAGATATTATATTAGATTCATATTCAGTCAGTCAAATAAAGTTGGACTGGATGTGCGCAAGGGGTTCGCGTATGGTACTTAGAACGGAGGGACCGTAAACGGCATTAGCATAGAAGTGTCTTCTAAAAACAATTAAAAAAATAACTATACATTACAACTAAGGAGTCTATACAACTCTACCTACTTATACAACAAGTAGGTATTAGAAGAATAAAAACTATGAATATATTATGCATGATAGTCCATTTCTGTATAGTGATTGTAGCTGAGATTTACTAAGGCTTACCAGCTTGTGAACTATTTGCTTATTTCTATTACCAAACAGCTTAAGAGATAGAAGCGAGCGAGAGAATAGTAAGACAACGTATATACCTAGTTAAAGCGCTCCACGTTAGACTTCATCAGTACTTTAGTCAGATGAGATTGAAGTGAAAAGTTATACTGTCCCATGTTAAAAAAAACATTTTAACAAGAAAATGCACATTAACTGCTAAAAGGCTTTCACCAGGCAAATCTGACTATTATGAAATGCTTAAGTCTTCTGTGAAAAGATCTGATTGAACTATTCATTGTGGTGATTTTGAAATTGTTCAAAGCTCGATACTAATCTAGCGCAAAGCCCATTCAGATTTGACGAAAGGGCTGATTTTGGTTGAACTGCATGTGATTGGCGCAATGATCCGATTTTGACTAAATGTATCATAGCCATGTTAAGGTTTCGTTTTATCTGGGTCAAATTTCTAACCATACTCATTGTATTGTGTTTGTATATTGAATAATCTTAGTGATCTCTAGAATTAATAGTTTCCTTTAAAAAACCTTAAGCACGCTTTAATTTCATTATCATCATCATCATCTCGGCCACAGGACGTCCACTGCTGAACATAGGCCTCCCCAAGTGACTTCCAGATCGGCCGTTTGGAAGCGGCCTGCATCCAGCGTCGTCCTGCGATTTTTACCATGTCGTCTGCCCACCTTGTGGGTGGACGTACCACGCTGCGTTTGCCGGTACGCGGCCTCCATTCCAGAACCTTTCTGCCCCATCGGCCGTCAGTTCTACGTGCTATACGTGGGGCACATTGCCATTTTAGCTTGTTAATCCGTCAGGCTATGTCAGCGACTTTTGTTTGTTCATGGATATCCTCATTTCTGATTTGATCTCGCAAAGAAACGGTCTATAGATATCGGTCTTTTATAGATTGTACTTCGGAGAGTGTGCTCATGAGCTGCATGAGCTCAGACCACCGTCACCTTTCTTCCATCGGACGTCCAGACGCACGGCCGGCTACCATCCGTTCTTAGTTGATATACCCATAATCCGCACTAAGCGCTTCTCATCATCTTTTATAATGCGCACAGCTAAAGATTGGAATTCCCTGCCTGCGTCTGTATATCCGAGTGCATATAACCTGACTCTCTTTAAGTCCAGAGTGAATAGGCATCTTCTGGGCAAGTTCGCTCCATCGTAGATCCCATCTATGCTCTAGAGCAAGATTGGGGTCAAGAGTAAGCCCATCTCAAATAATAAAAAAAAAACACCGAGCATAGCCCTTTCCATAGCGCGCTGTGCAACTTTGAGCTTTCTTATAAGGCCCATAGTAAGAGGCCACGTTTCTGTTCCGTATGTCATCACTGGTAACACACACTGGTTGTAGACTCTTCTTTAGGCACTGAGGTATTTTGGAAGGTATTGTGTAATTTCCCGAACGCTGCCCATCCGAGTTGGATTCGTCGACCTCTTTCTCAAAATTGGACCTACTAAACTGGATCAATTGTCCTAAGTAAACATATTTGTCAACAATTTCGAGGATAGAGCTCCCAACTGGTACTGGGTAGGGTGCAACATGGGCATTCGACATGATCTTTGTTTTGTCCATGTTCATCTGAAGACCTACTTGTTGGGAAACTCTATTAAGGCCATCGAGCATTGTACCGAGGTCTTCCAGCGATTCTGCCATGACCACAATATCGTCGCCAAAACGAAGGTGAGTAATATATTCGCCATTAATGTTGATGCCGAATCCTTCCCATTCCAGGAGTTTAAAAGCATCTTCCAATGCGGCGGTGAACAGTTTCGGAGAAATAACGTCTCCCTGCCTAAGGTCTCGCTGCAGAGGAATAGCTTTCGTGCTCTTTTCCTGTACTTGGACCGTCATGGTGGCGTTTTTATATAAACATTTAATCACCTCGATATACCGAATGGCACCGCTGGCAAGACTGTAGCACTGCCCAAGTCTCGATCGAATCGAAGACCTTCTCATAATCCACAAACACCAAGCATAGTGGCAAGTTATACTCTTCGGTCTTCTGTATAATTTGTCGCAGCGTATGGATGTGGTCTATGGTGCTAAAGCCTTTTCGGAAACTTGCTTGTTCGGGAGGCTGGAATTCAACCAACCTACGCGCGAGACGATTCGTGATGACCCTCGAAAACAACTTGTAAACATGGCTCAGAAGCGAGATGGGTCTGTAATTCTTAGCAAGGTGTTATCTCCTTTCTTGAAGAAGAGCACCACCACACCTCTGTTCCATGCCTCCGGCGTTATTCCCACGAGCAAGACGGAGTTAAAGAGTTTCTGAAGGACCTTCAGTATCGGTGTTCCACCCGCTTTCAGAATCTCTGAGGTGAGTCCGTCATCACCCGGCGCCTTGTTGTTCCTGAGGTGTTTGAGAGCCATCCTAATCTCATATAGGCTGATATTCGGGATGTCTTCGGTAAAGTGTCGGGTCAGCTTAGCTCTTGGGTCTGCGGCCGAAACACTAACAGGTTTAATGACTGAGGTGTATAACTGCCCATAGAAACTTTCGATCTCCCTCAAAACTTCGGCTTTCGGCTCGGCTCCGTCTTTAGCATCGTCAGCTGGCTATGCCCAATGGACATGTCTCTTGCAAACACTTTAGAGCATTTCCGCTCTATAGCCTCTTTAATACTGTTGGTATTAAAGTTGCGGATATCCTGTCGCAAGGACTTCCATATCCATCTATTGAGCTGCCGATATGCCTTAGCGTCAATGGAGGTCTGCAGTGCCATTAGACGTCGTTCTGACATGAGTTTGAGGGTGTGGTTGGTAAGTTTTTGCGGCCTGTCTCTTCGACGGGGCTTATAAAATTTCAATCCGACCGCCTGGACAGTTTCTTTAAACCTGTTGTTAATCTCGTTTACAGACTCGCAGTTTGCTTTAATTTAATGTCATCTATTAGGCGCGTTTTATACGTTATATTCTCAAAAATCTAAAGATGCAAATTATTTTGTAATGTCAAAATGCCTAAAAAGCAAGAATTTCTTCAATGCGCGTTTTCAATAATTATAGAGTTCAGTTAATAAAAGAAAACATTTACAATAACACCAAAGTGATTCTTACCATCTCAAATAGACCCCTAAAACGGTAGCATTATATATACCTATATAATTTGGAAGTTTACGCTTCGTAGGGTTGCCTACTGTTGTCGCTACGAAATGTCTATAAGATTATGTTTCGCGTCACTGGAAGATGTGACTTTCTGTATAAAGGTTTCGCTTTATCTCATTTTTGCCTCGAGAACTAGCTTTATCTTTACGCAGGTGTCGCACGAAATGTCCGACTTTCTTCGATCCAGATCTTAAGGTAGTATTCACAAGTTTGTTCGCCGCTGTTTCTATCGATTTTAGATTAAGGGACTCGGAACGCCAGTAAAACATTCTCTAATAAATTTCCGTACTTTCACCTGGTACTGGGTTTTTCGGAGTATTTATTGAAGCTGGCAAGTTATGACGTCGAATACTTAAGTTTGGGCCGTCCCTTTATCTTCTTACTAGGTATCTTATTTTTGCCCAAGATACCAGACCAAAATCTTGAACATTTTCTAAAGGTTCACACAACCTCTAACTTCAAATGTTTTATTTAGGTAATGTTAATTCAAGTCATCTTTTTTCGGGATTTCTCAACATTTTTACAAAAAGTATATTGTTAATACACTTAAATAAATAAATAAATATAAATAATGAATATTGGACAACATCAAATACGTTGCTCTGATCCTAAGGTAAGTAGCTAAAGCACTTGTGTTATAGAAATCAGAAACAACGACGGTACCACAACACCCAGACCCGAGACAATATAGAAAAGTTCGTTTTCCACATTGACCCGACCGGGGATCGAACCCGGAACCTCAGAGATGTCGGCGCCATATACAGTCCAGCGTGCTCGCCTCTCGGCTACGGAGGTCGTCATACTTACTTATAATTATACACTTTTACACATATACACTTACTTATTTACTTTACTTTAAATAACAATAATTTGGTGTTATTACTGGCATTATTTAGTTATTTTATAATTGAAGAAATGCCTTATTTTGGCACCTATATTGTCAAATGTCTAATTTAAAAATCTTAATTATAAATTAGTATAAAATTAAAGTAAAACTACGATAAAAAAATTAAATTACAACTTGATAGTTTAATGTAAACCACAGTAAATATTTATTCAGAAAATTCTTATATACATTCTGTCCAAAAAGTTTCGGGAATTGATGATTTGTTTATGGTGGTTATTATATTTTTTTGTTGTTGTTAGATTGGCAAAACTGTTTTCCATTTTGGCGCGAGTTTGAGTTACATCTGATAATTAGATTAAATACAGTATTGTTGTTAGTTATACCATATCTAGTGTGTATTGCCAATTTCATAATGGACAAAAACATCGAACAAAGAGTTTGTCTTAAATTTTGCATCGCTTATAGAATTTCGTGTTTGGAGTCTCTGAAAACGTTACAGAAGGCTTACGGTGAATTGACTTTATCAAAAACACGTGTTTCTGAGTGGTACAAAGCGTTCAAAACGTCTGCTACTGCAGATAACATCGCAAAAGTGAAGGAAACAGTGACTGAAAATCCTCATTCAAGTTTGAGAGAGCTAGCCTTCGAACTTTCTGTGTCACACGAGTTGATACGTACCATTTTAAATAATCAATTGGGTATGAAACATGTTGCCGCTCGGCAAGTCCCAAAAGACCTAAATTTTCTCCAAAAGTTCTCAATCGCAAAAGAGTCGCTGAGGACATGCTAGAACGAGTCAATTCCGACTCAACATTCATGAAACGCATTGTTACCTGGTGACGAGAAGTGGGTTTACGAGTTTGACATGCAAACTAGTCAACAAGCTTCGGAGTGGCGCCTTCCAATTAAACCTAAACCGAAGAAACCGCACCAAACTCGATCGAAAGTCAAAGTCATGTTGAATGTTTTCTTTGACTGTCGCGGTGTTGTGCACTCAGAATTCTTGCCAGAAGGTCAAACGATAAAAAAAGAGTATTATTTAAGCGTTATGTGGCATTTAAGAGAGCAAATTAGACGAAAAAGGCCAGATTTGTGAAATTAAAATTCTTGGATTTTGCACCACGATAATGCGCCTTGGCATTGCGACAAGGCCATCATTGTGAACGAATTTTTGACCAAAAACTCAACAAATACCATCGAGCAGTCACCTTATTCACTAGATATGGCTCCAGCCGACTTCTTTCTTTTTCATAAACTCAAATTACTACTTCGTGGCACCCGGTTTCATTCGGTAGAAGACATAAAGGAGAATTCGCGGCGAGAACTGAACTCGATTCCGGAAAAAGCGTTTAAAAATGTTTTGATGATTGGATTATTCGTTGGCGTAAGTGTATCGCTTCTGAAGGAGCATACTTTAAAGGTGATAAAATAAATTTGGATGAATAACTAACATTTTGTGTTGTATAAATCTTTTCCCGGTACTTTCTTGGCAGAGTAGTATTATTATTGAGGATCTATTTGTTTACTAAATTAATACCTACACAGTCTGAATCTAAAACACAATGTACATTTTGTCTAAAACATATTTCCCTAGACAAACTAGAATAGTCTTCCGTGAAATAAAAACGTAAGTATTTGATGGAGAAAAGATGATAGCAATCAATCTTCCTAGACTTTATAATAAATGACAAATAAAAAGATGGGATAGTGAGTCTATACCTCTTTTCTCATAAATTAAAAGCTTTTTACCCGACTGCCAAACGAGGGTTATGTTTTTCGAGCGTATGTATGTATGTATGTAAGTATGTCCATTTATTTGGCACGCCCTGCAGCCTACACCGTTAAACGGATATTAAAGTATAATATATCAATAGATTCATCTCAATTGTGGGAGTGACAAGGGGTATGTTATTTCCTGAAATTCCCGCGGGAACAGAACATATGCGGGAAAAACGGATCTGCAATACTGATAAACCGATTTTGAAACTTTCTTTTATTAACTATGGGTCACATATTTTAAGTGCTAATAGTATTAAATACTTTATTTTCTAAAATTCCTACAGGTACAGTAAAAAAATACACTGAAATAATAGGAAGGAAAAACCGTTTAATGGATTTCAACATAAATGATATGTCATTAGATTCGTCGCAGTTGTGGGAGTAACATAGGCTATGTTATTACCTATTGCTACATGAATTAAACGGGAAAAACCGATTTCAGATACTACTTACTCGAGGTAAAACCTGTTTTTTTCAATGAAGAGTTACAAATAAGGCTTTATAGTTCATTGAAAAGTAGTAGTAGAACACTACAAATTAAAAAGTCAAAAATAAAATTAATTAATTTAAAAAATCAAAAAACCCGACTGCGTAAAAAGTGAACTTAAAAGATGAAAACAAGATTTAAAGAATCAATTTGCAGTCGGAGGCATCAAATCCATTAACAGCATAATGATGATTGACTCGGTATACATACACTGCGTTAGTACCTTATTAATTAATTTAAATCCGTGTAGAAAAAGTCGAATCAAGCAACATAGATTTGATGCCTCAGACTGCAAATTGATTCTTTAAATCTTGTTTAAGGCCTTAACACTACCCTAGTGGCTAAAATCTCGAATATGAAAATCAAATTGTCTGAATACCTGTTACTCGAATCTAAAAATTTAAAAAACGATATGCTAGAAGTGGATTTAATAAACATCTTGAATTGAATAATTTTGATTTTCCGTTTAGTCCCTTGGATTAAAACATGCACAAAAAAGAGTCTATTTTTTCATAAATTGTAAATGTTCTCTTAAACGGCACAAGCTATTTCATTAATGTTTTCACACAAAATAAGATTTTGGAAATATACATGTTTTGAATTGAGAGTTTTATTTCAAATTCTCGTTAAAGGCATTAATTTCATAAAAAATATGTTTTTCCGATTTTTAGAGGTGTTCCGCACGCGCGAAAATGTATAGGCGCGACGCGTCAAGGTCATTCAAGCGTGTTAAGGCCTTAAGTTCACTTTTCACGCAGTCAGGTTATTTGATTTTTTAAATTAATTAATTTTATTTACTTCAGTTTCTATATTCCATCCCTGTTTTGCAATTTGTACCTATTTTTAATTGAGACTATTTTTATCATCATACAATTTTTATGGTCTTTTATTAAGACAAATATATATTTTGAGTATACTAGTAAAAGTACACGAAAACAAAAAAAAAAACGGTTGATCTATACTATCTGACGTCTATTTGTAAAATGGTAACTGAGATTAAGATAACTTTTGTCAACACGTTTTAAAATGAACCACTGCCAAAGCGCGTGGAAAAAACTTTAGTCTTTTAGCGGCTCTTTGTTTGAAACGGAACAAAAACCTGCTACCGTGCCAATGCCGCACAGTCACGTCGTACAGACCAGAGCGAAATACTTATTAATGTTGGTGTTTCTTCGCGGCTCTTCCCTTTGTAAATGTAGCTAATTTTCTGTATGGCCTGTTTTGTGCCGTGCCCGTAGCAGAACACAGAGCCGAGAAAAGCAACTATATATTCGGCTCGGCAAATCTGCGGCTTGTTTGCAGCACCTATAAGCCTTAGCTAGTGCTAATTATCACAATAGGGATGACAACTGGGTAAAGAAAATTAAACTCTATTTAGTCCGTTAGTTAGATTAATAAAAAATAAAGGACTCTTATTTTTTCTTTTGTCAATAACCCAAAAATTACAAAGATAAAGCACGTCAAAGTTCGGAAGATGGGTCTCTTCACGTCACTTCTAAGTTGTACCTAGGCGTGACGTCGTGCGACATTTTAAATCAATATTATCTCTGTAATGTTTTGTTTTTGTAAAAAAAATATGACGTGTAATATACCTTATAATAATCTACTTGATAGACGAAGCAAAACACTTATCTTATCTTAATTCCTATTGTTTTGTCGTCAGTATTTCTTGATGTTTAAATATCTAAATTAAACCTATGACTTTGTCACACATCCTAGCTACATAACGTGTCGTATGCGTGAGGCAGCTATCGTCCAGAGTATTAAGATGTTTTGTTCCTTTTGCGTTTCATAAGCCCGGATGCCGGTGTTTGATTAGACATGCGAAGCGTGTTTGGAAATCGCTTCACTGGTTCACAAAGCGTTTTGAGCTTTAACGTCATAATTATATTTGTTTGTAATTGTTACAGTGGAGTCTGATTATAACACAAAGTGAATAAGGTCTTAATTATTTTCTTTCAAGTTAAAATTTCTAAGATTTAATCTTTGCAACTAAATATTTTGATGTAGAGAAAGCGCGTCTAAAATAATTTCGACGAGATTCGGTTTTGTTTTGTTGTTCGTTTGATAGCCCACAGCTTCGCCCCAATTAGCTTGTACTTTTTATTCATAATCATGATAAAGGACAAAGGATAATTACCATTAAAAGCAATTAATCTCTTGACATTTGTTTTAACCTCTATTATAATGACAAATAACAAAATAGTAGCAAAGATTCGTTATATGCCAGTACATGTAATGGGACAATTATATAGATAGCGCCGATAAACGAATACAATCACTGTAATAAATTACCGCTAAGTGGACAAATAACCTCTATCAATAAACCACAGTGGCGCAATAAGCTGAAATCTGAATAATTTATTGTAACAAGGCTTTTTCTACCACATGTGATCCCGATCCGCGGCACATAACGATGAAAATATGACACGAAAGTCGATAAATTTGGTCAATAGCCATTATACGACGTTGTCGGGGTGCGAAAATATGGAAGTGAGGGGGGTGCTCCACAGCACTGATTTAGGACTCGTGCCGCGTTATACCATAGAATCGGAATGGAAGGGACTTGCCTAGTTTGGTCGCATTTTACGACCCTTTTTGGTATAATCATAGGAAGTGGTATAAAATATTTATTTTTAGAGCCACGAATGACGCTTTGTCAGCAGGTGAACAAAAACAAGTCCGTTACATTATCCTAATGAAACAAACTTTACACGTCGGTGTTAAAGGAGAACTATCCACTTAATTTCGTAGCTTAAAATACCACCACAGATTTGTTTTTATCAAACAATACACAGATCAACTCTGAAAACGTATTTAACTTTGTCGACGACAAACTTCGAATCGTCAATAGGGTCCAAAATTTAGAATTTAGAACAATTGTTTAAAAACATATCATCATCATCATGTGAGCCTATTCCAGCCCACTGCTGGACGAAAGCGTCCCCCAAGAAGCGAAGCCAAAGATCTCCCGCTTTTTTCATCCAGCCACTGCCAGCCATCTTCCTAAGATCGTCGGTCCATCGAGTTAGGGTGTCCAACACTACGCCAAGGCGTGGTCTCCACTCGAGAATCCGTTTACTCTATATTTCATCGGTTCTGCGACAAATGTGGATTAAAATATATAAATTCGTTGTAATCATATAGTCGCTTCTAGTATGCAGCCGCAGTATTTATGTCCTGAAGAGGGGACACTGGAGGATCGGCACGAGGCCCAGCTGGCATCCATCCGAGCGAACACAACTATACGTAGCCCAACTTAACGAAATAGAAAATACCATTATTCTTCTCTCAAGACAAGGAGGCGTTCAAGCAGTGTTATTTACAACCATTCTTTTTTATCTCTTTTCAATGATATTTAGAGATAAATTATGGTTTTGGCAAGCAACCTCGCCGAAGTGTAAGTCACAATGTTTTAAAGCACATATTCGCAGTTGGTGGTTAAATTAAACTTTAATAGCCTTACTACAAAAAAGAAAGACTAGGTTTAAGCACTGTCTAAAGATTAGTCAACCAATTGAAAATGTTTGATAGTATTATGTCTCGAATGTCTAATGTATCAACATTTCAAACCGAGACATATCTGCGGGGTAACCATAAACTCTTAAAACAATCTTAAAGTTGTCCAATCTGTCAATTTTGGTACGTCATTACATACAAAATTTAACAGAAATGATAATGTTTGACAGATTTGAGATTGTTTTAAGCATAGACTTAGCATTCGCTACGCATTCTATATCTATGGTTTTAAGAGTTTGTGGTTACCGCCCTGATGTGTCAACATTTCAAATTAGTTAGCTATTCTTTAGAGATGGTTTAAGCCTAGTCTATCTGTTTTGTAGTAAGGCCATAAGGGCCTGACTACAAAATAAACGGAATTGGTTAGCTAACCAATTTGAAATGTTGACACATCAGATATGTCTCGATAATCTTAACATACATTTTAGGTTGGTTAGCTATTCTTAAGACAGTGTCTCGTTTGATAGTCCCTTGAAAAGTACAGGTTAGAATCAAAATGAAAACTCATGAATATAAAATAAAAATGTGACTACTATAAACTAATTAACATTAAATACAGTTTGTAGAAGGAAATAAAATACTTAACATTTTAAAACACATTAGAGAATTAGTCCTACACCTATTTGGAAAGATATTGATGATACCCTTAACCATTATATCGATTCTTTAGGAAATGTATTATCGTAACTATTATTTAATCATTATTTGAAAGTGTGGTGGACATAGAGTCACGCGATTTCGCTATCGAATGTAGGAAGTTCAGTCGATCACATCAAATGTAATAACTATGATTCTTCTATTTTTATTGTACGATTGTTGATATTATTTCTGACTATAAACACGACTCTACCTTCAACGTTAAGGGGCCATGTAAAGAGGCCTTTCACTCAAGTCTCGGGCTGTTATTTGAAGGATTTTTTTTTTCTAGCACAGCTCTTATTAATATCAGAAACTCACCCTTCGACTTCAGGATTGACTGATGTCCCATAACACCTTTATCACTGATACAGAAAATATAGCTTGGTTATTGGTATGTCTCACACACAAAACAACATTATTTTTTTTAAGTTTTATAATTCTTTAATCTATGAACTTTTGTTTTGTTCTATCTTTTTGCCCAATTACAAAAGGCGAAATACGGCGCAGTTTCCAGTTTCCAACAATTATATATATTGAGGCTGTAGAAGAAAAAAGAACACCTTAGTGTTAGGTATTATTATTATAGATTTATGTATTTATTAAACAACCATCCAGGGTTAGAGCGAATTCCGCAAAAAAAATTGATGATGTAATGTAAAAATCATTCAAAAAGACTTTTAAAATTGCAACTACAAAACGCATGTAGTACAATACAGTAATACTTAATTATTTAAGTTAAATAAGGAAAATTTATGTTGTCCTATTAGAAAAAAAACAATCCACTTCCTTAACATTATTTCTTTCTAAAATATTATATTATTAAAATAATTGAACATTAAACAGATTTATCAAATTTTCCTTTAAAATAAATTTTGTGAAATCCAATTATACGTATTTATACTTAATTTATACGTGATTAAACTTTTAATACGGATTTTAATATTGTTTGTCATTTTATAGAAAAAGCGAAGAGCAAAAACTATCTTTATAAAAAAACAGAAGAGTTGATTTTATTACTTATTTATTGTAATATCTCCACGGTACTGTTTTTTGTTCTTTCTGTCTCTAACTGCCGCACTCAGAGACGTCACTTAACTTTAATTGTTACTTAAGGAAATCCTGTAATACTAAAGTCATTACGAATAAAAATTATTATTGAATAAACATAAATGTTAATCCACACTTAATTGTAAATTGATATCTCTGAGTGCGGCAGTAATTCATTCTTACTTTAAGTCTGCGAGTTTAATCTAAACCGCCCGTTTGTTTATGGATTTTATATCACTGTGTAGACTTAGGTAATGCTAGAAAATATATTATTTATATTGAGATATAGAGTTTACGCTCATCAGTCAAAACAATTCTCAATATAATTATAAATATTTTCTCCACTAATTGAAAAAATAGTTTTATACTAGCATTTGCCCGCGGCAACGCTCGCGCTGAATCATATAAGAATCTCGTAAATAAAAATAAGGGACAATATAAACTTTACCCGTTATCTAATGAAAATAATTAAATAAAACTTGATACACATAACGAAACCGTAAAAATAATGTTTATAAACAAAACGCTGCACTTATAAAATAATACGTAGGTATATTGCATGCATAGTGTTGTAGTGCGAGACATCGACGCACTTTTTATTAGTCTGAAAGCATTAACATGTGCATATTTCAGTGTCACCTATTAAATCATGAAAGGCATTTTTGTAAGATGTTATTATGACAATTACCATAAAATTATAGTTTATAGACTTAGGTGAATTAGCTAACAGTAATTATTTTAAAACAGCCTAACATAACTCGCATTTTCAAAACTATAGAGGATCAAATACAAAATTTCAACTTATATATACAATTACCTAACCTAACTTTATATAGTAATATACTAACTAAATATAAAAATAAATTAACCTAAATAAAAAAAAACAAAAGCAAAAAACAAAACCCATGGTCTCAACGCCAAAAGGCGCAAAAATGTAGCTCTCACTGAGGGCTGCATATTTGCGCCGCTTAAAGCTCTCGGCAGAGGCCGCCGCCGCGCCTGCAACAGAGGAAGTGCTACCTATATGGGACGGCGCTAGCGTATCTACGCAGGTTGCGTCCCATATAAGAGCACGACCCCGTTTCCATGGAATTAATGTCATGCCGTCAGGTCTCTTGCCGTCGTCACGGAAAATACCGGCAGGTTCAAGCACAGCCGGTACATTGACAGCGACAAGAGCTCTGCAGATGACATCATTGATACAGGCGTGACGAGAGACACGACCAGCACTAAGTTAGCAGGAGAGACCGTGGTACGCCAGCTCATTTACGCGATCACCACAGCGGCAACGATGGGGGTGGGTTGTCATGGCGCCAACTCGTAAACAAGTAGAGAAAGTCAGTGTCGTCTTGTCGAGCAGGGTCCCGATATTTGCTGAAGAAAGAGCCTGTAGCCAGTATCCGGACTCTGCTTGAAAAACGGCGAGGAGGCGAGCATGCTCTGTTGCGCTTTCAGAAGAAGCCAAAAGATCATTCTGAACGCGCATACAAAGAGGCTCATCCCAAAGTCTCTGGGAGGATAAAGAAAAAGGTGGATCAACCCCCCAGCAAGCCGCAGACCAAGCACTTCTTGCCTCTGCAAGGTAAGCCAACTCAACTGAACCCAAAAAAGGATGCAGTATTTTATAAAATAAATCGGCTGTGCTGTAAGCAGAAGAGAGAAATGCTGGTAGGGCGACACTGGAGATTTTACGTGTACCTAGTCCTCCAAAACGTACGAGTAGGGTGGCCTGAGCCCATGAATTGTTCGAAAAGTTACAGTTTAAAATTTTTGATAAGGTGGTTTGGAGACAAGTGTCTATGTTTGCTAAAAGTTCAGAAAAGTTCCAGAAATGGGTACACCGAAGAAAATACATAAATTTTGGTGCAAAAGTACAAAAACGGATTACGGATTATAAATAACGCCATATGAGGATTAATTTTGAATAAAATTAAATTAAACCATTAAATTAAATTTCAACCATTTTTAAACCTCTTAGGGGTTTGGTCTGGGCTGTCTGTCTGTCTGGGCTGTGCGTTGTTAGACCAACAATCAGCTTAGAATTTTATATAGTAGATTAAAGAAATGCCCTCAATGACAAAGAGCTACGAATAGTCAAAATGTAACTAAGCGAGAAGCTCTATTTTCAAGACACTATCAATCTATTTCAATTCAATTTAAGGGCTATCAATCTAAAAGTCGATATAATACATTAGTTACCTTTAATGAAATCGAATTGGTCTTAATAACCTGAACCAATTTATCAGACACACGAAATGAATAAAGAATTTGTAAGTGAGATATTTCACGGCCAGATGGTCGTTTTACAGGACCGCAGCAATCTTGGGGCATTCAAATTGATGGCAAGGGTACGTTTCACCATTAGAGAGGACTTATTAATTCCCCTTTCGACAGGCGGACCGAGGAGGCCATAAATTCACCTCAACCAAAGGGATGACCAATTTCTGAACATTTACGAGCCACAAATTACGCGACCGCTGAAATATACTGGCCCTGGCTCTGCAAAGAACGAAGGGTAACGGGGAGAAAAAGCCCAAATGTTAATTTAATGTTAAGAGCTACAGAAAATTGCTTCAGTCCTCAAGATGGGAGAAATATCGGCCTATCCGCTGAAAGGGCCAGATACTAATTTTATGCGGGGTAAATGAGCCGAGAACACGGCGATGTTCAATCGATATTCATTTGGCTAAGCGAACGTTAATTTTTACTGTAAAACGATTTCGTATAACTACTCGCTTAAAAGCTTTTTGAGATTGGACGAGAAGTCTAGTGATAATTATAGCATTAGTTGAATTCTTTTTCTTTTGCATTTTATGACTCGTGATTGGCGTTAAATGGCAAATGGCGTAATGGTTTGAAAATTGGTGGTAATGAAGTCATCGTTAAGTATCTGACTGAATGCAATTCACTTTTCAGAATACCGCAATGGCATTGACATGCTCTAACGAACGACGTAAGGAGATTTGCCTTCGCCTTTTATTATATCTTTGAAAGTTTTTGTCATTCCAACTCTCGTGTAGCGAAATTAAAGAAGAAATCTTCCGAGATTTTTGCTTGAATAACACGGGTTGCAGTTGGATAAAAGCTGTTGTTCAAAGAATGCCAAGTTACAATTACGAACTCGACGAATAGCAGAAATTCCAATTTTATCGCTCATATTCCACTTCGAGACGAGTGTTTGGAGCATTAGTATTCGTGTTGCGAAATATTTGCCATATCCGTAATAGGCCGTATGAGTTATGGTATTATGAAAAAGAGAAAACAAAACATTCGGCAAGTTTGCGCTTTTAATGGCAGTTTTATTTGTTCGCGTCGATATATCTGAGCCAGTTTGGTAACGTTGTGCTAGCTAACTGTTTTATCACTTTATTGCATGAGATCGCATAAACTCGCGAGCGGCGGTAATAAAGTTCCATCGAAGGAAAAATACTTGGTCCGTCCGTAGTGTAATTCTAAACCCAGCGATATATTTTGAATGAAAATATGAGCTACCCTTGGAAGTTGGTTTGTAGTTCTTTTTGCGTTTATTTTAATATTCTCACGATACATGTTCTGTATAGAATACTTATTTCATATTTCTGTATTTAACTTTGATCATATTAATTAGATGTCAAAAATCGATATAGTTTACGGGGTAAGCAGAGCAAGCCTTTGATCTTAAATACTTTCTTAATAATTACGCTTAAAATTCTGTACCCAATAAAAGCCGAAAATGGTTCCTCAGAAGGTAAACATGGTAATAGCTTTGGCAGCCGCGTCGTTTCCACGATACTCGATAATTGCTCTGTCCCGATCGCGCTAATTCTCTCCTCGCGGCGGACAACCCAGCAGATTAATTAAATACCGCATTTGGGCGATGCACTTTGCGAATTTGTGGCTTTGTTGTTTTGTGTGGTCTTTATAAATAGATTACCCGAATTCAGGATATATAATATAGTATCTAAGAAGATTTTACTTGTAACAATAGCCAACTGAATCAAATAAAATTGATATTTTTCTTGTCAAATTAGCTATTTGAAGCTTTAAAGCATCTAATTTGAAGGTTAACACACACACTATTGTAATAAACTCAACTAATTTAATTCTTAGAGATCTAAACTTTTCTTTTTAACCTGAAATGGAAGATAAATTCATACCTGAAATTATCAATAAGAAGTCCCTATGTACTATATAGAGCCTATAAGAAGACCTGCGGACGGAGTTCCTATTATTATATAACTATAGCTGACCAGATATTTATCGAAGAAGTTTGTGTAGCCTCCAATGCATGTTTTTATTTTTAGTTGCAAGAAATGAATGTACAGTGTACACATATTTATTTATCATCATAATATCCAATATCTTTTTAATAAAAGTTAAAGAGAATCTAGTTTTAGTTGTGTATAAATTTACTATAATCTATAGATTTATTACATTGTATGTGTTCAGCTGGGAAATCATTTGAAGCGCGGGGCAGTAAATTTGAGGATACAATGTTAGGTAAAAAGAAAATGTATCTACTATGAAGTTAATAACTTCTTTTTAGGGTTCCGTACCCAAAGGGTAAAACGGGACCCTATATTATACTAAGTAGTAGTGAATACTAGTCTTACACGTGTTTGGCGAGTCTAAGAGGTATCTGGTGGCTTGACTTACATACAAACCACTCCATTAATCTGCACAGGGCCCCCGTGGCCCGTAGTGAAGTACGAGCTAAATAATTTCATAGTTGAGGTGAAGCCTGGGCACAGGGGTAGTGGACGAGTATATGAGACACTACATACAACATAGTGCCTTCTTTATCTTTACTTCTCTTTGATGAATTCAGCCATCTACAAAGTTTGTTTATAGAAAATCTATAAACAAACTCGGTATATACGCTGCCGGAATCCGTAAGCATCCGCAAGAATCCGTACTCTAATTTTTTTTTTTCTTTTTACTAGTTTTGTTTTAATCTGTTATTTCACTTAAATTCGGCAGTCAAAGTGAGTGTCCCAGGAATACCTAGGTTATTGGTCTATAAAACGATTCGTTATAAATTTTGCTAAACTGGCGATTATAATCATAGAACACAAATGTTAAAGATAAAAATATTCGATGTAATTTTTTTCAGTAAGTAAAAAAAGCTCTAATAAAAAGTTTTAGTAACCAATTAAAGCTCGGTTTGAATAAATATCGAAATTCTCATAACTTAACAAAAATAACTTTAGTAGTAAAATTTTAAATAGTATGTAGACTTTTTATTTTAATGGCGCAATAAAACTACACTCTTTACTGCCGGTTTCAGCGTTTTAATAACTTTAAACTGAAATGGCTTCATCAGCATTCCGCGGTTGTAATTCTCTGTAAATCCATTTATTCTTTGAGCGATAGATAGTTACAGTGGTTATAGGCCAAATAAGTTTATTAAGGTTAACGTTTTGTTTGAATCATATCATAATTTAATATGCGAGATAAGATAAATGAATGATACATAATTGTAGATTGTACAACAAGTGCATAAACGCACCATTTTAATTTTGATCTCACTGGTATCTACTGTCGGTTAAAAAGCCTAAAATTGTTTGTCATTCTCAAGCAGTTTCATATTTTTCCACCAGCAATGCTTTTACAATGAAATGTTCTATACAGTTGTAATTATAAAGTGTTTAACTATTGCAGTCACCCACAAGCTGACGCAAAAATATCTCTGTCACGCTACCCGCATTTCGGAATTGGATTTAATTAGCTCAATTCGCGAAAAGTGGACTGTCTCTGTATTACCCGCGTTTCAACGATGAAAATAAATCATGACTATGTGTGCCTGTATAGGCGTCATGTCAGTACTGTGACTTTGTTTTTGCTAACTTCTCGAATAGTTTAGCACCGACATGGAATATGTTGCAAAATCTATACGTAGGTTGTAGCTTTTATGGATAAGGATTCCATTTATTGACATAAAATATGTACGTTGTTTTTCAACAATACCAACATAGCTTTACAAGCTTAGTATCTTTCAGCTACTAAATATCAAAAGTCGCATGAGTCAGTCAGACCCATGTAATTTGGGTTCGCTACGTCATTTCGAAATACGTTTCATCTAATTACAATTGATCGATGACACCTCATCGCTTATACTTATTTAAACGATGACTTAATTGGACGAATGTTAATTACATCGATGGTTCATTTCATCGAATTTTAATTAGACGAATGTTATTACTACGATGGTTCATTTCATCATATTTTCTTTAGTCCATTCATAAATAATCGAAATAGTGAAGTCGATAATATTTTTCATGGTTTTATGGTCGAAAATTGGTCATTGATCAATCGTAATTCGATGAAACGTACTTATTTCGAAATGGCGTGAAGTGAATCCATGTAATTTTCGACAAATGTTGTTAATAATTTTAAGGATAAAATATGCCTCTCGTCCTATCTAAATAAAAACAACATCTTCGAATCTCGAAAGCTTGAAAGTATCTACGTTTTTATAAGTTTTAGCCGTGTAACTTTCATCACGTTTTGAATTTTGCAAACATTTTTAATATGTGATGGAAGCCAAATCTAAAATCTTCTGCAATTTACAATTTGAGAATTATTGTGCAAAACATGTATATAAATATTAATTAAATCATATCATATCTAATATATGTAATTCAGACCACATTTATAATATTATTCAATTCAGTGTTCCATTACTTAATATTTCAAACAGAAGTACCTAAGACATGGAAACTTTTAATGGTTAAGGAATGGGAAATACACTACTTAAATATTTATTGACGACAAAGTAAAGACTTTTGTTGGTTCCTTCTAAAGTTTGTTTTAAACTAGAACATGTAACTAATAACAGTTAATGACCCTCACTTTTCACAGTTAGTCGTAACTTTTATGAGAATAATCGATACTGAAACAGCTGTAGAAGAATTATCAAATTTACAAGTAAATAATAGGAAAATAACAAGAGTCTACCTAGACGATGCTTTCTTCATCTAAAACAGTGTGAATATCTAACATTTTATTAGGCTAACTGTATAAGTTAACTTCTTGTAATCACTCTCATCACGGCACATACTGCGTTTGAAATACCTAGCTAAATATTAAGTTAAGTGTAAGGATTCAATAAAAGTTATTTTTAATACTTTAAGAATCAGTATACTTTATTGCTTAGTTTAGGTATTGTTTTACCTAATTTGTTTACTATTCGGTCAGAGAACGCGTTAAAAAACAATGAAGGAATTTTATAACTTTGTAAGGAACCTGTTTTTTTTTAAAACTAGCTTTATTTTAAATTGTTTTTTTTATAAAAACTAGCTTAAAGTAGAATAAATGCACCTACTTCTTCCTATTATAGTATAGAAATAGTAATTACTTTATAATATTTGCATTGTCCCATCGCTATTTCAGGGTTAGACCTTATGACTGAATCCTTGTTAGACATTAATTTATGATTTATATTGATTGTTAACTTAACTTTATAACTTTCAGATCAAAAAAATCACACCGTTCGGTCATTACATAAACAGTATCATCTGAATGTGGAAGTTTGCTTACGATTTTTACCTCACCACAAAGAAAGTAGTATAAATTCGTTTTTAAATTTCATTAGGTAAATCCATGCTGGGATACTCACAGCCCACAGTCTGAGGTGGTCTGACTTAAGGTACTACAAGTACCACTTAGCTCCGTTTCAATCCACTACGCTTAGTTATTAATTCACAGCGTTATTCATTAATAGCTGCTAATTAAAAGTATATATTTTTTGTTTTAAAAAAATAATGAAATGAAACGGCTGTTGAAATTGACATAAAAGTATAGTAACAGCTATTATGAAGTAGGTATCTAAAAGTTTGTGCAAAAAGGTTTAAAATATAATAAATTAATAAATCATAATATATCGTTAAGCGTGATTCAAAGACTATTTTTAACTATGAATAAGAGTTAATTACAAGTATATTTGCTAATACTATTTGCTATATCACAAATCTTAGCAAAAGCAAACCAAGTCGTAAGTAAAGTCAACATCAACAAAAACACATAACCCACTTATTAAAGGAAATCATGCATTAGATAAATGCAATGTACGAGTATTCGAAGCTAAAATTCAAATACATGATAATAAAGTTGTAGAATGAAGATAGAATCGCCTAGTTTATACTGCCTTAGTATTTCATATTCGTGTTTCGGGGCGCACTAGCTGGAAAATTAAAAACAGACATGGGTATAGACTTCCCGTTCTAACGCAATTACGTGGGGACCTATTTCAGGATGCTTCTAGTATGTTCAAAAATCATTTTGCTCGCATTCAGATCTCAATACCAACCCCCTTCAGACGATTTTTTAAAATAGAGCTAAACTTAGTCGGTCCCGCTCATTGCCTGAAGATTGGATGAAAACGGTTTTGGTATTAGATATTTTGTTTTTAAAACTTTTATGAAAATTGATATAAAACAGTATCAATGTTTATATACACTATATTGAATTGATTTTATATTACCTTTTTAATTTAAATTGTGAATTTTTTTCAATGTTATTTTTAATGATTTTCTCATTGAAAGCGGTTGGAAAATTAGAGTGATGTACGTCTACAAGGTATTGCAGTCAATTAAATTGCCATTCCAATGCTTAATCATCTGCAAATGATGACGGAACTAAACCCGTTTTAACGACAGAACTCATTAAGTCGATTGCTATTTTCTTGATCTACTCCCAATTTTACAAGGATTCCATCTTGACCCAGATTTCCTATAGTTCCGAAAGTGTCAGCTCGTAAATCAAACTCAGCACACAACGAAAATTCTTCTTGTAGATGACATCGAAAAAGTAGCACGTATTTATACAGAAAATTTAAATTTGTCCCACTCGTTAACACAGTAAGCATAGAGGTTTGCAGTTTAAAATACGTTCATGAAAAATTTTAGTCAAAAATGCTATGTTTCTGAACATAAAAAGTTCTGAAACGTTAAAATACATTTACCAAGAATGCACTACTTACCTTTATAGAATTTTGTAAATATTATGACGGTCTTCATACCTACCTATAAAATAGTTACTTAGAGATTTCTTTACTAAACAAACTTAACTTGGTATTTTGTACGATGGTTAAATTACAATATTATTTGATATCTTTCAAATTACAATTACGAGACGAGCTAATCACCCATTCTTTAACTAATCTATAAATTATAAGCATTATTATTTCATAACATTATGTGATAATCTACATTGGTTTTAATTACCGCAGTGATGTTTACACTTAAGACCGTTTAAATTATCTATTAATTCTACATAACAATCAGTTTAAGTCCGCCAATCGCTAATTACATGTAGCTAGCTAACTTTCTTACGTCCTCTGATCAAACTTCCAGCCACGAGTTTGAAACAATCAAGACGTTCAAAGGATCAGAATTGGATTAGTAGTGACTTTAGTTCAAAAAGACAGATTGCAGTGTATTTTGCCCTGAATGCCGGTCGTTTTTTAAACTATCGGTCGATTATACGGATCTGGTCAACGTTTTGGGCCAATCACTCAACAGTTTGATAACTGCCATTGTATGAGAATGGCGAATCTAATAAAGACAAGGAAACATTCACGCATGGTTAAAGATATTATCTTGCGTGAACCTTCAGAAACTTTTGTAATTATTCTACCAACATGCAGTCTCTAGGACTTATACAGTAACAAAAAGTTGTTAGAGTTAATAAATGATAGAAATTATTTTACAGAAAAATTCTTCAACTTACACCATATTGTGCAACTCTCATTTGGCACAACAGTGTAACATAACATTAATAAAAAGGCAGAAGTAAGCCGCTTTATAGCATTACCGTATTTGTAGAACGAAAAGAAAACGCGCGAAAGCCTTGCACTTGTTATTTTTTACGATCTCCGAAGGTTCGGAATACATTCACTGGTGTAACGTCTAAAAATATTCATGAATAAGAATATGATTTACAAACACGAGTTTCAACCTCGAATATTGTTCTTGCGCGTGATTGACTTGACAGGGGCGTACTGGATCAGTGGTGCTCAAACTTTCAGGACTCATTAAAATCAGCTAAGTAGTTTCTAAAATTATGCTGATTTAGGTTTTTAGTTTGTATTGTATATAATTGAATAATATAACATAAATAGGCGCTAACCAGTGCATCAATAATCGTAGGCACAAAGTAGTAACTAGGTATTTGTGTTAAGGACCTCCTGACCAACGTTTTCTAAAAGTAGCGTTTTCCAACTTTAAATATTATAACGTGTATTTAATAGGGGTAATAGAACCGTTTTATTCTTAGCGCCTCTACACCAAGCGAAATAGTTTTAGATCAAATTTACTAATAATATTAAAATTAAAATCCAAACTTATAACTTTTTTTTTACCAATGTAATTAAATCTAAACATAAAGTACCCAAACTGATTTTTTACCTGTATAATGCGTTACACAGTTACTTAAGTATTATTAAAGCCTCATTAGGGGAAATCGAGTGAGTTTGGGAATCACAGATCTAAATTTTATTGTTGCGTGTCGAGCCTGGGCTTTGACCACCCGAGTTTCCGGGCGAAAAGTACAAATTACTGTTTAGGTCGTCAACACTTATTTATTTAACGTCAAATTCTTGTGTAACTCAATGAAGAAATCGTACTAGTAAATAAATATCAATCATTACCATTCCCCCATCCCATCTCATCTCATATTTAGTCTTTTTGATAAAGAATAATGTACAGTATCTAGTTTATACATTAAAAAAATAACTTAACTCGATCAACCCTACCTAAAGCAATAAATCATTTTGCTTTGAAGCTTAAGGAAAGCTTTCTTTTGAAATCTCACACAACTTTATGATACTTGACTTTACACAATAAAAATACTGGACCCTTGCGTAAATGCAAATAAGTGTACGATAAAAAAGTTTTTCTTACCTTAGAATAGGGTTCTTCCTGACGGGTGCCCTTGATGAAGTCATAGAATATGCAAAGGGGCAGAACCATTATGGCTGGCTCTTTGCATAGAGTGCCTGCAGTGGCTAATAGCAAAGTCCCGAATAATGTGAGCCACTTTATGAGTTCACCAGTTTCTTCACTTGCACTATCACTTTGACACTTGACTTTCACAGCACCCGTTTTCATTTCGCAGGCGTCGAAGACTTTCATGGGACCGGCTCTGCTCGCTTTTAAAAGCCTTCGAAAGTTCATCATGATTTGCTGCACAAGTCCGTGGCAGCTTAGCCTGAACGTTTGATCGCTTGGCGCAATTTTTCTTTGCATCATTATGTTTTTGGTCACGTGGCGGCATAGCCGTTTTTGTTGCTCTTCTCGGAGTCTTATATGTTCGTTATAAAGTAAAAAACAAAGAAGAAACAAATTGCAGGCCGCGAGGTCGGCTCGACCGACAATTCCAGAAACAGCTTCTGTGTGTATCGGGTGTGCTGCAAACGTGAATCCGGTGACTACAGTGCCCACTCTCATGCAGTAGTGTGGTAAAATACGCCGCGCGACGGTAACGACCAGCGCTGTAGCGGTGCAGTGGAGTATAATATTGAGGAAATGGTAGCTCCACGGTTTGAATCCGCTAAAGGCATAGTTAAGCCGGTAGGTGGCGACGCACAGAGGCCGGTACGACCCGTGAGAGCCGGGGTCTGAGAGTGGGGTGCCCCAGAAATCGTTTTCGAATAATGCCACTATCGGCGTGTGGCCGATGACGTCTGGATTCGAGAGGATCGCCCGCCTGTGAAATAAAATAGCAACTTTAAATCGAAACTCTTTTAGGCTTAAAACTGGTTTTTGATAACCTAGTTCGAGTGTGTTTCTAAATTGTTAGCTCGATTATATTCGTTTATACATCGTGATTGT
This sequence comes from Anania fuscalis, assembly GCA_950371115.1. Taxonomy (NCBI): domain Eukaryota; kingdom Metazoa; phylum Arthropoda; class Insecta; order Lepidoptera; family Crambidae; genus Anania; species Anania fuscalis. Next base: position 8,940,107 of record OX493331.1, on the reverse strand, counting down.
TTTTTTGCGTGCATTAGTACTATATCCCTTTGCAAAAGAATGTATAAAAGTTAAAAATGATTATAATGTAAATACTTGAGCACATTTTAGTTGGCAAATAAATGTTATATTATACATTCGATATAATATAAACTTAATCATACACGGTTACAATCCAAGTACAATATAAGATGGGCTTATTACCATGGCTATCAGCTTACATGAATTCCCTTTTCAGCACATTTACTATTAAAAAGTCAATGAAAACAGCAATTATCATTATGTTCAGTTTATCTTCGATAGTCCCTGTGATGACTTTCTTGGCTACAATTTCAGTTAAAAGCATAAAGTCCATCAATCAAATGACATTTTATCCATAAATTAGGGGTGATCAGTCGATGGGAATGCGGGAAATGAATGGGTAAATACCAACAGAATACTATTGACTGGAAATCAATAACTATGACACAATTCGATTCATCTAAAAATATAAAAATATGATATCCAAATTATTATGACTACAATAATTAAAATGAATTAAAAAAGTTGATTGACTTAACATTTTCCAGTAAAGTGCTTAGAATAATTAATTGAATTGATACAATATATCTTAAGGCCTATTTGACAATGTACAGATAAGTTCTGCATTAGTTCTGTAAAGGCTATTTGTTACTTATCTTTAGGATAAACACAATTTTTGCGTTTCACGACCGTCAAATAGCGCTATAGGACACGTTTATTCAAGCACTTTTATCCTCTACATATTAATATCTGTTACATATCTGTTTGATACTTTTATACGTACATTGTTAAACAGGCCCTAAATCCTTTAACTCCCAAATGGTAACCGGTTATCGCAAGTCCTGGGCCCTAACCATGAACTGTTAAAACAATCACAAATCTGTCAAACATTATCATTTCTGTCAAATTTTGTGTGAAATGACGTACCAAAATCGACAGATTTGACAACTTTGAGATTGTTTTAAGAGTTCATGGTTATGGCCCTGGGCCCTAACCATGAACTGTTAAAACAATCACAAATCTATCAAACATTATCATTTCTGTCAAATGTTGTATGAAATGACGTACCAAAATTGACAGATTTGACAACTTTGTGATTGTTTTAACAGTTCATGGTTAGGGCCCTGTTATTCAATTGTTGTTTATTTTACACGCAGACGAGAGGTTCATTTGGCTTTTAAAGTATTATTTTTTACGTTTTTTATATTCCTAGTCTACCGTTTCTTGGTAAATAATCAAACTGAAACCCACGTACTACTTTTGATTACACTTCCCTGAACTTTAATTTTCATAACTTCACTTTGAGTTCTTTGCCAAGATGAAAACCAATATTACCTCCGAGTCTTGGATTAACCCGCTGTCTTAGTGCGTTTTCGAATCCTATTAGTTAGTCTCTAGGGAAATTAGCAACTTCGATTATCCGTCAACTCTCGTTAAACGTGATTTTGTTATTATTTCAGGCGTGCCTTGTATTTTTTATAAAATGTATTCAGTGTTATCGACTTTTTAAGTTTCATAGCTAAAAAAATGTTCAATTAACTTTTTCAATACGTTTTTATGGGGCACAGAGTGCCTTTCGTAAGTTGTAAGGGATCCATAGCCAACACCGATCCCTTATTATTATTTGATTTTTATTGTTTGTCCGTAGCTTATCTCATATGCTCTTGAATACCGTTATTTCGCATGGTAAAATAAATATTAATCACAGTATAGAAAACTTTATTATTATGCAATACTAGACTAAAAAAAAAAAAATATAACCAATACATTTATCCGTATAGAATGGAAAAGAGACACAATTCACAATTTTAGACCACAAGTAAAGCCGTTGCATGAAAAGTAACAAAAAGAAAAACATTTCGAAAATCGCCTCTTACTAACATTGTCTACAACTGAAATATAGGTATGCTTCTAATACCACCTCTCTCGTTACACAACAAGCCTACCATATCAATTGATTTTAGTTCGTCAGACAATCCACTAGGACAAAGTAACTACTTTTAACATTATGGCCAGATGAGTAGTAATCACATTTAACAATTCCAGTTAACAGAGGTGGTTGTGGCATCTGTTCATACATCATGAATCTGGAAGTCTCGTCGAATATCTCCCTAGAGACGAGCTGTCTCTAGGGAGATATTCGACTAGTTTGCATTAGTTTTTTTTTTTTTTTTTTTTTTTATTCTTTTATTTATTTAGGGACTTTTACATGAATGTATGTCAGTCCCATCATAACCTAACAGTTTATAATAATAAGGTGATTTAACATTTATACAAAAATATTTATCATTGATGAGCCACGGAAACCATATTGCATACAAGTTTAGCTGCGTCTGATGCAGGTTGTGCCAAAAGAGTTTGGAACATCCCCACATCAGATGTTGAGATATTTAGTTGACTCATCAAAGATTGACGCTCTCTTTGATTTTTAGCACATTCCGATAGCAAGTGTTGTACATCTTCTACCGTATTACAAAATTCACAGTTTGGTGAGTCGGACTTTTTCATTAGATGTGCAAACTTGCCAGATGGAATGTGCCCAGAGCGAAGCCTGAACAGGAGTACCATTACTTTTCTACCTAAATCTACATTTGAAAACCACGGTATACGAGGAGGCTCACTTACCATGGTCTTAAACCAAATGCCTTTAGCCAAAGATATTTCATTAAAGTAAATCTTCCACATATTATGATGTTGTGTTTTGAAATTAAGTAGAAGTTCAGAGTAATAAGGATCAATTTGAAATTCAACACCATCTAATATTGCTCCTTTGGCTAGTCGATCAGCCTCCTCGTTACCTATGATACCTACGTGGGAGGGAACCCATTGCAAGCATAACGGGTTGCGATTCATAACGCTTTCGTGAATAAGCTGCAGTATGTCATATGCTATCGGTACACCTCTTTTGCCAGAGGCGCACCGAGCAATATGCTGCAGCGCACTCTTACTGTCTGTGAAAATAACAACTTTTTTACTATTTGTGTTCTTAGCGTACTCGAGAGCCTTATAAATCGCAACCAGCTCCACCGACATAATTGAAACATTTGTTGTTATTTTAAATATTCCAACATGCTTCTTCTCTATATTACAAAAAGCTGCACCGTTCCCCCTCTTATCTTTAGAGCCATCAGTAAATATTTTGCAATAGCTTCCGTCATATTTTTCCGAAAGTTCCTTAATAATATTATTTTTTAAGATATTAGGTTCTAAAGTATGTTTTGATTCTTTAACACAATCTAGGTAATCCCTTATGACGTTAATTGCATCGACCCGAGTAACCCAGATATCAAGAGTATACATCTCTAGAGGATATGACGAAAACACTGCAACATTTTTCGTTTGACTAAAGGCAGTACTAAGTAATGGTGTTTTGTTTCTCGCCAAATATCGGTCCCGATAAGTCGATGCAAGTTCCTCAAGTATACCAGCTGTCGGTTTGCATTAGATAATAGTAAAATGAGCATTGCAATTGCAATCGCTACATTAAGTGGTCGACTACCACATGAAATTCGAAGTGTAAACGTGAAGGGGCGTTAGGTGAACGAAAATTTATCAAAATATTCGTACATAGCAATTTAGATACTGTTACCTTTCAGAGAGAGAGGGTCAGATCGGATTAACGTTATAATTATATTTTCGTAGAAATAAAAAGGTATTAAATAAGGACTTCTGGGCCCTAACCATGAACCGTTAAAACAATCACAAATCTGTCAAACATTATCATTTCTGTCAAAGTTTGTATGAAACGACGTACCAAAATTAACAGATATGACAACTTTAAGATTGTTTTTAACCGACTTCAAAAAAAAGGAGGAGGTTCTCAATTCGTCTGAATGTTGTTGTTTTTTTTTTTTTTTGTATGTATGTTACGCGATTACGCCGTCAATTATGGACCGATTTCAAAATTTTTTTTTTAGTTTGAAAGGGTATACTCCCGAGGTGGTCCCATTTCCACCAAGTCAGATTCTGATGATGGGATCCCTGAGAAATCGAGGGCAACCCTCAATTTTTATAGGCACCCATAATGTTTTGCATATATTTTCTGACTCGATGCTGATTTTTGGGTCTGGTAATCATCATGTCATGTTGCTGACCTGATGATGGAAGCTACAGAACTCCTTAACGGATAGGAGTTAGAAGATAATACTGCAATTTGTCGACAGAACGTATTTTGCAGTGTGTTGAGCAGACGTGGAGCTTATGAGGTACCAGACCGCCAATTTTTATTTACTGGGGGCGTACCCGCACACCCAGTAACGAAAAAAAATTTGAAAGTTCCTTTCTTAATTTAACCTGTTATTTAACGCGAGACCTTATCCTATGGTTACGACACCAAAATAGCCGCCGTTCTGGTTGGAGTGTAGGTAAACCCTTTTCTTAAGACTTAAAAATTTTCCTCGAAAAATTGACCCTATATAACACCTTATTTTTATCATACCATTGGATGGGGGGTCCATAGAGGACCAATATTAGTTAAGGTTACTTTGCTGTAAAGTAATTTTTGGCGAAGTTAGGAGGGAAAAAATAGAGGACTTAACACTTAAAATTGTAAAATAAAAAAAGTTTAATAAAAAACTAAAAACCGACTTCAAAATGAAACTAAAAAGCGAAAAATAATATTGCTAAAACATACCTAATCAGTTCTTTTTGGAGTCGGTGCGAATGAACACATTTTAACTCTCGATGGCTGGCACCGACTTCAAAAAGAACTGATTAGGTATGTTTTAGTCAATATTATTTTTCGCTTTTTAGTTTCATTTTGAAGTCGGTTTTTAGTTTTTTATTAAACTTTTTTAAGAGTTCGTGGTTATGGCCCAGCCCCCTAACCATAAACTCTAAAAACAATCTCAAAGTTGTCAAATCTGTCAATTTTGGTACGTCATTTCATACAAAATTTGACAGAAATGATAATGTTTGACAGATTTGTGATTGTTTTAACAGTTCATGGTTAGGGCCCTGGTCTGATTCTGGTGCTTATTATTATGACAATGTATATTCATCAAGGAAAAATATTATCCGGTCTATTGTTATTTTATGGGGCAAAGATAGATAGTTTAACGGTTTGTTACAAAAAGTTTAATTACATGCGTCATTTACGGAAGTAAGAGAGAAGTGAAAATATGAGAAAATCTTTTACATTTACGCCGATTACATTAACACAAGGTTTTTTATTATTTTATCTTCGTTTTCAATGCCTATATAATAAATGTTAACCTTCCTTTACCTCAATAGAATGTTCATTTATCAAGGGTTCCAATTGAACTGTTTAATTTAAATAAAATATTACGTCTTTACCTGGGGCCTCGCATTCTTGTCAGAATTCTCATGTTTACTGGAGCATTTGGCGCAGTGCCCTAACTCAACCGTTTCTGCTTCAAGCCCAATACTGTATAAATAATGGACATGTTTAAACACGCCGATCGCCTTTGGAATTGATTTTGGGGGTATTTGACGCTTTCTGGACGATACGTGCGAAGTCGCCTAAATACGGTTCAGTAATCATCCGGACGCTCAATGAACTGTGTTTAACTTGCCAACAGCTCTCGGTGGAGCACTTTTGAACTATGCCAGCGCCGAGTACTATTGACGAAGAACGGTAGGCTTTTATGAATAAGATGCATCTGTGTGCAAATGAAGTTCAATTGCTTTTTACAACGATTTTACTAAGACAATTTAGCCTGACGCAAAATATGTAAAGGCACATAGGTAGTATACCATATCAAATTGTAGATTAAGCATATGTAGATAAAGTATATCAACTCCTTGTAATCAAAACCTTTAATCAACAATAACGAAAATAAAAGTAAATAGGCATTTTGTTCGGACCTTTGACCCACCAGCGATGAGATTAGTCGCATTCCCCAAAAGCGTGGGAAAGTTTTTTTTTTAGTAAAACAATATTTATTATTAAAAACATGAATTTTGGTCCATATACTTCTGAATGTATGAAATACTAACAGAAATGCCCAACATGTTCCTAAAAAGGTACTGAAATGTTTAGGAGCTTTTTTTGAATTGTCACTCGCAATTTCCCTCTTGTCATTCCAAGCCGCCATTTACAAAAAATAAGAAATCCCGAAAACATGAAAATGCTCGAATTTTGATGCGGTTTTCAGAAATTTTTTTTGTTATATTCTGAAGAAGTATGTATATCATACTGCTGAGCTGATAATAATGGAGGCTACAGCAGAACTCCTTAACGGTTAGGAGTTTAAAGATAATACTGAGATTTGTCGGCAGAACATATTTTGTGGTGCATTGGGCAGACATGGCGCTTATGAGGTACCAGACAGTAGGTAATTGTATTTACTGGGGGCGTAAACCAGGTTGCCCAGAAACGAGTAAAAGTATATTAGTTCGTTATTAAAATTGACTTAGGCGTTAAACGCAAGACCTTATCCCATGGACACTTCTGTTAATAGCGATCTATTTAAATAATTTCTATACTGATAGAACCTCAATTGGAAGATAAAGTATTGTTAAATTCTAACACAAAAAATTATAAAATAAAAAAAGTTAAAAAAAACTAAGAACCAACTTCAAGAATAAACTCAAAAGCGAAAAATAATATTTTCTAAACTAAAATATACTTAATCAACTATTTTTGGAGTCATTGCTCTAATGGTGAGTTAAAATATGTTAATAACCGGTACCAACTAAGTATATTATATTTATTATTATTTATATACTATGATAAATTATAGGGCCTCCAAAATCTGTATTGCAATGTGCGCCTTACGAGCACAAGAGAACGTATAACAGTAATATATTGTTTTAAACTTTCATGGTCACTAACATTAGAATAGTTTGTTACGGGATTGCTACCATGTACCTTATTTTTGAGTTCCCGATATTTCGGCACTGTTGCAAGCGCCATGATCACGGAGTAACTGAAGATCTTGCGGGTAAGTTGTTAAGGGCAAACATATCGGTCTACCCTCTTTCGCTGTCTTTTATTGCACGCGTCGGTACCATTGTCTACAAACTCACTATTTCCTCGCACCTGTTCTCGACACACAACACTAACAGTATCTGACCGCGAAACAGCAGTTTGTTGTTTTTTCCGGTTTTTGCACATACGAATCACTGGATTCCAGACACTTGACAATTTAAACCCATCCTCGCGATTAAAAATTTTTGTACTTTGTAATTTCAATCGCTTCCCTGACCATTCTTGGTATGTAGTGGCGTTCTGTCGAAATGATCTGAGGGTTGTGAAACTCAATCCAGTGATAAAGACCCGATTCCAACAAATGTTCCGCGATTGCCGATTTCTGTTTGTCGTTGTTTTTGACCGCTTTTATGTGTTCCCTAATTCGGCACGCTATGGTACGTTTTGTTTGGCCGATATATGAACTGCCACAACTACAGTCAATCTTATAGACACCCGGTTTCTCCATTGGAAAACTATCTCTTGGAGATCGTAGACATTGTGTTACTTTTCTTAATGGAGTGAAGACAGTATTAAGTGAGTATTTATGAAGTACGTTTGAGATCTTGTCTGTCACTCCTCTTATGTATGGCAAGAACACAGGTTGCCTGTCTACTGTGTCTTTAAAGTGTCTTGATTTGTGTCTAGATGGTAGCTGCCCTCTATATCCATTATTCTGTAAGACTTTCTGAACATGTTCCAACTCTTGGTTTAAGTGTTCAAGGTCACACAAGTCATAGGCTCGGTTTGTCAGTGCAGTTACTACAGAATTAAGATGTCGAGGGTGGTGATGCGAGGTTGCGTTGAGATAGCGGTCAGTGTGAGTGGATTTTCTATAGACAGAGTGACTCAGTGAACCGTCACTCCGCACTACAATCTTCACATCCAAAAATGATAGGCTTCTGTTTCGGCAATTTATTTTTGGATGAATACCATTTAAATATGACAGGTGAGTTTCTACATCTTGGTTGTTTCCTCTCAATACACAGAATACGTCGTCTACATACCTCTTCCATAGTTTGATTTCGGTGAGGGCGGTGGCCAAGGATTTTTCTTCGAAAAACTCCATCCAAATATTAGCTATAACTGGAGCTACGGGGCTGCCCATCGCGACTCCATCTATTTGGAGATAGTATTGACCCTGGTATACAAAGAAATTCTTCGACAAACAATGATGTAGAAGTGTGCCATATTCCATCGGGATGTCATTATCTTCCAACTTCACCTTAACCACTTCAACAACACAATTTGCTACTGGGACATTTGTGAAGAGTGATTCTACGTCAAAACTGACCATCAACTCATCCACATCAACCTTGTTTTGGTGCAGGATTTCAATGAAGTGACGAGAATCTTTGACAAACGATGACGTACGGCCTACTAATGGTTGCAGGACTTTAGCTACGTGCTTGGCCAGGTCATACGTAGGTGAGTCTATCTGACTCACAATCGGTTGTAGTGGCACGTTCTGCTTGTGTACTTTAGGCAAGCCATATAGTTTCGGGGGCTGGACATTTCTAGGCCGCAGCAAGTATTTAAAAGTCTCATCGTCGAAAACTTCCTCGCACTGTCTAATGAGTGAGCGAGTGCTTCGATCCGTTCTCGCCGTCGGGTTGTAATTTACCTTTTTGTATGTATTGACATCACTGAGTAGATTTTGGATATTTCTATCGTACTCAACGACATCCATTATAACAGTCGCGTTCCCTTTATCAGCTTTCAGAACCAGTATAGTTTAATAAAAGACAGCGAAAGAGGGTAGACCGATATGTTTGCCCTTAACAACTTACCCGCAAGATCTTCAGTTACTCCGTGATCATGGCGCTTGCAACAGTGCCGAAATATCGAGAACTCAAAAATAAGGTACATGGTAGCAATCCCGTAACAAACTATTCTAGTATAACAGTAAGTTTTAATGATTGAATATCAATAATTAGGAAAATATATGTTTTGCGTTGAAGCACATAACTTTTTTCTCCCATGCATCAGAATCAAAATAAAAACATTTTGTGAAATGTTAAACCTAAACCTGCAAAATTAACTCCATTTCAATAATGGTCGCGAATTTTGAGGTACCGGGTCAAAAATGCCCAGTTACCTTTGATAATTATACGTGCCATTTTTTTGTCAACAATGATTTTGCTGTGTTTAAACTTGAATAGCGATTAAGGAATTTGTAATGTTTTGAGTTGTCAAAATGATTATTTTCTTTCCCAAATTTAATTCATTATTAGACATTTGTAACATTCACACCAAAATTAAAATTTAATTAAAATAATTTCAAACCGACACTTCGCTGGTCTTTAGCTCCCAAGTAATCAGACCCATATCCCTGGATCAATTGATCCTACACACACGTTCATCCTTTTATTTTCGGTTTTCACTGAAAATCCGGTGAAATAGGCAATTGAATAATATATTTTTATGGGACCAAAACCGTGCTTACTATGCGAAGAAGGAAAAATCATCTCTAACATCCAGCCATTGTATTGCAAATTGTGAGTAAGACGCCTTTTCCTTCACTTATTTACATAAAAAGTTTTGCAGAGTATTTTGTTCGTAAATGACTTTCGCTTTGGACTCCACCGCTTCAGATCTCGCAAAAAGATACTTATTAAATGGCGAAAATTTGTTTTGATGCTGAGGTATTTACGTATTTTGTAACGACCTCGTGTCGATTTGTGCAGGGGTTGAAATAAACCAATTAATGTAACTAGTTCAACGTGTACGTTACTATATCTGTATCCTGCTTAAGACCCAATAATTTAATGAATATCTGAAGAGGTGTTCTAACTAATGTATTTTGGTTGTATTAATGAATTTTGTAAGTAATATGTAAGCATATCATAATCATTATCATGTCAGCCTATTGCAGTCCACTGCTGAACTTAAGCCTCCCAAAGAGCGCCAAAGAGCATGATTTCTAAGGTCGTCGGTCGTCGGGAGGCGTACTACGTTTTCCAAGGCTACTATGTTTGCCAAGGCGTGGTATCCACTAAAATCTCTTATCATTTATGTTGTAGCTATAATTTTAATAACTATATTTTTAATATACGATTTAAAAAATCTTTTTTATTTCAATACAGTCCTAATCTATACTTAAGTTAACTCTTTTTTTGGGGATGACGCTACTTTGGATGAAAAAATCATCTTTTTGTAATCAAAATTCTATCTCAGCTATGTTTTTTTGTATTTAAGCGCATTATCCCCTGTATGAGTAATAAACTAATAAAATGTGTCCTTGTGCTACCGTAAAAAGTGTTCTTTCTCACGAGTTAAGGCTCGTCTACCTTTTACGGTTCCTATTTATCGTATCAGGCATACATTTACTTCTGAAAAGGTTCTATTTATATTTTTAACCCAAAAATATGACAGAAGTATAAAACCTCTCTCATATTTTTAGGTTAAAATCTTACGTTATCTTGCGATGGAAAAGAGTAAAATGTAGGCATGCCTCACTTAACTTATTAAGCTTTAATAATACATTATTATATCAACATTTCCTAAACGTTTTAAACCTTGAGGTTTTATTATACGAATCCAGTTTTAAATAATCAAAGTTATTATAACACTACTTCATTTTGTTTGACCTTCATACATATTTAGTCCCTGCTGTTAAAAGCCACTTTTCTTCTATTACTACGGTTAAATTGCTATTGAGTATTTACCTTGTATACAGAAACCTGTAATAAAGCTTTCGCCCACTTAATAAATGCATTAATTAATTACTATATAAAGCAACCTTAATTTTTAAGTTACTGTTTAAGTAACTCAACTATCACTAATCTATATTCATGTTACCCAAACAACTTAACACATACGAAAATCGGAGCAACATAACCGACATCAAAACGCTATCAAATCGGTATTAGCCGATACAAGTTGAGCATCGATAAAAAGGACTCACATCCCTAGCTGAATCGAAGATGGAGATAAAGTTCGGGGATAGTGGAAGTTTTTGTGGGGAGTTTTGGCCAGCTGTGGCGTCGAGTCGTCACGTAAGCCCTCAATTACGAAATACTAAAGTGGTTTTCGGCGAGCTCTGATCCAGAACAAAGTTCATCGATTCCATCACGATTATCGGCTTGCCGTCCGATTTCGAAGAGAGAATTAGTACCTTCAAAAAAGTTGGGCTAAGCAGTCCGTTTCGTGATGCAACATATTTTGTTTAATCTAGCCCTTCTTAATGAAATCAATATACAGGATGTCTAGTGTCTACATCGAGCCGAAACCGAAAGGTTTCACCTAGGTTAATACCTAGGACCTTGATCTAGCTAGACTATAAAATATTTATAATTATGATATTTTTAATGGAAAATTATAATAACAAATATTTTAAAAATCTAATTTTACAATATTTTCTTAAAATACCGTTAGTAGTAGAATATCTTGTCCGTGCCTGAATATCGTCGTTAATATCAAATAGATCGTAAATACTGTACTGTTTAACACTTACTTTGAAATTGTTCGTCTTTGCCTTGAAATAAATGTCGACCACTTGCGTCGCGTTTCGCTGTTTTTCGTCAATTCTGATTACATCAAGACTCTCCAAGATTTATTACAAAAACCTTTTATTTAGGCTCAAAAAACGAGTATAGATCAATATTATAGCTTAAAATAACGTTATCTCCAAGCCCGTTGTTTTCAAATAAAATAAAAAAAGAATTCGTTTGACCTTTTTTAGTAATTCCCTTTCCTTAACATCCGAAATGCCGTCACATCGAGTCAGGAAAAATCTGTTTCAAAGGTCTTCAAAAGGGTTAAGTAGGAAATGTTACTACGGCTTTTCGTTCCGTATGTCAGGTACGTATTAAGTAATTTGCTATATATACATTATAAACCATCACTTTTTAAATACTCAATTACTGAGAATATTAAGTAACTTATTCAGACATCGATATATATTTATATTAATTTATTATAATATGATATATTATCACATTTGCTGTAACAAGATAGACTAAATATAATGTATGTACATACCTTTAAAAAGTATTTACCGTAAAACTTTTTACTTCTATTTGAGGAAATGAAATATTTCTATTAACCCAGATATTACTGAAACTATTTTTTGTCGCTGTGATACACCGTAATTTTTGGATATTGTTAAGTTTTTTTTTTTTTTTGTATTTGTGGTCGGGCGCAAGGATTATGGCGATTTCTCCATGTATTGGTACAATTGGATCTACAAAAGAAACAGCGGAAATGCTGCTTATAACTGAAAATGAGCTATAAGATATAGAATGGGTAAAATTGACGCCTAGAACAATTAGGTGTTCTTTAGTGGTTTACCTTTTTTTCTAAAGAAGATAAGTGTGCAACTGTCCTTTTCACTGTCGAAGAACATCAATTCTGTCCTGCAGGGGGCTCTTAGCTATAAATCTACGTATGACCTACGTATATTTATAACAGTTCGGCATACGAGAAAAACATAAACATTCATACAACAATTATAAGATAAATTATAAAATATCAAACTTGGAAGATTAGACAAAGTTAGGGCTGCTTATTGCCAAAATTTTCATCTGCGTTATCTGCATTTGCTGTATCCGGTGGTAAAATAGTTACACTTCTTGGAAATGAGACATGACCATCAAATAGTTCTAGTTCTTCTTCTAGGCAATGATTTCTCTGATAGATAATATTGTATACTGCCTTAGTATGAAAGTTTTGAATACATACCTAAATTACTGCCGATCCTTATAACGATCACAAAATGGTTCATTGTTTTTTTTTTTAGAAAAAAGACGTAAATTGTAATATTTATTATATAGTTTACTCCTACTGGGTATAAATGTATAAAAAAATATGTATAGAAAAATTTCAATCATAAAAAACTTAATAAAGCTCACCGTTTTTTTTTTTATTTGAGATGGGCTTACTCTTGACCCCAATCTTGCTCTAGAGCATAGATGGGATCTACGATGGAGCGAGCTTGCCCAGAAGATGCCTATTCACTCTGGACTTAAAGAGAGTCAGGTTATATGCACTCGGAAATATATATATGTTTTGGTATATGTTTTGTTAATATGGTTATATGTTTTGAAAACATAGTAAAAAATAATTCCGCTAATACGAATGAAACTAAAAATGCACATCTAATTAATTATCAAATGACAAATATGTACTCGCCGAAACACTGCCAAATTATCATTACGTCGATTGACAAACAATAAGCAAAAGTTTTCCGTATATAAATATCGTTAATTTGTGGGTACTTTTAATGTATTTTTTTGATCTTTATAACGATCGGTCGCTGTAAAAGGGTTAAATAACAACCCTAGTATGGGACAGTAAGTACGTTTTAAAAATAATAAAACATTTAAAACAAAATAGCAAAGGTTTAAAAACCCTGTCCTAACGTTACAAAAAAAGTTACATCGGTATAAATTTGAATTCATTGTTTATTTTATTAAAAGAGTTCGTTTAGGCAGGGTTTTCTTACATATAATACTAGAGATATAATGTGAGTATTTGTTTTAGTAAATATTTTAATAAAATAACTTGTTTTTAATTACAAGTGTAGTATGATTCGAAGAAAACCGGCCACCGGAACAAAACACTGTCGGTTTTTTTCTAAAATTTCTAAATATTTGTCGCTTGTTAATTCTTCAAGTTAATATTTTTCCTTCTTTCATGAGAGAATGATATATAGGTAACATGATGACTTAAAGGTAAACGTTAAATAAAGTTTAAATAGATGTTTTCGTGAATTGAACTTATAACAATAATTTAATTGCAAGATTCTTGTTTATAGCTGATTAAAAACGAAGTAGAGCGGTCTTGGTTTAAGACATGATTCTATTAATTTTGAGCTAGAAAATATGATTGAAATTAATATGAAAAAAATATATAAATGAACTGAATATAAACTGAATTAAGTTTAAGCTAAGTTTGAAGCAGATAAATATTAGACAACATCATATACATTGGTCTGATCCTAAGGTAACTAAAGCACTTGTGTTATAGAAATCAGAAACAGCGACGGTACCACAACACCCAGCCCCGAGACAATATAGAAAAGTACGTTTTTTACTTTGACCCGACCGGGAATCGAACCCGGAACCTCAGAGATGACGACGCCCATATTAGTCCGGTATGCTCGCCACTCGGCTACGAAAATCAAATCTAATCTAGAAATGAAACTGTAGGTATTGCCCTAGTAAGACTAATGACATTTAGAATTCAATAAGGAAGGTATATGGGGCCATTCCCACTAGAACCTATGTAAGTAAGGCAATTAATAACGGTGAGGCACTTTTGTTTTAGAGCTCGCGGCCTCTGGAGGCCTTATTTATTAATTACAGTAGCAATCCCTTCGAGGCCACCTCGAAGAGGTTCTTGTACAAACTGTTCAAACCTCTCAAAATTGTTTCCTTGGTCTACCTACAGCTACCGACCTTTTTGTAAGTGTACTGACTTTTTTTACACCTAAAAATTGTTTAAGCATGCTTAAAATACACCCTAAAAAAATTCGTTCAGAAATTTGCCAACTTAGTAGTTTCAGTTTAATGGGGTACCATCATCATTATCTCAGCCACAGGACGTCCACTGCTGAACATAGGCCTCCCCCCGTGACTTCCAGAGCGGCCGATTGGAAGCGGCCTGCATCCAGCGTCGTCCTGCAACCTTTACCAGGTCGTCTGCCCACCTTGTGGGTGGGCGTCCTACGCTGCGCTTGCCGATACGCGGCCTCCATTCCAGAACCTTTCTGCCCCATTGGCCGTCAGTTCTACGTGCTATGTGCCCCGCCCACTGCCACTTCAGCCGGCTAATCCGTTGGGCTATGTCAGTGACTTTGGTTCGTTCACAGATCTCCTCATTTCTGATTTGATCTCGCAAAGAAACACCGAGCATAGCCCTTTCCATAGCGCGCTGTGCAACTTTAAGCTTCTTAATAAGGCCCATAGTAAGAGGCCACTTTTCTGGTCCGTATGTCATCACTGGTAACACACACTGGTTGTATACTTTTGTCTTTAGGCACTGAGGTATTTTGGACGAGAAGATGTTGCGTAGTTTCCCGAACGCTGCCCATCCGAGTTGGATTCGTCGATTGACCTCTTTCTCAAAATTGGACCTACCCAGTTGGGTGACAAATATGTTTACCTGGGACAAGTGATCCAGTTGGATCACTTGTCCCAGGTAAACATATTTGTCAACAATTTCGAGAATAGAGCTCCCAACTGGTACTGGGTAGGGCGCAACATGGGCATTCGACATAATATTTGTTTTGTCCATGTTCATCTGAAGAACTACCTGTTGGGAAACTCTATTAAGGCCAGCGAGCATTGTACCGAGGTCTTCCAGCGACTCTGCCATGACCACAATATCGTCGGCAAACCGAAGGTGAGTTATGTATTCGCCATTAATGTTGATGCCGAATCCTTCCCATTCCAGGAGATTAAAAGCATCTTCCAATGCGGCGGTAAACAGTTTCGGAGAAATAACGTCTCCCTGCCATAGGCCTCGCTGCAGAGGAATAGCTTTCGTGCTCTGCCCCTGTACTCGAACCGTCATCGTGGCGTTTTTATATAAACATTTCAGCACCTCGATGTACCGATAGTCAATATGGCACCGCTGGAGAGACTGTAGCACTGCCCAAGTCTCGATTGAATCGAAGGCCTTCTCATAGTCCACAAACGCCAAGCATAGTGGTAAGTTATACTCTTCGGTCTTCTGTATAACTTGTCGCAGCGTATGGATGTGGTCTATGGTACTAAAGCCTTTTCGGAAACCTGCTTGTTCGGGAGGCTGGAAGTCATCGAACCTACGTGCGAGACGATTCGTGCTGACCCTCGAAAACAACTTGTAGACATGGCTCAGAAGCGAGATGGGTCTGTAGTTCTTCAGCAAGGTGTTATCTCCTTTCTTGAAGAAGAGCACCACCACACCTCTGTTCCATGCCTCCGGCGTTATTCCCTCGAGCAATACGGAGTTAAAGAGTTTCTGAAGGACCTTCAGTACCGGTGTTCCACCCGCTTTCAGAATCTCTGAGGTGATCCCGTCATCACTTAGCGCCTTGTTGTTCCTGAGCTGTTTGAGAGCCATCCTAATCTCATATAGATAATGGGGTACCAACATAAGTTTTTTTTTATTGGTTTAGTACCTGCTCGCGAACCTCTATAATAACGCTTGAAAAAAAAAACAGATATCTTTTTACAATTTTAGATTACATACATACATCTTCCACGTGAATTTTTGAAATTTGATCAAAATACTTATAGAAATTACAATAAAATATAAAGCTAATAGCTTATACCTACTAACCGGTAAGCGGTGGGGGACTTCTATTTATAATATTCACTGTGATTGATGGCCAGTATTTCGCTATGAGCTTAGTAGAATGAAGGTTTTTGATACAGCCAAGAAGTTACGAAGCTGCAATAGTAATAGGAGAAGCTGGACAACCGACTGCCGTTAGGAGCGAATGGTTCTTGAAATAACATGACAAAAGAAGGTTCCAATGCTTAGGAGTAAAACACTGCAGGATTTAATAAGTAGCAAAGAAAGGAAGATAATTTTGTTTGCTTTGCTCACGTCCATATCGAGACTTTTAATAATTGCGGTTACATTGCGAAACAGAGCTAAACTACGCCAGCCCGGAATGGTGGTAGGGCAAAACTTTATTTTTGGGCCTTGTATAAATGCCCAAAAGATATCGAAGTGTTTTATACTATTAATAGGTACTCAATTATTAATTCAAACTTGCAAGCTCTCGTAGTTGGGCGATAGAACCGAAGAGATCGACATAAACTTATCTTGGTATTGTTTCTTAGCAGTGGTCGAATTAAGATTGAGATTAGTGGCGCCCTACGCCCAATATTATAACGTATAGTAGTTTTGCATTCTATAGATGCTGGATGCATGCCCTATACTCTTGCTATTTATGTCCTTACTTAATCTCCTTACCTATCATCATATACGAATCCAGCGTCCAATGAGTTGTAGTAGAGGAGAAAGGCCAGCAAAGAGCTGGCCGCCGTCACCCAGTGCCCCATCATGCTGCCGTTGAGTCTACATCAGTACCGGACCTCCATTCCACCTGTGCAAGAGAATTATGTATTTATTTTTTGCCACATAGTACAGTGAAACCTGGTTAAGTGAGACATCAAGGGACCTGCAATGTCGTTTCACTTATAGAGGTATTCCACTTACACAGTGTCTCAGATATACAGGTATAAAAAAATTCTGTCTCATTTACAGAGGGTTCCATTAATAGAGGTGAGAATATAGGTTATTTCAGTTATACAGGTGCGATCATTAAATAAAATAACGTGTTATGTATGTAAATGAGTTTTAATAAAAAAAATATAGTATGTACTTAAAGGTAATCATACAAATGTAATCAACAAAAATATTCAAGCACGTTTTTCACGTAATATGTACGAATATGGAAACAGAATGTATCAATTATAAAAATCTGTCATTTTAGTTTGTCGTTTGGAAGTATCAGCCATCAGATGTTTTTCGATATTATAAATTTTATCAAATATGCTTTGGTCACCAATTGATGACATTTCAAAATAACTGTGCAAAATTTGTACTTACGTACTTGGAATTACGTGTGGAATTTGTAGGTAGAATAAGAATGAGTAAACAAACAATGTTATCTCAGTTACAGAGGTTTATGCATATAAAATTTACTCGCTGTCTCAGTTATAGAGGTAACTATGATGATAAATCGAAAGAACAAATCCCAGATATAGAGGTTTACCTCGTCCCACTAACAGAGGTAATTCAGTGCCAAAGTGTTGGGACCTCAGCATGAGTTCCAGTTATGGAGGTTTCTCACTTATCCAGGTCCCACTTAACCAAGTTTCACTGTATAACAATTTATACGGACTATCTATTAATAAATACACAGAACTTCCAAACTTCGAATTTCATTGCATTCCGTGCAATGAAATCACAATTTTCAAAAACCTTTTTTTTGTTTTGTACCATCAAATAATGTTTTACAAAAAAAACTTTAGAACGTTTTTGTTACCAGAGCAACTGTTCATCAAAATTAAATTTGTCTACCTTTTTTGTCGATGAAACCCATTGAGGTATAATGTACTAGCATACTAGAGAACACATCTCAAACTAAATTTTTCAGCCAAGCATTGTAGTATTGAATTATATAGTGTAGTAGTAAAAAATATAGTCGGTGCGAATGAACACATTTTAACTCTCGATGGCTGGCACCAACTCCAAATAGAACTGATTAGGTATGTTTTAGTCAATATTATTTTTCGCTTTTTAGTTTCATTTTGAAGTCGGTTTTTAGTTTTTTATTAAAAATATTTTATTATTCAAATCGCCTGTAGGCATTCAAATTCAAATCCCTTGCAGCGCGTGCGATGCAGTTTATGTTGTATTACTTTGTGTGGAAGCTTTTTTTACTTTAAACATTTATTTTGTGCGGCAGGCAAAATACCCAAAAGAAACTATCGTTTCTCACGCTTTCGAGATGGTGATTATTTTTTTGATTAGTTGAGAACAAAAATATTTTTATTAAAAAAAAAACGCAAGTTAAATCGTTCTGCCGCGAGAAAACGGCCACTAAAATGTCTCGGTGTATACTCCTTATTGCTCGCCTACGGAGGTCGTCAAGGTTAATACTCAAGTCAAGTTTAATACTACTGCAATGAAATGTACAAAACACGGAATAGACATACGTGTAGATTCGATGAAATTATTATGTGGTATAGACTATTGGAGGAAAAGTATAGGACCGATCTTCGTGGAAATCCTTGGGGGAGGCCTATATCCAGCAGTGGACGTCTTTCGGCTGATGGATCTATGGATGATATGCAATGTAACAAATTTGAGGAATTATTACTTATTTAAAAAAAAAACTAGATTTTTGTGGATGTCGTGGCCCGATCTTATAATTAATCACTTCATGATGTGGCCAACCATTTCATAAAATGGTCGTTTTTTATGATGCGGCATAGTACCCGCTGGCCACATCATGATGTTGATAGGCCAGATTAATGAATCAGTCAGCGTTTGGCGATATGACCGACTACTTCATGGAATGGCCAAATGTTGGTGGTTATATCGTAAAACAGTTATATTATCCACCGGTAAAGTGCTGATGTCGCTTTGTTATTGTGGTACAACATGGCGGCGGACAATTATTTAATTGATCTGTTCTTGTTAATTGTGAAAGTGAACAATAAGTGTAAATAGAAGATTAAATTGTAGTGAATTATCGTTAAGACATCAAGCTAGGTGATTTTAATGAAAGTCACTTGAAAAAATGGCGCAACGTCAAATTATTGTGGAGTTCGACACGTAATTTAGAGGATAGTTAGGTCATTTAAATCTTTTTATGTATTTGTTTCCTTTCAAAATTACAAATATTTATAATAATTTTATTTATCTATTGCTCACAATTAATATAAAACGAATTCCAGTAACTTGTAAACATATTTATACCTATTTTAATGATATGGCCAATCGTTGATTGGCATATCATCAAACGATGACGTTTAAACGATATGGCCAGTTTTATTTGGCCGTTTTATGAAATACGACCATTTTATGAAATGACCGGCCACATTATGAAGTGTTTAATTTTAAGATCGGGCTACGACAGAGACACCTATAAGTATTGGCATTGGAAATCTAAGAAAACCCTAAATAATCCATGTCTCACATTAACCTGCGCGGAGTTGATACTAACAATTTATAATTGAAGTAGATTCACACCAATAGATATTTAAAGCTAGGCTTTCTCAGCTTGAATTATTGATTTTGTACATTTTAATTTGTTTGATCTCAGGTTTCCAAATCACGAATATCACAAACCGCAAGCATCAAAATCAACAAAAGTTACATTTCGATTAATTAAAAATAATAAAAAAGGCTTGTCATTCCTAAAGATTGGTATTGTTTTCATTCTTATTATGATTTCAGATAAGTTTGTTTAAAACTAAAAATCGCTTGTGGAAAGCTGCGTCACATCTTTTTGTCACCCTGCCACAATACCTGAAGGTATTCGATCAGTGCATCTTACTGGTGATGACCTACAGAGTCGAAATGTGGAACATGACAGAAAAGCTGGCCCACCGACTTCACGTCACTCAGAGAGCTATGGAAAGCGAAACTTGGGATTTCGTTATGGGATAAAATGATCATCAGGCAAAAGACCAAAGTAAGGGACATAGTCCAAAACAATTAACGTACATAGTAGCAAACTTAAGTGGCAGTGGGCTGGCCACATCTGTCGCAGAACTGATGAAAGGTGGAGTAAACGGGTTCTCGAGTAGAGACCACGTCTTGGCGAACGTCGTGTAGGACGCCCCCCTGCCCGATTGACCGACGACCTTAGCACGATGGCTGGCAGTGAATGTATAAAAAAATAAGGAGATCGTGCTCTTTGAAGGGACGCTTACGTCCAGCAGTGCAATATAACATAAATGTTATGTTAATACAAAAAGAGGAAAGAGAGCAACATTACTGGCCCCATTATGTACTTCTCTTCTTGTATATAGATAGGTAATATGTATGTGAATTTACTTTGTTACCGTGGTGATTTTAACAAATGGAACTTGAAATATTGCGTTAAGATTTCAGCCAGCACCAACTGTTTTAACGTAACGGCACAGAAACAATCGTAAATCTGTACTAAGATATTATCTGTAGTACATGGTAGTACCTAATACTAAAGAAAATTGGATTTAGGTAAATAATGTTCCAAAATATAAAAAAAAAACTGTGGCAACATGTTTAACTATTTTCGGTTCTCACGACATCGAAGTAACCATGTATTTATTGGTTGGTTTGTTAATATTTAGGTAAATACATAGTGGTAACTTATATTATGCCGTACAATGGGTATCTTTAACTAAATAACACACGTTGATATCAAATTAGACAAAAAATTATCTTTGAAATTGTGCGGGACGCGACGGTTGCGGCTCAACGTCCCTTTTGCACCTATTTCTGGATTGCGCCTTGAAGTCTTGTGTTCCTGTAGCCACGTTACTGCGGGGTGCGGGGGGTCGCTTCAGCTTTAGAATTGAAATAAAAAACCCGAGTATTATGAAGCTGGCAACCACTGTAGAGAGTCAGGACTGCTGCTATTTTCTTCCTATTATTTCTTGCTATTATTGCTCCTATTCTTCTTGTTTTTCTATCTGACTGCTGGCTGTGGACTGTGTCTCGGCTTGATTTGGCCGCTATACTTGTGGCCCATTTCCCACCCACCACTAGTGACTAAAGCCGGCTATTACTATTTGTCTATTCCGCGCTCTGTCTAGCGGAGCGCGGGTGAGCGAGAGTCACTGTGGGAGTGGGATGGCACTATCTATTTCCTATCCTGGCGGCAATACCGTAAAGAGCCGAGCGGCTCTATTTTACTAATCCTATGTCCCATACCGGGGGTGTGTACCTGTCTTCTTTCCTATCTGTTGCCATCTTTATTCAATCAAACTTATATCTATTTACAATAATCAACAAAATTTACAAAACAATAATCAAACTTAATGCTATAAATAAAACTATACAAAAAACAATAAAACATAAAAAAGAAATAAACATAAAGAATTAAATCTGAGAAAACTAATCGTCCGGAACATTCTCCCGCCGTGCGTCGCGACGAAGTCCTGGGCTCGCGACGCATTACTTTGGGGGTAGGACGGTTGTCTCTGGCTCCGCTGTCTGTAGTACCACCAGCTTCTTGGTCGGTCTTCGGAGAACGCCGCCTTTGGTCTGTACGTCGACTGCTCGCACGATGTCATCACGGCCGGGGTACGTTGCTATTATTCTCCCCAGCGGCCAGGTGTTGCGAGGCAGCGTGTTGTCTGCTATTAGCACGACTTCTCCCAGCTGTAGTGGTGGTCCTTTGCCGTGGGGCTCCCGCCGGTACTGGAGCTCGGGTAAGTACTCTCTCACCCATCTCGCCCAGAACATGTCGGCCAACCTTTGCGCCGTCCGCCAACTTTGTTTTCCCTGGAGATCTTGCGGTGTTGCTTCGCCCATCGGTGGTTCGTAGGCTGGCCCCAACAGAAGGAAGTGGTTGGGGGTCAGCGTCTCCGGGTCTTCAGGGTCGACCGAGACGTGAGTGAGCGGGCGACTGTTGACGGTCATTTCGACCTCGGCGAGTAGGGTGGCGAGCGTTTCTTCCGACGTGGGCCTGCTATCCATCGGCTGCTAGTGCGGTCTTCACTGTTCTCACGAGGCGCTCCCACGCTCCACCCATGAATGGGGCACCGGGAGGGATGAAGCGCCACGTGATTCTTCTTCTTGATGCTTCTGTTTCTGTCGCTGCGTCGATTGCTTGCCGAAGTTCTTTCTCGGTGCCGTGCAAGTTGGTCCCGTTGTCGGACCAGATCGTCTTGGGGCAGCCGCGCCGAGCGATGAATCTTCTTAGAGCCATGATTGCGGAGTCTGTGGTGAGTGATGCTGTCATCTCTAAGTGCACTGCCCTCGTGGTAAGGCATGTGAACAGGGCTACGTAGGTCTTCTTGGTTGCTCGTCCCATCGTAGTGAGCAACGGTCCGAAGTAGTCCAGTCCTGTGCAGGTGAAGGCCCGTTGGTGATGAGCGAGCCGACCAGCGGGATGGTTGCCGGTCGGAGGCTCAGGGGGCGCCCATCTTCTTCTTCGGCAGGGCACACATCGGTGGATGATGTAGCGCGCCGTCGTTCTGAGTCCCAGGATGTGGAAACGCTGGCGACACTGATTAATGGTCGCTTCCACTCCTTGGTGATGACCGACGCGATGAATGTGCTCGATGTATAGCCGAGCGATGTGGTGGCGGCCATCTAGGATGGAGGGCCGCTTTACGTCTTCTGGGACGCCCGTTGCTGCTTCTATTCTGGACTTCACTGTGATGACTCCGTTGACTATTTCTGTGGCTATCTTCTTCAGCTTGCTGTTGCTGTTGACGCGTCGACTCTGTGACAGGCACTCGATCTTGTCCGCGAAGCTTTCCTCTTGGCTCGCTCGGACGATGATGTCTTCGGCTCGTAGAAGGAGTTCTGTTGGTATTCCTCTGAAGCTGTCTTCTATTTTCACTATTTCCTTGCAGCGCCCCGTCTTCTTCTTTTCCTGTTTTCCCCAGGTAGGATCGGCCACTCTGTTTGCCTTCGTTCTTGCGTATGCTGCTCTATTGTTCTTTGGTCTGCATAGTTCTATGTATTGCAGAACTCTGGCTGTCGTCCTCACGAACCTTTCCCATCTGGAGAACTTGTTGAAGTCAGGGATCGCTGACAGAAGCGAGGGTTTCTTTTCTTCTATCTTCAGTGTTCTCTCTTCTCCCGAGGCTTCTCTTGGTGTCACTGTCTCTATCGGCCAGGCTGCTGGTTCTTCTTTTAGGAAGCTGGGACCGCTGAACCAACGATGATCTTCGTTGAAGTCCTTTGGCACGTCCCTGGTTCCGTCGTCTGCTACGTTGATCTTCGTAGGAACCCAGCGCCATTCTTCTGTTTTCGTGTTCTCTTCTAACTCTGCTATTCTGTGCGCGACGAAAGGCTTGTAAGACCGCGCGCCTGTTCTGAGCCAGGTCAGGACCGTCTTACTATCTGTCCAAAAGGTCCGTGACTCCGGCTTCCTGTCGTGTTCTTCTATGACGCAGCTTGCCATTCGTGCCCCATGACCGCTGCCTGCAGCTCGAGGCGGGGAATCGAGGTGGTCTTCAGTGGTGCAACTCGACTCTTGGCTAGAACCAGCGAGGTGTGCACTTCCCCGTTCTCCTCTTCGACTCTCCAGTAGAGGGCTGCGGCGTAGGCGGTTTCGCTTGCGTCGACGAATACGTGGAGCTGTAGACTCTTGCCTCTGCTATAGTTCGGGTAGCACCTTGGTATTGCGATGTTCTTGAGGGCTTCTAACTGCGAGAGACGAGCCCCAACGGATCGAAGAGTGACATTACGATCTGCAGGGCCTGCCTCTTGGTTGGCTTCTGTTGCAGGATACCATCTGGCAGTCTGGTGAGGTCCAAGTTGTACTTCAGCGTGTCCGTGGAAGTCTGCCAGATCATCCCGAGGACCTTTTCTGTCTTCGGCCCGATCGAGAGTTCTGCCTTCTCTGCTTCTTCGTCGAGTTCGTGTAGGACTCTCGCCGAATTGGATGCCCATTTTCTTAGGTGGAAGTGTGCCTGACTGTGGATGTGCCGAACTTGCTTCGCTGTCTCGATGGCTGAGTCTTCGTCTTCAAAGCTCTGTATGTAGTCGTCCATGTAGTGGTTCGTCTTGATGGCCGAAGATGCTGCTGGATACTGCTTTGCGTGGTCTTCGGCGTTTCTATTCTTGACGTAGATCGCTGTTGCCGGAGAGGACGTCGCGCCGAATATTAGCGACGTCATTCTGTACTCCTTTGGCGGTGTTGTTCTATCTCCATTCCGCCAGAGGTATCGGATCGCATCTCTATCCTCCGGGTCGATCTTGATCTGTAGGAACATCTCAGCTATGTCTGCCGAGAGCGCTATCTTGTGCTGTCTCATCTTCATCAGCACGCCGGGAAGAGATTGTAGAAGGTCGGGTCCGGTGAGAAGCGCGTCGTTGAGAGACATCCCTCTGGTAGTAGCCGCTGCGTCGTGCACCATCCGTATTTTTCCCGGCTTTTGTGGGTTGAATACCGGGAAACACGGTAGGTACCATGTTCTATTCTGTTTTCTATCTTCTGGCGCAGGCTCGGCGTACCCTTTTGCTATTAGCGCTTTCATCTGTTCTATCACCTTCGCCTTCAGTTCTGGATTCTTCTCTATTTTTCTTTCTGTTGCTTCCAGTCTCTTCAGGGCATATTCTCTATTGTCAGGCATCTTCACGTCTTCTTTTTTCCACAGGAGTGCAGTTTGGAATCTTCCGTCTTCCAACTTGGTTGTCTTCTCTTCGAGGATCTTCAAGGCTCGGGCTTCGGGGTCGTTTCGAGGCTGTTTCGGTGCTATTGTGAGGGCCTCTAACGAGAAGAAGTTCTTTAGCTCCGAGTTGAGTTGGTCGACGTCTTCAGACTGTTGTACGAAGTGCACTCGGTGTCCTATAGCTCGGCTGCATGCTCCATGCAGTACCCAGCCGAGTGGAGTTCTTGACGCGATTGGTTGATGCTTCTTTCCTATTCTCTGTTCTTCGGTGAGGAGCAGTTGCCAATTGTCTTGGCCTATCAGCATTTGAGGTCTTGCTCCCCGATGCACGATGGTCTCTGCTATGTCGTGAAGATGGCCGCATCCGTCTATGTCTTCATTCTTAATGGTCTGCGGTGATAACTTCAGACTTCTGATCGAGCGCGCCTGTATTCTGTGCTTCTTCTGGCCCGATCCGCCGAGGAAGATGTTCAGCCTTCTGGATGAGGAGGTCTCTACCTTAGCTTCTCCTATTGCCTCGATGTGTAGAGGCTCCCTGGGTCCTCGCAGGCCAGCTTGCTGAGCCAGGTCTTCGTCGATCAGGGTGATGGTCGACCCGTCGTCCAGTAGTGCGTACGTGTTGATCTTCTTCTTCGGACCGTAGATCTGCACCGGAACTATTTTCAGGAATGCCTGTGTTCCTTGCCCTGTCCATGTGGAGCCGACGACCTCGTTCTTCTTCTCTTGACTGAAGTGTAGCATTCGGTGATGCCAGCTGTTGCAGGCGTCGATCCCACATTGGTTTCCTCGGCATCGGTGCATTCTGTTTCGGAACCGAAGGCAGCGAAAGCAGAGCCTCTTCGACTTTGCTATATCCCATCGGGTCGAAGAGTCAGCTTTCTTAAAATCTTCGCATTCCGCTGTGCTATGTCCTGCCTTGTTGCACACTAGGCAGGTTCCTCTTGTGTCCTGCCTTTGCCCTTCTTCGCTCAGTTCTTGTTCGGACTTCTGGGTGTTGAAGGTCTTCTGTCTTCTATTCGTGGTGACCTCTTGAACCCCTTCTGGCTGCGCGTATGGGCCGCATATCTCGGCCTCTCTGTTCAGGAAGCGCGCCAGTTTTGCTATGTCCGCTTCTTCTGTTGACTGCTCGGCTGCGAAGTCGTACCACCGATACTTGAGGGTAGGCGGCAGCTTGTCTATGGTGAGCTTCGCTATCTCTGGATTGAGCAGGTACTGTTGCTTCCCGATGGTCTTCAGGGTAGCTACGATGTTGGCGACCTTGCTGGCGAAGATGCATAGGTCACGTGGGGCGTCTGTTAGGCGGGGCAGGCTTCTAATCTTCTCTATTTCAGCTATGGCAATCGCATCTGGTCTTCCAAATCTTGCCTCCAGGATCTTCATGACGTCTCTTGGATTCGAACTGTAGATCAGCAAACTCTCGACGGCTTCTTTCGCTTTCCCCTTGAGGCACTTGCGTAGGCGGGTCAAGTTTTCAAGGTCGTTGAACCCGCTTTGTGACTCGGAGTAGGCGGCCTTAAAGGAAAGCCAGTCTTGATGTGCTCCTCCGAAGTATGGTAGCTCGCTGAACATCCTCGATGTGTGGTGATGACTGGATCGAGCCGCCTGAGCAATGGCTTGGGCTAGCTCAGACAGGTCGATGGACTGGTTCGGTGCTGGTGCGGTCACGTCGCCTCCCGCCGGTACCGGAGAAGCTTCTGTGGCTTGAGGCCTTCTATCTTCTATTTGCTTCTGAGGTAGCGGCAGGGCTTCTGGCAGGAAGTGTGGCTCGTTGGCGATGGCTAACGGCGGCTGTACGCTGGTCTTGAGCCAGGTGTTCACTCTTCCATGGTGATCCGTTTCTTCCATGACTGTGTCCAGGTCTTCATCAGAGTCTGTTTCGGCTTCTATGGTTGCCACCTTTGCGGCGGCAAGCTTGACTTGTAGTCGGAGTAGCTCTTCTTTTGCTTTCAGGAGCCTGGCGGTGCGTCCTGATGCTGCGGTGGACGCTCTGGATCTGGCAGGTACTATCTTCGGATGCGTTGGTTTCTGCAATTCCACCGGCCTCTGTTCAGATGGCAGCGGTGGGCCCGACGCCGGCGGTGGCCGCTGATCAGCTCTTCTTGGCTGTTCAGACAGCGGCCGTTGCTCCATCGTGGGCTGCTGGGGCGCCTGAAGGCGCTCTTCTATGTCCGCTGACGCAGGGTGTTGCGCCGCGGAGTCTTCTGTTCTGTGACTAGTCCTCGACGTGTCCGGGGCCGTAGACGCGGTGTACTCCGTTCCCGACGAAGTACTTTCTTCTGTTGTGGTCGCGCCGGCTCTGGAACCTCCACTCTTCGATCTTGTAACGGGCATGTTGCTATTTTCAATCTTCTATAACTTCGGCGTAATCCGGCTCGAATCGGACCATGAATGTGCGGGACGCGACGGTTGCGGCTCAACGTCCCTTTTGCACCTATTTCTGGATTGCGCCTTGAAATCTTGTGTTCCTGTAGCCACGTTACTGCGGGGTGCGGGGGGTCGCTTCAGCTTTAGAATTGAAATAAAAAACCCGAGTATTATGAAGCTGGCAACCACTGTAGAGAGTCAGGACTGCTGCTATTTTCTTCCTATTATTTCTTGCTATTATTGCTCCTATTCTTCTTGTTTTTCTATCTGACTGCTGGCTGTGGACTGTGTCTCGGTTTGATTTGGCCGCTATACTTGTGGCCCATTTCCCACCCACCACTAGTGACTAAAGCCGGCTATTACTATTTGTCTATTCCGCGCTCTGTCTAGCGGAGCGCGGGTGAGCGAGAGTCACTGTGGGAGTGGGATGGCACTATCTATTTCCTATCCTGGCGGCAATACCGTAAAGAGCCGAGCGGCTCTATTTTACTAATCCTATGTCCCATACCGGGGGTGTGTACCTGTCTTCTTTCCTATCTGTTGCCATCTTTATTCAATCAAACTTATATCTATTTACAATAATCAACAAAATTTACAAAACAATAATCAAACTTAATGCTATAAATAAAACTATACAAAAAACAATAAAACATAAAAAAGAAACAAACATAAAGAATTAAATCTGAGAAAACTAATCGTCCGGAACAGAAATAACTTTACTGTATAGTTATGTAAGTAGTAAACTTATTTCAAGGATTATTGTTTAATAATTTATTTACTACACTATAGTGTAATAAAGTTAAGCTTAGATGTAGGAAGTTAGATCCAAAACTTTTCATCCAATCCGCCTTAAAATTATAGAATAGAGAATAATTATTTAAAAAAAAAATTAAACAAACTTTAAATAAAACTTCCAGGTATTAAGATCGCTTTAAGGCTCCAGTTTTACGCAGCCGGGTTGTAATGATTCTAGGTCTGAGCAATAAAATATTGACTGCTGTTTAATGGATTATAGAAAATTTTAAAACAGTTTGCTATTTCTCTAATTTGTTTCAATCCACAGTATTTCTGACGATATGACGACGACTGACGACGCGATTTCTGACGATATAAAAATTGGAACGTAACAAAGTCCCGAATATTGAACGATATTAGATGAGAGTCAAAGCACTGTTATCGCCTGTAAAACCACAATGAAAGGGAATTTAACCATATTATAACGTTGATATGATTTAGTGATAGTTCAAGACAAGTCACATTTAAATGTATTTATTTATTATTATTTTTATCAGTGGAAGTTTTACTGTTAAGAACGTTTAAGAACACTTTTTTATTTTACTGTTTGTTTCCCTACAACATAAAAAAAACAGTATAACAGACGAAATAACGGAGGACTTCATTACGAGTGACATATTCCACTTAAAATAATTTTAGGGTAAAACGATAATTCCCAATAGCCGTTGTTGTAGCTCTAAACGCGTAACCGATAGCTATATAGCTATCCAAATGTTTCCACTGAAAGAATTTCCCAGCAAATTAAAGCGTGCACCCAAAATAGATGTTACGGGCCGTGATCGATACCGTACTTGATCGAGCTGCAGTTGCAACATAAATCTACTAAATGTGAAAACTTTTGTTACGCGACCGGCCGGAGACGCGCGACAGACACGACGTGAAAAATGTTCCCAATGACTCGACGCTGTTTTTAACTATTTTCAACCGTTATATTTACCGAAACCATTTCGAAATTAAAATCGTTTAATGTAATGAAACCGGGGTGGAACCTAAGCTTGGTTTAATGTGATGACACGCTGTGAAAAATTTACTAAATGGAAAAGTTTCGTCCTCGGCATGCTACCCGTTTCGCGAATAGACTAAATAGAAAGTGTTAAGTTGAAAGGTGTATTCATCGGTATGAATTTTATGCATTGAATTAACTAGATATTTTAAGGGTTGCAAAAAAAAGCTTAAATTTACATACCAATGTGTTTTCAAAATACATGGTTGGTTCTTTGATTAAAATACGAACAGAGACATACAAGCCCTCACTAATAGCTTCCAGGTGATGTCATCCGTCTCATTAATATAATTATTATAACAAAGAGATGTAAGATAATGTGTAATCAGCTATTATTATATTGGTCCGTAGTAAAAATTGTTATGTTACAACTCAAATCAAGCTAAACATTGATTTCCATTTTGGAGGCGAAACCTTGGTTCAGCCTGTCGATTCAGCCAGAAAACACAAGTAAACTCGCTCTAAAATCACCTAAGCGGTACAAACAAACATAGACTCTATTTTATTACTGGGTTGGTTCACATTATTAATCGTTGATAAGTAAAAGTATATTGAAAACGTATAGCTTAGCCATGCGAATCTAGTAGATTTGGTACTTTTATGGCCGGACAACGGTCCACGAAATCCCTCGTTTTATCCTAAAAACCAAAAATGTTAAGGTACATTGGCAAGACTCCGTCTCTTATCGCATGCGCGATTCGACCATTGATTGAAAACAGATATTTACCGCCGACTATTCAATGTTACACAATTTCGCATTTTTCTTTGAAATAATAACGATCTTGCGTTCCCAGTTCGAAGAAACATGAAATAATAATACTTAGAGCGAATACTTGAATGTATAAATACCTACCTAGTTTTATTATGTTATACTTGTAATTCAATTTTAATGCTCTATATTTTATTTTTATATACATTAATGCTAAATATCAATTTAAATAAAATTACAAGAAATTAAAGTGAATTATTAAAAAATAAAAAAATACTCGCAGTTGCGTCGTTCTTTCTTTTAACTGTCGATTTTTTAGTGAAATAGTCAATATAGACATTTAGTCTACCCAGGCCGGCACTATTATAGTTTATTCGTTACTTACAAAACCCCGATGGCGAGAATCTATAAAAAGAGTTTAAAAAATAATTTCAAAGAAACTACCTAATAGCTGACATTTGCTTTTAGAACGTGCCATAATTGGCTTCGGAGTTTTGAAAACCAGAAATAACAAAAAAAAAACTTATGTGATTGAGACCAGTGTTAATATTGCGTCCAATTAATTAAAATATTTCAATTCTTTTTGTTATGACCTATTTTCGAGTGTTCCGTAGGTACTACTAATAGCATTTGTCCCGCTGCGCGCGGAGCGACGTATCGTTCAATCAGTTTATGCAAAACAAAAGATCGAAAAGCATGTCCTGTTAAATACGAAGGGGGACGCTGCCAGTCGGTTCCGTCACGGAAATGGTGACGATCCAATTTGTTTTGTATGGCCAACGCGATAGAGTGTTCTATTGGATGGTGACGCAAGAAAATGTCTCGATGGAAGGGTTAGGTTAGAACAATCTGTTTTAGTTATCGTCAATAAATGCGAAGTCAATACGGATGCTGTAATTATTTTTATAGCTGCTTTTAGTTATATTGGTGACTGAACAAGAACGACTTTATTTAAAACCTACCATATTTGTAAAGATATCACATAGTTAAGGTTTATTTACCTAGAAACCTGAAAATTATACCATTCTTTTATCAAAATAATTACCAATAATTTAATAAGAGAAAGGAAACCATAACTTTCACCAGTACTTTTGCAAATTAAAAATAAATCAATTCTTACATGCAAAACAAAACAATAATATAATCAGCGAAAAGGGATCGCCAACTTTTTGTTTAGCAAAGTCAATCCAGACAGACGGTAATAACTCCGATTCATTTGTTATGGCGGAATGAACCAATCGCACAAGCGAATAAAGCAAAGTTTGTGAACCGAGAATAGACAAAGGATCAGATAGATACAGGTAAATAATCCACGTAAGCTAGCTGGGGGAAGCATTCGCACTATTGTTTCGGTTCTGATCTTATTGGAGCGGGTCGACGGAAAATGGGATTATGTCATCGTATTAAAGGCAAATTGCTTACGTTTTGGTAAGAATAGGCACAAAGTCAATGTTAGTAAAATTTCAAAGAGTCAAATTTAACTTCGATTCGAAACTTTTCATCGACATTTTACATTATTCTTAAATAAGGGATTTAGAAATTAAATTATTATAGTTAATATACAGGGTGCTGATTTAAATCCTAGCAATATTTAGGGAGTTGATTAAGTATCTTATTCTAAACGAGAATCAGTAAAAAAATGACTTCGGAAAAAACATTTTTATATATCTATGATTTTCATAATCGACCACTTTCGATACAGAATAGTCCCTTAACGCAAACGGCTGCTATCCGACGTGATAAGCAAGCGATCCGTGTAGCTCGATGGGTTCCGTAGTGTAAACGTATTGTATTGCGAGCCACAGTACAGTTGATGTCGTACGGAAAATATTCGCTATAAATTCCATTTTTTTGTATGTTTTTGGTGGATAATTCGTTTATATAAGTCATAATAGGTCACCTAATAAATATGGCGTGGATTGAAATCAGCAACCTGTATGTTTCCAAATAACAAAACGTCCCCAAGGATGCAGAATCAAAACGTTTTGTTCCGAATAGAGCCTTTATTGATTTTGGTTTACTTAAACCAGAGTTTGGGTACGCTAAAACCAACTTTGGCTAAATTCGGACTTTCTTTCTTATTTTTTCACTTATGGCTGTCAATCTCAAATTGCAAATAATTTTACAAAAATATTTCTATGAAATGTCGTTCGCTTGTAAGATAAATGTTATTCTCTGTAAGTATTATCACATTGTGCACCAAAATAGAAAGTTATTTATGTAAGTAGTCGAGTTTTGATGACATACTCAGTTAATTTATTTTAATGCTAGTCAGACGGAATAAAAATTACGTAGAACAGAACCTCACCTCAACATCTAGTTTTCTCGTAATATCTCTTTAGGTAATCCCATCTTTAAGAAGGTACGTTCGGTTAACTTTTTTGATAGGCTTTCTTGAATGTAATATTAGTTTATATCATTAATGAACTGGGTTTCATATTTTGGATTGGGAACTCTATAGAAGTCTGCCATTCTTCTTTATCAATATAATTATGTTGCGTACCCACTATAAAAGTACTATGTGCACAAACCGACAGAAGTTTATGGCATAAAACAGAAGAAAAAACTAATTAGAAAAAAGCCTGTATTCACAGATTAGTTTTGATATAAATACACATGCAATATTATCGTCTTCAATTGTATAAAGACCACCAGTCTTTTTCCTTAAACTCTTAACTAACTTTAACTTAGGGAATTTAACAGGTGGACTTCGATGAAATGTTCATTACACGAGCATAATTATTACACACTGTTATTATTACCAGTTAAATACACTTTAGAAAATTATTATAGCATTATCTCGCTTGGGAAATCTTAACGACAACCTTATTTAAATTTACTCAAATATTTGTTTACTTCAGACAAAAAGTAACTTTCATTAAAACTTTGGCAAATCAGAATAAATTTTGCTAAAATCACGAAACTAGGCAGCTTGTCGCCTACCAACCTAATAAATTGAAGTAACGATAGCTTGAATAATGGATACAAAGGACTTTTTGGAATTCACAAAGTTTAGGAAACTTTAATTAAATTAGTGACAGTGTCGATTTGAACAACAGAAAATGATGTCCAGAAATTAAAAAGGAATTAACTTAACCTAATTGGTTTCTCATCTACGAGCTTTTCATTCAATGAAAAGTTAAACCAAAACCATATCAAAATGAGCACTGATTTGACAAAATTTGGTAGGTACAAAAATAATCTTTTTATACCGCGAACTTTGTTTTTTAACTTACACGTCGAAGTCATAGCGCTCGCATCATCTCGTCTTTCACACAAGATTAACGCTCAATTCTAAAGGTAAATGCCGTTTCAAAAGCTATAAATTTCTCGGCGGCTCGTTTCACCCGTGAGAACGCACAAATTTATCGGAAATTAGTGAAACTTCCACGCAATGAATAGACGTGTCTCTAGCGGCGAGAGTGCCGCGGGATTTATTTAGTAAACCGAAACCGAGATATCAGGGCCCTTACCATGAACTGTTAAAACAATCACAAATCTGTCAAACATTATCATTTCTGCCCCCTAACCATGAACTCTTAAAACAATCTCAAAGTTGTCAAATCTGTCAATTTTGGTACGTCATTTCATACAAAATTTGACAGAAATGATAATGTTTGACTGATTTGTGACTGTTTTAACAGTTCATGGTTAGGGCCCTGTCAAATTTTGTATGAAATGACGTACCAAAATTGACAGATTTGACATCTTTGAGATTGTTTTAAGAGTTCATGGTTATGGCCCTGATAGAAAAAAGTTTTCAATGACACTTATAAGTGTCTGAGTGAAATATTAGTTATGCTAAGGCTGACATAAAGAGGAGACCCAAGATTACATAGGAAATTTGCCACTGCAGTTTTACCGCCCCGATCAAAGATCCAGAGGAAGACCCAAGACAAGATGGGAGAGTGTAGTGATGAGAGTCGGTATGTCTATCCACCTGTTTTTACGCGATTTCACTTAAAAGTGGTAAAGGTAAAAATTGACTTGGTTTATTTATTACTCTGAAATTATTGTAACCTAACTTACAGCACTGTATTTTCATACGACTCATGAGGGGGGTTAAACTTAGTTTCTTATTTTAAAATAAAATAGGTAATCGGACTTAATTAATAATTATTTAAGGATTTAACAAGCAAGCTATTTATTTGACCCAAAACCAGTAAAATATTAATAATTTCAACTGTCAATCCCATGCGTCGGCAATAATGCTATTTTCATACACAATCAAGGAAACTTGAACCATTTAGTTTATAGTATACCTATTAAGGAGGTGCTCGTAGCTCAGTGGCGGCAGCGCTTTGGTATCGACTACTAAAGTTAAGCAACCAATGCCGCGGTTGTGAGTGGACTGGTGACCATTCCAACCATATTTAGTGACATTTATCACGAGCATCTCCGTGCTTCGGAAGGCACGTTAAAAGTTGGTTCCGGCTGATATCGGTTGATATTAGTCGTGGAGCCTAGTCAGAGGCCTTATGGCGGCTTGATTACATCTGACAGTAAGGTTTAGTCACTGGCCTTACAACACTCCTTCACCAAACCGCACAAGGCCCGCGTGGTGGAGTATGGCCCACCTGATAGTTGTGGTGAGGCATGTGTCCTGCAGTGGGACGTACATAGGCATAATTTTATACCTATTAAGACTCGGTGAACCGTATTCGAAAACGCTTTCAAATGAATCAATGATGAAATCAATTTCACTCGCCATCATATAGTGCCAGTAGCTGGAGTAAGTAAATAAAATAAAAATACAATTCGTTTATTGCAGGCAACTTAACATACATGCCCATATAGTTAAGTAAAGGTGTACTGCTCACGCAAGTAGCCCACTTGCGTGAGCAGTATGCACAAGTTACTTGCTTTGGTTATAATGCGCAAGCTACATGTGCAAGCTGCTTGCGCGGATTACATGTAGGTATGAGTCTGCCAACTTGCTTTGCGCGGCAACGAGAAAAACCATCGTATGTGTGTTGCCACAGCTCTTGAGTTTTATAAGTTGTATGAAGGTATTGGACAAACGTTCCTGTAATTAAATTGGTAATATTTATGAATTTTTACTATGTAAGCACAGGGAAGCATTCGCGGCAGTAGAATTTTTCTTTAGGGAACGCTAAACGTTAACTTACTTACCTAAGAGTCTTATTAGAAAAAAAAAAAAATTTAAACTGTATTGTACTATATAATAGTTACGTACAGTCCAGAACTTTCGATGAGGTTACATTCTTCGTGTAATAAAAACTATTCTAAAAAATAGCCTCTACGGCAATAGAATTCGATACTACAATTTACTCAGTAACATATCTTTTGAAACGATAGCTCTTTCACTTCATCAACGCGATCTACTCAATTGGGATTTTGACGTGCTCGCTTGCAATTCCTATCCCGTGGGTCAGCATTCGGAAGCAATCGTTCGTAAATTGTAGCACACCACCATTTTTATTCAATGTGATCCGACAGGTGTCTATACAAAACATTGCTAACTTTAATTTTAACTAGATTTTGTAAGCTACTTCGCTGATTTGGTGTTGAGATGCTTTACGTTTTTTTTGTGTTAATTAACATTTTTGTTTATTCAGTAATTGGCTTAAATTGTATCGATTTTAGTGTAACAGGTTTTTCTGTGTCTTCAAGATCTAGGAACAAAATATAATTTTATTATGAAATGTAATTACTAACTTTTATTCCGTTTTTCATTTACATAAGTAGTAGCACCAGCCCACTTTGGTCGCAATAATTTTCAGTTTCAAAAAGCAATATTTTTACAGTTTAGCCATGTTATATTCATAAAGTTAGTTTAGAGTTTGTTTACGGAGATAAACCTAGGTATACAAAACAAAAAACAGTCAAAGGTGACACTTTAATGTATATCGTAGTAATTAAATGCAACTAAGACCAATTTAATATCACTTTTATCACATATCCGATTGATCGGGGAGAATACTTTTCTAAAATTTGATCAAATAGAATAGATAGAATTTGATGAAACATGATTTCAAATTCGAGAAATCCTGTCACCTAAATGTTATTCAACAAAACTGCTTTATATGCTACAGCGTGTGGGCTAGGTATAGCACTTTGATATACCTAAGAGCTCTGTTACGTACGTGGAAACCTTATCGCACCGAGCGGCATCGTATCCGAGTACTCAGGGCTATAGAAACGCCCAATGCAATATTATGTGCGCTTGATATTTCAGATGCAAGTCGAATTCCGGAGGTAACTGAATTCAAAACTTACCTATGCACCACAGCCAATATGATGTGGCCAAAACTAAGTTTATTATGTGAGTATTGTAGATGTTGGAAACAGTTATAAATACTTATTTATATTTTTGTATCTTCTGTTTATTGGTATTTACTTCAGACAAAAAATTTAACGCTTTTACTCATTTACGTATTGCTATAAGCCAATTACCTACGTGTTTAGGTTGTGTGTACCTTAGAAATTGCTTGATTTTAAAATAAATTTTATTTTTTACTAAAACATTCAAATTTCAATCAATGTCAATAATATTGCGCGAATTTGGCGATACAAAAAGGAGCTCGCCAGTTATTAATCTCAAAATCTCTTTCTCCATGTCTGCGGGTATAATAATTTAATATAGCAAATCTGGCCTCGTTGATATAAGGCGCATGTGTCTTGACGATTCCCGGGGGATGTGCGAGTGCTTTTAAACGCCTATTTTATGCCAATTTATTCGTGACTCGATCTGCGTTAAATTTATTTGAGCCATACTGCAGCTGTGCTATGTCTGATCTTTCGTGAATCTACGTGATTGTGTATAGGTTCCATGATTAATTCTTTGGTTGTATTTTAATATACTAGTTGTACATAGATTTTGTTTTGTACTCTATCCTTATTGCTCTAGCGTAGTTTTAGGAAGGCATTTAAAAATAACATGTCGTGCCTTCAAAAGGTACCTGCACGCAGGATCAATGAGACCTATAAAAGCGAATAATTCCAATGATCTAGCCGCAAATTATACAAAACTTTTACAATTACATCTAGATAATGAGTAAACATGCTTCAATACATCTATAAAACATTCATGACTTAGATACAAATGCTCGTGCACATCACACAAACAGTTTCTTCTTGCAGAAATCGAACCAGCAACCGTTTTTCCGGAACGCGTCCCACTTGACCTCACAGTCGTATGATGAGCATTAATAAACAATCTCTGAACCTTATAAGAATATTAATAAATCTGACAAAGTTTACTCTTAAGTTTACCTGACGACAGAAGTTATTGAAAGGCTGTGATAAACGACAAAGATATCGCAAATGGCTCACGAAACCCCGCGAAGGAGGTAATAACTCTATTATAATACTTATCTTATGTTCACACGTGCAAACCGTTAAATAAAATGTTCAATATCATTTGGTAAAGAGGTTATGAGATAGGGGTGGGCGACAACCGGCTCGCAGAACGCAATAATAAGCCCCAGAACATATTGCAACGAGTAATAACGGAATCCGCAAGTTTCGTTGTAAATCTAAAAGAAATGTGGTTTTATGATATAAGACAGAGAGTGTGCTCATGAGCTGCATAAGCTCATACCACCGTCACCTTTCTTCCATCAGACATCCAGACACACGGCCGGCTGCCATTCGTTCTTAGTTGATATACCCTTAATCCGCACTAAGCGCTTCTCATCATCTTTTATAATGCGCACAGCTAAAGAGTGTAATTACCTGCCTGCGTCTGTATTTCCGAGTGCATATAACCTGACTCTCTTTGAGTCCAGAGTGAATAGGCATCTTCTGGGCAAGCTCGCTCCATCGTAGATCCCATCTATGCTCTAGAGCAAGATTGGAGTCAAGAGCAAGCCCATCTCAAAAAAAAAATGACAAAATGTATAATACAATCAAATATTTTGTGCTTGTTATTTTTCTCGAAGGGGCTGCTGCTTCTACTGCTCAAAAATGACATCTTTTCTCCTCTTTAATAATTGACATCGAAACCGCAAATTATTTTCCTCGTCATATTATAATAGTTATCGAGGTTAGTATTTTTAGGGTTCCGTAACCAAAGGACCATAAAACGGGACCCTATTACTAAGACTCCGCTATCTACGTCTGTCTGTCTGTCTGTCTGTCCGTCCGTCCGTCCGTCTGTCACCAGGCTGTAGCTCATGAACCGTATAGTTAAACAGTTAAAATTTTCACAGATGATTTAATTCTGTTGCCGCTATAACAACAAAGCCTAAAAAACAGAATACAATAAATATTTCAGGGGACTCCCATACAACAAACGTGATTTTTTTGCCGTTTCTATAGATAATGGTACGTTCGTGCGCAAGTCCGACTCGCACTTGGATTTTATAGGCTATAGGGGATGAAAAGAGGTATAAAATTATGTATTTAAAAAAATATATAGAATAGAAGAAGAATAGAATAGAATATTATTTATTTGGCACTCAAAATTGACACAAACATGAAAATGAAAATAACATAAATTGACACAGAACTAATAATAATATTATAAATAAAAATAAATAAACGTGCCAAAAAGGACCCTCGCTCAGTATTCGCCGTGGCAACTTAAGGCTGCCACGACACTGATATTCTGCGAGGGCCTCAAACAATCAAAAATAATTAAATAAAAAAAAAAAAATTATAATAATAATAAAATAAATAATCAACAAAATCCTAACAAACAATAACAAAGAAAAGAATATACACACGAAGTAACACAAAAAAGAAAAAAAAAAACATTAGACCAGAGACAATGACAACCAGCTCAGCCGATAGCTCAGCACCGATCGTGTGCGTGTGCGCATGCCTTTATAAGCGTCGGCCGGAGTGTTTGCATTGTCTCTGGTTGCACGGCCAAAGAACTTACTACTAAGTGATTATGAAATACTACTGCTCACTCTGTCCGCCATTTTCGCAACACAGGTAATTTGCGTAAAATGGTGTGATGCCACGTAATATGCACATGTTATGACTCATGTGGCATGGTTTATATTTTGAAAAAGCAACATCTTAATGTGTGTAGTGACGACGCATAAATCTCAAAGTGCAAGCAAGCAATGAATGTGCGACGCCGCCCGTCTTCAAGTGAGTACCTACTACGCTGATTCAATAGTGTAAAGTGTGCATTTACATCAATAAATTTCATTGAATGTCCCATTATTTCAATTGCAGAATATGTTTTGGTCACTACATCGATGAACCGGCTGCGAGAAACCTAGCAACGCCCTCAGCTGCCGCCCCCAAAGTGCCGGGAAGTGACGCCTATACCCGCCCACGCGACGCGCAAACTCTGCTTGTGAGTTAAAATGTAACTTTCTTCTGCTCGCTGGCGAATCAGCAGGTTATTTTTAAGTTTTTTCCTGAGCGTGATTTTCGTTTTCAGAGCGCGCATCGGCGGTGGCAAGTCATTCCAGCACTTCGAGGCGGCAAATCGAAAAGAGCCCCGAAAGGCGACTGTGCGATGGCTTGGTGTTAGAAACACGCGAGTACATGCCCGTTTACCTTGACCATCGCGATCCCGGGCCCACAGCAGCTTATCAAGTAGGTACCCTGGTTTTCGCGTTCCAATGACTCCGAATAACATGGTGGCCAGATGCAGCCGTCTGCGTGCTTCCATCTTAAGCAAGCCCCTATCACTAAGAAAAGGAGAGACATGGGACCGCGGTGGAATTGTAAAGCAATACCTAGCACAGGCATTCTGTACTCTCTGGATAAGTTGGGCTGATCGAGCCAGCAGACATGGACCATACACAGTATCGCAGTAATTGAATTTTGACAATATAAGTGACTCACAGAGGCTAATGCGGAGCTCTTCACTTAGATATTGCCTGATTCTGTAAAGCAGCCTCAGTCTGTAAAAGCAACTTCTTGCACATTCGGCTATGTGGGCCTCGAACCTTAGCCCGCTGTCAAAAACCAGTCCCAGGTTCCGTGCCTTATTCACCCTTTCAATTTGGTCCCCATTCACCGAGATAGCTATTGAAACATCATTAATCTTTCCAATAGTTTTAGGATTTCCAAAAACCATTAGTTTCGATTTTTTTGCATTGAGGGTTAGACAATTTGACATACACCAGTCAGATATCCTTTGCAGGTCACTGTTTACCCTTATAATAGCGCTGGCATGGTCAGCGGGATCAAAGGGAAGATATAGCTGCAGGTCATCCGCGTAAAGGTGGTGAGAACAGTGTGTAATGCATGATGTGATGTCAGCACTGTACAAGATGTAAAGGATAGGGCCCAGTATCGATCCCTGGGGGACTCCCCGGTTCACCTCCCTCCGGCTAGACCGCAGCTTAGAACCATTTGCTTGTTGCAGCTCCACAAGTTGTGTCCTGTGAGTAAGGTAACTGTGGAACCATCTCACAGCTCGAGCGTCAAGGCCATAATAACTAAGCTTGGACAGCAACAAAGGTATGCTTATCGAGTCGAAAGCACGAGAAAAGTCAAGTAGGAGCAGAAGAGCAACCTTTCCCTGGTCCTGGGCAGTCAACAGACCATCAACCACATCTGCCAGAGCAGTTGCTGTCCCACAGCCCCTGCGGAAGCCAGACTGAAAGTAAGGAAGCATATGATGCTTCTCCAAGTATTCCGTCAGTTGGTCACAAATTATTCTTTCCAATACCTTAGAGAGGCACGGGAGAAGGCTTATTGGGCGTAGGTCTTGCACTGTCACAGACTCACTAGATTTTGGCAGCGGCTTTACAACTGCTATCTTCCAGTCCTCAGGGAACACACCCTCCAGTATAGAGCTATTGACTATTCTAGTAATGGCGTCCAGTGAGTGAGGTAGGGTCAGCAATAGCATGTCCAGAGACAGACCATCATTCCCCTGAGCATTGGATTTCAGGCCTTTGATGGTCCTTAGAACCAGTTCACTGCTCACCGTACCCAAAGAGAATGTCGCCTCGCTTTTGTGTCTATGGTGCTCGTAGTATGTAAGTTGTGATATTGAGACCATGCCGCTGCCAGGCACACTCAAAAAGTGTGCATTCAACAGTTCTGGATCACTGAGAGATGGGGACAATTCAGCTGAGGCTTTTTTGTTTGGCAATACTGTGCTTGTAAGCTTTCTCCATAACATTTTTGGGTTTTTAATGTTGTTATTAATATGCTTTTTGAAGAAACACGATTTCTCTCGCTCGATCGCTGCTATGACTTCGTGTCGCATCTCCCTGTAGCCTGCCTTGAGATTTGCAGCACCATGCATTTTATACTGCTTATGATACCTGTCCCTAATTCGCATCATTGTCTTAATCGTATCTGTGATCCAGGGGTGGGGGGCGTGCTTGAATTTTTGTGTCTGTACAGGTGCATGCAGATCAAAAAGGCCCCTAACACACAGTGTAAATGCTTCCACCAGGCCATTGACACCTTTAATTACTTTAAAATTATCCCACTGAATGGTATTTAAATCTTTATTAAATTGGTCCAAAATAATGTTCTTTAGAGGCCTATATGAGATCTTCTGTGGGATACACTTTTCCTTTTTAATTTTTAATTCCGTTAGCAACATAGCATGCCTTCCCAAATCAGGACGGTGTTTCACTGTCACCCGTACAGCTCTGACATCAGTACATATCACATCAATCAAGGTGCTACTATGGTCAGTGAAGTGTGTTGGTTCAGTAATTATTTGTTTTAAATTAAGACTTTGAGTAAACTGTGCGAAAGACCTGCATTTGCCACAACCACCGTTCAGGAGATCTATATTAAAATCCCCAGCCAATATAACCCCATCTGCCCCTGCAAAGGTGGCCACCGTCTCAGAAATGGAGTCAAGGAACTCGTCTACATCCAGCCATTGTGGTCTGTAGGCTGTACCTACAATCAAGTTCTGACTGTTCAGACGTACCGACATCCACATTTGTTCCACCTGTAAATGTGAATTAGGGTGCGGACACAGCTTAACATTAAGGCCTTTGCGGATGTAAAAACCGACTCCCCCACCGCGCCCCGCCCTCACGTGGTCCGGTCTTGGTGTATGCCTTAGTTTATATCCAGGTAGCCGGGGAGCTCTGCCTTCCTCCCCCGCCCTGAGCCAGGTCTCATTTATGGCCATAATGTCTGGGTCCAGTTCCTCCATTGCTACGATGAATTCCTCGTGCTTTGTACTTAAGGAGCCTGCATTGTATAGACCAACTGATAAGTTTTTCAACCCAAGGCCTGTGACCTCTGTAAGTAATATAAACACCAAAATGTTTTGAAATAAAGTCTAGTGTAAATGTGATTGAAAATAATTGCATAGCCATTTTGTGTGACCCTAGTGGAATTAATAATGAATAAATAATGTGAAATAATGATGTCAGTTATTACAGGAATACAGTAAATAGTAATATGAAAATAATATGGAATGGTAATGTCAATAAGTATTGGATTGCAGTGAATATTAATATGTAAATATTGTAAAATAGTAATGTCAATGATTATTTGATTGCAGTGGATAATAATAAAAATATATAAATATTGTGGGATGTCGGTGATGATTGGATTAAGGCAATTTCTTATATGTAAATGTTGTAAGATAATTATTCCAATGAAGCTGTATGTCAAATGATATATAATTATAATAATATGATTGTAATTGGAATCTGTGGTACTGAATAGTGATGGTAATTCTGGCAGTGTAAAGTAAACATTGTTTTGATTATATATAAATGAATTTACTAAAATATGATGTTGCTCTTTTCTTAAAAAGTACAAGCACAAGTAGGCGCACAATAACATTGAATTTGAAACCAATATAAATTCTAAATGGACGAACAATATACACGGTATTTTATATAGGTTCTTATGACTGATCGGGGCATTGTTTTTACAGATCCATGGAAGTCAGATTGTGGGAGAGGCGAAGACCCTTTCCAGATCTTCTGTCGTGCGAAACTGATAAACCTGCGCACCATCAGTCCTGCGAGCGAATATGCGTCCGCGCCTCGTCCACGAGTACCTCCACTGCAGCCGGCGACATTCCTCGCGCACCCGCTGGAAGAGCAGGCGGTTCGCGCGCGTCAGCCGCTCGTTGACGTAGACTCGCGCGCCGCCCTCGGCCGTCAGGTGGCGGCGCGCGCGGGCCGCGCGCAGCAGCTCGTCGCGCAGGTGGCGGCGCGCCAGCCGCACCACCACGCGGCGCGCGCGCGCCCCCGCTCCCTCGCCCGGCGGCGCGCCCAGCCGCTCCGCGAACACCACGTCCCGCTCCTCGAGGGGCACCCCGAGGCGGCTCGCGAGCACCATGACGCTGTGCACCGCGTTCTCGCCCTTCTCCTCGGGGAGCTGCCCGATGTCGAGGTCCGCGAGCAGCGCCTCCTGCTCGCGCTCGCCCAGCTCCAGCCGCAGCCCCGCGACGGTGCGCTGCAGCGCCGCCACCGCCTCCGAGCCCGAGCCCGGGCCCGACTCCGCCCGGCGCCGGTCCGCCTCCTCCATCCTTTGCTCGAGCGCCCCGATGCGCGCGCTCACGTCTGTCTCGATGACACCGATCCGGTCCTCGCAGCGCGTCACCCGCCCCGACAGCTCCAGCACCTCGTCCCGGAGGCATTCGATCTGGGCTCGCGTCGCCCTCAGCTCGTCCCGCATCTCCTCCCTGAATTGGCGCATCTCCATGGCGAGGGCCTGGATGTCGGTGACCTCTACGGTCACGTTATGCGCCGTGTCGTCCGGGTTCTCCCGCTCGGTCTGGTCGAGAAGCGACACGTCCAGGTCCATGGGACACGTCCTGGCGGCGAACCGACGCAGAGTGACCCCACTCGCCCGCGCCGGCGTCTCGGTGTTGTCGGTTTTAGGCTGCTTGCTGGTGCAGCCGACGCACCTCCACGCATCCCTCCACTCGTCGGTGAGCGAGTTATAAAAATGCTT
The DNA here is from genome assembly GCA_950371115.1 of Anania fuscalis. Taxonomy (NCBI): domain Eukaryota; kingdom Metazoa; phylum Arthropoda; class Insecta; order Lepidoptera; family Crambidae; genus Anania; species Anania fuscalis. The sequence goes on along the minus strand of OX493331.1, from coordinate 8,896,686 downwards.
CTCGGGGACCCCTGCACAATCAAGGTCGTAGCACCGGCTACACTGGCTACAGGTCAAGAACCTCCTGTCCTCAATCACTTGCTGACATCCGTTGCAACTTAACGACATTTTGGTCACAATAAACGCACGTAACAACCGACACACAAAAAGCGCTACACTGACTGATTACAGTTTTCCACCACGTAATACAATGACCTAGCCACACCTTATTATTGTTTACCAGATTTAAATTAGTTTATTTCTTATTTTAATTATTTTAAATAAACAGAGCAATGAATCGCGTGTTTACTTCCTATATAAAATATAAAATTGTATAAAATATATAAAATTGTAAACTGACTCACGCAAATTGACTAGGTGAATATTAACGCGCAATCCTAACCACTGGACCTAGGGACTTGGGATTTAGCAAATGAATACATTATAACTAAGCAAGAATTTTAAGTCACGTCGAACTTCTCTTACTATCTATATCCATTTATTCTTTCTCTGTATATTTGGATACCATCAAACCGGTCAAGTGCGAGTCGGACTCGCGTACACAGGGTTCCGTAGCAAAATATCACATTTGTTGTATGGGAGCCCACTAAATTTTTATTGTATTGTCATTTTTAGGGTTCCTAATACTAAGGCTCCGCTGTCCGTCTGTCTGTCACCAGGCTGTATCTCATGAACCGTAATATTCAGAGACTTGAAATTTTCATAGATGATGTATTTCTATTGCCGCTATAACAACAAATACTAAAAAACAGAGTACAATAAATATTTAAGGGGGCTCCTATACAACAAACATGAATTATTTGCAGTTTTTTTGGATAATGGTACGGAACCCTTCGTCATAGCATTTAGTTTATCTCTACATATAATAAAACTGTCGAGAGTGTAAATACTGTACATTGAAGATAATTTAAAAAAATACTACTAGGGGTCTTCATATGACAAACAGAAGGCAAAAACATGGTTTCTAAAATTTTTGTCTGTCTGTCTGTTGTTCGCCTTTCACGCAAAAACTACTGGACGGATTTTGATGAAACTTTTTTAAATATATAGCTATTAGTCTACGGCAACATATAGGCTATAATTGATTTTGAAGGTTGAATACCTAATGTGGAACACGTTACCAGTGGCCCGTCAATTTTTAATAGGAATTTATATAGCGTCATCAGCACTTACTGTTGACATAAAGAAAAATGAGAGTCTGGTCTACCTGATGTGGAACCCTAGCAGACCAGCTAAACTTTGAAAGCTATTAAATAACGTCTTAGGAAAGGTTGTTCAGCATAATGAGCTCATGCTGATAACGTTAGAATATTTAAGTTCTAATAGCTTCGACATGTTTATGACATAAATGTACTTCACTAGCCAGATTGATATTCTTGGGAATTACTTTTGAAATGTTTATTCTTTGGAAATATATACATGAAATTTCGTATGAATTGAGGACAGCAAAAATGATGGATATATATTTCAGCGTTTTCTAAAATTCATACCCTAAGGGGGTAAAATAGGGGATTAAAGTTTTAAATAAACGCACAGACCAAATCCTTAAGGCTAGAAATTTCACACACCTATTCTTCTTATGACGTTGGCATCCACTAAGGAAGGATCTTTCAAAATTCACCCCCCCCCCCCCTTAGGGGGAAATTGGGATCCAAAGTTTGTATAAAAGTATGTCAGTTTTAAAGTTAGGATCTCCAAATTAAGTGTTAACGGTTATATGTATATGAAAATTAATAAATGAATCTCAGCGTTTTTCATAAAAATGAAATAAAAGGGAGATGAAGTTGTGTATGGAAATTCCATCGTTTTCAAAGTAAACATTACTTAAATTATTATTTAGGTTTACGGTTAGGAACTCACTCAAAGTATATAGGTGTTGTTGGAATCATAAACCTTAAAAGAGGTGAAAAGCGAGTAAAAATTTGTATTTGAAGTTCATTATTTTCTAAATATAGGTTAAACAACAGCTCGATTGATCGACGACTTTAGAAAGATGGCTGGCAGTAGATGGATAAAAAAACGGGATATCGTGCTCTTTGGCGCTCTTTGAGGGAGGTCTACGTCCTGCAGTGGACTACAAAAGGCTAAGATGAGATGATGATGATGAGATTAAACAATGAAATAAGAAGTATTTTTTACGATTCATTGCTTTATTTTTAAATCTAGATAAGCGCGGGCGAAGCCGCGGCAGACTGCTGTAATATTTCGATTTACGTAGGTGTATTGTTCTTTAATTGAACGTTTTTTGTTCCATCATAGCAAACATACTGTAATTCACGCAAACGAAGTTGCGGGCACAGCTAGTCCCTAATAAAATTAAAAAATCGCGAGTTATGTTAGGCAATCTTAAAATAATTCCTGTTAGCTAATGCACCTATGTTTTGAAACTGTTATTTTATGGTATTTGCTATAATTGCAGTAACATCTTAATAAAATGCCTTTCATGATTACCAGGTGAAACTGCAATAAGTCTATTTTAAAATGCGGTATATTTTTATGTTATTTTACTAATAACAAGTGTGTCGATGTCTCGCGCTACAACCTATCTATACAATAAATGCAGTATACACTGCCTACTACTACCTTTTAGCGATTTGCTTAAAACATATTTTTTTACCGTTTAGCAATGTGTGTCAAGTTCTATTTTATTTAAAATTGTAATTGTTTTTTTTTAATTGGATTACGTTTAAAGTGTATATTATACCTTATTTTTAAATCTAGATTAGGGCATTTACCCGCGGGCGTAGCCGCGGGTAAATGCTAGTTCAATATATCTCACAGGATCATTAAACCGGGATAAAAAGTATCCTACATGTTAATCCAGATCAAATTCTTTACGTGTACAAAATTTTTTCGCAGTCGCAAACATCCTCACAAACTTTCATATTTTTAATATTAGTGGGATTATGAAACTGCATCATCAGTATTGTTGCTTTTTAGTAATGGTAGCTAGTTGTTTGTAAAATAAAAATAGTAAATGAATTGTAAATTTTTGTTTTTAGCAATTCCATGCAAGGTTTAATTGAAGATAAATAACATCGGTCGTCGGTTCGAGTCCCACCTGAGGTCGATGATTTTTTTTTTCAAGTGTTATTTATCTTCAATAGTAAATGAAGTTAATTAAAACCGGCCTAGTGGAAATCGTGTCGTGCCATGGGCACTGTAGGGTTCCGTAGTTGCCCGTCATTATCACAATATATTTCAGAAGGAGTCTTATAGTATTTATTTATTTGCTCCTCAGTCACTTTTAATGTTTTTTTCTAAGGATTAGAAATTTTCTCTTATTTACATAAGTTAAACGACTATTTACTCTTTAAAGTAACCGATCTATCTTAACTGTTAATTAAAGCAAAAACATCATGATTTTTTCAAAAAATTTTAGCCAATATTTAAGCGTTTGGAGGGGGTGCCCTACCGAAACAAAAATTAGCACTTAGAATATTTGAAAAATGGATCCCTTAATCAAAAAAATAGTCGTTGCAACCCCAAAGTCATTTTAAAGGACCTTTTCAACGATTCCCCACACGATGGAGTAGACAATAAAGAAATCATACCCACGTTTACTTGTAGAAGTGGTACCCTAAAAAAGAATATTTTTCTGAAATTTATTCTACCACTAGTCTATCGTTTTGTATTGTTATTATCATTCGAACGTTGGAAACTCAATCCTATTTATTATTTGATTTCTTTTTAGGTAATTTTCTGTATCGATTTTTAATGTCAAGTCGATGTTTCAGACGTTAAACAAAACTTAAATAAAAAATTGTTTTGTAAATATTGAGGTATAACCCGCCGCTATACGTAATTTGTGGTATAATGTACTAGCGTACTAGAAAACACATCTGCCCCCTAACCATGAACTCTAAAAACAACTATTGTACTAACTCTAAATACTAATTGTTTTAACAGTTCATGGTTAGGGCCCTGGGCCCTAACCATGAACTGTTAAAACAATCACAAATCTGTCAAACATTATCATTTCTGTCAAAATTTGTATGAAATGACGTACCAAAACTGACAGATTTGACAACTTTGAGATTGTTTTAAGAGTTCATGGTTATGGCCCTGGAACTAAATGTTTCAGCCAAGCATTGTAGCCCGGTACAATAAAGAAGCAGTTTTGACAACTTCAATTATTGACACTGACTGAAGCTTTGTAGTCCACTGGACTACAATGCTTGGCTGAAACATTAAGTTCAAGATGTGTTCTATAATACGCTAGTACATTATACCTCAATATTTGTAAATTAGTGTACAAACTCTTTTTTCGTGGAAACTGCATCGTATAACACAAACGATGGACAAGCAGAACGCGAATAAAAATATTGCCCCGTTGAATCTGCAACAAACGTGACTACCAAAAAAACAGATAGCACTGAACAACGCCAGACAATAGTCGTAATTATGACCAGTGGGCAAACAGTCCATCGTCTGCGCAGTTCCATGAACAAAGAGAGTCAGAGACAGTAGGCTTATTTATCTATCTATTATAAATAAAAAAATATTGCTGTTCGTTAGTTTCGCTAAAACTCAAGAAAGGCTGACCGATTTGGCTAATTTTGGTCTTGAAATATTCGTGCAAGTGTAAGGAAGTTTAAACGGTGAGAAAATATGGAAAATTTACAAGAAAAACACTAAAAACGATAATTTTCTTATTCGATACAAAAGGTTCGTGTAGCTGTCAAACAGGCACTGTCATATTATTTAATTCTGAGGCGGTACGAAGATCGCTGGGTCAGAAAGAATTTAATAAAACCGGCCAAGTAGGAGCCTAATTTACACACTGAGGGTAACGTAAAAGCTTGTAGATAATTTTTTTACTCCTTCTTTCGATTTTCTTAAAAATATATGTATGTAATTTTAACTATCGGCTTTTTTCCCTTTATTTGTGGCATTGATTTTTGCCTAATTTCATTTATTATAGGTCAACAGTAGTATCTATAAATACTTTGTTTGTCATCTTGGGCGAATTACCGGCCGTTTCTTTTCATCACGTTTACTAAGAAGTAAGAATCTGTCACAGCTTCAAAGAATTTCAGACTTATTAATTTGTTATTAAGTTTAGCTCGATATTTTTAAAGTTCCTGGTAAATAAGGTCTTAACACATAGGCAGACCGATAGACACACAGAAGGACAACAAAGTGATTCTTTAAAGGTTCTACGGCATAAATACGACATGAAGTTCTGAGATACGATCAACAATATGCTCGGTTGCACGATAATAAGCTCTAGAATACGAGCAGTATTGCAAAAAGGAGCAATAAAAGAGGCCTTAAGCTACACAAGCAATATTATTTTCAATAATAAAATCAATAGTGATAGTTTTAAATTGAATTTTGGAATTTCGTCATTATTCTCCAATCATTTCGCAATATTATAGAACATCCTTTAAGATTTCAGAACGATCACAAACTTCTTCATCAGGTTAAAAATATTCGAAAATAGTAGATCAATTTTCTTGGAAATTGCAGCTTATCGACTTCTAACACCTATAATATATTCGAATCCGACCCCTGTGAAGTCTCTTCCTAAACAGAAACCATCTAGATATTGAGAAGGATGAAGGGATACCATACCATATAACATATTATGGGCTTACAGGTTTTGATTGCAGATTTATAGCAGCATGCGCGGAAAACCAGACTGATCTTTACTTTATAAATTCCGTACCCTAAGCATGCCAAAAAAAAATGAATAGAATCGAAATTGTTTCTCAATTTAAACCAAGACAATGCATTGGCCTAACTCGTGCTGCCAAGATTCCTCTATCATATTTATTATTATTAGATCTGATGCCGTAACACTGGCCATAACTATAATAACTTTTCGCAATGTCTGTCGAAGAAACACGAAATTGTTCGTCGATGTGAAATTGATTGCTTGGAGTAGGTACAACCGCACGATTCGCATGGATCGCTAACGTTTTCCATTCATACAAAATTCAAGGCCTTATAGATGAATAACTTAATAAGATATCTAAATAATTAATGTAGTTATCTAATGAAAATATAAACATAATTAAAAACTAATTTTTAGTGAAATCAAAAATATTTAACTAATTTCTACATTATCTTATCATAAAAATATGCGAGTCACTAAAAAAACCACTACTGAAGTACGAATAAAATCAAATAAAATATTTTGGCTAACATTTTTGTTACCTGAAACAGCTGGTTTTGTCTGTATTTATTACCGATAGTATGTTAGTACATAAAACTGTGATTTTGTTTTGAATTCTAAAATAAACATAGGTTTTATATTTATATAACCTAGAAAAAGGCTTATTTTACTAATAGTCATTAACGAGAAAAAGTTGTTTTAAAGCTCTTAGTTTAATTTAACAAAATAAAAGATACACATTACAATTTTAAGTTTTGGATGAAATCGCAAAAATGAAAACAAAATGAATTAATTAAGGCGGTAACAAAGCTTCTGAGCCAAAATAAAAATAGGCTGGCCATGTTTTTTTTTATTCTTGGAAGTATTTGCTAGATGTCATTCAAAGACGGTTTATGGATAGAAGCCTTATAGGCGGTGGCATGATAAATTAGACAAGTACTCCCAGGATTGACAGAATTTGGCTGTAGATAGAAATATATGGCGGAATACTGGATCCCCTTTACCCTGCAGTATGAACATCTAGGCTTAGTAAAACAAACAGATCAAAAAGATAACGTATTATTAAAACATTACAAGAAATAAGTTTCTCAAGTGAAAAATTTGCCAACACACACACCACAACTTAAACTTTAAGGAAAGGTCTGAAAACCATTTTCCAAATCAATGTGTACTTTATGAATGTTTGCGTTCGTTTGATTAAATGAAGTTTTAATATGAAAGATACAACTACAAATAAAAGAAATAATACCATAAAGGAAATAGTATGTTGTGCTACGAATGTCTACGAAATTGCTACGAAATAGCTACGAAATTTCTACGATATCCTAGGTAATTCGTAACCTTCGTCAAAGTTCGATTCATTTTATTTGCCTTTATACACCATTAATTGTTTTGCCAGTAATCGTTATTCTATTATCATTTTTATAATACTTACGAAATTTTATAGTTACTAAGAAATTCTGGCCTAACCCAAGTGGATCACATTATTGTTTACAGCTTAATTTAAAGAATTCTGACTCATATCAATGTCAATAAACACTTAGTGGCCACTTTTTTTGAGAATATTATTTAAAAAAACAGAATGCATTGGTAGTTTTTTATTATTTTAAGAATTCTGTAAAAAACAGATGATAAAAATTATTATTTTAAGTAACGATTTTAGTTCATTCTTTTATATAGTTAACATAAAATAATTATCATGCTGTTACGTTGTCGATGATGATGTTTTTTTATTTCATTCTATTTTTCTGTCTCAGTTTAAAACGCAAAAACAAAATTGAGTTATGTAGAAAACAATTGTACTAAATGAAACTTAAAATTTCTTTTTTCTGTTCGTTATTTTCCTTTCTCTTCGGGACAGTAGCTACACCCGTTTGATTTGATGTCAACAAAAAATATATACATAATATCAACCCTATATTTATTTACCTTCGAACGATACAATCCTTTGTTTGTTCACTTCATGATTTAATTTCTGCACTTATCAAGTGTTCGCTTCGCAATTAAAGCCGGGAGGGTTGAGGCCGTAATTAGAAAGTCGAGAGGAATTAGATAGTTTGTGAACGTTTATAGATACAGTTTTATTGAGAGATAGTCACTGGGAGTAAACATCTAACCACGGAGGACGTCTACCCTCCTTGGCCGGCTGTACGTACGGTCACCACAAAGGCAGCGTGCGTGCGCCGGCGGTTTAGCGGAGCCATACCCGAGCGCTCCTCACGCCGGCCGCTTGCTGACTGACGTTGGTCTACACGACACATCTGCATTTAAGAAGCCGCTATCGTTATGCGACTAATCGATTGGTCCGAGCGAGTGAAACTGTCTCCTATCCCGTTTTCCTCGACTTCTCTCTCGTCGCTCGCGCAGGCGCTCTACTCACTCATTCTGTTTTAAAAGTGGCGGAAAGTAAATAAACTCATACGAACTGTTTGTTAAGAGAACAGAGGATGCAGTAGAACTAGAATTACATTTTAACGTTTGTATAGTTGCGCCGATTCGGAAGTAGGTCGACAGTAACATGATTGGGACTCGGTTATGCGTCGATTTTAAGTAGTTCAAGAAAGAAGTGGTTTTTAGTTGAGGTAGTGGCCGTGAGTTCACTTGTTGCGTCGCGACCCTGCGACTTTGTTCCTCGGTGGAATACCACGCACGCTATTGCACGCCACTTTGAACCTTACCTTAGTGGTAATTATTTTTAACGTTTTACTAACGTGAAATATGCAGTCATCATGACGTTGACGGTTACCGACACCTTAAGGAGAAAACAAGTTATAACTACAAATAATATAGATTTTTTTTTACAGATTATTTATAGTTTGTAATCATTATAATATAACGAGAGGTTTGTTTTTTGATTTCATCATTCATCAAATGAACTAGGTATATTAACTCCCAGGAAAATAATCAAAATTTAATAATGGACGTGAGGCAGCCGTCTACAGCTTCGGGGTTAAATGATTAAACGCATTGATTCAATAAATTATAATTTTAAAATTTTGATGAAAAAATGGACGTTTTACTTAATCCTAGGTAGAGCAAGAAATGTATTCTAATTTAATTCAGCTGCGAGACCGTAAGTAAGTTAATCTCGTTCGCCTGCACCTAGATTAATAGGAATGCAATAAAAAGCATGTCATGTTAAATAGAGATATTATTGATGAAACGTTAGCTTTAAGGCAGGCAGGCAGAATACTAATGACTAACTAAAATATAATAACACCTTAGTGTAAAACTGTATTCTTGCAAATCAATATTTGATTTGATTTGATTTGATTTGATTTAAGTCCATGGCTTCTAAATTGATGTCGTGAAAATACATTGATATTTATAAATGTATTTATATTTGTAAATGTAAAATACATTTATATTTATAAATGTATTTTATAAATGTATATATAGAAAATACATTTATCAAAATTATATATTCATTTTCCAACTTTTGAACAAATGCTCATAGACTTACATTAACATTTTTGTATTATAGTGTACATACGATATTGAGTTCACAACATTTTCTGAAAAAATTTCGTGTAAATAATTTTTAATTTTCGATGATAAAACTTTTGGTGTGTATGTATAGTGTGTAAAAAACAAGTTTCTTATAACGCGGCAGTTATAATGTATTCAAACACCATTCAATTTTAGTGTCTGAGGTTTCCTTCATCACAATTTAAAGAAAAATTATTTAATAACTTTTGGACTTTATTTAAATAAAATAAATTAATTTAAAAATAAAAAAACCTGACTGCGAATAAAGCGAACTTTAAAGATGAAAACAAGATTTAAAGAATCAATTTGCAGTCTGAGGCATCAAATACCTGTTACCTGATTCGACTTTTTCCACACGGATTTAAATTACTTACTAACGCAGTGCATACCAAGTCGCCATCACTTCCGTACTCTGTAAGGTTATGGAAAAAGCTCTAAATTGCAAACTGCCTTCATACCTAGAAGACAATGATCTTTTCAGTTATCGTCAATATGGCTTCCGCCGGGGACGTTCAACTGTGGATCTCCTAGTGTATGTAACGCATTGCTGGGGCGAAGCCATCGAAAACAACGGCGAAGCAATCGCAGTGTCGCTGGATATTTCAAAGGCTTTCGACAGGGTTTGGCATGCGAGTCTGCTGAGCAAGCTTCCAGCGTACGGTATCCCCACTGACTTCTGTAGCTGGGTGGCTGACTTCCTAAGTGAACGGTCGATCTGAGTAGTCATTGACGGCTGCTCCTCTGACCTCAAGGCCATTGACGCCGGAGTTCTTCAGGAGTCTGTGCTCTCTGCGACTCTTTTCCTGCTGCAATTCAATGACCTGCTATCTTCAGGTATTGTTGAGTACGCAGATGACAGTACTGTCACGGATAAGTATCTGCCTAGTGCAGAAGCCGGTGGAGTTGAGGTCCAAAGACTGAGAGAGGCCATGGTTGAGCGTACGAGCCTGACGTTAAGTAACGTCTCCCAGTGGGGCGATGACAATCTCGTCAGCTTCAATGCCTCTAAGACGCAGGCGTGTCTTTTCTCCACAAAAAGGAGTCATTTCACCCTTTCTCCTACTTTCCGAGGTACATCTGTTCCAGTGACCGACACTCTACAACTTCTTGGCATGGATTTGTCCTCTGACCTCAACTTTGGCACCACCATCGATTCTAAGGCTCAAACTGCAGCTAGAAAGTTGGGCGTCCTGAATGAAGTCAAGCGTTACTTCACGCCTGGACAGCTTTTAACTCCTTACAAAGCTCAAGTCCGATCTTGCATGGAGTACTGCTGCCACCTTTGGGACGGCTCGGCGAAATACCAACTTGCTGCACTTGACTAGGTGGAACGCAGAGCCAAGAGAATAATAGGCGATAAAAAACTGGTGGCGTCCAAGCTGCACAGCCTGGCTCACCGCCGCAAGGTTGCTTGCTTATCGGTCTTCTATAGATTGTACTTCGAAGAGTGTGCTCATGAGCTGCATGAGCTCATACCACCGTCGCCTTTCTTCCATCGGACATCTAGACCCACGGCCGGCTACCATCCGTTCTTAGTTGATATATCCATAATCCGCACTAAGCGCTTCTCATCATCTTTTATAATGCGCACAGCTAAAGATTGGAATTCCCTGCCTGCGTCTGTATTTCCGAGTGCATATAACCTGACTCTCTTTAAGACCAGAGTGAATAGGCATCTTCTGGGCAAGCTCACTCCATCGTAGATCCCATCTATGCTCTAGAGCAAGATTGGGGTCAAGAGTAAGCCCATCTCAAATAATAAAAATAAAAAAGTTTTAAACTCGAGTAAGTAGTATCTGAAATCGGTTTTCCCGTTAATTCCTGTACCATTAGGAATTCCGGGTAATAACATAGCCTATGTCACTCCTACAACTGAGACGAATCTAATGACATATCATATGTTGAAATCCATATAAGGGTTTTTCCTTCCTATTTCATATTTCAGTGTATTTTTTTGCCTAATCCTGTAGGAATTTTGGGAAATAAAGTATTGAATACTATTAGCACTGAAAATATGTAACCCTTAGCTTATACATTCTGTCAAAAAAGATTCGGGAATTGATGATTTGTTTGTGGATCCAAATTCAAAATTATATTTTTTTTGTTAATGTTAGATTAGCACAACTGTTTTCTATTTTGGCGCGGAGTTTGAGTTACATCTGATAAGTAGATTAAATACAGTATTGTTTTTAGTTATACCATATCTAGTGTCTATTGCGAATTTCATAATGGACAAAAACATCGAACAAATAGTTTGTCTTAAATTTTGCATCGCCAATGTTCGGAGTCTCTGAAAATGTTACAGAAGGCTTACGGTGAATCGACTTTATCAAAAACACGTGTTTATGAGTAGTACAAAGTGTTCAAAAGCAGTCGAGATATAATGGAAGATTTGCCTCGCTCTGGTAGGCCATTAACGTCTGCTACTTAAGATAACATCGCAAAAGTGAAGGAAATAGTGACGGAAAATCCTCATTCAAGTTTGAGAGAGCTAGCCGTCGAACTTTCTGTGCCACACGAATCGATTCGTACCATTTTAAATAATCAATTGGGTATAAAACATGTTGCCGCTCGGCTAGTCCCAAAAGACCTGAATTTTCTTCAAAAACTCAATCGCAAAAGAGTCGCTGAGGACATGCTAGAACGAGTCAATTCCGACCCAACATTCATGAAACGCATTGTTACTGGTGACAAGACGTGGGTTTATGAGTTTGACATGCAAATTAGTCAACAAGCTTCGGAGTGGCGCCTTCCAACTAAACCGAAACCGAAGAAACCGCGCCAAATCGAAAGTCAAAGTCCTGTTGACTGTTTTCTTTGACTGTCGCGGTGATGTGCACTTAGAATTCTTGCTAGAAGGTCAAACGATAAAAAAAGAGTATTATTTAAGCGTTATGCGGCGTTTAAGAGAGCAAATTACACGAAAAAATGAAAATTCTTGGATTTTGCACCACGATAATGCGCCCAGTTTCATTCGGTAGAAGAAATAAAGGAGAATTCGCGGCGAGAACTGAACTGGATTCCGGAAAAAGCGTTTAAAAAATGTTTTGATGATTGGATTATTCATTGGCGTAGGTGTATCGCTTCTGAAGGAGCATACTTTGAAGGTGATAACATAAATTTGAATGAATAACTAACATTTTGTGTATAATTAATCTTTTTCCGGTACTTTCTTGACAGAGTAGTAAAAGAAAGTTGCAAAATCGGTTTATCAGTATTGAAGATTCGTTTTTCGCTCGTAAGTTCTGTTTTCCCGGGACTTTTGGGAAATAACATAGGTACCTCTTGTAACTTCCACGATTGAGACGAATCTATTAATATTTATACTTTAGAATCCGTTAAACGGATAAGGCTTGCCAAAAAAATAGACATACATCACTTGAAAAACATAACCCTCGTTTGGCAGTCGGGCAAAAACGTTGTACAATATTTTTTTCTTACTGACAAAATATACCTTTATTTAGAAGATCTTTTTCTGTCATGGTTCCGTACCGAAAGGGTAAAACGGGACCCTATTACTAAGGCTCCGCTGTCCGTCTGTCCGTCTGTCACCAGGCTGTATCTCATAAACCGTGATAGTGAGACAGTTGAAATTTTCACAGATGATGTATTTCTGTTGCCGCTATAACAACAAATACTATAAAACAGAATACAATAAATATTTAAATGGGCTCCCATACAACAAACGTATTTTCTTTTGCTTAATTTAATTTAAGATTTAAAAACCGGCTAAGTGCGAGTCGGACTCGCGCACGAAGGGTTCCGTACCATTATCTATGAAAACGGCAAAAATCACGTTTTTGTATGGGAGTTTATAAAAATATTAATTGTATTCTGTTTTTCAATATTTGTTGTTAAAGTGGCAACAGAATTACATCATCTGTGAAAAATGCAATTCTCTGACTATCACGGTTCATACATGAGATACAGCCTGGTGACAGACGGACAGACAGACAGACAGCGGAGATTTAGTAATAGGGTCCCGTTTAAACCTTTGGACATGGAACCCTAAAAGTAGCTGTAAAATCCGGTTATATAAAAGCATAAAAAACAATGTTTTTTTGACTAAATATTTTTTGGTACTTTTCATATTATATTAAATTTTGGCGGGGGGTCTCAAAGTTGCCCTGTATATATAAATCATCATAATAATTTGCCTAATCAACCCACAAAAACTGATTCACTGGTTCTGCGGCATTATTTAGTTTAACTTTTTTGATTTTGGTTTCTTAGCAAAAGGTTTTTATAAGTATCAAAATATTAAACTCATCCCAAAAACGAAGGTATCCATTAAAATAAAATTTTATACTGGATTTAAGGTTGAGCGTAAGAGAAATATCTACAGATTGTTCTTTTTATAAAGACAAAACACTTTCACTAGGCTAGTGTAACTAACAGTGAAATTGTTTTTTCACCAAAAGAAAATTTTGGAGAATTATGTCTCTCGGTAAACCTAACATCGTATGTATACATTTATGCCCCAGATAGCTACTAATTGTCAGTTTTGATGTAAGAAATCAGCATCCTATTTAAAATGTCCGAGGAGCGCCACCTATTACATCCAGAGGCAAGACAATTAGGAAAAATCCAAATAGACTTGAACCGAGCATCGAACTCAAAACTCTTTGCGTTTAAAATCAAAATGCTGCCATATCCACTTCGAAAATGGAATCGCTATAAAAGATCAGGTATCTATCATTACGAATTATAAGAGAATAGGTTTGTCATGTGTATAAATCCAGGCTTCCCATCTAAATCGATAATATCGATTATCCGGATAGTAAAACCGGTTAAAATAAGAAATTGCTGTGCCATGCGGACCGGGGATCCAACATAAATTGCCATATACTAATATATACTGAAACTACCGGTTTCAATTTGTAAGAATTTAATTATAATGTGATTTGCAGTCTACAAGATTAATGTACCACAAAACCTCTCCCCCCCTCAAATATTTATTTTATTCTGCTTTATTTGTTGTTATAGCGGCAACAGAAATACATCATCTGTGAAAATTTCAACTGTCTAACTATCACGGTTCATGAGGTACAGCCTGGTGACAGACGGACAGACGGACAGACGGAAAGGCGGACAGAAGGACAGAAGGACAGAAGGACAGAAGGACAGAAGGACAGACGGACAGACGGACAGACGGACAGCGGAGCCTTAGTAATAGGGTCCCGTTTTACCCTTTCAGTACGGAACCCTACTAAAAATGTCTGCAAACAGCACACACCAACATAAATCTCTACGACCCTAACCTTTTTAACTGTCTAGTAAAAATACCAAATCCTCGTCCATAGTTTGCAATACCTGACATACCTTACACCACTAAAAGAGCTCGCGCGTCACTGTAGCCACCACCCGCCCCCGCTCGCCGCGCCCAGTCGCCGCGCATTCAGTGTGGACGCACACATAGCCTCTTCCAAGTTTATTTCAGTTACATCTTGTAACGGGTGATTTTTTAAGCGCTTGGTTTTTGAAAATGAAAAAAACCCAGAAATTTAACAAAAGTGAATGAAATTTTTATTTGAGCCGATAAATCAATGCTTGCCATTTACTTTTTAAAGATAATTTCATGCAAATGTTGCCCGCGACTACGCTTGAGGTGGTCCATACGTAAGGTCCAATTTCGGCATACTTTTTTCAGCATTTCGGCCGGGATTTCACCAATGGCAGCGGTAATGTTGTCTTCTAGAGCTGCAATTGTGGCTGGCGTGTCCCTGTACACGAGAGACTTTACGTAGCCCCACAAAAAATAGTCTAGTGGGGTCAAATCGCATGATCTTGGAGGCCAATGCACTGCTCCAAAACGTGAAATTAATTTCTCACCAAACTCGCCTCTCAATTGGTCCACGGTATCGCGCGCCGTGTGGCATGTGGCACCGTCTTGTTGAAACCACATGTCCACCAAGTCCAATTCTTTCATTTTGGGCAAAAAAAGTCGGCAATCATCGCACGGTACCTTGCTCCATTGACTGTAACGTTACGACCATTGTCATCTTTGAAGAAGTACGGCCCAATGATGCCGCCGGCCCACAAACCGCACCAAACAGTGCATTTTTCAGGATGCATTGGCAGCTCTTAAAGTGCCTCTGGCTGATCTTCCGACCAAATGCGACAATTTTGTTTGTTGACGTATCCATTGAGCCAAAAATAAGCCTCGTTGCTGAAGACAATTTTTCGATAAAAAAGTGGATCTTCATCCAACTTTTCTAAGGCCCATTCACCAAACAAACGACGTTGTGGTCGTTTGTTAGTCTGTTCATGATGAAATGGCAAACCTTACTGAACATTTTGGGCATTGACGCATGTCACGAATCACGCGTGAGCTATCAGAAACATGACATCGAAAAACCAAATAGCAAAAAAATCACCCCTTATAAGAGTTAGGCTAGGTCCCGACAACAATTATGTCATATTAAAAAACCAGACAACTTTGAATCGGACTCGCCCACCGAGAGTTCCGTATGTATTTGTAGGTACATATTTTTATGACTTAATTACAAATGTATAAAAATAAAAGTCACGTCCTCGGTAGCTTAGTTGGTAAAGCACTCGCCCGGCATGCGATGGGACGTGGGTTCGAGTCCCACCTGAGGTCGATGATTTTTTTCAAGTGTTATTTATCTTTAATTAAACATTGCATGGAATTGCTAAAAACTAAAATTTACAAATGTATAGTTTTCAGATTTTTCCCTATACATACTTGTAAGCCGGTATTATAGTTCTAGGTCAACGGAAGATACCCTATAAATTTTGATTCCCTTGAGAGTATTGAAATATTCGTTTTTTGCTGGCATAAACGGATGTATCTTTTTCTACGTTAACTTAAAAAATTGAAGATGCTTGAACATCACTTACAATAAAACCAACATCGAAGTCTTAAAATCAGTAAATTGCAACTCGGACTCACGCACCGAAGACCCTCGGTAACTTTAGTGTTCGCTTATTTCGTCCTTTGGTATATTTACCTTGTACTTTTTAACTAAAAATTTCATGGTGTATTGAATCAGACAGTATCTGATCAAGTTATTGAGGAGGGATAAAGTCCTTTATGCATGTGATACAATTGGTATTATTCGAAATTTCCGATCAGATGATTAAGGAAGATAACATTATACATTAAATAACAATACAACATCAAATTGGGTACATACTCGTACTATATATGATATTATATTTTTAAACATAACTAACAACCAACTTGTCTGGGAAGAAAAGTAAATTACACTTCTTTCTTTTCTGAATCTGGTTTAAAATTTACAAAATAGAATACTAAAAAGTGGCTACGCTGTCTGGATTCAGTAATACAGAAGAATTTAATTAATAGAAACAGAACTATAGTTTCTATGTTTTAAATTGGGACACACAGTTGTTAAAACTGGATAGTATTATACTGAGTTATCAATTTGTGTGTAGTTGTGTTGTAAAAATTTGGTTCAAACACCTAAATACTCATTTAAATATAATGAAAACACAACATATTAGTTTAGACTAGTGTGTAATAATGGTTAAGAGTTTATTTTAATAATTTTTATATATTTTCTCATTTGCCTTAACTGACAATCATATTGCGTATTTATTTTGGCTCTTGGTTGATTGTAACAACGTCCCTTCAGTTTAGCTATAAAGTAATATAAATACATTGACATCCAAGCATTTCTAATCAAATTAAAGTAGCTACGCTAAAATTTCTGTAAAACTAGTGGCGGTCAGGAGGAAAAGCAAAAAGAACTTTGAAATCGTTCATCATTCGAATCTGGGGGCCTAGCACTTAAGTGTATCTTTCGTTCGGTCGTATAAACCTAACAAATTAAAGTGGCCATTCTCATGTGTCAATCCTTTGATAAAAATGAACAACTTAATCTAGCCGTGTAAAAAAACCCGACTGTTTTCAATGGTTGATAAATTGTCAAACCTTTGATACGGGGGTATGGATGTTTTAATTTGATCGGATAATACGACCGACCAAACGATGCGCTTTCGTATTAGGCCTCCTGAGTGGCCACTGTCCACATTCATAGGGCTATAGAAATGTGAGCCAGCTGTTTCACTGCCAAACGTAGCACACCTACGTGATCTACCCATATTGAAATCAAATTACGGTTAGGCGGAAAATTTTAGATGCTAATATAAAGTTTTAAAAATTTATACATGATTGTAGACCAAATAAAAAATATTGTATGATGTATATATTTTTACTGTTAGCATTATTGTAGATGGAAGATGAATACATCAATACTTATTATTTATAAAAAGTTGGAATGTCATGGCACTGATGCCAGATACTCTCGTATCCTGCCCCAGCGTAAACATATCTGCTAGCACACGCGAACCGATTTTCCATGAGCTTGCTTCTACTTAAACTTGCCATAATTCTTATTAATACCAAAGTCATAAAGCTTAAATCTTTTTATGTTGCTGTTACTTTGAGTATTGCTAGTTGTCCACGCAATCGTTCTGTGTGTCACGAAAGTATTGAGTGCGTTGCAGAGCTCTTAACGTTTAGCTGTTAACTTCATCTTTTCTGTCGATCGCACACTCAACTGGAAATTATAATTTAAAGGAAACCTTTACACGAATACATTTGATGCGGTTAATTAGACTTTATTATTCACGTTAAAACATGTTTATTTTATTCGAATTCAATAAAGAAAGAGCAATACTCATTATACAGAAACGAAGGCCTCGACACGCGGTACATTTGGCTTTATATTTTTATAATTGTATTATATAGGATCTCATAAAAAGCAGTTTTATCCAAAACTAGACACACTTAACGGTATAACTATCAAGTCAATACGACCTAAGTAAAACGATTGTGTCTTCAAGGATTTGCGTTTATTCAGCTTGCTTAAGGGTAATGTGCATAATGTGGATAAGAACTAACAAGGTGCTCTGTAAGTGGCCCTAGAGAGTTCTTTTATCCCGCCTTTTAAGCCGATGATGGTTGGAAGCCTCTTCGTTAAACCTTAGAAGCTGAACCTACACGATAACTTGTGGTGACTAAGCAGTGATTTGTACCTTTTTTGTTTGCTAATTTTGTACTTTGCGGTATGTGTGTGTAGTTTTATGTAATCGTAATATTGTTTTAGCAGTTTAGTAATTGAACTTTTTCTTAATTTAACTATTCGAATAGAGTTGAAAACAGCCAGGGTTTATCCCCATTGATTAAATCTAGATAAAAAAGGATACAAACATGGTGAACTAGGCTGCATTCACCTCTAATATTGTGAGGGGAAAATTGACACGTGACCTACGGATTAACTTGAAAAATCTGTAGGTAACCTTTTTTCTGTTCGTTCCGCGTCAGTTTATAAAGGCCTAATGGGCACGGCTGGCCGCACGTGTGCTCTGTGTGTCTCCCCAGAGGTCGGTAGTCGGGCGAGCTCTTAACATTTGCCGGGAGCCGTGGCAAACGACGCGGAAATTCCCACTTACTCCCTGATTGCTACACTAGGGTGGTTAATGTCATTGTTGATTTGGAATGCCGAATGCGTTTAGTGGGATACGGGGTTTCTTAAGAAAATACTTGTTGGGTACGTTTTTTGCATCTCATTATCAAGCATTCAAGGCGTTTTATTAATCTTATGTGCAAGAACAAGTATTTAAATTAAAAGTTACAAATAAATATAACAATTCCATAACGTTCGTTCCGCAGCAGAGCAAAAATAAAGTGTTGACTAGGAGGTAGAATAAATTAAATTTAGGACAAAAAGCCTTTGCCGCACATTTGAGCTAAATTAATAGTTTACTTTAAGGCAAGTTTGTGTATTCAACTTATGAAACCAATGTTGGCGTAACGACACTTATCAGACTTAATAATTTATTGACATTTTAGGTCCAGCGTCGTGTAGCCCCCAATCCGTCATTAGTTTAATTCAGCTTCTAAATTACGTTTGTGAACAGAAAACTAATTTATCACTGTAATAACGTGTGCACGGGCAAAACATCCTTCTGAATAACACCATCCATAACGAGCTCACGTGTGAACTACACCTAGTTATCAGTTTAATTACATTAATAAAATGTGTGGTGACTAATAATTCTACTTAAAAATAAATAAAACCGGAAAAATACTTTGTTTGTCTATATTTAGTATCATGTCCTCCGATTATTTTTCTGCACACAAAAGATATGTGGGTACAACTACTGAACACCAGATATATTATTATCTTCTCTTTTTGCACGTTTATGGGATATATTTTCTATAAATTCTATGGGACGTAAATTCTATTAAAAAAAACGGTTTGAGTTTTTTAAGATCGGAGGGGTAAAAATAAACATTGTTTTCAACTTGATTTAATTTACTACCTTAGTTTTTAAGCATTATTTTAGATTCTAGTCCAACCTGTATTCAGGAGCAACTAGAACAAAAGGTACCGTCATATAGCGGCCGCTAAATACCGTCAAGTGGAAGGAGCCTATGAAAACAAGATGACGGTATTCCTAAAAAACCGGCCAAGTGCGAGTCGGACTCGTGCACGAAGGGTTCCGTACCATTTTCTATAAAAACGGACGGACGGACGGACGGACGGACGGACGGACGGACGGACGGACGGACGGACGGACGGACGGACGGACAGACAGACAGACAGACAGACAGACGGACAGCGGAGCCTTAGTAATAGGGTCCCGTTTTACCCTTTGGGTACGGAACCCTAAAAAATATGTTTATGTAGATCATAATATTACGTCCGTCAAATGACTGCACCGTTTTCCCAGTAAACCTGAGCTTGTAAATACCTAGGCCTAGTATCCAAGCTCCTATTAAAACTGTTTATCAAAAACACGTTTTATTTGTTTAAAGCTTTTCTTTTTGATTTGTTATCCTACCATCATTCAG
The DNA here is from genome assembly GCA_950371115.1 of Anania fuscalis. Classification (NCBI taxonomy): domain Eukaryota; kingdom Metazoa; phylum Arthropoda; class Insecta; order Lepidoptera; family Crambidae; genus Anania; species Anania fuscalis. Next base: position 8,876,728 of record OX493331.1, on the reverse strand, counting down.
CCGTTAACTGTCACAATTTCTATTTACCATTACAATAATTGTCAACCGCTGATTTATTACCTTCATGACAATGTTTGCGCAAAACAAAAACTCGGTAAACAAACCCTTCTGCCTCACGTCCCGCCGTGCCTAATCGTGTACCTAACTAAACAATAACCACAGCCGGTTGTTTACAATACATCGGCAACTAAACGCTACTTAAGCTGACAGTTCCTTGTCAAGTAGATGCTTAGAATTGATTAATAGACGATTTGGGATGGCCTGATTAACAGAGGCGACGATCCATTCAAAGGCGGCAACATCTTAATCATGATCAAACAAAGCGTATCACGGTATGATTGATTTCGGTTAAGACAAAATACGGAAAATACGGTGGGATCACTTTCTGGGTGCGCTTAGTATACGCACATAAGTATTACGTAGTGCTAATATATATATAGAAGAAAGTGAGAGGTATAGGGGAAAGGAGGAGGAGGATAAGAGGAAAAGAAGACGACACTTAATGCGATTGATTCAAACGTAGGGCTTTATATTAGAGAGTTCATATAAGCCCTTTGCGGAATACGTCTCTTAGCCGTAGCTGACTCTGCTTAAATGAAATGTGGTTAGCGGCATGTGGTTGAAACGATTTTAAACAAGTTTTTTAATGGACTTGCGACTCGCGATCCCTAGTGGCCATTTGCTACACAAAACGCCATGAGCACGCTGTTTTGTTCCGGTCCTCCATACCTCTCAAATTGTCACGGCCACAGACCACTTTGCGCATTACCAAATTTTAATAAGATGGCGCATGACTCCCACTCGTGGCTGTAGTCAGTCAGTTTGCAGAGCTTAAAGTGCAAAGTATAGAAATATTTGAGGGCTAACCTATAACAGCCAGAAAAATCTTAGTAGTACCACTTCATTAATTCACAATAATTATTGGTGACCAGGTTAATCAGTATTTATGCAATGTCAAACTCTATCGCGAAAAAAAAGAAGGGTAAAATATTACAACCTTATGTGATTATGCACACCGATGAATAAAGTTACTACTGTAATATACCTCTGTTTTGAGGTTTTCAGATATTGTTGGCTTCGGTTTGCTGGTGTACCTACTACCTTCAGGCGGTAGGCATAAAATATATCGACTTCTTCATCTCCTGTCAAAAAAATACGGAAATATATGTTTTCCTTAGTAGTTTAATTGCCTACTTTTTTGACGATTGGTTGAAGTTACATTAATATCATCATTTTGTATCTCAAAAACACTTATTTTAGTCTAAATATAATATTTTGACACCAGCTGCTTATAGCATATTTTATAGGCTAGCAGAATCCTTTTTTTTTTACTTTTTGAAAGATTATTTTAGGTCTTAATTAAAAGCAAAATTATTTGCAAACCAATGTAAGCATAATTATAAAAAATTGGGGCAGTGAAGCCTGTTTATGAAGCATTTTATTTGTAAAAAAGTTGATCAGAAGATTAAAATAAAAATTAAAGCCAGGTGTAAGCGGCTTTTGCTGAGTGTAAATACCTAATTGGCTTTCTCATGGGAACACTAAAAATCGTGAAAAGGTAAAATATTTCGTCATGAAAATAACGGTATAGTCAGCTTTTAAATTATAAGAGCTAATAAATATTATACCATTACCGACAGATTATGTTATTTAAAATTGTATATGTTTTAAAACCTCAGATTGTGTAGAAATAATAGAATAGTTGATAAATAGATAATAAATACAGACAACTTATTTATTAACATGGTCTTGAAGCTAGGAATCAACATTAGGATGTCGTAACACGAGGGTGTTACGAGGTACCGGTTACAATGAATTTTTGCCCACTCAGACTCCAATTTAATACAATATTTCCTCAAATTTTTATCTTTCTATTGTTAAGCATATTAGTGGACAGTGAACGCCTACAGGCATCATAACAATAAAACTTGTATTGTGCCTAGAATACTTTTCACCAATGTGTTAATTAACGTTATTAGCAACAATTCCTGCTGACCCCATAGCCGTTAGTATCTTTTGGGTATAAAACCCTAAAAATTTTAAGTTTACCGCACAGTATCATTCAATTCGATTTAATACTTTATGTCTTTTTTATCGTTCCTCGGTACATATTCTTTTATAATCTGAGTGGTGCACTGATGATAATGATGATGAGGAATGGTCATTAAATAAAATATAACTATTTAAATCATAAATTTTAATGCATCACCCACTATCATTAATATTTTTGTTACGCCTATGTGATTAGGAAGGCCTTAATTAAGGTATTAAGTTCGTCAATTGTAAATTACCTTCGTGCAATAGGTAAAAAATATCTTAGCAAAATTACATAATAACTTATACATGTTTTTGATGGGTTGGGCATGGCAATTTTACACTCAACCTCCGACACAATTTCGTTCAGAAGCCGAGATTGGCACAAGGAAAAAAAATGTAATCACAATAACGTAATCAAAACAATGCAGCAAATAGAGAAAATGAAACCAATTTTGCTACACAAACAAAATGAAAGAGTGAAAACAAAAAACACATATGTAATGAAGTCGGGGAGACAAAATTGAGTAAGCTTAAGTCGATTTTTTGGGTCACATGGCTTTTAAGCCGAATCAGTCTTCACAGGTAATGGAGACAATAGGCTTTAAGGAAAAAATAGACTCTCCTTTATGGGTGACGTACTCCGATTGTCACTTGTTCTATTTTCCCAGCGAATCTATCTGTTCGTGTGGTTGGAAAGATATTTTTCTTTTACTAAAACTGAGTCTCTTTAATTGATAGAAAATTGCCGAAATTTAATTATTGTCAATAAAAAAGAACTTTTGTCTTGTAATTTAAAATAAATTAACTTACCTGGGTTTTCTAGTCTTATAAGCTATCTCTATAAATGTGATTCTGGGGTCTATTAATGAGGTCTTACTTTTTTTTGGTGTAGCACAATAATTTCGCTGTTTAGAGAATTTATGTCACCCGGGCCTATAAATTATGTTCATATTTTTTAAACTTCGTTATTTAAGTTATGAAAAGTTTTCCGATAAAAATATTCGATTGGAAATTTTAATGTTACCTACATTTCAAATTCATTCCTTGAACCTAGCACAGCACATATTTCAGAAAATGTAGACAGTTAATAACGAGGTATTATTTGCAATGAGCTCGGCACGTTTCGTCGGCTAATGAATTAGATATTGCAGCATTAAGAGAACTCTGCTTTCAATGTTTTCGCCATCAATATTTCTCTGGCAGTTGGACGAAGTACGTGAAACTGTGTTCTGTTTCGCTACATTTGACTAGCTGACACAGCCCAAAAAGTTTTTGATTCTTATTGATCTGCTCTCGGTTGGGTCTGGTTTCTTCCGACTACTAAGCATTAACAATCGATTTTAGGTTGTCTATTAAAAGAACTACACTCGCGAGCTATAAAAAAAGTTCCAGTGACATAGATAGCACCAAATTACTCCTAAACGGAAAAGGCTAGCTTAATGACGCCGTCTGCAATATTGAAGTACATTTCATCAACAGCGCATCAGAATATTACCAACTAAACTAAACTCTAATTTATGAAGCTAGGTTCTATGTCTTAGGAGATATTAAGGTGTTTGTCGGCATTTTGTGGGTGAAACTTTTTCATTGCTCGCGATTGTATATCTCGCGGGTATATCTCAATTAGGGTCCTATATTCCTTAAGCAGAAATTTATACTAAATGTTCAATCAACTATAAGGTTTTTTAAAGATTTTGCTGTTCGTCTCACGGTTTAATTTGTAGGATATAAATTGTCAATTTAAAAAAAAATAGTACAGATTAAATTGTATAAAATATTAATCGTTAATCGTAAAAAAAGTAGCAATAATAATAATATTATCGCCCAGGAAGCTTGAGACAAGCTTTAGGCTTGTCTCAAATAGCTGGCTTTAAGGATAGAGTTGCAATTATGCTTGTGCTCCAGATTGAAAGTGTAAATGTTATAACGCCCGAGACACGCTGTCTAGTGCGTTTAATCCTTTCGCTCAGTTCGCACTCACATGTGATACGGGTCCATTGTTATTCAATAATTGTTTTCTTTTTTTTCAGGGTTAACACTGGAAACCTCTCTGGAAAGCTGCTCACATTGATGTTCCTACCCTCGCTATGATATAGCGGCCATTTAGTTAGCGGTGAGTCACCGCTTTCCCTGATTATCAAAATGAGACATTTGATAAATTGAACGTCCCACTGTCTTATCAATATTTCAGTAACCATTACATCAAGTTTATTTCACAGACCTGGCCTATGCCATCTTACATATTATCTACGATAGTCTATGTACCTAGCGGGATATGTGTTAATATTCTCAATGTCAGACATCAGACAGAGATATTATATACCAGGTGTAAATTCCAAATAAAAGTATTTCATAGAGGCCTCTTAGTCTTGGGTCCACGAATGCCTACCAAATGGATCGGCTTCCATGCCATTATTTCTCCTAGAAAAGATAATTTTAATAAAAAATTTGTTGTTTTAGCTTTTTATTGAAATAACAAGTAACAGTATCCCAACCTCTTATCAAAATGTTCCGTCTTCTCGTTGTAACTTTTCGTCGTAAATGTTCTATACATACTTATTGTTTGTATAAAAAATGACAAATCGAGTGAGGTGGCTCTAAATTCATTTGGGGCTGTGGCTACATTTTGCCAGCAGAGCTCGCTCGGTACATTTCATTAGTGCTCTCCCCCTCTAATATTGTTCTTCTGTTTATTGTGTCTACGTATAGTTTAATTAATTTGTCTTATTGACTTTTATTGTGTTCAAAAAAGAAGGCATTTTCGCGCAGCAATATTAATCTCTCATACCAGTTTGTTGGCTCAGCTTTTCAATTTGTTAGTAAAACAATCCTATGTTTACTTTTTGTGATATTAAAACAATGAAATTGGTAAATAATTGTAAAAATATTGCAAAGGGGTAGTAGTACAACAGCGAACCTAACTATTCGATTCATTTATAATTTTTATTTCATTGTTATTTTGTCATCGTTTTCTCAGTAAATCTCAGGGCGGTAACCACGAACTCTTAAAACAATCCCAAATCTGTCAAACATTATCATTTCTGTCAAATTTTGTATAAAATGACGTACCAAATGAGCTCATGCAGCTCATGAGCACACTCTCCGAAGTACAATCTATAGAAGACCGATAGGCAAGCAACCTTGCGGCGGTGAGCCAGGCTGTGCAGCTTGGACGCCACCCGTTTTTTATCGCCTATTATTCTCTCGGCTCTGCGTTCCACCGAGTCAAGTGCAGCAAGTTGGTATTTCGCCGAGCCGTCCCAAAGATGGCAGCAGTACTCCATGCAAGATCGGACTTGAGCTTTGTAAAGAGTTAAAAGCTGTCCAGGCGTGAAGTACCGCTTGACTTTATTCAGGACGCCCAACTTTCTAGCTGCAATTTGAGCCTTAGACTCGATGGTGGTGCCAAAGTTGATGTCAGAGGACAGCTCCATGCCAAGAAGTTGTAGAGTGTCGGTCACTGGAACAGATGTACCTCGGAAAGTAGGAGAAAGGGTGAAAGGACTCCTTTTTGTGGAGAAAAGACACGCCTGCGTCTTAGACGCATTGAAGCTGACGAGATTGTCATCGCCCCACTGGGAGACGTTTCTTAACGTCAGGCTTGTACGTTCAACCATGGCCTCTCTCAGTCTTTGGACCTCAACTCCACCGGCTCCTGCACTAGGAAGATACTTCTCCATGACAGTACTGTCATCTGCGTACCCAACTTTACCTTAAGATAGCAGGTCATTGATGTGCAGCAGGAAAAGAGTCGCAGAGAGCACAGACCCCTGAGGAACTCCGGCGCCAATGGCCTTGAGGTCAGAGAAGCAGCCATCAATGACTACTCGGATCGACCGTTCACTTAGGAAGTCAGCCACCCAGCTACAGAAGTCAGTGGGGATACCGTACGCTGGAAGCTTGCTCAGCAGACTCGCATGCCAAACCCTGTCGAAAGCCTTTGAAATATCCAGCGACACTGCGATTGCTTCGCCGTTGTTTTCGATGGCTTCGCCCCAGCAATGCGTTACATACACTAGAAGATCCACAGTTGAACGTCCCCGGCGGAAGCCATATTGACGATAACTGAAAAGATCATTGTCTTCTAGGTATGAAGGCAGTTTGCAATTTAGAGCTTTTTCCATAACCTTACAGAGTACGGAAGTGATGGAGATCGGTCTGTAGTTACTAGGGTCTGTAGATGCAATATTAAGTATTGTCAGCCAGTTATACATACAAAATGATGAAACAAAACACAAAACTTTACCATATAGACCACAGAACAAGTAAGACTCGCTACGCTCCGCTAATATAGACTGTAGTCAGCATACAGGATGCATAAAATATTTCATTACTTTACCGAAAAACATAGCTTCAGAAAATATTGTCACTAAACAATTTCCAATCTCTGGTAAGAGTATGTACCTACAATTTGCGACTAATAATAGCACACCCTGGCTCAATACTTCCGCGATTATGTAAAATAACATGGCACATTTATTTATTTAAAAACACGCTCGACGTGACTTTACGATATTTTTATCGCAAGTTATTGGCTTGAGATACCACGGCGCGTTACGTAATTCCGCCCCACTGGAAGGGACGTATTTTGCCAAAGAGGAATTGCGCACACTTGGTGCTGTACTAAAACTTTTCATTGTAACATCTTAACTTATGCAATATAGCGTTCTCCTCCTTTAATACTTTCCACGACGCTCGATTACATTTAACGACGCGATCTGGATGAATTTTCTTATTTACTGTAAGCCAGCAGAAAATCGTATCCGGCAATTTTTAGACGGAGCGATTTCACACAAGAAGTGCTTGAATAGACAAAGTTTAGCATGTTATTCCGTTCTTGTGTTATAAACAAAGAAAACTGAGACAGGCAGACAAAAGTGGGGTTGAGATGACGTGAAATGAAAGTTCATGTTCTTGGAGGCGAAAATACTCTGAACTACAGCTTGTTCTTATTACGAGTAAAAGTCAATACTTCGGTTACTATGAACTAATATGTTGTCTTATTTATAACAACATAGTTGATAGTATGTAACGTTTTGAATTATATTATTATTCTAAGATGACAAACAGATGAAAGCGTATTTGTTTGGATTTGATCTCGGCAATCTTTTGTGAAGCATCAAAATAATCAGTCAAACAATATCTTTTGTGATCACTCAAAGGCACACCTGATGGTATTAGAAAAGAAAAATGACACAAATAGTTAGCTAGCTATCTTTTTATCGACGATCAAAGATAAAATGGGCGTAGAATCAAAGTTTTACATTTTTTCGTTTGAACAATTCGAAAATTCTATGATAATTGGCGGCTTTAGATATGCAACTATTTCAAACAGTGTAAAACGCTCAGTGTTCATGCAGCACCGAGACATGCACTTATATGTCAGATTTTGTAACTCAATTTAATATGCAGTATATTTTTGACGTCATTAATATCACAAAACAAAAACCCTCAGTGGGTTCGCTTGTACATTACTATCACTTGAAATTAAACATTAATTTACAAACTGATTAGTTGCTATTGAACTTAGTGTGTAATAACAGTTTCTGACTGATTATAAAAATAAAAGCATTAACATTTGTAATATATTTATATTAATCTCTTAGTGTGAGACAAAACTTTATTTATCGTCAGTTTAGATAATTTTATTTTAATAATAAAAAATCAGTATAAGCTCAAACCAACCTTGTGCTAGAGTTAAATTGAAAAGAAAAAACAACATACTGTGCTGACCACAATTCTGAAGAAGATAAAAACCTATGTAAGTTTGTATGTTTAGAAGCTTTCATACTTGATTGTTAAAAACATTTCGTGCCTTTGTGCACATAAAGGCGGATCTTCTGTTTTAATCAACATTATATTGTGGTATATAATATCCCTTAAGACCGCTCCCATACTAGTCCGTCATTAAACGCAACAATGCGCCCCAGGGTATTGTCAGGCTTTTGTCCATTTTAGTAGGTTATTGATGACTCAGATATTGACGCCTGAGTATCGATCCAGGTAATTTCAATAACCCATCGACAAAAAGCCCGACCCTGTCACGGGCGTAATTTAATTTCAGCCTAAACGGTTTCAGGGAGTGGTCATTATAGAGCCGAAAGTGAACAATTTCGGAACGTGATCGCCATTAGCTATTAAGATAGCAATTAGTAGCTTTGATAAACTGTGTCCAGTTATTTCTATTGCATATTCTATGGTTCAAATTGAGTATTATTGATGTTTGAAATTGTAATCACATAATTTTATCCAATAAATGCGTCATATCACAATGCGTAGTCTCCGAATGCGTATTTACGGAGTTTATGATAAATTAAATTGAATCATTCCGTGTATCTATTGAAGTATGAAAAGCAATTTTGAAATCGTCACAAAACCACAATTAAATATGTATCGTCTCTGTTTCGATTATTGATACATCATATAATCGGGACAGATTATAATTCTGCGCGGAAAGGTAAAACGAGTTTTGGCGATTTTATTATTTTTTCAATTTTTAATGTTGTATATCACCAGCCGATTTCGCATGATTTTATATACTCTGTAGGCTTATAAATTATACACGCAAAAATATTAATTCCTAGGTATTTTTAATGAGATATAGATTTACAACTCAATAATTAGTGCACTTATATGAGTAAGAGGTACTCATATATTTTATACCTATTTATCTTTTAAGGCTGTTACTAAATTATATGAATTCTCGTTAGCTAAAAATTTATTGCGATACGATATAATATACCTGTCTAATGACTTTTAAACTAGCATTAAACAAATGTCACTTAATAATCGTAACAATTACTGCTTATACGACCAGGGCGGTAACCATGAACTCTTAAAACAATCTCAAAGTTGTCAAATCTGTCAATTTTGGTACGTCATTTCATACAAAATTTGTCAGAAATGATAATGTTTGACAGATTTGAGATTGTTTTAAGAGTTCGTGGTTACCGCCCTGCATCCTTTAGCCTTATTGTTAAAATCGTGATCATCACCCTATTTTTTTTTATTACTTTATATTTAATAAGAAGAAACTATGTTTTACAACATATAATAGAAACCCAAATTCTGTAAATAGGCCAAACCACTCAGAGTAAATGGCATGCTAATTATTATTAATGATAGGTGGTAGGTTATATCGGAGAAGTACAGCCTTCTATGAAACCCATACCCAATTTTTTTTCGCCCAATTGTAATAGGTGTGTACATACACACCTATTACAATTTATTAGCATAGCAACATAGCAACATATATATTTAGATGTAGGTATATTACCGCGATTTCGCTCGCGTAATCTTTAGATTATTCAATATATCCCACAGAAACATTTTACCAATATAAAAAGTATCCTATGTGTTATTCAATATAATTAAAAGTTAATCCAGATCATATTCTATATTTTTGCGGTAAGGCTAATGTAGAAAACGAACTTTTCTGTAATGTCTATGCTTTCATTGGGTGTCATGGTACCGTCATTGTTTTTGATTTCTATAACACAAGTGCTTTAGCTACAATCCATAAAATCAGAGCAATGTATGTGATATTTATTTATAATTTGTAAATAGTAGGCATGGCAATGATTGCTATTTTCAGTCATTGTCATATGACAAAATGAAATTATTATCATATGAAATCATCTGTGATAAATCATTGGCAATGATTTTTTGTCGCAGTGTCATAATGTAACACTTTTGCTATTTGTTACTTAAAATGAAATATGATTTATTGTGAACAGTTGCTCCTTGCTACTTTGCTACTTTTTTATGAAATGTCATATATAGTTCGTGCGCTACGTAATGTGCTATTTGTGTGTATTATTTAAGCATTTTTTTTTAAACAATTAACTTCCCCTCATACTTGTACAGGCTTGGGACTGACAATGTAAAATTTTTCATGTGAATTTTTTTTAAATCCTGAATGTGTGAGTAAACTTATTTTTACATTGGCGTATGCACCTATCAGTCATCACCGGGCGACTAGTGAATTTAAAAACAACATCATAAAATCATAATTCACACATAAAACGAAATTTCATTGTAAACAAAACGAGCTCGACGTTCCCTACTATAAAATCATAACAAGATAATCTAAACCTTACGGCGCTCAACATAAAATTCAACAAACTAGAAGGTTTCAACCTACCACTCGTAACAAAAATCATGACAAACGAATCTAAACTATACGGTCATAAGTTTAAAGCTCTTAAAATGCTCAGTATCGTTATCGTTCGTCACCTATGATGGCATAAAAAATAGCACAGCATGTTTGTCTTTTTCTAACACGCATCTGTAGCAAATCATTCCTACTCGCTCGCGCACTCAAGGCCTGCGCTCGCTAGACCCGCTCTGCTACATGTCATCAACGAATGAAAAGAAATTTGCGCATGACATATGATTTCACAGTCTGTGATTTGTAGCAGTCAATATGACAAAAAGTAGCAGGTGTGACAAATGATTTTCAAGTCATATGATTTTTCACCTGCTCCTCATGATATCGTCCATGCCTAGTAAATAGACATCAGCTTTTAACATAATTATAAAGTTTTTTTTCATATTTTTGTCTCAATGTCCTCTACTTACAAGGTTTCGATGTAAGCTCAAGTTTTGAACAAGACCAAAGTAGATTTCAAAGTTTAGAACATTAATAACAACATTCTTCATACAACTGTCTTTCAAGTTTGAAATCTTGTATGAATACAACTCCCCGTCGTATCAAATATTGAAATTGTTGTGCGATAGTTTTAAATCTTCTTGTTAGATTATTCAATGTGCTTTAATTAAATAATACCTATTTTTAAACATACAAAAAGTTATGGGGGTTTTAGATTTAGCTTTAAACTTAAAAGAAAACATCAATTTATGTCACTTTAAAAAAACTGAGTCTTATTAAAAGCATTTAAGTCTTATTAAAAGTTAAATAATACCTACATTAAAAAGTATTTTATAAAATTAACAAATTTAATGATACAATTAATTTATACCTTAGATTTATTAGTTGATTAACGATAGCTTGTTAACTTAATTATATTTAATGCACAATGTGACAAAAAAATTACACTCTGCGTGTTAAATCTTTTGAAGTAATAAAACCATTAAGTATTTACCGACCGCAATATACCTTTTCGCCACTTTAAAAAAATCCGTACTTAGGACGCCTCGACAGCTACAATTAGGTACACAGCGGAGTGTCGTAATCCTTAAACAATATATGAGCTGGGTTGTAAATGCGGGCCTCTTGCCAAATTCATTTGCATTGCAGAAAGATGAGTTTTAAAACGTGACACATTATACAATAGTTGTGAGGTAACAAAAGTCTCATTGAGTACCTGCAGCCTAATATCGTATTAGTTTGGTCATGCAAGTGCACGTCTTGGACCCCGGTTTCACCCTCCTCGACCTTGGATCAGAAATCCTCAATTGTATTGGACACAACTAAAGGTCAGAAACGGAGATGTTGGGTCACATCAAAGTTAGCTAAGCCGTGGTCTTCATTTTTGGAGGGGTTAAGAATCCCGTACATTAGAAACGAGGCAGTTGTATCACCCATGATACGCACTTGCAACCTTTCTGGTCCTTAAGACACTTCTTAAACTGATATGGGAGCGTTCAGAGCTTTTTCTGAAAATATTTTATTAGTGGGTTTACCAGCATGCTTTCACTACTTATCATATGGAGACTATTCACAAAGTACTATCCTGCACCGCTCGCGCAATTTATTATGATGCACCCCTACAAATCCAACTTGCAACCTTGTTCACACTCGGACTTTTTAATTGAAAGCTTTTTAATTGGATACGAACTTTTTTAACATTTATGCCAGCTTGATTGTTGAAACCACATCCATTTATCGAGACGAGGCTTACCATTTACTACCAGTAGTACCAGAACTGTTATTGATATCAGTGTGCGAAAATGGCCTCTCAAACACACCGATCTTCCCTCTCTGCGATTAATCATAACGTTCACAATTCAACCTACTAAAACTCCAAGTTGTAGCCCCTAGTGACATTTGGAGCATGAAATGTTAATTTATTTTAAAAGATAAATCGTTGCCGCTAAAGTGTTAACAATCCAAGTGAAAAAGTTTCGTCGGCTTGAGTGATGTTCATTTAGTTCATTAGTACTTTTAATTTTCAGTAACGATTTAACTTAAAAGCTTTTGAGCAAATATCCTTTAGGTAAACGTCCGTCTCTAGTAATATTTTAAAAGTTTATTTAAAATTTAAATGAGAAGTAAACGCAAAGATTCAAAAGATTTATTTTAATAATTGAATAAACCAATTTATTACTTTTTCATTCATTTTGGTTTTATATACCTACAAGGAAATTCCTAAGATAAGCGACCTTCACTAAAAGATATATTTTTTTAAATAATTATATATTATTAACTTTAGTTATATCTTAATAATTTTAAAGTATAAATAGGAAAAACCATTCAAGCAGTTTTATATTTATAAAAAATACAACCGGTAGAAGTATTCCCATCTTTTAACTTAAGTAAGTGGTATGTTATTAAAGAGAGCCTAATATTAGTACTAGTTTAAAATTAAGAAAAAATATTCAGAAGTATTTTATAGTTGGTAGCAGTTGGTAGGTACTTGATAGCTTAACAAGGTAAGTATGAAATGCAAAACTTAGACATGTCCCGTTATAGAATTACAACAATGATGTTTAAAACTAATTGTCTTTATGACATGTTTTGTTGCAAAATATAATTAACAATATACAATAATACCCCATAGCTGATGCTTATTAAACTTATTTAATAACTATATTTTATAAACCGTATGGGTATCAGGCATTGAGGTATAATGTACTACCTCAATGGTATCAGGCGCTGATAACAGCGGTTGCTAAAAGCGGTAATACAGATAGACACGAGCTTTATATATATACCTAGAAAATTATTTCACATTTCTGAAAGCAATCATTAAGATGGAATTCAAAATAAATACATTTGGTTTGAAAATAACATTTATTGAGAAGATATGAACATAATACTTTTTTAATTTATTCTTTTGCTGGACAAATCACTTATTTTTTTTTAATGAAAAATATAATAACGGAGTTAATATTATATGTAGTAGGTACATTTCTTCTGACAAAAATCGGATCACCATTATTAAAGTGTTACCTCAAAAAGATAAAAGTCTTGATTCCACAAGACAAACTTCACCGATACATCTGCGGGGTAACCATGAACTCTTAAAACAATCCTGTCAATATTTCAAATTCAAAGTTCACCCACCCTCATAATATTATTTTCACGCCAAGTACCGTCATACACTACACTCACTGTGTCCCTATTCTGCACACTAACCGCCGCTTCCGTATTCAGGTGAGCACTTGATCGCAAAACAAAACGAGATTGTGTATTTTTAAACACTGGATTCCATGTCGCGGATAATTTGAAACCGTCTTCCTGATTGAAATTTTTATACTTTTTGATTTCAATAGCTTCACGCACAACTCTTGAATAAAAGTGGCGATCCGTGGAAAGAACCTGCGTTTGATGAAATTCAATCCATGTAATTCAATTCAATTATGATCGCGTTTCATTGAGTTTAGACATATTATAATTTAAACCTAACTTTTTTTTTGTAGTTAGATCCAAGATGTTAAAATTACCAAACTCAAATCAGCCTAATGCAAAGATATACCTATTTCTTATTAGGTATAACAAGGGCAAAGTGATCGCTAATCATTAGATTAAATTCAATGCCGAGTGCCAAAGACAATCGGATCAAATTGATTGAGATACAGTTTGACATTGCAATTAGCGAACGTTTGTCAGCAAGTCTCCTTTAGGCATAGTCATAAGACCACAAATGCTGAACTAAGCCAATAGAGAGAATACAAGATTTTTCTAAATAAATCAATAACGAGTTTCAAAATAAACATTAATTTCTAGTCTGGTATGAGTTAATAAACTGAGTTAAAAAAAATGATATGAGCCATTGGTCCCTAGTTCCCTTGTTACCTACCTACATGCTACATATCTTGTAAAAAGTTACATGTGTAGTTCAATGACATCTTTTAGAGGTACAGTACAGCCAGTATTAACATTGTTTTCTAATTTATTTGTATCAAAACCATTGACTTATATGTATATTACTTTACATCAATGATCAAAACATATTATTTCAGCTAACATACTGTTTGCTTACATAACCCCATTATCCGGAGTTATGAATTAGTGCGAGTAATCATCTCGTCCGACATGTTATAACGTTAGTCTTCTCTAGCAATAAGTGTCTATTATTAAACAAAATGAGCGGCTGTTTGATTGTGGACTTTACGGCAGTTGTTGTAAGGAAGAAATTGGGTGTTTATCAATGCATGCTAGTGATTAGATGACACAAACGCGGCTTATTAACCACGGTTGATTGTTGTGGTAAATTGGATGGGGAGCCGAGTACACAGTAGAACTACTAATCACGCTACCTAGAATACTATAAATGTTCCGCTAATGTTCCTAGCAATGGATAGTTCACTACTGACGAAATTTGAAATTCCTAACGTCAATATTGCACTGAAATTATAACTGAGACCATTAATCCTCCTCCAGACCTCGACGCATTTCTAGACTAAGGGCCTATTTCTCAATGTACGGATAAAGTGTTAAACAGATACGTAACAGATAAACATATACAGGGTGTCCCAAAATTAGCACGTCACAGTGACACCGGAGATAGATTTGCCTAAGACGCATCGAACAAGCCTAAAATGTCCATAGAAAAGTTTTATCAGTTTTGAGTATGACCAATTTTAGTATTTTTTTTAAAATCACCAATTTTTCATAAAGTTTGTATCATTTTTTTTTATAAAGCTCTTTATTTTATTTTTTTGTAAGCCTACGCCTCGGGCATTAGTTGTTCATGATGAAACTATCATTATCCAGACGATAAATAGTGTGAAATAACGACAATCGACAGTCAACCACAATTTAATTTTTACCCAAAGAAAATGGTTTTGACTTCGAGCAGCAATCGTGAAAAAAATGTATATCAAACATAACAAACAAATACCATTAAAAACTTCCCTATGCTATGGCAATTTCAAAATGGTATAACACTTATATCGCAATTTAAAAAAAAAACTAGCAAATTTGAATCATTTCTTATCAAAGTGGTACGACTTTGATAAGAAATGATTCAAATTTGCAAGTCAAATTATTATTAAAACAAACTAGGAAGTCCTACAGTTCCCACGATCAATTAGATAAGAAATGGTCTATAAAGTTTTTTATATGGTCTATAAGGCTTGTTCGATGCGTCTAAGGCACATCTATCTCCGGTGTCACTGTGACGTGCTAATTTTGGGACAACCTGTATAGAGGATAAAAGTTCTTGAATTAATGTGTCTTAAAGCGTTATTTGACGGTCGTGAAATGCAAAAATTGAGTTTATCCTAAACAACAAGCCTAATAGCCTATAGGTAACAAATAGCCTATACAGAACTCATGCAGAACTTATCCGTAGGTACATTGTGAAACAGGCCCTATGGGCCTTAACATTAAATTCTGAATAAGCAATTTTATACATATCTGTAGGCCGTTATATAGCCCTACATGACACATTAAGTTCAAGAAATTTTATCTTCTACATAGTTTATCTGGTACGTAGCTTTTTGGCGTAACTTAATCCGTACATTATTGAGAATAACTTTTACTACGTAAACAATAGTAAATAGGTTATAAAACCTTAAATACCATCTTAATAAAAAAACCAGCCAAGTGCAAGTCGGACTCGCGAACGAAGGGTTCCGTATCATTTTCTAAAATAATGGCAAAAAATCACGTTTGTTGAATGGGAGCCCCCTTAAATATTAATTGTATTCTGTTTTTAGTAGGTATTTGTTGTTATAGCGGCAACAGAAATATTAGGTTGGGGAAAAAGTCTTTTCGCATTATAGTATGTATAAACTTGTAATAAAATCTCTTTGGCTGTACTATTTGTATCTGGCTGGTATACCAAAGTATCATGAAAAGTTTAAATTTTAAAGAAGATAATTCCAAATTCAAATAAGGAAAATGTGTGTTTTTCATTTGTTTTTCGTACTGTCAAGATGAGTGAATCTAATGAAGAAATTCGATACATTTTAAAATTTTACTACAAAAAAGGTAAAAAAGTGAAAAAAAATGAGATGTTTATGGACCTAGTGCAGTGTCTGTGAGTAGCACAAATTTGGTTTAAGCGTTTTCAATCCGGAAATTTGGATGTCAAAGATGCACGTTGCTCTGGTCACCCTATTACGGATAAAATTGATGCCATTTTTTAAAAAGTGGAGCAAGATCGTCATAGTAGTTACGACGTAGCTGAAGAACTGGGAATTGACCACAAAACAGTTTTGGCGCCATTGACTTATATATTACTTCGTAAGGACAGGGCGGACCACACGTCTGGGTGTTGGACCTAAAGAGACCCGAAAATGACCCGACCGAGGCCGATGTGACGTAGTCAGTGGTCGGCGGTCATCGTGATCTGACATTTGTATGAAAAAATAAAAATGCCTAGATGTTAAATTCTAATATTACTTCTCACCAATAGGCCGCATATTTGATAAAAACTAAACTTATTTATATTACTTTAACAATTTTCCACCTTGTTTGTCAATTTTACGAAGCAACGCCATATTTACCGTGCAAAGCCGATACAACTTTGTAGCAGCGTGCATTAGTTGTATTGTTATAGTATAGCCATAATAGTGCTCACAGTGCTCTGAGTGCAGTCCAGTACATGCGATGTAATCTAAATATTTTATTTTATGATGATTTATTGAATACTTATTTTAAGATTACGTGATAAAGCACTATGAGTCAAAAATTGAAAACATGTCAAAAATAACAAATTACTTATGCGTAAAAAAAATGTTTTATTCGAAGGACAGTGAAATGTAATTAATAAATATTATATAAATTGTATGATATAGTTTTTTTTAGAAAAGTTTTAAGGTATGATTCCGTATACTTATAAAATTAATTGTATCCACAAACACCCAATTATCTAGCCCCAAACTAAGCAAATCTTGTGCTATTGCCACTAGATACAGCTAATAAACATACTTAAATACATTTATAAACTACTTAAATACATTTATAAACATCCATGACTTAGGTGCAAATGCTCGTGGCAGCTCATCACACTAACACTTGCCCCTCGCGGGAGTCGAACCCGCAACGGCCAGGCATTGTAGTCCGGAGCGCTACTACACCAGATGGTTGTCGATGTAATCTCATATAAACTCATAGACAAAATATGGGGACCAGCACTACTGCGTGCTGCTGAATTCGGAATCATACCTTTTGTTTCATTTCGAGAGTTAGAGAGAGAAATTGTTTTTTGTTTTATAGCGTCAATTATGTATAGATTAGTCATCATTACAACTTATAAGAGAAGTATAGTTTTATTTAAAAGTAATGTTGATGTTAAAGTATTTACTAATTACTTACATACAATTAAACAGAAACAAAAATATTGATATTCATTATAAAGACACGAAAATTAACGAAGTAAAACAAACGAAGTTCCTAGGTTTAACTATAGAACAAGACGTAAATTGGAAAACGCATATAGATAATGTTTGTACACCATGCGCAGCGCGAGAGCTGCGCGCGAGCCGCGCGAACGCGACCTTTAAACTGGCTCGAACGTGAACCAGAACTGCACGCGCGCAGATCGCGCGACCTGTACAAGCCTTGCATGAGTTGCGTGAGCGCTAAAGAGGCGCACCATTCTGTTGCAGTAACGGATCGCGTTCCGCGCGCGCGCAAATCGCGCGCTGCGCGCGTCCAGTGCATTCGCGGTGCGTTCGCCAGATCTGGACCTATCCTTACAGGGTCAATAAGTTTATGTATGCTTTAAAGCAGGTTAGATCTGAAACAAAAACTGCGATTGCTACCTATCATGCATTGTAGGTTCTAAATTACGCTACAGTTTACTGATGTGACACTACTTAATATAAATAGAGCTTTTATTGCCCAAAAAAGATGCATAAGAGCAATATGCGGTGTCCCTCCACGAACATCATGTCGTCCTCTATTTGCACAGTTGCAATTACTAACATTGACGTCCCTGTATATATTTGAAACATGTGTATTTGTAATGCAAATTATGCATATTTTTAATATGGCATTTGACATTTATCCACAGAACACAAGAAATCAAAATATCCTGTTACTACTAAAACAACAATAACAATGCAGTATAAAAAAGCTGTATAACAATAAGTATAAAAAAAATTCAATAATATACCTAATGAATTCAAAACATTAAATAATAATCAATTTAAAACAAAATTGAATAAGTGGCTAGTCTCCCATACCATAAAGGAGTTTATACGATAATTTAATTTAATACAATTTTAGATTAATTTTATATTAAATTTTAGTTCAATTTTATATTTAGTTTACATGCCTCGTGTTGGCTAAACATGCTTGGTACGTTCATTTTAAAACACCTATGCATAGCGTGTTTAAGCAAATAAAGATTATTTTATTTTACCTTAATTTATGTTGACGTATTCAATTTGAAAAAGCAAAAAGTTATATTTACTCTGATACTACTTTAAATTTATCATCTGTAAAATAAAAACTTTTTTCTTAGTTCCTCTTTCGTTATAAGCCGCTCTTACAAGGTTACTTAAGGGTAATTTTGTGATTACTCTATGATGTTATTTGACAGTTGACATCAAAGTCTAACAGATGGGGTTAGTGTGTCATGTATGGAGGAAATGCAAGGCGATTTGTTCTGTCAGCCGTATCTTTACTTTTTACATCAATGTTTGGCGCATTTAAAAAAAACTGGTACTCAAAAGAGCTTAATATTTGGATAGCCCACGAGCGCACTGAAAGAAACCTAATGAACCGTGTACTTATTTGTGATTCTTTATTACGACGTAATGAAACCGAACCATTTTTAAAGAAGCTGATAACTGGTGATGAAAAGTGGATCACGTACGACAAGAACGTGCAAAAAAGGTCGTGGTCAAAGGCCGGTCAGGCTTCACAGACTGTGGCGAAACCCGGGTTAACTCGCAACAAGGTGATGCTGTGTGTTTGGTGGGATTAGAAGGGCATTATTCATTATGAGCTGTTACCACCAGGCAGGACCATCGATTCTGAACTCTACTGCGAGCAACTGATGAGATTAAAGCAAGAAGTTGAGAGAAAGCGGCCGGAATTAATCAACAGAAGGGGTGTGGTTTTTCATCATGATAACGCTAGACCTCACACATCTTTAGCCACTTAGCAAAAATTAAGAGTGTTTGGCTGGGAGGTGTTAATGCATCCGCCGTATAGTCCTGACCATGCACCTTCAGATTTCCATCTGTTTCGCTCTCTTCAGAATTCTCTAGGCAGTGTCAGGTTAACATCACGAGAGGACTGCCAAAACCACTTGTCGCGGTATTTTGATTAGAAGCACCAAAATTATTATAGCGAACAAACCTACATACTTTAGTTAAATGTAAAGAATTTTCTTAAAAAATGCGAAGAAACTTTTTCCCCAACCTATTACATCATCTGTGAAAATTTCAACTCTCTAGCTATCATGGTTCATGAGATACAGCCTGGTGACAGACGGACAGACAGAAAGACGGACAGCGGAGCCTTAGTAATAGGGTCCCGTTTTACCCTTTGGGTACGGAACCCTAAAAACTTGTATCACCTTAGCGACATTCCAAGTGCATTTTCTTAGATATTACCTTTAAATGTTTGCTATTATCTTTTCTTTGCAGCTCGAGCAGTATTTAATTTCAAAGCACCTTTTATACCGGTTATCGGAGCCCCATAGAAAATGTCTCTGGACGGCCACTGGTATAAACGACAGATATAATATTGGACGACGGTGGTAACTATCCAGTATCAAAGCTTTTAACAGTACTAGTCCAGCTCGAATATCGTAATAATAAAAATCTTTCGTTCATTCTACAAAAATCTTACTAAAGCAAAGCGGTTTTAGGAACCTACATTTCTAAAAAAGTGATTTTCTATTTTTGTTATCGCACAACTTCTATTCAAGCTTGAGTGATTATAATCAGCAATATGTTTTATCGACTATACAGGGTTAAATTGCAAGGTAGTGCCAATTTTTCAGGGACCACTTAGAATCAGTAACTAAATGGATCATCGTAAAAAAAGAAGTTTTTTTTCATGTTTAAATATAAATACAATATCCGCTGTTAAAAATGGCACACGTGGTTAATTTTCCTCACTCACTCTGTGCAACCTAGAACTGCAAAGTTTAATGCATTAATAATCACAAAGGCGCGGGAAAACAAACCGAGCAGGTCACGTTGTCATTTTTCTCGGATTGTTATACGTTTATACGTATTCGAATATGTTAATTAACCCTAAAAAGCAGCAGTAGTTATAAATTTAGGCAACCATAAAAAACAAAAATTCTATGACTCTCTTATCCACTTCCATTTTCCATTTGAAACCTGCATCGCGCAAATTTTAAATAAGAAAAGAGCTAAAACGTGAAATATGTCGTAAAACATGATTTATGTATATCGCAAAGACATTATTTTGTATTTTACGAGGCGTAAAATAACCTGCTACTGTGAGGCCCACTCATTTTAGGTACATTTTTGTTTTGTAAATGGTTCGATTTCAATAAATAAATTGTTTAACGTTTTATTAGGCACAAAAGTTGAAAGAATTATATCAAATCGTATTATTAATACTATTGTTAACACATTGGTAAACAGGAGTACTTTTTATGGATCCGTACCATAGGATTACCAACGGAACCCTATTACTAAGACTCTGCTGTCCGTCCGTCCGTACGTCATTAAGCGCGCTGTATCTTATATGCCGCTACTACCTACCTACTACCTATAGCCACTTTAACAACAAATAGTTAAAAATTGAATGCATACATGAAACATGTTTTTTTGGCAATTTTAGCTCGATAAATACGGAACCCTTTTTGTGCGAGTCTGACTCGCAATTGGCTACTTTTTTGTCTTCTCTACTGTATTTTATACTGTATAATGTTTGACCTGCAAAAATAGTTACCTACCCATTATTGTTTTCATTGTGATCATACCGGTTTGATAATAAAAAATCAATTCTCGCTTCACATTCTCGTATTCTCGCCTTTGATAAACCGAATAGTGTAACTTATGACAATTTCGTAAGTTTCACGTCAGCACAAACGCCTAACAATGCATGTGGTTGTAATGACAAATTGAAACCCGAAACGTTACGCTCCTATCCTTTGCGTGACAAGTCATGAGTTAACTAGCCCATTTTAGACGTCATCACTAACAAAGGGGTTAACTGAGTCAATTAGCCATCGAAAACATTGCTGGGTGACATTTAGTCAGGGCGGGACTCTATTTGTCATTAATTTCGGGAATGAGGTGACAGGAACACAGGCGCGGTTGGCACTCAAATTAATATTTGTATCACTATTAGCTGTTAGAGACTTGGGATTTGCTAACAGGCTAAAAGCTTTTAGGTATGTAAGCAATATAATTTAATGGGCATGTCTACGTATAGTGAACAATAAATGGCTGCTAGATTACGTGTATTGTTTACACAAGATTTTATGACACTTCCACTTTATTTCTCGTATGTGAGTTTTAGCTGACATTCATTTATTCTTGTTTCATAACAAGTTTATTATGATATGTAAAATCAATGAATCAAAACTTTTATCATCTTTTCTGCTTTCCACGAAGTCATTTGGTCCCAAAACTTGAAACTTTGTATATATGAAGGTTACTTTTAGTTTATGTTTTGCGAAATTCGACCTCCAAAGGATGAAAAGGGCTGCGAAAGTTTTGAAGATTCACTTACCTAATGTAGCATGTTTGGATCCCGTGGGCGACCGTGGCATCTGTGATTCAACCCAAGTTACAATGCAAAGTTCGAGGTAAATTTACTAAAAGAACTTCTACCTATATTAGAATAACGTTATATTTCACTGTTTTTTTTATAATTATACTCATCTTGACAAAAAATATTAGTTTACTAGAACATAGTAATTTGATTAAATGCAACAACATGTTTACTTCTCTATTTGACCTATGGATGACTACTAGAAAATGCTACCAGCCAGATCTTTATTAATATTTTCATTAAAAAAACAAAATTACGTTATTGTACGTCAAAATTTATTACTTGGAAAAATATTCATAACACTCTTGATGATATTAACTATTTATTTATCAATAATTAATAATGTCATTCTGTCAAAAAAGTTTCGGGAATTGATGATTTGTTTATGGTTCCACATTCAAAATTATATATTTTTTGTTGTTGATATATTGGCACAACTGTTTTTCATTTTGGGGCGGAGTTTGAGTAACATCTGATAAGTAGATTAAATACAGCATTGTTTTTAGTTATACCATATCTAGTGTCTATTGCGAATTTCATAATGGACAAAAACATCGAACAAAGAGTTTGTCTTAAATTTTGCATCGCTAATGGGATTTCGTGTTCGGAGTCTCTGAAAATGTTACAGAAGGCTTACGGTGAATCGAATTTATCAAAAACACGTGTTTATGAGTGGTACAAAGCGTTCAAAAGCGGTCGAGATGTGATGGAAGATTTGCCTCGCTCTGGTAGGGCATCAACGTCTGCTACTGAAGATAATATCGCAAAAGTGAAGGAAATAGTGACTGAAAATCCTCATTCAAGTTTGAGAGAGCTAACCGTTGAATTTTCTGTGTGCACGAATGTGACACGAATCGATTCGTACCATTTTAAATAATCAAAAGACCTGAATTTTCACCAAAAACTCAATCGCAAAAGAGTCGCTAAGGACATGCTAGAACGAGTCAATTCGAACCTAACATTCATGAAACGCATTGTTACTGGTGACGAGACGTGGGCTTACGAGTTTGACATGCAAACTAGTCAACAAGCTTCGGAGTGGCGCCTTCCAACTGAACCGAAACCGATGAAACCGCGCCAAACTTGATCGAAAGTCAACGTCATGTTGACTGTTTTCTTTGACTGTCACGGTGTTGTGCACTCAGAATTCTTACCAGAAGGTCAAACGATAAAAAAAGAGTATTATTTAAGCGTTATGCGGCGTTTAAGAGAGCAAATTAGACGAAAAAGGCCAGATTTGTGGAATGAAAATTCTTGGATTTTGCACCACGATAATGCGCCTTCCCACAAGGCCATCATTGTGAACGAATTTTTGACCAAAAACTCATCAAATACCATCGTGCAGCCACCTTATTCACCAGATATGGCTCCAGTCGACTTCTTTCTTTTTCCTAAACTCAAATTACCACTTCGTGGCACCCGGTTTCATTCAGTAGAAGACATAAAGGAGAATTCGCGGCGAGAACTGAACTCTCTTCGGAAAAAGCGTTTAAAAAATTAGACTAATTTGTTACGAGATTGCCTTAGATGTACCTTATTTTTGAGTTCCCGATATTTCGGCACTGTTGCAAGCGCCATGATCACGGAGTAACTGAAGATTTTGCGGGTAAGTTGTTAAGGGAAAACATATCGGTCTACCCTCTTTCGCTGAAAACAACAAACTGCTGTTTCGCGGTCAGATAGTGTAACCTATTTATTTCGTTACCAGTGTCCGACCAAAGTTTCGGTTTCGGTTTCAGCCAGTTTCAGCCTAAAAATCATGTTTCAGCCAAAGGTTCGGTTTCGGTCAAAAAACAGCCAAACCTTTCGGACGCGCCGATACTTATAACATCGTACTCTTGGGTCGCGTTTGGCTTACTTTGGGTGTGCTCAGCACAGCTAGCAATATGGCGGCCTGACAAAGCCGGCTGCTGAATCACCTTATTTCACAATTTTCAAACAATTTTATTCGTTATATTTGTTATTTAGGATATAAGACCGAAAGTTTACTTATTTCATTAAACGAATTCGAATTTGTCTTAGTTGCGTGTATGTAAATAATAATGATCGTAGAAGGTACCTTAAGCCATAAAATGATGGGTGAATGAATGCAGCTTTAAGTATTTCTTTAAACATTGACGTATAACGTTATTTCATTTTATTCATTCACTTTACTTCTCTTTTCATCGGTTTTGTGACAGCTTTGGCCAGTGCCAACTGCCACTTAAGCTTGCTTCATTTATGGACATGGTCCGTTACGTTGATATTTTGTCCGATGACCTCGTTTCGGATTTTATCCCTTAACGGAATTCCTTTTCATAGCTTGCTGAGTGACGTGAAATCAGTTGGCCAACTTGACGGTCATATTGGGTCGGCAGGTCAACACCAGTAAGACGCACTGATCAAATACCTTGCCCTTCAAGCATTGTAGCAGTGCCGATGTTGCCCAGCTAATCTGCACTCTCCTAGCGATTTCCCGCTCGAAGTTGTCTCTACATAACTGCAGCACTTGTCCGAGGTAGACATACTCCATGACAACCTAGAGAGCCACGCTTTCGAAGAAAGCTGGTCCGGGGATAACATGGTCATTGAACATGACTACAGTCTTATATAAGTTAATCCCTAGTCGTGACGTCACCAAACATCGTTAGGTGGTGTTGAGACTATGCAGCATCTTGCGCAATTCCTCCAGAGATTCCGCAACGATGACTATGTCATCGGTAAAGCGGAGGTGCGTGTGGTGTTCGCCGTTGACATTGATGGCCATCCTTTTCCTTTACAGTGTCTTTGAAGATGTATTCCAGTGCGATCGTAAACAACTTTCGAGATATGCCATTTTGACGATTTTTCACGCTACTGGCGTACGGTTAGTCTTAATATTGATAACTCTGTCGTCGGCATATTGATATCGTCGGCAATAAGCAGATTTTTTGCAGGATCTAGGAAAAACGTGAAATTTGTCATAAAATGTAAAAAAAATATTTCAATTATGCCCATGGTATTCAATAAGTAATATTGCTTTATGTAATTCGAAGTCATTTAGACCCAGTGTCACTTTGACAATGTATGTTAAAATTTAAATTCAATGAAAATAAAACGTTGTATCCTGTAATATTTGGCTAGCGAGATGTTTAATTGTTCGTATATATGGAAAAAACGGCCCACTCATATTTTATTCAATGTTTTAATTACGTTTATAAAAGGTTCGGTTTCGGCCGAAACTATAATCGAGACCGAACCTTCGGTTTCGGTTTCGGCAAAAAAACATGTTAAGTTCGGACACTAAGTAATTGTTAAAATAACGAGCTAACTCGATTCACTATGGGACTCGTGCAAGCTAACTCTCCAATTAAAAAATCGCATTGAAATCAAATAATTGTATTTTTGATCTCTCATGCATTCATCGCCCAGGGACGGGCCTAGTACCTATTCTTATGAAAATGTCAATGGATGATTTGATTAGTTGCTTGTTAGGGAGAATTTATCAAACAACATTAATTAGAAAATCGAATTGAAATTAGTTGACAATCTGGCATTTGCCATTTTACACAGCAATTTCAAAATTATCAATGCGGCAAGTAAATAAAGGCCTACGTTTTCCGCTATGGAAACTGTTTCAGAGATGAGTTTTGGCACAAATTTTGCATAATAACCCGCGATATTTGCCGGGCGAGACGTCGGTATAAGTGCAGCTATGATGACTTGCACTATTTGTTTTGGGATTTCGACGTTTCATTGCCGCATTGCTACGAAACTAATAATTTGCACGTTGTTGGTTATGATGACGCTGTAACGATACAGTGGGAATATCAAAACATCCAACTAAACCAAACTTTTTTATCAGTTTTTACAGTCTAACTTTACAAAACTAAGACACACTTGAAATGTCATTGTGATACAATGTTAGGGGTGGTCTTCTAACCCGTTAATGCTAAGTAGGATATCTAATTTTATCGACAAAAAAAATAATTTGAGGTGTCAAACTCCTACCCCCAATGAATAGCAGCCATTTTGTTTTTTTTCGGTTTGTTTCTCTGGTGCATTGTAAGTATCTTCTATCCTTATCGGCTACACTGATATCGTTTTACCTCTCGCTAGCACACAAAATCTACCTGCTCATCATTATGTGTTGATTAGGTTTGTTAGGATTGATGCCTTGAACAGGGTCCCCGAGCGAGTAATGTTAAATCCTAAACTTTTCAACGTAACTATGGTGACAATTTTGATATCGTTAGAAAGGCAAACTCAAATACTTTTATAATGCAAATAAAAAACTGATTAATGGGGGTTATTTTCATGTTATCTGCAAAAAATAAAAAATAAATGTTTTTGTTTCGAAAATAATTTTATAAATGGCCTTTTTACGAGCCGAAAAAAGTATTTTCAGTATTGAAAGGTATAAAATAAAATATCCTAAATAAAATGGCACATAGGATCAGAATGTGTTATTTGAAAAGCTGAATATATGTGAAAATAGCATGCGCATCTTAACAAGTGTGGTTAGTATTAATAATAAATGCAACAATTGGTAATTTTTAAATATGAAAATAATTATTTTATCTGGCTATTAATTCATTAACGTGTTTGATGTTTGGCAAAAGTAATTAAACGTAGGTAGTGATTGAAATCAGAAGATACTTTTATTTAAAGCAAAAATTAGCTAAAAAATATATGACAATAAATTGTCGATTGCAAATCAAATACAAGTTTTAATACTAAAAAGGTTAACTTGGTTGACTTTAATACTATACTTCTCTCAATAAAATGGATACTTTTTGGTAGTTAAGATAATATTACACAGGGTGTTTTCTCTTCCTGTAGTGGTGGTTTAAATTTCTACCAACTGAACTGACACAACAAAGGAATTGAGGGTAAAGTCATGTTAAAAAGTTTTAGCAATAAATAAAACGTTGCTTTTGTTGGTTATTATTAAGTGCTTGGAACATCAACCGTATTTAGTAGCGACTACTGACAAGCCTAAAAAGCACAAAAGGGGTTGGACAGTTTAACAAAGTACGATCTGGGCTATAACCATGAGCTCTTAAAACAATGTCAAAGTTGTCAAATCTGTCAATTTTGGTACGTCATTTCATACAAAATTTGACAGAAATGATAATGTTTGACAACTTTGAGATTATTTTAAGAGTTCATGGTTATGGCACTGAGCTATTTAAAAACTATGCAGCACACATACAATTAAAATAGGAAATTTAGACCTTAGTTTTTTAAACTTATTTTGTTTGAGCCACCACCAGTCTGCGTACCTGAGTAAGCTAAAATTTTTGTTTTAACTGATTCGGGTTAAAATGTGTTTTTTTAACACGGGTATGAATTATTGTACATTATGAAATATTAATAGTTAATGTGATATTTTTTTCACTTTGTGATAATAATTACCGATATTCCCTCTATTCAATGCACATCCCGACTATCCAACTTTATTTATAAGACACGTTATAAATAAAGAGGACGATAATGATCGTACTCATGATATTACCTTTTTTATTTATTATTGCCCATAAACCACACTACTATTAAAACATTGGGAAAATCACAATAAATGAATTATTAATTAGCAAAACATTTTTTTTAAATTATTATAAATCTTGTCTTATTAATTAAATTGGACATAATTATAATTATTTTTGTAATTTTTTTATTCTGGCCGAGACATTTAATTTAATTTTATTGTGTATTTTAAATAACCTATTGTAATGTTAATAATATTTTTTTACAATGACTCTAAAATATACCATGTTTGATGCAATTATATAAATTTAACTTTACTTTACTTGCAACCATACTAAAAATATTGAGTAGGATAGTTTATTTTTGTAAATATAAATATCTAATTGATAAGAGATGACACATGCTCTTCTAATGAAACTCAAGAATCAGATTCACCTTAGTCTTAATCCTGAATAACCCAACGCAATTTATTAAAACTTCTTTATTTAATCTTGCAAGTTATAATTTTTGCGGAAAACTTCAACGAAAGTTGAAGATAAAAGAAACAAAACAGCGGAAAGCTTTTTCAGGTTGTTATCAAAGGCCATTATCTCTTGACCTGAAAAGTAGAATTATATTTTGTTTCTTCTTATAAGGAGTAAATAAGTTAGCAAGAGCGGGGACGTAATTTAAAAGTTACATTCAAGTGGTCGGCCTTCCAAAGCTTGCTTAACGAGTCCCGAATATGATTTAGATACAAGGATAAGAAAGCTTAGATTCAAAATAAATCAATCGGTAAGGAATTTAATGTTTATATCGCTCTCATTTTATTTTGAGTCCTTATGTGTTATTATTGAGATTTATCGTAGAATCTATTATAATGTTTTTGAGTAGACTCGAAAAACGCAGCATATGTACGATGGAGAAATGATGTTTGCAAAAGTAAAATATTAGATTAAAGCTTAGCTTAGGCTTATTGTCCTGGAGTAGTGGCCTGATGGGGGCTGATGAAGAAGAGTATCTCACATGGATGAATGTTCTGACTATACATATACTCGCATCTTTTGCTTTCATATAAATAAAATAAACCTTATTTTATTTGAAGAGAAAAGAGATTCAGATCAGATTGAAATTTTTTTTTTTGAAAAGAAAAGAGATTATACCTATATAGCGATTTTAACTACGGTGTTTTAAGGATTTTGTATTTTTACTAAATGTTTTATAAAAATTAGGACTGCGAAAGGGTGGTCTACCCAAGCCTAGAAGATGGTGGCAGGATAAGAAAGATTTGAGAAATACCTTTGTGTTGACGTATAGCCCACTGCACTGCAATAAAATATAATATGTGAAGTAAAACACAAGATGGCTTGCAACAGACTGTTCTTTATTTACCACTACCCACTTTACATAACGATATCAATCAGTACATCTTTCCCTTAAAATATTGATTCAACAGTAATTGACAAGTTAGTGTTAAAATATACAGGATGATTTTTGGGTCGTGATCCAAATGCTATCTTTATATATTTCAATTGAAACAGAGATGATTAGTAATTTACGTGTTTTAATTAAAAAAGGGTTTAGTAACTTAAAATGCGTGGTCACCCTACTTTTCCAATTAGACAATTCAAAGTAATCGTAGTAGCCATCGAAGGATTTTTTCTTACCTGTCTATTAGTAACATAATACATAACAACCTCTTTACATACTTACTGCGACGATTGATAAATACATGCACTTGACATAAGAATTCTTGGAAAACAGTAGGGTGACAATGATCTCAAATCATCGCAGTTTATTTTTTATTTTTGCTGTATTAACTAAATAAGTCGCAGGAATGCTTTTAGTCCTAACCTATCGCGATCCTTAAGCGAAAGTGAGTTAAATGGTTCTTTCTTGCTCCACGACCCCTTAATCATCCTGTATTGGCTAATAGTATTACATTAACTAATGAATTTAAATTACTTTTGATTTTATTCATACACACATTTCCTCTCCTAACAAGATAGGATTAATATCCTTCTATGTTCATAACAATAAACTTAAGCTGCTCCCAATTATAAGTAGGTATAGATAGTTTCTAACATCAAAGTTTATCAGCTAATAAATTTAGTAATAATTATTTTATTATTACACAGCAGTAGTTTACCTAAAAATAGTATACACAGAAAGTAATTAGTTTTTCAATTGATATAATACTTCAATTGTAAATTATACATTCCATATATTTATATGTATTATATTTTTTGCTTTTATTTTAAAGTATGGCTGAGTGGCTTAAACGAACTAATTAATAATTAATATTTTAACATAATTATTTCTGCGAATAATTAAGAAAAAT
Organism: Anania fuscalis; assembly: GCA_950371115.1. Taxonomy (NCBI): domain Eukaryota; kingdom Metazoa; phylum Arthropoda; class Insecta; order Lepidoptera; family Crambidae; genus Anania; species Anania fuscalis. The sequence continues at coordinate 8,847,074 of OX493331.1, read as the reverse complement.
ACAATTTGAAATATTATTAGTAATTGTAGCTAGGTATTATTAGTAACATACTTTTTTTAAAATATTATTGTTAAATATTTATAATATTTTAAAAATAACATGCGTTGAAATGATTAAGTAATATTATATCATTAAGTTTATTTATTTTATATGATTACAAGATTTTAACCCTCATTCTCAAATAATTATTTAGTAAGAAGCTTATTGTTTTTTTTCCTGACCTCTCTTGCAGCGGTCCTTTTAGAAAGTTGTGGAAGCAATCGGTTCGTATACATTCTGTCAAAAAAGTTTCGGGAATTGATGATTTGTTTATGGTTCCAAATTCAAAATTATATATTTTTTGTTGTTGTTAGATTGGCACAACTGTTTTCCATTTTGGCGCGGAGTTTGAGTTACATCTGATAAGTAGATTAAATACAGTATTGTTTTTAGTTATACCATATCTAGTGTGTATTGCGAATTTCATAATGGACAAAAACATCGAACAAAGAGTTTGTCTTAAATTTTGCATAGCCAATGGGATTTCGTGTTCGGAGTCTCTGAAAATGTTACAGAAGGCTTACGGTGAATCGACTTTATCAAAAACACGTGTTTATGAGTAGTACAAAGCGTTCAAAAGCGGTCGAGATGTGATGAAAGATTTGCCTCGCTCTGGTAGGGCATCAACGTCTGCTACTGAAGATAACATCGCAAAAGTGAAGGAAATAGTGACTGAAAATCCTCATTCAAGTTTGAGAGAGCTAGCCGTCGAACTTTTTGTGTCACACGAGTCGATTTGTACCATTTTAAATAATCAATTGGGTATGAAACATGTTGCCGCTCGGCTAGCACCAAAAGACCTGAATTTTCTCCAAAAACAGTCAGTAAGCGTAAGCGACGCGAACTCGACAGGTCGGCCGGCCTGCAGCAGCACGGCGCACACACACATAATTTTTCTTTAACGGACACTTCACTCGAAAATGACCTTTGTTACCGCACTGAAAACAATTAGATTTTTTAGCTACACACCGATTGCTGCCATCACAGCGAGTACTGCCGCACGCACCGCCGCGGCCGCTGCTCCCGCTCACCTAGCTTGCGCCGAGGCGCGCGCGCCGGCTGCGCTCCCTTTGCGCGCTCTTCCGCCAGTGAATGACTTGACCCCACGCTGGGTTCTCCATATCTCATCCACGGCCAAGGATTTGACTTCCGTTTTGACACCTTCAATTTGTCGATTTTCGTCAGTGGATAATTTCATTAGCCTGGCAAATCTTTATAGCTTTCTCGAGTGTCTCCCTCAAAGCACTGTCGGCCACACCGCATACTATGTTGTCTCGCACTAAACTATCTTACAGTTGTAAACTCACAACGCTGACTAAAGAGTTTCAAGGCTGTGACGTATTCATCAATGCTTTCACCATTTTCCTGGGTACGCGCAAAGAATTTAAACCGTACCATAATCGTGTTTGCTTTCGTCCCGAAATATTCATTAAATGCATTGATCACCTTCTCAACATCTTCGCGATCTTGCTCAGCCTTGAATTTTAATGTCGAATAAATGTCGTATCCTTTAGACCAATTAGATTTATTTATAAACTGGCTTGTACATCACTTGATTCCTTAAACACTCCCGATGCCTTCAAGAAAACGCGAAACTGACGCAGCCACATGTCAGCACGATTGGCGGGTCCACCTTCTAACACTAATTCAACGGGGAGCCTAGCGTGTTCTGTTATTATAATACACATACACGACCTAATAAAGTTAATAACGATATCCGATGTCGTTTATCACCGATTTAATTGTGTAATTATAATAAAATTTAACACCGCTGTCACCATGAAGTAAAACAAGATGGCTTGCAACAGACTGTTCTTGATTTACCACTACCCACTGTACATAACGATATCAATCAGTACAATATGTAGGTCTTCTTTTCTACTATATTTGCGGTATTAAAATCAAATTATTTGAATTACCAAACTAGGATCTACCATTTTACCCCACATGGTTACCATGGAACAAGTACTAGACTATTAGGTAGAGATCGTGGCTAGGCCTCAGAACTGAACTAATGCAGGTATAGTTCGTATTCTAAAATTTTAAACATTTTTTTCCTTTCAAGTTAATAATCGTTGCACTTCTTAATATAATATCTTTTAAAATTGATAAAACCGTACCTCGTTGAATAAATGAACTTGGTCAAACAAAAGGGAAATAAAGCGAAATGTCTCGCGGTGAATAGAAGAGGAGCTACGTTTTTAATTTAGCAAAAGCTCTAATTAATAATAACGGTGGCAAGGGACACATTATTAGCATTATTTACATGACAAGGAAATTAAAAATGAGCTCTCGTTTCCGTTCTATCCATTTGCTTAATGGACTTATACGGCACAAGGGAGTCGCGTACAAACTTTCATCATACTAAAAGCAACGCACGGAAAATGCCCTCGGATTAATAAACTTCATATTTTCTGTTCTTTGAGAGCTATTTCTGTTTGCTGTATTATGTGCCGGACAAATTCTGATGTCGCTGCGCATGTTGATACTATTAAGTTGAAAAATATTTAACCACGACTTTGTTAGCGTGGAGATGATAAATAACAATCTATCAATTACTTATTTATGATTCCTTTGTGGGCTTTCAATGAGGTAACTTACGTGTGCCGATGTCGATACTCGCTGACCATGGCGTTATATTATGATTTGGTGAGCCGTGAGTTCAGATCGAGTCGTCAGCAATGCAAACCGCTCGACGTCGGATGTCCATCCACTCGCGGTATTCAATACAATCGTTGCACCGCTCACCGTAGGTACATAAGATGGGAATATTTCAATTTACCTACTAATAGTTTTATTTAGTGCCTCAAAAATGCAGCTGTATCATAGTCAGTCATTATTGTCAATTTATGCAACAGTTATTGCGTTTATGGTGCTGCATACAAACAATCACAATATATCTGGGAATCATTCCTGCAATCGCCTATTTAAACATTTTTTTAATGATTAAACTCTAGACTTTCAAACTATTAAAACTATTTATCCGCCAAAAATAAGACCTAAATTCATAGAGCTAAAAACGTTTGGGAGTCACCGCCGCTATGCGCCTGTTCGATTTCCATACTTCCAGGGTCATCCTGTACTTTATTTTGTGGTCTTTGTTTTCTACAGATATTTATTACAGTGTAGGTACTAGATACAACTAATGTGTTGCAGATCGTGTTATTTATTATATTAGTTCAGTAGAACACAACTTCTTACAGATACTTACAAAACTCGATTCGATGTTTTTGATATTAAAATATTTCTTGAAATGTAACAAGTTGTAAGTCGTTCTCTCAGCGCTATCGATTCAAATTTCCAAGGATTCAATTAAAGCCCAATGAACGGCTCAAAACTTAGCATGCCGTCCGTCTAAATTCGACCTAATAACAAACTGCGCTCACACAGTCTCCAGATATCCATAATTAAATTCTAGTTGGAAGTAAGTACGCCCCCAGCGCAGAGTAGCTTTTCAGAAATGAAATTTAACAATTCACACCAAGTTCTAACTAGTGCGAAACCCTAACTTAGAATAATAGAACAAGAATAATAGAATAGGCTACGAGACGTCAAAGACGGTCTTTGTCGTACCTATACAATACAATGTACATTAGTTTTATTGTATTACAAACCACATAAATACATAACTATGTTTCGCTTTTGACAATTTTCACAATATTGCGCCCAATCATCAATTCGCAACAAAATTTTTGTTCAAGAAAATTCAAAACTTATGCTTAAATTTTAATGTAGGTAATAAGTAAGAAAGTAAAGCAAGCCTAAGCCCTCGGGGCTTTTTGAGCCCAGATTTTTTGTTTGAGGAGTATTGAAAGACAACTTTAGTGATTTACATTGAGCTTAATTTGAAACTATAACTTGTGGGTGACCATGAACTCTTAAAACAATCTCATCTGTTAAATCTGTCAAATTTCGTACGTAATGCGAACGAAATTGACAGATTTGAGATTGAAGAGTTCATGGTTACCCCGCTGGAAAGTTATATTTTCAAATTAGGCTCAATGTTAATCAAGCGCTTTTCGTCAAGACCAATTTAATGTCTTCCAAAGCACGCTGCCTGTTTAATAATGTGTCACTCAATATGGCGACAATTGTCACCCATCCACATCCGACCGCGGCGTAAGCTGAGAGCGCGATCTAAGCGCGGCTATTTTCAGTACCTTCAAGCAACAGACAATTGAAATCGTTCTTTGTGGCTGTGAGAAATAAAATATTAAAATTTTGATTAGCGATTCCAATTTAATGTTGCATTTTCACTAATAGTATTTTCAATAATCTACCATTTATCAATGTCCCTGCCCCGCTTTGGAGCGAACTAACAGTTTAGAATAGCTTGGTATTTTATTTGACAGTACCTACTTTGACATTCTATTCTTACATTAAAAATCTATGTGGTAGGGTCCGTAAATTGATGTTTGTATTTAAGAGGCTAAGGTGTGTTGCAAATAAGGAAATCCTAAAAATGACTTATTATGCCCTATGCCAATCTTTAATAACCTAGGGTATAGAAGTCTGGAGCGGTGCCGCGAAAACCCAACTCATTGAAGTAGAGCGCGCGAAACGAGCCCTTCTAAAGGTTATTTATTGCAAACCCTTCTTATATCCAACTTTTGACCTCTACAAGATAAGCGAAGTTCTTTCAGTCAGACAGTTATTTGTGCTTTATATGGTTTTAAGACAACACTCACTAACTAACGTGACCCAGCAGGAAAAATATCGCCGGAATCACCTTGTGGTCCGTTCAGTGCCCAGTAAAACAGCATTTGCAAAGAGATTTTTTGCATTTTTAGGACCGTACCTATACAACAAGTTACACCAAACACTCAATATTTACGATGACAACAAATGGACATGTAAAGGTAAACTTGTGGAATACTTGATGTCTCTTACTTATATGGATACCGAACAGTTACTTCAGATTATGAAATAAAAATATACACACGCCCACACACACTTACGTACACACACTTACGGCACGGCACTAATTAGGTCTCTGAACCTACACAGGCACCAGTCTCCCGCGAATTACTTATTTATATTTTTATAAATAGGGATTCATTTTTATCATGTAATGTATCAATAGGTATGTCATTTGTGGTGAGAAATAATCAATTTTATTATTTTTATTAATATAACTAGGTACTTTTTATTTTTTTTACATTTTGTAACTTGTTAACTTTTTAAACATACTTACCTAATCTAATCCTTACTCATTTTCTAAAGATATTTAGTAAAAGTATTGTATCTGTTCAGTGGTGGTGCTGTAAAAGCGTAATAGATAGACAGAGTAACTTTATGATTCTAAATAATATAGATATGTGTTTGATATCAAATAATGAAACAACTTAATCCATTTTTTTATTTTAACAGACGGGTAACACGTGCAAAACCTGGTTCAGTAAGTGATTAATTTAAAATTTGTAAAATAGATTAATCAAGTGGAAAACTCAGATGTGCCAGCCGTTACTCAGTTTATTGAAATATGCTGAAAAATGATGTATGACATTTTAATATCTTAATTGAAATAGTGTTGTGACAGTAAAGTAACTATTTCATGTTCGATAAGCAAACAAAATAAAAAAAACTTTTGCGTTTGATCAGTTTAATGTGGTTTTTGCTGCACTAAAACCTGCAAAGGGGGTGACCCTTTGCAGGGGTGACCCTTTCCTTATATTATAAAAATAAAATAGGCAAGAGGTATCTATCTACTCATTTCCTGTTTTATTTTTATTATAATTATATTCTTTTTGTTTGCTTTTTATATGTTATTTTAACTAGAGGTAGGTATAGTGTAGGTACTTGAAAAATAACATAAGACAATTTCTGCAGTAACAAGAGAATAATCACCAGATGACAGGGCACCGCTGGCTTTCTGAACTACATTTAAGTGCCGCATCAGAATATGAAATTCAGAGCCAGAATGATGCACCTAGAGTAAGTCGTTACAAACTCATTTAGTTACTGCATTTACATTTGCAGCTATACAGACTGAGTCATTGCACCTGAGAGCCGTTAGAATAACAACTTTAACGTAAACATTTATCAAATTTTAATACATTAACATTTCAACTCTTTGAATGCTGTATTTTGTAACAAGGAACCACCGTTGCTGCTAATACTATCGTATTTATCAATACTCTGTTTTTAGTGTTTCTGCTTTTGCAACAAAGCTCCATCATTTGTTTTTCGCGCATTTTTTGGCGACAGAGTTTTTGTTTTACGACAGAGACTTATTATTTAACTAATGTTTGAAGCCTGTTTGTTGTTTGGTCGATTTTAATATGTTAATAGAGTCATTAGAAAGCTGGTTTAGGGGACAGATAGAATTATTTATTATCATTCACAATTCAATAATATATTTTAATAATATTTATGTTACCAAAATGTATTTGCTATAATTCGTAGGTCTAATTGGGCTATTTTTTTCTTATATAAGAAAAATGATTCTATTTGGAACTAATCTGTTCCATCCCGGGTCTCAAGACGTCAAACGTAGAAAGCGGAACATAAAGATTATACAAAGATCCCAAGATAATCTTTAAAAGTTTAAGATACTTTTACACAAAAAAGACGTTTAAACACAACAAGGTCTAATTAGATTAAACATCAAAGCTTTATATGTGAAGCGCGCTTCTGAATAATTATCTAATTATTTCATCTTCGCAAAATCGACGTTTTATAAATTATTTGAAACGTTCCCTAAAAGAGATAAGGGAATATCTATGAACACCAAATTTTGGGCAGTTGGCCGAGTCATCTTTTTCTCACGGGTATTAATACCGTTTTGAAACAGAGTCGGGTGATTTTGCATAATTCTCTCAATGATTTATCCATCTGCTGGCCTAATGGAATAACGAAGTAGAACCAAACCGATCACCCCGACCCCGTCCTATGAATTTCAGATTTTTATTTTGATAGATTTAAAAAATAGCGCTTTTTGCGAGTTTTTTTTCACATCTCTGTTGATCTGTTTTTCGGACATTGCAATGAATGGAGTAGGTTGGGTTTTTTTCTAACAAAGTCATTGAGCAAGCTGTCTAATAATATGGACCAGTAAATACATCATTTTTATTGTTTCGAAGCAAGAAACTAGACCTTTTTGTTACCTAGCCTAACAAAGACTTGCTTTACGCCAAGTATATTCAGATCAGACACATTCCGACCCTGATTCGGAAAAGTGAGCCGGATTTTTTTAGTTTTACATCAAATTAAAGCTGCTAGCATTTTTTATAGTCATAGTCATATGTATTTATTGCATCATGTTACATTAGATGGTAATATAAAAACAAGTTCCCATAATATGGCCCTGTAAGGGCATAGCAACAATATTATACTCGTAAGTAATGTACTTACGAGACTTACTGTACTTTATTTATATTATGCTAACAAAATAAAGTTTAATTTTTTAATAGTCTATTTTTTGTTAAATTTTCCCCACACAGAGTATATACTTAGACCGCTAAACTTGCTCTGATTTATTTTCGTTTAATTCCTCTTTACAAATCGCGTCTTGTCCCATTTTTGCCACAAATTGATGAAGACATTATATTTAAGACGAGTAATATAAAAACGGCTCTCGGTAGAAAGATAAATGAAGATACTTTTTAATTTAGTTTTGGAATACATTATACTGAATTCACCTAATTTTTATAGAATTTCAAAAACATTTTGGTTCTTTTTCTACAGCTATGAGAAACATTATAAAAGGGCAGTCGTTGTTTTGGATTTAATTTAATTTCCCTATTGAATTTGCATTGATATAACTATATTAATTTGACTAGTACACCAATTATGGAGCCCCAAATTAACAGAGCTTTTACTATGATGAAGCATCTCCGTGCTTCGAAAGGCCTGTTGGCAATGTTGGTTCTGGCGCATTCGGCTAGGGCCGTGAAGCCTAGACACAGGTCCTAAGGTGGCTTGGCATCATACATTATATCTGCAGCTACATTTGGCAGTAAGTTTAGTGACTGGTCTTACAAAACGCCTTCACTAATCCGCACAAGGCCCACGAGGTGGAGTATTACCCTAAGTCACCTGTTCGTTCAGGTGAGGCTTGCAGTGGGATGAACTTTACTTTTTTAACCAGATGTTACTCAAATATAGAACAGCGAAATATAGAATTGAGTTTTACTATTAACTTTTTAACGGGCTTTATTTACATACACTCTTTCAATCGGAATGTTTAAAAACATGCATTTGGTCCTAGTCACGACCAACGTGGTACCATTGCGTACGAGCAAACATTATGCATGGCTATGTATGTACCAAGAAGTGTCTTGTACGAGACCTACTAAATAAAATGGCACTTTTAGGAAAACCAAATTAAAGAAGTTACTTAGTAGTAATTAGCTGCTAGTTTAATAATCAAGAAACTTACGAAGTAACTAACAAAATAATTTTATTCGAATGCACAAAGTCTGCTGAAAGAATCCATGTTTTCTGAAAGACGGATGAAGTAGTGGTTCTACGTACAGAAAGCCTTAATGCAAAATTGGATTTCGCGGTCCATTAATTTTCAATTTGCGTGATTGCAATTTTGGAGGTTTGCTTCTTCCAAAGTCGTCTGGATTGAGGACAGAAAATAACAAAAAGGCTTTGGAAGGGGATTGGAGTGAATATATTACAAGCCAAATCTCCGCCTCTTAGCTTATTTTGTAGCAGACACGACAAATTAAACTTGTTGTTCAAGCTCTATAATACTTCATGCATTAAGTGGCTTTGTGTTTTTATTACTTTTAGGGTTCCGTATTTCACAGAATGTGGACTCTCCGATATGTCGAAATTAAGTGTTTTATTTATTTTTAAAAATTTCATTATGTAATATTTAATATTATTGGCTAGAACACTTGCCAAAACCATAACAATCTTATCGTTTGAACTAAATAATGTACTAATATAATGTACGCACTTTTTCCTAATTTATTCCACTTATTTTTAATCCTTTTACGTAGATTCTAGTTTGAAATTCAACATTTTATTATAAGGTCTGTGACTGATGTAAATCACAACAGAATATATTTTGGAATAGAAAACAACATTGAAAGTCTCTTATAAATTACATAATCGAAATTAAAAAATGTTGTGTTTAGTCGAGTTTTCTAAAATTCAATGACATTGAACCAAAGGTACACAAACTAAACCTTATTAATACATTAATTAATTTATATTTTAATACATTAGGTACCATGAGAACACTTGACCATTAACGATAAGCTAGAATATCAGATATTGGATCCTGGAAATTTCCTATACGAGTAATAATCAAATGGATACTGTTATTATTTTGACACGAGACGTAAAATAAAAGCAAGTCGGACGACTTGCTTTTATTTTACGGAAAAAATAAAAAATATCCATATTAGATTGTTGTCCAGGGTGCCCCGTGGGCATAGAGAGTCTATAAACCGCTTGAGTAGGCTCTTTTGTGGGGTACAGCCAGTTACAAGTACAACCAAATATGAGTGTTTCCGAAATATTGATAATATTTCTAACTTAGAAATAGCTATACTATGTAAATGTAAGGTACTAAGTAAACTACGGATAGTGTCCATTTTTTGGATAGTCTAACTGTCCAAAGCCGTGATAGTACCAATATCACCATTTTCCGGCAATAAGATCGTATGATATCTAGCTGTCGATCGATATACCTATCAATAGTGTTACTTATGGTCGCTATCAATAAGCATCTGTCTGCACTATCAGAATCAGACTGTCGATCGACAAAACTACCAAACCTAATACTGTCTATAAAAAAACTGTATACAAAAACAGAAATAGCCGTAGATGCATTTAACTTGTTTTCCATATTATGTTTATGATTACAAAAGTATGGTAAAGTACTATTTATCTTAGTCTGACTACACAACGATTGTCTAAATTTGAAGTTTAAACTACTCCTTATTTTGAAATCGTTGGTTCCAATACGCACATTGATATAATTTTATCATGGAAAGTGCGCCTAACCACGCCCTTGCCAATGTGTACAACATAGGGCAACTTTAATGTATGTATTTCATTTTCTCGTATTAGGTATACTGTCGATGTAGCTATGTTCCAAGCCATTTGTTCGAGGGACGTTTAAACGGCGAAAAAACGTGACAAGAAAACAGAACCGTCACATTAAGCTTTCTTTATTGTGCCCCTCCGGTTTGTTCTGTGTGCAGATTAAAACATGATATTTATGAGACGGGGCATTATGTGTCTGCTAAAGATGGACAGTGGTTCAACTCCGTCATTGTTGAAAATTAAACTGGTATTATAAAGGCATTTCATTTATTTTTAGTATAAGCGATTCTCTGCCCTATTTATGGTAAGCGTAGATGGTGCGGATTAGGTATGAAAAGAAACAATGACAACATAATATTTGTAGGATTAAGGCTGTTTGCAATTTAATGCAGCAATGATAATATTTTCATAATTCTTGTTTTTAATTTTTGTATATTGAAAGGTATTCAGCATAGCAATATAATTAAAAGATGAAATTAATTAATTAAAAAATCAAAAAACCCAACTGCGTAAAAAGAGAACTTAAAAGATGAAAACAAGATTTAAAGAAACAATTTGTAGTCTGAGGCATCAAATCCATGTAACTTGTTTCTACTTTTTCTATACGGATTTAAATTACCTACATAATTACAAACGCAGCGCATACCTACATCATTATTATATTAATAGATTTGATGCCTCCGACTGCAAATTGTTTCTTTTAATCTTGTTTTCATCTTTTAAGTTCACTTTTTACGCAGTCGGGTTTTTTTATTTTTTTATTATCTTATTTTATTTTAAACTTTTTAGTGTTCCACTCCTACTTTGCAATGAACTATAAAGCCTTACAGCGGTGCCGCCACCATTACATGCTACAAGTACCTAAAATGCACTTGCATAACAAAAAAATATTAATTGATTAGTAATTTTACCGCGAACATAGACTAAATTTATTTTAATGCAAAAATTTTAAGTAAAAAAGTATTAAATATTTTATAATAAGCCTAATGTTAAAAATAATTGTTAATAGAATATAATCCATGTTTGAAAAAATACACACACATAGAGCCTGTGTATGCGATTTGTTGCAAGTGTACTTGTTTCACAATCACTGGAATCATTTTTGTAATTTTCTTAACTGCCCCACGTAAATAATACACAGATGTCGCACAATATCAGTGCGAGAGCAAACACCAAACAAGCGTAATGGCCGGTTATTGGTTCCGTTCGAAGTTACGAGCCGAACAATGCCCTTTGAGTTCGTAAGACCAAACCCAACTTGGAACGCTCAGCGAACCAAGAGTTACTGGGTCACATACAAATAAATTAATGTACCGATTTTTTCAGACTGTTGACTTTATATTTTTGCTGGTGGTATTCGGATAGTTATAAACGAAGCAGGAATTAATATTATTTCGGGTAAAATCAGAAATTTAAAAAGTAACTCTAAGGGTACGTCCAGATGTGGCGAATGCGCAGTACGCGTTATGTTACTGCAACCGTTGGTGCGCCTCTTTAGCGCAACTCATGCAAGGTTTGTACGGTGCGCGTGATCTGCGCGCGTGCATGTCTAGTTCACGTTGCTGGTAGCATACAGGCGCGGAACGCGCGTGCAGCTCGCTCGAATTGCATAAACATAAAATGCACGCGCGCAGATCGCGCGAGCTGCGCATTTGCGGCGCATTCACCAGATTTGGACGCAGCCTTACATTATCCAAATATTTTTTTTTAAATGGTACAAGTGCTTGTGTTTATCACTCAAACAACAAAAATTATGTTGATTTTGGATTTTTTTTTAATAAGTTTTAATTTTATATCTTACTTGTTTTTATTAATTTTGAACAATTACTGATTGATAAACGCTTTCCCAGTCTTATAAAATTAAAATTATTTGTTGTGATGAAAAAAACACTTGAGAACTAAATGTGTAAAATACTTAGCATTTTCATAGTTTGAAACTTGTACAAAATATATTTTTAAACATGTAAGGTGAAAAATAGTTTAAATGTGGCTTTGGATGATACTGCAGTTATTGTAATAAAAAACAACAGCGTTATGAAAAATACACGTACTTTCAGCGCATTTCGGGGAATGCTAGCTTTATGAAAAAAATAAAATTTTACACATTGTAAAATATTACACAGACCCTAACAGAATAGGATTACAATTCCATTAGTGGTTTTTGTTATGGGTTCGAAGTTATGGGGCAGTCAATGAAATAATGGGCCTTAGTTTGCAGTTTTATGTAATTATTTTTATATTTTAATCCTTATATTGTAACAATAGTTGTGGTTTGTGTTACATCTTAATACACGCACTTTTTTCTGTTCTTGTTTTAAGTTGACACGTAAGACACCAGACTTTTTGCTCCTAATAATGATACAACGTATCTAAGGTTAGGACGGTGGCATTGGGATGATAACTGATCGCGTGTGATGCCAGCCTAATCCACTTCACAATTTCTCTCTGCCAAGATACTTACCTACTACCACTACCTATGTTGAATAGATATGTCTCGAATGGTAGAATCTAAATTCTAGCATTCCATAACATATATTTGTTTATGATTGCCAAAGCTGTCAAATACATGCAAATGCATGTGCTTTGATACACATATTTTAGTAAAATATTCAGACGCAAACTGATACACTAATACTATTGCAGGTTGAGTGAGCGCTATATGTGCATCCAAGCATCTCTAATGTACACAAGCAAGATGTTACTTAGACTTAGGTATCTTATGCATTACTACCTACATAATTATTTACCATGACGTCAGCCAGACAGAATATTATGTATATACGAATATTGGCATTTTTTATACTTTTTTGCTTAAAAATCGTTTTCTGCACTAAAATTATTTTTTTGATTTTTTGTTAGTGTTAAAAATATTTGAAAAGCGATATTTCCATTAGAATATAAATCCTCAGCCTAGACTAGACTTTAATTCGTCTGGCTTCGATCGTACCTATAGGACTATTATATTAGTTACATAAAACGAATTAAAATAAAGATAAAAACACTTGAAAAAAAATCAAATACCTCAGGTGGGACTCGAATTAAAATAAACATAAACAACAGACGTGATACTCTAGAATATGTCTGGGGAAAAATACATTGCGAACATTATGCTTTGTTCAATCAAATAACTATTAACCCATTAGGACAAGGAAAAGGAGTTGAAGGTGCTCGTAGCTACTGAGCTACGAGCACCTCCCACTCCTTGGACTCCTTATGCTTCCGCCACTAGGCGGCAGCGCTTTGGTATCGATTACTAAAGATAAGCAACCAACGTCGCGGTTGCGATTGGATGGGTGACCATTTCAACCATAATTAGTGTCAAATTTCATGAGTATTTCCGTGCTTCGGAAGGCACGTTAAAAGTTGGTCCCGGCTGATATCGCTTGATACTGGTCGTAAAGCCTAGTCAGAGGCCTTAAGGTGGCTTGTCTGAACTTTGATATTTTGGCATAGTTGAGATGACAACCTAGTAGTCTACTCGCTGCATGCAAAAGGCCCAGAGCCACTCTCTGATGCATTCTATAGGTAAGGCAAGCCTATATCCAGCAGTGAACTTCAAAATTCTCATAGTAATGATAAGGCAGACATAATAAAGGCTTCCTCTGATCCGTTGCCGCCGCAACCAATGCTAGTGGGAAACGAATAATAACAGAAAATTACGGTTGGGCGACAAAATGGATACATTTTCTGTTGCGTGGTGTAATGAAAAATTTTACATGCATGTCTTTTATAGTGCATGGTACAGGATCATACCACTCGTGCTTAATGACTCACACTGCTGAACTAAGCACGGGCAAGGCGTCGAAGCCGACGGTATGAAGCTTATGTTTCTTTTTACACCAACGAAAACGTTTCGTTCGTTTTGGTCATATTAACCTATCAAATCAAAAGAACCATTCACTTGTATCAAACCTTTTTTGAACCTTTGAAAACGGTCGTGTTCTTACACGGCTGTTGGTCGTATTTTGTCAAAGAATTGATACAAGGAGATGTTAATTTTAATCTGTTAAGTTTCGTAGTAGGCTTTCAGTTTTTTAAGAGAGTATGTTAGGTTGGTTCCCGCTTTTCATCTATTAGATAGAAGCCTTGCATCCCCCATCTTATGTAAAGAAAATCCGTCGCCAAAAAGGTGTGGTTCAGGATGACCAAAAATGTGATCTTAAATATTTAGCTGGTAATCAACTTTGATAGTTTCATTGCCTATTTGTGGTTGCTAACAATTAGTCAGTAGCTTTACCCTGATAAGATTATTGACCAGTAATTTAGGTCACCGACCTCAAACTCCGGATCATTGATCAAAACCACAAGCCACTCAATCAGGAAGCAGCATGTCTCTGATTAACCATGTTAACTGGACCTAAATTCTAGACTACCCTACTTGTGCAACTTTGCCGGCTTACCTAATGTTATTTCACGTTATTCATATTAGATTTACACTATTTCGAAGTCGGGATCTTTAGACATTTTTTAATAATTAAAAAACCAGCCAAGTGAGTTGGATTCACACACGAAGGGTTCCGCACCATTATCTATAAAACGAACCAAAAAAATCACGTTTGTTGTATATAATATATTCATTTTATTCTGGTTTTTAGTATTTGTTGTTATAGCGGCAACAGAAATACATAATATTTCTGTGAAAATTTCAACTGTCTAACTATCACGGTTCATAAGATACACGGTACATAAGCCTGGTGACAGACGGACAGACAGACGGACAACGGAGTCTTAGTAATAGGGTCCCGTTTTACCTTTTGGGTACGGAACCCTAAAAAAGTAAAAAAATAATATTTACGATACAATAATGCAGCTGATGCTTATTTTTTGTTAGCAAAATAGTTTAGTCTAAAATGCTTATAATAAAAAAAAACATGAGTATGTTTATAATTATATTTCAATGAAAATTGTTAAAACATTTAGATAGAGTATGTGCAGAAACATATATTGATATGTTCGATTTGATTGCGAATCTTTTTCGCTTATCTGTTTACATTAAAACGTAAGAAAGATAGAAAAAACTCTGTTTCAAGACAGGAGTTAATAACGTGTCGGTGCTATTAGGCAGCCAATTGTGCCTCTGTGTTACCGTGGGCTTCATTTTAAATTCAAATACGGTCATGTCCTGCTCTCGTGTGCAGCTCCCATCAAAAATTAATGTTACTAGTGAGAGAAGTGGGTCGTTCGGAGCAGCTAGAGATTTTACACCATTATGCTGTGAAGCAGGAGTTATTTGTAATGTTAAATGAAGGGTATTGTATCGCAGCTAGACATATAACGTTTGAAAAGCATTCTCTTGACTTTATGAGAATTGCATTATTAAATCATATTTGAGTCATTCCGAGTTTACTTTGATAGTAACAATGGGGCCTATTTGACCTGTGTAATAGAGTTATTATGTCCGCTAAAAATTGTCTAAATTCTATATTTACCAACGGAGCTGTTTTAAACAAGCTCTCAAGGTTATGCAAAGAATTAGATGTTATGAGATTCAATAAAGTACTTTAAAAGATAAAATAAAGAAAAAAAGGCATATGTTTGCATTAGATATCCAATTAAGAGTTAAAAGCCAGCAGTGGAAATTGGGCATGGAATCCATGTAGTAGAATACAAATTTACAATCGAAATAAAATAAAAAAAGACATTTCAGAAGTAAGATTTAGAAATAGATTTACTGGAAAATGCAATCGTTTAGAGAATGCAATTTGTTTTGTTTTTGGTGAATAATACACAAATAGAAAATAAGGTGGTCGATTTCGCTTTAATTCTGTTATGTTGTAATATGCCATAGTCACGTACTCACGTCGTGTATAGTATTGAGTACTGCGTAGTCACATGATGTATCAAAAAATATGATAACACGCGTATTTTTTATACTTTATCAACCTTACTCGCTTTTTCTCTATTGTCCGAGTTTGGGCCAGTAGTCTGAAGAGTTTATTAGTTAGTTGCTGCTGCTAGTCACACATTAGAAGCTTGTAAAGCGGAAAATTATGATTTATTATAAAATATTGATTTTGATGCAAAAAAACTCTTGCAGCTTGTATTTTAAACTCTTATATCAAAAACTATAGCTTAAAGCACGCCCAATTGGGTTTCAATTTCGATCGAAGGTTCAAAACCTTTTGTTTTCGGACTGTCACTTTATATTTGTAATAGGGAGTGTACGTGACTAGAATGTCCATTATTTTATTATCAGCCCAGAGCACTTTGTAAAACGGAAGCAGAGACAAGAAATGCCTGGTGAAGCTGCAATAAAAGTAAACAACCAGACTAAATGTGTTTACTTTCGCGATAAGTAGATAATTAAAAGACGTTGTACGGAAGTTATGTATCTACTTTATTAGGTACAAATTTTACTTTTAAATACACTTCTGAGTTACAAATAAAAGAAGATAGTCTGGGATATTAGAATCTTGTATTTCCTATTCAATTTTGCCAAATTAAAATCATGTAGGTATTAGGTGTCTCGCTTACTAAATCCTTAACTGCTTGGAATCTAAACACAATATTATTATCTGTTAGTTGTGGGAATACATTTAGTTCAAAACTAAGCACAACTCCTACTATGGAGACTAGAAAAAAGTAATGTGACATTAAATTTTAGACATAAAAATTAGCACTAATCATATTTAAAGTGGTAAATGGCTAATAGTGTATGTACTCATAATATGCATTTGAGCAGATGTTTCCCCACTACAGTCTAATAGCTATATTATTGTTTTATCTTTTTTGGATACTCAACTATTTGAAACATCTGTCTGATCTGTGAATAATATAGCCAAACTAATTTAGAATGAGTAAATGTGTATAATTTTATTGCATGACAATGTTATATTATGAAGTTGATAGAAACGTTCGATTTTTTTCATATAATATCTGGGAACTATTTAATGAAATTATTATTGAAAGAAAACATTGTCACAAAATATAGTAAAAAAATTCGGACAAAATGAAATTAATTGCAACTATGAGCCACAAATAACACATCAATATCGCATTTGGAAATTTCTTAACACACTTTACTTAAAGTTTAGGACGAACAGAAAGCTGAGGGTTACACTTGACTTTTGGCTGCATAGAATGTTAGGCACCGAAAACCGACAAAGCCAATAAAATGTCTGATGAAATTCGCTCGCTTCTCGGTAGAGGTAGCTTTACACAGAGAGAAGTACAGAATTTCACAGGCAAAGTAAAGTTATTGGCTGTTTAAATCGTGTTTAAACAAGTCCCTGCTGTTTTACCTAGAATATGAGTAAAGTACTTAGTAGTACTTAAGAGAAAAATTACCTATAATTAATCAATCCAGTGGGAGGTGCCAATCAGAATTGTCACTCAATATTACCTTGGGGTTCCTAATAGCACAAATTCCGTATAGCGGCGCGGCGCGCTAGACTTATAGTCAAAAGGGCACTTAAAACTTAGCCCTCCAGTTGAATTTTAATTTAAATATTACTTTAATTTCTTTAATATTCATTTCCACTCCAATATTATGTAATCTCAATCTCAGAATTTTTATTTGTCAAACATCGTCATAAATATCAGTATTTTTAAAATTATACGCACTCGAGCACTATTAAAATCTACAATAACAATCCCACCCTCACTAGAACAAAGCGTAAACTGTAAACGTGTTCCAAAAACTGGTATCAAATACACATTCCGTCCAAAATAAACGTCCAATATAGACTATAAATCGGAGAAGAGGCGGGCGCAAAATAAAATTAAAACTGCGCTTTTGTGGATGCAGTGAATCATGGGGCCCCGTATATCGCTATCCGGCGTCCCCTGAGGATTTGGCAACCGATACATGATTGTGCACTTAGGGGCGGTTGACCGGGCCCACTGACCCTAACCGTAGGTAATAAAGGCGTACTTGTTCTTCAAGGGTACGGATACAGTTACGTGATTTCCCAGGGTTTCAGTACGTTTCTGATGTGATGGACAAAGGTTAAAAAGATATTCTAGAATGGGTTCTTGGGCAGTTATTTAATAAACTTCCGTGAGGCCTTAACTAGTAATTATTAGAATTAACCCCAAGATATTGTCTTCTTAACCAAGATAGAAAAATTTCAAATGCATTATATATTGCATTATATTTTTGCATATTCTTAAAATGAATATTTTTAAAGACTATGTAACATTTATTGATACTGGGTAATTTTAATAATATTAATCTATAAATTGTAAAATTTTATATTGTTGTAAATAATAAGGGAAACACCGGCATAAGGCAAACAGCATTAACAGTTTTTTTTTGCAAATTCTTACACTTGAAGGACCGTTGTCACTAACTTTATTATTGGTAGGGATTATGAAACCATTATAATTTAAACAGTTTGTCTTTCCGTCTGTCAGTATGTCACAGTATTATTTATTTAAAACAAAATTTCGGCACAGCCAACGCCATAGGCACAGCGACAAAATTATGGCGATAATAAAATATGTGTTTTTTTAACCTAATATGCATTTTAATTATTTTTTTTCTATTGATTATAAACTATAACACTTTATCGGTATAGTAAGAATAAAAACATTATCCGTTTAGCCTATAAGAAGCCCTAAAAGTAAGCTTTTTGTAAGAGGTACCTAAACGCCACCTTAACCCATCTAAAATCTTATCCTAAAAACCTTCTAACTACTATCTGACGATCTTGTGAATGTAGCTAAATCAGTGATAGTGTTCATAAATATTTTAAACAAAGCATGCCCTGAGACTACAAGTAGACACCTAATTTATAATAAATATTAAATTACAGGTAAGTAAATTGTTGCCAACCATTCCAGTTATTATTTTATTAATCTTATAAACGTAATGCGTGACTGTCGTTAAAAATAGATAACATGACGACCTCCATAGCCGAGAGGCGAGCATGCCGGACTTGGCGTCGCCATCTCTGAGGTTCCGGGTTCGTATCCCGGTCTGGTCAATGTAGAAAAAGGAACTTCTCTATATTGGCTCAGGTCTGGGTGTTGTGGTACCGTCATTGTTTCTGGTTTCTATAACACAAGTGCTTTAGCTACTTACCTTAGGATCTGGGCGGTAGCCACGAACTCTTAAAACAATCTCAAATCTGTCAAACATTATCATTTCTGTCAAATTTTGTATGAAATGACGTACCAAAATTGACAGATTTGACAACTTTGAGATTGTTTTAAGAGTTCATGGTTATGGCCCAGAGCAATGTTCACTCTGTCAAAAAAGTTTCGGGAATTGATGATTTGTTTATGGTTCTAAATTCAAAATTATATATTTTTTGTTGTTGTTAGATTGGCACAACTGTTTTCCATTTTGGCGCGGAGTTTGAGTTACATCTGATAATTAGATTAAATACAGTATTGTTTTTAGTTATACCATATCTAGTGTGTATTGCAAATTTCATAATGGACAAAAACATCGAACAAAGAGTTTGTCTTAAACTTTGCATCGCCAATGGGATTTCGTGTTCGGAGTCTCTGAAAATGTTACAGAAGGCTTACGATGAATTGACTTTATCAAAAACACGTGTTTATGAATGGTACAAAGCGGTCGAGATGTGATGGAAGATTTGCCTCGCTCTGGTAGGGCATCAACGTCTGTTACTGAAGATAACATCGCAAAAGTGAAGGAAATAGTGACTGAAAATCCTCATTCAAGTTTGAGAGAGCTAGCCGTCGAACTCTCTATGTCACACGAATCGATTCGTACCATTTTAAATAATCAATTGGGTATGAAACATGTTTCCGCTCGGCTAGTCCCAAAAGACCTGAATTTTCTCTAAAAACTCATTCGCAAAAGTGTCGCTGAGGACATGCTATCTAGAACGAGTCAATTCCGACCCAACATTCATGAAACGCATTGTTACTGGTGACGAGACGTGGGTTTACGAGTTTGACATGCAAACTAGTCAACAAGCTTCGGAGTGGCGCCTTTCAACTGAATCGAAACCGAAAAAACCGCGCCAAACTCGATCGAAAGTCAAAGTCATGTTGACTGTTTTCTTTGACTGTCGCGGTTTTGTGCACTTAGAATTCTTGCCAGAAGGTCAAACGATAAAAAAGAGTACTATTTAAGCGTTATGCGGCGTTTAAGAAAGCAAATTAGACGAAAAAGCCAGATTTGTGGAATGAAAATTCTTGAATTTGGCACCACGATAATGTGCCTTCCCACAAGGCCATCATTGTGAACGAATTTTTGACCAAAAACTCAACAAATACCATCGAGCAGCCACCTTATTCACCAAATATGGCTCCAGCCGGCTTCTTTCTTTTTCCTAAACTCAAATTACCACTTCGTGGCACCCGGTTTCATTCGGTAGAAGACATAAAGGAGAATTCGCGGCGAGAACTGAACTCGATTCCGGAAAAAGCGTTTAAAAAATGTTTTGATGATTGGATTATTCGTTGGTGTAAGTGTATCGCTTCTGAAGGAGCATACTTTGAAGGTGATAAAATAAATTTGGATGAATAACTAACATTTTGTGTATTATTAATCTTTTACCCGGTACTTTCTTGACAGAGTAGTATGAGATGATGTCCAATATGTATTATTTATTTATTTATAAAAAAAAAGTGTTTCTATGAAAACTCTTTAACCTTAATTGCATCCACGTCCATTTGTTTTCGCCCCAAGCGAGCTGAGTTATCCATTTATTTCATCAAAGTTTACTTTTTATAAACGCTAACAGAACAGTTCATACCAACACGCTGTGAGTCACACAATTCCGTGTTAACTACAAGTTCCTCGGCAGATACTTGTGGTATACGTAGTACAACATTAACCGATCAATATAATAAACCTAAGTAGTGTGGTCAGGTTCTACTTGGCAGGTAAGTAAATAATCTTCCATATACTTACTTTTTATTTGAGAGCGTTGCAGCTTAAAAAATATGTAAATATGGCTGCTGCAGAATATAGCGGTGTCTGGGTTTTTGTGTTGCATGCCTTTTAGTATAACCGTATACCTATCTGTGTATTTTGCAACTAAGGTCAATAATTTGTGATAATAATTGATGGGTATTTGAGACAATGAAAGTTTTTTTATTAGTAATTATTATTATAATATAACCTTTAGTACGGATTTACATCAAAGCCTTAAATAAAATCCTTTAACAAACAAGATTAAGACTAAAAGTTTTAGCAACCGATATTTTTATTTGCAATTTTCGTTCCATGCTTCGAGTTGTTAAGTTTTCTTACTCAGAATTCTAAATCTGTGTGGGCGAAGTTGCTGGTAACCTCTAGTAGTACAAAATTCTACTCTGAGCTAGATTAACTAGACACCTATGTACTTATTTATTCACCTGGCTCAAGACATCTTTTCAGGATTAAACATAATTCTAGCATAGTTATTTTGCGTCACGAGGCCACGAAAAGCCGCTTTAAAATTCAGAAATTTTCACATCATTAAATTTGAATATGCATGACTAATTTAATTAAATCTCGAGCACTATGCTCAAAGGGCCGGCATCAAAAAACAATTTTCATTCTACGATGAAAATTATTTAGAAGTTGCATCGCGTCTCATAAAAAAATATGGAAACTTTTAACAGAAAACCGCAGTAAAATTCGAATTCGCTGTTCAAAGTTAGGACAGAGTTTCAAGCAACGGAGAGCCGTCCATTAAACGTTGAGAAAACTGCTATAGACTTTTATGGCGCTCTCACAACGTCATTGTCGGCGTTGCGAATCGTATATTTAGCAACTTTGTCGAGTTATTGCTTCGTGTCAAATGAGGCTATAAAATAAATACGAAGGTACGGTTGTGACAGCTGACTTAAAAGTTGTTACCTCGACTAAATCGGGAGACCTAATCTTTCGAATTTAAGGATAAAAAGTAGGTCGTAAAGTTTAAGTTTATTTTCTTTATGTCTTATAGCCCACTAAACAAAGTGAGACATAACGAACTGACCTTCAGCGAGGATAGGATATTATAAATTCTTTACATTTCAACTGTGAAGTATTTTCAGTAAAGTAACGTTTTTAAGGAATACAAAGAGTTGCTGTGTCCTTGCATTTTATTCAAATGTCGCTTGCAATTTTATGTTACATTGTAACAATAGAAGCCGACATTAAAAGGAATCGTTCATTTGATTTTTAAAGAAATCTATTTCGATACCTGGATGCAGACGGGTTATTTCTCTCTTCACGTGCTGCACATTTTCGCGATAGCAATCAATGCAGGAATTCCAGTTGCTTAGACCCAACTTATCTTGTATTTATTTAGAATTTAAAGAAAAAAAGGTAATAGTATGTCATCTGTAATAAATGTGTATGTATAATAAATGACTGAATGAATGTAAAGAAAGATATGAAAAAAAAAAGTTACACTTATCCAGAACAGGCGTTTGAATACTAAAAAAGTAAATCGGTTCATATCGGAGCTTTGACATGATAAACTTCTGATTTGAGACCATAACCATGAACCCTTAAAACAATCTCAAAGTTGTCAAATCTGTCATTTTTGGTACGTCATTTCATACAAAATTTGACAGAAATGATAATGTTTGACAGATTTGTGATTGTTTTAACAGCTCATGGTTAGGGCCCTGAAGTTAATAAATCCAACATTGAATTAACGTGCGTGTCAGTCTTTCTTTAATATGTAAACAGTTTGTATAATGCATATATTACATAGCAGTAACAAGGTTATTGCGATATAGATTGCTTATCAGTTGGCATATTCCGATGCTTTTTTGTAATTCTAACACGTTGTCGAGCCCCGTTGCTTTGTGCGAAGCCTCGTTTGAATATGTATGAGCGCCGGTCGCCCGTGCCTGTATGAAAATGTGATGTCCCGATAAATTGTCAAAAGGGTTGATAGGTACACAACAGGTCCGAAATATGACCAGAAAATGAAATAACTGCAGGCGGTACTCTTGGCTGAAATTGTTTGCTTATGCACTATTAGGCTATAGTTCCGTTTGTGAATTTTTGGTTCAGGTTTTCGGATGGAGATACAAAGGAGTTCGCTTTGTCTAGGCTTGCAAACGTGCATTGAAATCAAATTTTGAATAGCAAAAGCGGAACGTTGTAGTTTTTTAATAATGGTAAATATTTTTATTTAGAAATGCTAGGACTACATAAGTGTGTATGTATTTATCAATTAGGTTATAAAAATAAGGATAAGAAATATTGACCACAGGAACTAAGTACCTATATACAAATTACAGGCGTAGCTTATGAAATCTATACTAATATTATAAAGAGGATAGATTCGATTGTTTGTTTGTTTGAAATGAATAGGCTTCAAAACTACTGGGCCGATTTAAAAATTCTTTCAAAGTTTTACTTTCTATTAAAGACTGATGAATGAGCGTATTTAGTCTGGATAATACTAACAAAAACAAATTATTTCAGCTAGTAAAAAATAATTTGGTTTTGTAAGTATTATCCAGACTACATATGATCATTCATCAGTCTTTAATAGAAAGTAAAACTTTATTTTTCATATTTATAATTCTTCTCTGCTTCTATACCCGCGGCGTGTTTCCTCTATATTTATATCAAAGAGGCGACAGGTGTGCAAAGGCAATCCTCTTTTCTCCCGAAGCTCTGCGACCCCAAGACCCCTTTTAAGTAACATGACTTTTAACTTTGTGACCCATCTTTGCTTTAAAGTGCTCAGGCTTATCTAATTCAAGATAATGCTTTCAGTTTGTTTAAGGTAAATATTTACGTGTAGGCATGACTTGTAATATGAGCAGGGTGCAGAGGCATCACCATTTTAGTACGTAACTTGTTTTTGATGTAGTACGGTACGACGTAACGAAACAGAGTATGGAGAAGATCTTCATTGAAATGTTAGCTTATGTTTAGCGTAAACGCTATTAAGCGTTTACGCTAAACGGCTTTTCATACAAACTTGAATAAAATTGAAATTTCAAAAGCATACGTATGAAGCATTTAGTCTTAAGAGTTAGGAGATAACATTTTAGGAAAATAATCTAAATTTCTTCTTATAATGTCGACAGCAACTCCCTTAAATGTTTGATGTCCAATATTCCATCACAAGGCCTGAACTATCGGTGGCGCGTAACGAAACCCTGTTCTCGTGATCAGTTCCTATTACACAATTAAAAAAGTAAAATAAAATAAAGATAAAGGGATCGCTTTTAAAAAAAAAACATGTCAATTTTGAATGTCGTGGGCTGCCTTGAACAACCTTCCTTTGTAAAGATTTTTGTGTTAGCAACTAATTGTACCACTTTACGACACTATAGACAGCAAGGAGGTACTTGCTTAACTTTTTTATTTTGGTGTTTTTGTTTGTAATTTTCTTACTTGCGGTTTCAAATTCCCCTTTAAAAGCTCAAACGGATCAATTTGTATTAGTATCTGATCAATCTAGACTTGCTCAGTTTTTCTCGTTAGCTGGTTGTCTAGTAATGAACGATAATGGAATTCTCGCGGTGAATCGGCTATAAAAGGCACAGTGTGTATTGATAAGTCCGCTTATTAAACATAAGTAAATAAGTGATAAATGTATTATGCTAAATTTCCACCACCGGTAATACTAATTAACTTAGAAGATTGCTTATCTGCTTGGTTTTGAGTTTTTTTCATTACATACTATATTTATTATTATTTATTGGACATCAAACATTTAAACACGCATTATTTTTTTTATAAATTGAGCCACGGAGGGCTCCAGGTGAAAATCAGCGCTGCAATTTTCTGCAGCACACGCTGAGCGGTGCCTATTATACACCACATATGTACTGACCAATTGTTTTGTAATCTTTTTGTATTTTTCCTCTTGTTTATTGCTGGTTTATTTTTTGTTTGCTTTTCTGATTTTAGAATTGTTGTGGGTGTCGAATAAAAAAAACTCTTTCTTTATCTGTCTTTCTCTCTCTCACTCATTTTGCCTGTATCCTGGAAAGTTCTCACAATAAAAAAATATCGAATGTATGTGATGTAGTCCAATATATATATTTACATATTTATTTTAGCCATAGGACGTCAACTGCTGAACATATTAGTCCTATCTATGACTTCCATAGGTAATGACCGGTGGAAAGCGGCATGCATCCAACAGATTCCAAAGTCGTCTATCCACCTTGTAGCATCAGAAATTATGTTATTACCCTTTTTAAAGAGACTTAAGCGTGAAAATTTAATGTTAAGATGACATATTAATCTGGTGAACGCACGGCTCGCGTGGCATATGCGTACGAACGGTTCGCAGTGCACGTAAGTTGCGCACAAGATCGCGCACGGCAGAACGTTCGCCAGTCTTTTTTCGCTGTAAGATTTGGTACTTGAGCTATGAAAGCATCTAAGCTGGTTTTGTTTTACGTGAACTATATAATATATAAAACAAAAATGTTTAATAAACAATAAAAACTCATGATAGTTCTCAGATCAGTATTTTCAATGAGTATGATCAGAAATTCAGCTTTCTTCTCACGTCCATCCTTAAACTCAAGAATTTGATTTTTCGTTTTCACATTGGCTCAGGTATGGTGTGTTATGAAAATACCTTTGGTAAAATTATTTAGAAATTGCTATGGTGTGTTGTCCGGCATATATTTATTTTTGTGCTCCACTGTACATACACAGGACATGGCATCATATTTTGTTCGACTCATCATTGTATTGGCTTATCTCTTTGATCAACCCAATAGATGTTTGTAAGGTGTTTCAGCTTTAAAAGAATTATGAAGAACAAAAGAGTCCCTTGGGGGAATTCAATTCCACTTGAGGTCCACTCTCATTATACCCATTGAGTTTGATTCGATTATTTAAAAGGACTAGAAAGTTACTGTTTGTAAGCACTGTTTAAAAGAATCTTTGTCGAATTTGCGGTAAGTTGTTCCCGGTTTTTGCTCGCTACCCCGAAATTATTTAAGCATTTGTAGTTTTAAAGGTTGATTTACAACGTTTTCTAAACTAGAACTTAACAACATGCAGTTCTCATTAACACGAGGCCCGTGTTCTGAAACTGTGAAAATGTTAATCTTATATTGGGACTGAGTAAAGAAAAGGGTTTCATCACATGTTTCTTTGCGTTTTAATAAACATACAGAAAAACATGTTTTCAGTTATATTTCATTCAATTTTTTCATAAAAAATACAAGTAAAATGCTTATAAAGCCAAATATTACGCGCGCCGTTCAATTCAAATTACTGTAATTCACTGTCGCGTATGTATGAGCTACCTACTCAAAACCGTGCGTAAAATCCAACACAACACAATTTCCATTAGTGTCCCCACTTTTCCCGGGGAAATAATATTTTGTTTTTAAGGTTAAATAGATCCAGCAGGCGAGGCCATTAAATCACAATTAGAAGTAATGCGGGCGGATGCGTGCACGGGTGGGCTTAGCACCCGCGCCGCCGACCGAAAGGCTTTGCCGGACTTACGCCCATGTCTTTTAATACTTATATTTTGCGCCCTCGATAGCAATAGAAGCCTCATTAAAAGCCATTTGTATGAAGAGAAATCGCGTAGTTTTGTAGGGGCTTAGCGGTGTTCTTGAGGATTTGCCCGTGAATAACGTTAAGAATAATAATGGGTTCCTGTTACAGTGTTCAACAAGAAGGATGGTTAAATATTAAGCGACATACGTATGTATTCTCTTTAAAGTTGTCAAGATTATATTTAAATACACTCTACAAGGGTTTTATTTGAATGAAAAATCTATATTTTGACATTGGAAATGTCTTTTCGTTCGCTCCAGTATAAGCACCGATTTCACGAAAAAGTGCGATTCCCTTATGTCTTGGAGAGTTGTGAAGAAAAGACGCGTATTTACAAGAGTTGTAAGGTGCAAAAATAATTATTTCGGAATATCATAAACAAAAAAGTTATGGCCGAAATAGTGAAAAAAAAAGTATTTATTTCCGAATTTTTGGAAACGAAGAATGATATCAAAAATTCGAGGAAAAATCCTCTTGACCAATTAGTCAGCTACAATTTAAGCCTAGACGCAAGCAAAGACGATCGGGTTAAGGGTTTGCCCTGTAGCCTAACCTTTTTGGAAAAAGTCATAACGACATTTTTTTATTTTTTTCACATATTCCTGCTATTTGCAACCACATCAATTGGGATTTGGCATTGCGTTTTAGGGTGTGAAGCGGCAATACATTCTACTCGGACTTTTACTATAGGACATGAGGCATCAAACTATACAACGATTGTTTTAAGAGTTCATGGTTATGGCCCTGATTTTAACAGCGCAAAGAGAGATACCATCCTGAATGAAGTCCTAGAGCAAACTCTCTTACTTTATCTATTTATTCACCATTGCTATGCTTTCCTAAGTAATCTCTTTTTAACCGACTTCAAAAAAGAAGGAGGTTCTCAATGCGACTGAATGTTTTTAACCGACTTCAAAAAAGGAGGAGGTTCTCAATTCGACTGAATTTTTTTTTTGTATGTTTGTTACGCGATTACGCCGTAGATTATGGACCTATTTTAAAATGTATTTTACGTTTGAAAGAGTATGGGAGTATACTAAAGGGTAAGGCATAAAGGTGGTCCCATTTTCACCAAGTCAGATTCTGATGGTGGGATGGATCCCTGGGAAATCGAGGGCAACCCACAATTTTTATAGGCACCAATAATTTTTTGCATATATTTTCTGACTCAATTCTTTTTGGGTCTGGTAATCATCATGTCATTTTGCTGACCTGATGATGGAAGCCACAGAACTCCTTAACGGATAGAAGTTAGAAGATAATACTGCAATTTGTCGACAGAACGTATTTCGCAGTGTGTTGAGCAGGCGAAGAGCTTATAAGGTATCAGACCGCCAATTTTGATTTACTGGGGGCGTACACGCACACCCAGTAACGAGAAAAAAAAAGTTGAAAGTTTATTTCAAAAATTGTTTTGTTATTCTACGCAAGACCATATCCTATGGTTACGACACCAAAATAGCAGCCGTTCTGGTTGGAGTGTAGGGAAGGGTGCGCAGGACCTAAAAATTATCGTCGAAAATCGACCCTATAATTTTTTTATCATACCATTGGATCCATAAAAGACTAACATCAGTAAAGGTCACTTTGCTGTAAAGTCATTTTTGGTGGAGTTGTAAGGTGAAAACTGAAGCTTATTTTAAAGGCGTCTGGGACTTTTCGTTGAAAAATTGATCATACATAGCACCCTATTTTCATTATACCATTAGATGCGATGTCCATAGAAGACTTTGAACATTTGTCTAGGTCACTTTGCTGTAAAGTCATTTTTGGCGGAGTTAGGAGGGGAAAACTAGAGGACTTAATACTTAAAATTGTAAAATATAATATAAAATAAGTTTTATAAAAAACTAAAAACCGATTTCAAAATGAAACTAAAAAGCGAAAAATTTAGTTTCATTTTGAAGTCGGTTTTTAGTTTTTTATAAAACTTATTTTACACAGACCAAGTTATTCAGTCGCAGGTTGGAGCTCAGTAGGTGATCCATTGGGCCATTATTATTTTGTTCGACTATTTAAAAGATTATATCTAACCACAATGTGCCTTTAAATGTTTTTTACCTTGATGATGTTATTTTAGGAGAGGGCCCTGACCTGGTCCTGGAAGATTGAAAAACGTTGGTTACAGCTCTTAAAGCGGTAGGTTTGGAAGTCAATCCAGTCAAATGTGAATTTTTTAGCTGTGTTAGTTTGGTCATTGATTCTCTTTTGCCTGGTATCAAACAGATTGACAAAGCGTCGCTCAATTTGTTGGGTGCTCCTATATTTCCTGAGTGTGTCAGTTCTATTCTACATCTTAAAAGGCAGGCATTATTAGCGTAACGTGACATTTTGGCATATCTATCGGGACATGTTTCTCCCGTTCTAATTTTTGTTTTACTACCGTTTTATATTCATAATAATCCCTCTTCATAAAATAAACTCATACTTATTTGTTCATAAATTTTTATTACTACTATCGGAACTCATAACAGACAGTTCTCGTATTATTTTTATTAATACATTCATTACCTACTAAGAAATTTTACAACGGAAATTTCTTTTTACATAATAATTTTCTTCATAATAGTCAGTGATCATAAATTTCTTATTCATAATAGCAATAATGAGAAACTATTGAACTCATAATAATAATATTGGTAAAATATATTTTTCGTGTGAAATTATGTCATTGTAAACTGTTATGTGTGTAGTAGAGTGCTAGTACCAATTTTAATGACACATTTTTGAACTAATATTGTAATTTTGTGTGGTCACTGTTCTAACCTAACCTAGATGAGATTTGTGATAAGTTTAAACATAAATTGATTTGACACCCTTAAGTGCTTTTTCTTCGTGAGATGACTTAAACTAAGGCATTGTAAACGTAGACCTAACAAAAGTCCTAACCGTTTAACGACTATTAGATATCTTACAAAAAGGCCTTCTGCCCGTTAAGTTATTTAAACTATCCAGGGTATTACCTAAGGGATTGAACTTATGAGATAACCAGTTTCATTAACACTTATGACTAAAAACTATATGAAAATAAATATTAGTGCAAACAAATTTATGATTATTAATATTAAGAATATCAACAATTAGGAAAAATAACACTTATGATTAAGATTGAATTAGAACTTTAGCGTATACCTTGAGAACGGCACCCATTTGGCGTTTTGAAGAAAATTTGAAATTACTCGATGACTCTCTTATAATAATTTTAGAATCGATACTTAATGACAGGCTGAATAAAATGAAATGAAATTCTTTATTCTATATTTAGGCCCTCTTCCGGGCACTTATACACGTCCCAACATATAACTTAGCCCTACCACCGCTACGGGACAACATATCGGCTGGTGATGAGAAAAAACTGCGCAACAAACTCAGTCACCTTTGCCAGCCTGATTTTATTACAAGAAATACCATTACAAGAAAGTGTAAGTGCGAGCTAGGCAGCCTATTAAGTCTATACACTCTTGTCGTTCAAGTAATCTTCAACTTTGTAGTATCCTTTTTCCATAAGGATTTTTTAAATGTGGTTTTTGAACTCATAAACAGGTAAGTCAACAAGAGTTTGTGGTACTTTATTGAAGATTTTTATACATTTCCCCAAAAATGAATTACCCACTTTCTTTAATCTGAAGCTTAGAATGGCAATTTTATTTTTATTTCTAGTATTATAATGAATTGAATCACATTTAAGGATAAACGAACTTAGGTTTTTTTAACATACATAATATTGTCAAAAATGTATTGTGACGCTACTGTTAATATTTTAATATCTTTAAAGACCTCCCTCAGAGAGTCGCGAGACCCAAGACAGTATATTGCACGTACAGCTCTTTTCTGTAACACAAAGATTGACTCAATATCAGCAGCTGAGCCCCATAGCAATAGACCATACGACAACAAGCTATGAAAATAACTAAAGTATGCTAGTCTTGCCGTTTCGACATCAGTTAAAAGCCTTATTTTCCTTACAGCATAAGCCGCCGAACTGAGCCTTCCTGACAAGGCAATTATATGACCCCATTGCAGTCGGGAGTCTATTGTAATTCCCAAAAAGTTTGTTGAATTGACTGCATCTATATGATCGTCTGACATATTAATATATGTACTGACCTGCCTCACATTGGGCATAGTAAATTTGATAAGCCTGGTTTTTTTGCATTAAGTAACAGATTGTTAGAAGTAAACCATCATACTACTTGAGAGAGAGCATCATTCACATCGTCAAAGGCAGCTTTACCCCTGTCAGTTTTAAAAATCAATGATGTATCATCTGCAAACAATACTATCTAACAAAGGTCTTTAGTAAAGTAAGGAAGGTCATTTATATATATCAGGAATCATTTATATATATCAGGAATAATAAAGGTCCCAATATAGAGCCCTGGGGCACACCCATGAGTAATGGGACCCCGGAAGAGTCAGTTTCATTGACATTAACTGTTTGCGTTCTATGTGTGACATGACTCTAACATTTTTTATTCATTTGAGACACTATAATGCCGTAATTTCATTAATAACGTTTTCTGAGCTATACAATCGAAAGCCTTAGACTTATCACAAAAAATCCCTAGAGCATCTTGCTTATTTTCAAACGCATCAAAGATATGCCTAATGAGTGCAACTCCAGCATCAGTTGTGCTTCTACCCTTGGTAAAACCAAACTGATTGACATGCAATAGTTTGTTTATTCTAAAGTGTGATAAGAATTGATTAAACACTATATTTTCAAATATTTTACTAAGAGCTGGTAGTATTGATATCGGTCTATAGTTAGAGGGATCAGTTTTATCTCCGGATTTAAATGTGGGTATGATTTTGCTGTATTTCATTAAATTAGGAAATGAACCTTCATTAATACACTGATTAAATATACAAGCAAGATGCGTTGCTATACTATCAATTATATGGTTGATTATATTAATTGAAATGCCCCATACATCTTCTTTTTCTTCAAATTTAGCTCTCTAAACGTTTAAACAATAATTTCGGGATTTATATGCCTGAAATTTAGAATAGAACTGCATTCGTCGACATTTGTTTTCAAAAAGTTTTTGCAAGACCTTGTGAAGAGTTTAATTTACTAGTTGTAGCAATAGGTATATTAGAAAAAAAATCCTTAAACGCGTTTGCTACCTCGTTGTCGGATTGAATAATTTTATTATCAATATTAAGGCTAAATGTGCGATCTAATTGTTTAGTTTTGCATGTTTCTCTATTAATAATGTTCCAAGTGGCTTTTATTTTATTTTTGGAGCTAGCAATAGTATCACGAATGTAATATGATTTGGCCACTGAACATACTTTTTTAAAGATTTTAGAGTATTTTTGACATGTTCAATAATTTTAGGGTCTTAAGTTTGCGCTTTTATGTCATACAATTCATATAATTTTCTCCTACTTTTATGAATTGATGAATGAATTATGAATTTAGTTAAAGGTGTTTCTGATTTAATATATTGTTAAACTCATCTTTAACCTTACATGGACGGCATGGCATTCCAGAATGCCATTTCTAAGTTACCGTTGTGGACGGCGGGCATTCCAGAATGCCATTTCTCCCGCAGTCGATATTAACTCTGATTGTTAACGTAATAAGGTTCTGGTTGTCCTGATACTTTTTTAGTGGAATGAATGATAAATTCTCCGTTCATTGAAACCAAAAACAAATAGACGTTCACGAAAGAAAAAAAAGACAAAAATCGGTGAACTTTGATTTAGTGTTTAGCGGTCACGTGCGCGTGATGACGTGTGGTAAAAAAAGTGAATTTTAAAAGTATTTCAGTGTAAAAAGGTTAGTTTTTTGCCATAATATCTATTGTTGTTAGTTTTAAAGTTATAATAAGTGTTAACAATAGTATTTCATTGTAATTTGAGCGTGTAACTTGACGTGAATTGAAGTGATGTACTTGTAGGCGCGCGAGCGAACAATGGCAGTTTTATTGGCCGATAAGAAATAATGTAAACAACATAAAACACCGGGTCAGCATGTAAGTAGCTACTTTGTTTCATTAGCTTCTCAGAAATGTAACCCAAACCGTCCTAAGTGTAAACATCTGGCCTCACGAACAATAACAAAGCGATAAGCGCCGAGCGCAGCAAAAAAATAACGGTCGGTGTCAAGTGGCTGCGGTCCTTTTCAAGTGGCACCGGCCACGCGTCACGGGGCCGGAAGTAGGTTTGCGGCCCTGTAAGGTTAATCAATCCAAACAAATTTTCATATGACACATCCGTAGTGTCACTGTTGAATGGTAATACATTTATACCATAATCAATATTTTTCTTAAATTAGTCTAATTGATTGGCAGTGACTGGCCTACAAATAATATCCACCGTTGGTGAAACATGGTAATAATAATAATAATAATGGTAGTGCTCAAATGTGGCTATTTGTCCACTATGATCTGATCTTAGGCAGTTTATAAGTGATTTTTGCATAACTTCACAATTACGGTTGGATAAAAACAATGGAGTCATGTGGCCTTGCCTATTCGTCATGGGGGTCTTGGAGTGCATCGGGTTCAGGATGTTGGTCTGGCAGCTTTTTTGGCCTCAGCATTTGGCTTGGTGGATCTTGCTGCTCGTATTTTGTCCCTCGATGGCAACAGTATCCGCTTGCCTTTCGTGTCTGAGGCCTTGGAGAAGTGGGCCATGCTCTGTCCAACTGTTAACCGACCAGAGAAACTCATGGTACAAAGAGGATGGGACGACATCCTTTGCAAGCTCTCTTTATCTCGCTTGTTGAATGGTACATCAGGTCCTGATTTAGCACGTCTGAAAGCTGTTATAAAGCCTTAATCTGACACGTAGCTGCATGTTTTGCCGTCTGCTTAGTTAGGTACGGTCCTTGATAACGATGACTTAAAAATAGCAGTGGCTCTGAGACTAGGAAGCAAGATATGTGAAGCTCATTGCTGTATTTGTGGTGTCATGGTAGAGGAGAATGGCTACCATGGACTAAGTTGCCAAAGAAGTTCGGGGCGCTTCCCGAGACAATTCTATTAATGGAATTGTGCGTCGGGCCATGGTATCAGTCAATGTTCCATATGTCTTAGAGCCATCCGATTTGTCTCGCACACATGGCAATAGACCCGGCGGTCTTACTTTGGTTCCTTGGCAGAGAGGGCGCTGTATCTTGGGGGATGCAACATGTGTTAGCACTTTAGCTGCTTCTCATTTGAGGCAAACTGTAATATCAGTAGGTTCAGTGGAGGAAAATGCTGCCAAGGTAAAACTCGCCAAATACTCTGTTTTGGAGTCAGCATTTGATTTTGTGCCTATTGCTGTGGAGATGGCTGGGCCTTGGGGTGATTAGGTACTTAATGTTTAGGAGCTAGGGCGACGATTTTGAGATATGGGCTTCGATCCCCGCTCTGGGTCTTGGGTGGTTCAGCGGGTAATATTTTTTTGAATTCCATAGATTCATTTCCAATGTGCTCGATAGTCGTGTGAGGCACGAAATCTGTGTTTTTTTTTTGTTTCAATAGTCGCTCGAATTTTGAATGGTAAGTATATTAACACAAGTTGTGTTGTAACTAAGGTATGTAGGTAAGTAAGGCTAGCCACTATTCCATCCGTATTTCGCAATTAAATTCTATTTTCACAGTGTAGGTAAGTAAAGTATATTGCCAGTTATTGGTAGATTAATTTTGACTGGACTATACCTACTGTGACATTAATTTCTTCGACCTTTTGAATAAATTATTTTGTGATTGACATAATAATTTATGAAAACAACAATGACTGTAGTCCCTAGTCTTTGAGTTACATTAAAACTGACATCTGAAAGGCAAAAACGGTTTGATTTCTCTCTGATACGAAGCGACCCAATGAATAATAAAAGACGGTCTGGCAAATAGTAGAAAATAGTATTCAAATAGACATACGTATAAACCTGTAGATAAAACTCATTACGTATTTTAGCGACTACACTTATCTCGAATCTACACGTCCCTTCCTCCGCCACAAATAATGAATAATTGAAATGTTTAAAACTAAACGAGCCACAGTCTATGGAATATCGGAAAATAGTAGCTGCCTTGGGAATTCGCAACAATACAGTTCCATTATCTGTGGTCGGGTCCTGTAAGTGGTATTGCCAGGTCAAGTATAATAAATTTCAGTGCGAAAACTTACAAAATTGGAATATACAGGGTGAAACAGTGAACATGGACTACGCGGGACCTATTTTATAATAATAAAAATATACTGATTTCACTATAAAAAAAGTATATTTAGAAAGAATGTGAAACTACATTCTTTTTATTTCAGCTAGTAGCTTGTTATAGTAAACTCAGACAACAAATAAAATTGACAATATTTTTATCAAAGTAAATAAAAGAGCTAGTTACTTTATGTCAATCAATGAAGATCTCGTAGCTGAACACGGGGAATAGCCAAGTATTATAATTGCAGCCTGAATTTGAAAAGAAAACAGAATCGGGTAAAGTGTTTTTGCGGAATACTAACAAGTATTTTATTTATTTTTATTATTAAATTTTATATTTGAAAGAGACTTTAGGATAATGTGATTGGATTTTAATAAAGTCGCATACTTACAATGTTCCTAAGTATACTCAAAATTGAAACGTAGAGTCTCAAATGCAAATGGGATGAAAACAATGTGCGCTACAGAAAGTAACTTTACATCAAGTTAGAAGTCGCATCCTCCTTGTAAATCGCA
Source organism: Anania fuscalis (assembly GCA_950371115.1). Lineage (NCBI taxonomy): Eukaryota > Metazoa > Arthropoda > Insecta > Lepidoptera > Crambidae > Anania > Anania fuscalis. Next base: position 8,811,948 of record OX493331.1, on the reverse strand, counting down.
ACGGCATCGTCTCCACGGCTCATTACGTATACCTACGACCGTATTATCTGCGTTCTTTACGAGCTAGTGTTGCCAAAAATTGGGAAACATAATCGATAAATATAATAGAAATTGACATAGAACGAAAATGACATAGAAGAAAAAAGTTTTTTTACATCATCAGCCATAGGACGTTCGCTGTTGAACATTATGCTTCACGTAATGTCTTTCAAGTTGGTTGTTGAAAGCGGCCTGTATCCAGAGGTTTTCGGCAACCTTTACCAGGTCGTTTATCTATCTTGTGAATGGATGTAGGACGCTGCGTTTGCCGGTACTTGGCCTCCATTCTAGAACATTTCTGCCCCACCGACTCGCACTTGACCGGTTTTTTAAGGAATTAGTCTGCCGATCTTTTTGATTTCTTTTATAATGTTACTAAAACTGAAACACGAAAAAATTCACCTTCATCTTATAACCAAATGGCCAGTGTGACTTGTAATTAAATAAAAGTGTATCTATTCTGCAAAAAACATCGATACAGTAACATGTTTCGAGCAACACTACAACAAAATTTGGTTTGTTTCCACTTAGTTTCTAGAAGCAAAAAGTGTAAAAAGTTCCCGTTATGAAAGGAATTATCTCGCTTCAACCCAAAATATTCCTGGTGTGGGAATGTCGAATTACCTTCGCACGTTCTGCCCCGCTAATTGTGATTTAATGACAGTTAACCGAAGTATTTTTGCAGGCTTTTTGTATAAAAACCCGTTTTCAGAGGCGGTACCAAAATGGCATTATAACAATTTGAGTTGAATTTTCGTTTGTTATTTCGATACTAATGGAGAATGAGCATTCTGTAAATATCTTTTACCAGCATCACAAAGCAAACGGGCTTGGTTTTTAATTAAGATACGAATGGTCGGTATGTTACGAGTATACCTATACCAAGTGAAAATAAAACTGCAGATGAAATTACTTGTTTCACCCTACGTCCAATAAAAAAGCTTTTTTGTCCAAAGTTTGTACTATGAAAAGAGCCTAGGCTTATTTACCTGGTATTCCATGTTATAATTTTGTAGTTTTAAAATCTACAGTTATAATCTACGTCTAGTAGTTAAATATTGTAACCCATTCCTTCGATTGCTACTCGGTACTCAGGTAGTAACTCACTCACAACAAAAATAAATACATGTATGTGAATATAGGTATTTACCACTCTTATAATAAAAATATACTGTATGTAACCTACCATCACAGTACCATTTCAATGGAAGTGTTCCTGGCACCCACAATATCATAGTAGGTGTACAGTGGGTACGACCACGGCTTTACCTTGACCATTTTTGTACCTGTGCATTTCTGGATTTCTATCTTAATTATTTACTTGTTTCGTCCTTTTTAGACCACTTTCTTACGTAGTCGGGTTATAGTTTTTTAAACTTATATTTTTATTTAATATTTTTCCGTTTCCCGATCGACATAATACACTAGCCATTTAGTATCTACATGGTAGCATTCTAAGAAAAGAAGTTAAGGTGAGCTGCACGCGCGCATCACGCGATCCGTTAAGCCTTGACCAAACCAACGCGTTCATCCTGCGTGCGCGATGGCGTGCATGGTGGCGTTCAGATAGTGCAATACCATTTGTAGCGACGAGTTCAAACCGGTGCGTCCTGCGTCCGAAATACAGCGTTCGCACGCGCGTTTGGGCGGCCGCGTTCATTTGATGTCATGGACAGATAATATGATAGTATGATAATATCCATATTACTTTTATTATAAAATTTGATTTTTTACGAATTGTTTAAAAGAAACCCGCGTCAATAATGATCACCAAATTGATTATAAATTAATTTATTTCAAATGATCCTCATTTTTTTTCATCTTCAATAACTGCTGTTTATAGAAGCATTTCAGCTTTGATTTTAGTTTTGCTATCTTCCATTATCACCAAATTCATTAGGTTGGAGTATGTCCGAAACGGAAGGTAGATGCAGGCTGGACTAAACGCGTACCTAGGCCGCGCGTTTGATGTACACTGGCCTTGCACGCGAGAAGTCGCCAACGCGCATGCAGGCTGAACGCGTTGGTTTGGTTGAAGCTTAACTGCAATCGTTTGGTGCGCCTGCATAGCGCAACTCATGGAAGGCTTTGATCTGCACGCGTGTATTGATTATTTATATTAGTTCACTTTTCAGGTAGCTCACAAGCCGTGCTGCGCGCGACCTGCGCATTCGCGGCGCGTTCGCCTGATCTGGGCTTAACCTAAGGCCGCGTTCAAGTCTGGCAAATGCGCCGCGCGACCTATGAGCTACCTGGAAAGTGAACTGGAAATGCACGCGCGCAGATCGCGCGCTCTGTACAAGCCTAGCATGAGTTGCGCTAAGGAGGCGCACCAAACTATTGCAGTAACGGAACGCGTGCTGCGCGCGTGCAGCTCGCGAGCGGATCGCGCGCGGCGCTACCTATCAGTATTATTGGGGTTATTTCCTGTAACGGTAGAGTTTGTAAATAACAAAAGTAAACTTAGTGAAGTAAAGAGCTAAGACAAAATTAAAGAAAAGAAATTTATTTTTAATTATGTTCATAAACTAAACATAAAAACATTATACCTAGGTCCTTACTCAATACTTAAAATTATAATTGTTTTGCATTGACTTATATATTACTTCGTAAGGACAGGGCGGACCACACGTCTGGGTGTTGGACCTAAAGAGACCCGAAAATGACCCGACCGAGGCCGATGTGACGTAGTCAGTGGTCGGCGGTCATCGGGATCTGACATTTGTATGAAAAAATAAAAATGCCTAGATGTTCACTGAAAGGTTGCTTAAATTACGACAGAAAGGTCATTATAACAAATTCTTATATTACTTCTCACCAATAGGCCGCATATTTGATAAACACTAAACATATTTACATTACTTTAACAATTTTCTAACTTCTTTGTCAATTTTACGAAGCAACGCCATATTTACCGCGCAAAATCGATACAACTTTGTAGCGGCGTCCATTAGTTGTATGGCTATAGTATAGCCATAATAGTGCTCACAGTGCACTAAGTGCAGTCCAGTACATGCGATTTAATATAAATATTTTATTTTATGATAATTTATTGAATACTTATTTTAAGTTTACGTGATGCACTATGAGTTAAAAATTTAAAACATGCAAAAATAACAAAAGGCAAAAGTTTAAAAAAAAATGTTTTATTCGAAGGACAGTGAAATGTAATAAATAAAAATATAAATTATCTGATATAGTTTTTTTTTTAAGTTTTAAGGTATGATTCCGTATATAAAAATAAATTGTATCCACAAACACTCAATTATCTAGCCAAACTAAGCAAATCTTGTGCTATTGCGACTAGATACAGATAATAAACATATTTAAATACATTTATAAACATACTTAAATACATTTACAAACATTATTGATATTCATTCTATAGACACGAAAATTAACGAAGTAAAACAAACGAAGTTCCTAGGTTTAACTATAGAACAAGACGTGAATTGGAAAACGCATATAGATAATGTTTGTATAGCAGGCAAGAGCTTTGGCAAGAGCTGCGCCCAAGCCGCGCGAACGCGATGTTTAAACTGGCTTGAATGTGAACCAGAGCTGCACGCGCGCAGCTCGCGCGCACTGTACAAGTCTTGCATGAGTTGCGCTAAAGAGTTACGCACCAATCGGTTGCAGTAACGGATCACGTGCCACGCGTGTGCAGCTCGCGCGTGACCTGCGCATTCGTGGCGCGTTCGCCAGATCTGGACCTATCCTTATTTATGCCTTAAAGCAGGTTAGATCTGTAACAAAAACTGTGATTGCTACCTATCATGCATTGTAGGTTCTAAATTACGCTACAGTTTACTGATGTGGGGCAATAGCACTAATATAAATAGAGCTTTTATTGCCATAAAAAGATGCATAAGACCAATATGCGGTGTCCCTCCACGAACATCATGTCGTCCTCTATTTGCACAATTTTAATAACTAACATTGACGTCCCTGTATATATTTGAAACATATGTATTTGTAATGCAAATTATGCATATTTTTAATAGGGCATTTGACATCCACGGAACACAAGAAATCAAAATATCCTGGTACTACTAAAAACTTCAATAACAATGCAGTATAAAAAAAGCTGCATGACAATGAGTATAAAAAAATCTTCAATAATATACCTACTAATGAATTCAAAACATTGAATAATAATCAATTTAAAACAAAACTGAATAAGTGGCTAATCTCACATACCTACCATAAAGGAGTTTTTTTAAATAATAAATAATAATTTCAACATAATTATGATATGACTGACATCTATGTAATTTAATTTAATGCAATTTTAGACTCAATTTTATATTTAATTTTAGTTAAATTTTATATTTAATTTGCATGCCTTGTTTTGGCTAAACATGCTTGGCACGTTCATTTTAAAACACCTATGCATACCGTGTTTAAGCATATAAAGATTATTTTATTTTATTTCATTTATGTTGACGTATTTAATACGAAAAAGCAAAAAGTTATATTTACTCTGACACTACTTTAAATATAACATCTGTGCAATAAAAACTTTTTTCTTAGTTCCTCTTTTGTTTTAAGCATAGGTTTTAAGCCGCTCTTACAAGGTTGCTATTTGACAGTTGACATCAAAGTCTAACAGATGGGGTTAGTGTGTCATGTATGGAGGAAATTCAAGGCGATTTGTTCTGTCAGCCGTATCTTTACTTTTTACATCAATGTTGTTTTGTTTGTTTTATTGAGATAATGATTAAAAAAAACATGCTTACCAAGTACAAAACATTTGATTAGCACAATCATACTTAAGATACACTTTTTTTGGCTTCTTGCACCACTTAAAGCTTATGACATTTTGTTATTTATTACGTTTAATTAGCCACAATACAATAAGTTAACACTAGTATTCATTTAAAAAAAAACAACAAAAAAAAAATATAATTAATACATCTTATATAGAATAAAGAATAAAGATTCTCATTACAATTTCTGGCCTAACTTAAACCTTAATATCTGCTGTCATAATGCGATGTTCTACTTAAACCTGGAAATGGATGGAAAAGAATAGCCAAGGATTAGGATCACTGTCGTGCATTTGGAGAGGCCTCTGTCCATCAGTAGACTGACGTCATCACATCATTATCACACCATCATTGTCTGTAGGTACAGTAGGTATCTTGGCTTTCTGGTATGCTATATCAAATCTCATTCGTTTTAGTAACGTCTCTTCTGTCATTTTCATGGTCAGAATTAACAGAGCGAGGCTGCAGTCCGCCTTATTTTACTTGGCTAGCCCCAAATGATAATTGCGTCCAAGTACATTATCCTCAATGATTGCGTCACCTGCTCCTGCTTCAAAAAATGGTCTCTAGACTGCCTTTTACTACCTCCATCGTACCGTCAGAACTTCATTGTAATATAGAAATCTTGTAGTTCCAGTCTTCAGATCAGTTAGTTTACTTTTATTAATAACTAGCTGACCCGGCGAACTTCGTAACGCCTAAAAGTTTTTTTTTTCATCAGCTTTTCCATTTTTTAATTATTTATTCTACTATTCGGGGCGGAGACAAATCCAACAAATTACAAACCATGAAACTCGGTCCAGCCGTTCTCGAGTTATAAGTGTTGTAACAAATACGACTTTGTTTTATATATAAAGAAGATTACATAGATATGTAGCGAATCCTAAGTTTAAGGAAGATTACGAACACATTTTTTTCACATCAAAATAATGTATTTGCAGTGTGTTTGACACTACATGACAATGACATGACAACCGTCTTTAAATTAATTTATTTTTAATTCTTCATTTACCTATAGCACTAAGGAGTGTTGATATCAACTTCGAAGCAAATCACCCCCAAAATAGCTTTCTACCCCTATTTAACCCCGCTAGGGGATGCATTTCAATAAAATACAAAGCATGTCTTCCGTCAATGCTGTTAAAGAATGTTTATGCAAAATTTGAAGTAGATTGGACCATGGAATAACGTTGTCCCATACAAACTTTGCCCCCCGGTTTCACCCACTTTGGGGTTGAATTTCGCAAACTCCTTTCTTATCTTATGCCTACGTCATACAAAAAAACACACACTCCAAGTTTTAGGTCTCTACGATCAGCGGCTTAGGCTGTGCGTTGATCCGTCAGGCAGTCATTCCGGACAAAGCATTTAAATGTATAGATTATGACTGAAACAATATGATATATATACATATTCGTAATGTGCTAGCCAAGAGCTTTTTTTTGATACCAAATACGTAATGATTATCACAATTTAGGTTTTTTTTAGGTTAAAAACTGTCGTTTTAATTCTGTCTGGGACAATTTTGATAAAAATTTATACAGCCTATTTTACCCGGGCCATTAATACGAATCTATTGACACCTCGTTCATTAAAATCGGTTCAGTAGTTTAGGTGCTACGGTGGAACATACAAACATACATACATACATACATACATACATACATAGACTGCCAAAATCATTACCCTTCCTTTTGGCTTCGCCGTAGTCGGGTAAAAAGGACTTACCTATACGTAAAAAAAGACCATTGTTCCTATATCGCATAATAATACGGTGTTACTGCCTTGTGCTGTGGTAGACAGACAAAGAGACAGCGGAACCAGTGTTATTTTGGCAAATTTTGGGGACAAAACTCGAAAAAACTTGTTATAACATAGAATGTACATCTCCGTTTAAATTATAAGCATCTTTTATTCAGTCACTCCAGTTATCACTTAATTAATTTATCAGTAGCTTATTAAAGCAACATAATAAATAAATAAATAAATAAATAAATATTGGACAACATCACATACATTGCTCTGATCCTAAGGTAAGTAGCTAAAGCACTTGTGTTATAGAAATCAGAAACAACGACGGTACCACGGTATAATATATACTAATACATACTACATCGAATAAAAATTACAACTAGATAGGTCAGAATTCTTTCCTATGGTTCGGATCCGTAGCGGGACTCGCACGATTCATACTTGACAGACGGACAGACGTATATAAGATAAGAAGAAGAAGCAGACTAACGGACAAACCATTAAAAGTTTCATTAATCTGTTGTATTGTATTATGAGTAAACAAAAGACAGGGCCCTAACCATGAACTGTTAAAACAATCACAAATCTGTCAAACATTATCATTTCTGTCAAATCTTGTATGAAATGACGTACCAAAATTGACAGATTTGACAACTTTGAGATTGTTTTTAGAGTTCATGGTTAGGGGGCAGGTATTTCTTTAGATAACATTCAAGTGTGTACACAATGCAATTATCATAACAATTTGACATGTTTCTATAAGTTCCAGTCAGAGTTCCTGGTATTCATGGTATGGTAACCCAAGCATATCTGCGAGGTATTGTTATATGTAGCAGGACTATACCTAGTATAGTAACGTATAGTTCCCAAGGTATGCGGTCTTTGCTAGTTTCGCTTCTGAAATGCCATAATATCAGCATATCTGTGGAGAGGCACAAAGGAATTTTATGCTTGCATCTTTGTGAAATATCTCAGGCGAAAATTCGATTTGGGCGTAAAATAGAACTTCCTTCAGAGTGCGAGTACCTATTTGGATTTTAAATGGACGAGGGAGCCGTTTATTTGTTTAAATTATGACGCCTTTATCACGAATAGAATTTTATTCTATGAAATCTTTTGAGCTCGATAGAGCTTTCACATCCAAAAATTGCCTTTGACAATTTATTCTCTCACAAATTATAGGTAGGTAACCTAAAACTTTAGGGAGTCCATTATTGAAGAATGTTACTTTTAGGATTTTATATTTTTTTCTTTTACAATGCGATCTTATTATCATAAATGATCTCCAAAAATTTAATGAGGGGTGTAGAGGTTTGAGGCCGTCTCATTTATTATAAAAAAAATTGAGCGACGGATGTTTTTCAAGCATTTACGGATAATTTCCATGAGGAAATTATAAAATATCATTAAAAACCTGTCGTCTTATTTTATTTTCTAATGTTCATCGTTTCAGCCATTTAACAAATGTTACCAAGAGTTAATTAGTAACCTACGTTCTTTGTACATATCATGCATATGTAAGTATATGTTAGTGTGCATTTCGTACAGAGAGAAGAATCCAATTACGATAACGTTATGTCCCGCGTGAAAGTGTCACGTTTATGGTAAAATATTAATGTATTTCAATTTGGGGAGGCTGCTACAGACCTCTATAAATATCAGTAGCTTTGGGCCTGTTGGGGACGCGTAAATACTTCCACTAAAATTGAATGTTATTATCCGAGAACTACCAAGGGACGCTCTGACGTCTGACGAAAAACGTATTATTGGAAATACCTATACATGCGCCAATTCCAAAGGGCCTAAAATGTGTTCATTGTCATCATTCTTCCGCCTATGTCAATCTTACATGGTAATTGAGCTTTTGTTTTTTTTATTGTTTTAGTTAATATCACTAGGGGGAGGGGGGGATGTAATGAGATATCACGTGCATTTTTAACAGGCGAGCAGGTTAAGTAAAAGACAAAAATATAAAAATAATTTATAAAATTTGAATTTTTTGAATAATGACCTAATACAGCCCATCTAAAATTACTATATGTCAAGCTCGACATCTCAAAGTACCTACATGTTACTAATGTTGTTAGTTAGTTAACCTGATAAGTACATTGCAAGATAAAAATTAGTTGAGTAAAGAAATAACCTTGTTTAAACTCTATTAACCGTAAATTAAGTATTTACATAAGTCAAACTATAAAAGGAGTGTCGTAAACATTTTCCAACTGTTTAAATTAAACTGACACGCAATCTAAAACCTACTTAGATAAGGGGATATAAACTTTAGATGGCATTATTCATATGCGGACACAATGGCGCAGAAATAGTGGAGTCAACACACAAACAGCATTTGGCAACAACTTTTAACGCAATATACTAAAATTGGTTTTCCAAAGTGTCTGCGAAACGGACCGGCGAAACACTAGATGCGCTTTAAGAAGTTCTAGACAGATTTATAGGTTCAAGTAAACAGTACTAGGGCAAGCGATGCCATGCTATCAACCAAACAACTTGTTTGTAGATGCCGACTTTGGTCATTTAAATGTTGGATTTGATAAACTGCTAGCCGAAATTGCTTTGTGTACGTTTGATTATTGTGGATCGCCTTGTCGAACTGCGATGAAATTTCGCGTGGTAAGAGAGCCCTAACATGATTAAATTTCTCATTACCATGTCATTGAATAAACTAATACGTTATAAGTTTTGACGACCTCCGTAGCCGAGAGGTGAGTACGCTGGACTATATGGCGTCGCCATCTCTGAGGTTCCGGGTTCGATCCCCGGTCGGGTCAATGTAGAAAACGAACTTTTCTATATTGGCTCGGGTCTGGGTGTTGTGGTACCCTCGTTGTTTCTGATTTCTATAACACAAGTGCTTTAGCTACTTACCTTAGGATCAGAGCAATGTATGTGATGTTGTCCAATATATTTATATATTTATATTTATTTATATATTTAAGTCAAATGCATTTTAAAAATATTAAAAAATAAATATATAAATTATAAAAATCCGTATTTACCGACCATTTGGATGTAGTTGTAAAATAATAATTGTCACAAAAATGATATGACTCATGTCTCGATATTTTTTTCGTGTAAAACGTATAAATTCTAGGTTATCATAACTCAAGAGGGAGTGTGCAAATAAAAAAATAGTATATTAAGGCCCACTTGAACAAATCGTTTCATACTAGGTTGCTCCGTATTTAAGGTTCTAAAAAAACAGAATTATACTGTTGTCTTTTATTTACGCGAACACGATACATTTAAATGAAACTACTTTTACGGATTATTTCGCGATTTATTAAGAAATAATATGCAGCGTGGAGGATTGTTTAGTTAAAAATAATTTAAAGAAAGAAGACTCGGAAGCATTACGACAAGACATATCATCAGTCCTAAGACATAGCAAAGTACCGAAGTCAAATCTTTCTCGTACTCAATATATAGCTTTAAAAAACCTAAAAACTAAACCAGAATTAACTATTCTTCGTGCGGACAAAGGAAACGCAACGGTTGGAATGGACACATCGGACTATAAGCAAAAAATGTCACAGTTACTGGCGGACGAAACCACTTACAAACGGGTTAAAATAGATCAAACCAACAAAGTTTTAAAGAAAACCAGTGACTTAGTGCGAAAACATAGTGAAAGTTTAAGTCTAGATGCTCAATACCTAATACCTTCGTGCGCAAAACCACCAAAATTATATGGGTTGCCAAAAATACACAAACCAAATGTCCCGCTACGTCCTATTGTGAGTCAGATTGATACACCAACCTACAGACTGGCTCAGCACGTAGCTAGATCACTATCTCGGTTAAGAGGAACAACTACAGCACATGTGAAGGATTCCTACCATTTTATCAGCGAGGTTAAACACCTACACCTAGCGGATAATGAAACTATGGTCAGTTTTGATGTACAGTCCCTATTTACAAGTTTACCAGTACAGGACTGCATTGAAATTACTAAAAGGAAGTTAGTTGAACTTGATATGCCTATAGAATATGCAGAACTATTGGAACATTGCCTAACATCGGGATATTTACTGTGGGACAATGAATTCTATGTACAAGTAGATGGTGTAGCTATGGGTTCTCCAGTATCACCTGTTGTCGCAGACATTTTCATGGAGGACTTCGAGGCCAGAGCTCTAGGCACATCAACTATAACACCCAGGTTCTATAAACGGTACGTAGATGATACTTTTACAATTTTACCCACCAATCAAGTCTCTGCTTTTCTAGAACATTTAAATTCAATCCACCCAAAAATCAAATTTACTATGGAAATTGAGGCAAACAATAAACTAGCTTTCTTAGATATTTTACTTACTAGGAATCCGGATCATACTCTTAGTCATACAGTTTTTCGTAAAGCCACCCATACAGATAAATACCTCAATGGTGCCTCTCACCATCATCCTCGACAGTTGGCTACCGTAGGCAAATCATTGTTTCAGAGAGCAAGGGGTATCTGTGACGACCAACACCTGGCTGGCGAGCTCCAGCATGTCAGGAAGGTACTACGGGAAAACCAGTTGCCGGTACCACGTCGTTCCAGACCCCGGGTCAAGCATTCCACCGTCGAACGCCAACCTGCTGTACTACCTTATATGAAGGGTGTCACTGACAAGATTGGAAACATTTTGAAGCGCGCTTCAATCAAAACCTACTTCAAGCCGCCGAAAAAGATTAACCAATTTTTACCACCTGTCAAGTGCAACATACCTCTTCAAGATGCGGGGGTGTACAGACTGGAATGTGACTGTGGGCTCTCCTATATCGGTCAAACAAAACGAAGTATAAGCGTGCGGGTAAAAGAACATATAGCCGACATCAAACATAGACGGAATACTAAGTCTGCAGTGTGTGAACATGCCTTAGATACACCCAACCATTTCATACGATTTGACCAGCCTAAAGTCCTTGCAAGAGAACGACGATTTGTTCCTCGCATGTTACGGGAGGCAATTGAAATAAGAAGACACCCGAATTTCAACAGAGAAGATGGTTGGAAAATACCACCAGCATGGGATCCTGTTTTAACGAAATCCCATGCTAGGCCCCGCACTGCAAGACCTCTAGATACAGTTAGCACTTTTTGTGTAGATAGGAACACAAATTAATATTAACTGAGTGACGGTAGTTTATATTTTTTCAAAATATTGTAAAGACGAATAACACCTTAGTCTACCTGTGACCACGAACGCTGTAAAGTGTTCGAAACGTCAGGTTAAATAAAATGTTAATAAATCGCGAAATAATCCGTAAAAGTAGTTTCATTTAAAAAACAGAATTAGTTATATTTTTAACAAAATTTAAATTTTGACTCAATTTAAGAAGGTTGTGCAAGCGAGTCTTACACGGTGAATTTTTCAATAAATCCTATAATTGCCCCATAAAGCACTGCTATACAGCAGCTATATTTTTTTATCCTATAAAGCAGCTATTTATTTATATATATGTATGTATATATATATATATATATATATATATATATATATATATATATATATATAGTATATATTGTATATATATATATATATTTTAAACCTAATAATATCTAAAATAAACAAAATTAGCACAAATAAAAATCTAAGGCGTGTCCACACTTATCCGACAACGATTCCTTGTGAAGCATATCGAGGAACAACACTCTGTGTCGTTTAAATTGAATTGAAAAATGATTTATGCTAACAATCTCTGGCGATATTCTCGTTTCCTTACACACTCGATCGCCCTTAACGAAAATAATAAATAAATCGTGTTCCCGGGAAATTGATCGAGGTGTTTTTACGAGGGGAGTGTTGCCAGGAAGTTTTAAATTTTTTTCGGGTGCGTCAGCTTCCGATTAATTGCTTTTGAACTTTATGGAATATGTTTAATTTTCTTTGACAGTAACGAGAGTAGAGGTCGCTGTGCCTAAACGTAGTATAGAATGAAAGCATAAGCTGTATATTATGCGTGAAAATCATCCCAAATCAGAATACGTATCTCAGCTCAAAAGGATCTGATGTAAGCGGTTCGAATAGCAAGCACGATATTAAACCAGCGGTCACGGATTTTAAACTTGTTTAAGGATTTAAGTATGTGTATAAAATGTGACAAGCAATCAGGTATAAGGTTTAACCTTAGTAGTTACATCCGAACAATAGATCAAAGGTGATGGATAGATTCAATAAATTTATGTTTAAGCAACTATCTCTAAACTAGGCAAAACTTGCACTGCTATTGAAAGCTATGCTGAGTTTGATACATCGAATACATTTTCGAGTAAACCTGCTATGCCCCCTTATTTTATGGTTTAAATGAGACCGTTTCAATAGCGGCAAACACGAGTGTAGGGCGACATTTCGCGAAAAAATACGAGACAAAGAATAAGATTAATAACGGCAATGAATTAGTCACGGGAAATTGCAGTTTCTTGTTTAGTAAATTCCCAGAGAGGCTTACCACTTCCCGTAATAAAATTGCGTAGTACGAGTAAGTGCCTCGGTCGACTTATGAAGATGAAGTGTGGGAATTACAAATGTCCGTGAATGTTAGCGTGGACGGTTATATCGCATGCCGTCTTCATAATGTTCGTTCCAAGCCGAAACCAGTGACAGATTTTTTTTGCGGAAAACTGTTCATATAAAGTATGAGATGGCGGAGTTTTTAAGTGGAGATATTTCAACCGAGTAATTAAAGTATTCTCTAATAAACGCCAAAAAATTGTGGCCTATATTGTTACTTATAGTTATTATCACAACCTGCCTGTACCTGTGCTTTGTGAGTGATATAATGTTTCTTAACGAGTAAATACTTAAATATCGTCTCTTGCCTGAGCACGTGAAATCCAAATACGACGTGCCAATAAAATATCCCCTGTCTCGATACCTGGGATAAAGAGCTAAAATTGAATAAATAAAATAATAGCTAACGTTCTAAAAGATATTTGTTGTGAGTTTGACTCGTGTTTATTAATATCAATTAAAATTATCGCTATTCAAAATAATACGCTATGCAAAAAAATGGTGGCTAAGAGAAATAATAAATCTATAGTCAGTCATATTCCGAAAAATTGGCACAGCTTAGGACCATGATAATTGGCGCGGTAAAAAGAAGGGATTTTTTTGCAGTGGATAATCAAATGTTGATTACCCATCTAGATAAATTTAAATTTTAACATGACTGTTGCAAGTTAATAACGATAACGCGAAGTAAAATATTATTAATAACAATCATCTTATATTTTATATTAACAGCATACAGACGTGCCACTCTTAATAAAGTTTGTTTAATTATTTTTTAAGCAAGCAAATCCCTCCAACTGACACCATTATTAAAACTGATTATTCATGTTTTTGGCTTTGCCGGAGTAAGCCTGTAATCCCAGTGCACAGTAGCGGCTATGTGCTGAAATTATATAGAGTATAGATATTATAAATGCTTAATAGTAAAATAACTAGATAATGAAAATGTGTTTAAAAGTATCCGTGTAGTTAAATAATGAATGGAAATATCTTTGATAATTTTTTGCAAGAATACTTAATTATTTTTATCTCTTGGAGTGAAGTAGGTCAAATATAACTTTATAAAGCTTTGTAAATGATTTAGTTTTAAAAATAAAATCGTTAGATCACCAACAAGGTAACACCAACAGTATGCCAATTCAGAATACTCATAATAATAAATGTGTTAAGTGAAACTTAACCATAGGCGAAATTATGTTTGTGCACATACCAACTTGGTTAGAAATTTAAAATTATTTCGTCTTAAGACCCATAATATACCCGGCATCCGCTGTAAAATCCTTATTTTCATAGTAATTCTTTCCACACTACCAAAGCGAACGGTTTGCGGCGACGCAGCGCGCTTGCCCCGCGCATGCATAATTAATATCCCCGGTCAAAATAAGCAATTTGAACACAGAAGCACTGGTTTGTGGCACCGTTAACTATTAATGCGACACATCCACTGTGCTCGCTGCTAGCTTTGACCCCTTCGCTCCTTACCCTTTAATAAAAACTGAACTGAAACACAACCGTGATTACGTTGGAGGAAAAATACTCAGTTGGACACTGAGGTACATATAGTACATTATACCTAAATGCAGTTGTATTATGGTTGTTGAATATTTAAATACAGAAAATGATTGATACCTAATTTGCGCATAAATCAAATGAAATTACAATCGGTAGGCAGCAAACATAGTTACTACATTATTGATAGCAAAAATGACTGTGGAAAATTTAGGTTTTTTTTAATATTTTTTTGAATATTTTTTAAATATTTTTTTGAATAGATACCTACACACTCTTCATTATACATTCACACTAAAATTCCAATTATTGTTGTTTTCTTTTTCAATACAAAGTTTACGTAATTAAAAAAACTGAAATTCATTTTATAAAATAGTATATTTTTTTTGGCTTAGGCTTTGCAATTAACCTTAAATAAAAGCGCAATTCCCAAAATTAGTTCACGGTGAAAATCAATATCACTGATCAGTAGGCCTACCGCGCAATTGGCGTCGGCATCGTCATCGACTTCACTTTGACAGTCGACGGCGATTTGGTACCGCGTAATTTCCCAAACCGACGCATCGGCTTGATAGTCGATGCCGACGCATAAAGAACGAATGATACGCTGTATTTGACAGATAAACGGTACCGCGCAAAAAATATCAAACCGACGGTCATTTCGACGCATTGGTTTGAAGTGTCATTTCAATACGGCAGCTCCTGAGTCGTCGATTTGATAATTTTGAAGAATATTTCCCAGAATATTTACTAGTTACATCAACCAATACACATTTCAATATACCACACAATACTATTGAATCACAGCCTACTATCGATAGTGCAAAAATATCTATAGTATAGATTGGTATAACGATAGTCATAGCCGATACTATAGATAGTATCGATACTATCAATAGTAATTACGATATTGAACTTCAATACTATCAATAGTATTGCTACATACCGATATTATGTTGCCATCAATACTAACGATAATATCGACTGTATCGATACTATCGGTAGGCCTATCGATGTTATAGATGATTTCCGAGGTCAACTATCGATAGCAAAATTATCGATATCCAAACTATCGATAGTTCGGCAACACTGATTATAACCTCTACTTACTTCTGTCAATTTTACGTTCCGTTACGTTTAATGAAAACTAAATAAAAACACTTTTAATACCATGAAACTAAGTGACTTCTTTATTCAGTCAAATAAACTAAGGATAAATTGTCGTTGTGCAACAAAATGTAAAAAGATTTTTTCAAATAACTTGTACTTTGCTTTATGTTCTTGTATTATGTTCTGAATAAAACGGGCCGGAAGCCGACGCTGCTTTTTCATTCACTCTTTAAATCGAAGCTCACCAAATCGACGCCAAAATAGTTGCACGGTACGGATGATTTGACAGCGTCGGCATCGAAATCGTATTCAGCCGTCGGTATCGTGTTCAAGTCGACGCCACTTGCGCGGTAGGCCTACCGCGCAGGTTATCGCTACGTTTAATTAATGTCAATATGGTACGCTCCGTGGTATGCATAATGATAATGATGAAATTGACAGCTCTATTATACATAATGCCAATTAAATGCAACTGAAAATTTTTTTAAACAAGGACTGAAAAAAAACTAATTCTGGTAGAATGCATATCAATAAGTCATTTTTGTAAATAAAAGTTAAAGCATAAAGCCCAACCGACCCGACCAGTTAGTTCGTAGACAAAGTAGACTAAATCATTTGGGTGAGACAAGACATGTTCAATTTTCAAAAATGGAGATTTTCGTCGTTATAATGTGGTTTAAAAACAACTATGTTCTGTAATTACACTTGCGGCCAAAAAGTCAGTTTAATTAGAAACACGTAGAAGCTTCTTCAAACTCAAACTTTCTTTATTGTGAATCACAGGTACAAAAAGGTTCTTGCCTTGGTATAAGATATAAGGGCCAAAAGTGGCTAGCTATCTTAGTCGTTCGATCTAAAACGCAACTTAGCAATGCAGAAAGTAGCAAATTACTTAATTTTTTTTATTGCATCCTCAAAATTTTCTTATTTGTTTGAACACAATAACATCACTTTTCCATCCATTTACACTTGACTTGCGTCGCGCGATAATTATTCAATAAAATACATCATTTGTCAGCGCGGTCCGAATGTCAGCGAGTTGACGTTTTGATGACTAATGCGGCAGTGTTCCACCTATTTGATTACCACTGTGGACAGGGTACAGGCACGGAGCAAGGGTTTCTGAAGCTTGCTTTTTAAATCTTTTTAAAACAAATAATAAAAAGCCAACTGATTGGAATCCATGAGAAAGTCAAAGGATAGCTGGCAAAACAATAGCAGGTTCAGTAGAATGGAGGCCTACAAATAACAATAGGTAACCACCGCTGTTTACTAGAACAGATAAAATTGTCCACAGATGTGTACAAAATATAGACAGGAGGTACCTACAACATACATTGCACAATTGTACATAACCTCTGACCTCGACCCCCGTAGCCGAGAGGCGAGTACGCCGGACTATTATGGCGTCTCCGAGGTTCCGGGTTCGATCCCCGGTCGGGTCTATGTAGGAGACGTACCTTTCTATATTTATTATTAATATTTATGTTACAGTCAAAACTCATAACTGGTCAAAACCACTTTTGACTGCAAAAATCAGTCAAAAGTAGTATTGACTAAGGACGTTGGTCAAAACCACTTTTACTTAAAAAATAATGGGCAAAAGTTATTTTCACTAAATTGTAACGGTCAAAAGTGGTTTTAAGCAAGAATGTAAGTCAAAACTATTTGTGTCTGAATATAATAAATTAAAAAAATCATAGAAAATGTTTTGGAAATCGTTTATTTATAAAACAAATAAAAAATTAACATTATGTTTTCTTATTTTAATAATTAAAAAAAAATTATATTTCAATATTTTTTTATGATTATTAGCGAAAATTAAAAACAATAGATAACATTTTATTTATCTACTAAAATGTACTTTTAGTGATAAATGAGAAAATAAGTTAATTAAAAAATAACAAAATTAAAACTGTAAACTGTTGTGTCTGCCATGGTTCTATTTGTTTGCCCATCCTGAACTGTTAAGACACTTTGAGTTGCACAACAAACCCTTTTTCTTGCACAGACACTGTTACTGTTACAACCACACACACACACACACACACACACACACACACACAGAGAGAAAGAGAGAGAGAGAGAGAGAGAGAGAGAGAAGTCACTCCTACTCCACTCCTGAGCAACTCTATAAGTTCGAAACAAAGGACGGTATATTGGACAAATTATACTGCAGGTCGGGTGTTAGTTTGTGTGTGTGTGTGTGTGTGTGTGTGTGTGTGTGTGTGTGTGTGTGCGTGCGTGTGTGTGTGTGTGTGTGTGTGTGTGTGTGTGTGTGTGTGTGGGTCTGTGTGTGTACAAGCGTAAATGACCACATCATTTTTTTTCTACAGGTCAGAATTTTACGGATGTAGTGAAAAAATCATCTGCCAGGATAAGTGCCAAACGTCGCCATTACATTAAGAACTGCTACAAGGAAATCTGCTATTGGAACCGGACAGGGTTTTGCACGATGTGTGTGTTTTAAGGGTTCTGTGCAAGAAAAAGGGTTTGCTGTGCATCTCAAAGTGTCATAACAGTTCCGGATGTGCAAACAAATAGTACCATGGCAGGCGCAATAGTTTTCAGTTTTAATCTTGTTATTTTTTAATTATCTTATTTTCTCATTTGTCACTAAAAATAAAGTAGTCTATAAATAAAATGTTATCTATTACTTTTAATTTTCGTTAATAATCTTAAAAAAATATTGAAATGTTCATTTTTTTTAATTATAAAAATAAGAAAACAATGTTAAATTTTCATATGTTTTATAATTAAACGATTTCCAAAAAAATTTCTATGATTTTTTAAATTTATTATATTCAGTCACAAATAGTTTTGACTTACATTCTTACTTAAAAGCACTTTTGACCGTTACAATTTAGTGTAAATAACTTATGCCCATTATTTTTGAAGTCAAAAGTGGTTTTGACCAACATCCTTAGTTAAAACTACTTTTGGCGGAAAGAATCAGTTAAAAGTGGTTTTGACCAACGTCCTTAGTCAATACTACGTTTGACTGATTTTTGCAGTCAAAAGTGGTTTTGACCAGTTATGAGTTTTGACTGGAACATTTACATTAAATAATAACTTTTGTTGCTATCGCAAACCTTTCTGAAAGGGTAACATTTCAGCTAGACATCGACAGATGTCGTCCTCTTGTAAATGTAAAACCGTATTAACGATCAATGAAAACAATGAACGTTTTGTTTTAGTTTAAGACTGATTGGCTGCTAGAAATTCAGTTTATCATTAAAACACTTTGTCTCGCATTACTTCGGTAACTGTGTTTTCCTAAAATAGTAACTAGCTAGTTTTAATCCAGGTTTATGACGTGCTCGTTTCGTCGAAACATATTAGTCGTTTTTACTGTAAATATCAGTAGGATTTTGATTCCAAGTGCGCTCCTTGTTTTCTTATTGTCTGTAAAAGTAACCAGGTGTCGTCCAGTCATTACTCATTCCATTGTGTACCTCGGCATTGTTTGGTACTGTATTCAAATTTGATATTAATCCGACTGTGCGGTAATTTGAACGCCGATCGGAGATTAGTCGTTTAATAATTCTTATAATGGTGAAATTGTCATATTTTAGTTTTTGTGTCGTTATACATATTCATACCTATAATTATTTCAGCGAATGAAGTGGGACTAATGATGAAACTTTTATCGTTACCATAAGCTACCGACCGCTACAATATCGTGACAGTTTGCACACTGTTTTGTTTTTGAGTCAGTTATAAGGGGCCAGTCTGAAAACTAGCGCTGGGCTAAGCTTCAGCACAAGCTAAGACTGGTAACCATTGCAAAACATTGTTACTGTTTTAAACATTTTATTGTTCTAATGAGGGTTTTCTGAAATGACGCCCACTAGATGGCAGCACTGAGACGTCAGGTCCAGAAATCTGTCAAGAGTATCAGAGCCCCTATATTTATGCGTCTGAAGTTTTTGTATTTTTAAAATAAAATTAATTTAGTACCTACAATTAATATTTTCTAAGAATCGAAATGCCACAATTTTTTTCAGTTCTTAAGTGCCCAAAAAACGGGAGGTCATGTTTCTTAAGGAATACGTTTATTAAAACAATGCCTTGTAGCCATTCGTAGAGAACGTTTGATAATTGTCTTGTATGCAAAGATTTCTTTAGTATAGATAAGAAACGTAAAAAAATATAGTTTTAGGTATCTTTCTTAAAGTGTAATTAAACATAACCTAAGCCCAAGTGCAAGTACATAGCTTTACTTGTTTAGTATTTGTTGTTGAGTGGATTATCTATTTTTAAATAACTTTAGGAAGGATTTAAAATTAAAAACGGTGCAGAAACTATTTTATAACATTTAACTGAAAGCGCATTAGTGGGATGGGAGACCAGCCCCCTAACCATGAACTCTAAAAACAATCTCAAAGTTGTCAAATCTGTCAATTTTGGTACGTCATTTCATACAAAATTTGACAGAAATGATAATGTTTGACAGATTTGTGATTGTTTTAACAGTTCATGGTTAGGGCCCTGTTGTCAAAGTGGCGCCAACTGGTGGCGTAAATTTTCGCGAAAACCCTCATTAGTTTAATCAAGTTAATGAAACTTAATCTACTTATACCTATTCTATTAAGTTATGACAATAAAGCTTTTTCATTTCATTTCATTTAGAATATTTTTTTATTGAAAAACATTTGTTGTTAACAGCACGTAATCACAAAAATGTTATCCATTTTTAATTAATTAATCCACAGCACGAAAACAGTAAAGGATTGTGACAGCTAAATTACAAATTCATTGAAAAAGTTTTTCCTGTTTCGGGTAAAACCCTTTTCCTATAACTTAGCGTAGAATAAAAATAAATGTATTTAAAAAAAAATACTTTAAATACTAAAATGAAAAAAAGTTGGAATTTGCTTTTGAAATATTATCATTAGGTAAGTAGTCCTTCTGACTACTGAAAACCCTGGATTATGTTTTTTTCACTTGTAAAAATTTAAGGCCATGTAGGACTTTGATAATGTGATATATTTTTAGACACGTTGAATTAAAGAAAAAAGGCCTAGTGCGAGTCTAATTTGCACACCGAGGGTTTTGTACAAACTTGTGGGTATGTAAATATCTCGGTCATAACGGGAATATATAGTCTTGATGATTTTAACCACTTTTTTCAAGTTTTTTTTTGTGACCGACCTACCTTGCTCCTAATTGATTTATTTCTTTACTAGTGTATAGTAAAATATTGCTTCTTGCTGAATTTGACGATTTTAGTTTAACGGGAAGTACCCTACAACCCTACCCCTACCCCCTATACTATCTTAAGGTTATCTTGCGAGAAGTTAGACTTTTGCTCAGCTTCTGCAAATGATTACAAATAGTAATTAATATTAATCTCAACTTGATACTTCCACGTTTTCTTGGTAAAAAGGGTCTTAACAGACAGACAGGTTGACGAAAAAGAGATCCTTTAAGAGTTCCTTTTCAGTTTTAATGGTACGGAACCCTAAAAACAGAAGAATAAAATACATAATAAACATGTAAAATATAATAAACTTGTCATGTCCTGGTAAATGAGATTTTTTTACATCGAAATAAAATTTTAATAACCTTTAATAAAGAGACAAAAACCAGCCACAAAAATGTTAATTACGCAGCCCAATTAGTACACGGACGTCGCTATTAGTAGACTATTCATTGCGAATAAGAATGAACGCTGAGACTTAATACATAATTAAACAGGTGCTAATTTGAGCGATCGCTTAAGACCAATCATTAGAAACTTCTCAAGGAATGAAGCAAGTTCTTGTTGAGGGGAGAAACTTAGTCATTTTTGTAAGAATTTATTTTACCTTTCCAGTTTTATTTATTTGACGAAATGCCAAAGTTTCTGTTCAAACATTGGCCAAAATTTTGAACTTAATTATTCATTGAGTTTTTGTTAATGACTTGTTTGTTGCATTACACTTTAGTAACTAGTATGTTTTATTGTATTTTACTTTGATATTTCTTAATTATTATGTGTACGTGTGGAAGTTCCTTAGATAATGTATTACATTCAGCACAACTTACTTCCATTCAGAATACAGCCGGTAATTCTAAATAATATTTTTTAGGATTCCGTACCCAAAGCGAAAACGGGACCCTATTACTAAGGCTCCGCTGTCTGTCTGTCTGTATGTCTGTCTGTCCGTCTGTCACCAGGCTGTATTCACGAACCGTGATAGTTAGAGAGTTGAAATTTTACAGATGATGTATTTTTGTTGCCGCTATAACAACAAATATTAAAAAACAGAATATAACAAATACTTAAAGGTGCTCCTATACAACAAACGTGATTTTTTTGCCGTTTTTACAGATAATAGTACCATAGAGAAATAATAATACAACATGAACCCTTCATGCGAGAGTCCGATTCGCACTTAGGCGGTTTTTTCATACTAAATAACTGATCAGCTGTTGTAGTCTGCAGGTTGTTTTACATTAAACATTTCAGAATTTGATATGCTCCCGTAGTAAAAATGTTCTCTAGGTACAGTTAAATAACCACATGGAAAAAAATACCTAACCAACGATAAATAAATAAAGTGAGTACATCCAGGAACTTATGGCGTGTAAAATGGACTTCTATATGAATTCAACCTCCAAAATGTAATGACTGTCTTGGCAATCTTAGCATTGCTTATCATCATACTGAGATTAAGAGATTGAGATTGCTTTGTAGGGAAAAAATAGGGCAGTTTCTGCAGTTCCTGTATTAATAAAAACAATAAAGTACCTCGCACCACTGAAAAATTACAGTACACTGTAACTATTGCCTTTCGACTGAATCTGTGTTATGGAGCAAAAACACATAGAGCTGTTCCTTTAGGAACGCGCTCTTTGTTTCAGTTTGCAGCGCCTTTTTTGTCTCCTTTTAATTTCCTTTATGAGCTCACAATTACCTTCATAATGGTATCGTACCTTTCATTAAGACTCGTTTGAGCTCGTGAATGGTGGCCTCGTAATGGGTGGAAACGTTAGATGTTGTACCCTAAGCCTTTGTGTATACATTATGGCGCCCTCTACCGCCTTTCACGGGTCATTCGCGTAGTTTCTATGGCGTTATTAATAAGCACACTGGGTAATAAGCGCGGTGTTGCCATGTTCCCTATTCAGTATTCGTTATTTATGAAAGACTACATGTTACCGTCCATTGAAACGCAAATCCATGGTAATATGTATGCAGTATACAGTAACTAGGAGGCTATGAAAATTAATGCTTCCATGTTGAGTGCACTTTGCTGGTGAATTTTTTTGTTTTTGAATTAAGCTAAAGCACTTTAAATACAGCAGAATCCTAAAATTTCAAGTGTAACAACTTTCCTTATTATACATTACACGAGTCGAACTTTACCTCTTAAAATACTGATTTACTGCTTTTATGCACTTAGTACGAATTTCTGTTTATAAAAATATATTAAGTTCTGTAAACAACCATGAAAATAAAGCTAGAGTACCTCGGGAACATTATGCGCACTAAATACGAATTACTGCAACTTTTAATACAGGCAAAGCGGTGTTGAAGAATATGTTGGTTAAAATACCCAATGTCGGGAGCTTTTTCCGCACCAATCGTGCGGAAAAAGCTTCCGATCGCTGTTTCAGAATCGCTGTTTTGAAAGTGAAAATTGGTATAGTGGCCACGGAACTTCACCCGCAGATGTAAAATTAAGTAGAAGTATATATCCATGTACCAATTAATCGTTAATCGTTAAATAATAAATAAATTACCAAAAATGTAAATGGTTTATTTTAGTGTTTAATTTCTTTTTAGACTGACTATGGACTTTCTATTGTTGAATAACCTTTGAATTAGACCTAGATTTTGGTACAAAAAAAAAAGTGTAATCATCGATAATCATGGGATAGAAGTGTTTAGTGTTAGAACAAAAAAAAATATTTACTGAAATGAGTACTTAATACATGTTTTCATGTCAAACCAAAAGTATGCGTAGTAAATTCAACATAACTTAATTTTATGACTCATAACGCCATACGGTGTAAAGCTCCAACTAGGTGGACATTAAAATGTAACATTATACCTGCAGTTGTTTCAGGCACACCAACACAATTATTTTACCCGAGAAAATGCGTCCATAAACATAATGAAATTAAAACATAAATTATAATTACACCGAGCACGTATAGCACCTCATCTCCCGAAAAGCATAAAGGTGTAAGGCAATTATTTCACAAAAGTAGAGGGCATTTTACGGTCGGCTATTACTACTAATGTTTGCACCCCAACTTTTGTGTCCCGTGAAAAATAACAACAGATCCATTATCACTGTAATAAAGGCTGAAATTTCTACAAGCATCGCAAATAACAGGTTGCTTTAAAACTGTAAGTAATCAGAGTTGACCTAGAGTAAGGGCGTAGAAAATTAACGTAATTTTGTGACCTAATCACATCTGCCAGGTGAACGTCAATAGCTTTTATTTAATAGGTACTAATAAAACTAAGGTTTTGAAATATTTTTCACTAATGGAAACTCTGTATTTTTTTAGCGAGCGTATTTAATTCGTTCTCTCACACAAATATTTGTGTTACCGGGTGTATACTACTCAGCTATACATATAGCTACAACATTGATCAGAGATACGCTGGCTTCGACAGCGAGAAGAAACACTTGAAAAATTTCATCGTGTCACGTGACGTCGTCGGTAGCTTAGTTGGTAAAGCACTCGCCCGGCATGCGATGGGACGTGGGTTCGAGTCCCACCTGAGGTCGATGATTTTTCTCAAGTGTTATTTATCACAAATATTTGTATTTGTAATTATTATGATTATTTTCGAAAAGCTTTTGATTAGATTGCAGTGATTTAAGTTTTAGTTTATTTATGGGATTCGCCTTAGAGAAAAAAAACGAGTGCGGTGTAACTAGTAAAAACTATAACAAAGAATTATTAAATTCTTAAATAAACCTAGCATGCTAATTGCTAAAAATCTAAATTTTAACTGTTTCAGCTTTTCTGATTAACCAATAGTTAAATATTTGTAACTATACATATTTCTATCAGGTGTTGACGATAGTAGGTATACCGCAAAATTGATCAGAAAAAATGCTGGCTTCAACAGTGAGAAACACTTACTTGAAAGATTTTATCAGGTTAGTTTCAGGGCCCTAACCATGAACTGTTAAAACAATCACAAATCTGTCAAACATTATCATTTCTGTCAATTTTTTTATGAAATGACGTACCAAAATTGACAGATTTGACAACTTTGAGATTGTTTTAAGAGTTCATGGTTAGGGGGCAGGTCTCGGTAGCTTAGTTGGAAAAGCACTTACCGGTATGCGATGGTCGTGGGTCCCACCTGAGGCGGTCGATTTTATTTTCAAGTATTATAATTTTTTTAAATAAACGAAGCATGGTTATTGGTAAAAAACAAAAATTAAATTATCTTTAAAAAAAATCATTTTTCTTAAATAATAGGCTCTTTCTTCCTTAGCTTACTTCTTAAAGCTTTCTGGGACCCAACGCTAAACACAAAAGAAATTTATTTTATTTATTTTTATTTATTTTGGCACAAGCAGTCATTACAAGAAATAGTTTTATAAATAATATAATATGTCTATGTAAATAAACAAAGCAGTGCCGAAAAAGAGTAATGTTTTTGTTATCTCGTGTACAGGCGTTGTGTGTCTGGGAAAGTGTTAAAACATTAGGATAAAATAATATATATTACCTACTCATCGCTGGTGAATTTAGAGAATCATTTGGTGCAGAAAGAGGGAGTTTATTTAACCTACTTAAGGCTAAGCAATCAAGTCAAGTAAAGCTGTGAACTTTTTAAGACATGAAGCAGAGTGCCCGGTCGAGATGAACGCTTTCAGAGCGCCGAAGAAGCGGCAAAGATGAATGGCTTTCAATATGAAATTGAATTCTGCGGTTCATTGCTTTTCAATTTGTTCGGGAACGCTCGGCGTTTACCCGATACCTACCCCTTGAGGTGCGGTAACTTCGGCACAATACATAGCAGAATGATACGTATCAACTACTAAAGTTATTCAAGAATGAAATATATCTTCAGTATTCCTCCAATTAATACGGCAATTTAATCAGATATTTTAAATTATTCCCTCGATCGTATGAAAAATAGATAACAATGGACATGCGGTAGCCGGTTGCCGCTTAGGAGTTGGAGTGGAGGGATACCGCACTGAGGAAATGTACCGAGCTGATTTTCAAATGTACATATTGCACTGCATGCTATTACTATCATCAAGTTAATTTAAAAAATAATATAGTTTTATGTGTGTAGAAGGTAGATAGTATTAAAAAATAAATGTCTTATTGAAAAATCACTACTCGTACAGCTTAAAATAATAATAACTACTAAGTAAATATACAACAGATGAAATTTTCATCTGTTAACGTTTTCGGTTACACACAGTCATTTGTAGTATAAGAGATATTTCTACATCTAGCAATTAAAAGGTAGTTTTATATTTACTTATGTTAGTCATTATTATTTTAAGCTATATATCTGACAAATGAACTACAAATAGTTCATTGCTTTTATTTTACCGATAGAAAAGGTATAAGGTTACCTGATACCTCGAGATGCCTTGTAACTTCTGCATTAGAAATAACAAAAGTTTCTTAAAGTTAAACATTGAATGCAATTTAAACGTCAAGTTCCTTTACTTTCAACGATGAAGTTTATAATATTGAGGTTATGAGATTTGTAATGTTTTCGTTACGTTAAATAGCTGACTGAAGTCAATAATTTCGTATTCAATTGTATATCCATTCATGTCATAGCTTTGAGTTTCAATATTTCCAGGGGTAATTTTAGACTAAAAAAGTAAGAATTGTAAAACTCTGATTTCATTTTTTTATTCGTTGCCCATTGAGCCCTAAAATAACTTAACCTTAACATTTGTGTGATTCGTGACTTCGGAGTCTTTTTGTTGCTCAGCTTTGTGAAAAGGTGGCATCGAGAATTAATCATGCTTTGTATACGCTAAAAGTTAAGAGTTCTTGCGAATCAGCCTCAAGAAAACGTAAAAACGCCAAGACTTTCAACAGAGTACACAATAGAGTTATTTTTTAATAAAAATAAGTGAAAACACCTCCACCCACAATTTTATTTAAGGGTTGTGAATATAAAGTTCTATTTATAATTATTTTTATATAATATATTGCTATATCTATCTTTTTATCTGCCTTTTTTAAACTACTCGCATCTTTTTATTTTATTACAATTCAAGTAATAAAATTACTAACTATATACCGATTTTAATCCTTCTATCAACTTTTACTTACACTTTACACAACACAACATTTACTTATTAACAGAGTTTTATTTATTTATTTATTATATAATAATAATTAAAATAAAGTAAAGAGTGTGTGTGTGTGTGTGTGTGTGTGTATGTAAAGTAACGTAACATCAAATAAAAGTAAGAATATGTGAAAACCTAGTACTTCAATATTTTTTTCCTTGTTAATTTTGCTTAAATTAAGACGTATCTTTGCATACTTGAACACAAACATATTTGCTGTAGGTTACTGGTTTCGGTAACCCTAGACGCAGATAATGTTAAAAAAATAGATAACTGAAAAATAGATACTGTGATACGAAAACAGAGTGTATTAATTTGTCGGTGATACGGAAGTATTTAAAAAAAAAAAAAAAAAAAACACTGAATTAAATACATTATGAGAGATCTATTGAATGGTGTTTCATTAATAAAATAATTAGAACTCCAACGCAACTTTCAGTTGCAAACCCATGGTTTATGTCATTTTAATGATGCATGAAATGGGTCATGTTTTACTAAACATACAATGATTTTATACGTATAAAGCTTATCCACTTACGTTTCATGAAAGTTAAAACCACAGGTAATACTAGTCACTTTCAATTATTCTCTCATAAAATGAAAAAACCGTCTAAGTGCGTTACGGGTGACAAGCACTTTATAGTTCTGTAGTTAGTTTCTTATTTTATTGACAAAAAAGTAATTTGGGGTCAAAACAAATCTGCAAAATATAGTTTTTTTTTTCAAAAATAATTTAACGAATTATTTTTTTTCTAGCCAAGGAAACCCTAAACACCAGAAATGCAGTTTATGGTCAGTTACTCTGCTCTTTTAACTATCTTGTGGTTTTTCTTTACCATGTTTCTTCGACACATAAAACCTCTGTTATTGCCTAAAGTGTTAATAAACCGAAATTCATAGGGTTTAAGGGTTTGACCTCCCAAATTATTATTTTTTTGTCGATAAAATGAGATATCGCACTTAGCCTTAACGGGTTAAAAGTACTTAACTTTGTTATAATGCTACTGTCGTGTTTTTTTTAGCTGGCAGAGGTTTTTTAGCTTAGGGAAAAAACTTAATTTTAGTACAAAATAGATTTTTAAATAATAATAATAATAAGCAAACGGATTTTCTAGATTTTTTTTTACGATTTATCATCTTACGACATTATGGGAATGACAATAAAGATAGAAACGGTCTTTTCATCGGTGTGATTAATTTGGAAACCCATGCTCAATGTATATTTAATTTTGTTAGTACGAAAGTCCCAAAGTTAAGCCGCAGACGAATAGACAGACGGATATTGCAGATTTATAAGACTGGAAAATGACAAATTACTAGTTTAATAAATGCAGTACTCCTTTAATATAAATTTTGTCTGTATTCCTGAAAAAAATTGCGAGTAAAGTCTGTATAAGACTGCTTAATTTATATAAATGAGTTCCAAAATTTTCACGCGACCGTATAAAACTGGATAATAAAGCAAAGCCACTGGTATGTGAAAACATCAGTCCCTTCTTACGACTGGCTTATAAGTTATTTGGAAGGATTTTGATAAAAAGATAAAATCTGGAGTTTAACATAATTATTAACAAGACTGTTTTGGTTGTTGACAGTAACTAGGAGTCATAAATAATGTTGCCTTGAAAGTAAATCAACTCATTGACAAACACATTGAAATAGCCGTGTCTTTTGACTGTGTTGACTTAGAAATTTGATTATTTACAACTTCAAGGTATTATGGATCTGAGTATTTAATATTAATTTTGAATCCACGCGTTCCTGGTAAAATAGAGTATTGACAGACAAGCAGACAGGCGGACAACGGAGTGATCCTATAAGGGTTCCTTTTGAAATACGGAACCATAAAAATAAAACAGTTGGGTACATTTAAATTTACTTGAGACACGACTGACCTATTCTATATTTATTGAATAGAACTAACTAATAAAACTAAGTGGATATAAGACGTGTCTCACAATTTAAAGCAAAAACCCCCTCGTTTTTTAATCAGAATTGTCCGCTTGGAGACATTGGGCCGTAATCGTTGAATCGTGTCACCGTTCCCACTGTTCACCAGACGCCAGCTGCTGCCAACAACTTTATTTTAGCGGTCTGTAGCAGAACGCGTGGGGTTTAATAGGGTCGGCTCATTTCGACTGAATAAACTTCTCCGATGTCCACCGAAAACGGAACGCAGTGGTGTAAATTGTAGAAATGTGTTAAAAATTGTCTTAATCTTTGCAGGAACTTAGGTTATGTGGCTTGTGCTTTCATTTGTACCTCACGAGCGACTTACAGGAAGCATAATAATTATGCTTTCTGTAAGTCGTTCAAATTATTATAAAATTATTTAAACAAACTTGCCTATTATGATTCAAATAATGAAATAGTATTAAAAGTAATTTTAGTCCCAAATTAGATAGATAAGCCGACTAAGAAGTAGGTAGGTCGAAGTGTTAATTTTTTGTTGAAATGATAATAATATTAAGTAACCCTCATATATACGACAAGACGACCGTATTGGTCCTTAATGGTCCTTACCTCGATAACATGACATTATTGAGCTGCCTAGCGCATATTTATTAAAGAATCAATGTTTGTTTTTTAATGTCATTGCTATTTATGCCACAAACATGCCACATCAAGCTCTGGTTCAGCCCGAATGTATTCTACATTGAGCATTCTACCAGCGCTGTCTTTACCAAGAGTCGATCCATCTTACTGCTGCGGCCTGCGGCATATTTATGCACGCCCATCCTACTTTCCCTTCGTTATGTGATTCGTTTTAACATTTGAAATACGCCTTAGACTTGAAATAGGCCCTGCTTGTCTTAATCAAAAATGAAAAAATGTTTTTCAAAATCTAGATTTTAAGGAAAAAAAAATACGTAACAAATCTTTATCAAATGAAACAAAAAAAGGCATATATTCATTGTTTAATGAAAACATTTTAACCAATAAATTGCCTGATTAATACTCGAAAATAACTGATTACGTATTTAGCTGCTCAAATACGAGCTTTGTTTTGATAGTAGGTGGCCTAACCTGAGGAGATTTACCGAACTAATTTTCAAATTGAAAGAGTTCCTTATAACTAGCTAACGTAGCAAAAGGCAAACCCAACTGTATCGATTGCCAAAATATCATTACGATTCTAGCCTTCAAAGGTCTAAGCCTCTAAATTTCTATTGGTTAAGTTTCGCTTTAGTCTGAACATAGACCTCGTAATTTAGAAGGACTAAAGTTTCCATTGCTAAGCAAGGCCGTAACTAAGACAATACAATTGTTGGTGCACACTGCTCTCGGCTAGCATTGTGTGGCTTGTAACAATCCGTTCTAATGTTATGTTAATAAACATTAAAATACTAACAAACAATACATTTTCATTCAGTGTGTCCTGGGAAGTGCTATCCCTAAAGAATATTTCACTTGACCAAAAATGGTTGACTAAATAAATAGAAATGTAAAATGTTTTATTGAGTACATAGATATTTATGTCATTATATGGATAGTAAAATGTCAACTTAAAAGCATTTTCTTTATTATTTGAACTTAAATGAAAAATAATAATAAATATGGAATTTCCTTACCTATATATTATTGACTTAATTTTTAGGTCTGCCCCTCTAGCACGATCAACAAAACACGATATGATACGATATGATATAGTGGTTTATCGCCTATTTACTTTCAAAATATGATAACATAGCCGCCATTTTGAACTTTTATTGAAACAGTAAGCATGTCCGTGCCGGCGACGTCACAGTTATGCTCGTTTTTTTTGATAAAAGTTCATATTTTGACAAAAAATATGCGATAAATTGCTATATCATATCGTGTTTTGTTGCACATGCTAGAGGGGCAGGTCATGGTAGAGTTTGCAGGAAGCCGCTGAATCCAGGTCGCTTCCGACCGGCCGATCTGAAAATCATCGGGGAAGGCCTATGTTCAGCAGTAGACGTCCTTTAGCTGAAATTATGATGAATTATCAAGACTTAGGAAAAACTAAATTTAAAAATTTTCCTAGTGTGTATTTGGCTTATTATTTTTATATTTTAACAAAAATTGGTATGGAATCGAGTTTTTTCCACTATCCTTCTAATATTATAAATGCGAAAGTTTGTAAGTATGGATGGATGTTTGTTACTCTTTCACGCAAAACTACTGAACAGATTTGGATGAAATTTTGCACACATACACCGAGAAATTTTGTGGTTGTTTTCCCGCAGTAAAATAATTCTATTTTAGTAGTACAATAGATTAATGAATGAATGAATGAATGTAATGAATGTCCCACCTGAGGTCAATGATTTTTTTCAAGTGTTATTTATCTTCAGATTAATGAAGTTTTTTTTCTTTAATTCAAATCGCCTGTACGTAGCGCGTCCGATGAATGTGCGATGTGCGACGAGTTTATGCTGTATTACTTTGTGCGGGAGCTTCTTTTACTTAAAACATTTATTTTGTGTGTCATGCAGTATATATCCTATACGTCACATCCCGTAAAAAAAACTATCGTTCCTCACGCTTTCGAGTTGATGATTATATTTTTAATTAGTTGAGAAGAAAAATATTTTTATTTATAAACAAAAATAATTCACATGGGTCGATAGTATTACTAAAGGTAAAACGTCCTGCCGCGGGAAAACAACCACTAAAATTTCTCGGTGTATAGAATATGATCTGGATTAAAATAGAAAACTTTTTCCCGGTTAAATGTTCCAGTGGGGATATATGGAATAAACTAAAGACACGCGAGCGAAGTCGCGGGAAACAGCTAGTAGGAAATAAAAATCTTGATTTAACAATAATAGCTATTGCTATAGATAAATATTGGTTTAGTTTCACCATTGGAATGGCCTTTATTCCGGGAAACATTAAATAACTTTTAAGTATGGTGTGTAAGAGACATCTTTGCCAAAATGTAACAGTGTATTCAGGAGCATCTTGAATTTAATATTGATAATAAATTATG